>SWDC01000152.1:12929795-14184795 GCA_004919715.1 Linderniella brevidens
ATTCTAATTATTTCTGGTTAAGACAAAATTATTTATGTAAGAAGATAGTAATTAGTTGAATGAAGTGAGGAAGCTCAGCCCATGTGAAGGTTATTTATAGCTGGTTTGGTTATTTTATAATTTATTAAATGTTTTTTTATGAGGATTGAATATTCAAGCAGCCGAGATTGAAATATAGGACACTCTAGACGTTATTTGGTTGACTTCATGTCTGTTCAAGATAGTACGCGGAATATAAAATCTAGATTATTTTCAACATAGATTGTATTGAATACTATATTCATATGAAGGAAATAATATCTTTCTGTAGTTCTATTGAAATGAAACGCCATGGAAGAGGATAAAGTTTTTATTACTAGTAAAAATATATACAAACCTCTTATTATTATTGATTAATATTAAATTTGATAGTAACTAACTTTTAATGTTTTTTTTTCTATGTAATGATTTCATTTTCCGTGATAAGTCACGGGAAGATTTTAGTTAAAATATTTATCATCTCTCAGCTCATTCTTGACTTATTCATTTTCTTTCTTTTTTTTTTAAACACAAGCTTTCATTAAAAATCAAATATGCTATCACGAACAAGCAAAACTGTTAAACATTAGGACCAATCTCATCTAAAGAGGGAAAGAGAATCAGTCAAGGCTCAAGATGGAAAAGATTAGCATAAGAATATGAAAATCAATCAACTTAAATGCAATTAAATATCCAACTGTCACTTACCTTGTAGAGAGATCGAACTATCTTATAAGAGGCTCCCTATTGTACTGATAAAAAAACAATGCGAAGAAATTATATTGTTTTACTATCAAAAAATCAACATGGTATCAGAGCAATGATCCAACAACTTCAATACACTGAAAATCACTTTCGAATCCTGCAACATTAGGAAATAATGTCAGAGATAAAAATGGACAGTCTAGCTTCAATCTTCGAAGAAACTCGTACCCAAATTCTTCTCGGCCTAAACCCGCCATCTCTGAGCTCCGTCGTCGCCACCATCGAGGGGGAAGAATCCCGATGTAAGGCGATGAACGTAGATCCAAACCCGGCAGTAGAAAAGCGAGCCATGACAGTAAGGGGACCACCGAAGGCGAGAAAGGAAGCTATGAGCGTCGGAGATAAACCCAACTGCCATAATTGCAAAAAAGAAGGCCACAGTCGAGAGAGTTGTTGGTTCCTCTACTCTCATATCAGGCCAAGACGTGACATAAATGGAAGAACGAGAGGAAATGTTTGTTCTCCAAGACGTAACTTCAATACCCACCGCTGGAATGGCGAAAATGGAAACAAGGGGCAATCCAATCCGGTGATTCTAGCTCCTGGGTGAGGAACTGTGACAAACGATGTAATGGGCTGCACTCAGCTTGGGCCATTCCAGACATTCAGACGCAGTATATAATAAATCACCTCTCATATCATTTTGGTCGAACGGGTAAACACTGTTGGGATTTGGGCCCTAAAAGTTGGGCCTAAACTCAAAAGCCAAATTCGATCGGTTTTTTAATTAAATCAGGATGTCATCGTCCATCGAAACTAGAAATTGATGAAAGATTCATAAACTATGTTTCGAGGGGAATTTAATGAATATTGATTTGCTCAAAACCGATGTCGGGTGAATGAGAAATTAATTTTCTAAATTTAGTCCAATAAAAATATTTAAGTGTTTAATAAATAAATGAAGGGAACTTTGTCCCACATTGGTTAGACACTAAATGTTTCATCACCTTATAAAGGATTAGCTTATGTAGGTAATTCAAATGGGCTTGCCTAAAGGGTAGACTCAAGTGGGCTTAATGGGCTCGGGTGGTTTTGGTCCAAGTGATAGCCCGGTGCTCGGCGGTGCCTGGGCCCGAGGCCGAGGCCGAGCTCGAGCCCGACACCGACCCGAGCCGTGCCAAGTGCGCAATGGGCGCTTTGTAGGCGCACTTGATGATTAAGTGGCGCTGCGTAAGCGCTGACTGGGCCGACTGTTGGCATGACTCGCTCGGTCAAGGACGGACTACCGAATGGACCGACCGGTCCCGTGAATACGAGGGGGCGGATCGAGAAGCTTCCAATTGCGGGGGCAGTTCAGAAGTTGTGACGTTTCACATTCTGCCCCCAAAAAGTCAAAAGACAGGAAGCCCAAAGGTCGCATTTATTGCGATTCAGTCCCAGGAACTCCTTCGCGCCTATAAATAGGTCCCCTGCGAGATGGAAAAATTCATTCAATCGAGTCCTGCAATCTAGCATAAATCACTCCCTAACCCCAGTTCCCGAACGATTCGCCCGAAAACTGGAATCGTTGTGCTGCGATAACGAGTTCCAAAGTCGTTGTATCTTGGAGACAATCGCCGATAAACCGAGAGCACGTGAATATCGGGGCGATTTCGTCTTACGGAGAGTGTATTATATACACGCCTCGACTTACCTTCCGACGTGCAGTTTCCGCCTACCAGACACGACACGAGCCACGCCTCCAACAATTGTAAGACGAAATCATGTTCGTGTATGACCGATGGCGACCAACGCAGCAACGTTTCCCAGCAGCAGCCACGCCGAACGTCCCGCCAAGTTCAACAGGACAGAATTCAAGCGCTGGCAGCAAAAGATGACCTTCTACCTTACCACCTTGAACCTCGTCCGTTTTCTGACGGAGCTTGCTCCGACTGTGATAGAAAACGGAGCACCAGCTGAGGGTGCAAATGCTGACGGTCCTGATGCTGCTACGCAGACCGTAAGTGCTCAATACGACCAGGAGAAAGCGGCGTTAAATGCATGGAAACATAACGATTTCATGTGTCGGAATTACATTCTGAACGCCCTGGACGATTCCCTATACAACGTCTATGCAGTGGCTACGACTGCAAAAAAGTTGTGGGAATCGTTGGACAAGAAATATAAGACCAATGATACTGGACTGAAAAAGTTCATAGTCGGCCGTTTCTTGGACTACAAGATGACTGACTCCAAACTAGTATTGGATCAGGTCCGTGATCTGCAGCTGATCATCCACGACATGCACGCGGAGAATATGCAGATCAGTGAATCCTTCCAGGTAGCTGCGATTATTGAGAAGCTACCGCCTCTGTGGAAGGACTTCAAGAATTACCTCAAGCACAAGCGAAAGAAAATGGGGCTTGAGGACCTGATTGTGAGGCTTCGGATGGAAGAGAACAACCGAAAGATCGATGCCAAGAACAAAACGGGAGGTATGGAGGCAAGGCTAACCTAGCTGAGCCGAGCTTCGGCAACAAACGAAAGAGGCCGGAGTCAATGCAGAACAAGCAGAAGCCGAATTCCAAGAGAATTAAGGGCAACTGCTACAACTACGACAAACCTGGGCACATGGCCAAGGACTGTCGTCAGAAGAAGAAAGGTGGTCAGAACCGGGCTCACCTGGCCGAGGAAAAGAAGCTGGCGACGGAGCTGTCGGAGTTAGACCTTGCGGCAGTCGTGTACGAGGCGAACGTGGTGGACAACCCGAACTCCTGGTACATCGACAGCGGAGCAACTCGACACATCTGCTCCGACAAAGAGATGTTCTCCACCTACACGCCGATATCGGGTAGAACGCTCTACATGGAGAACGCAGCCACGTCCAACATCGTAGGATTGGGACGACTGGTGCCGAAGATGACCTCCGGAAAGGAGCTGACGCTTGTGGACGTGCTCCATGTCCCAGATATCCGTAAGAACTTGGTCTCCGGCTCTCTGCTTAGTAAAGCCGGGTTTAGGCAGGTGTTTGAATCTGACAAGTATGTACTGACCAAAAATGGTCACTCTATATGCAAAAGCTACCTCGAGAAGGGGCTGTTTAAATTAAATGTGATGCCTGTAAAGCGCGAGATTAAACTCGCTTATAACAAAGTCAGTTCTTCTTATTTGCATTAATTTCCATTCATGTGGGGGATTGTTGGATTTGGGCTTTGGGCCCTAAAAGTTGGGCCTAAACTCAAAAGCCAAATCCGATCGGTTTTTTAATTAAATCGGGATGCCATCGTCCATCGAAACTATAAATTGATGAAAAATTCATAAACTACGTTTCGAGGGGAATTTAATGAATATTAATTTGCTCAAAACCGATGTCGGGTGAATGAGAAATTAATTTTCTAAAGTTAGCCCAATAAAAATATTTAAGTGTCTAATAAATAAATGAAGGGAACTTTGTCCCACATTGGTTAGACACTAAAGGTTCAATCACCTTATAAAGGATTAGCTTATGTAGGTAATTCAAATGGGCTTGCCTAAAGGGTAGACTCAAGTGGGCTTAATGGGCTCGGGTGGTTTTGGTCCAAGTGATAGCCCGGTGCTCGGCGGTGCCTGGGCCCGAGGCCGAGGCCGAGCTCGAGCCCGACACCGACCCGAGCCGTGCCAAGTGCGCAATGGGCGCTTTGTAGGCGCACTTGATGATTAAGTGGCGCTGCGTAAGCGCTGACTGGGCCGACTGTTGGCATGACTCGCTCGGTCAAGGACGGACTACCGAATGGACCGACCGGTCCCGTGAATACGAGGGGGCGGATCGAGAAGCTTCCAATTGCGGGGGCAGTTCAGAAGTTGTGACGTTTCACATTCTGCCCCCAAAAAGTCAAAAGACAGGAAGCCCAAAGGTCGCATTTATTGCGATTCAGTCCCAGGAACTCCTTCGCGCCTATAAATAGGTCCCCTGCGAGATGGAAAAATTCATTCAATCGAGTCCTGCAATCTAGCATAAATCACTCCCTAACCCCAGTTCCCGAACGATTCGCCCGAAAACTGGAATCGTTGTGCTGCGATAACGAGTTCCAAAGTCGTTGTATCTTGGAGACAATCGCCGATAAACCGAGAGCACGTGAATATCGGGGCGATTTCGTCTTACGGAGAGTGTATTATATACACGCCTCGACTTACCTTCCGACGTGCAGTTTCCGCCTACCAGACACGACACGAGCCACGCCTCCAACAATTGTAAGACGAAATCATGTTCGTGTATGACCGATGGCGACCAACGCAGCAACGTTTCCCAGCAGCAGCCACGCCGAACGTCCCGCCAAGTTCAACAGGACAGAATTCAAGCGCTGGCAGCAAAAGATGACCTTCTACCTTACCACCTTGAACCTCGTCCGTTTTCTGACGGAGCTTGCTCCGACTGTGATAGAAAACGGAGCACCAGCTGAGGGTGCAAATGCTGACGGTCCTGATGCTGCTACGCAGACCGTAAGTGCTCAATACGACCAGGAGAAAGCGGCGTTAAATGCATGGAAACATAACGATTTCATGTGTCGGAATTACATTCTGAACGCCCTGGACGATTCCCTATACAACGTCTATGCAGTGGCTACGACTGCAAAAAAGTTGTGGGAATCGTTGGACAAGAAATATAAGACCAATGATACTGGACTGAAAAAGTTCATAGTCGGCCGTTTCTTGGACTACAAGATGACTGACTCCAAACTAGTATTGGATCAGGTCCGTGATCTGCAGCTGATCATCCACGACATGCACGCGGAGAATATGCAGATCAGTGAATCCTTCCAGGTAGCTGCGATTATTGAGAAGCTACCGCCTCTGTGGAAGGACTTCAAGAATTACCTCAAGCACAAGCGAAAGAAAATGGGGCTTGAGGACCTGATTGTGAGGCTTCGGATGGAAGAGAACAACCGAAAGATCGATGCCAAGAACAAAACGGGAGGTATGGAGGCAAGGCTAACCTAGCTGAGCCGAGCTTCGGCAACAAACGAAAGAGGCCGGAGTCAATGCAGAACAAGCAGAAGCCGAATTCCAAGAGAATTAAGGGCAACTGCTACAACTACGACAAACCTGGGCACATGGCCAAGGACTGTCGTCAGAAGAAGAAAGGTGGTCAGAACCGGGCTCACCTGGCCGAGGAAAAGAAGCTGGCGACGGAGCTGTCGGAGTTAGACCTTGCGGCAGTCGTGTACGAGGCGAACGTGGTGGACAACCCGAACTCCTGGTACATCGACAGCGGAGCAACTCGACACATCTGCTCCGACAAAGAGATGTTCTCCACCTACACGCCGATATCGGGTAGAACGCTCTACATGGAGAACGCAGCCACGTCCAACATCGTAGGATTGGGACGACTGGTGCCGAAGATGACCTCCGGAAAGGAGCTGACGCTTGTGGACGTGCTCCATGTCCCAGATATCCGTAAGAACTTGGTCTCCGGCTCTCTGCTTAGTAAAGCCGGGTTTAGGCAGGTGTTTGAATCTGACAAGTATGTACTGACCAAAAATGGTCACTCTATATGCAAAAGCTACCTCGAGAAGGGGCTGTTTAAATTAAATGTGATGCCTGTAAAGCGCGAGATTAAACTCGCTTATAACAAAGTCAGTTCTTCTTATTTGCATTAATTTCCATTCATGTGGGGGATTGTTGGATTTGGGCTTTGGGCCCTAAAAGTTGGGCCTAAACTCAAAAGCCAAATCCGATCGGTTTTTTAATTAAATCGGGATGCCATCGTCCATCGAAACTATAAATTGATGAAAAATTCATAAACTACGTTTCGAGGGAAATTTAATGAATATTAATTTGCTCAAAACCGATGTCGGGTGAATGAGAAATTAATTTTCTAAAGTTAGCCCAATAAAAATATTTAAGTGTCTAATAAATAAATGAAGGGAACTTTGTCCCACATTGGTTAGACACTAAAGGTTCAATCACCTTATAAAGGATTAGCTTATGTAGGTAATTCAAATGGGCTTGCCTAAAGGGTAGACTCAAGTGGGCTTAATGGGCTCGGGTGGTTTTGGTCCAAGTGATAGCCCGGTGCTCGGCGGTGCCTGGGCCCGAGGCCGAGGCCGAGCTCGAGCCCGACACCGACCCGAGCCGTGCCAAGTGCGCAATGGGCGCTTTGTAGGCGCACTTGATGATTAAGTGGCGCTGCGTAAGCGCTGACTGGGCCGACTGTTGGCATGACTCGCTCGGTCAAGGACGGACTACCGAATGGACCGACCGGTCCCGTGAATACGAGGGGGCGGATCGAGAAGCTTCCAATTGCGGGGGCAGTTCAGAAGTTGTGACGTTTCACATTCTGCCCCCAAAAAGTCAAAAGACAGGAAGCCCAAAGGTCGCATTTATTGCGATTCAGTCCCAGGAACTCCTTCGCGCCTATAAATAGGTCCCCTGCGAGATGGAAAAATTCATTCAATCGAGTCCTGCAATCTAGCATAAATCACTCCCTAACCCCAGTTCCCGAACGATTCGCCCGAAAACTGGAATCGTTGTGCTGCGATAACGAGTTCCAAAGTCGTTGTATCTTGGAGACAATCGCCGATAAACCGAGAGCACGTGAATATCGGGGCGATTTCGTCTTACGGAGAGTGTATTATATACACGCCTCGACTTACCTTCCGACGTGCAGTTTCCGCCTACCAGACACGACACGAGCCACGCCTCCAACAATTGTAAGACGAAATCATGTTCGTGTATGACCGATGGCGACCAACGCAGCAACGTTTCCCAGCAGCAGCCACGCCGAACGTCCCGCCAAGTTCAACAGGACAGAATTCAAGCGCTGGCAGCAAAAGATGACCTTCTACCTTACCACCTTGAACCTCGTCCGTTTTCTGACGGAGCTTGCTCCGACTGTGATAGAAAACGGAGCACCAGCTGAGGGTGCAAATGCTGACGGTCCTGATGCTGCTACGCAGACCGTAAGTGCTCAATACGACCAGGAGAAAGCGGCGTTAAATGCATGGAAACATAACGATTTCATGTGTCGGAATTACATTCTGAACGCCCTGGACGATTCCCTATACAACGTCTATGCAGTGGCTACGACTGCAAAAAAGTTGTGGGAATCGTTGGACAAGAAATATAAGACCAATGATACTGGACTGAAAAAGTTCATAGTCGGCCGTTTCTTGGACTACAAGATGACTGACTCCAAACTAGTATTGGATCAGGTCCGTGATCTGCAGCTGATCATCCACGACATGCACGCGGAGAATATGCAGATCAGTGAATCCTTCCAGGTAGCTGCGATTATTGAGAAGCTACCGCCTCTGTGGAAGGACTTCAAGAATTACCTCAAGCACAAGCGAAAGAAAATGGGGCTTGAGGACCTGATTGTGAGGCTTCGGATGGAAGAGAACAACCGAAAGATCGATGCCAAGAACAAAACGGGAGGTATGGAGGCAAGGCTAACCTAGCTGAGCCGAGCTTCGGCAACAAACGAAAGAGGCCGGAGTCAATGCAGAACAAGCAGAAGCCGAATTCCAAGAGAATTAAGGGCAACTGCTACAACTACGACAAACCTGGGCACATGGCCAAGGACTGTCGTCAGAAGAAGAAAGGTGGTCAGAACCGGGCTCACCTGGCCGAGGAAAAGAAGCTGGCGACGGAGCTGTCGGAGTTAGACCTTGCGGCAGTCGTGTACGAGGCGAACGTGGTGGACAACCCGAACTCCTGGTACATCGACAGCGGAGCAACTCGACACATCTGCTCCGACAAAGAGATGTTCTCCACCTACACGCCGATATCGGGTAGAACGCTCTACATGGAGAACGCAGCCACGTCCAACATCGTAGGATTGGGACGACTGGTGCCGAAGATGACCTCCGGAAAGGAGCTGACGCTTGTGGACGTGCTCCATGTCCCAGATATCCGTAAGAACTTGGTCTCCGGCTCTCTGCTTAGTAAAGCCGGGTTTAGGCAGGTGTTTGAATCTGACAAGTATGTACTGACCAAAAATGGTCACTCTATATGCAAAAGCTACCTCGAGAAGGGGCTGTTTAAATTAAATGTGATGCCTGTAAAGCGCGAGATTAACTCGCTTATAACAAAGTCAGTTCTTCTTATTTGCATTAATTTCCATTCATGTGGGGGATTGTTGGATTTGGGCTTTGGGCCCTAAAAGTTGGGCCTAAACTCAAAAGCCAAATCCGATCGGTTTTTTAATTAAATCGGGATGCCATCGTCCATCGAAACTATAAATTGATGAAAAATTCATAAACTACGTTTCGAGGGAAATTTAATGAATATTAATTTGCTCAAAACCGATGTCGGGTGAATGAGAAATTAATTTTCTAAAGTTAGCCCAATAAAAATATTTAAGTGTCTAATAAATAAATGAAGGGAACTTTGTCCCACATTGGTTAGACACTAAAGGTTCAATCACCTTATAAAGGATTAGCTTATGTAGGTAATTCAAATGGGCTTGCCTAAAGGGTAGACTCAAGTGGGCTTAATGGGCTCGGGTGGTTTTGGTCCAAGTGATAGCCCGGTGCTCGGCGGTGCCTCGCACCGCCGAGCCCGCGCCCACGCCCGAGGCCGAGGCCGAGCTCGAGCCCGACACCGACCCGAGCCGTGCCAAGTGCGCAATGGGCGCTTTGTAGGCGCACTTGATGATGAAGTGGCGCTGCGTAAGCGCTGACTGGGCCGACTGTTGGCATGACTCGCTCGGTCAAGGACGGACTACCGAATGGACCGACCCGTCCCGTGAATACGAGGGGGCGGATCGAGAAGCTTCCAATTGCGGGGGCAGTTCAGAAGTTGTGACGTTTCACATTCTGCCCCCAAAAAGTCAAAAGACAGGAAGCCCAAAGGTCGCATTTATTGCGATTCAGTCCCAGGAACTCCTTCGCGCCTATAAATAGGTCCCCTGCGAGATGGAAAAATTCATTCAATCGAGTCCTGCAATCTAGCATAAATCACTCCCTAACCCCAGTTCCCGAAGCAAGAAAAGCTTGGTCGAGTACGATTCGCCCGAAAACTCGAATCGTTGTGCCGCGATAACGAGTTCGAAGTCGTTGTATCTTGGGGACGATCGCCTATAAACCGAGAGCACGTGAATATCGGGGCGATTTCGTCTTATGGAGAGTGTATTATATACGCGCCTCGACTTACCTTCCGACGTCAGTTTCCGCCTACCAGATGCGACACGAGCCACGCCTCCAACAAACACAACTCAGGTATGTAATCTATATCTCATTCAAAAAATTATAGTAGCGTAACCAATAAAGAAAACTATTCTAAAATTTTTTGGATAATAGATTCTGGTGCAACAGACCATATGACATGTAACCCAAATAATATATTTAATACATTCAGTCCAAAATTTTCCCAATATGTCACCGTAGGAAACGGAGACAAAATTCCAATAGAAAAAATTGGAACATCAAAAAAGTTTTCAAGAAAAATCTCAAATGTATTATATCTACCAAATCTTACATCAAATTTATTGTCCGTCGAAAAAATTTCTAAAGATTTAAACTGTAACATTATCTTCTCACAAAGCAAAGTAATTTTTCAAGATCGAAACACATGGACAGTAATTTATTTCAAAATAATGTTCCTAAAGCTTTTTGGTCAGATGCAGTCCTAACTGCTACATATCTGATTAATAGATTACATAGTTCTAACTTTGAACTTTAAAAGCCCACTAAAAATTCTTCTTAATAGGGAACTTAGATCGGGTCATTTACGTGTCTTTGGGTGTACTTGTTTTGTACATGTCAAAAGACACGATAAACTGGATGTTAATTCTGTAAAGACTATATTTTTGGGATATTCATCCCAAAAGAAGGGATACGAATGTTATGATCCTAAAAATAAAAAATTATAAATATCCAGAGATGTATATTTTTTAGAAAGTGAGCCATATTATCCTAAAATAACAGAATTAAAAGATCAAGATTATCAAAATGAAATACCCCTTCCAGAAGTAACCCTATTTGAAGAACAAAATCAAGAACATAAAACGAGTCTTTAAGAATTAGCAAATATACAAAGAAACGAATCTACCTCAGTGGGAGAATCAAATTCAGGGGGAGATACAACAGAATCTCAAAATTTAAGGAGATCTACAAGAAATACAAGACCACCAGAAAGACTAAGAGACTTTGTAACAAATAAAGTCACATATCCAATCCAAGATTATATATCTTATAATAAAATTTCACCCTTATATTATGCTTTTTTAAGCAATATCGATCGAACTGTCGAACCAAATAATTTTGTAGAAGCTAATAAAAGGCCTGAATGGCATAAGGCTATGAAGGAAGAGTGAAGCCTTTGAGCGAAATCAAACATGGTGCATCACACCTCTTCCTAATAATAAAAAACTCATTGGATGTAAATGGGTATACCGAATTAAATATAATAGTGACGGTACAATCGAACGCTTTAAAGCACGATTGGTAGCTAAAGGGTTCACGCAGACTCAAGGGATAGACTACGAGGAAACCTTTGCACCAGTCGCAAAAAATGAATATTGTGAGAATTCTTCTATCTGGCAGTCAACTCTGGATGGAGTTTATCACAAATGGATGTAAAGAATGCATTCTTACAGGGTGAACTAGATGAGGAGATATACATGGCTCTTCGCCCGGGCTATCAACCTAAAATTTCTCATGAAAAACTTGTATGCAAGTTAAAGAAATCGATATATGGATTAAAACAATCTCCAATAGCATGGTACTCAAAATTGAGTCACGCTCTTCTTAGCTACAATTTTCAAAAAAGTTCGGTCGACTCGTCCATGTTCGTTAAGACATTTAATCAAACTATCATAGTTGTACTTGTCTATGTGGACGATATCATAATAATAGGAAACGACACCTATGAGATAGCTAAAGTTAAAGAATATCTCAAAAGTAGATTTGACATAAAAGACCTTGGACAACTCAAGTACTTTTTGGGCATAGAAATTGCTCATTCACCGAAAGGGCTTTTTTTGTCGCAAAGAAAATATGTCCTAGATCTTTTAAAAGAAACTGGAAAGATTGGTGTTAAACCTTCAAAAACTCCCATGGAAACCAACAAGAAATTAAATTCTCAAGATGGAAACCCCTTAGAAGATATTCAGCAATTTCAAAGGATGGTGGGAAAACTTATTTATCTGACAGTTACAAGACCTGACATATCATTTGCTGTTAGTTTTGTTAGTCAGTTTATGCAGGCTCCAAGAACTAGCCATCTTGAGGCCGTTGACCATATCCTATAGTACCTCAAGGGAAACCCTGCCCGAGGAATATGGATGAAGAAAAATGGAACGCATGGCGTGATTGGTTACTCAGATGCAGACTGGACCGGAAGCTTCGACAGAAGATCCACCACTGGTTACTGCACATTCGTGGGAGGCAACTTAGTCTCGTGGAAGCGCAAAAAGCAACACGTTGTAGCTAGATCGAGCGCAGAAGCTGAATACAGAGCCATGTCCTCTACAGCAAGCGAGCTAGTATGGATAAGACATCTCTTAGAAGACTTGAAGATTAAAAGCGTTCAGCCAATGACGATGTTCTCTGACAATCAAGCAGCCCGACACATAGCAACAAATCCAGTCTTTCATGAGCGAACAAAGCACATTGAGGTCGATTGCCACTTTGTAAGGGAAAAAGTGCAAAGCAAGGAGATAGAAATATCATTTGTGACTAGTAAAGATCAATTGACCGACATTTTCACTAAAGCAGTTGATGTCCGATCCTTCGAAGACGTAACAATCAAGTTGGGTTTAATTGATTTATTCAAACCCAACTTGAGGGGGAGTGTTGAAGATTAGGACCAATCTCAGCTAAAGAGGGAAAGAGAATCATTCAAGGCTCAAGATGGAAAAGATTAGCATAAGGTATGGAGATCAATCAACTTAAATGCAATTAAATATCCAACGGTCACTTACCTTGTTGAGAGATCGAACTATCTTATAAGAGGCTCCATATTGTACTGATAAAAAAAACAATGCGAAGAAATTATATTGTTTTACTATCAAAAAATCAACAAAAACTATTATTCACGGCCAATCCCCAACATTGCACGTGCGTAGCTCAGCCAAGCCACGACACGATGCGGCTCGCCTGAACCCCACACGAGCAGCAGCCTCGCATGGCGGCAGCTCCCTTGCCGCGCGCAGTCCAAACCACCGGGGCGGCAGCGTGGTGCTCTGCACGAGTCCCGGCTCTCTTGCAAACAGCGTGTGCCGAAGACGCACTGTCTGAGCAGCGCCGACCACACGCAACGTGCGCCCTCGATGGCCGGCATGACGTGCTTAGCACGAGCGGCGTGGCCGCACTTGGCGGGGTTCCGTGCAGCGTGCGGCCCTGAGCTAGCAGCTCCCGCAGCACGGGACCGAAGCCCGCAGGGCACCCGAGCAGCGAGCAGCGTGTCCAGCGATGTGCACCCGCCAGCATGAAGAGCAACGCGGAACCCCGTCGAGTGACAGGGAGGGCCAGCTCGCGCACGGTTCGGCGGTATATCAGGGAAAGCGCCAGGGCTCGACTATCGCTGCTCGAGCTCGTGGTATTGCTGAGCTCGAGGGTCGCCACGTATTTTCTGCCAGCAACCTATGCGCTTCCTCGTTTATCAACCGCGTGATTTCTTCCCGTGTGTAGGTTCTCCCCCGTATGCTCGACATTGGTGGTGGCTCATCACTAGGAGGGGTCACCTCTTCATGGGCGTCAAATGTTTGGTTCGCTTGTCGTTGCATAGTTCTGCTCCTAGATACTCACACTTGTTCAATGCGTTCCCACTTGCTTCTATCTCCGTGAAATGCAAGCCGAGGATTTCCACGGACGGCGCCAGTTGATCCCGTCTACTTTCGTCGCTTAACTCTCGGGTCCTAACGATTCAACGAGGTGGGTTTCCGCTTGAGATCACGGGAGGAACGTTGTCACCCCTTATAATTAGAGGGAATAGAATTAGGCAGCAATGGAGAGCATGTTTATGCTAGTTAAGTTTCACTATACGCATTAAATGCACTCCACGCTGGATATTTATAGGCGCGGTTTGGGCTTTTCAAGATGGGCTACCGGGCTTACTTTATAATTCTAGGGATGTCTTGGGCTGCAAAGCCCGCGTGATATTATCCAATTTTTCCTAATTTTTTGGCCTTATTGGGCCTATTATTATTTACACATCACGATGCAAAGCTATTAGAGAGTTAATTAAGAAAGCAGACCTGAAATTCTTTGGACTCTTAGAGACTCGTGTAGCAGTTGTGAAGGTTGATGAAATAAAAGGTCGTATGTACGATAAATGGCAATGGTTTTCAGAATATGTTGATGGTCCACGCATACGAATTTGGATAGGTTGGGAACCTCAATATTGCGAGGTGATTATTGAAGCGATTTTCACCCAATTTAATTCATTGTAAAGTGATGTCATGAAGGACAGTTCTATAGTATGTCACTGTTGTATATGGTATGAACACAAAGGAGAAAGAAGAGAGTTGCGGGATGAACTATCTAGGGGATGTTGGTTTTATTGTTGATGAGGCATGGTCAATACTAGGTGATTACAATGATATAATTGAGGAGGCGCATACAAAAGGTGGAACTTATCATGATGGTGACCACGAAGACTTTAAAAATTATTTGGTGACAGCTGAACTCCAAATTATACCTATGGTTGGCTCCAAATTCACCTGGTCTAATCAACAGTATGGATCGAATGTGGTATGGAGAAAACTTGATCGTATGCTTGCGAAGCCAACGTGGTTTATGCAGTTTTCTGGTGTTCGTTATCGCATCGAACTCCTTTACACAGCTGATTACAACCCCTTTGTTACGGACTTCGAACCTACGGATAAGACCGCGGGACTTGCTTTAGGTTTGATAACTATCTCACACATGACGGGAATGTCTATGGAAAAATAAGAATTTATAAGTTAACCCCTTTAAACCATCACGCATAATCGAAGCAGTGAAAAATAGAAACCTCGGGAGGAGAAACACCATCCCTCACAGAATGTAGCAGATGTGCAAGCTCATCTTTTTAAGTAAAAAATTTCTTATAGAGTGTCCTGGCGATAATGACATATTCCTGCTTGATGAAATGCTTAAGAATACATTCAAAAGTTGTACACACGGAGTATTTGTACATTGCTCAATGCGCCAAGATGACTTGGAGACAGGGATCAATGCATGCTGCTTATTTCTTCAAGAAGGTCTCTATGCGACGAGCAACAAATATAATATCGTCTATAGAGGACACTAATGGGAATCAACTGCTTGATGAGAATATGGTGCGTGAAGAAATTGTGGGCTGTTATACTAAACTTTTGGGAGTTTGTGCAATAACATGAACATTGGATCCCAACCGATTGCTTCACTCCAATTGTTTAACATCCGAACAAGCAGCTGAAATGGTTTTACGTTAGCTGAAACGAAGGATATACCTCCATTCAGAATGATGAAATGCCAGGCCTGGATGGTTTTACGTCTGCATTTACAAGCATCCATGTCCCGTGATTAGAGCTGTCAAAAAAGCATGCGGCCTGCGGGCCGGCCCGTACCCGCCCTGCGAAATGGCAGGCTTTCGCGGGCTACAGGCCGGCCCGTCCCACCGGCCTATTTTTGACAGCTATACCCGTGATTAGCAAAGAGATGATCGTTGCCGAGTTTCTGTAGCACATGTAAGCTACATTGTGCGATGAATTCCACTCTTATTACCTTAATGCCGAAGTTAGATCATCCAACAAAATCCTCGGCTTCCCACTAATTTCTTGCTATAATATTCTCTACAAAGTTGATGCCAAAAAAAAAATCCATTCACCCTTTCGTCCTTCTTCCGTCATGAATGTCACCGAACCTCAGGTGGTCGTTGCCTTCTTGCCTCTGTGAGTGTTGCCTCATGGCCTCTGTGAACCTTGCCCGCTGGACTCTTTGAATGGTACCTCTTGCTCGCTGTAGACGTTGCTTGCTGCACTCTGTGAACGTTGCCTGATGGCTTCTGTACGTTGCTTCCTTGTCTCTGTGAATGTTACCTACTGGACTCTGTAAATGTTGCCTCCTGCCCTCGATGTACGTTTCCTCCTGGCCCTCGTAAATGTTTCATGCCAGCCCCTTTGAACGTTGCATGATGGCGTCTGTGAACGTTGTCTCCTTACCTCTGTAAACGGTGCCTGCTGGACTCTGTGAATGTTACCTCATGCCCTCTGTGAATGTTTCCTGCTGGCCCCTAACGTTGCCTAAGCTCCGGGAATTATCCCTTATAAACCCTAGATTGAGCGGGTGAGGGCGATGTCCCTCGTGCCTTAATCAGAAGGGTATTTGTCTCTCGAAGGTTTCAGGAAAATACGAGAGTGTAAAGAGTAAAACGGGTGTTGAGAGAGGTTCTGAATGTAGATTCAGTGTACCTTGAATGATGAATGAGTGGAGGTATTTATAGAAGGAACTGTCCTACCTTATTGGGCAGTTGGATTTCGGGCTCTTTCTTTGACGTTTGAATTGACTTCGGCCTTAAGTATAACCTTAGTCTTTCGAATTTACAATATTCCCTGGAATTATCGAACCTCGACCTGATCATAAATTTACAAAGAAATGCCTGACCTTAACTACGGGAGGAGGGTTGGCTTCGGCTACTCCACCTCAGCAGGATCGTGATCGGTCTTGGTTGCTTGGCCTCAGCCAAGTTTAGCTTAGCGTTGGTTGCTGCTCGGTAGAGCCTTGCTCGGCCGCGGCAAGCTTGAGCAGATTGGCTGCTCAGGCCTCAACGGGTGCACGGCCTCGGCAACATGCTCGACAAGCTTACTTGGCCTCGGTCATATGTTGGTCAGCATCGGCAGCTAATACTCAGTAGTGTGCTCGGCCTCGGCTGCTTGGCCTTGGCAGCGCTCGGCCTCGGCTAGGTCAAACTTGGCATCAGCATGTGCTCAGCCTTGGCAGGTGCTCGGCCTCGGACGTGGCCTGCTCAAGTGCTCGGGCGCTCTGGCTGGTCATGCTCGGGCATGGTTTACTTAACCTTTTCAGGGATGGTTGAGTTTGCAGATGACGTGGCCTGCTCTTATTCGACAAGGTCTTGCTCGGCCTCGGCCGTCGGGTAGTTGAGTAACTTTGTTGAATATTTTACCATGTAAAAAATTCCGAGGTAACAAATGATTTCAAAAATCCAAGCAAATAAGATGAAACTCTCGTTGCCTTTATTAGTGCATGGAACATAGACTGCCTTCATTTCCGGGAGGAAAATTACAGAAACATCTTGTTGGCGAAGGAAATTTGCTTTTCCTATCGTTGGAAAATGCTCCCAGCTCAATGTGCTTTCGAGGTGGCCTCTCTAAGGTGTTTGACAAAGTGGAATGGAATATTTTGCTTCCGATTTTAACACGCATGAATTACCTTCCAACATTTATCAATTGAATACACAAGTGTGTTTGAACTACGATGTTCTCGGGAACATTAATGACGAGCCGAGGGATTCTTTAGAGGACAAAGGGGCCTATGTCAAGGTTATCTAATAGCTCTCTATATTTTCACCCCAATCATGGAGATACTTGGTAGTAGAGCTAAAAATTTGGGCTCGAATCCATGGACCGGTCCAGCCCTAAAAAACAGGGCTTGGGCCCAAATTTTCAAGGCTCAAATCGTGACCGGGCTTTTTGGCCCGTGGCCTGCTGGCCAGTGGGCTGCGGGCCGAAAAGCCCGTTAATTTTTTATTTTTTTTTATATATTTTGCTATTATTTTTATATACAATATTTTATAAAATTGAAAAGTATTATATTTAAGGTTGAAAAGAAAGGCAGCGTATCTCATTCTGTTACAAAAAAAATTTTCACATAGTTCTCTGATATATACATATATAATGTTCGACCTAATAATATTGTAAATTACAGATTTATCCTTCTACTTCACTTTTATATTCCTAACACTCCCTCTCAAGTTTGATGTTCATATAAATCTTGAACACCAAACTTGGACAACAAATATTCGAATTGTTGTTTCCCGAGTGCCTTTGTCAATAAGTCTGCGGGCTGGTCCTTCGATGATATGTAGACGGTATCAATGATCTTCTCAAGAATCTTATCTCTAACGAAGTGGCAATCCACTTCGATATGTTTGGTCCTCTCGTGGAAAACAGGATTCGCTGCAATTTGGATGGCCGATTTGCTGTCTGAATATATAGTCACCGGTCTTTGATCTGCTATGCCAACATCTTTCATCAGTCCCTTTATCCAAATAATTTCTGTTGTTACCATGGCCATCGCTCGATACTCTGCTTCAGCCGAACTTCTTGAGATGGTAGTTTGCTTCTTGGTTTTCCAAGATATCAACGAGTCTCCAAGAAATATAGCATATCCTGTCAGGGATTTCCTCGTCATCGGGCATGAAGCCCAATCTGCATCACAGAAAGCCTTTAAGCACGCATCATTATCAACCTTAAAAATAATACCAAGACCTGGTCTTCCCTTAATATATCTCAATATTCTATACATAGTGTCAACATGAGATTTTCTAGGATTATGCATAAATTGAGACAACATTTGTACCGAATAACATATATCAGGCCTAGTTAAACATAAGTATATGAGCTTGCCTACAATCTTTTGATATTCAGCAACACACTCAACTAAAGGATCAACATCATTATCATAAGGTTTAGAAATACTCCCTGCATTATTACTCAGCTTCTGGTTCTGATCAATTGGAATAGCCAAAGGTCTGCTGCCAAGCATTCCTGTTTCGGCAAGGAGCTCAAGTGCATACTTTCGCTGATTCATCACAATGCCCTCCTTGGATCTTGCCTCTTCAACGCCTAAAAAATACTTCAAAAGTCCCAAATCTTTCATGTTAAATGTGTTATTCAAATAACATTTAGTCTGGTTAATCATTTCATTATCATTCCCACTAATCAAAATATCATCAACATATATTAGGAGGATAACTATATTACTCCCCCTCGTTTGACAAACAAAGAATAATCATTCTTTGATTGTACAAATCCAAAGTTATTCATGGCCGTAGTAAATTTTGTATTCCATTGTCTAGAGGCTTGTTTTAATCCATACAAGGATTTTTCAAGCTTACAAACCTTAGTCTTACCATTGTTGGTAGATATATGTAATCCTTGTGGGATAGTCATATATACCTCTTCACTTAAATCTCCCTGTAAAAAAGCGTTAGTAACATCCATTTGCCATAACGGCCATTTATAGATGGAAGCCAAAGACATTACTAATCTTATTGTAACATGTTTTGCAACAGGTGAGAAAGTATCTGTGTAATCTAATCCTTCAATTTGACTATAACTTTTTGCCACCAATCGGGCTTTATACCTTTCTATCTTACCATTTGCATTGTATTTGATGGTGTAAACCCACTTGCAGCCTATTGGCCTCTTCCCCGGGGTAGATCCACCAATCTCCATGTCTTGTTTAACTCTAGAGCTTTTAATTCAACATCCATAGCCCGCTTCCAGCTTTCAGACCTCAGAGCTTCTTCATATTTGGTTGGGATTTGTTCGGAAGCCAGGGCCTGCAGGTATGTCTTATGGTGCTGCTTCACTCCTTCATATTGCACATACCTTGAAATAGGGTATCTAATAGTTTGAACTTGGTTAGTGTCATTTGTAAATGGAGATATAAAATCCTTTGCCCAATAAGGAGGTCTGCTCACTCGGCTGGACCTTCTTACAACTTCCTGATCATTATTTGTACTTTGAATTGTATCATCATGTACATTAATGAGGTCATTTGAGTTTTCCTGGGAAAAATCATTCCCATGCTCACCTAGTTCATGCTCCAAATGTATATCATCAATGTGATCATGCATTTTATCTACTTCTAAGTGACTGTACTTTTCATATTCTGCTGGAACAGATTTATAAGAAATTGGAAAACAATCATGTTTTTTCTTTTCAGCAAAAGGAAATACATCCTCATGAAAAATAACATCCCTAGATATAATAAAATTTTGGGAATCAAGTTCCAACAGCCTATAACCTTTTTGGTTGATAGCATACCCAATCATAACAAATGGCTTTGACCTCTTCTGGAATTTGTCAAGTGGAGAAAGAATCTTTGCATAACAAAGGCACCCGAAAACTTTTAGGTGCTGAAATTTTGGATCTTCTCCATACAAAACTGAGAAAGGTGTCTTCCATCCTAACAAGTATGATGGTGTTCTATTAATAAGATAAACTGCAGTTTTAACACATTCCCCCCAAAATTTTGTAGGCAAATACGATTGAAACTTTAAAGCTCTTGCAACATTCAAAATATGTCTATGTTTTCTTTCCACTATCCCATTTTGTTGAGGCGTGTAAGGACATGAGCTTTGATGGATTATTCCATAGTTCTCAAATAGTTTCCTGCAATTACTATTAAAGAATTCTAAACCATTATCACTTCTCACCTTTTTTATGCCACTGCCAAACTGTGTCTTAGCATATGATAAAAAATTCTTTAAATTTTCATAAACTTCATTCTTACTTTTCATCAAGAAAATCCATGTTGCCCTAGAGAAGTCATCAACTAAGGTGAGAAAATATTTCTCACCCTTGTATGTTACTTCCTTATAAGGTCCCCAAACATCAACATGGATTAATTCCATTATAGAATTAGTTGTTGATGTCTTTTTTTGGAATTGAGATCTGCTATGCTTTGCTAATGGGCAAACATCACAATATTCATGATCATTTGATAATTTCAAGTTTAAATCTGGTAGAAAACACAATCTAGAGAATGACATGTGGCCAAATCTTCTATGCCATAAAGATATCATATCCACTTCTACCTTATTCGACATACTGTGTAATTTGTTATTATCATAAACTGACATCTCAGCAGCATTAATACACCTTGCAGTTTTATCATATGCATCATGTAGGTAATATAAGCCATTCCTTACTTTACCAATCCCCCTTATCCTGCCATTTCAGATCTCCTGGATTAGGCAAATATCAGGGTAGAATACAATGCACTTATTATTATTATTAGTGAGCTTAGAAACAGATAGCAAGTTATGCTTGAATGATGGCACATATAAAACATTATCAAGTTTCAAATTTGCTCCTAATGTTACTGATCCACAGAATATAGCTTTAGTCATTATGCCATTGGGCAGTTTGACAGTAGCATTATGAATAGATTTCTTGCTATATTCATCATATAAATTCATGTCAGAAATCATATGTTGATTAGCACCGGTATCAATAATCCAATCATAGCATGAAGTAGTATAAGAGTTAGATATACCTTCCCATATACCTGCTTGATTAGCAGAAGCCATCATTGTCCCTGTAGCATGATCATTTCCTTTACCTCCAATAATATTCATAATTTGTTGATACTGCAGTGGTGTGAATTGAAGTGAAGGTGCTCCATGATGTGGATGATCTTCTGTGCTCACGTGGATACCCTGGTGATCAACATAGGTAGAATTGGCTCTTACAGCACCTTGACTATTTGCTCTCCATTGACCTAGGTTATTAAATCTTGCTCCTCCTCTTCTAGCCATAGAGCCTCTCCTACCACCTCTGCCCCAGTTTGGCGGATACCCGTGAATCTTAAAATATATCTCCTTAGTGTGGCAAGAAATATTGCAATGGTCACACCACATATTAGCCTTCTCGGCTTGAGTATATTGTGACCTACTGGGTGGTATATTGGTCATGAGAGCAATGGCTGTGTCATTACTAACTCCTTGCAGGTTGATGTTTCTTTGAGCCTCCTCATTTTGGACCATTGCATAAACTTGACCGTGCGTAGGCAGGGGGCTCATCATCAATATTTGTGACCTTATTACAGTGTAGCCTTCATTTAAACCCATCAAGAACTGCATCATCTTGAGCTGGCTACATAAATCAATATATTCCTGTGACACCTTGGCTGCGGGAGAGGGGATAAGGCTGTCGTATTCATCCCATAATTGCTTTAATTTCGAGTAGTAATCCGTCACCGAATTACTGCCTTGACTGATAGTGTTAATCTGTCTGTATAGAGAGAAAAGCCTTGCACCATTGACCTTATCAAATCGCTCCTTTAGGTCATTCCAACCCATGAATGCCGATTCGCAATACACCACACCGTGCACTAATTCTCTAGTTAATGAGCGATTTATCCAGGATCTAACTAGAGCATTACAGCGTTTCCACTGCTGAATCATTACCTTATCATTCGCCGGCTGCTTACAAGATCCGTCGATAAACCCCAACTTATTTTTGGCTTCTAGAGCAATAATCATTTCTCTGCTCCAAATTTTGTAGTTCTCGCTTCCACGCAGCACTTCTGTAACGAGATCGAGATTAGGAGTATCAGAAGGATGAAGATACATCGGATCTTGAAAGTCGATTGAGCCGAGTTGCATCTTCTTCTTTGAATCTTGATTCGTATCTTTGTTCTTCTCAGTCTCATCGTCGCTATTCGTCATTGCAGCGGGTTATCACTAATCGCGTGCCCTAGAATCAATTTGATGAACGCAATTTTGAAATCGTCTATGGTGAACCTTGCTCTGATGCCATGAAAAGAAAGGCAGCGTATCTCATTCTGTTACAAAAAAAAATTTCACATAGTTCTCTGATATATACATATATAATGTTCGACCTAATAATATTGTAAATTACAGATTTATCCTTCTACTTCACTTTTATATTCCTATTTTATAAATATATATTTTTAGAATTATGTATATTCGTTAATGTGAATAATATTACCTATATTTTATAACTAAAAATGAAATCATAAAGATTTTTTAAAAATTTAAAGTTTCAAAATAAAAAAAATATTAGGTTCGGGTCGGGTTGGCCCCGCCCATGGCTTTGCGGGCACGGGCCTATGTTCCTGTGGCCCGTTAATATTCGGGCCGGCCCGCCCATTTTTTCAGCTCTACTTGGTAGGCTGATGGAGCAAACTATCAATAATAACCCATAATTCAGATACCATTGGAGGTGTGAGCAAACTCGAACATCTATGCTGGAGACGACGTTCTCTTATTCAGCCATGTTGACCCTTGTTCGGCTGAGAAAAGTCACTTCTTTCTTGAGCGTGTAGTTCACGAAGTGATGAAGTTCCAACGTTGTGAATTATCGATGTAGTATCTGGGAGTTCGTTTGCCCACCATTAAATTTTATATTCAATACTATAAGTTTAATATCAATGCAATCGATGCGAGAGTAGGTTTGTGACAGAATCGTAGATTATCATATGCATGCTTCAATTAATTAAGTTTGTTATCAGTCCATCACATATTTTTTGGACTGGGGCGTTATTTTACCAAGGGCGTCATTAAATAAAATGCAGCCCAAATAAGGTTTCATGGAAAGGTAAATCAGACAAAGTAGCTTGGAAAACGTGTTTACCCCGATCGCAGAAAGAGGCCTACGTGCTAAATCCGTTTGATCATTAATAGGGCTCTCATCTTGAAACAACTCCGGATTTTGCTCTCAAGTTCGGGCGAGTGAATCCACATAGAACGTCTTCAGGGCAGATCGATATGGAGGGCGGTAGACTCTGCAACTACCCCGTGGAGTTGGCGAAAAATACTTAGAATGCGAGATACAATACACTCGATGATTCGCTATAAAGTGGGGGATGGAACTAGCATATGGATTTGGTGGGGTCCATGGATGCAAAGCGTGAGTCTCAGAGATAGATATCCTCATGAAACACTCATAATGGGGATCAAGATGGACACACGGCTCAGCACTGTCATCAACCTGGACGACTGTTGATGGCCTCCAAGCGACATGGTTGAGCATGTGGACATCTTGGCAGCATTACTACTATTCATCCAATATCCCAAAATTGAGCTCGAATGACAAGTTCTCTGTAAAAATAATTATATATGAGGAATTGAGGCATAAAAGGGCACGACCAATCTAGGCACGTATGTTGGAGATGTAGAATGGGTAAATGGGTGGCACAACAAGCAGATGGAGTAGATTGGATATTGTGTAATGAAGGAGCAATAGAGAATTTGCAGCATCCTTTTTCTGATTGTAGCTTCTCTGCCAGTGTATGTGAAGGCTGAAATGCAGGGTTCGATTGTGTTGGCCAAATAGGCCCGGGCAGAAAGCCATACAAATTATGGCTACAAGATGGGAGAGGCTCACACACAGTAAATATGGCGTATCGGCACCATTTGGCTGCGATAGTTGTCTTTGGAGAGAATGAAACCGGTGATAGAGCGAAGGGAAGACGAAGGACGCTAATCTTGTGTCGATGATGCATTTAATATAGTCGTGGATAAATTATATTCAGGAGCGCCAATTCGCGATAGTATACAAATGAATGCCCTTGGACGCCTTTGGCGTGTAGCTTGGCAGTACACGATATATTGTACATCATTTTTTCTATTAATGCATATTGAATTCGCCTAAAAAATATCCGTTAGGAATGTGCCTTTGGAATTTCATTTCGAGGATTAGAGAAATTAAGGTTACGGCCTATGTAATATTTGGATTCGTATTATTGTATTCAAATACTTATTTTGAATTAATATAAATCGAATTTTCACTATTTTCATTCGACGGAGCCACCTTAGGTCTAGTGGGGTCTGACTCCACGTGTTTTTTTTTTGGATTTTTTATATAGAAATAATAAAAACACCACCTAATTAATTTAAGATGTGTAAAAACGACCTCATTGGACATTCTACTCAAAACTAATAAACATTCAAGTATTTTCTTATTGTAAATTTATAGAAAGATAATATTTCCACGTAAATTTAGTCAAACTTTTCACACCCTTTTCACATAAATTGAAATGAAGGATTCATCCAATTGCATTCTCTCCTCTTTCGTTGACAAACTTGGGGAAAACTGAAATATGTGGTGATTGCTGAACCAATTAAAGAAGAACCACAAGAAAGAATGCCACATCCGTACCTTAGACATCTCAATCTCCTCAAATTCATCTGATTTATTGTAAGTTGTTTCGTTCATTTTTTAGGCTACGTTTAAAGTTTTTTTTTTTTAAATAAATTTAAATTCTTGAAGACGTGTGCATGTATAATGGATAAATTTCTGATAAGAGGCCCGAGCGTATGAAAGACGTCATCCACTTAGTTTTCACCGACTTCTACAGAGAATTCTTCGGGTGTTAATAATGTAGAGATTCAAAGAAGTGTTGAAATAGAGGCAATACTTCAATAAAACCCGGGTTCACGGAAAAAAAATTCAGAACTTGTTGTAAACCAACAAGAGGTATGAAGGCATTTTCTAATGAAAGGTCATGTCAACCTCGTAAACACAATTTTCCAAAGAAGTATTGGTGGTTGTTTACGTCGTTTCAATTCTAAATGGTTTGATTTATATGGAGATTGGCTACATACAATATAAGCAAAGATGAAGCTTTCTGCCTTTTGTCACTTATTCAAACCAGATCTCGGAAATCAATCTGGAGGTATGCTTTTGTTATTACGGGTTTTACATCATGGAATAAAAGATAAAGACTTGATGCTCATGTTGGCGACTGCAATAGCTTGCACAATCAAGCTTTGAAAAAATGTCGTCATTTGATGAACGGGGACAACATATCGATCTTGCTTTTCATAAGGAAGATGACAAACAAAAGGAGTATCATATCAAATTAGTTGCAATGGGTGATTGCATAAGATTTATGTTATGAGAAGGTCTAGCTTTTCGAGGTCACGATGAATAGAAGACTCAATCAACAGAGGTAATTTCTTGGAATTTTAAGCTTTCTTGCAGGTCATAATGAGGTGATCAAAGACGTCGTTGGAAAATTGAAAAAAAAACTTAAAGTTGACTTCTCATGACATACAGAAACAAATTATGAATGCAATTGCTACCGAATCACTTAATTCTATCATATTTGATCTTTGTGATGATTTATTTGCTATATTAGTTGATGAATCTCGGGATGTATCTTGAAAAGAGCAATTGGAACTTGCGTTGCGGTATGTTGACAAAAATGGATTTACAGTGGACAGATTGGTTGGGATTGTTCATGTCAAAGATACAACATCAATTTCGCTACAAGATGTCATTGAGAACTTGTTGTTAAAGCATAATCTTAGTTTGTCTCGAGTGCACGGACAAGGTTACGATGGAGCAAGCAATATTAAAGGTGAATTTAATGGTTTTAAGAGTTTGATCATAAAAGAACATGAAGAAGCATGTTCATTGTTTTGCGCATCAACTTCAGTTGACTCTAATAGATGTTGCAAAGAGCCATGTTGACATTACTTTATTCTTTAGCATGGTATCTGAACTTGTGATTGTTCTTGGAGCCTCTAGCAAACGTCTAAGATCTTGTTCGTGAGTCACACGCAGCAACACTAGCTGATGCATTAGCAAATGGAGAAATTCCTAGTGGTCGTGGTTTAAACGAAGAAACTAATGTCAAACGAGCAGAAGATACGCGTTGGGGTTTGCATTATGTATCGATCCTAAATATTTTTGGGTAAATAGCATATAACACACCCTTGGTTTGAAAAATAAGCATAAAAACCCTTATGGTTCGGAAATAGCGTAAAATCCATTCCTTGTCATTTTCACCTAATAATTGGGGGTACAATGCTATTTTTAAAAAACCACAGGGGGTATGATGCTAAGTTTTCAACAAAACGGTATTGTACTAAGTTTTAAACAACACCGGTGATACAATGCTAAATTTTAGATAGCACAGGGGAGTTTCGCTCAATAAAAAAACATAGGGTATTTATGTGCATTTCAGTATAACCACATGGGGGTATTGCATAATTTACCCAATTTTTTTATATGTACTCTATGACTGTCAATGTGGTTGAGATAATTAACGAGGACAGACATGTTGCTCCAGAGAAAAGAGCTACGTAACTGTTTTGTTTTGTTATCTGCATTCTTTTGAGTTTGCCTTTAGTCTTTATTTGATGAAAAATATATGGGGATAACAAATTATTTGTCAATGCTTTTGGAAAAGAAAGACAAGAAGATTATTAATGCTATGTAAGAAGTAGAAGTATGCAAAATGAGATTGCAGAATATGAGAGATAAAGGATGGGAATTTTTGGTGAGTGAAGTTTCAACATTATGCAGAGTTCATACTATTTCTATTGCAAGAATGAATAATGACTATAAAGCTCCAGGAAGGCCTAAGCATGTACTACAAAAGGTTACATATGAACACCGTTTTCGAATTGAAATATTCAATCAAGTTCTCGACTTACATCTTTAAGAAATGAATAGCCAATTTACGGAGGTAAACATGCAGTTGCTTATCTCTGTCAATTGTTTGAGCCCCGATAATTCATTTTCTTCTTTTGATAAAGAGAAGTTAATTCAGCTGGGAAAATTGTATCCGTCTGATTTCTCTAAACTGGATATTTCGACACTTGATTCGCAATCGGAGAATTATATTGTGGATATGAAGTCTGCGGAATTTCATATTTGAATGGAATCGATAGTCTTGCTCGAAAACTTGTCCAAATAAAGAGACATACAATGTATCCTTTTGTGTATTTGTTGTTGAAGCTGGCACTAATTCTACATGTTGCTATTGTACAGCTGAACGGGTTTTTTGCTATGAAATATATAAAGAGTCGACTGAGGAATCGAATGGGAAATAATATTCTGAATGATTGCATGATCACCTATGTCGAGAGGGACGCATGTGATACTATTTCAAACGAAGCAATCATAAAAAAGGTTTCAAATGGGAGATCGGCGTATAAAATTATGATGTTTGATGAATGTTTTGATTGTATAAACTTTTGGTATTTGTATATATTATGAATTTAAATTTTATTTTATAAATATGTATTTTTAAATTAACTTTGATTTAGACCCAGCCGGAACAAAATTCTAGCTCTGCCATTGTTCGATGTTAAGGTATATAATTTATTATAATACAAGTTCGTTTGATGAGAAAGATAAATAAATAAAACTCAAACACTTTAGAGTTTCGCCATAGATTATGCTAGGTAGAGAGGGACACCGATGAATTATTATCCTCTAATGTTAACCTAGTCCACGAGCCTAAATCTACGGTAGGATGACTGGATTTATATGTCGATCTTTCTTAAGTGATTGTGTCAGTCATTCACTTGAAGAGTGGAAGCTCGTGACATTGATACATGACGAATTAGGATTGTCTATATTTGGACCATGAATCATAGTCCGATCGATCGCATGTTGGAAAAGTAAATGATTGATCGACTCAAGGGATCAACACAGAGTTTGGCTTCGGAGTCTTGACTTTTAGTCTGTTGAGTCCGATTTGCCAAGTGCATGGATTGATGGCGAACTACGGTCTTGACAATGGTGTTCGATTGTCGGCTTGAACTGCCGAGCAAAATTCACGACCTTGAGAATCGAGGTATATGCCCCATGAGAATTTTGGGAACAGAAAATTACAAAGCCTTCGGTCGGAGCATTAAATTAACTCATGATAGACGTAGAGGGTAGTCTAGTGATTTTGTCAGTCACGAAGTAACATAGTGTGGAGTTCAGTGAGCTTGACAAGGGATGACTCTCACCAATTGTGATTCAAGCGAAAGGTTTATGTAGAATCAATTATCTACATTCGATTCGTGAATTTAAGATAAGACCGAAATTCTTACTCAACTCGGATCGGTTCAGTACCACAAGATAGGTAAGGTGCTTATCGAATCATATAATTCCTCTCAATGCCGATTGAGACGAATCAAGAAGGTTGAGCTTAAAAAAGACCAGTAAGGTAGTGCCAGTTAAAAGAGAGATCTGATGTAGAGGTTCATTTCGGTTGGGGCCGAAAGTTAATTAATTTGAGATATGGTCGAAAATTAAATGTTTAGGTGGTAGACTATTTTATTATTTAGCCCCAACCAAGGAGCCCATCGTATAAGTTTTTCAGTTCGAAAACTAATTGGCAATAGATGAAAAAGTTCAAGATGACATGCAAGTCATGTCACATTTGTTTTTCTTAATAATGCGGGAGAGAGTTTATCAGCCCAACACCAAGTGAGGTAGAGCAGATGCGGACCAACCCCGTAGAAAATTCCATCAAACTAGTAATAGAGATCATGAAAGATGGAAAAACTTGACTTTTGCTTGTAGCAGCTGCTCTACCACGCCACAAGTCTTGTCGAAATGCGCATTACTTCATTTATGTTCTTCAAGACATCAGTTGCTGGTGGTATCCTACCCATTCGTCAGAGTCATCTTACTGTGACTGGACCCTCTCCAAGGGAATCAGATTATCCGTGTCACTTTTTGCGTTGCTTTACAGAAATATCATTACATTCCTCCCTGATTAGTGTTAAAACACTCGTAAATAGCATTACACCATAAATATTATTATATCGATTACCTAAACACATAAAAAATTATATAACATTGGTCGGAACACAAAAAATATATATATAACAGTTAACACAAAAAAAAATATATAGCGAGTGCTCATCAATGTTTTAATTTTTTTTTATGTGTTTAATCATTCGGTATAATAGTATATATGGTGTAATACTATTTACGGGTGTTTTAACATTAATCGGGACGGGGTATAGTGTTATTTTTGTAAAGTGCGCAAAAAATGATACACTAAAATGGGACATATGATCTGAAACCTGTCTAGAGTATTTGAATCTACGACCTCTTTCAAGTGAATTTGGTTCTTATATTTTCAATGATATCAAGAGAATAAAAAATGAATCTTTGTGCTGATTTTATATACCTGTATGATGGGTAATATTTATTGCAAGCCCTATTTTTCCAAATTTTTGTCTTGGTGACACTTGCGTGAATCCTACTTCATTCATCATAATGGATCAGCAATTCTCTTCTTTTGACTTGGTAACTACAAACTATAGGGAGGAGGAGAAAGTACACGTGGCCACAGTTATTGAGATGCACACATTATTACACATTCTCATTTATTTGTTTCCGTGGAAGCACATGATCACTATATCCCACGTATCTCGATTCTCTCTCAAATGTTCAAAATAAATCAAACTCATGAAGAATGTTATGAAAGAGGGCTGTGAGGCCAAGAACTCACTTCACTCACAAAAAGAAGGATAATACCAACAAAATCCTCGCCATGACTTCGAGAAACTCAACAGAAAACGACCCCATCTCTCGTTATTCCATACACTTATCGTGCTCTCTATTCTTCAGTTGAATAATTAAGTTTCTGCTGCCTCGTGACAGAAACAGAAAGGAACAATTTGGGAGAATATGATGAGTCAGGTTTTGCTGATCATAGCCCTAGTGAGCTTAGCAGCAAGCGTATGCCTTGGAGCCGTGTTTCTTTACATCCACTGGAGCAGAAAAACCCGAGAATCATCATCGATCGAGAACCAAGACTTGGAGGCTCAGCAGCTGAACTTGAGCATTCGTACAACCACCACGAGTGAGAAGAAGTTATCATTCGAGGGATCTCATTACAACTTCGCCGACACGGATCCCACCACGCCACACAAGAAACCCCTGGAGAAGTACGCCTTCGACGAGCTCAGCAAAGCCACGGAAGACTTCTCTCCGGTTAACCTAATCGAGGGCTCCGTGTTTCACGGCCGCCTCAAGGGGAAGAGCGTCGCCATAAAGAGGACTTCGTCGGATTTCATCTCAAGAATCGACTTCCTCCTCTTCTACGAGATGTTCCACAGGCATCCCTGCATAATCAGGCTCCACGGGATTTGCTCCACCAAGGGCGGCTCTTCCGATAGTAATACCTTTGTGGTCTTCGAGTACGCGAAGAACGGTTCGCTGAAGGACTGGATCCACGGCGGCTTGGCCATCAAGAGCCACTTCATCGCCTCCTGCGAGTGCTTCTTGACTTGGAATCAGAGGCTCAAGATATGCCTCGACGTCGCGAGGGCAATGAAGCACATGCACCAGAACGTGATGCCTTCTTACGTCCACTGGCACATACAGAGCAGAAACGTGTTCTTGGACGAGGAGTTCAACGCGAAGCTCGGGAATTTCGGGATGGCGAATTGCGTGGAAGATCGGAGGGGCCCGCGTGCTCCGTCCGATGCTGATGGGTACTTGGCTCCCGAGCATGCCTCTCGTGGGACGGTTTCGCCGAGCGTCGATTTGTTTGCTTACGGGGTCGTTTTGCTGGAGATTTTATCGGGAAAACCGCCGCTGGCTTACGACGTTGAGGGGAGACCGGTGAAGCTCTCCGACGAAATTAAGCTGATTTTGGAGTCGGAGAACGCAGGGGATTTTGCGGAGTGGATGGATGGTTCGTTGGGGGAGAATTATTCGTTCGATGCTGCTGTGATGTTGGCCAATCTCGCGAGGTCCTGCGTGGAGGAAGATGCCTGCTTGAGGCCTAATGCCGGAGAGATTGTGGTAAAATTGCTGAGAATCGTCGAGCAATCGTCGCAGGGTGAGTCCGGTGGCGGTGCCGAGAGCTCATGCAGGCCCCTCGTTAAGGTTGTTGCTGCGTGAGATTATTATTGTCTATGAACCTTTATGTGCAAGTAAAAATGTATTTACTATAATTGTCTTTGACCTTGAAAATAAAAAGTGTTACAGCATGTGACCATCTACCTATCTATGGTTGGATTGGATAACCAAATTTCACGTTGATTGTTAGCCAAAATTATAAAATTAGGTCAATAAGTATATATGTTTTCGTTTTTTGGTCACTATGTTTGATAATTGCAAAAGTAGGTCACTAATTTTTTATGTCAAAACAATTTTGGATCATGTTTTCAATTTTAGGTCACTAAGTATATCTTTTTCGATTTTGGGTCACTAAGTATACATGTTTCAATTTTGGGTCATTATGTTTACGAAGTTATTTACCAAATGAGTGACCCAAAATCGAAAAATTGTATATTTAGTGACCCAAAATCTAAAAATTGATACTTAGTGACCTAAAATTGAAAACACGACCCAAATTGTTTTGACATATAAAGTTAATGATCTATTTTTGCAATTGATAAACATAGTGGCCCAAAAACTAAAAATATGTATACTTAGTGACCTAATTTTATAATTTTTCTTTGATTGATATATAGTGTGATATGATAAACGTGTAGACTATTCTATTTACTGACAAGTGGTTTATAAATGGAATTCCATGTGGATTATTATGTTCGGTTTTATGGGTATGGATTAAGGGAATTTTATATCCTAACAACGGGTATCAGTGCGCGAGATTCTGATCCAAGTATGAGGTAGATGATTGCAATGAATCTTACTAGATAACGTGCAAATTAGGTTGATTGCTCGGTTGACAACTGAGCAATATGAGTTGGTGCCTCGTATCGACAGTTTTCCTCTTGGTGCATAGTCAAGTCTTCCAAACAGATATAATGATCAAATTGTATGATCTGTTGGGCAAAATTAGCAACACAAGATGATTATATGGAATGAAAGATATGTTTGGCGTTTGTGTGACCCAAAATTTAAAAATATATTCTTACTGACAAAAAATCGAAAAATATATATTTAGTGACCGAAAATTGAAAACATGACCCAAAATTATTTTAACATACAAAGTTAGCGACCTACTTTTGCAATGACCCAAAAATGAAACCATGTATACTGAGTGACCTAATCTTATAATTTTCCTATCTTTATGCGTATATCTTACAAGATGTTATTATAATTAAGTTCGAACAATGACAAACTTCCTCGGCAAAAATATCACGTCAAATTAAAACACCACGGATTCAGAATAAAGAACACTAATAAGAAAAGAATCAATTGAATCATCATCATCAACACTCAACACGACATCATAATCTTAAACTCATCGAAATCAAGAACCCCATCACCATTCAGATCGAAACGAGCAATCATATGTCTGCACTGGTCAACGCTGGTGCGATCGCCGAGCCTACTCAGCATCCTCTTCAAGCTCTTCGGAGTAATTCGACCGCTTCCCTCCGATTCGTACATCTTAAACGCATGCACAAGATCGCCCGCCTTCTCTTCTTCGCCGCCACCTTCGACCAACCTCACAAAATCTTCGAGGCAAATCAGCCCATCGCCGTCGGCGTCCGCCATCAACACAGCCCTCTCAGCTTCTTCCAACGTGATGATCGCATTTCCGTGCATTGATTGCATGCACTGCAGCAACTCGTTCGCGCATATCTTCTCGTCTCCATTTGCGTCAAAGCGGCTGAAGACGCGCTCGTACTGTTCGAACTTATCCATGGTAGAGACTAAAAAGTGTGTGTTTTTTCTTTGGAAAGATGTGATTATATATCAACTCTACTGCTAATGACTGTATGATAATGAGAATTGGGTATTTCATGGCGTCTATATATGTATATATATATATCCATAATTGGATTCAAATCTTGATTGAGTTTGACCGATGAAACGAAACCACAGTAGACACCATGTGGAAGACGAGGCGAGTTGGTGTATTTGGTTGGGGTGAAAGTGATAAAGGAAGTATCCGAGAAGGACCAAAGAATAATTAAATATGTATAATTGGACAGGTGGAAAATAACTCTCTCTTCTGTTCTCCGTACGATATTAAACTAATTGGAAGGCAATAGCATGACCGACTTTGAAGAAGAAAAGTCGTGCCCGTAATGTAATAAAACAAGACGTAGTACGAATATGTTGTGAATGGAATTTTCAACAAATTAATAACTTAATGTACATTGAATTCTACTTGTATGCTAGCAGTTGATTAAATTTCTGTTTGTAAGTTACCATGTTTGTACCGACTATATTAGAAATTAAGTGATTCGTTCCGAACCAATTGATTATAAGTAAAGTTATGATATATTAATTGAGTCAGGTTAACTGAAATTCGACGTAGAATAGATATGTCATCAGCTTGCAACTGTTTATTTTGGTTTTTATTTCAAAATAATTGTCAAGTTATTATTTTTCAAAATAAACTTTTTTGGTATCGTTATATTAAATTAAAGATCCTTTTATTTTTTTAAATTCGATGCGAGCAAAATGAATTCAATTGCACTCTGACATCGGTACATTGGTTTTTATTGTGGAATATATCTTGTTTTTTTCTTTTTTTTTTTCCAAACGATAACTTGCTATTTCATTAACAAACATAAATATAAGGGTTAAACAAAACAAAAGGTCTATTGGTTTACATGATCATGCCAGTTGAGACAAATGCTCCTTAATGAGCAACAAGCAAAGAAAAATCAAAATGTATATCTAACCACAGATAAAATGGGCACAAAAAATAAAACTACTCGGACATCAATATCCAAAACATGAACTACTACTGATAATGAACCTACAACTCCATGGCGAAGATGGCTAGCAAATTCATATTTGTAATAGACTAGACATTTTTTTCTACGGATGACAAGTACGAACAAAGAGTAGTCATTTCTTGCTTGAGCGGTGTCTCTTCGGTCATATGTACAATTATCCACAAATCAAACTTCCATGAAGGGAGATAAAAAGCTCTCACAATAGGAGACATACGCCCCATGAAAGGGAAGTCCATGAAGGGTAAAAAACTTCCAAAGGTGGGAGACTAACACTCCCAGTCGGGGAGACTACAAGGCTCCAAAAAGAGAAAAAGTCGACCATAAAAACAAGCAAAGTGAAAGAGGAGCTCCCCCACCCTCTATTAATGGAGGAAGGGGGAGAAGATTTTTGTGTTAGGGTTTTGTTTTTATAGAGAGAAGGAGGAGAAAAAAGGTAGAGTGAGAGAAACTTGACTTTTTTTATTCTTTTACATTCTGGAATATTGAGACTCGATCTTTGTTATTCGTTTAGTTCACCACGTTCCAAATAATCGCCTCTGAAATGTTTTTCCATTTTAAGCATCACCGTCTAAAAATATATGGCTCTGGACGCGCAGTCTTTATGTTCGGCCGTTTAACCCGTGGTTTGAACCACTGGTTCAGCGACAAGTTGAAACCGCCAATTGGATCCTTCGGTTTAAACAACAGTTACCGTTTGAACCGTCGGTTAACGGTTTTAATATATGGGAGAAATCATAACCACGCAGCGAAAACCAATGTGGTCTATGGGGCTAGTGAACACCTCTAGTTGGGGCTGACTCCTTATAAATGTCTAAAAAACCCATGATTGGGTCAAATGCCTAATGAGGTACGAATTATGACATCTGACTTGATCCCATTTCTGATCAATATTGGTTTGGAAAACCGGTTCGAAAAAACCTCGAAGGTTGTTATATAATCAGATTCCGAATTCTCTGACGTATCTTCAATGGTGGTGATGGTAACTAATGAAAAAAATCATATATAAAACAATATTTTCCGATGACGGTGAACATAAAATTTAGAGAAAAACCATTGCAAATATTTTGCGCAAGGATTTACGTATAATCATTCTTTCCTTCCCTAAAAATTCTTATAAGTACTCGGGTATGTTTCGGAGTTCAATCCTTATTTATTTTTCTTTTCCCAAAGGATAGTAATAATTCAAAAAGTATATACAAATTAAGAAACCTTGCCAAATGAGAATACCAATAGAGAAATAGAGCCGAGAACACAGATGTAACCTTAGACAAATAGAAACCGAAATTATGAAACTATTCACCCATCAGCAGCTAATAACTAAAACGTCTATATCTATCTAATCATAAAACCCCAACATTGATGGCTATTAAAATCAGATGTGTTGTAAATAGGAGTTTTCACCCGTGAATTCGAGCGTAGACCTGAGAATGGTCATATCTTAATCTTGTTGAAGTTATCTATTTTGGTAAAAATACAATCAGCCCGCGTAAATTCTATGTAATCCGAGATTCAACTAGGAAGAAGACTCCATAAAGGGGCGATAACTTTCCAAGAATAGGAGATACAAGCTCCCACAATGTGGGAAAGAAACTAAAAATTTAAAACATAAAGAAGATGAAAAGAACGAGAAATCAGGTAAACTTCCCATACCTACAAAGAGGGTAAAAGATTTAGGTCTATGGTTCTTTTAGAGAGAGATGAAAGAAAGGTGACGGTAGAGAGAGAAGTATCACATGAATTTTCAATCCTTAGTAACACAACAGAACATACCATACTAGTAACATAACATCATAATCACACGGAGATCAATAACACTAAATCACCCAATCCTATTCCAAGCCTCCCGAAGAAGCCGATACCTCGTCGCAGCACGACGACCCTTGAACGACTGAAATCCATCGAGAACGATCGAATTCAGAGGAGAATCCAACTCATCGAGCTCGTCATCACTCGTTTGTGATCTCGTCAGCACACACGAAGATGACGAAACAACGGCAGCAACGGAAGCAGCTGATGGCGTCTGGTATGTTATAGGCGGTGCAGCACAAGGGAAGTTCGTGGTGGTATCATCAGAGTCCTCATCACGAGGATCCTGTTAAGGAAACAGGGACACAAAACTTCGATAACTATGACCCAAAAAAGCTTAGAATCGGACATATTGTAATAAAAAAAAAAAATAGCCTACGGACCTCTGAATTTAAGGCTTCAAGTACAACTCTGGGAATTGGGTCGGGGCAAAATTCATCAGGGACGAAGGAGTTGAGAACCCTTCGTATCAGTGGGGAACCAAATGTAGGACACACCTGAATACCGAAAGAGCGGGGACAAGCATTATATAAGTATATACATATACATATTAATGATTCTTGCATAGCTTATATAAATATATATATATATATATATATATATATTAAGGTAGATTATATATGTATGTGGATAACAAACCTCTTTCCTGATAGTTCGGCTCAGTAACATGTCTTTGGGGAGCATCATAAGATCACTCAGTGCATTGAGGAGACGGAAACACTTCGATGACGGGGCATGCGATCTTCGTTCATCATCATCTTCATCATCGTCGTCGTAGGCCTCATGTTCCAAGAAGTTACCATCCTCGTGTGGATCATCATTATCGATGCCAAAGAGATCGGTAAGCCACCTACACCAATTGCCTATCTGTGAAATTAAAAATTCACGATTTCCCGCGGTGAGTGGCGATCCTCTCATTTAGTTCGTAATAAATTAATAAATAAATATTTAACACTTACTGCATTTTTCAGCTGAGCACCAGCACCGAAGCTGGCTTTGCCTGGTGCAATGGGAAGAACATTGGCATCGCTAATAGGGTCAGCCACGGGATCGGTTGGAATCTCATCAGCTGATTCTCGGAGGATTGCGTTAAACATAGCGACGTCTAGTCGAGCAATCAGTTGCTCCATTATCTGTTTAACATAAATATAACATTATAATATATCAAAATGAATTGTTCAAATGGTAAACATGGGAAAAAAATTACAATGGCCGAAGGCATACCAATCTGGAGAGCAAAGGCATGCAACCACAGTCATGTCCTTCGGCTCGAAGAGGGCATATCCTTTCACTTGCGTCACGGAAAGCCCTTTCCCACAGTTCGACTGAATAATTTCCCTGCTGCTGCTCGATCGAATTGCTTCTTGATAACTTGCTGGATTCAGCATTTGTGCTATTTGAAATTGCTTTGGCGGCACCCGACTGCATGTGTGGTGTAAAAGTCTATCGAGGTAAAGAAAAGGGAGAAAACATAAACATGTGATACTTCATGTGATTTGATTATGTCTGTTAAAATCTTAAGAGTGTAAAGATGAACCTGCCACCATAAAGACTCGATGATCCGGTAAAAGATCCATTTCTCAACCTTTTCCAATGCATGCACAAAACTTTGCGGGTTTTCCCACTCGCAAAATTTGTCTTCCATAGAATTTCTCGAGCTTGTCTTAGTAGGAGATGATTCCCATTTAAGTGGAAGGGTTTTCTTGTTTGATTTCTTGTCCCCAGATCTACCAGTCAAAGAATTGGAAGACGCGGGTGGATTGCTGTCTCCAAAGGACTTGATCATTACCACCCTCAGTGCTATGACATTCGAGAGCCAGAAAGTCAATCTGCACCGTGCAAGCAGTGGAATAAAAAAGTGTGAGTATATATCGAGCTGAAGCGTGTACGTTAACACAAATCCACGAGCTTTATAGCAAGTAACCGCTAAATTTCAAGACTAAAGAACACAAAATTGCTTTTCAAATAACATACTGATGGTTGTATCCCCAGAATAAGCAAACCACCTGACTGAAGATAAAATGTGAAGTATGGAAAATCCAAACAATCACATACTTGAAAAGAAAAATTGTTTTGACAAAACAAGCTTCAAAAAAACGTAAGAACATGCACGTAAACATACCGAGGAACATCATTGCCGCACCCTTTTGCCACCAAAACTAGCCCGGATACTATACTATTGGCAGCACTTATTCTCCTTGATTTCGAACTTTGCTTGCTGGCATGAAAATAGAGCCTTGAGAGGCGTCGAGCAGGAGTGTGCACTTTAGCTGTGGAACTCACATGTTCTGTAATGACAGAATATAGACTGATCTCAATGCTAGCTGCTTCCATCAATTCTCCTTCTAGAACTTGTACCCTGTTTTCTAACTGTTGTACTTTGCTCTCTAAAAGCTGGTTTCTCTTTTCCTTCATGAACACCTTAGAATCCTTCCGCCCGCTGCTCGCATAGCCCTGGCCCTTATTATGAGCATCTGATACAATGAATTGATTGCTTCTAATGGATCCATCGGTCCTGATTGAATCTGACGGTGATCTAACAGACTTTCCCTGCTTTGATCTATCAACATTAGATATGTTAGTAACGGCTATGTCCTCCCTAGATGAAGAAAGTGTGTCGTCTCCAGCTATAATCAATTTCTGAACCTCACTCTGAGAAGATGGGCTTTTTAGATTTAGACCAGCCTCGGTTTCTTCCTCTTTGCTGTCTACGATAGTTATTTCTCTAGAACACTTGTCACTTGAGAAATCAAGTTGAGCATGATTGTCTCTTTCAGACACAAGCCAACTGTCAGAATCAGGGGATGAAGCATCCTCATAGTCAAGCTCTGTATTTGCATGGCCGTTGGACTCTGCAGGTTTTATATTGGTGGCAGCAGAAATATAACTTTCATCTACACTGGGATTAATCTGAACTTTTGCCTCTTGGTTACTGTTCATGGAATATTCTTCGATGATCACATATTCTTTATCGGGTTCAATGCTTGTATTACTAAAACTCAACTCCTCTTTCTTTTCCACATCATATGATTGCTTACCTCGGGCACCAATTTTCTTGGAGATCCATGCAAGATCTGAAGATAGATCCATCGATGACGAACGAGATGAATCCTTAGCTGAATTCAGATGGGATTCATCATCCCGCTCTTCACGTGATTTGGCAACAGACTGAACGAGTGCGCAGTCTTGTATTCCTTCTCTGGCACTCTCATTAACTTCAACAATCCCATTCTGCAAGCAACGTGTCTTTTTATCAATTACGCACAAACAAATGAAAAAAAAACGTGTTTGAGGAAGGAAAGTTCGTACAGCTGGAGCTACTCAAAAGCAACTGAACACAAGATTTAGTTATACCTCTTTATTAGTCTGAGGTGGAGATAAACTTCCATTTGACTCAGCTGCCAAAGAAGGAACGGCGGCCGATGAGTGCGATGAAATATCATCGTCGGTCATAAATGAAGAAGCAACCTCTTCTTCTTCGACTGCGTATTCTTCACTCATCAGAGTAGAAACGGACTCAGTACGACTCCTATCCATGGAAGGCTCTCTCATCAGACTATCTTTCGAGGACGAGCCCGATCTCCGCCTATCAACGGGCTCGATACTGAGGAACAGAAGAGGCTGCACGGTGTTCCTATAAGACCTCTGACAATTGACCGGGACACTAACACTTATCATCTTCCCCTTAACGATGACATGATCTGCCAAGTCCACAACAGCAGATCCAAGGAGCTGGCCCTTCACAGCCTTTCCACGCCTCGGTTCATAAAGATTGAACTCAATGCAGTTCTTTTGGAAAGTGTCCCCATCTCCACTTTTCACTGACAGCTCGCGCTTTAATGTCACGGAGAGCTTTATGGATTCGTTGAATTCGATTCTTCCGTCACCAACACCTGAATCTGTACCCAGTGAAGGGACTACTTGATTGGTCGAGCCCGAGGCCCGATCTCCATGGTCCCAATGGATTAATACGGCTCGGAGTGTTCTCAGAGACTGAGATGGTGGCCATGGTTTAATCTCCTGAATGTGAATGATGTAATCAAGATGAACCGAAGGGTTTTTTCGGGTTTTAGTCCTCGGTCCCAGAACCATTGTTGCAATAACAGCAAAGGTATCTCTTGCTTCTGGTTTGATCAAAACATGCCTAGACAATAAACAGTAAGGCATGATTAGATGAAAAAAGAAAGGCGAATTAGAGAAAAGGCGAGATCAAATTGCTCGTGGATGTCTTAAGCAAAATCAGTAGCAGACGAAGCTGGGTTTCAAATGCAAGTAAATATAGCGAGAGAGAGAAAAAAAAGTTGCAGGTAATTGCACGTTTGATATTTTCAGAGGAAGCCCAATTTTCTGAAACAGCAAAAAAGGAAAAAGGAAACTAGATCCCAAACACAGCCGACAGAGCGAACGTAAGGTCACAGCAAGAGCAGCTCAGATTATTACATTACCAAGCACCGCCGTCGCAATGCGGCAGCGCCGAATCACAAAAAGCACTCGCGACATAAAAATATCATCGCGGACATGTCTGAGATCAAAGCATTAAATACACATATCGACAAGTAAAGTGAACAATACAGAACTTACAGAGCACAACAGCGAAGTGGAGGTGGGTAAATGCCGGAAATATAAACCTACAAAACCGCCGAGTTTCGTAACGGAAAGCTTCGCTCATTCATGTATGTGTTCGGGCGATAGAGAGAGAGAGAGAGAGAGTGGTGGGTATCCGAGTCTCTGACGAAGAAAGTGTGGTGAACAAAAAAAGCTCGTGTCGTTTCACGCACGTAGTCCAAAATAGTCCAAATTATAATTTTGATTTCTTTAATTGCAATTATTTTTGTAATCACTAGGTAAAAGTATTAACTATTACATAATCTACCATAAAATATATTTCCAACCAGCTGACGCGCGTTTGAAGCGCGTAGCTGTAGACTACTTGTCCCATTCGATGTAGTGGGCAGCACCTAATGTTGCCGACAAGTATTTTTCAGATAATTTTATTTTGCTAAATTACGTTATTAAGTATCTAAACTTGTGCATACTATTATTTTAACATGCATGTGTAGATTAATTTATATTCTGAGAATTATTTTTAATCTAAGACTTTAGTAGATGAAATTTTAATTTTAATATTGATTAGTTATAAGCATATAAAAGTCAAATTGATAGGAATATAGTTGGAATAAATAAGAAATATAAAGGGTAAAATTGTAATTATAAATGACATTAAATTATTTTCTTTTTTTAGGAAGAATACTCAAAATGGCATCGGATGTTTGAAGGTTTTAGGGTTTAACCAAAGAGCAAGCAAGTGACATGCTATATCGTCCATAAACGATGGACCAACAAAATTTTGGACGTCTGTTCACGAACAGCTCCCAATACTTGAGACCAGAGTACTCAAAACCCCCGTCAAGTACAACGATGCATAAAAGCTAAAAGCTAAGGCAAACCTAGGTGCAACGACCTACCTTCTGCAAGCCATCTCAAACCAGATCTACGTACAAATCGACATCAAAAGCAATGTGGGATGAGATCTACAAGATGATCAGGGAACTGAGGTCGTCGTCAAGGCCAAGAAAGAGAATACATTAACTGCTTACGACTCGTTCAAGGCCAAAGCGGGTGGAGATATCGGGAAAAAAGTTTCTTGATCCTGATTAATGAGATGAGGAAGATCAACGTCTTCAAGACGAACGTGAAAATCAACATCCGATTCCTCTCATCTTGGCTGCTTGAATGAAAGAAAATTGCTACACAGACCGGTCAAAACAAGGATCTCCAAGAGGTGGACACCCACAGTGTTTTCGACAATCTCGCACAACACATCAAAGACATCAACGGGATTGCTGATGAATCTAAATGGAAAGCAGTGGTGGATCGACTCGCATTAGTAATCGACAAGAAGCTCAGGAGGAGCTCAAAATCTTACAAAAGAAGTTGGCAAAACCCTTAAGCTCATCAACGGAAGACAATTTCAGAGTCCGAGTCGGACCCCACTATGAAAGAGTTCATGAAGCAGATGGCGTTGATGACCCAGAGGATGAGCAAGAAAATCTTCAAGAAGAAGTCATCATCATCTGCTAACAAACAAAGGACCTCTAGCTCGAGACAACAGCCAAAAGCTCATGAGCAGTCACAGCCTAAGAGCCACCGAACCAATCAAGTGCTACAGTTGTGTCAAGCTCGGGCACAAGACGAGAGACTACTTCCTGCCCAAAAGAATGACGCTAGCTACCACAACAAGATGCTTCATTTGTCCAAATAAAAAAAGGCTGGAGTAGTTTTGATGGTAGAGAAGGACCACTGACTTGAAAGCACGCCCGAGAGCGAACCCGAAAATCTGGCACTAATGGCCGCCATGGGGAAGCTAACTCAGACGAGGAAGGCAGAGAGACTGCAGAGAACGACTCAGAAGCTTCGTCATCCGAAACGGAGGTAGTTAATTCTGACTTGAACGGTTTACTAGAGTTACAACAGAAAGTTGCATCTTTCCATAAAGAACGTAAAACCGTTAAAGAATTAGAAAACAGGATAGGTAATAATGAATTCGTATAAGAAAGCACTCGCGTAAAGAATATAAACTTAAGTCATTGTTAGCTATTGCTGAAGAAAAGATAACCAGTTTAAGACTCAACCTAGCAACTTCAGAAGGTAGAGTGTGTACTTTAACCAATAGCCTAACTGCCTATGAACTTGAGCAAAGTACCTCTACAGACCTTAACAAAACCATAAAGAAAAGGCAGTCTCATGTGTTAGACAATAATCATAAATCGTTGCTAAGAAACCTCGAAGAAAAATGCAGTCTCATATGTAAATTGTCAAGCGCATATGAGAAATCGCAAGTTGTGAATCTCATGTAGAAAAGTCCAAAGCACAAGTTCATGAGCTTACAATTAGCTTGAAAGCATGTGAACTTGACCTGACTAAATACGTAAATGATTATAATTTTCTCTTTGAGGAACCTAAAAAATTATACTCTAGAATTAAAAGCTTAGAGGATATTCTTACTAAGAGGGTCAAACAGACAAAACTATTTTCTTAAACCAGCCTATGAACACAGGATTTTATAATCCACGTGAAGGCTTGGGTTTTGAGCAACCTCATCAAATGCTTAAGAAGACGCCTACCACTTTATGACATTAGATACTTAGGCTTAAACCTACCTCATCTAATGCCCTTCACATGAGCATACAAAATAAATGCTCTTGAGGAGGAAGAGTGAGATGCAAAGGCCGGTGTTGTAATCTCGTTTGACTATGCAGAACTGAACGATAACTATAAGGCTAGGGATATCCCTTTGTCTACAGACTATTTATCATTATGTGCTCGCTCAACCGAAGCTACTATTGTCGGGAAAGAACCTTCTGACACAGAAAACCTAGTACTTCAAGTATATATATTCTAAAATGTCCCCGATGTTTGCCCCATCAATTAAGTCCCCGATATTTTGCGTGGACCAATTTAGTCCCTGGATGTCGATTTTGAACCAAATTGGTCCGCCCTCAATTTTCTGTCAATTTGGATGGAAAATTTGCCACATGTCGATACCGTATTGGCCGATGGATTTTTTCTCTTTAAACACTTAAAATATAATAAATTAGATTTAAAAAGAAAAAGTAATAAAACAAAAAAACAGAGAATACCAATTTTGGTGACGTCCAGGACCCTACGCACATACTCCAACTAATCGGCAACGATTATTAAGTGTCGCCATTACATAACTACGAGCGACGATTTTCCAAAAAATTATGCCTATACACAGGTTATAGGCCTCGGTTTGGCCTTACAATGTCACCCATACTATGGTTATAGGTGACGGTGTTGTCGACAACCGTCGACGTCATAGGCTACCGTTGTTTAACGTCATAATTGCAATCTTTAAAGCCGAATATCATGAATTGCAATCCTACGAAGCAACACGAAAATAACACATAAATAATAAACATTTTTTTGATGTTTCTTTTATTTTTACAAATAATTTTATTATGAATTTTATTCTATATATCTTGATCGAATTTAAATAAAGTCATGGTCTAATATATAAAGTTGTAAACTATTTGGGTAGTATTTAAAACTTGTAAAAATTGATGGGAAAGAGAATATTCTTTTGCGTTTGAGAATGAGTTTTTCGGTTGGAGAAGTATTACTGCATTTTGTTATATATTTTAGTGTAATTGGGAATAAAGCGTACACGAGTTAGGAGGTGCGGAGTGCACGCTCGGAAAACGTTTATTCCGGAACCCAAAAGCAAGTGGGGGTCAAGGGGGTCGCGCCCCCTTGCGGGGTCCTAGGGGCACCACCCTCACTGCATGCATCTGAAAGGATTTGCATGCACCCACCCGAAACCGCATGCACCCGAAAGGGTGTGCAGAAACCCCAAAGTGTATGTATGTTCGAAAAGATGGTATCTGTTGGTGAACAGACACCAAACTTAAAGGTGTTGTGTCCACTGACGAATGGACACAACTGGTCGAATCTTGGGTTATAAATAAGTGCAGAGACATCCAACTCAAACACGTTGAATTTATAAACGCATCAGAAGAATTATTCTCTAGTCTTATCCCGAGACGAAATATTATCTTTGGAAAGTGAATTCCAAACGCGATTCTAGAGAAATATCCGGTCATATTATCAGACTATTTACCAACACATTTTGGGTTTGAGAATGAGTTTTTCGATTGGAGATGGTCTTAGGCGACGAGATGTTCTTATAGTGGTTTTTGTTCTTTGGGTTAGTGCAGTGAGCGGAGGGTAGAATATCTATACGCTGGTTTGGTGTGTAGTGAAAGAAAAAACTCTAACGGTGACCGATCCGACAGGTCGGATCAATTTGTTCGAGATAAGACGGTGGTGGATGGGAAATTCAAAACAGAATAATTTTTATTAATCAATAACGAACGAAAAACACGGACATAAATGATACTAATAGCGACCTAATAGTTTAATCCGAGAGTTCAAAATTTCGGCCCTCACAATCCGAGAGTCAAAGACTAACGGCCCTTTTATAGGAGAAAACGTATCGAACGGGCTAAAAAAATTATGAATAAATATAAACTAACACAATATGAAATTTGAATCCCTAATAAAGCTCCACCGTGATAAATCTCAACTAAATAATAATAATAATAATACTAATTACAATAGTTAAATATATTATCGACTCCTAACACGTATGATATTAACCTCAATTATATGTCATAGGTCCAACTTTAATATCTTTATCAGACGATTCCTTTTACTATAATTCTACCGAATAATGTATACAATGTAGAAAATCGGAAATTTCATAAAATACTTTAATTGAGCTCAGAGTGCCGAACATTCAAACTTAATAAATGACATAATTCATTCAAAATATTCTACCGTGCCCATTCGTGAGACATGCTCACGAAAATTCTCGGTCGTTGATCATTTCATTAACCAGGTGCTAATATGCTAAGTTGACACTCTTTGTTTCTGAACCTCTTCTTTAACGACAAACTATATAATTTCCATATGCTTAACACCTTTAGAACACTTGTTGTTTTTAAAAAGAAGACTGTTGCAGAGCTATATAATAAATTTTCAGCGGCTAGCTAATAGTGTCGACAACTCAAAGCCCCGAAATAAAATTATGCAACCATAAGCTATAAATAGTAGCCTCAAACAAGCTACAAATTAAGATTTCTTCGTGGATGCGGAAATGACATACTGCTCCACACTCTTCCATGAAATTTACATGAGCATTTTATTTTTCGTACCCTGTAGTTTTCCGAGACAACCCTGACAATCATTGTGATCTCTTGCGGAATATTTCAATTCCAATCAGATGGATTGCCTTTCTCATATCTTTCATTTCAAAGTTTCTTATAAAGAAATACTTGGTATGATACAATAAACCAAGATCATTAGTAGCAAGTAAAATAGCATCAACATATAGAACTATGAAAATAAACCTGCTCCAACTGACCTTCGTGTATATACACCAATCAACAGTGCTTTCTATAAATTCATATGAACTTACGGTATCATTAAATCTGAGATACCCATTGAGAAAAAGCTTGTCTAAATCCATATATTAACTTCATAAATTTATACATCATGTGTTCCTTTCGAGCTTACATAATGAACGAAATGAATCCTCTGGATCTTTAATCTGATATCTTCTTGAACGAGCATACAAAAGGAAATCATCCACGCTCATGCCTAGAGTCTTTTATCTTGCTAAGTTTGTCATTTCAAAGACATGCTCATGCATAGTACGAGAACCATCATAATTCATGTTGGTTAAAGTAATCATTTAGTGTACTTGCAAGAGACTTATCAACAATTTGAGAACGCTCTTCCACAAATTTAATGAATTCTTTAGCGCTTTCCGTTTCTGGGGTAGATTTGATGTTCCTTGCAACTGTCATTCGCATAAACATCATGTTTAATCTGTTCGATCTTTCTCAATGTTGATAGAAAGACCTTTTCTTATTACTGCTTTCATCGGTAATAGCAACATGTTTTTCATGCTTGAAGTGCCAAAACAAGATCCAAAACACCAGGGTATAATTGGAGTCGTTCACATCAATCCGAGAGACTTAATCCATTAAATAATGAAACAGATGGGGTGTGTTAATGCAAAGAAACGGAAACATATACTTTAATCATAGAGATATTCATCTATTAATGCTTCTCACAAGATTCAGATTTAAAGTAATCATGTCAAAGTTCACCTTTGGGCAAAACTAAGACATATTTCATTAACATTTGTACATGTACCTATTAGACAAATTTGCTATCTTTGAATATACAACAATCTAATAAACATACAAAATTAACATTCATGCTTATGAATTACAAGAACAATTTAATCAACCTTTGGGCGATTAACACTTGTTTATGATCATAATTCATAAGACTCAATTAAAACCCACAAATGTACCGTCATATCAGTGATATGATTCATGGGTAATTGAGAACTTTTATATTAAAATTTATAATTAATGATCATGTCACCTTGGTGACTAGCAAATCATCCTTTCATATAAATATCGCAGCAAATATCAATTTATTTAAATGAAGCAACCATTCGAGTTATGAATTATGATCATATATGGTCATGCCAGTAATACTACCACGCACAAAGCTTTTCATGCCAAAAATTATTTATTTAAATGAAGCAACCATTCGTAAGCACCATTAGGCAATATTGTAATCACATCATAACCCCGATGAATTGCCAAGGTTAATGCCTCTTCATAATACGGGAAATTGTTTGCCTAATGAAACAACCATTCGAGCACCATTTGGCAATCCTTAATCATATTAGCATATTTATGGAATGCCAATGTATTCATGTTGAAACATAAACTTATAAACGCGCGTTGGAACTTTGACTTCTAGCGTATGTCACCAGCCTAGCACAAACATACTAAATGACTTAGTTATCATGACAATTCATTACTGCTCACGTATTTCGACATATTGCAGCGGAAATATATATTATTGCTTATGTATTTTGACATATTGCAACGGAAATAATTTGAAAACATGACCAGTCATTTCTATGTTTGTTAATAAAATATATGAGATAATTCCAACTGTAAATTATTCTTCTAATATCACATCAGAGGCTTTCTCGAACTCATGTTTTAGAACAGAGACTCATTAAGTAGTGGAAAGTCATGAGATCTTAAACCGTGGCTCTGGTACCGCATGTAAGTTACAATTTTAATATCACGTATTTCACATAATCAAAATTCACACAATTAATCCACGATTTTGAACTTCATGTTTTTCGCACTCTAAAATCGTATTTTTTCTTCATAGGATTGATACATAGTTGTCGCTGATATATTTGAAGATGAATGGTTTCTCTCCCATAACCATTCACGGATGATGGAAACACTTAACCTCTTATGTGTTTTTATAATTTTAATATTTTTGAGATATGGGTGGAGAGAGGACCAAATCCTTTTATAGATAATGAAAAGATGCATTCCATCAAGGCATCTATTCAAGAGGAGTCATGTTGAAGAGTTATGTTTCATTTCAAAGCAACTGGTACAACTTTTCATTTGCCAATAATTTAAATAAAATAATATATAGGCCACTTTAATTTTATTAGAATAAATATTCTAACATGTAACTTATCAATCATACGTTATATAATGTCAATCATTCCTTAGCCTATAAATTTCCATCTCTAACCTAGCTCGAAAGTTTACTTTAGCCATGCATGGGATATTAATCCCTTGTATATCTATTACCACATTTAACATATACAATACCATTTTTTGAAAATTACTACTTTCGAAAATTTCCTAGTAAATACCACATTTACCTTTAAACCTTTACTCGGCTATTTAGTCTAACTCAAGTGTCGATATTAGCTTTATCAATGTCCCACATCGGCCTACTCGTGCGGCTTAATGGCTCAAGGCCCATTAAGGCCAAAACAAGTGTTATCCATTTCGATACTAGACAAAAATGCAATACCACTTTGAGATGTTGTGACAAGTGTTGGAAGCCAAAGTTAGGGATCTATCAAGTATAAGAATGTCCCTACGCATAAGCAGCGACGGAACCACAGGGGGTAAGAGGGGTCGGCCACCCCCCGGCGGCCGGCGCTAGAGGTAGTAGAGATGGCGTCGAGGTCTGTGATTTTAGGAAGATTTTAGGGAAGAAGACGATGATGTCCTATTTTTACTTTAATTTGGAGGTTTCGTTCTTACTGGGCTGAATGTATTGGTCCAATAATTAATATAGAAACATCTTTTTTCATATATGATGTATAGTAACTTTTTAGGCCCAATTCTATTTTGTATTATTCCATTTTAATCTCATGAAGAACTTATGTTAGCACAACTCAGAAATTTGATTTCCATTTTAATTACCGAAACATAAATAAGCTTATTATTATTTTTAATATTTTATTCTGATTTTGTAATATGTTAGACATTTTATGTAAATGTCTTAGGATAATTCTTTAAAAGGCTAAACATGATCGTCACTGATTTAAATAAATATATATCATAAGTAATTGGGCTAGTAGAAATCTAAGGTTTTTCTCACATGATTTGGAGTGTTAGGATAAAAAAAATAATTTATTTGCAATGATCCTTGCGATATAGGTCACACTCTTACATGATATAATTTCATATCATCTTGATGATATGAAAAACGTGTATATTTTTCCGCGTTAATATCGATAATGAAACGTATATAAAAATTTTGATGATTTTGAGCACATTGACATTTCTCATTATTTATATTTTACTTGTATTTTTCGACCCGCATATCATTGGTTCTGTTTCCGTCACTGCGCATAAGGATACTGATTCGGAGTTAAAAGTGCTTCGTGTTAGGGATTATATTGGTTCCATAGAGTTAGCAGTTCATGGCGCGAAGTTTTTCTTTGTAGCCAAGATGAATGGCACAGCTCACGCAAAATCGATTTAAAGCGCAAGCTTGAGAGCAAAATAGTTTGTAGCATATTCTAACCAAAAAGCGCGTTTTGGTTAGATTACTTATTATAAGGAGTGGACTAATGACGCTATGACTTTTTATGCTGACAAACTTATAATAAGTGCTCTAACCAAAAAGCGTGTGACTTGCGACTCTCTCTCTCGAAATCTCTCACGTGTCAATTAGGGGAACGACGGGAAAAAAATATAATTAATTAAGTAAAATCAAGACCACACGAGCCTAACGCGCATCGACGCGAAGTCGGCGATTGGATGTCATCGTGAAGCTTCGTCACTTTCCCTCGGCGCTTCAGATTTGGGGCTTTCTCGCTATTCTTATGTAATTTATATTGCAAGGGATTGTATTATAGCGTGTTTCCCGTCGGAATTTGTCGTTTTTTACTTGTTATAATTGTTTCAGCTGGGGCATGTGAGTTCGTAGATCTAGGGTTTCGGCTCCTCTGAATAATCAGAAGCAACACAAAAAAACGGGTCGGAGCTTGTATATTCGTTCCAAAATTTGTTGTTAAGACGGTTTGTTGCCTCTGGATTGGTGCTCGTTGTGATATCTTGGGATTTTTGGTTCGGTACTGAGGTAATGAAACATAGCCTTCTTTTTTCTGTTCTTTCTTTTCCCCAATTTTTCAATACCTTAATCCAGTATAACAAGGAGCGATTTTAGCTATTTGGATTAAGTAATTTGCTCATAAATTAGTTTTATGGAGCAAATTGTGTGCAAACACTGAGCTTAGTTTTTTTCTTTTTTGCTCCATCAATATTGGATAGCCGAAACGTTGGTGGGTAAGTGCTCTGCGGTACGGTTCCGTTGGAATGATGGCTAAGAAGGACAGGTTTCATCCCGGGTTTTCGGCTAGCTTTGCGCCTCATAATGAATCTGAAGGATCTGATAGCTCTGGCCATTTCGATTCCACTGATGGTTCTTTAGCTCCCATGAGAAAATGGATTGATTTGAACTCAACTTCAAAGGGGTTTGCTGTACCAATACAGACCATACCCTTATCTAAATTGTCTTCATTTGAGAGGAAGAACTTAGCCCTTCGGTTGAGATCGGAGCTTGACCTGATTAAGCTTGTGCAAAACAAATTCAATTTGCAGAAGAAAAAATCCATAAATGCCGTTGCAATGTCATCGTCAAATGATGTGCCCATTCGTCCTGGGCCGAAACAAAAAGGTTCGCAGGTTGGTGTAAAAAAACCCTCTGAGATGGGTTCTGCATCTGGGAAAAAAGGGTTTGGGCCTAATCGAGCTGGCGCAGGAAAATTTGAGTCTGTCTCAAATGTTGGCTTATTGAAGCAGTGCCAGAGTTTGTTGAAGAAGCTAATGTCACATCAGTATGCTTGGGTGTTCAAATCCCCAGTTGATGTTGTGGAACTAAAGATTCCTGATTATTTAGATATCATTAAGACTCCAATGGACCTTGGAACCATAAAGAAGAATCTTGCTTCTGGAAAGTATCTTACACCCATGGAGTTTTTAGCCGATGTTAGACTTACTTTCACAAATGCAAAGACCTATAACCCACCTGGTACCGATGTCCATGTCATGGCTGAAACAATGAGTAAATTCTTTGAGTCGAACGTCAAAGCTATTGAGAAGAAACTGTCAGTGAACGTACCTGAAGCACTACCTGAAAGATCAGTGAGCCTCCATGGAACTGAAACTCCAAAACCGATGGCCCATCTGCAGAAGCGGAAGCTTAGTCCAACTTTGCAAGAAGCAAAACAAGAACCAGCTAAACGTAAGATGACAGATGAAGAAAAACATAAGTTGAGCAGTGAACTGGAAGATCTCATGGGTGACCTTCCGGATGCTCTAATAAACTTTTTAAGGACGCACTGTTCGAATGGAGGCGACTGTGCTGATGATGAGATTGAAATTGATATTGATGTTCTTAGTGATGATGTCCTCTTCAACATGCGCAAGCTTCTCAATGATCATTTACAGGATAAGAAAAAGAACCTCAAATCTGAAGCTTGTGAGATAGAGGTAAGCTGTCATAGTAATCCGCTCGTCTCCGACATAACACTGAATGTTGTTTGTTATTTTGTCTTAGCTGCCAAATTCTGGGCTTAGCAATTCTTCGTTCCAAGTAGACAGAGGTATATTTAGAATTTAGAGTCCATAATTTGGTGCTCGTATATTGTGGTACTTGTGGGATCCAACTTCATGTTTGGTGTTGTTCTTACTATATATTAGGAAATGATGATGTTGATGAGGATGTTGATATTGGAGAAAATGAAGTTCCTGTTACTAGCTATTTACCTCATGGGATTCATAAGGACCATGTTGGAAAGGCCGAAGAACGCACTGAAGCAGGTAGATCTTGACGTTAGTTCTAGTTAATGATATGGATGTAAGCATTGAATAATACTTTATTGTGTTACTTTTATTTTTAATGCATGCATGTTACCGACATCAAATGAGGTTTGACTCCTCAGCAGTACTTTTTCTGATGGCATTACCTTTGAACTCTTCCTTCATAGTACTTCGTTTTGAAAAATAGCGACAATTTTTCCTAGAATAAATCCTCGTGTTTGGAGATATCACTTTATGGTTCTTTGTTATATATCCTCTTACCTGTATGAATACTTTGCTTGGTGATGATGGTACAACTTTACTGGTGTTTTCTGCCTTCGCAGGTCCCGACTCTGATAGAGGATCCGAGTGCTCTAAAAATTCTTCAGCTATCAAACAAGTATGAATTGAGTTTAGTTTCCTCTGTCTCAGCTGTCCGATTAATTAACATATCAAGTTATTTTTCAGGTAGATGCAGGTCAGATGATGGATTCGAATGAAAAGGCTGAAATCAATGAGATAGTTGACGGTCATGGTAAGTACTCACTGTTTCGCTCGTTTTTGCTTACTGACGGTTCCAGGTATAACAATCTTACGTGTAAAACACATAACTATGATAATTTATGTATAATTGCTTCTTTCACAAACTTCCAAATCATATTTTAAACACTTGTCTCAAGTTTTTTGTTCTTCGATTTTGTTCACATTTCATCCCAACTCGTTGACTTCCTTGAGAGATTCGTGTTTTTGCTCATAATATTTTCTCCAATGTTATTTCTTCAGCATCTGGTGGGCTGAACCTATTTGAAGAAGATTCAAAATCGAAGCGATTCACTACTGATACAGATGGTCAATTGGATGGTAAAGAATCAGAGTCAAAGAATCTTCCACCGTTAGTGTTTCCACGTTCCTTAACCCGTCATTTTTTTTGTTTTTTACCACAGGAGATTCGGCACCTGCTGATAGTAGTCAGGTCTCTCCGGACAAGATGTACAGGGCTGCTATCTTAAAGAACAGATTCCTTGACACAATCTTAAAAGCTCGAGAAAAGACACTACTTCAGGTTCGTTGCTTGATTTCCTCTGAGTGTCTCCTATCTCTTTAACCTTGGATGGATGTAATCTTTAGTAGTAATGGATATTTCTTGCCGGTGCAAATTTTATTAGGATGATAAAGGCGACCCCGAAAAGGTTCGACGCGAACGAGAGGAACTCGAGATGCAGAAAAAGAGAGGTTAGCTTACCAAAAGTGCATATATTACTCGAATATTTGTTTTTCGGAAAGAGGGTTTCGAAAGTTTTTAGATTGTCTTCATCAGAGAAAGCTAGGTTGCTAGCGGAAGCTAGAGCTGCAGAAGAGGCACGTAAGCTAGCGGAAGCAGAAGCTGCAGCCGAAGCAAAGAAGAAGAGAGATCTGGAGAGAGAAGCAGCCCGAGAAGCACTCCTCAAGGTTTATTAAGTTAGAAGCAAAGAAAGTTTACGGTTCTTCTTGCGATCGCAGACTCATTTTGTTATTTCCTTTCTTTCTGTTCTCGTAACGTACGTAGATGGAGAAGACGGTTGAAATAGAGAACCCGCAGTTCCTGGAGGATCTGGAGATGATGGGGGCCGTTCCTGGGGAGCAGCTACCGAGTTCGGTGGACGAGACGAGCCCAGAGCAGCAGTCGCTGGACAGGTTCGGTAGCTTCAAGTTTGGGGGCAGCAATCCCTTGGAACAGCTCGGGCTGTACATGAAAGCAGACGACGACGAGGATGATGGGGGCGATGATGTGGAGGACGACCCCCCTAAGGAGATTCCTTCTACTAATGACGTTGAGGAAGGAGAGATCGATTAGTTTGTTTATTTTCTTGTGTTATCTGCATCAAGGAAAGGGAGGGGGTTTGGTTATTTATTGCTGCTATGATGATCTCTGTGTATCAGTGTTGACACACACGCATGCTGTGTTGTAGTAGTGTGTACTTGCGGGGGGGGGGGGGGGGGGGGGGGGGGGGGGCTTTGGATGATTATTGTCTTGGTTTGGACAATATCAGCCATCGGATTTGTTCTGTCTAATATTAACATCTGCTGCGCGAGGCTTTTTCCTCGGTACAAGTACCAGTCATCTGGCGTGTGCTGAAAGCTCTGAAATGTGAACCTTATGAACAACATCTCTATCTATGTTCCCAGAGCAATTTATCTTGCACTGCACCGCAGACCATATGACAACATTACATTCATATGCATACGTTTTAATAACATTAATTTGAAAGCCCAGTTCAAATATTGAACCACATACAGACCAGAAAAAATACGTAAAAAGACATAACAAAGAACTTCCAAATTGCGCAATATACATACATACTAGGAAGGATGTACAAGATTGAACAACATCAATCTCACTAGCACCAATTTCCAAGTGCTTTCCCGGCCAGTGAGTGTGTGTTGTATGTACAACAACCACAGTCTTTCTTCTCTGCATCTCAGCTCAGGCACCCAAGAATCGTTCGATCGATCTTGAAAACTGGCAACCATGAGAAGAAGGTGAATTAATAATCTTACAATCACCAGCGCCCCCGAAGAAGTAAAAAAGGATGATAATCTCAGATAATGAAGTGCTGTTGGCCAGAGGAATGAGAACAGCTTCATTACCTGCGCCCCTCGCTGCAGCCATCTCCTCCACCAGCATCCACGTCTCTGCTCGTTTCATCTTTAGTTTCTTCTCCCCGGGCTTCCTCTTCTTGAAATTTCTGCAGACAGTCCTCGAAGAGCTCCGGGTCTAAGTCGGAGTAGATTTTTCGGACGTGTCAAGCTCCGCACAGCTTGGTTCCAGTGACCCCTCGCGTTCCTCTCCAGGGCCGGGAAGATAATCGGTAGTATGACTCTGCGTTTTTGTTTGATGAGGTTTCTACGTGATCGTTGTTTCATAAAAAGAGAGCCCTTTCAGCAACCTGGCGAAAAAAACATCCACCCATTAACGACATTTCTCCCAATTTGAAAGAATTGAAGGAAAAAAAAAAAACCTCAAAATGGGAACTATTTGTTGGAATTTGGGCTATAGGCCCAAATGGGGTTTAGACCCAATAAATAAAAGCTTAACCGATTTTTAATTGAATCGAGAAGCCGTCGTTCGTCGAAACCCGAAATTGATGAAAGATTCAAATTCTACGTTTCAAGGGGAATTTATCGAATATTAATTGGTTCAAAACCGATGTTGGGTGAATGTAAAATTAATTTTCGAAGTTGGCCCAATAAAGAGATGAAATATATATTTGATATATATAAAGAGACTTGTTGTTGTCCCCACATTGGAAACTTAATCAATTTTTCACTTGTTTATAAGGAGTCTCCATACATGGGCTACTCAAAAGAGCTTGCCCAAGGGGTTGGTGGGTTATGGGCTTGTGTGTGGTTTTGGACCCAATTATAATCCAAGTGCGAGGCGGTGCGGCACCGCCGAGGTCGAGCCCGAGCCCGCGCCCGGGCCGAGGCCGACCAAGTGCGCAATGGGCATTTTGAGGCGCACTTAGCACAGAGCGAGGAGCCCTTAATTTTATACTCCGGTGAGGCGACGCAGTGATGTCACTGGTGACGTGGCGGTCCCGGTGACGTGACAAATGATGGTGACGTGTCAGAGGACACGTGTGCAAGTGAAGCTGACGTAAGCGCTAAGTGGACGACGATGATGTGTGCGGACCCATTGGGTCGCGATGATTCGTGAAGCGGGTCGAACGGAGCGGTTCGGACCGAACCGTTGGGTCAAGAAGTAACTGTTGACGATTGGGCCCAGAAGTTGCGTTTATTCGCGGAATGGCCCCCAGTCAAAGTTCCAGAAACTATCAAAAAGACCCAACAGTTGCAACGCTTCGCAAATTGACCCCAGAAAGTTTCGCCAGCTATAAGTAGGCCCCTGCAGAATTGGAAAAATCATTCAATCGACCCCCAACATTCTAGAGATAGTGCATACACAGTCCAGAGTAAATAAAAGCAAGAAAGGCTCGAGTCTTTAGGTAGATTCACCGATAATTTTGTATCGTTGTTCAACGTGAAAATTTTGATGTCGTTGTATCTTTAGGACGGATTGCGATAACTCGAGGCACTGAAATACGGGGCAATAACGTCTTACGGACAGGGTACGTAGTACGTGCCTCGACTTCGACTCTAACAAATTTCTGTTCGAGTTTTTGCAGCCACCGACCAGACGATATACACCGGAACCAACAATCGTAAGATGTTATTCTGTCTGATTGATGGCAAACATTCCAGTTGCACTACCGCTGCCCGTAACAACCGGCAGCAGCCATGCCGAGAGACCGGCGAAGTTTAACGGGACCGAATTCAAGCGTTGGCAGCAGAAAATGCTGTTCTACCTGACGACCCTGAACATGAACCGCTTCCTAATGGAGCTCCCACCGAAGGTGACGAAACCCACACCTAACAAGGCAAATGATGAGGCTCCCGAAGTGAACGAGCAATACGAGCACGAGAAGGCTGTGTTAGACGCATGGAAGCATAACGATTTCATGTGTCGTAACTACATCCTCAACGCTCTCGACGACTCCCTATACAATGTCTATGCAGTGGCTACGAATGCGAAAGAGTTGTGGAACTCGTTGGATAAGAAGTACAAGACCGATGATGCCGGACAGAAGAAATTCAGTCGGTCGGTTCTTGGACTATAAGATGACGGACTCCAAACCAGTTTTGGATCAAGTCCAAGATCTGCAGTTGATCACGATATACACGCGGAGAACATGCAGATCAACGAAACCTTCCAGGTAGTTGCTATTATCGAGAAGCTACCGTCTCTGTGGAAGGATTTCAAGAACTACCTTAAGCACAAGTGCAAGGAAATCGGGCTTGAGGACCTGATTGTGAGGCTTCAGATCGAGGAAGATAACCGGAAAATCGAGGCAAACCAAGAGGGCTAACATAGAGGCACGGGTGAACTTGGCCGAGTCGGGCACCGGCAAGAAACGCAAGCGGGCAAATACGTCGCAGAACCAGCAGAAGCCGAGCTCTAACAAGATAAGAGGGAACTGCTACAACTGTGACAAGCCCGGGCACATGGCTAAAGACTGCCGAAAGAAAAAGAGGGTAAAAAAGAACCAGGCTCACCTGTCCGAGGCAAAACTGGCCTCAGATCTATAGAAGATAGACCTCGTCGCGATTGTGTACGAAGCCAATGTCGTAGAGAATCCCAGGTCGTGGTACATCGACACCGGAGCAACGCGCCATATCTGCTCCGACAAAGAGATGTTCTCCGAGTACATCCCGATTTCCGGAAGAACGCTATATATGGGGAACGCAGCGACTTCACCAATTGTCGGATTGGGAAGGGTGGTCCTCAAGATGACCTCGGGCAAAGAGCTGACGCTGGTGGATGTGCTGCATGTCCCGGACATCCGCAAGAATCTAGTCTCCGGCTCCCTGCTGAGCAAAGCCGAATTTAGACAAGTGTTTGAGATCGACAAATATGTACTGACCAAGATCATTTCGTAGGCAAGGGCTACTTTGAAAAAGGGCTCTTTAAATTAAGTGTAATGCCTGTAAAACGCGAGATTAAGCTCGCTAGTAATAAAACAAGTTCTTTGTACTTGGTTGAGTGTTCTAGTTTGTGGCATGACAGATTTGGATATGTTGGTTTAAACAAACTTAAAAAGTTAATAAGTTTAAACATGCTTCCTTAAATGGAAATAGACTCACAAAAATGTGAGGTATGCATTGAGGCAAAGATGGTCAAAGCTCCATTCTCCTCCGTGGAGAGAAGTAGTTCACCTCTAGAACTGATCCATACCGATATATATGATCTGAAATTCGTGCAGACTAGAGGTGTGAAAAAGTATTTTATTACTTTTATTGACGACTGCACAAGATTCTGTTACGTATATCTTATAAATGGCAAAGACGAAGCTCTTGAAACCTTTAAGAGATATAAGAGTGAAGTTGCGAATCAACTCGACTCAAAATAAATTCGAAGTGACAGAGGAGAAGAATACGTGGCGCCATTCGAAGAATTCTGCCAGTACATGGCATTATTCATCAGACTACTGCGCCGTATTCACCTCAATCAAACGGCGTTGCAGAACGTAAAAATAGATCTCTAAAGGAGATGCTGAATGCAATGTTGATCAGTTCGGGGCTACCCCAGAACATGTGGGGGGAAGCAATTCTCACTGCAAACCGCTCTAAATATATTACCACACAAAAAGAGGGAGCAAACTCCATATGAGTTATGGAAAGGTAGGCAGCCGACCTACGATTACCTTAAAGTGTGGGGGTGCCTAGCAAAGGTCGAAGTACCTAAACCGAAGCAGGTTAAGATATGACCCAAGACTGTTGATTGCATTTTCATCGGATATGCTAATAACAGTAGTGCATACAGATTTCTGGTACACAAATCAGATATCCCTGACATGAACGCATGGATGATAATCGAGTCGAGGAACGCCGCATTCTTCGAAAATATCTTTCCAAATAAGGAAAAAAAGGATATAAGTTCTGTGAAAAGAACTCACGATGCCATTGAAAGTTCACCTCAAGAAGTTGAGGAACTGAGGCAGAGTAAAAGAAAGAAAGTGACCAAATCATTTGGACCTGACTTTCTGACGTATATGATGGACGACCAACCCCGGACATTGCAAGAAGCCTTGTCTAGTCCAGAAGCACCGTTCTGGAAAGAAGCTATCAATAGCAAAATTGAGTCCATCATGCAGAATCATACCCGGGAACTGGTAGATCTCCCGAAGGGGTGCAAACCTCTCGGATGTAAGTGGATCCTGAAAAGGAAAATTGAGACCGATGGGTCGATCGAGAAATATAAAGCTCGATTAGTCGCTAAAGGGTTCAATCAAAAAGAAGGTTATGACTTCTTTGATACATATTCGGCCGTAACAAGGATAACGTCCATTCGAGTTCTCGTTGCTATTGCAGCGTTGCATAATCTCGAGATACACCAAATGGACGTGAAGACAGCTTTCCTGAATGGGGAATTAGAAGAATAAATATATATGAAACAACCCGAAGGGTTTGTAGCACCCGGACAAGAGAACAAAGTATGTCGTCTCGTGAAATCACTTTACGGGCTTAAACAAGCGCCGGAACAGAGGCACGAGAAATTCGATATGACGATGCTATCGAATGGGTACAAAATAAATGAGTGTCATAAATGTGTTTACATTAAAGGCACACCCGAAGAGTTTGTGATTGTATGTCTTTACGTAGACGACATGTTGATCATGGGAAACAGTTACAAAATAATTGTGAATACGAAGAATATGTTGAAAAGTTATTTCAGCATGAAGGATATGAGTTTGGCAGATGTCATATTAGGGATAAATGTCTCTAAGACACCCGAAGGAATTGTTCTGACACAATCTCACTACGTTGAGAACGTGTTAAAGAAATTTGAAGCCTTCGATAATCCTCCGGCTAAGACACTTGTAGACGCTAATCTACATTTTGTTAAAAATAAAGAAGAGCCTATATCGCAACTCGAATATGCTCGGGTGATTGGCAGTCTGATGTATCTGTCTAACTGTACTCGACCTGACATAGCATATTTAGTCAGTAAACTTAGCATGTTTGCTAGTAGTCCGAGTAATAGTCATTGGATAGCACTAAAGAGAGTGCTAAGATATCTGAAGTACACCATTAATTATGGCTTACTCTATTCAAGATATCCCGCAGTTCTTGAAGGATACTGCGACGCAAATTTGATATCTGACAGTAAAGACTCCAAGTCCACGAGTGGTTACGTATTTACCATCGGTGGAGGAGCAGTTTCTTGGAAATCCCCAAAGCAAACGTGCATAGCCCGATCAACGATGGAATCGGAGTTCATTGCACTAGATAAAGCCGGCGAAGAAGCTGAATGGCTTCTAGAGGATATTTATTGTTGGAACAAACATGTGTCAGCGATAATGATACATTGCGATAGCATGGCGGCTATCAGCATGGCACGGAGTTGTATGTATAACGGTTAGTCTCGGCACATACGTCGGAGACATAATACCGTAAGACAACTAATCTCTAATGTCATAATCTCAATTGACTATGTGAAGACTAAAGAGAACATAGTAGATACTTTGACGAAAGACATCACTAGAGAACAGTTAAACACTGCCCAAGTAATCTCTCGATGACGTGTGGCAAGGCTAAGCATTTACGCTTTTAATGATGACTATACCAAATTGGTGGAGTATTTCGAGCTACTCCAGGATTAAGTCCTAATAGTCGGTCACCTATATAAGTGTGAAGTGGAGCCGCTTCAAAGGAAATACTCATGAATGGAGATACGGTCCAAGGCCGAAACGGACACAACGTGAGAATCGAAAGAGATCAAATTCATCTTTGTGTGTATGCTGTTGTCTTGGTTTACACAAAAAGCCGCCAGTTCAAGACATCAAGTTCACTGAGCAGCGAGTAAATCCGATAACATTTCACTAGGAAAGATTGAAAGCCACAAGCTACCTATCTCGATGCACTGATGGATCGTCGGGACTTTCTTGCTAGAGTCAGCATGCATTGCATTTGCATTAATTTCCATTAATGTGGGGGATTGTTGGAATTTGGGCTATAGGCCCAAATGGGGTTTAGACTCAATAAATAAAAGCTTAACTGCTTTTTAATTACATCGAGAAGCCGTCGTTCGTCGAAACCCAAAATTGATGAAAGATTCAAATTCTACGTTTCGAGGGGAATTTATCGAATATTAATTGGCTCAAAACCGATGTCGGGTGAATGAGAAATTAATTTTCGAAGTTGGCCAATAAAGGGATGAAATATATATTTAATATATATAAAGGGACTTGTTGTTTTCCCACATTGAAAACTTCATCACTTGTTTATAAGGAATCTCCCTACATGAGCTACTCAAAAGAGCTTGCCCAAGTGGTTGGTGGGTTATGGGCTTGTGGGCTTGTGTGGGGGGTTTTGGACCCAATTATAACCCAAGTGCGAGGCGGTGCCCCGCACCACCAAGCCTGAGCCTGCGCCCGCGCCTGGGCCCGGGCCCGAGGCCGACACCGACCCGAGCCGTTCCAAGTGCGCAATGGGCGTTTTGAGGCGCACTTAGCACGACGCATCGGAGCGAGGAGCTTTGAGGAGCCCTTAATTTTATGCTCCGGTGAGGCGGCGGCGGTGATGTCACCTGTGACGTGGCAAGTGATGCTGATGAGTTAGAGGACACATGTGCAAGTGAAGTGGACGTGGCGCTAACGCAAGCGCTGAGTGGACGACGATGACGTGTGCGGACCCGTTGGGTCGCGATGGTTCGTGAAGCGGGTCGAACGGATCGGTTCGGACCTGACCGTTGGGTCAAGGAGTAACTATTGACGATTGGGCCCAGAAGTTGCATTTATTCGCAGAATGGCCCCCAGTCAAAGTTTCAGAAACTGTCATAAAGACCCAACAGTTGCAACCGCGAACTGACCCGAGAAAGTTTCGCCAGCTATAAATACGCCCCTGCAGAATTGGAAAAATCATTCAATCGACCCCCATCATTCTAGAGAAAGTGCATACACAGTCCTGAGTAAAATAAAAGCAAGAAAGGCTCGTGTCTTTGAGTAGATTCGGCGATAATTTTTTATCGTTGTGGAACGTGCAAAATTCTGAAGTCGTTATATCTTCGGGACAGATTGCGATAACCCCATGCACTGAAATACGGGGCAATAACGTCTTACGGACAGCGTACGTAGTATGTGCCTCGACTTCGACTCTAACAAATTTCTGTTCGAGTTTTCGCAGCCATCGACAAGACGATATACGCCGGAACCAACATTATTAAGACGACGAAACAAAGGGACCATACACCGCTAGAACTCAAGTGTCTGAGTAGCTTCTAGAACTTCCTCGAGCTCGCCCAATAACATCCCCTCCTTCGAACTGTTTGTGATTGGCCAATACTTGAGGAGTATGACGGTGTCAGCGAGGTTGTAGTCTTTCTCCACAAACTGAGTGATGCAATAAGACAGCTACTGATGGTACATAGGTAACCACTTTTGGCTTGTGAAGAGGGATCAGAGCCCTGACGAGGAAGAGCTTGTGTTCCTCCTTCAATGGCAGCGCGAATCCGTTTATAATGCTTCTAACAATCTCTAAAAGCTCGGAGATCCCGTTATGCTTCTCCGTCTCGTAGATGAAACGGTAGAAGATGTTGTTGATTGCTTTCCTGATGAAGGGGCGATGCACCATGAATTTCCCGTATATGCGGTGCAAAACGGTCTTCAAGTAGTCCCTTTCTCTCGGATCTTCTGAATCGAAGAGATCCAATAACCTCACCACAAAGGCATGATCGATGTAACGCTTTGCAATCTTTGCATCTGTTTATGGTGAAGTCACGAACCTTAGAAAAAACTCGTAGACTACTTGCAGGTGAGGCCAAAAAGGATCCATCAAGGGTTCCTATTCTTCAGCATCGAAGCCATATACTGACTTGTTCTTGCGGGGCTGAGAAGAGAGCGGACGAAAAAGGTTAACCGATACCATTCTCGCAATCTCTTGCATGGCGGTTTCGTTGAATTTCCCGTTTGCTGAAGTAACGTAATCCACAAAGTCAACCAATGCCTGCCTTTTGATTTCCTTCTCCTTCGGATTCTTCGACGGGTCAGTGAAGTCGAATACAACGCAGCACGAAGCCAACTTACTGATGATGAGCAGGTTTTGCTTCTCTGATGAGCGAGAGACGTCTTTGAAATTAGGAAGGGCCTCGAATGAATGGAGCATCGAAGCATTCCCATTTGATCTAACGTTTGCTGAATCTTCACTGCTTGCTCCGTAGCATTGACGATCAGACTTCGAAGCTAAATTGACGGTGCTCGAGTTCCCGGGTCTTGAAACTGTTGCAAGATTCCCGAAGCTAAATTGCAAATTGAACACAAACGGGAGATTGTTATGATTATTTTATTGTGTTCAATTAATTATGTTATCTTAGTTTTGTAATTTAACTAAGTGAACTAGGCTTTATTTTGTAGAGTCTAGTGATATACTTATTGTAATGGGCTTACAAGGGCCCAAATATTATATACAAACTTGTGGTATAAATACTAAAATTCGAACACATAATTAGGTGTGTCTTGTGTGTTAAATTTATAGTGAGATAAATCTTAGAGCGAAGCTCCCAACCTTCCTCAAGAACACATGCACGCACCCCACACAAATTCACTTCTTCCGATCGAAAATCGTGGTAAAATGCTTTAAATATTATTTAGTTGGATAAACTTGGTTTTTCATTTGGTATCAGAGCCACATGCATTTTGATTTGCGTGAAAAATTTCGGATTTTTTTTGTGTTCATCCCGTGTTCGTCTAAATCTACGAAAAATTTTGATATGTTTTAGTGTTTTTGTGCTTAATCGAGTGTTTAGTGTTTAGGACATGAGTGTTTCGATATTTCCCCAGAGTTAATTTGAACAATTCTGTGTTAAGAAACTAAAATTTTTGTGTTAAGTGCATCATTATATTTGTCAAAAATTTTCGGAACCCACCTACGAAAATCTCACTTGCAAAAAATATTTTCGCAGCACCACTTGCGAAAAATATTTTCGCAACACCTGACCTCTTACGCATTTGCATTCTGATAATCACTCAATCATTAGGCAATGTTATTTTTCAAGTAATCATTAGGAAATCATTGGGGTAAGTGATGAGGCTTTCATTTAATGTCATACAAATGTTTGAGCTGCTTAATTTCGCAACGAAACTTTCGAGCTTCTTTTCGGAATGGAATTTTCGTAGGAGACTATTTTCGAGGCTGCAAAAATTATTTTCGCTAGGTTGCTTTTCGGATAAAAGTTTTCGACGTCAAATTTTCGAAGTTCAAAATTTTCGAAAATTATTTTCCCAGTAAATTTTCGCACCCGCACACAATTTTCGCACTCAACACATTTTTACAAGTCCCGTTTCGAAAAACTTAATTTTTGGAACAGGCCACTTCGAAAATCTCAAATTTCGCACTCTTCACTTCGAAAATTTTATTTTCGCACTCCTACCCTTTGAAAAATAATTTCTCGCATCCACACTTCGAAAAATTAATTTTGCATCATAGCGAAAAATTCTCGCGCTTCACATCGAAAATATTTTTCGCACGATTTAATGCTGAAAATGAATTTTCGAACAAAACTTTTAGGCACATTTTAGAAAAAGATTTTGGTAATATTTTCGAAGTATTCGACAACACTTCAAAATTTTCGGTTTACACCAAAAATTTTCGGGTACTTCAAATTTTCGAGACTTCACGAAATTTCTTGACACCAAATTATTTTCGGTTCTGAATTTTGCAAAAGTAAAAAATTCTCAAATCCACACAACGCGTCAACGATCACATATCCAACTAAATTTAAAAAACAATTAAAATATTATGGACTTCAACGCAACGACTTCTACTTCTGAACAAAAACAAAGTTCCTCTATATATAGATCACGAAAAGACTATAAAGGACTTAGAAGCTAGGTTAGAAAATAATTATCAATGCTTACTTAGAAATCTAAAAGAGAAAGGCAGCCTCATGTGTCAGCTCGAAACTGCACAAGAGCGAGTTACGAGTCGTGAACTTGAGCAGAATACGAATCTGAGTAAATATAATTTTCTTTCTGAGGAACGCATTAAATTGTACTCTAAAATTAAGATTTTAGAGCACAACCTTGCGGAAAAGGGTCAAAGAGACCAAAGTTCCTCTAAAAACATTGCGCCAAAAGGGGAAGAAAATAGTTTATATTTTAATAAACATATCTCTTGTTGGGAAATTCCAGAGGTTGCTAGTAAAATTGCAGAATTGAACGCAACGCTGGAATCAGAAAGAGTAGGTTTTCGAGCAGAAAAGAAAAAACTTCTCGAGGAGATTATTAATCTAAAAAATTCCCCGCCTTACCCGTCTTAAATGATCTTTCTACATAAATATCTTTTTTTAAGCAGGATAAGGGAACACAAATGAACGCCTTTGTTCCTAAAACTAACACAGTTTTTACTACTCCTAAGTCACTTGTGACGACTTCAAAGTCCACGGTGACTCGAGCGGAAAACATAAGTAAAAGCGCTAAGCTTAATACTTCCAAGGAACAGAAGAAAAATAGGTCAGAGAAAGGGAAATCACCGTCATCTTCCAAAAAGGGGAGATTGTTAGGATTATTTTATTGTGTTCAATTAATTATGTTATCCTAGTCTTATAATTTAATTGAGTGAACTAAGCTTTATTTTGTAGAGTCTAGTGATATACTTATTGTAATGGACTTACAAGGGCCCAAGTATTATATACCAACTTGTGGTATAAATATTAAAACCTTAACATAGAATTAGGTGTGTCTTGTGTGTTAAATTTATAGTGAGATAAATCTTATAGAGAGAATCTCCCAACCTTCCTAAAAAACACACGCACGCACCCCAGCGAATTCACTTCTTCCAATCGAAAATCGTGCTAAAATGCTTTAACTATTACTTAGTTGGATAAATCTGATTTTCAAGTTCTAAGTGGGGATCTAATCCTTTGAAACTATTTTCAGCACCGTAACAATGGTGGCCGAGCTATTTTGAACTCTTCTCTTCCATGGAAAAGCAATTTTCATCTCCAACAATTAATTTCCACCTGAATCAACATATGTCAGAGAAAAATCGTGTCACAGTTAATTGCAGAACCCAGCTTGAAATGCATCAGCTCACATAAGCTTGACAAAATTCTAACAGCCCTTTACAGACAAGGCTAAAAGCAGTGGAATCAATTTCTCTTGAACAAATCAAAATCACATTTTTATCCTTCACAGATTTGACTATGTTGATGTTGAGCACTCAACATTGACAATGTCAGGGCAACATTTTGGACAACATTTGTTGATTGAAAATGTGTGCTTTCTCCGTTTTATCTTTCATACCCAAAACATATTTAATCCGTGTAAAGGCTGTTATTTGTGTTTTATAGGGCTTGGATCGAGGTCAGGAACGGACCAGATTAAACGAGGATAATAGGAATAAGGAAGAACAAGTCTTGGAAGGAATTTACTAAAAATAGGAGAAGTAAGGACTAAGTCACAAGAGGCAACCAAGTCAAGACCACTAACTTCCAAGTGGACGTTGAGGGATTTCTGATCAAACTGGAATACTATAAATGTTCCCAGTAGGATATTCACAGCAGAGCAGCACAGAAAAAAGAATAACTTGAAGAGACAACTTCAAACGTTATTTAGAGCTATACTCTTATCTCGTATTCTCCGTTATGCTTATATCTGAGAGATCATTATTAGGAGAGATTTACGAGGGTTGCTGTCTTTAGCCTAGATTAGTTTCTTGCAAAAGCCGAAGGATCTTTGCAAGCTTTTATTATGTTTAGGCTTATTTTTTACTATCCTTTTTGATAGTTGTTTTGCCGTCCATTGCTATTAGTGGATTTTTCGCCTTGAGGCACGCAGCAAGATTATTTACTTGCTGCACAGAATTCGCATTTCGTGTTTATCGCTTTCGAAACTAAGTTACATATTCCGCTGTGCACTCTAGTGTTGGATCCAGTGTTAACCCAACATTTCATCCAACATTAGTTTACAACTTAGTACATTTTATATCCATATTAAAAGGGACCCCCGACAGACTACGATGAGCTCGAATCAACGCCGGGTGACATTTGATATACCAAACATCTAAGACAAAAAATGAAAGATTTGCACGACTCGCCTGAAGCTTGCAATAGAAAACCAGAGGAAAAATGTTCAATTCTTTTTTTCTAAAAATAGTGTAGAATCTATAATATATAAAAGTTCGATTGGGTACTCTGACTGTGATAACACGTCAGCAATAAAACTCTTGGTCAATCTTACACATGGACATAAATACAAACAAGTATTCTAGCCGTTTAATGTTTACTATGACGTTAATGGGGCAACAACGGGTCATGCGAATATTATGATGGTATTTTTGATCAGTGGACGTTGGAAAATTAACAGTCTCTCCAAATATTAATTACAACAATTAAATAACTGGCAACCCAACAGTCTCTCGAAAAATTTAGAACAATTAGATGTCGTTGAGCGTCTCTACAAAGATTAGTTACAACAACTCCACCTCCTCTTAGCCATCATCTGCTCGGCAGCCGTCATGGATCACATGCTCAGGTTGATTAGCTTGATTTGTGTTCTTGCAATTTTACTTTTTACATGTTTGGTTATTAATTGGTTCTGAGTTCATTGTTTTCAATCGTGGTTTGTTGATCTCCTCTTTTTTGGTCATTGTAGTTCGAAAAGGAGAAAATCAATATTGTTGTAGATTCCGAGTTTGAATTCGACAACTCGACTGGAAATTCAATTCCTTTCCTTGTTCGTCGCACCAGACTGAGATTCACAATATTAACTAACAGAGAGCAGCATATATCCAGCACAACGGATGAAGATTCGTAAAAAAGCCAACTGAAACAGTTTAGATGCTAAAGAGGAGCACGTAAGGGCCCAAAGATTGAGATCTAGCTTGGAGCACTTGCATGAAGAGGTATCTAATGTTGAGAAGCCTTAAGTTCTTTGACATTTTATTCGCAGTTGAAAGAATCTGATTATGAAAAGTCTTAATTGCTTCAACTCTGATGCGTATACGTGTTTATGCTTACTTTGTTTATAGTTGGAAAAGATGAAGAATGAAAACTCTTACCAAGAAGATCATGATGCGGAGGACCCTGATTTCCCGGTTTCACAAACTGCAGAATGTGAGTTTCATATCATTTGCAATGAAATTATAATGTGTGTATTTAATATATTGCTTAGCATAATTTTAATGTATTTGGTAGACAAATGACGAGCTGCGTAACATTTATCCATCGTTCGACGATATATCCTCTAATGGCAACGCGTTAGAAAGGGTATTTGCTCTGTAGGCGTTGAAGGCGAAGAATAACACGAATAATGCCAGTTTCAGAGGTACTCTATACGGGTTTTCCTCGAATAAATCCTGCAAACTTCTCGTATTTCAGGGTTCTTATGAAGCTTCCATAAATTACAAGGCATCTTGGTTTAAATTCAATTATCAATGCGTATATAATGCACGGGGTATATTACATTTGCACACCAATAGCAGTCTTATGGAATGACTGTTTACCATGACTAGATTGTCAAAAAAGCCCAAAGCCCGCGGATCGGCCTGTCCAGGACCGCCAAAAGGGCGGGGCGGGCCTGAATTTTTTAAGCCCGCCGGGGAGCGGGCCTAAGTGGGCAAAGCCCGAGCGGGCCGCGGGTATCCCGCGGGCTCCGCTTATTTTTTAATATATATATATTTTTTATTAATAAATATAATATATATATAACAAATTACATAAATATATTATTAGTCTAGTGGTAAAAGTGCATTATTTTATACGTAAAGTGTTGGGTTCGAACCCCAAGTACATTTTTTTTTTCATTTTTTTAAATTGGGCATCAATTTATTTTATTTTAGTTTTTAATTGGGCGGGCCAGCCGCCCGCCAGCGGGGCGGGGTGGGCCTGTGTTTCAGAGGCCCGCCAAATGACGGGCCGACCCGCGCCCGGCTCGCCAGATGGCGGGCTTTGGCGGGCTACGGACGAGCCCGGCCCGTAGGCCCGTCTTGACCGCTCTAACCATGACCAAATCTATTTGCTGGAAGTTATATCTCCTCGATGTTGTGATAAGGTTTCTGGAGATTCTATTTTGATTGAACCTTCTGATCGGAGGACTGGACTGTTCATATACCAATCTTTACAATTAATGTTACTTTTATCATTTCGTCAGCACGCTTTTAATTTTTTTTTCATTTCATATTTTAAATGGATTTTGAAACTTGGTTTTTCGATGACCAACGGAATACCTGCAACTTCTTCAACTATATCAAGAAAAGGTCATCAAAGAAACATCTGATGCACTATCTCTATGGATTAGCTAGGTCGGGCCACATATACCTTAGTATAGGTAAGTTTATTCTTTACCACCATGGTTTTAATACCACCGTCGTGGCATGCAGACGATATACTAATAAAGTTGGATTCAGATTCCCCTGTGAGGACATGTCAACTACTAAAAGCCCCATCCATGCGAAACGTGGACAAAGTTTGGAAAAATTTCTCAGTTTTGGGCCATATACGTTGGGATGATATTAAGATCTTGACCTCGTTGGACAGTTGGGATTCCTACATCAATCATGCATGTTTTCTAAGGTGAATGTTATTTTTAATTAATGAATTCTCGTATCGAGCTTTATTGTTCAGCCATATGTTGGGATGTGATATTTGTTGGAAATAGGACTTAAATAGAATGGATGAACTTGATATCGAAGGCAAGTATTAAGAGGAAGAGGCTTTTCTATTGAACTTGATTCTTAAAATTTTGTTTTATACTTGCTTACTACTTGCTTGATCCAAATGCTAAGGGGTACACGCCTATTTATAGTGGTTACACCTCCTCAATGTGTGGCTAATATTTAGCCAACACTACAATCTAGAACTCTCTAAACAAATCTACTTCTATACGTTCTTAGGGTTTTATGGATATATCTAAAATATCCATAATATTCTAGATATTGGGCTTAGAAATCTATCAGGCCCAAATACCAAATGCATACCTTAATTATGATAGCCCAAATCAAGTTTATATTTTTAACGCCCCCCTTAAACTTGATTTGTCATTCCGAGCATACTTCGTAATCGAATGAAGTCTTCCTTCTTGAGTGGCTCTGTGAAAATGTCGGCTATTTGATCTTTAGACTTCACGTATTCCAACTCCACGTCATTCCTTGCAATGCATTCTCTTATCTAGTGGTACCGTGTATCAATATGCTTGCTTCGATCATGGAAGACTAGATTCTTGGCTAGTGCGATTACTGACTCATTGTCCAGGAGAATCTTGGTCGGCTCGTGTTGTTTAACTCCTAGCTCCTTTAACAGATTACGAAGCCAAATTGCATGACACACACATGAAGTACCAGCCACATACTCTACTTCACATGTAGAGAGAGTAACGATTGGTTGCTTCTTCGACATCCATGTGAAGGCCGTGTCTCCCATGTAAAACACGAAACCACTAGTGCTTTTTCGGTCATCGACATCCCCACCCAGTCGCTATCACTATATCCAACGAGCTTGAAATCATTAGAAATTGTATAGTGCAAGCCATAGTTAGTCGTACCTTTGATATAGCGAAGAATTCTCTTAGCCGCTTTTAAGTGAGTCCTTGTTGGATTTTCCATATATCGACTGACGACTCCAACCGCATATAGGATATCGGGTCTTGTGCACGTCAAGTACCTCAAGCTTCCAACCAAGCTCTTAAAGAATGTCGGATCTACTTTTTCTCCTTCCTCGTGCTTCGTTATTCCGCATTCCATTGGTGTATCGACGGGATTCGAGCATCCATCTTGACCTTCTTAAGTATTTCCCTAGCATAACCTTCTTGAGTTATGAGAATTCCGTTGTTACCTTGCTTCACTTCGATTCCAAGATAATACGCCATGAGCCCAATGTCGGTCATCTCAAATTCTTTGGTCATCTCTCTCTTAAAGTCCTCATACATGCTCGGATTGTTACATGTGAAGATCAAGTCATCCACATACAAGCATACGATCAAGATATCGTCACCTTGTATTCTGATGTAGAGGGCTACTTGTACAGACACTTGATGAAATTTCTCTCCTGAAGGTACTTGTTGATCCGTGAGTTCCATGCTCTTGGTGCTTGTTTCAACCCGTATAGTGCCTTCTTCAGTCTTAGAACCTTATCATTTTCTCCCACTACTTCATATCCTTGTGGTTGCTCTATGTATACTTCATCTTCAAGGACTCAATTTAGAAAGGCAGACTTCACATCCATTTGATGAATTCTCCAACTATTCTGTTCTGCCAAAGAGATTATTAGTCGAACGGTTTCTAGCCGAGCGACTGGAGCAAATACCTCATCATAATCGATGCCTGCTCTTTGACTGTAGCCTTTGGCCACCAATCTTGCTTTGTATCTTTCGATTTCTCCTTTGGCATTTTTCTTTGCTTTGTAGACCCATTTTACGCCAATCGCTTTGTGCCCCTTCGGAAGTGTTGTTAGCTCCCATGTGTTATTTTTCTCGATTTCTTTAATTTCCTCATCCATGGCGTCTTTCCAGTTCTTCTCTCTCATAGCTTCTTGGAAGCTCATAGGCTCACTATACGCAAAGAGACAAAAGAGTTAATCTTGATTTTCGGTTACCTCGTAGATTTCTTGTAGGCTTCGAAAGCGTTGGACTCTCTCGCTTGAGCTTTCTTCTTCCTGTGATCTCTCTGTGGGTGAGACTAGGGGAGTATTAGGCTCTTCTCTTGTCTGCTCTGTTATTGGTTGTTCCGTGATATTTTCTTCAAAATATGGGGTGGGGTTGTTCTCATCTTTGCATGTGCTCCAATCCCATTCTCCTTCTTCGTGGAATATCACATCTCGATTGATGATTGCCTTCTTTGTCTTCGGATTGTAGAGCTTATAGCGTTTAGAGTTGTCATCGTACCCGATGAAGACATACTTCTCACTTTTGTCGTCTAGTTTGCTTCTTTTCTCGTCTGGTATGTGCACATGAGCTATGCTTCCGAAGACCCTAAGATGGGATATGCCAGGTTTTCTGCCACTCCATGCTTCTTGCGGTGTCTTTCCCCATACGCTTCTTGTTGGTGATCGATTAGAGAGGTAGACCGCACATGCAACTGATTATGTCCAAAACTCCTTCGGCAACTTCTTGCTTTTGAGCATGCTTCTTGCCATGTCGAGGATTGTTCTGTTCTTTCTTTCCGCCACTTCGTTCTGTTGGGGGGATCTTGGTACCGTTAGGGGTCGCCGAATCCCATGCTCTTCACAAAATCTTTGAAATTCGCTTGAGGTGAACTCTCCTCCTCGATTGGATCTCATTGCTTTTATCTCGAGGCCACTTTCTTTCTCAACGAGGGCTTTGAACTAATTAAAGTTCTCAAATACTTCCGACTTTTGCTTCAAGAAATATACCAATGTCTTTCTTGAAAAATCATCGATGAAGAGAAGGAAATAGTTACTCTTACCAAGTGAGCTCGGTTTAATATGTCCGCACACATCCGTATGTATTAACTCCAAAGGTCTCTTAGCTCTTGATCTTGACTCATTCGGAAAACTCTTTCTGAATTGTTTTCCTTCCAGACATCCTTCGCATACTTGATCGGGATGACTGATGGATGGTAACCCTTTCACCATTTCCTTATTTGAGAGCAACTCTAATCCGCCAAAGTTGAGATGACCATATCGAAGATGCCATATCCACGATGCGTCTCTATAGCATGTCTTGAGGAACTTTGCAACATCATTCATGATCTTGAGGACGAACATTCGATTCCTTTGCATCGGCACCTTAGCAATTAATTTATTTTTATTGTCTCTTATAGAAAGGTTATTGTCTCTTAGGCTAATATCATAACCTTTCTCTAAGAGTTGCCCAAGACTTAAGATGTTACTCTCATCTCCAGCACATGGTAAACATTAGAGATGAATTGATGCCCACCATTCTTTAAGCGGATGGGAATGTTACCTTTGCCCCTCACCGCGACCTTTGATTCGTCTCCGAATGCAACAGTGCCACTCATTGATTCGTCAAGCTCCACGAACATGTTTCTTTTTCCGCACATATGATTGTTTGTGCCTATGTCTAGGTTCCATTTATTGCATTCACTTCTTTCATCATCTTTATGGGCTAGCGATAAAATATCCTCTTCATTTTTATCTTCAACGTAGTTGACCTTCTCCTCAACTTTGTTATTTTTAGTAGCTCGACACTCGGAAGCATAATGTCCAAACTTCTCGCAATTATAACACTTAATTTGTGATCTCTCATACCTTGATCTTGAGTTTCCTCTTCCACGGCCTCTCGTTGAATTATCTATTCTTTGAAAATTATTGTTGTCATCATCGTTGGGCCTCCAACCTCGAGTGTATCCGGATCCACGACCTCTTCCGCATCTTCCTCTTTGACCTCGTCCTTGATAATTTCCCTTATTACTTTTATCAACTTGTAACTTGAATAATTGTTCTACAATCCCTTCCTTCTTCTTTTTCTTTTCTTCACGGGCTTGTAATGAGCCCAATAGTTCCTCCTTTGTCATTTTATCTAGATCCTTAGTTTCTTCTATGATGGCTACTATATGCTCAAACTTCAGATCTAATGAGCGAAAAATTATCTCCATGATTCTAACATCGTCAAGTTTCTCGCCATTTTTCTTTAGTTGATTAGTAATTGTTAATACTCTCGAGAAGTAGTCCGACACAACTTCATCATGTTTCATATGCATGCTTCAAACTCGGCTCTTACGTTTGAACACGTACCTACCGGATCCGCTCCCTTATACGAGGTCTGAAGCTTCTCCCATGCTTCTTTAGCGGTCTTTGCTTCCGAGATCTTCTCGAAAGCATCATCGTCTAATCCTTGATAGATTAGATAGAGAGCTTTCTTGACTCTCTCAAACTATCCTTTTGAGTTTGAGATAGAGCGTCTTCTATCTCCGATTCGGTGTAGCCTTTCTCCACGATCTCCCACACGTGTTGTGACCCAAGGAGTGCCTTCAACTTAATACTCCAATTGTCGTAGTTGCTATTGTTGAGTGTCGGAACTTGGAATGGAACCATGCCGCTCGCCATTGCTCAAGGATCTTCTAGCTCTGATACCAATTTGTTGGAAATTAGGACTTATCTAGGAAGGGATGAACTTGATATCGAAGACAAGTATTAAGAGGAAGAGGCTTTTCTATTGAACTTGATTCTTACAATATTGTTTTATACTTGCTTACTACTTGCTTGATCCAAATGCTAAGGGGTACACCCCTATTTGTAGTGGTTACACCTCCTCAATGTGTGGCTAATATTTCGCCAACACTACACTAATCTAGAACTCTCTAAGCAAATCTACTTCTATAAGGTTCTTAGAGTTTTATGGATATATCTAGAATATCCATAATATTCTAGATATTGGGCTTAGAAATCTCTTAGGCCCAAATACCAAATTCATACCTTAATTATGATAGCCAAATCAAGTTTATATTTTCAACAATATTATGAGGCTCTTGACCTCGTTGGACAACTGGACTGCCTACATTAATAATGTATGTTTGCAATGGAAGTGAAGTATTATGAAAAGCAAGTGAAGAGGCAACTTCAATGATGTCCAGGAGGTAGCACAATATTCTTTCATTGTCGTCCCTTGAGCAAATCCGAGATCATTGCTCGATGCTTATTAGTGGTGGACATTGAGCAGCATAGGTGTTGACCACGAATTAACGGGAACACACATAGTAACCAAGTTCTAAAACCGAGGATCATTCTTTTCCCATTCATAACAACATGTTCTAAAACCGAGGATCATTCTTTTTCCATTCATCTAAAATGACCGTTAATTGCGGCGTTGGCAATTCTTGCTGAAAGTTTGCTACGCAATGCCGACTGACAAGAGTCACGGGCAGAGCCTAAAAACCTCCGAAGTCGTTTTGCATGCATGATCAGCTGTACATTGCGCTCTCTTGAGTTATATGGCCTACATCAATCAAGATTTTGAGCATCAAAGAAGACGAGGTAGACCACGGCGAGGTCATCAACACAGTATACCATGAAGTTTAACCCCATTGAGTAGAATGCACCTTATGTACTTCATCATAGTATACCATGTTTGATGAATGCACCATACGTACTTAAATTCCATATGTTTGACTACGTTCTTCACTTATAAATATATAAATTATTCATACGTATGACATAAATTTATTAGTGAATTTGGATAACAGTCTTTAAATTTGATGACAAAATAGTAATGTGCATCGCACGGGCAACATCTAGTCTTATAAAAAGTTGGGTCGAAGGCACTAAATGCAACCATATACCAAACGGTATGAACATATTTCAATCTCATTAGGATTGAGTGCTTACATCATTAAATCGTACGAGATTGATTTATAGCCGATGAATAGGTATATAATTATGATTTTGATTATATAGTATTGACATTACGCTTGGCAGTGGGGACCAAGAGAGGTTTAATCCATATTTCCGCCACCGGTACTTATCGAGAATCCCCGCCTAACTCCTCACAATAATCATGGAGTTCTACCGATCTCAACCCCGTGGCCGTGAGGGTCATGCTCAACAAAATCTCCCGTTTTCATATGTTTTTGGGTGTGTAATGTATTTATGGCTTTTTTCTGATGAAAACTGTTCGTGTTATCACGAGAAATATATTAATAGAGTATTTCAGTAATTTGATATAGCGCTCTTTATAGAAAACATGGTGAGATCTCCATCGAGTTGGAACTATGATTCCCGTCCCAGCTCGGGTCCATCATTGGCTTTTTGGGTAAAGCAAGTGAATGAAGCAAGGGCTTCAGGCCCCCCAATATGACGAGGGCCCAATTTAGTAATATTATTATTAGTAAATTTTAATTAGTTAAAATACCCAAAATATATAATTAACTCAACCATAAATTTAAGTTTTACACTTTCAGAAATATGTCGTAATAAAAATCCAAGATCAATAAAATATTTTATCCAAAAAAAAGAACATATAGAGTAATACATGCCTAAGATAAATAAATCGTTTAATCCACACAAAAAAAAGAATGTTTATGTGCATCATTTTGGTCCCCAATGTTTGCCTTATGAACCAATTTAGTCCCCCCATGTTTCGGAATACCAATTTGGTCCCAACATGACAGAAACCGTCAATTTAGAAGGAAAATCATTAACTGTGAGATACGTTGTATGTTGTGATGATGCCACATGTCAATTTTCTGTTAAAATTGACGGTTGCTGTCAAGTTGGGACCAAATTAGTTCATTTCCGAAACATGGGGGACTAAATTGGTTCAATTGAAACATCGGAGACTAAATTGGTTCATAAGGCAAACATTGGGGACCAAAATGAATTTTATCCCAACCGACAACTAATTCATTACATATACTTATTACTTTTATCTTTTAATTTTTTGAACCTAATCCCCTAGTTTCCAATGACACCCCACAACTCTGGAACTTTTTGCTTTTTCACTTTCTCTTTTCCTCTCTTGCTACTTGATTCTCTAATCTCTCTGCCTTTCTTAATCGATAGAGAATGAATTGGCTGAAAATATTGATTATGAAAATTATTTGCATAAAAAAAGCTAGATGAATAATTTTTATGCAATTATTTTAAAATTCTACTAAAAGAAATTCTTTGTCTAATTTAAAATTCTAACTTTCCTTCTATGAACCTATAGTAGGTGGTCCCAAACCCGGATAAAGGAGGAGATTATACTGGGTTGGCAAGTAAGATATTTCGTAATCATATACCATTTGATTTTATTTTCGTTAGTATAAAGGCCGATTTAAAACTCACTTTAGGCCTTGTATTGCAATGAGTCACTCTTGGTCCCAATCCTATTTCCCAAAAAGGAGAAAAAAAATTCCGTCTTCACCCGTGGAGATAAAAATGAGGATTCTCATACGGGTGTGGTGGATCACCACGCGGAACTTAGAATCCCGACCCATTTACTATCCTAGATGGAATATATATATACATAGAGAGAGAGAGAGAGAGAGAGAGAGAATTGCTATGGTGAGCAACCACTGTCGCTCAAATCTCGTTTGTTGTGCTTCTCATCCATCTCCGACGTCATCATCACCTCCGCCGTCCCTCTCGACTTCACCAGCACCTCTACCACCCCTCTTGGCCCATAGATTTTTAAAGAATTCATACCCAGCTGGTTCGGGGAAGCATACGATGCCAGAAGCACGCTAACATACAAAGGGTCCCTGCGGAGATGATGAAGTCCGTATTGGATTCTTGTCCTTTAGACCAATGGGGCTTAGACATCGTCGATCCGTTTGCCCAAAACTCACCACAAAAGAAGTTTCTCTTGGTGGTTGTGGATTATTTCTCCAAATGGGTTGAGGCAGTGACTTTAGTGCTTATCACCGAGGCATCACTCATACTTTCCTCTGGAAAAATATTTCATGTCGATATGGGATTCCTAGATGACTCATCGCAGATAATGATAGACAATTATGCGGGAAGAAGCTAAAGGAGTGGTGCGAGAAATACAGAATCGAGCAAGTTTTCACTTCCGTCGCTTATCATCATAGCAATGGGCAGGTGGAAGTGACCAACCGCACCATCGTACAAGCACTGAAGATACGACTCGATGGAGTCAAACGACCTTGGTTTAGTGAACTCGAGAGTGTCATGTGGTCTTATCGGACAACTCCAAGAGCAGGTACCAACGAAACTCCTTTTAGCATTGTACATGGAAGTGAAGCAGTGTTACCAACAAAAATTGGCCGAAGAAGCGCTCGGATATTAGGATATTCGGACGAGAATCATCGACTAAGGGCTGCGGAGATGGACCTTGTGGAAGAAGGAAGAGAGAAAGCATCACACAGGATGACAGCTTATCAAATGAAGGCAGCCAAGGCTTATAACCAGCGGTTTTGCGCGAAGTTCGACACTCAGGGACTTAGTCATGAAAGATATCCAATAGCAAGGAAAAAAGGAAGAAGCTACAACCAAAGTTTGAAGGGCCATTCAAAGTGATTTGGAAGGCAGGAGAAGCAACCTATTACCTCGAGGACCTCGAGGGGAAGAAGCTGGAGCGACCATGGAACGCCATGCACTTGAGGAAATACTACCATTAGGGAGGTCATTTACTTAGTACCTATTATGTTTTTCCTTTATGTTTATATTTCCTTTTACTATGTAAATTATCGCAAAGTTAATAAAATTATCTAACCGTACGAGGTTTCATGAACACTACGAAGACCACAATTTGTTAGAAGTTGTTGAAAAGTCCTCTAAGGAGAAGAGAAGACCTTTGAAGAATGAAAGGGATGCAAAAGCCCTTGCAAGGGGCCAAAGCCCTAACTTAGGCCAAAGCCCTCGACAGAGGCCAAAGCCTTCCAAGAAGAAGAAGAGAAGACCCTTGAAGAATGGAAGGGAGGCAAAAGTCCTCGAAAGAGGCCAAAGTCCTCACAAGAGGGCAAAGCCCTCACGAGAGGCAAAAGCCCTAAACTTAGGCCAAAGCCCGCAAAAGAGGCCAAAGCCCTCCAAGAAGAAGAAGAGAAGACCCTTGAAGAATGGAAGGGATACAAAAGCTCTCGAAAGAGGCCAAAGCCATCAGGAGAGGCAAAAGGCCTAAACATAGGCCAAAGCCCTCATAAGAGGCCAAAGCCCTCCAAGTAGAAGAAGATAAGACCCTTGAAGAATGGAAGAGAGGCAAAAGCCCTCGAAAGAGACCAAAGCCCTCGCAAGAGGCCAAAGCCCTCATGAGAGGCAATAGCCCTAAACATAGGCCAAAGCCATCATAAGAGGCCAAATCTCTCGACAAAGGCCAAAACCCTCCAAGAAGAAGAAGAGAGGACCTTTGAAAAATAGAAGGGAGACAAGAGCCCTCGAAAGTTACTCAAATCCAATGAAGATTCTTATAAAAACTCAAGACCCGAATATTTTACCTTCGACTACACGTCTAAAATTCATTACACTCTTTTTAGACTATTTAAAGGGGGGGGGGGATATTGATGTTGCGGGAATTTCTCAAGGTAAAATGTTCGGTGGAGCTATCCATTGGAACCACTCAAGGACCAACTAACAAAGCTCGGAGGACTTTCCAAGTGAACAAAGGATACAACACAAAGAAAAATAGCCTGACTCGATGCCGGCCAACAGAAACCCAACCCGAGTTGGATGAAAGCCCGCTATGCCGAGGCGGCCTCGGCCAAAGCCGAAGCCGAAGAAGGCGGGCCGAATGCCTGCCGATATCGAGGCCGAGGTGGCCAGACACCCGCCGAGGCCGAGGCTGCAGCCGAGCTGGCTGAAAGCCCACCGATGCCGAGGCAGCCTCGACTGAAGAAGGAGCCGAGTGGGCCGAATGCCTGTCGATATCGACGCCGAGGTGGCCAAACACCCACCGAGCCGAGCGGCCGAATGCCTGTCGATATCGAGGCCGAGGCGGCCAAACACCCGCCGAGGCCGACGCCGAGGCGGCCAAACACCCGCCGAGGTGGCCAAACGCCTGCTGATGTCAAGGCCGAGGCGGCCGAACACTCGCCGAGGCCAAGATGGACGAATGCCCGTCAAGGCCGAGGCCGAGGCGGCCGAAGACCCGAGGCTCGAAGCTCCCGAAGCATCCGAGGCCAAGGCGGCCGAAGCATTCAAGGCGGAAGGCCGAAGCACCCAAGGCCAAAGCGGCCGAAGCACTCAAGGCCAAAGGCCGAAGCAGACGAAGCACCCGAGGCCGAAGCGATCGAAGCACTCAAGGCCGAAGGCCAAAGTGACCGAAGCACTCAAGGTCGAAGGCCGAAGCCCCCGAGGCTACAGCGCCTGAAGCATCCAAAGTGGAGGCTGCTGAAGCACTCAAGGCCAAGGCCAAGGCAATTCCAAAGCCAAGACCTTCTCCTCGAAGTCACGGCTTGGTCATACCATCAGGAGTGTTTGAAAGAATACCAAAGCCAAGACTTTCAAACTTTGTGCGCACAAATCCAGCAAAGAGTGCAAACTGCCTTAATGTTTCAGTCCAAGTTAATGGATTTAAATCTTCTATCAGTTATGTATGTCAAAGCCCCATAAGTAAGCCTGTAAAAGACAGTAAAAGATGAACTTAAACCACCGTGATTGTAGAAGACAATTATGATTGAAGATACTATAAAACGTATCAAAGCTGATTCATTACCCCTTCAACGATATGATGATGTCCACCTTTATCCACAATAGTGTACTGATTGGTTCTGGAAACATCTTCAATATCCTTTACGATAAGCTTCAGCAACGCAATTTGTAGTTCACTGAGGAGCCTTGAATACTGTTAAAGTAAAAGTTGCCATAAACCTCCTCATACGGAAGAAAAATTAAAAAGCAACTGCAAGACTGGAGAACTCACCAAGTCATGAAAAGTTTGTGTAAATTCATCAAGGCCTAAACCCAAGAATGTCGGCAAATGTGACGCATAAATTCCACACCTGAAAGCAACCATAATTAGATGTCTAACGTAAGTTTGAAAGAATAAAGAGCGCATAAAGTTTCTGATTGTTTGAAAAGGTTTAATAATGATGCAAGGAAAGAATCAGAAATTCATAATACCATCAGGAGATCTCCAAGAAGTTCCTCCGAATCAATCCAAGGTTGAATGGAGAATTACTTTCTCAACTGCACCGACTTTGGAGGAAATTCGCATAGAGGGTCTAAAATCAAAAGTGTAACAATACAAAACCAAAAGACGTGCAATGTTATGGGAGGAACGAGGAAACTATGAATAGTAACTTATCCTAACGACAAATAACCACTAAATTCCAGATGTTGTGCAAACTTCACATAAGCACTAACCAAAATTAGAAGGAAAAAAATACAAAGAAATTAAGTACATAATGGGTTTGCATGAAATCAACACCAACCTTTTTGTATTTTTTATTTATTTTCTGCAGCAAATATTCATCCACATGCAGTGGAATCAGTTGGAAAGAGAGCGACAGCGCAAATCGTGCAAATAATCGTACCTCGATCCGCGCTATCGCTCTCTTCCCAACTGGTTGGAAAGAGAGCGACAGCGCAAATCGTGCAAATAATCGTACCTCGATCCGCGCTATCGCTCTCTTCCCAACTGATTCCATTGCACGTGGATGCGTAGACGCTGCCAAAAGAAGCATTTAAAAAAAATACAAAACTAAAACATGAGATCGATATAGATTAAAAATGACACCAAATTAGCCCAAACAACATAAGCGAACAAACAACAAATTAACCGCACAAACATACTCGCATCAGTGCGCTCAAGAGCATCCGATTGATGCGGCGTTCTCATCTTGCGCTTTGTGTGGTTGAACCGTCGGCCGACGCCTGTTGCACGTTCGCACCGATCTCACGATGTGAATTACCTCAATTTACAGATCAAAGGTGCAGCTCGCAAAAACCCTTGAATCGCTTGCGTCAAACAAGAGAAAACTAGGGTTTGGGAAAATTAAATACAACTCTCGTTCCTATCTCGATTTGGAAAAAAATGAAAAAGGAGACAAATTTAACCACAATAATTATATTACGATAATAAGACCAGCGCGGATAAGTGCGACATAATACTATTAAATATGGACAGCTGTGCTTGAAGAAATCAATTTCCAGCAACAGAATATTATTAATTACAAAAATCATCATAAAGTGATGATGAAACCACAAAGATAATGAACAAAAACGGTCTTCCCGGTTGGTTCTCGAGTTCTCGGTTCCAAAAAACTCCATGATTTGAGATTTTTTTAATTTTAAAAAGAGATAATAGTAAATTGTAAGAGCAAAGTGTTGAAAAAGAAAAATCTCATATAGTTTGGGGATCTCTTGAAACAAACCGAAGACAATGTGTTTCTTCTTCTAATTGCTTGGTTGCCTTCTCTTTAACCATTTTTTATTTTCTCATTATTTTATGGAATAATTTAGTTGCGCTTGCAATGATAATCTTCATATTGTGCCGCTATTATATGCTTAATGGAGTGTATTGCCAAGATCGGTCGTGTTTTAGTTCAAATATTGTGCTTTTAGGGTCAGACCACTTACTAATATAAAAAATCAGTATATTATGACACAAACAAACAAGCCAATTTAAAATAGTCTTCAATCATAATAGCGGACATTAAATCTAAAAAATAATATTGGGATATAAATTGTTACAAACAATTTAAAGTCATAATATTCAAACAATAAACACAAAATCTAAAATAATCGGTGTTATTCAATTGTATATGACTATCATTGTCAATACTAATAAAGTTTTAGGATTTTCACCATCAAATATCCTCGGAGGAATTTCACCAAGTTCTAAATCTCCACATCATCACGAATGCCGGTATGATTATTATTTTGACCTGTAGATTTTAGTAATAATAATATGACAACACACAAATGTCATATATCAAAATGACACATGTATTTTAAGCAATAGTGTAAACGAACACGCTAAATTCCTCTTATAACGTGTCGCGTCATATATAAACTTACGCTATTGAATATAATGATGTAATAATCAGAAAACATAAACATGCATCAATCAATCAACCAGTAACGATTTTTTCGATCATAGTATCATACCTCGAGTAAATTGAGCAGGGACTTCATTAATCTGACCCTCATCGGAGAAAATTTTCCCTTGAAAATATCGATACGCACAAACTCGTCGAAGAACATATCTCCGTATGCACTGCACGAGCACATCACATCCTTCGCGTCGTACGATCGAGGCACGCGTCGCAGATTTCCAGAAGAGGTGGGCCCTGCTTAGCTCCATGGCTCACGCCACGTAGGATCGACGGGTCAAGACATTCTTCCCATGTTGCATCATATATAAACTTACGCTGTTGAAGACAAACACGACATTCTATGTGATTTAGCGCGTTTCGAGCAAGACTGCGCTCTATGTTGGCTAATTAGTACATTGGTCTTGAGCATGAATATTCATTTGTTAATGAAAATTGAAAACTAAAAAGTAAATGTAAAAGGAAAAAAAGGACTCTTGGTCAAGCCGTAAGTCCCAAGAATAAAAAAAAAAAAGAGAGAGAAAAGGAGGACTCCCATTTAAACTACTTATTTATCGTACAATGGGGTATTATTCCCTCTACTTCAAGGCCCTAATCATATGACAAATCAAGAACTCGGAGGCTCAAAACCAGCCTCTTCATCGTCTAGCATTTCTCTTGCATCGCGGCCTTCTCTTTACAATTATATCATAGTATCAGGGGCATAAGAGCTCGATGGTCCCCACTCGTCCTCGTCCACATCCATGCTTTGCCCTTCTGTGCTTGCTCCTCCTTGTTCGAGCAGCTCCGCTGAGGAGTTCCCCTGTTTCGTACTGTGCTTGCGGGAATTTGATGCAGAGCCCTTCTGTGACTTTCCGTGTGGGCGCCTACGTCCCCGAAGTACTGGCTTTGATCCCGAGGTTAGAGGACTAATGATCCGCTTCTGTTGTAAGCAACAAAATAATAAAATTGAGCTCAAGTAAAATATGATGAAAGAGAGAGAGAGAGAGAGAGAGACGTTAACCGTAAGGGATTCGTCGAAGAAGTTCTCTTCACGAGGCTCAGCCTTCATATCCGGAGATAGGCGATGGATGCATCCAATTCAAGAAGCCTTAAAGCCACAACTGCACTAGTTTTCGATACCCTGGGAAGTTGACTCTCAGTAGAGGCGTAACGACGAAGCAGTTCTTCACTGGTCTTATAGTTGGCTGAGCGATATTCCCGTCGTATTGAACCCCCGAAAACATTCAGCAATTGCATGTTTTGAACACGAATAGTAAAACAAAAACTCGTCTTGGAATAAAGTACAAAAATTGAAACCCAGAAATGTCTCTGCGTATATTAGGAACAAGAATCAGACCTCTAGTAGTTCATCCGTTGACGAGGATTTCTGCAGTTTTTCAGCCCACGATCTCCGTTGCTCTTCCGTCCAAGAAGAATGAAGAGCTTCCGACGGAACAGAAGCCTATCGAATATAATAACGTTGTAATGACCATAGAATATAAACATGCATCAATCAATCAAACAGTAACGATTTTTTCGATCATACCTCGAGTAAATTGAGCAGGGACTTTATTAACCTGACCCTCACCGGATGAGATTTTGCCTTGAATGTCGATACGCACAAACTCATCGAAGAACATATCTCCGTACGCACCACAAGACAACATCACATCTTTTGCCTCGTACGTATCAAGACACGAGTCGCAGATTTCAAGAAGAGGCGGGCACCGCTTAGCTCCATGTCTCACGCCACGTAGGATCGACGGGTTAAGACATGCTTCCCATGTCCAAATTTGCAGGTCCTTGTATCTCTTCAAGAGATTCCTACGCGATTTCTCGGTATGTCCCAGTTCGATTCTGAATGAACGAGATGGCTCTAATGGATCTTCAGAACTTGCACTGCACACTACAGTCTCTTCATTTGTGCAATCAACTTCACAAATTTCTTCCCCCCAATTACATAGTAATCGATTTCTTTGCACGCACGCCATGAAGCGAGATTCAATCTTTCGCAGCACGAAATGTAAATGAGACTCTCTTGTCCCAAGAACGTCCAACGATGTCAGAAGAGCATCAAATACCTGCATGTAGAATGAAGAATCCGGTGTTAAGACGTCAGAAGATATATAGACTTACAAAATTCAGCTAGGAGACACAAATTTATTCTCTTTCACATCTATTCCTGATGGACAAGGATGATAGACGTCTTTGTTCAAATAAAAGTAGAGAATTTAGCCTTTTTTTCAATCCCGAGCAAAGAACTAGAAGGGATTTGGAGCACAATTTGAACAATACATCTTACCTCCCCCGAATCAACGAGTCTCCAACATCCGTTGGGCGTTCAACGAATATTCTGCCCCAACCAGAATCAAGAGAAGAGGCCGAAGCAACAAAATGTCCGTGACGATTCTCCTCCTATCTTGGCCCAACGGCAAAGACCTGTAAATGTACATTTCTTTTGCTTTTTGGCCAATAAAGGACTTCAGCAGCTGATTTTGCTGAGTTACACAAGTAGATTGGCCCAATGCTGCATCTTCTGCAATAACCAATGGACCAACACTTCCAACACCCTCTGTTACAACACTGAAGGAAGAACCATACAACATAGGTGTGATATTGTCCCTCATTCGTCTTTTAATCAGCCGAGCTTCTTCCACATCTGCTTTTTAAGAGCATTTGCAGCATCCTGCCGATCCTGTAACAATCGAATTTTGTCAAGAACATAGAATTCTTAAGGCTCTAATTACCGATGTTTGAAAATCAAGAACATAATAAATTCAGACATCGACAATGATGTCAATAGTGTTCCCTTCGTTGGCAACACCAACTAAGGCCACCAGTGCCTTGACACGCTCGAAAACAGAGAGATCCGAATATTCTCCTTTGCTGAGTCCCTGGACCCAGGGCTCCCCGCCATCATGATCAAAACCTTGATCAACATTAGCAGCCTCGCCAATATCTTCTGCAAACCATAAAAAACAACCGACATATGTAACAATTTGCAGTTTCTATCACAAATTCTTGAGAAACCCAATTAATAACAAGGAGGACTAATATAGAAACCTATAGATATTTGTTTATTTCTTACCAACAGCATTAGCAGGAATGGGGCAAACATCGCCACCTTCAATGCTTTCGTTAGCATCTAAAGGAGAATTAGCTAATTTAACAGTTGCAGGCTTCATCCTGTGTCTTGATTTACGTTGCACGGTTAATCCTTCTCGTTCATGAGGGCAACCGCATTCGCAGCAGCTGAGCCATTTCTTAAAGAGGATGCGATGTCGCCATATTGAAAGAGACACGGTGGCAGCAATTCTAAGATTACGATCTCAATGACATGATTCTACAACGGATATTACCGATTGAAGATTTAATGGGCAATTGAATATCATATATATATTGAAGATATACAACAAACAGAATGATGGGCTTTATTAGTAGCACAATATATGGATACCAATTTGCCGAACATCATTATAATCATCAGCACAAGTGCGATCAACACCTTTTTTCTTGATGTGCGGTCCAAATCCAGCGGAGAGTGCAAACTGCCTTAATGTTTCAGGCCAAGTCAATGGATTTAAATTCTTCTGCCAGTTACGTATATCAAAGCCCCACAAGTAAGCCTACCATGACAATAAAAGATGGACTTAAACCACCGTGATTGTAGAACACAATTTTTCTAACACGGTATCAAAGCTGATTCATTACCCCTTCAACGATATGTGGTCCACCCTCATAATTGACAACAGTGTACTGCTTGGTGCCTGGTCCACTTAATTGTGTTCTAGCAACATCTTCTATATTCTTGATTATAAGCTTCAGCAGAGCAATATGAACCTCACTGAGGAGCCTTGAATCCTGTGGAAGTAAAAGTTGCCACAAGCATCTTGATACGAAAGAAAAATTGACAAGTAAATGCAAGACTGAAGTGAAGAACTCACAAAGTCATGGAAAGCTTGTATGAATTCATCAAGCGTAGAAGGCCCATAAAAAACATCGGAGAACGTGTCACAGAAATTCCACACCTGAAAGCATCCATAATTAGAAGTTTTAATGTAAATTTGGAAAAAGTTTAATAACGGTGCAACGGAAGAACCAGAAATTCATAATACCATCAGGATATCTCCAACAAGTTCCTCTGAATCCACCCAAGGTTGAACGGGAACTGGCTTTCTCAACTGCACCGACTTTGGAGGAAACTCACATAGAAATTCTGAAAACAAAAGGTAACAATAAAAAACCAAGACACGCGCAATGCTATGAGCGGAACGGGGAAACTATGAATAGTAACTTATCCGAAAGACAAACAACCACAAAATACTAGATGTTGTGCAAACTAACATATAAGCACTAACCAAAATTAGAAAGAAAACACAAAGAAATTAAGTACAGACCGACTTGCATCATGAAATCAATATCAACCTTTTTGTATTTTTTTTTTGTTTTCTGTTGGTAGCGGATATTCGTCCACGTGCAGTGGAATCAGTTGGGAAGAGAGCAGATAGCGCGAATCGAGGCACTCTTCCCAACTGATTCCACTGCACGTGGATGCATATCCACTTCCATAAGAAAACAAATAAAAAATATACAAAGAGAAAAACAGGAGACCGATATAAATCTCTAAAAATGACACCAAATTAGCCCAAACAATCTTTTAATATTATATTAAGATTATTTTAATTTATATTATGATAATAATATTAAGGAGAGAATTTAGAGAGAGATAAAGTATTTCAATACTTTGGTACATCTTACAATACAACTCTAATCACATATTTATACTACTAAAAATTCACTATTCCAACTAATTACATTAAATACAATTTATACAACTCACACTAAAATACAATCTTTCTAATTATACAACTCATCTTATCATCATTTAATATAATACATCCAAATCTTCAGTAATCCAAAAACATCCACATTTTAATAATCAAAACTTGACTATTCATAATACTCCTCCTTAGATGTTTTTCAAAGATTATGCCTCGTTAAACCTTACTAGAAAAAATCCAGTGGGATAAAGACCTAGTGAAGGAAAAAGAGTACATTAATCTTTTGATACGCTTCTAGTTGTTGCCTCATTAAAAACCTTACTGGGAAAACCTCTTGGGAAAAACCTCAGTGAAGGGAAAAAGAATGCAATGCGTATTTTCTCCCCCTGATGATGATATCATGATAAATCTCGAAGTCTTCAAACTCCAATTGAATGTACGAATTTCTAAAATTATAGGGGAAAGTGCTTTCGTAAATAACTGCAAGATTTTCATTTGATCGCACTTATTGTACATCGATATCACCATTTTCTCCAAATCATGGGTAAAGAAAAATTTCGGTGAAATATGCTTTGTTCTATCCCCTTTAATATCTCTTTCCTTTAATTGGGCACTACGTGCCGCATTATCTTCGTATAAGATCGTTGGAAGTAGTTTTTCAGAAATAAACCCGCAAGTCTATTGGATATGCTCAATTATCGATCGCAACCAAACACATTCTCGACTACCTTCATTAATAGCGAGAATTTCTTCATGGTTAGATGAAGTAGTTGTTAAAGTTTGTTTCATTGGCCGCCATGAAATACCAGTTTCACCATGTGTAAACAAATAACATGTTTGCAATCGAGCATTATGTGGGTCGGATAAATATCCAGCATCTGCATACCCAATTAAATTTGTTTTCGGCTCATTAGAATAGAACAATCCCATATCAGTTGTTCCTTGAAGGTATCAAAAAATTCGTTTGACTTCATTCCAATGTCTACGAGTCGGCGAAGAACTATATCTTGCCAATAAGTTTACACGAACGCTATATCAGGTCGCGTATGACTCGAAAGATACATTAGTGATCCAATAGCACTGTGATATGGTACTTCAGGACCAAGTAGTTCTTCATCAGTTTCGCGTGGTCTGAACGGATCTTTATTTACGTCTAAAGATCTAACAATCATTGGAGTATCTATAGGATGAGATTTATCCATGTAAAATCTTTTCAATACTTTTTTTGTACAAGTCTCTTGATGTAGAAACATTTCACTCTTCAAATATTTAATCTGCAGTCCGAGACAAAATTTTGTCTTTCCGAGATCTTTCATTTCAAACTTCCTTTTTAAACAGTCAACAACTTTGGTCAACTCTTCGGGAGTTCCAATTATATTGATATCATCGACATAAACTGCTATAATGACAAACTCATTTTTACATCTTTTCATAAATATGCAGGGACGAGTTTGATCATTCTGATACTCTTCTTTCACTAAAAATTCACGTAGGTGATTATACCACATTCGCCCAGATTGTTTTAATCCATAAAGCGATTTATTCAACTTAACGATTTAATCCACTCGTTTCGGGGCCCTGAGTTTTCAGGCAATTGAAATCATGCGGGAAGTTTCATATATATATATATACATATATATATATTAGTGTCAAGTGTTCCATATATATAAGCAGTGACAACATCCATAAGACGCATACGAGTCCTTCTCGTATTGTCAGACTTACTATATAACGAAAAGTTGTTGCATCCACCACAGGAGAATACGTCTCCTCATAATCAATACCATGTCGTTGCGAAAAACCTTGCGCAACAAGCCATGCTTTGTATCTTACAATTTTGCTGCTTTCATTCCTCTTTCTAATGAAAACTCATTTATATCCAACCGGCTTTACATTTTCTGGTATACGAACTACATGTTCGAAAACTTTTCGTTTCTCAAGTGATTTCAATTCTGACTCGATTGCATCTGTCCATTTTGGCCAATCATTTCTTTATTTGCATTCATGTACAGATCTTGGTTCGTGATCTCATTGTCATTAATCTCATTCATTTCATGTAGCGCTACGTTAAATGAGAATTTATCGTCAACGTTGACTTTGTCTCGGTTCCATCTAATTCTATTTCGGGCATAGTTTATCGAGATCTATTCATTATCAATATTTCTGAACGTTCAAGTACATGAGTTTTATGCGCACAATCTTTTATGCCCATAGACTCTTCTCTAGTCGATAAATCCTCGGTTGAACCATTCTTATTATTTGCTCCTTTTCTTTTCCAAGGATTTTTATCTTTGGAACCCGAGAGCCTACCACACATTAGCTGTGGCTTAGGCTGGATACTATGTTCTACTCTTTTAAGGTCAGTAAAACTTTCTGGCAGTCGATTAGCTAAACTCTGTAAATGAATTATCCTTTGAACTTCTAGTTCACATTCTTTCTTTCGAGGATCATAATGATTTAGCGATAATTCATTCCAATAATATTCTCTCCAGCTGTTTCTTTTCTAATGTCGGAAAATTAAATTCATCAAAATGACAGTCGGAAAATCTGGCCGTAAATAAATCTCGAGTTAGAGGTTCCAAATACATTATCATCGATGGATATCCATATCCGACATATTCTCCCTACCTTCTTTGAGATCCTATCTTAGTTCGTTGTGGTGGAGCAACCAGAACATATACCGCACATCCAAAAATTCTCAGATGAAAAATATCTGGTTCATGACCATGAACCATTTGTAATGGGAAGACATCATTACAACTTGTTGGCCTGATGCGGATTAGTGTTTCTGCATGGAGTATAGCATGTCCCCAGCAAGATGACGGAAGATTCGACTTCATCAATAATGGCCTTGCAATTAATTGCAAGAGCTTAATCAACGATTTTGCAAGACCATTTTGTGTATGAACATGTGGCACGAGATGCTGAATATCAATTCCGATAGACATACAATAATCATTAAATGCCTTGGAAGTAAATTCAACAACATTATCAAGGCGTATTTTCATTATCGAATAATATGGAAAATTTTCTCTTAATCGAATCAATTGAGCAAGCAGTCTCGCAAGCGCCACGTTTCGTGTTGATAACAAACATACATGATACAATCTAGTCGATGCATCAATCAATACCATGAAATACCTAAATGGTCCACATGATGGATGTATCGGCCCGCAAATAACACCATGTATACGCTCCAAAAATGATTTGGATTCATTCTTTATTTTTCCTTGTGATGGCCGAATAATTAACTTCCCTTTAGGCAAACGACACATGATAATTAATTAGATTGAAGAATCATCTGGTTCTTCATTAAATGCTCACGTGAATTCTGAATTATTTTTTGCATCATAATTGCACCGGGATGGCCCAACCGGTCATACAAACATTAAATGTACTGTCATTAGTAAACTTCTGGTTTACGGTAGCATACGATTCAATCATCTTAAGATATGTGTAATACAACCCAAAGTTAAACGAAGGTAATATTTCCATAATTCATTTATCATTAGAAGTCACCTTTGTAATATGCAAATATTCATATCTCCTTTTTCTGCAGTCTCAACATGACATCGTTATGTCGAATAGCTCTCAACAAATTTCTTTAAGACTTAAGAGAATATAAGGCATTTTCTATTCTCAACTGTGTTCCTCTGGGTAGTAAAGCATTAACTCTTCCGGAGTCTTCAAATTATATTTATGCTACCCGATATAGTAATAACACTCGCTTTTTTCATATCAAGATGATCGAAGTATTTCTTACTTTTCAGAATTGTATTGGTCGTTGCATAGTCTGCAAGACATAATTCTCCATTTCACATTTTTGTTTCCATCAGATAAATTCATTTATAAAAAAACGCATAATAATCATTATTATTGAAAATAAACATAAAACACTCCAAACGATGCATAACAAAGCACACATATAGCTTAATAAAATACTACAAACGATACATACAAAAAAAACACAATAGTAAAGCATATTATATATATATATATATATATATATATATATATATATATATCAGTTTTCATCATTAGGAATAGCAAGAAAATCCGCAGTCTCGAAATGTGTATTTTCATCTTTTGCATCAGAAGCAGAGACCAATTCACTTTGAACAATGTTTGTTTCAAATCTCTTCTCTTTGCCCTTATTTTGTTGATATAACTCAACTAGATGTTTAGGCGTACGACAGTTTCGTGACCAATGGCCCGAACCACCGCAACGATATCAGTGCTCATCATTGTTCTTTTGTTCAGTGTGCCTCTTCTCATATTTATTTTCATAATTTTTCCTCTTTTGGGGAAAATTTTGATGACCACCACGCTTGTTATGATAGCTACCACGAAAATTATGATAATTACCACCATAATATCCTCGGCCACGTCCACGGCATTGACCACGTCCATGATCATTGTTTCGACTATTGTCATTATTAGCTTTGACTGCATTCGCTTCACGGAGTGCTATAGAACCAGTCGGTCGGGATTCATGGTTTTTCAACAATCGTTGTTTTGTTCAGTCAACAACAAACAAGAGATTAGCTCTGAATGCTTTTTAAACCTTCTCTCTCTATATTGTTGTTGAAATACAATGTTTGATGGATGAAAAGTGCTGAACGTTTTCTCCAGCATACTATCCTCAGTGACCGCTTCTCCACATAATTTTACTGTGGAAGTAATTTTATGAACAACAAAGTTATATTCAGTCACAGATTTAAAATCATGTAATCTTAAATGCATCCATTCATACCTTGCATTTGGGAGGATAACAGTTGTCACGTGGTCAAATCGATCTTTCAGATTTTTCCATAACTATGTGGGATCTTTTTCATTGAAGTATCCATCTCTCAGATCCCCAAGAATGTGGTGACGAAGAACTATCAAGGATCTTGCCTTATCTTGCGCGGTTGTGGTTTTGACGCTATCAATGTGTGTCATTTGCATCTGTTGTGGTTTTTGAGGCGATAATAGTATCACCTAAACCTTTCGCTTTTAGATGAATCTCTGCATCTAGTGCCTAAGATAAATAATTATTTCATGTTATGTCAAGGGCAATAAACTCGAGGCTTTGCAAATTCGTCATGTTACTATCATAAAACAAAAAGCATGTTTTATTACTCAAATCGTGAAGTATGAAAAGAAACTTTTACATGATGTCTAAAACAAGAATAACATATGAACTTGGAAATTATTAATGCTTACAATATAAATATTAATACATGTCTATCGTAAAAATACTTAAAAGAAGAAACACAATTAATTTTCTTTCGTATCTTCATTTGTAAAAGTTCTTATGAAAAATGATATCCACATCCAGATAGGTGTCCCCGTAATAATAATCATAAAGCATAGATCAGACATCGGACATAACAACATCCTTCAAAATATAAAATATATTTCGGTAATTATAATATTAAAGAAATATTACAATTAATAACTATATTTTAGAAACAATTGTAAAAATATTATCCACCACCCGATAAGCATCACAGTAAATAAAGTAAGAAGCGCAAGATCCATCTTTGTATAAAACGACATATTTCTTGATTATACTTGTATAAGATATTGGACGGAGGTTGATTGTTTTCGGAGAGTGCTCGTGCTGATAACGTGTTATAAAAATATTAATTCTGATTAATATTATATTAAGATTATTATAATTTATATTATGATTATTACGATAATAATATTAAGGAGAGAATTAAGAGAGGTATAAGGTACTTCAATACTTTGGTAAATCTTACAATACAACTCTAATCACCTATTTATACTACTAAAAATTCACTATTCCAACTAATTACATAAAATACAATTTATACAACTCACACTAAAATACAATCTTTCTAATTATACAACTCATTTTATCATCTTATCTTCATCTTATCATCATTTATTCCAAATCTTCAATAATCCAAAACCCACATTTTAATAATCAAAACTTGATTATTCATAATAATTCGGATATAAACTGTTACAAACAACTCAAAATTATAATACTTAAATAGACCCAAAACTTAAAATAATCAGTGTTATTCAACTGTATATGTTTATAATTTGCTTTCAAAGTTTTGGGATTTTCACTGTCAAATATCATCTGAGGATTTTCACCAAATTCGTACATCTCCGCATCATAATGAATGTCGGTGGGATCATTAATTCCACCTGTAGAGTTCAAAGTTAATAGTAGATGATAATATATGTCATATATCAAAATAGCGCATGTATTTTAAGCACTAGCGTAAACAATGCGCTAAATTCCTCTTATAACGTGTTGCGTCGTATATAGTGTACGCTTCCGAAGAAATCATGATATTCTATGCGCTTTTTTCATTTTGGTTAATGAAAATTCTCTCTCTAACATGTGTCTTGATTTACGTTGGACGGTTAATCCCTTCTCGTTCATGAGGGCAAGCAACCACATTCGCAGCAGCCGAGTCTGCTATGAATGCGCAAGATGAAATTAAACCACCGTGATTGTAGAGTGCAGTTTTTTATTAAAGATAATATCATGACAATGTATCAAAAGCTTCTTCATTACCCCTTCAATGATATGAGGATGCCCATCTTGATCCACAACAATGTACTGATTGGTTATAGCAGCGCAATATGTACCTCACTTAGGAGCCTTGAGTCCAATTGAAGTAAAAGTTGCCATAAACCTCTTGATAGAAAAGAAAATTCCAAGCAAATGCAAGACTGAAGTGAAGAACTCACGTAAGTCATGGAAAGCTTGTATTAATTCAACAAGTGTAGAAGGCCCAAACCAAGAATGTTGGCAAATGTAACACAGAAATTCCACACCGAAAGCATCTGTAATTAGAAGTCGAATGTAAATTTAAAACAAGAAGAGCCGCGCAAACTTTCCCATCAATCAAAAAGGCTTAATAACGCTGCAACGGAAGAACCAAATATTCACAATACTATCAGGAGATCGCTCACAAGTTCCTCTGAATCAACCCAAGGTTGTATGGAAAATGGCTTCCTCAAGTGCACATACTTCATAGAAAATTCGCATAGAGATTCTCAAAACAAAAGGTAACAATAAATTACCAAGAAGCGCAATGCTATGGGTAAATTCGCATAGAGATTCTGAAACAAAAGGTAACAATAAATTACCAAGAAGCGCAATGCTATGGGAGGAACGGGAAGAGATCAATAGCGCAAATCGAGGCACGGTTATTGGCCCGTGCCTCGATTTGCGCTATCGCTCTCTTCCCAACTGATTCCGCTGCATGTGGATTCATATCCGTGCCAAAACAAAACAAATAAATAAACACAAAAAGAAAACAGGAGATCGATACAGATCTCTAAAAATGGCATAAAATTAGCCCAAACAACATACGCGAAACAACAAATTAACCACAGAAACATTCGCGCATCAGTGTGCTCGAGAACATCCGATTGATGCGTCGTTCTCATCTTGGGCTTAGGCGCCTTGGAACCGTCGGTCCGCGCCTGTTGCACGTTGGCATCGATCTCAACATCTCTCTTAGTATTCATTTCAGATCTGAAGCGCCGCTCGCAGAAACCCTTGAATAGCCGCCACCAAACAAGAGAAAACTAGGGTTTGGAAAAATTAAATACAACTCTTGTTCCTATCTCTAGAGGAAAAATACGAAAAAGGAGATAAATTTAACCACAATAATCAGATTACGATAATAACAACAGCGCGGATAAGAGCGATGCAAAACTATTAAATGTGGACAGCTGAGCTTGAAATAACCGATTTCCAGCAACGGATTAAAATTATCTTCATTAGGAATGTGATGAAGAAAATCGTTAATTACAAAAATTATCATAAAGTGATGATGAAAACATAAAGATAAAGAACAAAAACGATCTCTCCGATTGGTTATTGTATTCTCGGTTCCAACAAACTCCATGATTTGAGATTTTTAATTTTAAAAGGAGATGATAGTAAATTGAAGAGAAATCTTGAAACAAATTGCAGACACTGTGTTTCGTCTTCTAATTGCTTGGTTTGGTTTCCTTCTCTTTCCTCATTTTCTTTTTTATTTCCCATTATTATATGGAATAATTTAGTTGTCCGTATTTTAATTTATTTTGCGTATATTATCAGATTAAGGTAACCACTTATAATATTAAAATCGAAAATTGAAAAAGAAAAAAGTAGCAATGAGTGATTTTTGAAAATAAATAAATGAAAAAAAAAAGGATTCCTCATTTACTTAATAGGCCCAGTAAAAAAAGAAAATTCGTCAAGTGGAATGAAGGTTTTCATTTCTTAATTATTGTAGTGTGGACTTGCATGAGGGATTTCACCCGCTTGAAACCTTAAGATGTTACACGCGGGCATGAAAATTATTTCTGCTAGCACAAGGACAAGATTATTCTCGGTAGTAGCCACAACTTTCTCATAATCAACAAAGAAGTTTGAATTCCTTCATATTGAACTTAGTTAAAGTCTAAGAACTATACTAACATTGCATGATATACAAAAACAACAGAAAACGTAAATATTTGCTTCAATTTTGAAGATAGTCACAAGAACATATCAAATATGTTGAATGAGTATGTCACCTAAAAACTTAATTTTGAAGAAAGTGTATTATATTTTAAATTTAGATTTTATATTTCCATCATACATCTCTTAGGCCATCTCCAGCAATCCCTCTATATATAATGTTGCAACAGTACAATTCCTTCATATATAGAATTTATCACTGCACTCCAACAATCCCCTCTATATTTTACTTTATACAAAATATTATCGGTATATTCCATTATTTAATCATTTTATTGAACAATTTGGATATATTTTAGACTTTAATAAATTCAATCGAAAAGCTATTTATCTTAATAAGTTGATATTAATTTATTTTATAGTTAAATAAAAATTATCAATTGTGCTTTTTTGTTGTTGTCCCGATGTATCCCTACTCGACCTGGCTATGGGCTAACCCCTAAATACTGGTGTCAGCTTGCGCCACACAGACCTGACGGAGGCTTAATTGTGCCACATACTCCAGATGCTTAATTGTGCTTTAACTAGCCTAGTTTATTTTTATTCAAAATAATTTTATATCTAAATAATCTATAATAACAATATTACTTTTGAATTATTTTAACTTATTCTTTTAAAAATAATAGAGTTGTTAAAAAATTACAGAAATATTAAAATAATAATAACAACAACAAAAACAATAATAATATTAATAATAATTAGTTGATCATCTAATTAACGAAATTACTGAAAAATAATTCAAAATAATAAATTTGAATGAATTTTTGATTAAGTTTATGGGCATTACTGGTGCTGCACATCCGAAAGAAAATTATCTTGAAAGTAACCTCGAAAGAAGCGTGGATGATGCTGCAAAAGCCGCAAAAAAAAAGAAAAAAATATCCCGTATGTAACCTCCAAAGAGGCGTGATGAGGCTAAAAAGCTCGAGAAAAATAAATAAAAATAAAAATAAAATTCCGTAATTAACCTCAAATCGTAAGCATGGCAACTGTGCTAAAGTAATAATTTTAAGTCCCGTAAATAACCTTAAAAAAGGCAGAGACAAACTGAAATTGAAAACTCCTTCAACTTCGAGCGAGTTATTATTACTTTACCACTCTCAAAATTTGAGAAGAGGAAAGTGGAGGCTTATGATGTGGGGTAATTGCGATTTTATCTCCAGTTGTTATGAAGCTAAAGGGTGTTGAATGTTGATTTCGTCGAAGAGAGGTGATGCTTGAACATTAGCACCCATTCATTGAAATAGTGTAACTTTCCATCAACTATAAAAGTCCAATCTCCGAGTAAAAATAAGAGGCTCTGGTTGGTTTAGAGAAAACCCAACAAAGGCAAGAAACAAAATACTCTCCACTCTCGCGGACTAATAAAAAGTCTTCTCCCGGATTTCGTGGCAGTCCTAATTCATGAAGCGTGTTCACATGTTTCGATGACAACTAAAAAGAGTGCTCGAATTTTCGCCCGCTTCAATTGGTATTTTGACTAACTTTGGGTATAATCGAAATTTTAATTAATATTATGGTATAATTGTACTTTTAAATGACTTTTCCCCAATTGCATCATCCTCCATTGTCCTCTTCAAGCTCAACTCAAGGCAGAAAAACAAAAGCTGAATGATAAGATCAATCTCTCTAATTTAGAATTCGAGATATGTACATATATACTCCAAATAATCAGAAAACCAAAATGAACATTAAAACCAAAAAAAAAAAAGAAGTGACCCGCTCAAGATGACGGGCCACTGTAGCTTCCCCCAGAAATGTCCTGGCGTTTCCAGGACCGTTGGAGCCTTTTCTTCTCAATACATTGAGTTTGCACTACCGTTTGGCGTGCATCTAGGGCATCTCTACACTAAACGTAGCGTTGGACGCTGGGTATTGCGTTGTAGGAGCTCCAACGGGCCCGTAAATGCCACTCCAAACATGGGAGATGAACAACGCAACGCTATCTAAAGCGGGAACTATTCCTCCACTATCTCTATTTTTTTTCTTTCAGTTTTTTACTCTTTAGCATTTAGTTAATCTAGGGTTTCAAGCTTGATTTTATTGTTGGGTCCAGCCACATGCGGCCGCCCACAAACAATAATATTATAATATATAAAGAAAATAATATTATATTATAATATTATTTTAATGAACGGTTCGTATTGAAGGGCGACGCGGCGGATTCCTATCCACCGGTTTTGAGCGGTCCAGAAGAGCTGAAGACATCTATAAATAGGCTGAGGATTCTTCAGTTATTATCATTCCAAATCAAGTGAAGATTTCCAGTGAGAGAGAAATAGTGAGAGGTAAAAATACTTATCCACCTTCGGGTGGATAAGGGTGAGAGCGGGTGTAGTTTTACTGGGGTAATTGAGAGGTGGTACAAAAACATTATCCGAGTGGGTAAGGGGTCTCGAGTTTGGGTTTAAACACGAGCGTTATTTTGTACGGTGTAATATTCTCAATATAGTAAAACTGGTGCTCTCCGTGGAGGTAGGCGGTATTGGCCGAACCACGTAAAATCTCGTGTTCTCTCTCGGTGTCATTTCGGCTTTTATAATTATTTCGATAAATTGTCGCGGGGTCCAAATACAACCACCGCTTGGCCCGAATTATTTTATTGGCGCGTTTTCCCCAACAAGTGGTATCAGAGCCTTGCCCTGCTGGTATTCTAAGTATGCTCTGTGGTTGCAGTTGTGTCTGATCTTCCACATCAGAAAAGATATCAAAAGGGTTTAGCGGTCCGGGGGAGCCAATATCAGAGTGAGTGTTCAACGAAGTGATGCCTTGTGCCGGCGGCGTGTTCCGTTCGTGAGAAACGGCGGTACAAGATGGGATATCGTTGATGGGATGCTCGGTGTCGGGCGGAGCTTGTGCGGCGGTGGAAGTTTTGGCAAGTTGTGGCAATAGTACTGTGTAAGCAAGTTCTGTCTAGGTGACTGGTGCATAAGTGGGACCGATGTGACCCCACCAGATCTTCCTGGGAACTTACTTAGAAGGGTAATTCTGTCTAGGAGGCAGGTCGCTAGCCTTTCCTGAGAATTATCTGATCAGTACTATTTGGGCCGGGGCTGTTGAATCTCTGCAAGGATAATAGCGACGGATAACAGCACTAAAGGACGACAATTTGATGGTACGGGAGGTTTCGCTCTGCGGCAGAGAAGAGTGAAGGATGTGCTCGTTCAACAAAGCTTGGCGAATAGCTTTGGAGGGAGACGAGGGAAAGCCGAGGAAAATGACTGGGAGGATTTGGGGTCAAGATGTGTCGGAGAGGAAGAAGTAAGGCTCTTTTACTTCTTACCTCGCTTCCTGATTCGGGTGATAATTTGGTCACAACCATCTGGTACGGAAAAGAGCCGGTGAAGGCGGTAGATGGTGGAGTCAACTCTTTTGAAGCGTGAAAAGAGAAGGCGGCCAATTTATGGTGATAGTCGGGTATTGGCTATACACGGAGCGAATCGTAGAGGAAGGTGATACGCCAGGGGATTTGGGGACTGCAGCAGGTTCAAATCCAGGTGGCGGGAAGGGCATGTGATGCTACAAAGGTGGTGAGCCGGGACACATCAGGAGAAATGGTCCGACTTGGAGGAAGAAGGACAGACGGCTAGGAAAATTCCACAACAGAGGTAGCACACGGTTCATCTTGGAGACGTTCTCACAGTCTCTAATGATGGCGCTCGTTCTCAGAAAGAAGGATATTATATATGGGTTTGCTCCAAGAGTATATTTTGATGCGTTCCGGGAATACGAACATGTTTTTTCGATCTCCATGGGCCGATGGATATCGTTGTGTTGTTCATGATGTTGGAACGGTGAAGATCAAAATGGTTGAAGGAGCGGTGCGCATTTTTGGTGGTGTGACATTGTCCCAAAGTTGCGTGGAATTTAATATCCTTGAGCCAGACAGATTCCAAGGGCTATGGGGTTTCATAGCAGGGGGAGTCTGGAAAATCACACATGGCGGAAATGGTCCTACCAAAGGGAGAAGAGCGAGGAAGTTTGTATCGTCTGGACGTGAGTATGGTATACAATACTCAGACTTCGATGGGTTCACAGAAATCGCGCGCGCGTGGGGCAGACGATGGTGAGAAGGGAAATCCTGCTGGGGAAGGGGTTGCATCGAAGTCCCTCTTCGGGAGTCGACGGGTATAGTCGGCTGGCAGTTGCACATAGGATTGGCCGCTGAGTGAATCAAGTGAGGTGGGACCGGAATTCTTGATTCGGATTATGTGTAGCTGGTACAAGGAAGGCCAATGAACGTTCGTGGCATTTACGAACGGGTATCACTCTCATTATAGTCAGACTCGCTGGATGGATGCTTAACGGTGCTGAAGACGATGGTCAGGAAGGTGTCGAGTGAGGCTGGAGGGGGAGAATTGTTGGGTCCAGCCACATGCGGCCGCCCACAAACAATAATATTATAATATATAAAGAAAATAATATTATATTATAATATTATTTTAATGAACGGTTCGTATTGAAGGGCGACGCGGCGGATTCCTATCCACCGGTTTTGAGCGGTCCAGAAGAGCTGAAGACATCTATAAATAGGCTGAGGATTCTTCAGTTATTATCATTCCAAATCAAGTGAAGATTTCCAGTGAGAGAGAAATAGTGAGAGGTAAAAACTTATCCACCTTCGGGTGGATAAGGGTGAGAGCGGGTGTAGTTTTACTGGGGTAATTGAGAGGTGGTACAAAAACATTATCCGAGTGGGTAAGGGGTCTCGAGTTTGGGTTTAAACACGAGCGTTATTTTGTACGGTGTAATATTCTCAATATAGTAAAACTGGTGCTCTCCGTGGAGGTAGGCGGTATTGGCCGAACCACGTAAAATCTCGTGTTCTCTCTCGGTGTCATTTCGGCTTTTATAATTATTTCGATAAATTGTCGCGGGGTCCAAATACAACCACCGCTTGGCCCGAATTATTTTATTGGCGCGTTTTCCCCAACATTTATGTTGTAATGGTGGTTTATGTTTTGACGAAGAAGATGAACAAGACGAGAGACAACGTGAAGTCTGCGGGAAAAATAATAAAATAATAATAGATTTGTTATAAAACTATTATAACGGGATAACAACATAAATATAAACACAGGGGAATTATAGAGAGAGTATTATTGATGTTTTCGATTTGATTCAATACAAATACGTCGATGTATTTATAGTAGAAATTTTTTTACTATTTCATCTAATATTTACACATAAAATGCATCTTATCTCATCTCATCAACAATCAACTAATTTTACACATTTAATAAACCTAATCTTATCAACATTAAAAACATCCACATCTTAATATAATATTTCATAATACTCACCATTGGATGTTTTTCAAAGAATTTGTCTCGTTAAAACCTCACTAGGAAAAATCCAGTGGGATAAAAACTAGTGAAGAAAAAAGAGTATATAATTCCTTTTGATACGCTTTCATTTGTTGCCTCATTAAAAACCTTACTGGGAAAATCACATGGAAAAAATCACAGTGAAGGGAAAAAGAGTGCAACGCGTATTTTCTCCCCCTGATGACAACAACATTATAAATCTCATAGTCTTCGAACCAATTTCCTGAAAATAATTGGGGGAAGTGCTTTCGTAAATAAATCTGCAAGATTTTCACTTGATCGCACTTGTTGTACATCAATATCACCATTTTTCTCCAAATCATGGGTGAAGAAAAATTTCGGTAAAATATGCTTTGTTCTATCCCCTTTAATATATCATTCCTTTAATTGGGCAATGCATGCCGCATTATCTTCATATAAGATCGTGGAAAGTAATTTCTCAGTAAGCAACCCACAAGTCTGTTGGATATGCTCAATTAGTGATCGCAACCAAACATATTCTCGGCTAGCTTCATGAATAGCGAGAATTTTCGCACGGTTAGATGAAGTAGCTGTTAAAGTTTATTTCACTGACCGCCATGAAATCCATCATATGTAAATACATAACCTGTTTGAGATCGAACATTATGTGAGTCAGACAAATATCCAGCATCTGCATACCCAATTAAATTTTCTTTCGACTCATTAAAATAGAACAATCCCATATCAATTGTTTCTTTAAGGTATCGAAAAATCCGTTTAACTCCATTCTAATGTCTACGAGTCGGCGAAGAACTATATCTTGCCAATAAGTTTACAGCACGCTATATCAGGTCGCGTATGACTCGTAAGATACATTAGTGCTCCAATAGCACTAAGATATGGTACTTCAGGACCAAGCAACTCTTCATCATTTACGCGTGGTTTGAATGGATCTTTATTCACGTCTAAAGATCTAACAATCATTGGAGTATCCAGTGGATCATCCATGTAAAATATTTTCAATACCTTTTTCGTATAAGTCTCTTGATGTACAAATATTCCACTTTTCAAATATTCAATTTGTAGTCCAAGACAAAATTTTGTTTTTCCGAGATCTTTCATTTCAAACTCCCTTTTCAAACAATCAACAGCTTTGGTCAACTCTTCAGGAGTTCCAATTATATTGATATCATCAACATAAACTGGTATAATGACAACTCATTTTTACATCTTTTCAGAAATATGCAGGGACAAGCTTGATCATTCTGATACCTTCTTTCATTAAAAATTCACATAGACGATTATACCACATTCGCCCAAATTACTTTAATCTATAAAGCGATTTATTCAACTTAACTGAGTACTCGTTTCTGGGCCCTGAATTTTAGGCAAATGAAATCCCTCGAGAAGCTTCATATATATATCACTGTCAAGTGTTCCATATAAATAAGCAGTGACAACATCCATAAGATGCATATCGAGACCTTTCCGTACTGCCAAACTTACTATATAACGAAAAGTAATCCACCATAGGAGAATACGTCTCCTCATAATCAATATCGGGTCATTGCAAAAAACCTTGCGCAACAAACCGTGCTTTGTATCTTACAATTTCGCCGTTTTCATTCCTCTTTCTAATGAAAACCCATTTATATCCAACCGGCTTGACATTTTCTGGTATACGAACTAAAGGTCCGAAAACTTTTCGTTTCTCAAGTGATTTCAATTCGGCCTCGATTGCATCTTTCCATTTTGGCCAATCATTTTTTTGTCTGCATTCTTGTACAAACTTTGGTTCATGATCATCAGTCTCATTAATCTCATTCATTTCATGTAGCGCTACGTTAAATGAGAATATATCGTCAACGTTGACTTCGTCTTAGTTCCATCTAATTCCATTTCGGGCATAGTTTATCGAGATCTCTTCATTATCATTATTTTCTGAACGTTCAGGTACATGAGTTTCATTCTCATTATCTTTTATGCCCATCGACTCTTCTCTAGTCGATAAATCCTCGGTTGGACTATTCTTATTATTATTTGCTCATTTTCTTTTCCGAGGATTTTTATCTTTAGAACCCGAGGGCCTACCACGCTTTAGCTGTGACTTAGGCTTGATACTATGTTCTGTAGGAACATCTATTTTTGCAGGAGCATTAACAGCCGGAATATGTGACTTTGTTACTCGTTTAAGGTCAGTAAAACTTTTTGACAGTTGATTAGCTAAACTCTGTAAATGAATTATCTTTTGAACTTCTAGTTCACATTCTTTAGTTCGAGGATCATAATGATTTAGCGATAATTCATTCCAATTAACATTTTTCTCCACTTGTTTCATTTCTCCCCCAATGTCGGAAAATTCAATTCATCAAAATGACAGTCGGCAAATATGACCGTATTAGAGGTTCTAAATACTTTATTATCGATTGAGATTCATATCCGACATATTTTTCCAACCTCCTTTGAGTTCACATCTTTGTTCGTTGTGGTGGAGCAATTGGAACATATACTGCACATCCAAAATTTCTTAGATGGGAAATATCTGGTTCCTGACCATGAACCATTTGTAATGGGGAGACATCATTATAACTTGTTGGCCTGATGCGGATTAGTGTTGCTGCATGCAATATAGCATGTCCCCAGCAAGACGAGGGAAGATTTGACTTCATCAATAATGGTCTTGCAATTAATTGCAAGCGCTTAATCAACGATTCTGCAAGACCGTTTTGCGTATGAACATGTGGCACGGGATTTTTTTTAACATCAATTCCGATAGACATACAATAATCATTAAATGCCTTGGAAGAAAATTCAACAGCATTATCAAGGCGTATCTTCTTTATCGGATAATCTGGAAAATGTGCTCTTAGTCGGATCAACTGTGCAAGCAATCTCGCAAACGCCATGTTGCGTGTTGATAACAAACATACATGAGACCATCTAGTCGATGCATAAATTAATACCATGAAATAACTAAATGGTCCACATGATGGATGTATCAGCCTACAAATATCACCATGTATATGCTCCAAAAATGATATGGATTCATTCTTTATTTTCCCTTGTGATGGCCGAATAATTAACTTCTCTTTTGAGCAAGCGACACATGATAATTCTTACTTAGAAGAATCCTCTGGTTCTTCATTAAATGCCCACGTGAATTCTCAATTATTTTCCGCATCATAATTGCACCGGGATGGCCAAGCCGATCATGTCAAACATTAAATGTACTGTCATTAGTAAACTTATGGTTTACGATAGCATACGGTTCGATCGTTCTAGATATGTGTAATACAATCGAGAGTCAAAGGAAGGTAATATTTCCATAATTCTCTTATTATTAGAAACCCCCTTTGTAATGTGCAAATATTCAACATCTACTTTTTCTACAGTCTCAACATGATATCCATTATGTCTAATAACTTTAAAGCTCAATAAATTTCTTTGAGACTTAGGACAATATAAGGCATTTTCAATTAGCAGCCTTGTTCCTCTATGTAGTAAAATGTTGGCACGACCACGTCCACGTTCACGACCACATCCACGATCATTGCTTCGACTATTATCATTATTACATTTGACTGCATTCGCTTCAGGGATTGCAGTAGAACCCCTCAGTCGGGATTCATGGTTTTTCATCAACAATTCATTGTTTTGTTCAGCCAACAATAAACAAGAGATTAACTCTGAATGCTTTTTAAATCTCCTCTCCCTATATTGCTGTTGCAATATCATATTTGATGGATGAAAAATGCTGAATGTTTTCTCCAACATACTGTCTTTGGTGACTGTTTCTCCACACAATTTCAGTGTGGCAGTCACCTTATGAACAACCGAGTTATATTCAGTTACGGATTTAAAATCCTGTAATATTAAATGCATCCATTCATACCTTGCCTTTGGGAGGATAACCATTGTCATGTGGTCAAATCGATCTTTCAGATTTTCCACAATTCAGCGGGATCTTGTTCATTTAAGTATTCATCCTTCAGATCCGCATGAATGTGGAGGCGAAGAACTATCAAAACTCTTGTCTTATCCTGGGCGCTTGTGGTTTTTACAGTATCAGTGGTGTCACCTGCACCCGTTGTGGTTTTTGGGTCGACAATAGTGTCACCCAAACCTTTTGCTTTTAGATGAATTTCTGCGTCTAGTGCCCAAGATAAATAATTCTTTCCTGAGATGTCAAGGGCAACAAACTCGAGGCTTTGCAAATTCGTCATACTATCATAAAATACAAACCACGTTTTAATACTCAAATCATAAAGTATAAAAACAAATATATGATGTGAATAACATTAATATTTCCAAATATTAATACAAGTTTATCGTAAATAAAAATACTTTAAAGAAAAATTACAATTAATCTTCTTTTGTATCTTCTTTTGGAATACGAAAAATAAAGTCCACATCTCGATGAGTGCCATCGTAAAAATAATAGTAGTCAAGAAATCAATCATCAGGTAGAGCGACACCTTTCTATCACGAAATATATTTCATAAGAAACATATATTATAACGTTAAAAAATATATCGTAATTAAACACTTCGTAAAATCTTGGTAAAAACATAATCCATATATAGATAATTATCGCCGTGAGTAGAGTAAGAATCATGAGATCAATCATCATATATAGCAATATCCTTCAAAATATAAAATATATTTCGGTAATCATAATAATTAAAAATATTATAATCAATAACTATATTTTAGAAACAACTGTAAAAATATTATCCACCACCCGATAGGCATCACGATAAATAAAACGACATGATTCTATAATAAGAAAATCATAATAGTGAGAGATGGATACGTATTTCTTCTTAATAAAATATATTTAATTTTTCCAGTGGTAATAAAATTCGTCCGTCCGTATAGTCCAAATAAATTCAAAATATATATGATATATACTTGAGATATCAATACAATAAATAATATTATTTAAATCGCTCTTTTTCAAAATCTCGTCAAAAACAAAATTCCACTCGCCACCACTGGGATTCGAAATCTGGACCTCACATCACTTGTAGTGACGATATTCCGCGAAACCACTCGGGCTAAGGCGTTTTAGTGGTATATATGTTATATTTATATAATTTTAAACTGTTCGTAACATAAGTGTACGAGTGTTATAAATAAACACATCGTAGTCAAAATAAAATTACCATACCTCGATTATAGTATAAGATCTTGTCCGGAGGCTGATCGTTGCCGGAGAGCGCTCGTGCTGATAACGTGTTATAAAACTATTATAACTGGACAAGAACAGAAAATATAAACACGGGAATTGTAGAGAGAGTATTATTGATGTTTTCGATTTGATTCAATACAAATATATCGGTCTATTTTTTAATATTTCATCTAACATTTACAACATTAAATACATCTTATCTAATCTCATCAACTATGAACTAATTTTTACAACATTTAATAAACCTAATCTTATCAACATTAAAAACATCCACATCTTAATATAATATTTCATAATAAGAATTAAATAATAATTATTTAATTTTAATGTTAGAAAAGCTCTGAATTATTATATCAATTTTTTTTATAATTTCTTTATCTTTTTGTTTTACAGCTGATAATTGCTTTATCTAATAAATATATTAATATTATTATTTTTGATATTTTTTTTTCCATAGAATATTGATTTTTTTAAATAGTGTTATCCATATAGCTAATAATGAAATTAATAATATATTTTGTTATATAATGGAATATATTGAGAATATTTGGTATAGAGGAAAATATAGAGGTAATTGTTGGAGTTTAGTAACACTATTCAAACTCTAAATATAGAGAAATTTCACTGTTTCAACTCTATATACGGAGGAATAACCCTGGACTTATAACCTGGACTTTGTGTATTATAAATGAAAATAATATATGTTTACCATTATAACTCATTTCCATATAATATGTATTTTCTTAGTAATGCATCTATGTTGACCGCAAATTGCGTATTAGAGTTTAGACCATCTCTAACCGAAAAACTCATTTTCAAAACACAAACTCATTCTCAAACGCAAAATGCAATAATTCTTCTCCAACCATTAAACTCATTCTCAAACTCAAAAGAATATTCCTCAATTATTCTCTTCCACACCAATTTTTACAAATTTTCAATATTACCCACATATCTTACAATTTTACAAATTAGACCATTTATTCTTTATCATAAAATTAATAATAAACTCATTATTTGAGCATATAAAAAACACCAACAAAATATTTATTAAAACACGAAAATTACACTGGCTAAGAAAAATACACCCAGATGCATATGTTGTTAGTTTCTGTCGTGATGTCTTTTAATGATGGTTTTTATTTTCAGTGTTATTGCAAAAATAGCATCCTTGAAAATAGTGCATGTTTCTCCATTGCATAATGGTGATAGTTCAATGCACCATTGTTTGCTTTCTGTCACATATTCACCAAAAAAGCCCGTGACTCCCATGAACTGCCCCAAATGGGGGACTGGTTTGATGTGTGCAGTATATGGTCGGGAAAGCAGATATCAGAAGCCCAAAAAAAAAAAGGACGTGTATGCAAAATTTAAAACAACAAACGCATATTTTCAGTTTCAAACGCAAATTTGCATTGAAACGAGGAGAGAGAAATGATTAAACCCATTTTGGGTTTAGTTTTAGGATTCCGTTGGAATAATTTTGCCTCATTTCTTAGGTTTTGCAGTTCCATTAGAAATAGTCTTAGACCGAGTTATGAACCTTACACCAAATTACCTAAAACGTTGTCCAAGTGTCGGCCATCGTACTATATAGAAAATATAAAAATAATTACGTGAAGTCGATAGTATTGTCATGTGTTAGTGTCACAATGAAAACGTAAGAGTCAACATTTAATTACAAAGCCTCGTTTCGAACGCGAATTAATATATTTGTCATAATAATCGTAGTAAATACTTATTTTGTAGGGGGGCGATGCATTAACACGATTAGGTGATGAATACGTAACTCTAGAATTAATGGAAATGTTTTATTTATATATCCACAATATTGAACCTTGGATTGATTATGCTATGGGATCACAGTCCTTAAATCTGTGTGCTCTGTACCCATTATCTCAAAACCTATTTGTTACCCTTCGGGTTTTCGGGCAACGGTAAAATATTCCGCGAGACTCAAATAGTTGTTAAAGAGGCGGGAGATACTTCAAATTCTCTCCCCTTTACAACGAATTCCGTGCGTTCGGGCAAATGCCCCTAGGAAGAGGAAGACACCGAGGGAACCTAATCACCGATCGATCGAGAGAGACCTTGGACTCGCTCATTAACACTCCGAGCAAGTATTGCCCGGGCCGTCGATAATTCGGATTCCATCCTCAGTTGTTGGCTCGAGGAAGATGAAGAGTTTCACTCGGGAATAAGCTCGGCCCCTCTCGAGCTTTGGCCTGAGGCACCCCAACAACATCCTTCGGGACATATCCCGAGGAGGACCGAACAGAGATGATGGGTGGTTATGATGCAACATGAAGCGAACGTGCCCCTCTACATTTTTTTCTATAAATAACGAGTGAGAGACCACTCCTAAGGTATGGTTTTACACCCTCTTAATCTCCTACATAACTACCCTGAAATATATTGAACGAGAGCGCCAAAACGAAGAGGATGAAATCTGACTTGAGCGTCGGAGGGGCGTCGCCGAAACGGCGCATTCCTAGCTTGCTTTTTGTGGTGTTTCAGGTAATCGGCGGCCGCAGCGGTCCGGTCAAACGGTTGACTCCCGCACCGAAAAGGGAGGCGATTTTTTCGGACGCATCAAATTGGCGCCGTCTGTGGGAACGAGGTATAGTAAAAAAATACGATGTGTTTCGAGAAAATCATTCAACCCCGAAGCCGCTGGCCTTTGTAGCCTCGACATCACCACCAGCCGCAAGATTGCCGATTCCGGGCCACCATCTTACCCTCGGAAAACCCTCGCCCCTCTGTACGCAGAGATAACCCGTGAATCAGAGATTTTGCTATGGCCAGCGCAACCGACCAGCAAATTCAAGTCAATGAAACCGAAATCTCACAGGAACGTCCGAAGCCCACCACTTCTTCGTCGTTGCTCTCCGTCCTCAGCGTCCCGTTCTCAAAATTTTAACCAGCACTGGACTTGCTGTAATGCCCCTTACGCACGAGGATGTCCGACGCGGCTAAATACTTGTTGTAGCAGTTACAGGCGAGGGTCGAAATCACGCCGCCGGCACCAAATCCTATCTGCACAATCTCAAAAAATCGAGAGATGTGGAACGTTTCACGACTAAGCGAAGATATCCAATACATATTCGTGATATTATGACTTTTAAGTCCTCAGATTGAGGCACAAAAATTAAAGTCCTCGACTGAGACACCAAAATTAAAATCCTCGGATTGAGGCACGAAAATTAAGGTCCTCGACTGAGGCACCAAAATTAAAAGTCCTCGGATTGAGGTATGAAAATTAAAGTCCTCGGATTGAGGCACGAAAATTAAAGTCATCGGATTGAGGCACGAAAATTAAAGTCCTCGACTGCGCGAAAATTAAAGTCCTCGGATTGAGGCATGAAAATTTAAGTCCTCGACTGAGGCATGAAAATTAAAGTCCTCGGATTGAGGGACGAAAATTAAAGTCATTGGATTGAGGCACGAAAATTAAAGTCCTCGGATTGAGGCATGAAAATTTAAGTCCTCTGATAGAGGCACGAAAAATTAAAGTCCTCGACCGAGGCACGAAAATTAAAAGTCCTCTGATTGTGGCATGAAAATTAAAGTCGTCGGATTGAGGCACGAAAATTAAAGTCCTCGGATTGAGGCATGAAAATTTAAGTCCTCATATTGAGGCACGAAAATTAAAGTCCTCGGATTGAGGCATGAAAATTTAAATCCTCTGATAGAGGTACGAAAAATTAAAGTCCTCGACCGAGGCACGAAAATTGAAGTCCTCGGATTGAGGCATGAAAATTAAAGTCCTCGACTGAGGCGCGAAAATTATAGTCCTCGGATTGAGGCATGAAAATTGAAGTCCTCGACTGAGGCACGAATATTAAAGTCCTCGGATTGAGGCATGAAAATTAAAGTCCTCTGATTGGGGACTGAAAATTAAAGTCCTCGGATTGAGGCATGAAAATTTAAGTCCCCTGATTGAGGCACGAAAATCAAAGTCCTTGAACAAGATATCCCTCGTGAAAGAAACACGATCGGGAAAGGGCACAACCTATCCCCGATAAACTCATAACGAAGTTATTCCGACGCTCGAAAAAAGCATATGGATAGGGTACTTCGGATTCCATCCCATCGCAGCTATTGAAATGATCGCGATGCATTAGACACGACTACTCTTCGCACCATAACATTCTCATCAGAAGAAGACGGGGAAGACATCCTCGGGAGAGCATCCCCGAAAGTCGCTCGGGTATTCTACCTCATACTAAACGCCTAAAACTCGTTCTACTCTTTTAGACTATTTGAGAGGGGGACTACTGTTACCCTTTGGTTTTCGGGCAACGGTAAAATATTCCGCGGGACTCAAATACTTGTTAAAGAGGCGGGAGGAACTTCAAATACTCTCCCCTTTACAACGAATTCCGTGCGCTCGGGCATATGCCCCTAGGAAGAGGAAGACACAAAGGGAACCTAATCACCAATCGATCGAGAGAGACCTCGGACTCGCTCATTAACACTCCGAGCAAGTATTGCCCGGGCCATCGATAATTCGGATTCCGTCCTCAGTTGTTGGTTCGAGGAAGATGAAGAGTTTCACTCGGAAATAAGCTCGGCCCATCTCGAGCTTTGGCCTGAGGCACTCCAACAACATCCTTCGAGACATATCCCGAGGAGGACCGAACAGAGATGATGGGTGGTTATGATGCAACATGAAGCGAATGTGCCCCTCTCCATTTTTTTCTATAAATAACGAGTGAGAGACCACTCCTAAGGTATGATTTTACACCCTCTTAATCTCCTACATAACTATCCTGAAAATATATTGAACTAGAACGACAAAACGAAGAGGATGAAATCTGACTTGAGCGTCGGAGGGGCGTCGCCGAAACGGCGCCTTCCTAGCTTGCTTTTTGTGGTGTTTCGGGTAATCGACGGCCGCAGCGGTTCGGTCAAACGGTTGACTCCCGCACCGGAAAGAGAGGCTATTTTTTCGGACGCATCACTATTTTTTAATGTTCATCGTATGAAAACGTTACATGGACCAAATCATTTAATAAATATGCAAGAATATACAAGATCGAACAATATTATTATTATTATTAATAATTAATTAATCAGCCATCTATGGATATCATCAAAGCCACAAAGCTCGGGCTTCTTGAAGACTAGGCACCAATTCCCCAGATATGTGCGCGCGTATGACTTCCTCAACCCCTCAAAGCCACGATCCTCCGAGGAACACCGCCGGAAAGCTCGCCTCTCCGGCAACCATCTTCGCCACATCTCCCCTCACTTCAGCCTCGTTTTCCTCGCCGACGTCGAATATCGTCGGACTCACGCCGTGACAGTGGAGCAACAGCTTCACCACGTGGCACATGCAGCACCCCTTTCTGGCGAATATCACTACCGCGCTGCCCTTGATCAGCGATTTTACCGTACTACCCTCGCCGTCCGTGTCCCTGCCTTCGTTAGGCCCGAGGAAATCTCTGTACTGAGCGCTAACGGTGCCGTTTTGCATTATGTATTAGATTAGACAAAAAGGTTGAAAGAAAAGGGGAAGAAAAGAAAATGTGCGATGAGCTGGTTTTTATATAACACTAACAGAACCAGTGTGCGACGTAACTGACGTTAACGAAGATGACGTGGCGTTTGGCGTCACGGACGCTCGTGACGTTGCTGGTGTTAATATTTCGGTGGGTGATATACGTGTCCACGATTGTGTGACGTCGGGTTTTTGCATTGATGGGTATATTTATTTAAATTGGTGAGCATTAATTTTGGAAATTGATGAGTAATTAATATGTGATTTTAAATGAATGCTATGCCATAACTGATAGATACCGAACTCGTCACTTCGTTTTTTAAATATTTATCATCTATATATATTCTATACTTTTGCAATTTGTGAAAGGAAAAATGTTTTGACTCAATTGTTCCATTGTATAGTTTATTTATTTATTTTAATTTGCCATGTTTCTTTTTTACTTATTATAAATAATTAAGGATAAATAATTTTTCCGTTCTATACATTTAAAAATAATAGTTCTCCAAAAAAATAATACACTATTATCTATCCAATAAAAAAATACACTATTAAATTTTAAATCATCTATTATATATATTATTATTATTATCATATATATATATATATATAAATAGGGTAAATTATGCGATACCCACATGCGGTTATACTGAAATCACATAACGACCCTATGCTTATTTTATTGCGCGAAACTCCCTTGTGCTATCTAAAACATAGAACCGTATCCCCGATGTTGTTTAAAACTTAACACAATACCCCCTGTGTTGTCGAAAATTTAGCATCGTACCCCATGTGTTTTCTAAAACATAGCATTGCACTCCCCAATTATTAGGTGAAAATGACAAGGAAGGGATTTTACGCTATTTCCGAACCATAGGGGTTTCGATGCTTATTTTTTAAACCACATGTGGTATCTATGCTATTTACCCTATAAATTATTATTGTTTTGTGGCATCATAGTCGCCAATCGTCATGTTCTACTATTTCCTTTTTCTTGAATTTAATCGTACTTGATAGGAATTTTACCATGTAACGTCGTAGGAAATAAAACGTTATACCTCCTAGAAATTTCAAAAATATCTTAGTCACAAAATAAAATCAATAATAAATAAGGGATAACTAGAGATAAATACCTATTTGTATGAAAAAACTTATGAATCAGTCTCATGTCAGAGATTTTTTATTATGAACTCCCCATTTGAAACTTGTTTTTGCTCTCAGGTACCAGATATACCAAAAAGACTAAATTATCCTTGTTTTTTGTTATTATATTATTTCTTTTAGTTTTCATTCATCATCATTGTAATATCTCTCTCTCTCTGAATAAACACAACAAACCCATCAAAATGAAGCTACATCTCTCTAAAAGATCCAACATCAATCGTCATCAATCACCTTTACGAAACGTGTCGCTGGAAAAGCGCCGGGAAGGTTTTTCCTGATCCGGCGTCCTTCTCTCCGCTCGGGTCCTTTTTTTTTGTTAAGAAAATGAATTTATTGGAGAAGTTCTTGAATCTCTGCGATTTTATCTCGGTTATGTCCGGAAAAACTCAATTATATCGTTTGGTGTTGCTGTGGTTTTCCTCGATCAAGGTTCGTACATGTTTTATGCATAAACCATCCATATGAGAATAAATTCTTCCCCATAAAGATTTCCGTGGCTAAGAAAAGTGAAATACCATTGGGTTTAATGGCAAACACTGGGGAATTTAAGCTTAACAGGATTGTAGAAGTAGATGTATCGAAAAATTTTTTGTTCGGCCTTTTATGTTGATAAAGCTAACGAGGTTTCATACTTCATCATTTGTAAGCATGCGACATATGTTTTAAACGGGATACATAAGACTAATTTGTCGGAAATCCTAATTATTTACCTATTTGTTATGTGGTACCGATTTTAATTATATTGTGTACTATAAGACGTGGTGTCGTGGTAATAAATTGTTTGAATATATAGTACCTCTAAGTATCATTTTAATTAGGTTGGCGTACCATTTTCGGGAGAGAAAAAACTATACTCATTATAAATGTAGTCTGCGTGGTATGTTGTTTGAATTGTGTGCTCTTAAATGAATGTGCACATACTATTTTGGGCTGTCATTATTTTTTTTCTATTTTTGCACAGTTCCATTTGAGCATGGAGAAGAATTTTAAGATTGATTGTTGCAGATCCTTTGTTTGGATTGTTTCTTGATCGGGCCGAAGATGTGTAAGAAATGAACATGTAAGATTAAATGTCAATTATCCCGTGTTGGTTCGAGGAGTAAGGGTTTGAGATGTGTAAGTTGACGATTAGATTCGATTGTAATTCTTTATTCGATATGTTCAAATTTGTTTTGGATTGATGTTTGTCAATGTTTATACATTTTATATGTATTTTGGGTTCTAACAGATTTTGGAATGATTATCACATATGTTTTGGCTGATACATCTATTATTTTTCGATTTGAAGTGAGGTACTGCATCATTAAGCTATTAAGTACCACAAAATATCTCTGACAAGTGCTATAACCACGTAAAAATGGTACTGCAAGTACAATAAAATTGGTACTGCAAATGCATAACAAATGATACGAGCAATTTAGAAGCTCGAAAAAATCATATGACAATATATCTGGCATGTCATAGAATTTCTGACGTTTCAGAGAATGTTTAACATGTCAAGAAAATATCAGATAATGTCAGATAATGTTTGATCACGTTGTAATTATTTGGTACTACAAACTCCTTACGGGTGGTACCATTTGATACCGTAATAAGGTACTTCCACCTACTAAAAGATTTACAATAATGACATATTCTGATACTTCAAAAAATTGCGACATGTCACATGATGATAATTATATTATGCAGATGGCAGAATGTGTCAGAGATGTCGGAGAATGTTTGATATAAATTGTACTACGAACTACTTCCCGTGTTCAGACATTATATTATTTCAACTAATTTCATTATTAATGTTGGTACGGTAAACTACTTGACTGTGGTACGATATATCTCTAATTCTAGGTACAATCACAAACTACTCGGTGGTACATTATACACGATACATTTGGTACAACTTATTAGGGTAAGCTTTTTCCGTGGTAATTCAGATTCTTTTCGTTGGGAAAAACCATATTTCCATATGTACATCTGTTGTATGTTTCACTTTGTGTTAAAATTGGCAGAGTAACCCCCTTCAAATCGACGCTCATCTTGGTACTACACAATAAGCAAATTTGGTACCATATAACTACACAGTAAAGTGTTGTCACCAACTGCCTAATGGTACAACATACATGCTACAGTTGGTACAACTTATTAGGGTAAGTGTTTTAATCGCATTTTGCATTACTTTTGATGCAAAAACACTTAATTATATGTAAATATGTTATAAGTTTCATTTAGCATCATATTCAATGAGTTAACCATCAAAATCATGGACTAGTAGTTTAAACCCAAGCTTCAATTGTAAGAACTTCCTACAATGACAATGCACTTATTATGAAACTTGGGGTTTGCTATACAAAACCTTTCGTGTAAGGGTTAAACCATCAAATTTGATACAAAGTGACACATACGATAGATATACCTGTAATGGAATAATTTTGCGTGAAAAACCAATTAGAACGATGGCGAAAAACACTTACCCAAATAAATTGTACCAAATATTTCATGTATACTGTATCATTGTGGTGTCTGTAACATTACCTTGTAGTAATATAGGTCGTACCACATATATGTAGTTTGTCATATTGTAATTATTGAAACAATACCAAGTTTATTACAACTTTTTTTGTGGATGTCAGAACTTTTTGTGCGTGTCAGAATGTTCCATAATACTGTTAAAGATGTCAGAATGTTCAATAATAATGTCTTATCTTTTTTGTGTGTGAGGTACCATATTAACTTGCGCATGTCAAAGTGTATTGTAGTACCATTTTTTTAAAGATAAGTTAACATATAATAGCATTTTTAACAAGTGGACTTTTATGATATGTCAGATTTTCATCATATTTTAAAGGCTAATGTACCTTTTTCTTCATAGTTATGGTATATAATGATTGTATTATGCTGTACCTCGTCTGGTCAAACCCCAAATTTCCACGAACACCACAGAGAAAATTACAAATTATTTTCGAAACAAAATATGTATCCAAACAAATTACTGACACTACCATATATAATCAGTTTTTTTTGGAAACGTAAGCAACATATATAATCATATAAAATGTAGCAATTTCCTCTCCTCGTCTCCCTGAAACTTATAGATAAATTCTCTCGTCTTACCACTATTCGGCTCCCGGCACCAACCTTATCACGCGCGTCTGCAACAACCTCTATGGATGTTGGGACAGGTTCAATGGGAACCTGTGTGGTCCTCAGGACCGGTGGTGGTGGAGGAGGTAACACCGACCGTTGTGGTGGAGTAGATGCAGATGGGGCAAGAATTTGTTGTCGGCGGAAACCCCTTCGTCGTAATTTGTACTCCTCATCCGAGTCGGTAGCTTCAAAAGATTCAGCTGTTGGAGGTGGGCACACGGGCTGCACCTTCGGGCTCAATGGTCGTTGCTTCAGTCTCTTAAGCCTCAGCTTCGAGCTCTTGTGTCTCCACCGGTGATTCTTGTCGGATAGGCATCGGAGCCGGATCGACGAACCGTACCATGGCCTCCGTGATAGAATTGTTTTAGCAATAATCTTGTAGGACTCATCGGTGGGGTCTGCTAGGCGTAGAAGCTCCAACGGGATCAACATTGGTTGGAGTGCCAGATCCGATGTTCGGATTTTGGAAAAACCGCAGCCTCGGCGGTGTTTATCCTCCGACATGTGGTAGGCAAGGAATGTCCGGATGTACTTCCATCAAATGGGAGATCAACACCAGGAATCATCGGACATACGACATGAACTTTGCCTTCGATTTGGTTTCCCGTTGACGCAGTTGGTCCGCCAGATCATTTCAGATGAGCTGGGCCACATCATATTTCTTTGAGAAGATTACTCCATGAAAGATCCGTAGAATATTCCCGTTCGCCTTATCAAATCCTAAGTGCTTAGGGGAGAGACATTTATTGATAGTTCCAAATAATGTCCTTCTTGGGTAAGGGATCCCGTTGTTCTAAAAATTGGCTAATTTAGTCAGCGGTGGCTTCTATCCCATCCGAAGCATGTCTTCCACTATCTCTGCATTTGTGGGTAGGGGTCGTAGACTTCATGATGTGGTAGATCGATGACTAAAGCCAGAAGATTTTGTCGATGATGACGTGCTTCTAGTTTATTTTGGTTGTGTAGGTCACATAATCATCTACAATGTGCTTCTGGTTTATTTTGCTGGAGATATACCATCTGGACTGTTGCAGTCATGGTAAGTGCTGGCCATAAGGGATGTCCTTTTAATATGGAAATGATGACATCATCTGGGCATCGGAAGGTGGCTAAATCCTGCTGATAGTTGTTGTCGTGGGCGGTTAGCCAACCTTCGCAAGGATAGATGTATGAGTATTCTTGACGAGCCATCTCTGAAAAAAATGAATAAGAATCATTAGATTGGAAGATTTAAATGCAAAATATAGTAAGCAATTATTAAGTGTTGAATAATTCAAATTTTTGTCGAAGTGCAAACAGTTTTGAAGTGTATAACGTATGACTTAGAAACAAATTTGAAAAATTTGCTAAATGTTTAAAACGTATACTGTTTGCGGCGTGTTTTTATTCGAACGTTAAGTTTTGCGATCGAATAAAAACTTAACGAAAACTCAAGGTTTTTTGCCGCTGAGTTTTGCGATCGAATAAAAATGTATCAAAAACTAAACATTTTCGTCGAGTAGTTTTGCGATCGAATAAAATTTTGTCGAAAAACTTAAGTATTTCGCCACGTAGTTTTGCGATCGAATAAAAGTCTATCGAAAAACTAAAGCTTTCGCCGCGTATTTTTGCGATCGAATAAAATTTTGTCTAAAAACTTATGTGTTTCGCCGCGAAGTTTTGCAATCGAATAAGATCTTATCGAGAAAACAAAGTTTTCGCCACTGAGTTTTGCTATCGAATAAAATCTTATCGAAAACACAAAGTTCTTCGAACGATACTGTTTGCATAAGACAATTTTCGACCTACAAAATTTGAGATCAAACAGTAAAGTCTATAACTGCAAATGACGATTTTGGGTAAAACATAATTTAATCTGGACTCGAAATGAACAGAAATCAGTTGCAAATCCTAATATCATGTGTTTAATCAAAATGGTCGAATCTAACCACAGAAAATTTGATTCTTAAGTATCATCAGTCGAAAAATCGCGTAGTCGAGAAATAACTGCGAATGATTTTGAAAAACAAACGTGATTCGTGATTTTCGAAACAAAAAGATGAACCGAATCTGGATTCTACCTTCAAATTATGCAATTTTTTAGTAGAAAATGTGAAGAAGTTTGAGATTTTTCGAAATCGCCGTTTGCTTTTGAGATGTGAAAAGTTTTTCGATCGTTTTGTTTGCGTGAGAAAAAAGTTTTCGATCGACAATGTGTATAAGTACTTTTCAATCAGGAAACGTTAAAGGGTTCTGGGCCTTGAAAAATCATTTTGGGCTTTCGTTAAAATCAAGTCTGTTTAGTTATATAACGAAAATTTTATTTTTTTTACTTTTGCACCCAAAAAGAAATATAATAAAGCTCCCTGAAGTTCTGAAATAAATGCAATTAACTCCCAATGTGCGATGAATTCTCTGTAAAACTTAGAATGAAAACATGAGAAGTCGTGATTGCAAGTAAATCATTTAGGAGATAATAATAAATATCCAAGTAAGTTTCCCTCAACAAATGCACATATAATGTTTTGGCAATATAACACATATTCAACACAATTATGCATATGAAAATTTATGATATAAGCACAAATAATGCTTTTAATCATGTATATAAAATAATTTCGCTTTCATAAAAATTTCGCATTTTGTCAATTCCGGACCAACGCATGTGGTAATGCATTTAAATGTGCGAAAATATTTTTATTTTGGGGTCAAATTTTCCATTTTGAATATTATCACGCAAAATTTCACATGACACATAAAATAATAATTTTCCGTCAAATCGTGTAACTAAACTAATATTCTAAGATCATAGTATGAGTCATTTTGACAACTCTCGCAGGTTCCCTCATAGCACTCAATTTATTTTTATCATGGGAATATTTAGTAGATATATCACTCCTAGCAACACGATAAAATTTTATCTATTAATCTGTTATCTTAGCGCATTTAATCAACTTACCAAGTGAAGGTCCATCAATTTGAATCAAAGGGGCTTTGAAGGGATTATTATTTTAGGCTATGACTTAAAAGGGTATGATAATTTTGGAATTAGTGAGCTTAAAATTCTTCAATTCCAGGGGCCCTTTTAAAATTCATTTCCGCTCCTTTTTCTTTTCTTTTCTTTTCTTATGCACTTGATCAAGCTGAGTCTCTTCTTCTTTATGAGGCTTGAGAGATGAAGTCTTATGTTGTTCTTGGGCCGAGACCGTGTTACTTTTCAAGGTTCACAGTTATGGAATTCGAACCCAAGGCGGGCTCATCTTCTCGTTTTATCGATATAAGATCTAGCTTATCGTTGGAGAAGTTAACTTCGAGGTGCTTCCCTTCTAGTAGTTTTGACGAGTATACGAGATTATCTAGGAGAAGTTCACAGCGAGATCCTTTTTTCTCTTTTATAATGATCGAGAGAAGTTCATCATGTGCGTTTCCTTTTCTCTCCCTCTTTTTCTTGTTTGAGCAACCCTCTTAACTTGGAATAAGGTTGAACGCTTAATCGGGTCTCAAAAGAAAAAGAATATCGGAGAAGGCTCAAAGGGGATTACTAGAGGAAAAAAATAAAGGATTTATAATTTGGGCCAATTGAGGAATTTCCTAATTGCCCGTATCATTTTCATGACGAACTTAACACAAAGCAAGAATGAGGCCACGAAGTACAAATCAAGAGACCAGCATTTGAAGTGTGACACACTCAAGAATAAAAATATTGAGGCTCAAATTCTCACATATATGATGTAACTTTGTGTCTAGTGAAACAAACTAAGCTCTTTGAATAAAAGAATGACACATTAATTTTTAAGCAAAGAACTAAGCATGTATCATAGAAATATTTTTGTGAGTGAATCAAAACAGACAAAATTACAAGATGTGACGTGGTGACTTCTGGATTGTCAACGGGTGTCTTTAGACGTCCCGGAATCACAAGTCCTTTAATAGTCGGCACGTCAGTTATCTTCTCTGACGTTGTGACGTGGAGCGCCTCGCTGGCCCCACCCCGGAGGTACCAATTTTCGTGACGGAGCAGAGACTACAAGATGTTCTTTCCACAGCCATCAACTCTCTCGAAGACCGGCTAATAGAAAGAGTTCTTCACGCCATAGAGACTTTCCGACGGGATATCGGGAAAGCACCAGTCTACGAGGCCGCTCCATCCCAAACCCATTCCCAACCCATTTCCTCACCACCACTAACCACCACCATACTCACATTCGTCCAACCCATATTAACCACCCCAACCCAATCTCCATCCCTTATAAACCCATACACTATCACTATCACCCAGCTTCATGATATTCTCATATCTCGCCTGCTAGCCCTCGAGACAAGGACCCCTGCCGAGGAGAGTCTCTACCGTCGGCTAGTAGATGACCCCGAGCCGCATGGTCAAACACGCTGCCGAGAAGAAAGCTCCCAGAAAAAGCGAAGACATGACGATCCTGACGATCCGGATCACCACGAGTTGAAAAAAGGTAAAAGACCACCAGAAGCGGCCGTGGTCAAAGTCGAGAGAAGACATCCTCAACACATGAAGCTGGAAGATCGTCAACTAACCCACCAAAAACACAACCCACCAATACCCGCCAACAAATAACCACCACATCCCACACACATACGATACCTCCGTCTCCCAAAAGTACAAATCCAATCCCGGTCTCCATACTCCAAGATCAACCTGAAACAGTCAACAACGATCCACATACAATTGTAGATGATTATATTCTGAACGACAAGTGGCTGACGCACTGGGAACCAGAGGAAGAAGGTCAAGCTCGCCTCTCCAACGTCAGATACTTCCTACAACAAGCTTCAGTTGATTTGGTACTGCTTGAAGAAGAAGAACTTCAAGAAGGTGAAAACTACAATACCGAACTCCCGGAGCTGCCAGAGATGATTAGGCACCGAGCGGACACCCCTCCTCGTCTTTCAAAGGGGACTGTCCGAGTCGAGATGCCATGGGAAAACGTTCGGATTGAAGTGCCCTTCCTTGAAGATATAAGGAAGCAGATATGGAGAGCTCCAAACCGTATCAAGAAGCTAAACGAGCTTAATTACGGGGGATCTCTCATTGGGAAGAACAATAGAAGATGGAACACATTCATGCTGACCTACCTTGGTCCGGATTGAAGTGGCATCCCAACAGATCAACTTAGAAAAAACTTCAGGGACAAGCCACCGATCCTCCAACTCGTAGGTGTGTCACACACGATTGAAAACTATCCAACCCCTATCAACATCATAGAGCGAGCGGATGACAATCACACTCGAGAGGAGATAGACGAAAGCTATTTACCATTCCTTCCACCAGACGAAGTCTACTGTCTGTTCCAGATGTACAAGAAAAAATATCAGACACCTATTGGATACATCAAGAAGGAAGGGCTCGAGGGATTGAAAAGATTCATGGTGGGGCAGATTAAATTTCACACCGCACACGACCTTCAAATAGCCGTGGAAAACAACATGAAGAAGGTCAATATGGAATCGCCGCTCATGAAAGGCTTCCCGCTCAACGACTTCCCGGAGAACTATATTTTCAAAAAGCCAGGCCTCGCCATCACGTATCGGAATCCATTCATTGGAAAGACGAGAGCGATGATGAAGTCTGAAGTTCATAAGTTTTGTGACGTGACGTTGAAGCTCATAAGGAAGAACATTGAAAAAAGGTTGGCAGAGATCGATAAAGAAATGATCTTCCAGGACCTTGGAGAAGAAGAAGCTCCGCTCCTAAATGAGCTTCTCAATGCAATCAACGAACGATTGAAGCTGAGGAATGTTGTCCGATACTACGAGACAACATTGGGATTGAGGAAGTCCTTCTACACCCGACAAGGATGAATGAGCTAAAGAGCAAACGAGCACAAAGGGGGAGATTGAAGAAGATTAGAAATTGTGCTTCGTTTATTAGTTATCCTTGTAATCAGGGGCGTAACTTATATTTTTTATGGTGTAGGACTAACTAGTAAATATACAATGTATATAGATATAAATACAATGTAAACTATTGAAATCAATACACAAGAATTTCAGAAATTCACAAGGCTAAGAATTCACTTTCTAGAGAGAGAAAAACAAACGAAAACTTTCTCACTCTAAGCTTTTCTATCTCGTGATCTGCAACCGAGATATTCGACCGAAGGTAACAAATCGATAATATATATTCAAATATCTAGAATTCATGCCTAGATCTCTCGTTAGTTGATTAATTATGACATAACAACATCCCTCATGTGCTCGATCCTCATCGTCACTTATTTCTTCCTCTTTATCAGTCTCTTCTGGAATCCGCGATCTCAGCTCTCTAACAACACGTGCCTGCTCCCTTAACTCTGCCTCCATTCATTCGATACGAGCTATCAAGTCTGACAGAGACACCAGTACCTTCATCTCTATGTACCTTAAACACGTCAATATCCTTGAATTAATAATAATCTTTAAATTTAGGCAATTTACATCAGATTAAGCGAAATTCATACCTTAGGCAACATATTGATAGGGAGTACGAGCTTCAACTCAATCTTTCGGAGATAGAAGGACGAAACACTTACAATCAACATCAATCGCATCTCTGCAGTTTTGACGTCGATCGGAATCCGTCTATCAACCCAATTAAACATTCGAGGAAATGTGTACTTCTCGCTCGAAAAGAATAGCCTCTACACAGTATCGGCATATAAGTGCAACTAATCTAGCAAATGAATAACTTCGAGCATGTCCAAGAAAATATAAAAAACGAGTCTTCTTTATCGCTTCACGTTGCTCACTAGTCATCTTATTCTTTATATCGGTCATCTTTGATCGAAATATAGAAATATGGCATTAGGTTGCATTGGTATTTAGTTCCATTACTGCATAAACCGAAAATGAAAATTACAACATTAGCAACATACAATAGCATTCGCTTCAAATATGGAGTCCAAACTACTGAAACAAGGAGTACCAATATAAAGCATATACAATAATAGGTATCCAACATATACCGTACCAAAATATAGAACGACAATTACAGGCTCAACATCGAATCCCTAAAGATGTAATATGGAAACACAATGAGGCCAAGTTCTGTCCAGGAAGAAGAATCCCTAAACGGAGCATAATTGAAATTCAATTTCAAGCACAGAAAAAACCGCAATTGAAACTCAAAAAATCCAAATTGATAACTGAATCCATAATCTATCCACTATCTAAACCTGATCGAACAAAGAAAAACTCAAATCGAGCAATAAATCGAAAATGTGGGTGAAACTTCAAAAATATCAGACTTGCTTTGATTTCACGCGACGGAAATCGACTGGAGAAATGAAGGACCTTAAGGTCATTTGATTTGGGGCGGGAGATAATCGACAGATGAAAGGAATCGATGCAAGTTTCTTTGAGGGTGAAAAAGAAAGCGGTACAAACTTTGTTTGATTATGTGTGGTTTTTCTTTCTTTCTTTTTTATTTGTTAATAGGTGAAATTGTAATAAATTAAAGTTACAAGGGTCTAATGGTCAGTTGGGTAACTGAGAGCAACAAATGTTTCAAACGAGTACTTTGGTGTAAAATTTGTTTGACAGGGTAGTCATTTACAAAAGTTTTACCTGAACTGGATTTAAATGCAGATTTCTGAATAAATAAAAAGAAAGAAAAAAAATACCAATCCAACGTCATAGAAATAATTACACATTCCCCGTTTTTCCTAACCGGAGCAACAACCTCGGCTCTTAACGGCCGAGACGTCGTCCTTGGTCCCGACGTTGATGGTCTGCCCCGACCTGGGCACGGCCGAGGGATCATCCCCTATGTCTAGGGCCTTCCTGCACATGGCGTGGTATATCTGAGTCAGAACCTCGGTGAACGCGTCATCCACGTTCAGTGCCTCGAGGGCGGAGGTCTCCATAAAGAAGACGTTCTCCTTGATTGCGAAGGCCTTGGCCTTCTCCAGGGGGACCGCCCTCAAGTGGCGGAGGTCTGCCTTGTGTCCCCACCAGCATGATCACGATGTTGGAGTCTCTGTGCCCCGTCAGCTCCCCCAGCCACCGCTCTACGTTCTCGAACGTCACGTTGCGCGTCACGTCGTACACCAGCAGGGCCCACACCGCCCCCGGTAGTAGGCGCTCGTTATGGCGTGAAACCTTTTTTTAAAGCAAAATCGTATGTCATGTAGAAATAGTCCTTTTCGGGTCAGGAATGTTATAGTCCATCACGACTAAGTTCAATTTGAAACGAATCTCAACGTCGACTATGGGACGATCCCAGTTTCCTGTGGGACTTAATTTTTCGACCATTAATCTTATAGAACAGTCGAATTTGCTGGCGAGCATGATGACGTGGCACACATAGATGCATAGGTGAAGCTACATTAGGTCTAAGTGGGGTCAATGGACTCCACTGAAAAAATTATTTATCAATAATATATGTTGAATTCTCCGACGTTAGGACTAAAATTGAACAAATTAAAGGTATGATTTAAATTTTAGAAAATATTAAACTACGAGGTTCAATTAGAGCATTTCCAACCGAACGCAAAAACCCAAAAATTAAGGTAAAATTACTCCAATCGAACGCAAAAACAAACCCAAAATGAGTTTTTCTATTTCTCTCTCATGTTTCCAACCCAAATTTGCGTTTCATCTCAAAATATGCGTTTGTTATTCAAAATTGCATACTAGTCCCCAGATTTGAATTAGTCAAACTGCTAATAATAGCTTATCAATGAAAATCGAAAGTCACGCACAAGCAACGTGGAAGTAGTGTGTTGCCACAGTTCCAAAAGTTCTATGCACTTGCAACAAATAACATATAACATAAATAAATAAAAATATAACATATATAACATAAAATATCGCGTTGTCCGTTTAATAAAGAACACATATAACATAAAGTAATAAAAATATATAGTATATGTACATATAAATTTTTTAATATCTTAATACAATGACAAAATATTGTTTTGAAAAGTTATAAAATATGTGGATAGTATTGAAAAGTTGTAATGTTGTATGGATGTGAATATTACGGTAATATTCTCTTGAGTTTGAGAATGAGTTTAATGGTTGGAGAAGAATTATTGCATTTTAAGTTTGGAAATTAGTTTGAGTTTGAGAATGAGTTTTCGGTTGGAGATGGTCTTAGATTCGCAATAAAGTGACTTTTCTGGCTCTGATGGGATGTGTGATGGAACCCTATATGCCACGTCAGCATTGTTAGGTCCTAATTAATCAACTAACGATAGATCTTGGCATGAATTCTAGATATTCAAATATGAATTATCGAGATTTACCTTCGGTCGAATATCTCAGATGAAGATCGGGAGAGAGAAATGTTTAGAGTGGGGAAGTTTTCGATTTTAATTCTCTCTAGAATGTGAATTATTTGTCTTGTGAATTTTCTGAAATTCTTGTATATTGATTTCTGTAGTCTACATTGAATATATACGTCCATACATGGTATATTTACTAACTAGTCCAACACTAACAAAAATACAAGTACGCCCCTAATTATCAAAGCACAATTTTTATGTTTCTTCAATCTCCCCCTTTGTGCTTGTTTGCTCTTCAACTCCGTTTATCCTTGTCGGGTATAGAAGGACCTCCTCAATCCCAATGTTGTCTCGTAGTGTTGGACATCATTCCTCAGCTCCAGTCTTTCATTGATGGCATCGAGAAGCTCATTTAGGAGCGGGGCCTCTTCTTCTCCAAGGTCTTCGAAGATCGTTTCTTCATCGATCTCCGCCAACCTCTTCTCGATATTCTTCCTTTCGAGCTTCAACGTCCCGTCACAGAATTTATGAACTTCAGACTTCATCATTGCTCTCGTCTTTCCAATGATTGGATTCCGATATGTGATAGCGAGGCCTGGCTTCTTGAAGATATAATTCTCTGGGAAGTCGTTGAGCGGGAAACCTTTCATGAGCGGCGACTCCATGTTGACCTTCTTCATGTTGTTTTCCACTGCGATTTGAAGGTCGTGTGCGGTGTGGAACTTGATCTGCCGCACCATGAATCTCTTCAACCCCTCGAGTCCTTCCTTCTTTATGTAGCCAGTAGGTGTCTGATATTTTTTCTTGTACATCTTGAACAGATGATAAACTTCGTCTGGTGGAAGAAACGGCAAATAGCTTTTGTCTATCTCCTCTCGAGTGTGGTTGTCATTCGCTCCTTCGATATGGTAGATCGGGGTTGGATAGCTTTCAATCTTATGTGATACACCCACGAGTTGGGGGATCGGTGGCATGTCCCTGATATTTCTTCTAAGCTGATCCGTTGGGATGCCACTTCGATCCGGACCGAGGTAGGTCAGCATGAAGATGTGCACCATCTTCTTTATTTCTTCCTAGTGAGAGATGCCCCGTAAGTTAAGCTCATTTAGCTTCTTGATCCGGTTTGGAGCCCTCCAAATCTGCTTCCTTATATCTTCAAGGAACGAAACTTCAATTCTTACGTTCTCCCATGGCGTCTTGATTCCGACGGTCCCCTTTGATAAGCGAGGAGGGGTGTCGATTCGGTGCCTAATCATCTCTGGCAGTTCATGGAGTTTGTAGTTGTAGTTCTCGCCTTCTTGAAGTCTTCATCTTCAAGCAGTACAAATCCACTGAAACTTGTTGTAGGAAGTATCTGACATTGGAGAGTCTGGGAGCAGCTTCCCCTTGTTCCCAATGTGTCAGCCACTTCTCATTCAGAATATAGTCATCTACGATTGCATGTGGATCGTAGATGACTGCTTGAGGATGTTTTTGGAGGATGGATGTCGGGAATGGGTTTGAACTTTTGGGAGACGGAGTTATTGTTTGTGTGTGGAATGTGGAGGTTGTTTGTTGCCGGGTGTTAGTGGGTTAGTGGATGATCCTCCAGCTTCACGAGTCGAGGATGTCTTCTCTCGACTCTGACCACGACCGCTTCTTGTGGTCTTTTGCCATTTCTCCCCCTTATGGAAATCCGGATCATCGGGATCGTCATGTCTTCGCTTCGTGCGAGAGCTTTCTTTGCGGCAATGCATTTGAGCCGGCGCCTCGGGTTCATTTATTAGCTAACGGTAGAGACTCTCCTCATCAGGGGTCCTTGTCTCAAGGGCTAGTAGGCGAGATATAAGGATGTCGTAAAGCTGGATTATTGGTATGGTGTATAGGTTGATGATGGAAGGAGATTGGGTTGGGGAGTTAATATAGGTTGGATGGGAGTGTGTATGGTAGTGGTTAGTGGTGGTGAGGAGATGGGTTGGGAGTGGGTTTCAGAAGGAGCTGCTATAAGACTGGTGTTTTCCCGATATCCCGTCGGGAAGTCTCTATGGCGTGTAGAACCCTTTTCATCAGCCGGTCTTCGAGGGAGTTGATGGCTGTGGAAAGAGCTTCTTGTAGTCTGTGCTCTGTCACTATGAGTGGTGTCGCCGGAGTGGGGCCAGTAAGGCGCTCCACTGTCACAACGTCAGAGAATATTGCTGACGTGCCACCTATGATAGGATTTGTGATTCCGGAACGTCCAAGGACACTCGTTAACAACCCAGAAATCACCACTTCGGTGGGTTGGCCCTTTGTTGGCTCCGAAGATGTCGGGGGACCAACGGGGCTTCCATCCAATCCTTAAGGTGATACCGATATCATCTCTATGGATGTTGGAACATGTTCAATGGGAACATGTGTGGTCGTCTGAACTGGTGGCGGTGGAGGAGATAACATCGAAGCCATTGTGGATGTAGATGCAGATGGGGCAGAGATTTGTTGTCTGCGAGAGCCCCTTCATTGTAATCTGCACTACTCATCCGATTTGGTGGCTTCAGGTGATTTGGCAGAGGTGTGGATTCACGTGTGACACCTTTGGGCTCAACGGCTGGTATTTCGGTCTCTTGAGCCGCAGCTTCGGGCTCGTGAGTCTCCACCGGGGATTCGCGTCGGGTAGACATCGGAGCCGGATCGACGGACCGTACCATGGCCTCCGTTATTGAGTTGTTTTGGCAATAGTCTTGGTAGGCCACGTCGGTGGGATCGGCTTGGCGTAGAAGCTCCAACGGTATCAGCGTCGGTTGGAGCGCCAGATCCGACGCCTTCGGGTTGTGGAAGAACCGCAACCTCGGCGGTATGTATCCTCCGACGGGTGGCAGACGAGGGATTTCCGGATGTACTTCCATCAGGTGGGAGATCAGCATCGTGAACCAACGCATGTAAGGCAGGAATTTTGCCTTCGATTTTGTTTCGCTTTGACGTATTTGGTCCGCTAGATCGTTCCAGATTAGCTGGGCCACGCCATAGTTCTTCGAGAAGACGACTCCGTGGAACATTCTGAGACCCGTTCGCCTTGTCGAATCTGGAGTGCCTCGGGGAGAGACATTTGTTGATGATTCCAAATAATGTCCTCCATGGATGTGGGATCCCGCTGTTCTAGAAGTTTGCCAGTATGATTCCAAATAAGTTCTCATCCGAAGCATGTCTTCTACAATTACCGCATCTGTCAGAAGAGGGTCGTATACCTCTTGATGCGGTAGATCGAGGACCATGGCTAGAAGATTCTTGTCGATGCGGACGTGCTTCTGGTTTATCTTTGTTGTGTAAGCCACGTCATCACCTACGATGTCGCTCTTCATGCATCTTCAGAACTGCTGGAGATAGACCATTTGGACTGAGGCAGTCATGGTGAGGGCTGACCACAAGGGATGTCCTTTGAGAATGGATATTACAACTTCATCTAGACACCGAAAGGTGGAGAGATCCAGTTGATAGTTGTTGTCATGGACGGGCAACCAAACTTCAAAAGGGTAGATGAAGGCATATTCTTGATGAGCCATTTCTGTAAAAAAAAAAAAGAATAAGATTCATTAGATTGTAATAACCATATGCAAATTGTATTAGAGTGCGTTTGGATTCGTGTATTTAAATTGAAATCCGTGATTTCAAATTATAAATTTCGAAATCCTAATTTCAAATCCAAATCCATTGTTAGGAAACGTTAGGATTTCGGAATCCGGATTTCAAAATGGAGCTCGAGCTCCAACTCATGAAGCTCGTTGAGCTCGACCTCGAACTATTTATTATAAATTAAAATGTACAAAAATAAAATAAAAAACTAACAAAATAAAATAAGCTCGTGAGTCGGCTCGCGAGCTTTCAATCATCATTCGTCGTTCGTCGAGCTTACGTTAAACTATTTTCGAACCAACCGACGTCTTACGTTGAGCTCGCGAGCCAGCTCGACTCCGTTCGTCGAGCTCGAGCCGAGCTTTTGTCGAGCCGGCTCGACTCGTCGTTCGTCGAGCTCGATCCGCCTCGTCGAGCACGCGAATCGGCTCGACTCATCGTTCACTTTCGTAATTTATTATTATTTATGAAAATCATTACGGGTTTTTGGATTTTGAAATCGGACCACTTGTGGTCGAATTTCAAATCCATCAAACAACAAAGGGTTTGAATTCTCCTCGGATTTGGATGAAATCGAAATCCAAATCCGAACGATTGCCAAACGGGTGATTTGGATGAAATCCGGATTTCAAATCGAATTCCACAAATCCAAACGGAGCAATAAGCAATTGTGATTGTTGAAAAAGAATTAAAATTTTCAATTTGGCGCAAACGGTGTTTATATGTATAGAGAATGACTTAGAAAAAATTTTGAAAAAATTTCTAAGTGTTTAAAGTGTATACTGTTTACGGCGTAGTTTTATTCGAGCGAAAATTTATTCGAACGCTAATTTTTGCGGTTGAATAAAAAATCTTAACGAAAACTTAAGGTTTTCACCGCTGAGTTTTGCGATCGAATAAAAATGTATCGAAAAATAATGTTTTTCGCTGAGTAATTTTGCGATCGAATATAATGTTGTCGAAAAACTTAAATTTTTCTGAAGAGACATTAGAATTGTGCTTTGTTATTTTGTTATCCTTGTAATTAGGGGCGTAATTAGTATTTTGATAGTGTATGACTAAATCGTAAATATACCATGTAAATAGCTATAAATACAATGTACACTATCAAAATCCATATACAAGTTCATTTTAGGAAAAATACAAGCATTGAATTCACATTCTAAGAGAGAGAATAGCAATCGAGAAACACTCTCTCTCAAGATCTTCAAAGACGATATTCGACCGAAGGTATTTTGTGAAGTTTATCATTCGAATATCTAGAATTCGTGCTTAGATCAATCGGTAGGTTGAGATATGAGGACCTAACAATTGGTATCAGAGCAGATCGTGATCGCTTTTGGATTGGATTCGCTATTCTAAGATCAAAATAATTTTCCATATTTTTCAATCGAAAAACTCACGTGAAGTATATTTTGATCAATGCGCTTAATGTTTGCAAATTTTGTTGATGATCTTGCTGATTAAGTGACAGATTATATGTTAGGAATGATTTACGTACTGATTTCAATCACTTAGAATGTCATATTAGTTCAGATTTTCGATTTAGATTGATATTTGCGTTTGCGAACAAGTTTTGATTCTGATTTTCTTTTCTTAATATTCGATATATTTTGCTGTAAAACGTGGTTGATCTTGTGTTTGTTCAATTTCAGAACTAAGAAACGAGTGATTATCCAAAATTTCATCACCTAACTTGAACATCTCGATTGAATCTGGAATTTTCACTGTTACATTGAACTTGGCTGTTCTTCGATCGGTTTTTTGATCGAAAAACTTGGCTCGAAAAATATTTTTCGAATAAGTTTGCAGCCGAGAAATTCTTCGATGAGACAAACACTGTTCTCGTGTGTTTTACTCAAATATAAGACTCGAAAAACATTATTTCGATAATTAGTTTTTTGATTCATATATAAATATCTTTTTTCGAGCGTAATAAAGCGTATTTTTTTCTCGAGGGATACTGTTTCGCTAAATAAATATCTAATTCTTACTCGAAAAACTTGTAATAGTAAAACAAGTTTTTCGATCACAAGATTTTCGATCATTTAAGCTTTCGAGTCAAAATTTAGCGAAAACCTATTTCGATGGAATAATTCACACTCGAAAAACTTTTAGTCAACAATTTGAGTCAAACTTCACGCAAAATATTTTCGATCACTCTTAATTTTTCGATTACAAATTTTTCGCTAAAGGTTTTTGCGATCAACAATTATTCGACAAACTATTTTTCGATAGGATATTTACTCTGCAAAACACTTACTTTCGAAAAATAATTTTCGATAAATACAATGAAAAACTTATACGATCGAAATTTTTTTTCGATTAAAGGTTCGAAAATTTTTAAATAGAAAATATTATTGCCGAAAAAAATTTTGGATCACTGCTCAAACACACACACGCACATTTTTACACTATTTTGAAAGAAATCAAATTTCGTAATTTTCAAAACTTACAAAAAATATTTGTCTGCGAATTATCTTCTACGATACTCAAATTTTTTTTTCTTAAATTCAAAATTCTTTAACAAAATTTTGAAGTATCAATTCTCATATCAAATATTTTTCGAAATCAAAACAATTTCTCTTTGACAACCGAAACATAGGTTCGAAAGGGAAATTGCTTAAAGTACGAATCAAACATTACTAACAAAGTTTGTCACTTGTGAAGCATTTTTACCATTTCGATTCCAAACTTTCACGAAGATCCTATCAATCAACTACAAATGGATTCTTACTCACTCGAAAACGACGTCGCCCTCCAATTCTACGAAGAGGCGAATACACCGTTTGGAGAAGCCGATTCTTGAACTTCTTGGAAACTAAAGATCAAGCTACCAATTAGATAGTTTCTCTTCAAGAAGGTCGCGCTCAATTTTGGTTCATCCAAGAAGGCGATGCCACTAATAATCCTCCCATTCCCGCCACTAGAAGACTCAAAATTCCTAGTGAATACACCGAGGGGGAGCAATTAAGAGCAAAAACGGATTTAGGAGCAAAAACTTTCTTAATGCAAGGAATTCCTAACGACATCTGTATGAAAATAGATAGTCTATCTAGTGCAAAAGCTATGTGGGATGAACTCCACAAAATGATGCAAAGAACCGAAGTCGGAGTCAAAGCCAAGAAAGCCAATATTCTCACGGCCTACGACTCATTCAAAGCAAAGTCGGAGGAAAACGTTTATGAACTCTATTAACGTTATCTAACTCTTCTCAACGAGATGAGGAAGATAGAAATTTTCAAGACCTGGAGGTCAACGTCTGATTTCTCTCTTCTCTTCAACCGGAGTGGAAGAAAATATCCATGCAAATCCGTCAAAATAAGGATATGGACGAAATGGATATCCACGCCGTCTTTGATAATCTCGCTCAACACGAGGAAGATATAAGCGAGATACAAAAAGAACTTAAGGGCAAGCAGATCGAAGACTCTATACCTCTAGTTTCTGGAAGAAAAATGAGTCGATCTCGCAAGGATAAAAGCATCAAGTTGCCAAGTTCTTCAGAAGATGAAGACGAATCCGAATCGGACTCTGAGCCAGATATGAAAGAGTTCAAGAAACAATTGGCTCTCATTACTAAGATGATGAGCAAAAAGTTCTATAAAAATAAATCCTCCTCTTCGGCAAATAGACTTCGGACATCAAACTCCAAGCACAAGAAAAGACCGGCCGAGTCATCAGAATCTAAAAACGTCAAAGAACCACAAAAGTGCTATAATTGTGGTAAGATAGGGCACTTCGCCAGAGAATGCAAACTTCCCAAGAAACATGACGCCAACTACTACTCCAAAAAATTCCAACTAACTAAACAAAAAGAGTGAAGAGAATATTAGAATTCTGCTTTATTATTTCATTATCCTTGTAATTAGGGGCGTAATTAGAAGTTTTGATAGTGTAGGACTTAATAGTAATTATACCTTAGATATAGGTATAAATATGATGTACACTATCAAAGTTAATACGGGTTATATTATTCAGAAAAACACAAGTATCGAATTCATATTTTAAACGAGAGATCACGCTCGAGAAACTCGGAAAAGCTAACAACCTCTGTCAAGATCTTCAACGCGGATATTCGACCGATCGTATATCGTAAGATTTCTTACTCGAATACCGAGAATTCGTGCTTAGATTGCTTGTTGATTGATGAATCAGGACCTAACAATTGGTATCAGAGCAAATCGTGATTGATTTTGGATAGAATTCGCAATTTTCAAATCAAAATAATTTTCCTGATTTTTCGATCGAAAAACTCACGTGACTTATATTTTTGATCAATATGCTTAACTGTGCGAATTTTGTTGTTGATTTTGCTGATTAAGTGATAGATTATATGTTATGATTGATTTACGTACTGATTTCAATCGCTAAGAACGTAAAAATAATTCAGATTTTCGATTTAGATCGATTTTTGCGGGTGCGATTAGTTTTGAGTCCAATCTGATTTTCCTAAATCTCGATATATTTTGCTATTAAACGTGGTTGATTCTGTGTTTGTTCTATTTAGAACCGTTAAACGAGTGATTATCCAGAATTTCCGCATCTAAATTGAACATCTCGATTGAATCTGGAATTTTCACTGTTACATTGAACTTAACTGTTCTTCGATCAAGTTCTTCGATCGAAAAAACTTGAATCGAAAAATATTTTTCGACCAAGTTTGCAGCCGAGAAATATTTCAACGACAAACACTCTTTTCGAGCGTTTTACTCAAAATTAAGACTGGAAAAACATTATTTCAATAATTAGTTTTTATATTCATATATAAATACGTTTTTCGAGCAAATAAATTTTTCGATCCAAAATCAGGCAAAACATATTTTCGATCGAAAAATATTCCATCGAAAATTTTTGCAGTAAACAATTTGAGTCAAACTAAAAACAAAGTTTTTCGATCACAAGTTATTCGATAAGAGTTTTTGTGATCAACATAGTTTTCGACAAAATATTTTTCGATAAGATCATTCTTTTTCAACATTTTTTTTCCGAAAAATATTTTTCGATAAACATATAACTAAATCCTTAAACGTTTGAAAAACTTTTTGGATTAAAAAGCTTAATATTTTTAAATCGAAAAACTTTACTGCTCGAAAAACATTTCGACCACAACATTTAAAGGAAATGAAAAATTGAGAACTTCAAAACTTACGAAAAATATTTGTCTCCGAACTATCAATTTTGATACTCAATATTTCGATCAATAATTCAAATTTCTTTGAAGTATCAATTTTTAATTACCAAATATTTTCGAAAACATAACAATTTCTCTTTCACGACCGGATCATAGGTTTAAAAGGAAATTGTTTTAAGTACGAATCAAATATTTCTAACTAAGTTTATCACTTGTGAAGCATTTTTCATTACTATTCGAAACCTTCACGAAGATCCTATCAATCAACAAAAATGGATGCTTACTCACTTGGAAATGACGTCCGCCCTCCAATTCTTCGAAGAGACGAATACACGTATGGAGAAGCCGGTTCTTGAACTTCTTGGAAACGAAAGATCAAGCCACAAATTTGATCGCGTTACTTCAAGAAGGTCCAGCTCAATTCTGGCTCATCCAAGAAGGAGATGCCACAAACAATCCTCCTATTCCTGCAACCAGAAGACTTAAAGTTCCTGGTGAATATACCGAGGTGGAGCATTTAAGAGCCAAAGCAGACTTGGGAGCCAAGACTTTCCTAATGCAAGGAATACCGAATGACATCTATATGCAAATAGATAGTCTATCGAGTGCAAAAGCCATGTGGGACGAGCTCCACAAGATGATGCATCGAACTGAAGTTGGAGTCAAAGCAAAGAAAGCAAATATCCTAACAGCTTAATGACTCTTTCAAAGCCAAGACAGATGAATCAGTTTATGAACTCTATCAAAGATATCTAACTCTTCTCAATGAAATGAGGAAGATAGATATATTCAAGACCAACATGGAGGTCAACATCAGATTTCTTTCTTCTCTTCAACCGGAGTGGAAGAAAATATCCATTCAAATCCAACAAAATAAGGATTTGGACGAAATGGATATCCACGCCGTCTTTGTTAATCTCGCCCTTCATGAAGAAGATATAAGCGAGATCCAAAAAGAACTAAAGGGCAAGCAGATCGACGACTCTATAGCACTTATCTCTGAAAGAAAGCAAAGTCGATCTCGAAAGGATAAAAGTATTAAGCTGCCAAGTTCTTCAGAAGATGAAGAAGAATCTGATTCAGACTCCGAACCTGATATGAAGGAGTTCAAGAAACAGTTAGCTCTCATCTCTAAAATGATGAGTAAAAAGTTTTACAAAAAGAAATCCTCGTCTTCGGCCAATAGACTTCGGACATCTAGCTCCAAGCAAAGGGAAAGACCGGCCGAATCCTCGGAATCAAAAAGTGTCAAAGAACCACAAAAATGTTATAATTGTGGAAAGGTAGGACACTTCTCCAGGGAATGCAAACTACCCAAGAAAAAGGATGTCAACTACTACTCCAAAAAATTCCAACTCACTAAACAGAAAGAGGCTGGAGTAGCACTGATGGCATAACAAGAGCATTGGCTGGAAGATACCACAGATTCTGAAGACGAAAATCTTGCACTTATGGCATACCTCGACGACGCTTCAACTGATGATCCATCCAGGAGGCCTGACGACGACGACGACAAAGCATCCTCTTCGTCACAAGAGGTACATTTGACTAATTCCACATTATCAAACATGTTAGAATCGTTACAACTTAAGTACACTAACATGAAAATTGAGCGGAAACGAACAAAGGAATTGGAAGAGAAACTAGCTCTTAGCGAAAGCAATTTCCAAAAGCAATTAGATAAGAAAATTCATCTCGAAATTCTCTTATCTAACGCTAAGGAAAAAATCTCTAGTCTTGAATTAACCAATAGCTACCTCTGAGACAAAAATTACTGACCTTAATACGATTCTTATCGATTGTCAGAGAGACTTAGAAATTTAAAAAATAATTTCAAAGCAATTTCTGACGAACGTAAGAAACTTTATTCAAGAATTAAAATGTTAGATGATCTTCTAATAAAAATGGGTCAAACGGATCAAACTATATTTCTAAATCAACCTCTTGATACAAATTTTATTATCCTAAAGAGGGCTTAGGTTTTAACAATCCCTGTAACTTGAAAAAGGTCAATGTTAGACAACTATACGATATCAAGTATATGGGATTAGGATTAACTTCTTTAATGGAATTTACTAATTCTTCCGAAATAAATGCTTTAGAAGAATCTAAACGACAAGTCACTGATAGAACTAACATTCCTTTTGACTACACTGACTTGAATAATAGTTACAAGACAAGAGATCTCAACTTGTCTAGTGATTATACTTCATTATATCCCTTAGAAGATTTTTCTAAAAATAAGGAAGAAAATAATGATCATTCTCAAAATTCTAATTTCTGTTATATTCCAGCTATTATTAGAAAAAATAGCTGATTTAAATGCTTTCTTGGAAACAGAAAGAAAGAATTTCAAAGCCGAAAAGAACGAACTTTTACTGGAGAATTCCAATATCAAAACTTCCTCTTTTTTAAAAACTTGTCCTGATCTTATTTTGAAAGAAAAATCTTTAATGAAGGACAAGATTAAAACTAAGAAAAACTCTCCTATTATTTTTCAAAATATTTCAAAAGAAGATAAATCTTCTTTAGAAATTATAAAGAGAGAAAAAGAATCCTTCAATGCTTCAAATAGGAAAAAGATTTTTACTAACTCTTTTTCTACTCCATCCACATGTAGAGTAGAGTAGTAAAAGAGGTGAAGCATGATAAGGAAAGAGTGCCTAGAATAAAATTTCAGAAGAAAAATGATTTGTCATCTATTTCTTCTCTGTCAAAAACTATGGACACTCGTACGAAGACAGCCATTTCTAGTATTGTTACTTCAAATTATGCGTTAAAGCCTATTATTTTTGAAAGCACAAACTTTAAAATTGGCTCTACCTCTAAAAACAATCTTCATCATTCTAAACAAATGCAAGTCTCAAGTCTCATACGAAACAAGACCCGGCCATTAAGAAAGCTTATAGCTCCATACATTCTTGTTCTCACCTAAGGTATCGAGTCCACGTACATTCAGCTAAACACCTTAGGAGACTATCCAAAGAAAAGATTTTCTCGAGCAATAACACAAATTAGACATTTGTTCGTGCTGAAATTAACCTCCCATGTAAGGTTCAACCACAATGGATTCCTAAATCACCACCTAGGCAAACACAAGCCAATAAGGCTAAATTGTCTAAAGAGGTACTACTTAACCCAACTACTTCTAAGTTGGTTTGGGTACCTAAGCATTCTCATAAGTTAGGAACCAAAAATAAACAAATCTTAATTATCAAATCTGCTAATCCGAGAGGACCCATTCAAAAGTGGGTACCTAAGTCTCCCTAACTTCTTTCTATGCAGATCCATCATGTGTGGTATTTAGATTCTGGTTGCTCCACACACATGACGGGAAAACAAGAACTGTTGAGCAACTACCAAGATCGTTACAATGGCAAAGTCCGATTTGGCAACAATGAGTCCGCTCCCATACTCGGATTTGGAGACATTTTACTGCCAAATTTGACGATTAAAGATGTCTCTTACGTCCAAGGTCTCCAGCACAATCTGTTCAACATAGGCCAATTTTGTGATAAAGGATTTCTAGTAGTATTTCTAGCTGAACAGTGCAGAGTTTTGAATAGTCAGAATCAAGAACTTCTCACAGGATCACGAAGATCTAACCTATACACAATAAATCTGACATCAGTTCGACCTTCGACAGCAGTATGCCTCATCTCTCAGACAACAATCAAGAGGAACAGCCTATGGCATCAACATGTGTCTCATCTCAATTTAAAAGCTCTTCACAAACTCAGTGTTAAAAAGTTGGTCAACGGTCTACCAACAATTTCATCTAACCAAGAGCATCACTGTTCGGCTTGTCAAATGGGAAAAATGAAGCGAGCATCACACAAAGTCAAGCAAGTTGCTTCTACATCTCGACCCTTAGAGTTACTTCACATGGATCTTTGCGGACCAATGCGTACACAAAGCATCAACGATCGTAAATATGTGTTAGTAATTGTCGACGATTATTCTCGCTACACATGGACAAGATATCTCCGAACTAAGGATGAGACTGGAGACTTGATAATAAGCTTTGTGAATACAACTCAGAATCTCCTGCAAAAGAAAATCCAAGTAATCAGAACGGACAACGGGACAGAATTCAAGAATCAGCGTCTCAGCAAATTTTAACAAAATGGTGACGTAGAAAGAACTATGCTCATATACTCCGGCTTCCTCGCTTTCTATCGGCTAAAGCAGTGAGTACAACATGTTTTACTCAAAATAGGACAATTATTCACAAACGCTTCGAAAAGACGCCATATGAGATAATTAATCAAAGAATTCCGAATATCTCATTCTTCAAAGTATTTGGTTGCAAGTGTTTTGTGGCCAACGATCAGGAGCATCGAAGCAAGTTCGATCCCAAAGCCTTTGAGGCCATTTTTGTCGGATATTCCTCTACCTCAAAATCATATCGCGTCTACCTCAAGTCTTCTCGTACAATTTTTGAAAGCTACAACGTCACCTTTCAAGAAATGATAGAATTGGCTTCTGAACAAAACAGTTCAGAACCCGAGCTTACTGGCGTGTTGGCACAAGGTCAACAACTTTCCGCAACTTCTACATCAACGTCAAATGAAGCAATTCCCGTTGACCATAAAGATTTAGATTCTCTATTCGAACACTTTTATCGGAACAAGTCTCAAATGTCATCTAGTACTGCAATTCCTACAAATACAAATGAGGAAATTCCTATCGACTCAACATCTGAATTGAATTTCCCAACTCTGAATGATCAACTCATTAATTCAGGATATCTCGATCTCCAAACCAATGACGAATCTACTTCAGTTATTCCTCACGAACGCAAATGGACTCGAGCTCACCCTACTGATCAAATTATTGGTGATCCTTCAAGTGGTGTACGTACTAGGACGTCTACACAAAGCGGTTTATTCACATGCTTTCTAAGCCAAAACAAACCAACTAACGTAGCCGAAGCTCTTAAAGACCCGGATTGGGTAATTGCGATGGAAGATGAACTCAACCAGTTCGAGCGTCTACAAGTTTGGACATTGGTTCCTCGACCACAAGGCAAAACCATAATTGGAACAAAATGGGTTTTCAAGAACAAGAAAAATGAGAACGGTGAAGTAATCAGGAATAAAGTACGACTCGTTGCTAAGGGATACAATCAATAAGAAGGAATTAATTACGACGAGACGTATGCTCCGGTTGCACGTATTGAAGCTATTCGCTTATTCTAGCATACGCGGCTCACAAAGACTTCAAAGTCTATCAAATGGATGTCAAAACTGCCTTTCTCAACGGCGTCTTAAAAGAAGAAGTCTAGGTCGCTCAACCCGAAGGGTTCATGCACGAGAACCATCCTGATCATGTCTATCGATTGGACAAAGCTCTCTATGGACTAAAACAAGCCCCCCGTGCTTGGTATGATGTTCTGAGTGAATATTTGGTCAAATCCAACTTCATCAGAGGAACAATCGATACGACCCTCTTCATTAAAAGGCAAGGCAAAGACTTGATGATCGTTCAAGTTTACGTTGATGACATCATTTTCGGATCGACAAATGAACGTCTCTGTCAGAAATTTTGTAATCTCATGAAGACTAAATTCGAGATGAGCTTAAAGGGAGAACTACAATTCTTTCTTGGATTACAAGTCAAGCAACTCGATGATGGAATCTTCATCAGTCAGACCAAATATATCTGAGATATTCTGAAGAGATTTAATCAAGACAAGAGTACACCGATGAACACTCCTATGTTTACTAATTGCAAACTAGATGCTGATCCGTCTAGAAAAGCTGTCAACATCACCACCTATCGGAGCATTATTGGATCTCTTCTCTACTTGACATCCAGCCGACCGGACATTATGTTTGCAACTTGCCTATGCGCCCCGCTTTCAAGCCGACCCAAATGAGTCCCACATGAATGCCGTCAAGAGGATTCTACGATATCTCAAAGGTGTTGGTTCCGGTGTATATCGTCTGGTCGGTGGCTGCAGAAACTCGAACAGAATTTTCGTTAGAGTCGAAGTCCAGGCACGTACTACGTACGCTGTCCGTAAGACGTTATTGCCCCGTATTTCAGTGTCTCGGGTTATCGCAATCCGTCCCGAAGATACAACGACTCCAGAATTTTGCACTTTGCACAACGATACAAAATTATCGGCGAATCTTCTCAAAGACTCGAGCCTTTATTGCTTTTATTTCACTTAGGACTGTGTATGAACTATCTCTAGAATGCTGGGGGTCGATTGAATGATTTTCCAATTCTGCAGGGGCCTATTTATAGCTGGCGAAACTTTCTGGGGTCATTTCGCGAAGCGTTGCAACTGTTGGGTCGTTTTTAACAGTTTCTGAAACTTTGAATGGAGGCCATTCTGCGAATAGACGCAACTACTGGGCCCAATCGTCAACAATTACTTCTTGACCCAACGGTTCGGTCCGAACCGCTCCGTTCGACCCGCTTCACGAACCATCGCGACCCAACGGGTCCGCACACGTCATCTATCCAATCGTCGTCCAAGCAGCGCCACGTCAGCTTCACTTGTACACGTGTCCTCTGACACGTCAGCATCACTTGCCATGTCAGCGGGACCGCCACGTCACCGGTGACATCACCGCCGCCGCCTCACCGGAGTATAAAATTAAGGGCTCCTCAAAGCTCCTCGCTCCGATGCACCGTGCTAAGTGCAAAGTGCGCCTCAAAACGCCCATTGCGCCCTTGGCACGGCTCAGGTCGGTGTCGGCCCCGGGTCCGAGTCGAGCTCGGCCTCGGCGGTGTGGGGCACCGCCTCGCACTGGGGCTATAATTGGGTCCAAAACCCCCCCACAATCCCACAAGCCCATAACCCACCAACCACTTGGGCAAGCTATTTGAGTAGCCCATGTAGGGAGACTCCTTATAAACAAGTGAAAAAGTGATGAAGTTTTCAATGTGGGACAACAACATGTCCCTTATATATTAAATATATATATTTCATCTCTTTATTGGGCCAAGTTCGAAAATTAATTTCTCATTCACCCGACATCGGTTTTGAGCCAATTAATATTCGATAAATTCCCCTCGAAACGTAGAATTCGAATCTTTCATCAATTTTAGGTTTCAACGAACGAAGACTTCTCGATTTAATTAAAATCAGTTAAGCTTTTATTTATTGGGTCTAAACCCTATTTGGGCCTATAGCCCAAATTCCAACAATCCCCCACATGAATGGAAATTAATGCAAATGCAATGCATGCTGACTCTAACAAGAAAGTCCCGACGATCCATCAGTGCATCGAGATAGGTAGAGTAGCTTGTAGCTTTGAACCTTCCCTAGTGAAATGTTATCGGATTTACTCGCCGCTCAGTGAACGTGATGTCTTGAACTGACGGTTTTTTGTGTAAACCAAGACAACAGCATACACACAAAGATGAATCTGATCTCTTTCGATTCTCACGTTGTGTCCGTTTCGGCCTTGGACCATATCTCCATTCATAAGTGTTTCCTTTAAAGTAGCCCCACTTCACACTTATATAGGTGACCGACTATTAGGACTTGATCTTGGAGTAGCTCGAAATACTCCACCAATTTGGTATAGTCATCATTAAAAGCGTAAACGCTTACCCTTACCACACGTCATCGAGAGATTACTTGGGCAGCTCTCGAGAATGGACTTTTTAGGATTTCCAAGTATACACCTGAAATAGCCACAACTTAGTTGTCTCATTGAACCAAGTTCGTGGGATCTCCACTTATCATGGTTGAGTTTCCACTGTGCCTTTTCTTGGTGTGTGGATTTTTAGTCTCATTCCCCTTACTGCAGTGTTTAACTGTTCTCTAGTGATGTCTTTCGTCAAAGGATCTGCTATGTTCTCTTTAGACTCTACATAGTCAATTGAGATTATTCCATTAGAGATTAGTTGTCTTACGGTGTTATGTCTCCGACGTATGTGCCGAGACTTACCATTATACATACAACTCCGTGCCCTGCCGATAGCCGCCATGCTATCGCAGTGTATCATTATTGCTGGCACGGGTTTGTTCCAACAAGGAATATCCTCCAGAAAATTCCGAAGCTATTCAGCTTCTTCGCCGGCTTTATCTAGTGCAATGAACTCCGATTCCATCGATGATCGGGCTATGCACGTTTGCTTTGAGGATTTCCAAGAAACTGCTCCTCCACCGATGGTAAATACGTAACCACTCGTGGATTTGGAGTCTTTACTGTCAGATATCCAATTTGCATCGCAGTATCCTTCTAGAACTGCGGGATATCTCGAATAGAGTATGCCATAGTTAATGGTGTACTTTAGATATCTTAGCACTCTCTTTAATGCTATCCAATGGCTATTACCCGGATTACTAGTAAACCTGCTAAGTTTACTCACTGAATATGCTATGTCAGGTCGAGTGCAGTTAGACAGATACATCAGACTGCCAATCACCCGAGCATATTCGAGTTGCGATATAGGCTCTCCTTTATTTTTGACCAAATGTAGATTAGTGTCTACAGGTGTCTTAGCCGGAGGATCATCGAAGGCTTCAAATTTCTTTAACACGTTCTCAACGTAGTGAGATTGTGTCAGAACAATTCCTTCGGGTGTCTTAGAGATATTTATCCCTAATATGACATTAGCCAAACCCATATCCTTCATGTTGAAATATTTTTTCAACATATTCTTCGTATTCACGATTATTTTGTGACTATTTCCCATGATCAACATGTCGTCTACATAAAGACATACAATCACAAACTCCTCGGGTGTGCCTTTAATGTAAACACATTTATCACACTCGTTTATTTTGAACCCATTCGATAGCATTGTCATATCGAATTTCTTGTGCCACTGTTTCAGCGCTTGTTTAAGCCCGTAAGGTGATTTCACGAGACGGCATACTTTGTTCTCTTGCCCGGGTGCTACAAACCCTTCGGGTTGTTTCATATATATTTCTTCTTCTAATTCCCCGTTGAGGAATGCTGTCTTCACGTCCATTTGGTGTATCTCGAGATTATATAACGCTGCAATAGCAACGAGAACTCGAATTGACGTTATCCTTATTACGGGCGAATAGGTATCAAAGAAGTCATATCCTTCCTTTTGATTGAACCCCTTAGCGACTAATCGAGCTTTATATTTCTCGATCGACCCATCGGTTTCAATTTTCCTTTTCAGGATCCACTTACATCCGAGTGGTTTGCACCCCTTCGGGAGATCTATCAGTTCCCATGTATGATTCTGCATGATGGACTCAATTTCGCTATTGATAGCTTCTTTCCAGAACGGTGCTTCTAGACTGGAAAAGGCTTCTCTTAATGTCCGGGGTTCGTCGTCCATCATATACGTCACAAAGTCGGGTCCAAATGATTTGGCCACTTTCTTTCTTTTACTCTGCCTCAGTTCATCAACTTCTTGAGGTGGACTTTCAATGGCATCGTGAGTTCTTTTCACAGAACTTATCTCCTTTCTTTCCTTATTTGGAAAGATATTTTCGAAGAATGCGGCGTTCCTTGACTCGATTATCATCCATGCGTTCATGTCATTGATATCTGATTTGTGTACCAGAAATCTGTATGCACTACTGTTATTAGCATATCCGATGAAAATGCAATCAACAGTCTTGGCTCCTATCTTAACCTGCTTCGGTTTAGGTACTTCGACCTTTGCTAGGCACCCCCACACTTTAAGGTAATCGTAGGTCGGCTTCCTACCTTTCCATAACTCATATGGAGTTTGGTCCCTCTTTTTGTGTGATAACATATTTAGAATGCGGTTTGCAATGAGAATTCTTCCCCCCACAAGTTCTGGGGTAGCCCCGAAATGATCAACATCGCATTCATCATCTCCTTTAGAGATCTATTTTTGCGTTCTGCAACGCCGTTTGATTGAGGTGAATACGGCGCAGTAGTCTGATGAATAATGCCATGTACTTGGCAGAATTCTTCGAATGGCGCCACGTATTCTCCCCCTCTGTCACTTCAAATTATTTTTTATTTTTAAGTCGAGTTGATTCTCAACTTCACTCTTATATCTATTAAAGGCTTCAAGAGCTTCGTCTTTGCCACTTAGAAGATATACGTAACAGAATCTTGTGCAGTCGTCAATAAAAGTAATAAAATACTTTTTCCCACCTCTCGTCTGCACGAACTTCAGATCACATATATCGGTATGGATCAGTTCTAGAGGTGAACTACTTCTCTCCACGGAGGAGAATGGTGCTTTGACCATCTTTGCCTCAACGCAGACCTCACATTTTTGTGAGTCTATTTCCATTTGCGGAAGCATATTTAAACTTATTAATTTTTTAAGTTTGTTTAAACCAACATGTCCCAATCTATCATGCCACAAACTAGAACACTCAACCAAGTACGAAGAACTTGCTTTATTACTAGCGAGCTTAATCTCGCGTTTTACAGGCATTACACTTAATTTAAAGAGCCTTTTTTCAAAGTAGCCCTGGCCTACGAAATGACAATTCTTGGTCAGTAAATATTTGTCGGCCTCAAACACTTGTCTAAATCGGTCTAAGCTCAGCAGGGAACCGAAGACTAGATTCTTGCGGATGTCCGGGACATGCAGCACATCCACCAGTGTCAGCTCTTTGCCCGAGGTCATCTCGAGGACCACCCTTCCCAATCCGACAATTGGTGAGGTCGTTGCGTTCCCCATATATAGCGTTCTTCCGGAAATCGGGATGTACTCGAGAACATCTCTTTCTTGGAGCAGATATGGCGTGTTGCTCCAGTGTCGATGTACCACGACCTGGGGTTCTCTACGATATTGGCTTCGTACATGACTGCAGCGAGGTCTAGCTCCGGCAGATCTGATGCAAGCTTTGCCTCGGACAAGTGAGCCTGGTTCTTTTTAACCCTCTTTTTCTGTCGGCAGTCTTTAGCCATGTGCCCGGGCTTGTCATAGTTGTAGCAGTTCCCTCTTATCTTGTTAGAGTTCGTCTTCTGCTGGTTCTGCGACGTATTTGCCCGCTTGCGTTTCTTGCCAGTGCTCGACTCGGCCAAGTTCGCCCGTGCCTCTATGTTAGCCCTCTTGTTCTTGGCCTCGATTTTCCGGTTATCTTCCTCGATCTGAAGCCTCACGATCAGGTCCTCAAGCCCCATTTCCTTGCGTTTGTGCTTGAGGTAGTTCTTGAAATCCTTCCACAGAGGCGGTAGCTTCTCGATAATAGCAGCTACTCGAAGGTTTCGCTGATCTGCATGTTCTCCGCGTGTATATCATGGATGATCAATTGTAGATCTCGGACTTGATCCAAAACCGGTTTGGAGTCCGTCATCTTATAGTCCAAGAACCGGCCGACTATGAATTTCTTCAGTCCGGCATCATCGGTCTTGTACTTCTTGTCCAACGAGTCCCACAACTCTTTCGCAGTCGTAGCCACTATATAGACGTTGTATAGGGAGTCGCCGAGAGCGTTCAGGATATAGTTACGACACATGAAATCGTTATGCTTCCATGCGTCTAACACAGCCTTTTCGTGCTCGTATTGCTCGTTCGCTTTGGGAGCCTCATCATCCGCCTCGTTAGGTGCGGGTTCCGTCACCTTCGGTGGGAGCTCCTTCAGGAAGCGAACCATGTTCAGGGTCGTCAGGTAGACCAGTATTTTCTGCTGCCAACGCTTGAACTCGGTCTCGTTAAACTTCGCCGGTCTCTCGGCATGGCTGCTGCCTGTTACGGGTAGCGGTAGTGCAATTGGAATGGTTGTCATCGATCAGGCAGAATAACGTCTTCGATTGTTGGTTCCGGTGTATATCGTCTGGTCGGTGGCTGCAGAAACTCGAACAGAATTTTCGTTAGAGTCGAAGTCGAGGCACGTACTACATACGCTGTCCATAAGACGTTATTGCCCCGTATTTCAGTGCCTCGGGTTATCGCAATTCCATCCCGAAGATACAATGACTTCAGAATTTTGCACTTTGCACAACGATACAAAATTATCGGCGAATCTACTCAAAGACTCGAGCCTTTCTTGCTTTTATTTTACTTAGGACTGTGTATGAACTATATCTAGAATGCTGGGGGTCAATTGAATGATTTTTTCAATTCTGCAGGGGCCTATTTATAGCTGGCGAAACTTTCTGGGGTCATTTTGCGAAGCGTTGCAACTGTTGGGTCTTTTTGACAGTTTCTGAAACTTTGACTGGGGGCCATTCTGCGAATAGACGCAACTTCTCAGCCCAATCGTCAACAGTTACTTCTTGACCCAACGGTTCGGTCCGAACCGCTCCGTTCGACCCGCTTCACGAACCATCGCGACCCAACGAGTCCGCACACGTCATCTATCCAATCGTCGTCCACACGGCGCCTGCGTCAGCACCACGTCAGCTTCACTTGTACACGTGTCCTCTGACACGTTAGCATCACTTGCCACGTCAGCGGGACCGCCACGTCACCGGTGACATCACCGCCGCCGCCTCACCGGAGTATAAAATTAAGGACTCCTCGCTCCGATGCGCCGTGCTAAGTGCAAAGTGCGCCTCAAAACGCCCATTGCGCCCTTGGCACGGCTCGGGTCTGTGTCGGCCCAGAGTCCGGGCTCGGGCTCGGCCTCGGGCTCGCGGTGTGGGGCACAGCCTCGCACTTGGGCTATAATCGGGTCCACCACCCCCCACAAGCCCACAAGCCCATAACCCACTAACCACTTGGGCAAGCTATTTGAGTAGCCCATGTAGGGAGACTCCTTATAAACAAGTGAAAAAGTGATGAAGTTTCCAATGTGGGACAACAACATGTCAATATATATATTTCATCTCTTTATTGGGCCAAGTTCGAAAATTAATTTCTCTTTCACCCGACATCGGTTTTGAGCCAATTAATATTCGATAAATTTCCATCGAAACGTAGAATTTGAATCTTTCATCAATTTTGGGTTTCGACGAACGACGGCTTCTCGATTTAATTAAAATATGTTAAGCTTTTATTTATTGAGTCTAAACCCTATTTGGGCCTAATCCCAAATTCCAACAAAAGGAACTCCAAACTTAGGACTTTGGTATCCTAAAAATACTGACTTTAGACTTATTGGCTATACTGATGCTGACTATGCAGGTTGTCGAATGGACAGAAAAAGCACGTCTGGCGGAATACAATTTTTAGGCGAAAAGTTGGTCTGCTGGTCTTCAAAGAAACAAAATTGTGTGTCAACATCGATGGCCGAGGCGGAATACGTTGCGGCTGCCAGCTATTGCTCGCAAATCCTATGGATGCGGAAACAATTACGCGATTACGAGTTTGATTTCAATAACATTCCCATTTATAATGATTCTCAAAGTGCTATAGCCATTACTTGCAATCATGTTCATCATTCACGCACGAAACACATAGACATACGATATCATTTTATAAAAGATCATGTAGAAAAAGGCACAATAGATATGTATTTTGTTAAAACGGAGCTTCAACTTGCCGACTTATTCACTAAGGCATTGGATGAAAAACGATTTCAATTCCTTATTGCTAAATTAGGCATGTTGAATCTCAATTTTACTTGAAATGTGCTTTACATGCTCTACTATGCTTCAATTTGATATTCTATGTGATTCTTAATATTTCTTGATTATTTTACGTGACTCTATCTTTTAATTTTTTTTAAATTAAAATAATATATATATATATTAATATATTTTATTTTTACATAAAATAAATATATATAATAATACATATATATAAATAGTATAAATAAAAAAACGGGGGTGACGATGATTTTGACCATTTTTGAAATTACTCACAAAAATATTTCTTCGAAATATATGATTAAGTTCTTTGCCTAAAAAATCATATGACATTCTTTTATTCAAAAGAACCTTGTTTGATTCACTAGACACAAAGCCACATCATACATGTGAGAATTTGAACCTCAATTATTTTTTTGTTGTTTTGAGTGTCACACTTCAAATAACTATCCTTTGGTTTGTACTTCGTAGCCTCATCTCGCTTTTGTGTTTACTTTGTCATGAAAATGATAAGGGATACTAGGAAATTCCTCACTTGGCCTAAATTATAAATCCTTTACTTTTTCCTCTAGAGATCCCCTTTGAGCCTTCTCCGACATTCTTTTTCTTTATCAAACACCCGATTAAGCCTTCAACATTATTCAAATGATTCGGGGTTACTCAATCAAGAAAAAGAGGGGGAGAGCTAAAGTGATGCACGTTACGCATTTCACAATCATTATAGAAGAGAAACACTGATCTCACTGTGAACTTCTCCTAGATAATCTCGTATACTCCTAGAAGTGAAGCACCTCGAAGTGAACTTCTCCAATGATAATCTAGATCTTATGTAGAGAAAACGAGAAGAGAAGCACAGTCTTGGGTTCGAACTCCATAACTGTGAAACTTTCTAAAGGAACACAGTCTCGACCCAAAATCAAAGAAAATCTCAACTCTCAAAGCCCTGAAAAGAAATTACTATAGAAAGGAAAAGCAAAAGGATCATAATAGAATCTCACAAAAAGGGCCCCTGGAAGAGAAGAATTTTTAAGCTCACTAACCCAAAATTCCTACCCCTTAGTCAGAGCCTAAAAATAATCCCTTAAAAGTCCCTTTCATTCAAAATGGCGAACTCTCACTTGGTAAGTTGATTAAAAATACTACGATAACAAATTAATTGATATAATTTTGTTGTGATGGTAAGAGTGATATATCTACTAAAAATCTCCTTGATAAAAATAATTTGAGTGATATGAGCGAAACTTGCGAGAGTTGTCGAAGTGATTCAAACGATGCTCTTAGAATACTAGTTTAGTTACCTGATTTTATGGCTAATTAATGTTATATATGTCTTTGAAATTTTTGTGTGATAAAATTCAAAGTAAATAAATCTAACCCCGAAACAAAAATATTTTTATTTATCGCACATTTTAAATGCATTAATACATGCATTAGTTCAGAATTGCTAAAATGCGATTAACTATTTTGAAAAACGCAAAATTTTTAATGAAACAATGCTGAATTACTTAAAATGCGTTAATTGTACTTAAATCGGAAATTTTCATATGTACCGAAAATATGTGCAGGTACTGAAAAGTTTATCATGCAATTGTTGAGGAGGAGTTTTATATGAGAATCTGTTAGTATCCTCTACACTCGTAAATCATGAATTCTAACCTCGCAGAAAATTTAGAGCTCATCCGAGGAGTCAAATATTGAATTTCGTCAATATTAGGAGATAATATCATCTCTTTCAGAAATACAGGGAGTACTAAGCAATTTATTTTGGGGTTAATTCATAAAATTTTTCTTCAGGCCTGAATTTATCTAAAAGCCCAAGAAAATTTTTTTTTACGGCCCAAAAAAAATTTTACTTTACCCCATCGTAAAGTATTAATATCACTTTATCAATCGAAAAACTCTCTCACACGATACACATTCCCAATCGAAAAACTTTTCATCTTCTAAGCACTTCTTCGAACCGACTTCGGCATTTCAATCCAAATCCCTCATTACTCATAATTTTTAGATTAAACGTGCTGATTTCGAAGGTAGAAACTTGTTCCGATTCATTTTCTGTTCAAAAACATCCGATTCTCAATCATTTTCACGAAAAATATTTGAAGAAAGTTCATGTTCATATTTTCGACGAAAACTGGTTTTTCGAGCCTCAAATCAAAGTATTTTAACTCAATCTTTTGAGTTAAAATCATGATATTTGGATTCGCCACTGTTTTATGAACATTCCGAACCCAGATAAACTCATGATTTACCCAGAAATCGAAGATTATGTTTTACGTATTTACTGTTTGATTTGAAAATTTTCGATCGAAAAAGTTTGTGTCGCAAACAGTGTCATCGAAGAACTTTAGTTTTCGTAAAAATTTTATTCGATCGCAAAACTCAGCGTCGAAAACCTTTTGTTTTCGACATATTTTTATTAGATCCCAAAACTACGCGGCGAAAAACTTATTTTTTCGATATTATTTTATTCGATCGCAAAAGTCAGCGGCGAAAACTTTAAGTTTTTCGATATTCTTTTATTCGATCGCAAAACTACGCGGCGAAAAACTTAAGTTTTTCGACAATTTTTTATTCGATCGAAAACTTATTCAGCGAAAAACTATTGTTTTCGATAACATTTTATTCGATCGTAAAAGTCATCAGCGAAAACTTGAGTTATTCGACACATTTTTATTCGATCGCAAAATTTATCAATCGAATAAATTGTTACTTGAATAATAATACGCTGAAAAGGACTTAGAAAATTTTTCAAGACTTAGAAAAATTTTCGATCGCAAATTTTAAAGATCGAATAAATTGTTATTTGAATAAAACACGCTTCTAAGACTTAGTCAATTTTACAAATTTTTCAAAATTTTCACTAAGTCTTCCGCGATAAATCTTTAAACATACAATGTTCCTCTACATTCATTCTTAATCAAATTCATTCACTTATGAAAATTTATCGACTAATGAACCTTATATTATTTTTGCAGATATGGCAACACTCCCAACTACCCTCATATCTACTCCTCTAGAAGTTATATGTCAGTCCAAGACAACAACTTCCAACTGGATTTAACGACGTTTCGGTGTCCGGATGACGTCATAATATCTATCCTCAAAGGACACCCTTTATGGCCAGCCTTGACCATGACGGCCACCGTACCAATGGTCTATCTCCAGCAATTCTGGGGATGCATGCAGAGTTTCGTCAACGGCGATAGCGTGGACTATATGACAAAGCTCAACACAAAGGCACATCGCCCTGACGAAAAATCTAATGGCTATGGTGCTCGATCTCCCGCTCTACGATGAATACGACCAACTTCAACGGATGCGGAGATCGTAGAAGACATGCTCCGGATGGGATACAAACCTCCGCTAACTAAACTGGCCAACTTTCAAAATAGCGGGATTCCTTATCCATGGAAGACACTGTTCGGCATCATCAACAAATGCCTCTCCCCAAAACACTCCGGCTTCGACAAGGCGAATGGAAACATCCTTCGCATTTTTTACGGAGTGGTCTTCTCCAAAAGATATGATGTGGCCCAGCTGATTTGGAACGATCTAACGGACCAGATGCGTCAGAGGGAGACAAAGTCGAAGACCATATCTCTTCCATATGTACGGTGGTTCCCAGTAATGATCTCGCATTTTGTGAGAGTCCATCCAGAGATCCCGAGACTACCACCAATTGCGGACTACACTCCACCACGCCTTCGATTCTTCCACAACCCGAAGGCCGCCGATCTAGCACTCCAATCAATGTTGATCTCATTGGAGCTGCTCCGTTTAGCTGATCCAACTGAAGAGGAATACCAAGATTACTGCCAGAACAACTCCATCACGGAGGCGATGGTACGTGCCATGGATCCAGCCCCGGCACCTTCTTACAGGGAATCCTTGGTGACAACAACGGTGCCCGAAGTCACGCCTCAGGAGATTAAACCCGAAGGTGTCCCACAAGCACACAGACTCCAACGAAGGGGCCCTCGCCGACAATAACTCACGGGCCTCGTCTGCAGTGCCTTCACTCATACAAGCTTCGGAGCCAACACTTCCACCCCCAAGTGATCAGCCTACTGAACAGATTCAAATTGAATCTGTCTCAACACCCATAGAGGTGATACCTATCGTATCAGCTCAAGGATTGGGTGGAAGCCCTATTGGACCCCCGATATCTTCGGAGCCTACAATAGGCCAACCCTTTGAAGTGGTGACGTGACTTCAGGATTGATAACGGATGTCCTTGGACGTTCCGAACCCTCAAGACCTACTCTAGGCGGCACATCGGAAATCTACTCCGATGTTGTGACAGTGGAGCGCCTCCTTGGCCCCACTCCACCGATGTTCGTGACGGAGCACAGATTACAAGAAGCGCTCTCCTCAGCCTTATCTTCTCTAGAAGACCGTCTGATGGAGCGAACTCCATGCTCTCGAGACTTCCCGAAGAGACACCGGGAAAACACCAGTCTCTGAAGCTGCTCCGACCGACACTCAAACTACACCCGTCTCTTCACCACTTCCTACCACCACTCTACACACCCCACTACAAACAATCCTCTCCACCCCAACTCTCTCACCCTCACTTATCAATCCATACACCATCCCGATCACCCAGCTTCATGATATCCTCATCTCACGCCTTCTTGCCCTAGAGACAAGATCTCCCGCAGAGGAAAGTCTCTACAAAAGATTAATAGATGAACCAGAGCCGCCAGCACAAACAACGTGCCGTGAAGAAAGCTCCCGCACTAAGCGTCGACATGACGATCCCGATGATCCGGATCGTCATGAGGGGGAGAAACGGCAACGAACTACAAAGAGCGGCCGTGGATTGAGTCAGACAAAGACTCAAAAAGCAGGAGGATCGTCCTCACACCCACCAACCACACAATCTCAAACCAGCCAAGAAACAACCACACCTCCCACCATATCCCAAACACTAACCCTTTCTCCTGCAAATCCAAATCCGATCCCAACCTCAAACCTCCCCCAAGTCCTGCAAGAAGCAGTTGCCTACGATCCACATCTGATCGTAGATGACTACATCCTAAACGAGAAGTGGACGACGGAATGGGAGCCAGAGGAAGCTGCTCAAGCTCGACTCTCCAACGTCAGATACTTCCTACAACAAGCTTCAGTGGACTTGGTGCTGCTTGAAGAAGAAGAACTTCAAGAAGGCGAGAACTACAATTCTGTCCTCCCAGAGCTACCCGAAATGATAAGGCTCAGAGTCGGCTCTCCTCCCCGTCTATCAAAAGGGACAGTTATAGTCGAGACGCCGTGGGAGAATATCATAGTTAAAGTCCCTTTCATTGAAGACGTAAGAAAGCAGATTTGGAGGGCTCCAAACAAGATCAAGAAGCTCAATGAACTTAATTTAAGGGGCATCTCACACTGGGAAGATAGGAAGAAAATGGAGCATATCTTCATGCTCAATTATCTCGGACCCGATCGTAGTGGCATTGGAGCTGATCAACTGAAGGAAAACTTCAAGAACAAGCCACCGATTCTCCAACTTGTCGGAGTCTCTCATACGATCGGAAGATATCCAACTCCTATCTACATCATTGAGCGAGCGGACAGCAACCGCACTCGAGAAGAGATAGATGAAAGCTATCTCTCATTCCTTCCACCGGATGAAGTCTACAAATTATATCAAATGTACAAGAGAAACTACAAGACACATCCTGGATATATCAAGACTGAAGGACTCGAGGGGCTGAAAAGATTCATTGCGGCAGATCAAATATCACATCGCACACGACCTTCAAATTGCAATAGAGAACAACATGAAGAAGGTCAACATGGAATCTCCGCTCATGAAGGGCTTCCCACTCAACAACTTTCCCGAGAACTACATCTTCAAGACACCTGGCCTCGCCAGAACCTATCTAAATCCAGTCATTGGAAAGACAAGGGCTATGATGAAGTCAGAAGTCCAAAAGTTCTGCGACGGGATGCTAAAGTTAGTGAGGAAGAACATTCAGAAGAGATTGGGAGAGATCACCGAAGAGACGATCTTCGAAGATCTTTATGAAGAAGAGGCCCCACTCCTGAACGAGCTTCTGGATGCCATAAATGAGAGATTGGAGTTGAGGAATGATGTTCGACGCTACGAGACAGCATTGGGATTGAGGAAGTCTTTTTACGCCCGACAAGGATAAAAGGAGCTGAAACAAAGACAAGCACAAAGGGGGAGATTGAAGAGAATATTAGAATTGTGCTTTATTATTTCATTATCCTTGTAATTAGGAGCGTAATTAGAAGTTTTGATAGTGTAGGACTTAATAGTAATTATACCTTATATATAGGTATAAATATGATGTACACTATCAAAGTTAGTTTTATTATTCAGAAAAACACAAGTATCGAATTCATATTTTAAACGAGAGATCACGCTTGAGAAACTCGGAAAAGCTAACAACCTCTCTCAAGATCTTCAACGCGGATATTCGACCGATCGTATATCGTAAGATTTCTTACTCGAATACCGAGAAGTCGTGCTTAGATTTCTTGTTGATTGATGAATCATGACTTATCAAAGAGGCTGGAGTAGCTCTAATGGCGGAACAAGAGCATTGGCTCGAAGATACCACAGATTCTGAAGACGAAAATCTTGCTCTAATGGCGTACCTTGACGACGCCTCAAACGATAATTTATCAAGGAGGTCAGATGATGAAGAAAAAGCATCTACATCATCACAAGAGGTAACGATGCCTAATTCTACATTATTAAACATGTTAGAATCTTTACAAATTAAGTATTCTAACATGAAGAATGAGCGGAAAAAGCAAAAAGGAATTTAAAGACTAGCCCTTAGTGAAAATAATTTTCAAAAGCAATTAGATAGAACAATTCACTTAGATATTCTCTTATCTAATGCTAAAGAAACCATTAACTAGTCTTGGATCTAGGATAACTACCTCTGAAATAAAAATAAACAACCTTAGTAAGACTCTTAGCGATTGTCAGAGAGATTTAGAAATTTCTAGAAATAATTTTAAGGAAATCTCTTATGAACGTAAGAAGCGTTACTCTAGGATTAAAACTTTAGACGAACTTCTAACAAAAAGGGGGCAAACGGATCATACTATATTTCTTAATCAACCTCTTGATATAGAATTTTATAATCCTAAAGAAGGCTTAGGTTTTAATAATCCATGTAACTTGAAAAAGGTCAATGTCAAACAATTATATGATATCAATGACAGTCGTGCCCAATGAGAAGAACAAACTCATTCCAACGACGACTATCACGGGGTGGCACCTTTGCATCGACTATCGGAAACTAAACGAAGCAACGCGAAAAGACCATTTTCCTCTCCCTTTTATTGATCAAATGCTTGAACATTTATCTGGTCATAAATTCTATTGTTTTCTCGATGGACTTTCAGGTTATTTGCAGATTTCTATTGCACCCCAGGATCAAGAGAAAACAACGTTCACATGTCCGTTCGGAACATTTGCGTATCTTGGATGCCCTTCGCATTGTGCAACGCACCGACCACTTTTCAACGTTGCATGATGGCCATCTTTGATAAAGTGGTCGGAGAAGGAATGGAGGTATTCATGGATGATTTTTCGATTTTTGGTGACTCATTTGAGGTATGTCTACTTAACTTAAAGAAGGTGCTTCAGCGATGCGAGGAAACAAACCTTGTTCTAAATTGGGAGAAATGTCATTTCATGGTAAGAGAAGGTATTGTTGTAGGTCATAAAATATCGTCGAAAGGTATCAAGATTGATAGAGCTAAGATTGAAACCATTGAGCGATTGCCTCCACCCTCGTCGGTAAAAGCAATTAGAAGTTTCTTAGGACATGCGGGTTTTTATCGTAGATTTATTAAGTTTCTAAAATTACTAGACCTTTAACTCGCTTGCTTGAAAAAGACATACCTTACGAGTTTACACCCGAATGCATGAATGCGTTTACCATACTTAAGGATAAGCTCTTTATTGCCCCTGTCATGGTAGCCCCCGATTGGAGGCTACCATTTGAACTAATGTGCGATGCTAGTGATTTCGCAATAGGTGCAGTTCTGGGGCAGCGACGAGAAAAACACTTCCAGCCAATACACTATGCGAGCAAAACTCTAAACGAGGCACAAACAAGTTACACTACCACCGAGAAGGAGCTGCCGGCAGTCGTGTTTGCCGTCGACAAGTTTCGTCCCTATGTTATCCTTTCGAAGGTCATCATCTACACAGATCATTCGGCCCTCAAGCATCTCTTTGCGAAGCCAAACGCGAAGCCGAGGTTAATACAATGGATCCTTCTACTTCAAGAGTTCGACGTGGAGTTTGCGACCAGAAAAGAACAGAGAATCTCGCAGCCGATCACTTGTCGAGACTAGAGGAAATGCCCCGCAAAGATACAAATGTGGATAACATTCAAGATCATTTTCCCGACGAACATTTGTATGCTATAGATGAGGTATTCGATGAAACTCTGTGGTATGCTGATATTGCTAACTATCTTGTATCTAAGATCATCCCAAAGGGATACACAAGTCACCAAAAGAAGAAATTCTTCTCGGACTTGAAGTATTATTTTTGGGATGATCCATATTTGCTTAGGATTTTTGTGGATAATATTATCCGGCGATGCGTATCCTTCCTCGAGACAGTCAAAATATTGAATCATTGTCATGCTAGACCATGTGGAGGACACTACGGAGGTAATAGAACTGCACATAAGGTATTGGAATGCAGTTTTTATTGGCCTACGATTTTTAAAGATGCTCAAAAGTATGTTGAGGAATGTGATAGGTGCCAACGGATCGGTAATGTTTCAAAACGTAATGAGATGCCTCAAAATTTTATTCTTGTCTGTGAAATATTTGACGTTTGGGGTATTGATTTTATGGGCCCGTTTCCTACCTCTTTCAATAATCGATATATCCTAGTCGCGGTATATTATGTATCAAAATGGGTGGAAGCGCAAGCGCTGCCCACTAATGATGCTCGGGTAGTCGTTAAATTTTTCAAAGCTTTATTTTCACGATTTGGCTCACCTCGTTGTATAATTAGCTATAAAGGTACACACTTCTATAACACTCAGTTTGCAAAGACTCTCGAGAAATATGGCGTTAAACACAGTGTTACAACCGCGTATCATCCTCAAGCGAGCGGCCAAGTGGAAGTCGTACACAGGGAGCTGAAACGTATACTCGAGAAGACCGTGGAACACCATAGGCGGGATTGGCCGAACAAGTTAAACGACGCTCTATGGGCGTATCGGACAGCATAAAAGATGCCTATTGGATCCACGCCCTATAGACTTGTTTAGGAAAATCTGCTCATTTACCCGTTGAGCTAGAACATAAGGCATACTGGGCTTTAAAGAAGCTAAACTTTGATTTGAATCTTGCAGGTGAAAAACGAAACTTGCAGATCAACGAGCTCGATGAGTGGCGACAAATGGCATACGAAAAATACCCGCCTCTACCAGGAGCGTACGAAGTCATATCATGATAAAAAAACCATGAAGCGGGAATTCAAAGAGGCGACCAGGTCTTGCTATACAACTCGCGCATGCGACTATTCCCCGAAAAGCTGAAGTCAAGATGGTCTGGCCCATTCATGGTGACCCGAGTATTTCCATACGGTACTATCGAGATCACACACCCGGAAAAAGCAACCTTCAAGGTGAATGGACACCGTCTCAAGCATTACTATGGAGGTGACATCGAGGCGCTCGAAAAAGAAACGATCCACCTCATCGACACCACCAAGAGCTGAAGTGTGGGGAGGAACCGTTTATAAAGCATGCTCACCGGACTATTCAAGGAAGTTCGCTTATTTAATTATTTCCTCTTCCTTGTGTTACAATGTTTATTACGTTGAGGACAACGTAAATCTTAAGTGTGGGGAGAGGAATTTCTGCGAAATTGATGCGAACACGTTAAAATATGCATGACGTGATATTTGGTATAAAATTTTCCGAAAATTTGGCATGAATTTTTTTCGAAATTACTTAAGGTGAGATTGTGTGAACGTGAGGAAGGCATTAGAACTCAAGTCCATAACCAAAATTCCGACCACGCCTGATCACCGTAGTTAGCCATTTTGAGCCTGAGCCTTTTGTTTGTTGAAATCGAAATTATAAATTGTCGACCCGAATAAGCCTTCAGAAATAAACCCATCGGAGCGATTAGTGGAAGTGGAGGTTGAATGCCGGAATCAAGAAGCGCAGCTCGGACCAAATCCCGATGAACACTAAAGCTGGGCGTCGAAAAAAAAAAGAAAAAAAAAATATATTTGACTAAGAACCCTTCCCCGATAATCTTTCCCTCTCAAAAGCAGATAACTTATTTCCTAGATCGAGAGGTTGAAAGAAGAAGGGCTAAGTGTGAAAAAATAAAAAGAGAAGAAGACGAATATGGAAGAAGGAAAACAGGAAACAAAAAGAGAGAAGGTGAATTCTTGGCGCGTTCAAGATGATAACATGATCCCAACACGACTACAGCTCATATCCTTTACGCTTATCCGTTGCATATCTTACATATCTTAGCCATTTTATATCCCGGTAAAGACCTTTCGATTCACGCCTTATCGCCGAGAGTAGTAGATTTACGAATAGCTTGCAAGCTTATGGTAGAGATTAGATTAGTGCACGAACCGAGAGAATTCACCGACGTATTGACCTATACACTGAGCGATTTGAGTGAACCCTTGTGAGGTAAGAATCTCAACCGGCATTGCTAAGGAAGTCGTGTAGTTTGTTGTTAACCTTGAATATGTTTTTCGACTTTACTTGCATTATCTCTATACATGTTTTAGTTCTTGATTGAAAGTTTCATAATTTGATCAATGCTTATATGCCTTATTATTTCTTTGCTTGAGGACAAGCAAACGCTTAAGTGTGGGGAGATTTGATAAACGTATTTTCTTACGTTTACTATTATATTTAAGTAAATTGTTTTCGAGCTAAATGAATATGTTTTGCATAAGTTTAATTGTTAATGCCTATTTTTATGATGTGTAGAGCTTCGAGACGACAATAAGAACAAATCGAACGAAAACAAGGGAAAAAAAAAGAGAGAAACAGCATTTAGCATGGCCATGCAGCTTAAACCAGGAAGCCATGCAACCTGAAACAGCATTTAACATGGGTATGCAGCTTAAACCAGGAAGCCATGCAACCTGATACAACATTTAACATGGCCATGAAACCCTGAAGAACAAGCCATGCAACCCTGAAGAACAAGCCATGCAAGCATTGAATATGGTCGTGTTTCTGATATGTTGAGGCCGTGCAAGAATTTAACATGGCCGTGTCGGCCATCTTCTGAGGCCGTGTTAAGCTGCCGAGCAAGGAAATGAGAACCCGATTTTAACACGATCGTGCTTACCACACCATGAAGCCGTGCATCATCAACATGTCCGTGTTGTCCATCTTCTGAGGCCGTGTTGAAGTGTCGAGGCTTCGGAAATGAGGATACGAGTTGAACACGGCCATGCAACTTAAATCACAAAGCCATGCAACCCTTGCAAAGAAAAGAGAGGCCACTTTCGAGTCCAACACGGCCGTGCTAATTGATTCCTCAAGCCATGTCATAAGTCAATAAACAAGCAAGCAATGGTGGACCATAAAGATAAGCTCTTGGACTTATAAAACATAGATGTATCTCATTTTTCTTCCATAGGACACCCATATCAAGCTTCCAACCCCATATTTCAAAGTCATTAAACACAAGAGACAAAGGAAATCTTCTTTTGGATTGCTCAAGATCTTTCAAGCATGGATTTACTACGGCTTCGTGGTTTTTACGTTGAAAAATGAGCAGAAGAAGAGGATGAAGATGTCTATATAAGGCATGCTCAAAAGACGAACAAAAAAGGGGAGGAACATAAAAGAAAGGAAGACGAAAGGCAAGAGCTGAACTACATATATTTACACCAAAATTTTGCTGCCTCTCTAGACCCCAAGAAAACTTACTTAGCCGCTCACCGCGTGTTCGACCAAAGTACTCAACGAAGAACTCAGATTGATCACGAAGCTAAAATCAGGGAATATTTTTCTCATTGTTGATGTCGTTCTTCGTTGGGAACATTATGAGTAGCTAAATATTTTGTATTTGAGATGAGATGAACCCTAGAGACATCGATCATGTGTTTAAGAGTATTTGATGTTTTGCTATTATTATGACTCGTTTATGAATCATATGATTTCAATTATGTCTATGTAATTGGAACTATCAAGTTATCTTCATCATGTCTCTGTGCTTTAGGATAGCTTAGTCCGGGAAATCGTAAGCTACGCTCGAGAGAGGGCGAACAATTAGATCGCTCGTAAACAAGCGGAATAAACTCATCGCTAGAGATAGGTTGAACTACCCCGCCGGATTAGAGTCAAATCTAATAGCGAGATTCATCGTACCTTAATGCAGTCTTCGATTAAGTAGTTAGGGAAGCTTGCCCGTCTACTTAATTTGTTGATTAGTTGTTTGTGAATTTTGTGTGGTAAGGCGCAGTTTCGTCATCCATTCGTACGCATGTTATAGGAATCCTCACGGTCTAGTAGTAGCTGGAAGTCTTCTTTATACTTGGTGTTCATCCCGGTCGAGCTTGGGGGATTCGAAATCTCAAATACGTTTGTTTTCATAAGTTCCTCCCTTCCTTGATATTTTATTTTAGGTGTTTATTGTTCTTTAAGTGTCCGACAAATCAAACATTTTTACTAGGATATTTAAACAAGAGTTTTTCTAAAATTCATAGTTCCTTTGGGATTCAATACTCGAGTACTTGCTACTTCTATACTATTCCGATAGGTACACTTGCCCGTGGAGCGTGGAAAGTTCGTTAGTGTTCGTTTTATTTTTATAACTCGATCCGCTCGATCAAGTTTTTGCACGGCCATGTTATAACTTCTATCTATTCGAGTATCGAATCCCAACGAAATCAACAATGAGAAAAATATGATTCTTCCCTGATATTAGCGTACCATTTAGTTGATGTTTATTGTACCTAGTATACACAGTAATCATACCTTTTTTTAACACTGTTAACGTATCCAAAATTAAAGGCATAACAAATAATATTTTACCAGTAACACTATTTCCAGAATACATCCAACATTACAACAACACCAAAAATATGCTCGTAATCAAAATATCCACAAACGAATCAACCTATATGCAACATATGACAAAAATAATAAGCCTTAACTTATATGCAATATATAGCCAAAAGAATGGAACTCACAACCAAAACTCATTTGTTTCTCTACACGTACGACATGTGCTCATATTTATAATATATTTTGTACTTGCTTGATCTTTTGTCAACTTTAGAAGAAACAGTTGCATCCGATCGAGAAGAACGCGTGCGTCAGGGTCATAAATGATACCCTCTGTCAACGGGTTATATGTATCCATTAAATATGCACTTTTGATGCCGAAAGTAAGGGTCGTAAAAATCATTAACGGGATCTCTTATCTGCAATACACATCATACCATGCTTACATGGTACTCCATACACATCTTACATCAAAAATATTCTTTAACTATTCACGTAGGCTACGAGATCATAAAATGACATAAAACGTACTGTAATTACAACTAGATATCTGATACAAAAAAGAGGTTCATCGTACCATAATTCTATCTATAGCGTATCGGTTTATAATATCACGTCGTACCAGTGTAATGCATAGACGGTACTAAAAATATGCATATAACGTACCAAAAACATACATAAGGCGTACAAAAAAAAGCGAAAATTAAAATCTAGATTAATAAGCGAAATAGGAAACAAACTCACGAGAACCCTAAGCGAGCAATACCTAGAAGAAACCCCAAATCAAACCTAAAAATCTGAATTTAACACGAAATGAACATATAAAAGCATTAATCGAAACATACAATCGAAATTGAGGCCTAAAAACCTCTACTCGAGCAATTAACACACAAACAATACAAAATTGCAGTAAAAAATAAAATTGGCGAAAAAATAAAAAGTACGAAACGTGCAAGGACGTGAGAAATTCAAGACTCAACGGCGGCGACGACTCCTTGAGCGTTTCTTCGTGGGAACAATTTGGTGTGTGTGTTTTGATTTGCGGTTTAGGTTGGATTTTTTATTTTGGATGTTGGTTTTATACATTGGATCGATTGAACTCTTTTTTTTTTAACTAAAACTCCAGGTATAATCGTAATAATGCAAATTTTGAGGGTTATTTTCGTACAATTGGTCCTTATTTGTATTAAATGTTTCTACTTGGTCCTTAAATGAAGTTTTATCTCAAAGGGGGAGTTAAGTATGTTATTTTTGGTCCCTAGAGATTTGTTGTATCTATTTGTAACTCAATTCAAATATTTTTAGTCCACGCACACACATATATATTAAACACCAAAAAATAGTATATTTTCTTAATTTGTGGCAAATTGGGTGAGGAAAGTCCCTTGTGACCAAAAAACATGAGTCTGATGATTGTATGGTTTGGAGCGGGTTTTGTTTTGCTCAAAATCGGAATTATCTTGTAGCCCATAGTGAAATTCTCAAATATTCTTCAAAATGTTTAGTCCGGGGCCATTGATTTGAGAATACGATACGTCTGCAGATAATATATATATATATATATATATATAATCGATTTTAGAAAAAGCCCATTTAGATCTCATAACGTAGCCGAGATAAACAAACAAGAAACAAAATACAAAGGAAAGTGAAAAATAGAATGAAAAATGTGGGGAGCATCACATGGTGAAACTTGTAGCTCATGCAAGCAGTCCACCTCAGAATATCATAGCATGCATTTCAACACGTTGCACCTCATCACCTTCCCTATATATGATATAAAACCCCAAAGATCCCTTTTACTTCCCCATCTCTCTTCGACATTAAAAGTAGTTTTCTTACAACGATAATATCGATATGGCTGATCGTGACCGTCCTCAGCCCCAGCAGGTCCTAGTCCACCCATCGTCCCACCAGTACCCTCAGCGCTACGACGCCGGAGTCAAGAGCCTCCTCCCTCAGAAGGGCCCCACCACGGGCCAGATCGTGGCCGTCGTCACCCTCCTGCCGGTGTCCGGCGTCTTGCTGGGCCTGGCGGGAATCACGCTCCTGGGAACCCTCATCGGCCTGGCGGTGGCCACGCCCGTCTTTGTCATCTTCAGCCCCGTGCTCGTCCCGGCGGCTCTCTTGGTCGCCGGAGCCGTGACTGCGTTTCTGACGTCGGGGGCCTTTGGGCTGACGGGGCTCTCCTCCCTGTCGTGGGTGCTGAACTCGTTCAGGAGCGTCACTGGGCGAGAGCCGCTGGATTATGCAAAGCATAGGGTTCAAGAGGGGACTGTTTTCATTGGTGAGAAGACGAAGCAGGTCGGTGAGACTATTAAGAGCAAAGCCCAGGAGACTGGAGGCGGCGTTGGTGGTGGTGGTGGTGTCGGTGGTGGAAGAGAAAGCGCTGGTGCGAGAACAGCTTGAGGGAATCAAGAGAAGTTGCATAGGATCGATGTGTTTTAGTAAGTTTGATGAGAATAATAAGGGAGATGATGTGATGTGATGTGATGTTTATTGCGTGTTGTAATTTCATCTGTTGTATGAATTGTGTGTGTTTGTGTTTGAACTTTGAAGTAGTGCTACTTATTGTGAAAGTTGGGATCATACATGGTGTTAAATGCTTTGAACAAGTCCGCAGCTGAACACAGTAAGTACTACAAGCTTATAATAATTCTTTGTTCAACAACAAATCTGAAAGTAGATTTTAGCTTTTTTGACTAATAACATCAACAGGTTCGTCCTAAAAGCTTCAACAAACGACGAAGATGATGTTGGTTAATTGTGTATTTTTTATAATGGCAGGCGGGATATGTATAATATGAACTTAGCTGAGGTAGGAACTTGCCGGACGAAAATGTGCTGAATACTCCCCACATTTCGACCAGCTGATGATTTTTAACTTTATTAGCGCAGTACTAAAAATTTTCCGGCGAACTTCCTAACTTATCTCCAGACTAATATTATCGTCCGATATTTTCAAATGTTACCGACAAACTAAAAAAATAGAATAAAATTTTTGAACGGAACCCGAATATTAAGTGTGTGTTTGGAAGCACTTATGAAATGGACTTCTGACCTAAAAGTCAAAAATTTTGAGATGGACTTTTAAAATAAGTTACTAAAGAAGTCCATTTGAGAGAAGTAACTTTTAATGACTTTTCAGAATTACTTTCTGCAATTTTTGCAAAAGTCCATTCCCACCAAACACTTTAAAAAAATAAATTTACATTTATAAAAGCTACATTTCGAAAAAGTTCATTTACCAGACGTGCTTCTGAATCAAAAGTGGAACCAAACTAGCCCTAAGTGTGTGTTTGGAAGCACTTATGAAATGGACTTCTAACCTAAAAGTCCATTTTGAAAAGTAAAATAGGTTTGGTGAAAATTTTGAGATGGACTTTTAAAATAAGTTACTTTTCAAGAAGTCCATTTGAGAGAAGCAACTTTTAATGACTTTTCAGAATTTTAAATAATATCTTGGTTTTATTTGAAAAATGTAAAATATGTGGGTACTATTCAAAATTGTGAAAGTTTGTATTGAAGAGAATATTTCGAGAATATTCTTTTGAGTTTGAGATTGAGTTTAACAGTTGGAGAAGAATTACGGCACTTTAAGTTTGAAATGAGTTTGAGAATGTGCTTTTTGGTTGAAGATGGGTTATTGTTTCGAAATTGGACAAGTAGTCGTTCTGAAGATAGTATTAGTCTTCTCGAGTCGTTCTTAAAGTTCAGCTAAGGACGACTTTAAAAAAAGGACTTTTAACTAGGACAATCAATATTAACAAAGTTCTCAACGAACCGCTTAATCTCGGAACTTTCTTACTGTTATTTTCTCAGACCATATTGGCAATTTGGAAACCTGAAACCGATGCACACAGAATTGACAACCTTAAATCTGCATCTCATCACTGTATGTATTTGCGTACATTCTCACACAATCTACCAAGCATTACAACGTATCATAATTTATTCAACCACCACAATCCCATTTCTTTTATTACAAAGAATGCAAGATACAACAGATTTTTTTTTTGGTGCGCGTATTTTCTTTGTTATTGAAAACGCCTACATATAAACGAACACAGCGCAATACATGTTTGGTACCACTCAACTCAATCAAAGCTAGTCCAGATTTAGCCTTTAGGACTTTTAAAAATCGGAGTAAAAGAAAGTAACATACAGAGACTGATAACGCCAGAATTTTGTATGTAATAAGATAATTCAAATTACCTCAATGCAGCTGCTGCATGTCACAAGAAGATGAGCCCAAAGTAGATTTTGAATCCGTGTGCGGTTCAATGGTGAGTCAGATGATTCAGTAGACTTTGATCGGTAGTCTCCTCCTTCTTTGAAAGCTTGGGCTCCCCACGTTCAAGTGAAACTGCGTTCAGCAATTCTTTGGACGTTGATTCACCGCCGCTTTGGTCGCCATTGGGGCTCGGGTTCGTTTTAGGACGAGCAACGGAAAAATTTAGAGCTGCATTACTTTCCTTACTTGTGGTATTACTGTGTGCTAACCATTTGAAGTGCATCTGCTGGCCTTCAAAGCTTTTACCATGTAAGAAAGCTTTTTCTGCAGAGCGTCTTGAGGAGAAATGAACGCGAGCGGAAATTCGGGACTGCACCGCATCGTCGTTGTGATCTTGAGGAGGATTGGGATCGTCTTCAAGTTCCACCGAGGAGAGATCTCCGAAAATAGAGAAGTGTTCCTTTAAAGCAGCCACCTAATGAACAACTCAATCTTTGTGAACAGTTGTACTAGAAAACGTACAGTTCCATGTTGAAGATGGCTAAGAAATAGAACGACGCAAGTATGATTTTGAAAAGTTCTGTAATATGTTAATTACAGAGATTCTCAGGATAAGGAAACTAGAGAAATATGTTCGAGATACTGTATAATAAATCATATAAGAGCATCTCCAACCGAAAAACCCATTTTCAGACTCAAAATGCAATAACTATCACGTCAAACAATAATTCGTCTCCAGCCATGAAACCTATTCTGAACCTCAAAAGAATATTCTCGCAATATTCTCTTTCCCACCAGTTATTACAACTTTTCAATACTACCCACATATTTTATAACTTTACTAATTAGACCACGATATTATTCAAATTGAGAAACTTTTTAATAAAAATTGCTAGTAAAATCATTATTTTTACATATCGAAAAAGATATCATTAAAAACATGGATATTACAGTACGCGAGGAAAGATATTTCGTTAAAATATTTTAAAAATGGCATGGTTGTTCAATCTATGTATGATAATGTATTCTAAATGTTAATATTTCGTTATATATAAGTAAAATATAAAAATAATAAGATATAAAATATTATAGGGGTGCTTTAATAATTCAAAAATAAAAGGCATTTATTGCAATTCTCTAACTGCAAACCGGTATTTTGCATTCCAATGCAGATTCAGATTTCAAACAGGAGAGAGAAAATAAAAAAAAATAAAAAAAAGCGTTTTGAATTTGCATTTCAGGTACCGTTGGAATGTATTTAACTGCATTTTTTGGGTTTTGGTGTTCGGTTAGAAATTAAAACGAGAGCGAAGCAGATTAAACATGAAAACTAGCAGACTACAGCAGCAGGAGGACATTGAGGTACTTTCACATATAGCAATCACTTAATGATTGAATGATTCAGATTAATCAGATGCAACTTTTGATAAAAAGAAAGGGATAAATGTAAACTGACGAATGGCAAGAACGTACATTTGCAATGCCAGCAGGAAGGGGTGGGATGACCTTGAATGATGTGGGTCGATTGTCCAGTTTGAATCTGTTCGCTGCATTAGGTACCCAAGTAGAAGTCCGAGCCTTAACAGGTTTACAAGGTTCTTGTGAAGACGCAGTTGTATTAGTTGTGGGAAAATTTGGCACAACCTTTTGGTCAGAGAAAGAGATGCTAGTAGTATTTGTAGTGTCCTTCGGCGATAACTTAGCAGTTTCAGGTTTCACATGAAGAGGAGGTTTTTCAACTTCATTGGAATCTACAGCCTGGAAGGAGATTGAAAAGTTGACGTTGGGATACGAAAGATATAAGCTGATGAAAACGACTTACATCAATACTGCAGGAAAAAGCATGGTCCGTTTTATAGGTAGTTTTACCATTAAAGGAAGATGCAACAATTATTCCAAAAGAAGAGAAAATACAGAAGATAAAGCAATTAATTTCCAGATATCATTCCTAAAAGCACAAACAAAGTAAATATTAGCAGATTGCAGGAAACAATAAAACTCGAACACCCATAAAAAAAAACAATATTTTAAAAACAGTTATGCGGAAGCAGCGAATCAGCTTACTTGTTTTTGAAGTTTGTCTAACTGTAGCCGGAATTCGTTTCGTTTCTGTTCTAGCATCTCTTGTTTTTTACGAAGTTCTTCCTTTAAAGTCTCTAAGTTCTCCAATTTCTTCTGTTGAAGAGGAGATGGACCACTACCAACAACGGCCTTGTTATTATCACCAGATGCATGTGCATTACCTTCTCTGCCACCTGCAGAATTAAGATTTTCTTTGCTTTTATCAATAACAAGCGGTCGGGAAAGTCCCGCTTTGAGCATCGCTCCATGAGAAGTGAGCGACACCGTACGCTTGCCACTCACAACATCATCGGTAATATTATCTCGGTTTGCCCAAAAAAGTCTGATAAATCGATTGCCCATTACTGCATCAGGTGCCTTCAGCGCCGCTTCCGCTTCTTCTCTTTTTGAAAACTGGACGAAAGCTCGTTCACTTTGCATGGGGATATGAATACTTATTACCTCACCAAATCTTTTAAAATGCGAAAGAAGAGCTTCTCTTTTGTTGTCTTTAATACGAACTCCACTGACAAATAAAGTGCGAAGTGCCTTCTGAGATTGTTTCTGAATACTTCGAACCGAATCCCCCTGATGCTTTAAAGACGACCCCTTAACTGGGAGGCCATTTCCAGCAACATTTGTGCACTTCCCTTGAACGGGGGAATCGGTAAGAACCGTGTTTAATGCCTCCTCTCTCTTAACCCCTTCAGTAAAGGTAGAGGATATTCCAACAGAATGAACTTCAACATCTGCTTTACGGTTAGAAGGGTTCCCATCAATGAAAGACTCCATTTCATTAACAGTTGACTGACTAAATCCAAGAGACGATGCTGATGGCCCAGTGTTATCACTAGTCCATGAAGGTTTGTCTGGATCGTAAACATCTGATGCCTCGAGGCGACCACCATTAAGGCCCGACCCATCAATAGTCACCAATGGAACAGAAGCAACAGTCGTTACAGGCAAAGCTACTTGTCTCGAAGGACCCAAAGGCTGTAATCCAGGAAGGGAAACAGGGAGATTGAATTGCGAAAGGCTCTGCAATATTCAGACAAAATAAAGGGAAACCTCAACACCCAATAGTTTGTTCTATTCTACACCAATTGTATTGCTACCAAAAATTCTGGTATACATGATTGTTAATAACTTCTCCTTACACACATTTGTTCACGACCATCTGCCAACTGGCAGACTGGGCGACCAATCAAGAAAACCATAATTAAGGCAAACCAATTGCTAGTGGTACGGTTCAAGGCATAACTAGTTCATGTATTCAATATTTTGATTCATTGGATACCAAAAATAGAAATACACAATACTATTCTTCCAAGAACAAACTCACATTTACGACGGTGTAGTACAGGATAAACAATTCAGAGTGAGATATTTGAAACATCCGAATCAAGCAATCTAGCTAAAATATGAGTCAGACAAATCCGACCAAAATCGACCTAAAATGGATTTATCAAACCTGAACGTCTTCAACAACGATACGGTTGAAGCCATGCTCCAAGGGACAAATGTCTCCTCGTAAGCAGAAACCACGCTCCTCAAAATCGGGACATCTTTGCCTTGCTATCCTAAGGTTCATCGGTGGAGTAATAGCAGGTAAACCTAGTGGGTGAACTGCATCTATCAAACCATTTGGCATTCCAGGAAACAGCCCGAATCCATTCCATGGCACGTTTGGTGAGTTAGAGACATTTGGGTGACCCATTGCAGCAAACATACCGAACCTAGAATTGGGACCGTTCCAAGAAACGGGTTCTCTTGCCCTACCCCGAGACGGGCCAGCTTCACCAAACATTGGATTTCCCCTCGTTCTTTGATCCCAGTCTGACGGAGCTTTCGAAAAGGAGGCCTGGTTAGGGCGTCTCTTCTCATGCCTTGAGGAGAAATCTCTCTCTGGATTTGCATTGTGATTTTTCCAGGCAACGCCAGATTGAGGGTCACCTTCTCGAAATGAGTACCCATTTTCGAAAGGCCTGTTCCTTTTTCGGAGTGTTCTTTGCAGCCCATGATCTAGAGAATCCCCTGCAAGTGATTGAGAATGTTCCTCCTTTCTACGATGCTTGTGGTTACGATCATCATCCTCATCTTCGCCTTCACTGATTTCTTTATCCTCCGGATCAGCGTTGTGATCAGAAGATAAAAGGTCTGGCTTTGGAGAAGAAACCTTCAGCTCCATGACAAGATGAGGAAGGAAGAACTTTGTTTTCTTGGGAATAGTTACCCCTCCTGCATATATGATGTCAGAGTAGACACCTGGCTAGTTAACCTACAAGGGGTCGCGACCTGAAAGTGGAAAACAGATCGCGATGGTGGATGTTACGAAATTAAACCAAAGTTTGTGGGCCAACGGATATTTACAGTGAAAATACTATAAAAGTGCCAGTAAATTTGGAAACTGTAAAAACATAACGAACAAGTAAATACTTCAGGGACCTTGGAATAACAACCGAAACAGACTACTAGTATCAACAGTGCATAAGCATTAGCTCTAAATATTGTTTAGCATCGGATCTCGAAAACTCTCAATTAGCAGAGAACATTTTTTTGGCTAAAATGAAAAGATTCCTGTATAATTTCATCTACGAGCAATCCATTTGGATGATCAGCAATGCTGCAATTCCATTACCCTCAAATTTCACATGTATGCCTCTGGTTATCATACCATTTAAATCAAGAGGAAATGCGAGAATTAAATGATATGATAAGTAACATATTAATCAACCAACCAAATCCTATCTCAATGCTTCACGATTATACACCCAACCATACACAATTTGCTGCATCAGTCGAACCCTAAATTTAAGAGTTTCAAGTCTGAATAGCAACTACCTAAGCACTTCAAATTTACAAACCTCAATGTGACGATGCGAAATTGTCAAAATAAAATTAAAAAAAAATCGAAAACAAGCAAGAACACATAAAACAAAGAAATGGAAAAAACAACTAAGAGAATGATTTCAACTATATAGCTGAAAACCAATCACAACACTAAAGCATTAAATAATCAATTCGAATAATGAAATTAAGATAAAACTAAAGGAAACTACGAACCTGACGAAATGAGAAATCGATTAGGGTTTTGATTCGTTAAGGTCTGTAAGGTTTGTAAGACGCCTTGGTGCGGTTCTCACTCAATGATTCGATTATGGCCTGGTCCGACCCGACCCGATAAAAATTAAGAAATCAGCTTGAATTCATTAGTCCACAACTACAAGGCATAAAATATGGGATATTTTGATAAAAGGGATTAATTTTATTTAAGTATGAGGGATTGTATAGAAACATAAAAAATACAGTCAAGTAAAAAGTCATTAATATTATTTTAGTCATTTCAATTAATTCACTGTTTCAGTTAAGTCTTATTCGAATTCGAATAAGCTTTATTCGGGTTCGAATAAGATATATTTGAGTTCGAATAACCCTTATTCGAGATCGAATAATCTGGTTTATTCGAACTCGAATAAGGGTTATTCGAATTCGAATACGCTTATTCGAACTCGAATAAGCTTATTCGAACTCGACTTACCTTTATTCGAACTCGAATAAGACTTAACTGAACGGTGAAATCAGTTTAAAAACTAATATTCGAATTCACTCTTCGTATTTTGCTCTAACTTCTCTCTAAACACTTATCAAGAAAATGTCTAATTAAAGTTACAGTTATTTGAATTTTAATGTCTTCTTTGAATTCATATAAGCTTATACGAATTTGAATATTACAAATTTCAAGAATTTATCAGTTATGGTAAAAATAATCAATTTTAACTCAAGATAAATATTAAACTCGATTCAAGAGGAAGATTATACGAAGAAGTTTATGAAAATTTTGTGTATCACAATATAATTAATAAACCTTATTCAATAAGTTCATCGAAGTTTGTATATCACATTGACACAACTCATTTTAATTGTCATCTTGAAGAGCACATGATTAGATATCATATTGTAACCCTTCGAATTTTAAGATAACCATTATACGTAAAGAAGTTGATAAAAGTTTTGTATATCACATTATAGAAGCAATGACACAATAAGTTGATCGAAATTTATATATCGCATTATAAGAACTCGTTCACAACTCATATAGCAACCCATTGACATCAAACATCTTCATCAAACATTAATATATCACCTAACCGAATATTGAGTAATCGAGTATTAATGTTTTCATTTACGAATTCGAAATATCAATAATAATTTTATAAGATTAAACATTCCATAACTCATTATAGTAATTCACTAAAATACAAGTTGTAACATTATAGCAACTCAAACACAACTCATTGAATTTCATTACATTTACCCAACTTATTAGACATCTTCATTAAACATTGCCATAACTCATTATAGTAATTCATTGACTATTATTTGATATTAATGATTTGATATTATTGTCATAAAATTACAAGTATTAATTATACTCTTATTTGAATTCGAATCATGGTCTTTGGGATTCGAATAACGCTTATTCGAGTTCGAATGGATTTATTCGAGTTCTAATATGGTTTCTTTGAACTCGAATATGGTTATTTGAACTCGAAAGGGCTCATTTGAACTCGAATAGGACTTATTCGAACTCCAATAAAGCTTATTCGAACTCGAATAAGGATTTCTTATGGGCACAGGCATCCCATGTAATTCAGTCTTATGGTTCTTCATTATCTGCATATGGCCTTTTTTTCCTAGGTGCTCATTTTGTATGGACTTTTAGTTTAATGTTTCTATTCATTGGACGTGGTTATTGGCAAGAACTTATTGAATCCAACGTTTGGGCCTTATTTGAACTCAAATAAGACTTACTCGAATCCGAATAAAACTTATTTGAACTCGAATAAGACTTATTCGAATTCGAATAAGTCTGTCAATCTTATTCGATTTCGAGTGTCTCTTTTATATTTTCAATTATTTCGCTTAAATCAACCTTTAATCATAACGAAAACTCAAGACCCATGCGAATTTGTATTAATTTTTTCAGAAAATCGGGTAAAATATGTGCTAATTTGAAGATGGTTTCAAGAGAAATGACGAAGAAAAAAGCGACGAAATCTGCATTCTAAAACCTAAAAAAGGAAAATATAATTTTAAACTATTAAAATATTATTAATTAAGTGGATATATTGATTAATTACTTATTTAATTAAGTGAGTTCCTTCTATTGAATTGAAAAAGTCAAGCTCCCTCTTTTTTAATTTCTTTCCTTTTCACTCACTTTCTTTAAATTATCCCCATAAAATATGGGGGTGTACCTTGTGTATGTTATAAAATATTTGTTTATAATATAAACGTTTTATTATATTATGTATACTAATATTATAATTATTATGAAATATTAAGAAATGTGGATGTTTTTTAATGTTGATAAAATTAGGTATATTAAATATTGTAAAAATTAGTTGATTGTTGATGAGATGAGATAAAATGTAATTAATGTTGTAAATACTAGAAATTTTCATTTATAAATAGACCGATGTATTTTTATTGAATCATATCAAAAACATTAATACTCTATTTACAATTCCTGTGTTTACATTTCGATTCTTCTAGTTATATAATTTTATAACACGTTATCAGCGCGAGCGCTCTCCGGCAACGATCAACCCCCGTCCAAGATCTTATACAAGTATAATCGAGGTATGGTAATTTTATTTTGTGTACGGTAAGTTTATTTAAAATACTCTTACACTTATGTTACGAACAATTTAAAATTATATAAACATAACATATATACAACTAAACACCTTAGCCCGAGTGGTTTCGCAGAATATCGTCACTACAAGTGATGTGAGGTCATGATTTCGAATCTTAGAGGTGGAGATTGAAACTTTTTTTTGACGAAATTTATGAAAAAAAAAAGATTCTCTTTATTTCATCAACTTTATGAATATATTATGATTTATCTTAATAATTATATATCATATTTATTTTGAATTAATTTTTGGACTGAACGGTTTTTGAACAATGAACAAATTTTATTATATTTATTAAGAAGAAATACATATTTTTTATCCACCTCTGACTTTTATGATTGTTCTTATTATAAAATCATGTCGTTTTATACAAAGATGGATCTTGCGCTTCTTACTTTATTTATTGTGATGCTTATCGGATGATGGATAATATTTTTACAGTTGTTTCTAAAATATAGTTATTAATTGTAATATTTCTTCAATATTATGATTATCGAAATATATTTTATATTTTGAAGGATGTTGCTATGTCTGATGTTTGATGAATGCTTTATATTATTACGACGACTTATCTGGATCTGGATTTTTCATAAGAATTTTACAATGGAAGATATGAAAGAAGATTAATAATTTTTCTTTCAAGTATTTTTACGATAAACTTGTACTGATATTTATATTAGAAGCATTAATAATTTCCAAATGCTATTCTTGTCTTATACATCATAAATATTCTTTTAATACTTTATATTTGAGTAATACAACATTTTTGTGTTTTATGGTAGTAACATGACAAATTCGCAAAGACTCGAGTTTGTTGCCCTTAACATCTCATGAAATAATTATTTATCTTGGACATTAGACGCAGAGATTCATCTAAAAGCAAAAGGTTTGAACTATTATCGCCACAAAAACCACAACAGATGCATGTGACACCACTGATACCACAAACATCACAACAGATGCAGATGTCACCACTGATACTACAAAAACCACAATTGCTCAAGATAAAACAAAGGCTTTGATAGTTCTTCGTCACCACATTCATGGAGATCTGAGAGACGAAGACTTATATGAAAAGGATCATGCAAAGTTGTGGAAAAATCTGAAAGATCGATTTGACCGGTGACAACTGTTATCCTCCCAAAGGCAAGGTATGAATGGATGCATTTTAGATTACAAGATTTCAATTCAGTGACTGAGTATAACTCTGTCGTTCATAAAATTACTTCCACACTAAAATTATGTGGAGAAACGATCATTGAAGATAGTATGCTGGAGAAAACGTTCAACACTTTTCATCCATCAAACCTGGTATTGCAACAGCAATATCGGGAGAGGAGATTTAAAAAGTATTCAGAGCTAATCTCTTGTTTGTTGTTGGCTGAGCAAAACAATGAATTATTGTTGAAAAACCATGAATCCCGACCGACTGGTTCTACTGCATTCTCTGAAGCGAATGCAGTCAAAGGTAATAATGGCAATCGTCAAAACAATGATCGTGGACGTGGCCGTGGTGGATATCGCGGTCATGGACGTGGCCGTGGTAAAGGTCGTGGCCAAGGTCCTGGACGTGGCCGGGGATATTATGGTGGTAGTTATCAGTATGTCCGTGGTGATTATCATAACAATCGTGGTGATCATAAAAATTTTTCCCAGAAGAGAAAACATTACGAAAATAAAGATGAGAAGAGGCACATTGAACAAAAATACAACGATGAGGAATGCTATCGTTGCAGTGGTTCGGGCCATTGGTCACGTAATTGTCGTCCACCCAAACATCTAGTTGAATTATATCAACAAAGTAAGGGAAAAGAGAAGAGATTTGATACGAATTTTGTTCAAAGTGAATTGGCCTCTGCTTCTGGTGCAAAAGATGAAAATATACATTTCGAGACTGCAGATTTTCTAGCTTTTCCTAATGAAGAAAACTGATGTTATATATTATTATATGCTTTACTATTGTGTGCTTTGTTATGCATCGTTTGGATTGTTTTATTAAGTTATTTATTTTCTTGTGATATATCAATTTATTTTCAATAATAATATTTATTATGTGTTTGTTTATAAATGAATTTTCTCTAATGGCAACGTGTAGGATACGATATACCTCAACGATCAACAATGAGGGAATCAAAAATTGATTTACGTTAGTTTTACCTTGAATGTGTGTTTAGTGCGTGTTCTTAGCGAGAGAGAATAGTAGCCGCGCAAACTTTAAGGATAATTCTATTTTGATTCACACTAATTTATGTGTAGGGTTTAGGTATTTCTAACTTTGAATAAGTATAAACCCTTGGACCACTACTTGCCCCATTACAACCACTAGCCAAGTACTAGAGGCCACATTTCGGACTCTAGTTCACTTAATAAAGAAATTACAAGACTTAGACTTAATAAAATATATTGGACACTTTAATATATATAACAATCTCCCCATAAGTGTCCAAATACAAATAAAGGCCTATCGTCTAAGTCTCATATTTCTTCTTTTTCTTTCTCGAGCACGGAAGAGGTGGAGGTTCCCGGTGAGCAAACAATAACTTCATGAATCCAAGAGCGATCTTGTAATGTCTTACGTCGTTTCTGAGGTTCAGTCGCTCTTGAATTGTCTCGATGATTTTGTTGAGAAGGGGCGGTTCTTCCACTTCTTCACCTTCTAGCCTTGGATCGACAGGAATCGTCTCCAAACTTGTCTTTAGCTTATCATGGATTAGCTTTAGCGTTCCATCACAGAATTTGGCTATTTCTGACACTAGAAGAGCTTTGATCTGACAACTTCTGTGTTGAAAGTACGTGACCGCCAGTTCTGGGAGCAGAAAGATGTAGCTCTCTCGGTGAATTTCTAAGGATTTCCTGTTGTGGTGAGGCTGAGTCAGGTTGACCTTCAGCATGTTGCTTTCCAAAGCCATTTGTAGATAGTAAACAACATGGTATTGGACTTGCCTTAGAATGTAGCTCTTGATCCCTTTGAACCCTTTTCTTTGTTCGTGCGTGTTGAGGGTGAAGTTACGGTACAAGTAGAACATCTGGTAGACTTCGCCCATTGGGAGGTAGGGAAGGTCGACTTCTGTGATCTTCTATACGGCCGTGTTCGTCCTCTCTATTATGTAGACACCGCTCTCGTATCTTCCGGTTGAGCGCTCTATGTCTACGAGCTTGAGTATGAGATTGTGTTTTATGAGGTGTATCATGTACTGCTCCTTGATCTGTTTGCTCGTGTTCATGGTGTTGATATATGTTTTTTCTCAGAATCACAAAACTAACTCTCTAGACGATTGAAGTATGACATTTGTTTCACATGTGTGGGTATGTATACTTGAAGTCATACTTGGTTATATTTTTTCTTATCTTGCAATGATCTCTATATCAATAATTTCTTTGTGGTTCTCGACATTGTGAAAGTGATAAGGGCATTTAGGATTTTCTCAATTGACCAGCATTCTACTTTCTCACTAAATTTGTTCTTCGTTGTTTGCCCCTTTGAGCCTTATTAATCTTTTTATCTCCATCACCCTTACCTCAACTACGTTAATTCATCGATTGTTGAAAGGGTATTCACTCGAAAAAATGAGGGGGAGAAAAATATGTTGATGAATGCTCAAATTTTATAGGCCATGAACTCCTTCCGCGATAATCATATTGACTTTTTCATAAGAAGAGGAGCATGGACCTTTCTATGAACTCCCCCATTGATAATCTTGTTCCATTATGGAAAATCACAAGAAGAGGAGCATAGACTCGGTGTTCTTGAAATTATGAACTTCTTCTATGATAATCTTTCAAATTCCGTTTACGAATACAAAAGAAGAGAAGCATGGTTTCGACCCGAAACACGTGAAGAACTTCTCCTTCGATAATCTCTCACTTCCATATCTTGAGAGAAGGGAAGCTTCATTACGAGAAAACACAAAAAAAAAAAAGAAGAGGGGATAAAAAAGGAGAAGAAGTAGAAAAGAAAAAGATGGCGATTATGTGAAAGATGAGTTAAATAAATCGACGGTTTGCATAGTTGAAAACTCTTACACTTCCTCATCTCATATGCCACACATGTTCATCACTCGCCAATACAAGCCTATACTTAAGTCCCTTTTGATTCATAATTCGGATCTACTTTGTTATTAACAAAATTGCGAATTTAGAATTAAAAACCTTTCCATGAATTACTTTGACGTATTACTTTACCTTACAAGTTTTGTTCTATGATATATTCTACGAATCTAAATATTTTTTTTCTTCTGATGGGATGATTTGCAAATATCCATTCATGTCTTACGTTCTTACTTGAGAAATTTTATCACAAAGAAAATGAAGTAGTATTTTTTTTTCTATTTTTAAATTTTTTTTACAAAAATTACATGTTTAGATTGAGGGGAGCACACATCTATGTTTGCAAAATTTATATTTGGTTGAGCAACTAAAGGGGAGAAAGTCTTTTTTTTTTTATTTTCAAACCTAGCGAATTGTTTTTTCTCGAATTGTTTTTCAAGTTAGCGAAAACTTTTCTCGGCAAATAAATACAATCATTGTTTCCATATTTTTATCGACAAACTTTTTCGCAACAGAACTCAATATGAGAAATTTTCGTGCAAACCCATACATTAAAAATCTTCATCAAATCGCGAAAATTTCTAGGTATACAGTGCACACTCAACCCATAAATTGAATCTCCACTACAACTTACGTCTATTTATCTTTGTTTTTCCGCATTTACAGATTTCTTTGCTTGATTTTCAGAAACCCGATGTCGAATTTTGAATTTCATTCGATTTTCGTGTGTAATTGCTTATGATTTCTATTTCGAATATGTGTTTTGTGTGCTTTCGCTTCCAATGACCTAATTTCTATACCCAGATTTCTTGAATGTGCAGGATTTGCAAGTGTCGATGATTTTACAGTGAATACGAAATTTTTTTTCGATAACCCTAGCTTCCGAGAAAAATTGTTTTTCAATAATTCTTTATCGCAAAATTTTAAATCTCGACATCGTGAAATGTTTTTCGACAATTTTTTTTTCATCCTACAGCACAAATGTTATCGAAAAATTTTTATCGAGAAACTTTATCAGGAATTTTTTATCGATTAGGGTCAGTCTCTATCGAGAAAAATTTTCTCGACGAAATTTTCATGCTACACAGTGTCGAAATTTTACCGAAAATTTTTGTCTATCGAGTTTAAAATTTCTCGAATCGTTTCTATCGAGAAAATTTCTTGCAACATTTTTACCGATAAACATTGTCTATCGAGAAAATTTCTCAAATAGCTTTTATCGAGAAAATTTCTCGCAAACGTTTTCTCGACAAACTTTGTCTATCGTGAAAATTTCTCGCAAATATTTTTTCTAATAAAATTTTCTCGATAAAATTTTAATGCTATTGTATTGCATTTTTACCGAGAAATCTTGTCTATCGAGAAAATTTCTAGCATTACTTATATCGAAAAAGCGAATTATTCTTCTCTATCGAGAAATTTCTCGCGAACCTTTTACAAGTTAGCGCGACAGTGCTTTTATCGTAAAAACCATATCCAACTTTCATAATTTTTTTTCAAAGTCCCGAATTGCCTCTTACACAAATTGTTCTCGATCCAACTTAGCGCTACAGTATTTTTTTTTCAAACTTTCAAAAATTTCGAAGTTTCCTATTTTTCTCTAACATGCCAATTACAATTCTCTCAACTAAACAGTTTGTTTGTTTTTTCTTCAATTTTCAGAATTCTCAAATGGCATTCCCACAAATCGATGAGGTCTACGAATGGTCAAAAGGGGTGTCAATCAAGGACAACAACTATCTTTTGGTCGTAAAAAACTTCAATTGTCCCAAGCTCGTCATGCTCTCTATTCTTCAAGGGCATTTTCTTTGGCCGACCTTCTCTCTAAATGCAATTGTCCGGGAGGTGTATGTCCAAAAATACTGGGGCATGATGAGTCTTGTCAATTCCAAAGAAGACCGAGTTGCTCTCATGGCCACCATTGACAACAAGACGGTCACAATTAAAAAGACGATGTTGAGGCAAGTGTTTAATCTACCGCAACAACAAAATAGAAGCTCCACCGTATGTAAATAAATAACCCGTTTGCGATCGAGCATTATGTGTGTCGGATAGAAAAATCCAGCATCTGCATATCTAATTAAATCTGTCTTCGATTCAGTAGAATAGAACAATATCATATGGGTTGTTCCTTGAAGGTATCGAAATATTCGTTTAACTCCGTTCCAATGTCTGCGAGTCGGTGATGAACTATATCTCGCAATAAATTTACAGCAAATGCTATATCAGGTCGCGTATGACTCGTAATATACATTATAGCTCCAATAATACTAATATATGGTACTTTAGGACCAAGTGATTCTTCATCATTTTCACGCGGTATGAACGAATTTTTATTAACGTTTAAAGACTGAAAAATCATCAGAGTATCTAATGGATGGACTTTATCCATATAAAATCTTTTCAATATATTTTCGTATAAGTTTCTTGATATACATATATCTTATTCTTCAAATATTCAATATGTAGTCCAAGACATAATTTTTTTTGCCAAGACCCTTCATTTCGATCTCATTTTTCAAACAATTAACAGCCTTCGATAACTCAACGGGAGTTCCAATTGTGTTGATATCATCAACATAAACTGCTACAATAACAAAATTCATTTTCACATTTTTCATAAATATGCAGGGACAAGTATGATCATTCTTGTATCCCTCTTTCATTAAGTATTCACTCAGTCGATTGTAACACATATGTCCAGATTGTTTTAATATGTGAAGAGATATATTTAACTTAATTTGGATACTCATCACAAGCTGTAAATTCTCGGGCAACTTAAATCCCCCCGGGAAGTTTCATATAAATGTCACTATCAAGTGCACCATATAAACATATAGTGATAACATCCATAAGACGCACATCAAGTGCACCATAAAAACATGCAGTGACAACATCCATAAGACACATATACGAGTCCTTCACGTACTTTTAGACTAATTATATAATGAAAAGTAGTTGCATCTACCACATGAGAATACGTTTCCTCATAATCAATAGCAGGTCGTTGCGAAAAGCCTTGCGCAACAAGCCGTGCTTTGTATCTCACAATTTCACCTTTTTCATTTTTCTTTATGATGAAAACCCATTTATATCCAATCGACTTTATATTTTTTGGTATGCGGACAACTAGTACAAAAACTTTTCGTTTCTCAAGTGATTTGATTATGTCTCGATTGTATCTTTCCATTTTGGCCAATCATTTTTTTGTTTGTATTCATTTACAGAATGATCTTCATTCTCATTCATCTCATGTTTTTCTTGTAGCGCTACGTTAAATGAGAACATATTGTCAACGTTGACTTTTTCTCGGTTCCATCTAATTCCATTATGGGCATAGTTTATCGAGAGTTCTTTTTTTTTCGGTCAGGTAGGTATCCCAACACAATGCCACCGTAGTCACCACACTCCTACTAGGTCCGGTCTGAATCGAATCCTAACCTCATCATCGGCTATGGGACGATCACGGCTTCCAGCGGCACTAATCCTCCTCGGTCCATTGGACCCATCCTAAAGATCCCACGAACAACGACAGTCAAGGTCCCTAGAGGATTCAAACCCCTAACCTCCCACTTGAAAGACCAAGGACCGAACCACTAGGTCAAGCCCTTGGGGTTATCGAAAGCTCTTCATTATCATTATTTTATGAACTTTCAGGTACATGAGGTTTATTATCATAATCATTTATGCCCATCAACTCTTCTCTAATCGATAAATCCTCGGTTGAACCATTCTTATTATTTGCTCCTTTTCTTTTCCGAGGATTTTTATCTTGGAACCCGATGACCTACAACGCTTTAGTTGTGGCTTAGGCTCGACACTATGTTCTGTAAGAACATCTATTTTTGCAAGAGCATTAACAACTGTTACATGTGATTTAGTCACTCTTTTAAGGTCAGTAAAACTGTCTGACAATTGATTAGCTAAACTTTGTAAATGAATTATCTTTTAAACTTCTAGTTCACATTCTTTCGTTCGAGGATCATAATGATTTAAGGATAATTCATTCCAACTTATATTTTTTTCCAGTTGTTTCTTTTCTCGCCCTAATGTCGGTAACTTTGATTCGTCAAAAGGACAATCGACAAATCTAGCCGTGAATAAATATCCAGTTAGATGTTCTAAATATTTTATTATCGATGGAGATTCATATCCGACATATATTCTCAACCTCATTTGAGGTCCCATCTTAGTGTGTTGTGGTGGAGCAATCATAACATATACCACATACTCGAAATTCTTAAATGAGAAATATCTGGTTCCTGGCCATAAGCATTTGTATCGGGGAGATATCACGATAACTTGTTGGCCTGATGCAGATTAGTGCCGTTGTATGTAATATAACATATCCCCAGCAAGACGAGGAAAGTTTTGTCTTCATCAATAATGGTCTTCCAATTAATTGCAGCCGTTTAATTGACAATTCCGCAAGACCATTTTGCGTATGTATGAACATATGGCACACCCACCATGAGCAACGAGCTCCATAAGCAAATTACCGATAATTGTGTTTTCCCTCCACCTCTGATACCCCATCACCTCCGCCGCCCCTCTACGCTCCACAGTCACCTCCGCCGCCCTATCTGGCACGTTCATTTCTAGAAAATTCGTCATCTATCACCCATTTGTGAACGATACCGAGATGACAAATTTCTTAGAAATGAATGTGCCGGAGAGGGCGACGGAGTTAAGGCGGAGCGAGCCTAGAGGGGCGACGGACGTGATGGGGTATCGGAGGTGGAGAAAAAACACAATATCGAGAATTTACTTACGATGCTCACAGTGAGTGCACAATAGCAATTCTCTCTCAAATATGAATATTGCAAGAATTCAAATCTTACAAAATTATTAATCTCTACGGCATTAATAATTATTGATGACAGATCAAACGTATCAAAAACATCAATTGTGCGTATTGAAGACATTGCCTATTCGTGAATTAAAAAGATTTTTCTTATTTGAACTTATATATAACCATGAAGCATTATTGTGGATATGAAAAATAAATTAATAAGATCATATCAACAAAGATGATAAAATAGATTAAAAAAAAAGAAAACTTATACAATTTCAATTTAAAAAGCAGACGGTCAATCCAATCATGCATAACACTGAAATTCTTGCAGTGTTTGTGCAAAGATCAAAGGCACACAAGGTAAAACCATATCCATGAATAAGCAGTGCAGAAAGGTGAGTTGACTCTCATCTCTATAGACAGAAAGAACAAGAAAAGCCCATAGGTAAACAAGAAACCGAAACACAAGAAATCACTCGAACTTCAAGATAATTTTTGAATTTAAACCAAACAACGCAGAAAGCAAGGACCATATTACCTAGCCAACCAACCTCGTTGGCCTTGGCTTTCCCCCTCATTCATCAGCTTATCCAATACGATGTTCAAATCCACGGACTGTCCGCTCTCCGTCAGCTTCCGAACCGTCGCCCTAACATGGTCTCTCGGAAATCCCATGTTTGTCACTCTATCGACCACATCTTCGATGGGAACCCTATTCCCAGTACCGGGAGACCCGGCCCCACCGCTCGCATTAGAGGATGTGGGCAGTGCCTGAGGCAAGATTCGAGCAGTGGGTAGAGGTTTATGACAACCACTGCCACCACCTTGGCCCATATTCGGATTCGGAATCTGCTGAGTCTTCGTAGAGCCACCGCCACCGTACTGAGGAGGAGCATTGTAAGGATATGTTTCCCCATGACCAGATGACGAGCCAAATGGACCGGGATATCCCTGCCCGGGTCTGATTGGTGGGGACTCGTAGAGATTAGTCGAAGGTGGTGGATAATATTGCTGGGAGGGAGGAGGTGGGCCGGAGGGTGAGTAAGGTTGTGGTGGTGGCAGATATGGCGTTTCCTCAGGTTGGTGGCTTAATGGTGGCTGAGGCGGAGGAGGAGCAACAGCTGAAAATGGTGGCTGAGAGTACTGTGGCGGTGGAGGCAGTTGATACGGGTGGTGGGGTGGTGGTGCTTGTGGAGGTGGTTGCTGCTGCTGCTGCTGCATGGGAGGTATTTGGTATTGCTGACTGGGATTTTCTTGAGTTTGGCTTGGTGGGTTAAAGTAAGGTGGTGCTTGCTGAGGAACAGAAGGCCCTTGGTTAGGAGGAAAGTGACCCGGATTTGGAACTTGAGGCTGTATGTTCTGCTGTGAAGGTGGTGGCGGGGGTGCATTCGGGGGCTGGATGGTGGAGAATTGCTGATGAGGAGGAGATGGTGCAATCAGTGTGGAATCGGTAGGTTTGTGAGTTTCGATGTGTTGATCTGCCTTTGGAACTGGGAGCTCTGCTATCGCGCGTTGAGCTTCAAGGATCTCCTGTTTATCCCTTATAATCTGAACACCATTTTGAACCTGCACAGCTCGAGATGTTGGCAATTTTGTATAAAGCATTTGGAAATGAATGTAACATTATTAGCGACTTTCCAGTCACATGGAAAATTCAAATAAAATACAAACTCATCTTATTATTGAAAAAACAAACTCTTGAGAAATATAAAAATGACATGAAACTGCAAGGAGTATGAAAGACTCAACAAAACAATTCTAAAAAATTTCACGAGATACAGAAAAGCGGATTGACATCCCCCAATAGTTTGTGTGCTAAAAGAAAGATAGCAGACAAATAAGAACTGATGATGCAAAAGTCAGCAAGAATTAACACGAAAGAAAAAACAGAGACCCCGAAGGGACCGCATCAAGTCTAGCCAAAGAATATCAACTTAAAGACATATGGCACCTCCCCATTGCCTAGAAGCATGTGGATGGAGATAGGTTACTTCAAACGCACAAACTAAAACTAGGATAAGCTATGATTTAATGCAAAAACAACTGATCATCACAAATAATTTCTTTCAGGGTAGATGCTAGGAAAATTACAAAGAAACAAAGTACCTAATGCTGCATATACTTATGTTCCCTCACTAAAAGCATGTTCAAAGTCAGATAGATTCACTACCTCTCCAAGAATATTTTCCAAGTGCCTCATTTTTCCATCTGTGCTTCCATGGCTGTTTTCAACCGACACCTTCAAGTCATCAATTGAGCTCTCAAGCTTGCGAGTCCGAGTCTCCAATTGAGATAACCGAGCACTCACACTATTCACGGTGTGCATCAGTTCATCCACGTACTTCTTCATAGTTCGGTCGATCTCAGAAACTAAGAGCGCATTCGACGATTCATTTCCAGGATTGCCATGCTTCCCAGGCTCAAAGTTTGTAGGTTCATCGCCAATATCGAGGGTACTATAGCTCTAAAAACAAAAGCAACAAGAAGAAAATCAGAGGCAGATCAAACAATAATCATCTGTAAGCAGCAACAAATTACAAGGCCAACAAAGAAGCAAATAACACCCCCAAAAGAGTGGATCCCACACTAGAACAGCTGCCCCATTTTCTTCACCAGATCAAAAAGTTGACTCAACAAACAATTAAGACCTAAATTTAGAAAAGAATTACGATAAAAAATTACTACGATCAAAATCCGAAATCGCACACAAGAGATTAGGGTTTTAAGAGAAAAATACTCTGGTTGGGTTCGTATTGGATTTGGAACCGAGAGAATTCCAGCTTCGGATCGGCGCGTCATCATCGCGTGAAACGAAATTGGACGGCTGAGGGGACGATCCGAGATTCGATCGAATCGGGAGAAAGTCGTAGCTCGGTGCGACGTCTTCTTTCTTTTCCGATGGCGCCGCACGGTTCATGAAATCGATGAAGTCGTCGCCGCTGGTGGTGTTTGCCTGCGAATTGGTTAGATCCATGATTTGCTTGTCCGTGAACTGCGAGGTACTGTTATGATGCATCTGCGCATGCGACCGATCTGTATATGTACAGAGCGTTTGGGATTGTCCCAGAGAGGATTCGGATGACCCTTATTTTAGGACATTTAGAACTCTGATATGATCTCTGTAGAAGAAGACGCAGTAGAGGTACGAAATATGTATGCTGAAGTCAACGTGATCGTCAAAGGTGCGATTAGAACCCTTATTTTGTTTAGGGATAATTACACGTAACGCTCAATGTGGTATCACTTAATTATACGTACACCCTATCTGACTATAGTAATTACACGTACACTTCTTTTATTTAATTAATTTTTACACTGAGACTCATTCATCCTATTTTAAATAATAATTAAATAATTTAGGGCATCCAAATTTATCATTAGTGGCTATATTTCGTAACATAAATATGTTTAAGCATGTTTATATGGCAATACATTAATATTTAAGTAGCCGAAATGTATATTTTAGAATATTTTATTAAATCAATATATTTGGTATATCATGTAAATTTTCATTTCTCGTTTATACAAATCATCTTTTAGACCCATTAAATATTAATGTATTATATATTAACATGCTTAAACATATTTATTTTACGAAATATAGCCACTAAGGATAAATTTGGATGCCCGAATTTTTAAATTGTTGTTCAAAATAGGATAAAGTGGTCTTAATATAAAGTTTGATTAAAATAAATGGGATGTATATGTGATTAGTAGAGTCAAAGAGATTTGTTGAAAATTAACCGAGGCCTGTTACACGATATTGGGCCAAATTATTTTGCAACAAGCCCATTAAGAATTATGGCCCAGCTTTATTATAGTTGGGGCATAAAACTTAAATAAGCTTAATTGCGTGGGCAAAATCAATATGCTACGGAATTTTATGAAGCCTGTTGCAATTTTTCGGGGACAATTTTGCAATTTCAAAACCCTACCAAAACACCCAAAAATTAAGCCTCAGCCTCACTTCTTCATCTCATCCGAAAAATCACAGCGATTCTCCCTAATCTCTCTCAGATATTTTTCAGCGCAAAACCCTAGCCTCTTTCTTCATCTTGAACATCATCTCTTTTGGATCTGTCCTTCTTGACCCTTCAATCCTGCTTCACGCCTGTTTATCTGCTTAAGCTCTCTCCTTTTCCAACACAAGCACGAAGTCGACCTTCAATCGCCTTCGCGTGTTCGACGGTCCCGGTTAAAGGCTGAAAATTCCGTAGCTACAATTTATGTTCTTCGAAACAGATAAGTTCTTCATTTGAGTTGTTTTTGAGATATTTGTTCAATTGTTATATGTGGATTGAAGCTGCTTGTTGTGTATTATGTGTAAGGCATGATTATCTAAGATTTGTGCTTCTATTGAATTTTTAACATGGTATCAGAGCCTCGTGACTCTGTTTTTTGATTAATCTGAAACGATCTTTAAGAAATAAATTCTTGATACTCTACGTCTTCTACGCATCTGAGACCTTTGCTAATAGATTTTTCTGTTGAGTTTTTCTCGCATTATATTGCTCATCCGCTGCTGTTTTCCTCTTTGCATATACCAAAGAGAATTCACCTTTTTTTGGATATCTTCCGATCATATGCGAGACTCCGACAAGTTGGAGAATCGGTGGCTTGTTCTTGAAGTTTTCCTTCAGTTGATCAGCTGGAATGCCACTTCGATCGGGTCCGAGATAATTGAGCATGAAGATGTGCTCCATTTTCTTCCTATCTTCCCAGTGTGATTAAGTTCATTTAGCCTCTTGATCTTGTTTGGAGCCCTCCAAATCTGATTTCTTACGTCTTCAATGAACGGGACTTCAATTCTGACGTTCTCCCATGGCGTCTCGACTCTAACTGTCCCTTTTGATAGACGGGGAGGAGAGTCGACTCTGAGCCTTATCATTTCGGGTAGCTCTGGGAGGGCAGAACTATAGTTCTCGCCTTCTTGAAGTTCTTCTTCTTCAAGCGGCACCAAGTCCACTGAAGCTTGTTGTAGGAAGTATCTGACGTTGGAGAGTCGAGCTTGAGCAGCTTCCTCTGGTTCCCATTCCGTCATCCACTTCTCGTTTAGGATGTAGTCATCTACGATCAGATGTGGATCGTAGGCAGCTGCTTCTTGATGGACTTAGGGGAGGTTTGAGGTTGGGATCGGAGCAGCTTCTGAGACTGGTGTTTTCCTGGTGTCTCTTTGGGAAGTCTCGAGAGCATGGAGCATACGGTCCATCAGACGATCTTCTAGAGAAGATAGGGCTGTGGATAGCGCTTCTTGTAGTCTGTGCTCCGTCACGAACAATGGTGGAGTGGGGCCAAGGAGGCGCTCCACTGTCACAACATCGGAGTAGATTTCCGATGTGCCGCCTAGAGTAGGTCTTGAAGTTCCGGAACGTCCAAGGACATCCGTTATCAACCCTGAAGTCACCACTTCAATGGGTTGGCCTATTGTTGGCTCCAAAGATATCGGGTGTCCAATAGGGCTTCCACCCAATCCTTGAGATGATACGATAGGTATCACCTCTATGGGTGTTGAGACAGATTCAATTTGAATCTGTTCAGTAGGCTGATCACTTGGTGGTGGAAGTGTTGGCTCCGAAGTTGGTATGAGTGAAGGCACTACAGACGAGGCCGAGAGTTGTTGTCGGCGAGGGCCCCTTCGTTGGAGTCTGGGTGCTTCATCAGAATCGGTTGCCACAGGAAAGATATCTTGTGGGACACCTTCGGGTTCAATCTCATGAGGCGTGACTTCGGGCTCCGTTGTTGTCATTAAGGATTTCCTTTGAGAAAGCTTCGGGGCTGGATCCAGGGCACGTACCATCGCCTCCGTGATGGAGTTGTTCTGGCAGTAGTCTTGGTATGCCTCTTCAGTTGGATCAGCTAAACGGAGCAGCTCCAATGAGATCAGCATTGGTTGGAGTGCTAGATCGGCGGCCTTCGGGTTGTGAAAGAATCGAAGGCGTGGCGGAGTGTAGTCCGCAATTGGTGGTAGTCTCGGGATCTCTTGATGGAGTTCCATGAAGTGCGAGATCAGTACCGGGAACCACCGTACATAAAGAAGAGATATGGCCTTCGACTTTGTCTTCCTCTGACGCATCTAGTCCGCTAGATCGTTCCTAATCAGCTGGGCCACGTCATATCTTTTGGAGAAGACCACTCCGTGAAAAATGCGAAGGATGTTTCCATTCGCCTTGTCGAAGCCGGAGTGTTTTGGGGAGAGGCATGTTGATGATGCCGAACAATGTATTCCACGGATGGGGAATCCCGCTATTTTAAAAGTTCGCCAGTTTGGTTAGCGTAGGTTTGTAACCCATCCGGAGCATGTCTTCTACGATCTCCACGTCCGTTGGAAGTTGATCGTATTCGTCGTAGTGCGGGAGATCGAGCACCATGGCCATCAGATTTTTCGTCAGGGCGATATGTCTTGTGTTGAGCTTTGTCATATAGTTCATGCTATCGCCGTTGACAAAATTCTGCATGCATCCCCAGAATTGCAGGAGATAAACCATTGGTACGGTGGCCATCATGGTCAAGGTTGGCCATAGAGGGTGTCCTTTGAGGATGAATATTATGACGTCATCCGGACACCGAAACGTCGTTAGATCCAGTTGGAAGTTGTTGTCTTGGACTGACATATAACTTCAAGAGGAGTAGATATGAGGGTAGTTGGGGTTGTCATATCTGCAAAAATAATATAAGGTTCATTAGTCGATAAATTTTCATAAGTGAATGAATTTGATTAAGAATGAATGTAGAGGAAAATTGTATGTTTAAAGATTTATCGCGGAAGACTTAGTGAAAATTTTGAAAAATTTGTAAAATTAAGTCTTAGAAGTGTGTTTTTATTCGATCTTTAAAATTTGCGATCGAAATTTTTTTTTTAAGTCTTGAAAAATTTTCTAAGTCTTTTTCAGCGTGTTTTTATTCGAGTAACAGTTTATTCCATTGATAAATTTTAGGATCGAATAAAAATGTGTCAAATAACTCAAATTTTCGCCGATGACTTTTACGATCGAATAAAATGTTATCGAAAATAATAGTTTTTCGCTGACTAGGTTTTCGATCTCATAAAAAAATTGTCGAAATACTTATGTTTTTCGCCTCGTAGTTTTGCGATCGAATAAAAGAATATCGAAAAAAAAAGTTTTTCGCCGCTGACTTTTGCGATCGAATAAAATATAATCGAAAAAATAAGTTTTTCGCCGCGTAGTTTTGCGATCGAATAAAAATATGCCGAAAACAAAAGGTTTTCGACGCTGAGTTTTGCGATCAAATAAAATTTTAACGAAAACTAAAGTTCTTCGATGACACTGTTTGCGACACAAACTTTTTCGATCGAAAATTTTCAAAATCAAATAGTAAATGCGTAAAACATAATCTTCGATTTCTGGGTAAATCATGAGTTTATCTGGGTTCGGAATGATCAGAGAACATTGGCGAATCCAAATATCATGATTTTAACCCCAAAGATCGAGTTTAAATACTTTGATTCGAGGGTCGTGAAGAGTATATTAGAATTGTGCTTTATTATTTCATTATCTGTTAGGAATTATTTGTAGTGTCCTTAGTTAGTATTTGAGTTTTGGGTCAATATTAGTTAATTTATTGTATTTGGGGTCAAATTGTAAATATTTTATTGTTTGAGTCCCAAGCCTTAATATACCAACTCATGTGGTATATAAGGCATCCCATTAACCCTAATTAGGGTTGGTCAAGCATAATTCTTAAAAGTAAGTTCTTAATTTCGGCACACACACACAAACACACACTGAAGGTGTTTTAAGAACTTTATCATTTTTAAGCCTTTGATCCTCTCTTGAGTGCGTAATCGGACTAACTAGTGGTATCAGAGCAAGACACGGATCGATCTGTGCAAATCTATACCAATTTCGTTTGATTTCGTCAAGATCGAAAGAGTTTACTAAGCAAATTTTATTTTCGATTTTTTTTTCAAGTATTTTGGGTTAGATCTTGCTGTTATTGATGTTTTTAAACCTTTAAATGCTTGATTATCAGTCTTGGCTTGTTTAGGAACTCGTTAGATTAATTTTCGTCAAGTTTGAGAAATTTCTGGGGAGAAATCGATTGAAATTGGTGTGTTTTAAAGTTGCTGAAAAAATTTCGGGCGTTTCTCTGTTTATTCGCTCGAAGTTCGTTCTTGAACCCGAAAATTAACTCATATTGCCGAATTTCAATTGAAATTCGCCGAAATTGAGAAAATTTTCGATCAGAAAATTGACCGAATTTGAGTAAGCTAAGTTTATTCGCCGAATTTGCTTTCTACTGTTTAAAATTAACGGCGAATTTGGTCGAATTTTAAAATTAAGATTGCCCGAATTTCAACTTAAAATTTTCGGCGAAGTTTTGATTTAAGTCACCCGAATTTCTTAATTCTCGGCGAACTTTTATCAGAAAGTCACCCGAATTTTGATTTTTTTAATTCTCGACTGAATTTAGTTTACCCGAATTTTGAAAGTAATTTTCGATAAAATTTTTCCTACCTTAATTTAATCCTGAACTTCGGCGAACTTATTTTTGTCACCCGAATTTTGATTTCCTTTGATTTCAAAATTCTCGACAAAGTCTTTTCATCCGAATTTCAGAATTCAAATTTCGGCAACAACTCTACAAGTGCCCGAATTTTATTCTTTAAAATTAAAATAAAAAGTCGAACACTTAAACACAATTTCTTTCCACCAAAATTTACTCAAACTTAACGTTATTCTTAGACGTTATTTTTCGAAACTGACCATTGAGGATTGCAGATCACGACCGTGAACGATCATTAAAAAGCACTCAACTACATCCATGGATTTCATAGCAATCGGAAGCGATAACAGACCCCCAATTCTAACAATGAAAAGGGGGGAGTTCACAGCATGGAGAAATCGATTTGTAAATTTCGTTAGCTCCAAGGACATAGGAAACGAAATCCTAGAGTCCCTCTCGGAAGGACCCATAACATATTGGGTTAATATAGAGGGTGATTCCACAACAAATCCTCCCACCTTACCATCCATTCAGAAAAAATCTCCCACATGCTACACAATGGAAGAAAAGAACAGGGTCAAGGCAGATCGACTTGCACTCAACTATCTCATCCAGGGTATTCACAACGATATCTACATGCAAGTAGATAGCCTCACCACTGCTAAGGAAATGTGGGACGAGATCCATAAGCTGATGCAAGGGACGGAAATGGGAATCAAAGCACGTAAGGCAAACACCCTCGCGGCCTACGATACCTTCAAAGCAAAGCAAGGGGAGGACATAGAGGACACGTATAGACGGTTTATGACTCAAGTCAACGAGATGCGAAAGGTGAACGTTCATCGCTCCAATATGGAATTGAACGTGAGATTCCTTAACTCACTGCAGCCAGAGTGGAGGAAAATAGCCACTCAAATCAGGCAGAACAAAGACCTTGATGAAATCGACATCCACTGCGTTTTCGAGAGCCTCTCTCAACATGCAGACTACGTACATCAAAAATCTGCGGAATCAAAAGGAAAATCAGCAGCAGATCCTCTAGCCTTAGTAACTGATAATAGAGCTAAGAAACCTTCCCGCGCCACAAAGGATAAGGCCGTAAAACTTGAAATCTCATCTGAGGAAGACAACTCAGACTCTTCATCGGATTCCGATCTAAAGGAATTCGAGAAACAAATGGCCCTCATCACTAAGATGATGGGCAGAAAATTCTTTAAGAAGTCTTCCTCCTCTTCCAACAAACAACGAGTTTCATCTTCTCATCAACCTCAACAAACTCCGCATCGGCCCGAACAAAAATCCCTACCTGAGCCTCCAAAATGCTATAATTGTGGGAAGGCAGGACATTGGGCCAGGGACTGTTTCCTTCCCAAGAAGAAGAACGAAGACTACTACGCCAAAAAGCTCAAACTGTCCAAAATGAAGAAAGCTGGCGTAGCCCTGCTGGCGGAGCAAGCTGAATGGTACGATGACACTTCTGAGGATGAACCCGAGAACATGGCTCTAATGGCGTTTGTGGAAGAAGAAGCTGGTGATGCAGAAGGAGCCGAGACGGAGAGCAATGACGAAACTGAATCATCCGAGGACATTGAGGTAGAAAATATAGACTTCTACAGACATAAAATTAAGAATAAGAACAGCTTCCGAAAGGAACGCTCAAGTAGGAAGTCTACATATAAAGATATGGCCACGAATGACATCATCTTGGCCAAAACACAAAATTTGGTCATTGAGCTAGAAAATAAACTAGCTACTTCAGAAAAATCATTAGAATTAGCTGAAGCTAATCTAGTAAAATCTGAAGAAAAAGTAGTTTCCCTGACATCAAAACTGACCGTGCTTGAGCATATCCAGAATTCTCCATTAGAACACTTGAAAAAACTAGAAGCTCTGGAAAAGAAAAACGCAACAAATTATCAATCTGTGCTCAAACACTTAGGTGAAAAAGCAACTCTCAGATGTCATTTAGAAAATGCATCTGAGAAAATCTCGAAGCTTGAATCCGAGACTAATATGCTGAATGCAAATATTAGTCAATTAACCACTAGCCTGCGAATTAGTGAAGAAGAGCGTATTGGTAAAACAGATCAATACAATCTTCTAATGGAGGAACGTAAGAAGCTTTACTCCAAAATCAAAAGTCTGGAGGACCTCCTTACGAAAAGGGGACAAACCGACAAAACGATTTTCTTGAATCAGCCTAAGGACACGAGATTTTACAATCCACGTGAGGGCTTAGGCTTTAAGCCAAACCAACAAACCACTGATAAACGGCCGCTTGCTCTTTACAATGCTGCATACCTAGGACTAGGAATACCTAGCTTGTTAGCCTTTCTCAGATCATCTGAAGAAGAAGATAACCTAGAACAGGAAAAGCGCAAGACCAAAAGCAAGGCCGAAATATCCTTGGATTACAAGGAAATCAACGATAGTTATGGAACTAGGGAAATTCCTCTTTCAAATGACTATCTACAAATGTTTCCCCATCCTCCCTCTGAATCTGATCAGCCCATGACAGAAATATCTAGCTCAAAGAACTCAGATCTTTGCAGAATTTACATTCCCCAAAAGATCAAGAATATTCAATCCACGATAGAGCTCGAACGGAAAATATTTCAAGCTGAAAAGGAGAAACTCCTTGAGAGAATTTCCTCACTTGAAAATCAATCATATGCTGATCTCGCTAAATCTTCTAAGTCGGAGTCTGTTATTATAACACCAATAGATTCCTCATCCATGAAGAATAGGCTAAATAAGAAGATTATCATTCAAGCAACAGCTAACATCCCTTCACCATCTATGACAGATCTGAGACGGACAGAGACCGCTGGGAAGAAAAATTCAGGAACGCAAGAGAAGGATGCCAAAATCTTTGATAAAAAGACGAAGCAAAATTTGACTAGTGTTTCTGATTTAAAATTATTTCCAAAAACATTTAGAAATCTTTCTTCATGTAGTTCGAACAATGCTTCCGCTTATTCCCGTATTTCTTCCAAAACCAGTTCTGTTAAGACTGTCAGTGATTATATTACCTACGATAGGTGTATAGCTATGAATGCTAAATTTATACGTCGTAGAAATATGATTTCAGGAACACACACGAAAACGGTTCTACCATCCAAAACGTCCAACCTAAAAGTTGACAAAAAGGTAGCTAGAACATTCAGAAGGCCAACTCTCACTGAAACAAAAACTAAAGCTCAAGCTTTAGAGAAAAAGGCCAAAAATGTGACCAAAACAGATCCAAAAATATCTGTGCAATCGAAAACCCGAGCTGAAGCTAAGGGAAAAGATTGCAAACAAATCTGGGTAGTTAAAACAGTGCTTGCTGCATGCACAAAGCTCTGTTTTCCTTTAGGGGTAAAGAAAATTTGGGTACCGAAAAACTCAGGAAAGATACAAGCCAACCTGGTACACAATTCACCCAATCTTGCATGCACTTTAACCTCTGCAAATGCGAGGACCCGTCTTAAACGGGATCTCTAACACTGCTTAAACTTATCTTGCAGATAAGTCATGTGTGGTACTTAGACTCGGGTTGCTCCACACACATGACTGGAAGAAAAGAACTGCTGAGCAACTACACAGAGAGATTTGGTGGAAAGGAGGAGTTTATTTCATTTTTATTAAGGGGGAGTTTATTTCATTTTTATTATGGGGGAGTATATTTCATATTTATTAAGGGGGAGCATATTTCAATTTTATTAAGGAGGAGCTTATTTTTATTACGGGGGAGTATATATCATTTTATTGAGGGGGAGCTCTTTGACATAATATAAAATTCCGAATCTGCAATTTATTTGCCAAATTTCATCCAAATCCCGATGGAATCGACCTATTTTAATTTTTAGGTTTCGGGCGAAATTCGGGTAAAATTTAAATTTTCATCCGAATTTCTGCTTTTCAATCCAAAATTCGGCGAATTTCTACTGTTCACTCGAAATTCGGCGAATTTCTACTGTACCCCGACTCCTCACAGTCGAATTCCATCGCCCGAATTTGTCAATTTCGGCAAATTCAATTTTAAAGACAAGCACCCGAATTTGATGAATGATGATAACAAATTCGATTTAATTTTCACTTACCCGAACTTCATTACAATTCGGCGAACAAAAATTTCAAATCCTCATAACCCGAACTTCATCAAATTCGGCGAACAAAACTTTTCAAATCCAAATTCGGCCAAATCAAACTTCGAGTTTTAAACTTTTCAATGTACTCTTAGCCGAATTTGTGAACTTCGCCGCTTGTATTTCAAAAGTATAATCTTATTTACTTAAGCAAATTTCGGGCACTTTCATATAAAATTTTTCAAGTCCGAAATTTTTTCTAAGTAACATTTTTATCTACTCTGCCTAGTCTAACAATTTTCTGTGTTTTCTTCTTAGCAGATTACATAAACATGTTGAGACCAATTGACGAAGTCTTTCCTCAAAGTCAATGGGCCACTAAACTACCCAACAACCCGGCCATTGACTTTGACAACATCACGGTCCCCGCACCGATAATACTCGAAATCCTTCGTCACCATCCTCTACACACCGCCCTCACCATTACGGAATCGGCCCCAGAAGTATACGCACAACAGCTATGGGCCAACCTACAACCATCAACTTCAAAAACCCCTCCAACCTCACTTACCTCACAAATAGACCAAACACCCATAATCCTCACCCCATCCATACTACGCCGTATCTTAAACCTACCTCACAGCCTAATATATAACCCACCACCCACGGAGGAAGAATTGAAAACCGACTTCCTCCTAATGGGATATCGCCCAGACATCCACAAATCCCTACACCTACCCGATTTCTGCGCCAAGGACATTCCACAACCTTGGCGCACACTCTTTCTCATAATAAACAAATGCCTATCACCCAAGCACTCAGGCCCAGATCGCTGTAACCGCAACATTATGATCATCTTCCACGGTGTCATCTTTAATAAAAATTATGACATCGTGCAGTTGATCTGGGCCGATATCCTTGACCAACTCCGCCGAAGGGACTTATCCACCAAAAATAAAACCCGACAAGTCCTTCCCTACCTTCGGTGGTTTCCAGTGATAATAACCCACTTTCAAGACCTACACCCCGAGATAACCCGTCGACCGAGATCGGAGGGATATCAAATTCCCAAGCTAGCATCCCTCCATTCTTCCAAATCCAAATTTGATCTCGAGTCGATGCGGATCCCTGACCACCTCCTACAAATCGCTAATCCTTCCAACCCAATAGTAGCGAGGTACCTCCAATCCATCACCCTTGAAGACACTCCTATGGTTCGACAAAACCCAGTCGAACCTACCCCGGGAATTAGCCTACCCCAGCCTCAGTTAGGTCTAGGTAGCGCCGCTTCCCCTCCTCGTTCCTCCCGAAAAACAAAACGAGGGGAAGACGTAAGACGCATACAGGAGCGTCGCACCAAACAAAAACATGATCGACCTCCTCAGTCCTCTAACCCACTACAAAGCCGGGCCGAACCCGTAGGAACAGGAGACGACACGATCGTCTCCCGAGTAGCAGTCGTGCCATCAGGCCCAAGCACGCAAATAACCCTTCCAACCCATTCGGTCGTCTCCCAACAGACGACCGTCTCAATAGCACCGGAGGAGCCACGACAACCATCATTGCCTTATTCGGAGGCAATAGATGTTGAATTAAGCAGTTCACTTCCTCCGACTGCGCCCTCATTGATCACAGGTCTAGTGTCCGCACCATCTAAAATTTTTTCCATTTCTAGGACACATACACTACTTTCCGCACCTCTAAGTCTTCCAGACTTAGACAGAACGCTCTCTGACGTCACTCTGGGGTTAATCTCCGAGGGACTGAGCGGAAGCCCCGAAACGATCAACATCCCACCAGTCGTCTCGGGCCAACGGTCTGAGTTTGTCTTAGCACCGTTGCCACCGGTGTGCCTTGGTGGCCCCGGAAGACCCACTACAGTGGGCGGCACGTCAGAAATCTACTCTGACGTCGCGACAACGGCACGCCTCAGTGGCTCCGTTTTATTTCCCGATCCGTTTGTGACGGAGTCTCGGCTACGATCTTTTGGCGACGAACTAGTGGAAAAAGTCCGGGCCATGATCGAAACATCAAGACAAGACAAAGGCAAGACTCCAGTCACACACGAGACAGCTGCTGCTGTTCCTTCACTCACACAACCAGAAGAAGGACCGTGGGACGTGCCCATTGAAGAACTCTTCAACATTCTTTTGGCACGTATCCGGTCGGCGCCACACCTGACACCGAAGGAGAAAGAAATCCAGAGGCTGATTGACCCCACCAGCTGCCGAACACAAGCCGGGGGCCTATCTGGATCGCGGGACGACCCTGAAGACGAGGACCGTCCCGAGGGGGAGAACCGACAGCGTGGAGTCGAATCCCCTCACCAGCAGCAGCCAACAACCAAAACAGTCCAAGAATCCAACCCGCTGGATACCTCAAGCTCAAAAGCAAAACAAAACAAGTCTCCAGCACCACAATAATATTCCCTACCATGGAGATCTCAACCACAACCGAACAAAATACACAAGAGATCTCCAATACACTTCCCTTTCGACACCCACTCCAGTCACTATAAGCCTTAGCTCACCAAGAACCTTCTACCGACAAAGTCCACCTCAAGCCACATCTATTGACCTCCAAATCTCGGAAGAAATCAGCCAACTCTACAATCCACATGATGTGGTAGAGAAATATATTTGAAGAAGGATGGCTGAAGCAACCGATGGACCTCCAGCTCGAAGCCAGATTTCGAGAAAACGCCAGACTATTCCTCGAAAAGGCGTCGATAAGCCTGGTGAAAGTCCATGAAGATGAGGAGCTGGAAGATCTGCAAAGTGACCTCCCCGATCTACCGGAACTACTCAAACATCAAGTCCAAAATGAGGATGCTCCACTTCTCAAGTCAAAGATCGGGGCAACGGTTGATCTTCCGTGGCAAAACGTTAGAATCTTAGTTCCATACCAAGAAGAGATAAGGAAAAGAATCTGGCGTAAAGAGGATCAGCTCGTCAAATTGAACGAGCTGGAGCTACGTGGGATGACGCACCTGTCAGAGCGCAGAGCCAATCTCTACCTTCTTTCCCTAAGACGTCTTCATATGTTCTTAGGGAAAGGAAATGATCTGGCTGCTCTCAGGCGAGAGGAAAAGCAGAGGCCCCGAATACAAGCCGTAGAAAGAGTTGGAATAGATCGGCTCGGGACCTTCCTACTAAGCGTCTACCACGTAGTGAGGGAAGACGGTACAAGAGAGACCTTGACAGAGGCTGACTTCCCGTACATCAGAGCTGAAGACATCTCACAGATGATTGGAAGCTACCGATACGTGGGAACGCTGCAGGACCAGGACGTCAAACTAGGATACATGACGATCAAAAGGTTCATGCTCCGACAAATCAAGTACGGAGCGACGCACGACCTGCAGCTAGCACTGGAGTCAAATGTCCGAAAGGTCAACCTCACCAAACCATCATTCGAGCTCCCTGAACAAGTTGAATATGGTGAAGGCCACGTGTTCGAAAGTGAAGATCCAGCGGTGGTCTACATCAACTACAAGGGAGAAAAGCGAATATTGAAGACATCGGAGATACCAAAATTCTCCGACGGAACGCTCCTCATCATACGAGAGAAGTTGAGGAGCATACTGGATAAGATGGAAGGTGAAGGACCGGACACAAAAGCCAAGATACTGAATATGCTGAACAACATACAAGAAAGGCTTTCGTTCCGGAGGGAAATAAGGACGTACGAGCACAAGCTTGGACTACGGAAATCCGTGTACGCCCAGCAACGACCCAAAGGCTCAAAGAAACAGACAAAGACGAAGAAAGGACACTAAGGGGGAGAATGTTAGGAATTAATTGTAGTGTCCTTAGTTAGTATTTGAGTTTTGGGTCAATATTAGTTAATTTATTGTATTTGGGGTCAAATTGTAAATATTTTATTGTTTGAGTCCCAAGCCTTAATATACCAACTCATGTGGTATATAAGGCATCCCATTAACCCTAATTAGGGTTGGTCAAGCATAATTCTTAAAAGTAAGTTCTTAATTTCGGCACACACACACAAACACACACTGAAGGTGTTTTAAGAACTTTATCATTTTTAAGCCTTTGATCCTCTCTTGAGTGCGTAATCGGACTAACATTATCCTTGTAATTAGGGGTGTAATTAGAAATATTGATAGTGTAGGAGTTAAGAGTAATTGTACCTTAAATATAAGTATAAATATGATGTACACTATCAATGTAAATGATCATCATTCGTTATTGAGAAAATAATAAGTTTCGAATTCATATTTTAAACAAAAGAGGTGACATTCGACAAACAAGGAAACATCCAACAACCTCTCAAGATCTTCAAAGCGGATATTCGACCGATCGTATATCGTGAGATTTCTTACTCGAATACCTAGAATTCGTGCTTTGATTGCTTGTTGATTGATGAATCAGGACCTAACAATTGGTATCAGAGCTAATCATGATTGATTTTGGACAGAATTCGCAATTTTCAGATCAAAATAATTTTCCAGATTTTTCGATCGAAAAACTAACGTGAATTATATTTTGATCGATATTCTTAATTGTGCGAATCATGCTATTGATTTTGCTGATTAAGTGATAGATTATATGTTAGGATTAATTTACATACTAATTTCAATCGCTTAGAACGTAATTATAATTCAAATTTTTGATCTATTTTGATTTTTTTAAGTTTGCGATCAAGTTTTGAGTCCAATCTGATTTTCTTAAATCTCGATATATTTTGCTATTAAACGTGGTTAATTCTGTGTTTGATCATACTTAGAACTGTTAAACGAGTGATTATCCAGAATTTCCGCGTCTAAATTGAACATTTCTATTAAATCTAGAATTTTCACTGTTACATTGAACTTAATTTTTCTTCGATCGAAAAACTTGAATCGAAAAATATTTTTCGACCAAGTTTGCAGCCGAGAAATTTTTTCGACCACAAACACTATTTTCGAGTGTTTTACTCAAATTTAAGACTCGAAAAACATTATTTCAATAATTAGTTTTTCGGTTCATATATAAATATATTTTTCGAGCGAATAAGTTTTTCGATCCACTAGTAATTTTTCGATCACAAGTTATTCGATAAGAGTTTTTGCGATCAACATAGTTTTTCGACAAAATATTTGTCAATAAGATCATCTTTTCAACAATTTCCGAAAAATATTCTTCGATAAACAAATAACTCAATTCTTAAACGTTCGAAAAACTTTTTCGATAAAAAAACATAATATTTTTAAATCGAAAAACCTTACTGCTCGAAAAACATTTCAACCACATCATTTTAAAAGAAATCAAAAATTGTGAACTTCAAAACTTACGAAAAATATTTGACTCCGAACTATCAATTTTTGATACTCAATATTTTTTATCACTTATTCAAATTTCTTTTACGATTCTTGAAGTATCAATTTTTAATTATCAAATATTTTCAAAAAATATAACAATTTCTCTTTCACGACCGGATCATAGGTTCAACTTGTGAATCAAATATTTCTAACTAAGTTTGTCACTTGTGAAGCATTTTTCATTACTATTCCAAACCTTCACGAAGATCCTACCAATCAACAAAAATGGATGCTTACTCATTTGGAAATGATGTTCGCCCTCCAATTCTTCGAAGAGGCGAATACACGGTATGGAGAAGCCGGTTCTTGAACTTCTTGGAAATGAAAGATCAAGCCTCAAATTTGATCGCGTCACTTCAAGAAGGTCCAGCTCAATTCTTGCTCATCCAAGAAGGAGATGTCACAAACAATCCTCCTATTCCGAGGGGGACCGTTTAAGAGCCAAAGCAGGTCCAACTCAATTCTTGCAACCAGAAGACTGAAAGTCCCTGGTGAATATACCGAGGGGGAGCGTTTAAGAGCCAAAGCAGACTTGAGAGCCAAGACTTTCCTAATGCAAGGAATACCGAATGACATCTATATGCAAATAGATAGTCTATCAAGTGCAAAAGCCATGTGGGACGAGCTCCACAAGATGATGCAACGAACTGAAGTTGGAGTCAAAGCAAAGAAAGCAAATATCCTAACTGCTTATGACTGTTTCAAGGCCAAGACGGAGGAATCAGTTTATGCACTCTATCAAAGATATCTAACCCTTCTCAATGAAATGAGGAAGATTGACATATTCAAGACCAACATGGAGGTCAACATCAGATTTCTCTCTTCTCTTCAACCGGAGTGGAAGAAAATATCCATTCAAATCCGACAAAATAAGGATCTGGACGAAATGGATATCCACGCCGTCTTTGACAATCTCGCCCAACATGAAGAAGATATAAGCGAGATTCAAAAAGAACTAAAGGGCAACCAGATCGACGACTCTATAGCACTTATCTCTAAAAGAAAGCAAAGTCGATCTCGAAAGGATAAAAGTATCAAGCTGCCAAGTTTATCAGAAGGTGAAGACGAATCTGACTCGGACTCCGAACCTGATATGAAGGAGTTCAAGAAACAGTTAGCTCTCATTTCTAAAATGATGAGTAAAAACTTTTACAAAAAGAAATCCTCGTCTTCGGCTAGACTTCGGACATCTAGCTCCAAGCAAAGGGAAAGACCGGCCGAGTCCTCAGAATCCAAAAAGTGTCAAAGAACCTCAAAAACGCTATAACTGTGGAAAGGTTGGACACTTCTCCAGAGAATGCAAACTACCCAAGAAAAAGGATGCCAACTACTACTCCAAAAAATTCCAACTCACTAAACAGAAAGAGGCTGGAGTGAACTTGTCATTCTATGTAATGAGCATGACTCAGAACAAGACCTTCATTTGTTTGTATAATTTTAATTCCTAAAATCACATCAGCAAGTCACAGATCTTTCATGTCAAATTTTGAATTTAACATGTTCTTGGTAGATTTAAATATTTTGTCATTACTACCACCAATGAGCATGTCGTCTACATATAGACATAGAATGACATAGCCATCATTTGTCTCTTTAGAGTAGATGCATTTATCGCACTCATTGATTTTGAAACCATTAGTAATCATTGCATGACCAATTTTTTCTTACCACTTCTTTGGAGCTTGTTTCAAACCATACAATGACTTAATTAGTTTACAGACTTTCATATTTTGGAGCATGGAAACCCTTGTGTTGCTCCATATAGATTTCATCATCTAAGTTACCGTTTTAGAAAGTTGTCTTAACATCCATTTGATGTACGTCCAAGTTTCTTAAGGATACAATAGCTAGTATCATCCTTATTGAAATTATTCTCGTCACAGGAGAATAAGTATCAAAGTAATCTAAGCCTTCTCGTTGCGTGTATCCTTTGATAACAAGTATGGCTTTAAACTTATCAATCGAACCATCAGGTTTCATTATCTTTAAAAATCCATTAGATCATAATGGTTTACATCCATCTAGGAGATCAACTAATTCCCATGTATGATTCTGCAAAATAGAATCGATTCGCTCTTTATGGGTTCTTTCCATAAAGGTCCTTCGGTCGAGCTCACTACTTTGTCGTAAGTCAGTAGTTCTTTTTCGAGCAGATATGAAATAAAATCATCTCCAAATATTTTCTCTATTCTTGCTCATTTGCTTCGTCGCGGTTCCTCGTTAGGAACCGTGTTCTTCAATTTCTTCATTAGTTCGTTTAGATGAACCCGATCCATTACTTAACTTCGAAGGAAATATATTTTCGAGGAAACACACATCTCTCGATTTCATTACCGTGTTCTTGTGTATATCCGGAATTTTCGAATCATATACAAGAATGCGATAGTCGTACTATTATGCGCATATCCTATAAAAATGCAGTCGGCTGTTTTATGACCGATTTTTATTATTTTAGGTGTCAGTACGACTACCTTTGCTAGACACCCCCACATTCGTAATGTTGATATGATGGCATCTTTCCTTTCCATAATCCATATGGAGTTTTATTTTCTTTCTTTCGAGGTATCCTATTTAAAAGGTAATTACTCGACAAGATAGCTTCGCCCCACATGTTGGGCGGTAGTCCTGAAATTAACAACATCGTATTCATCATTTCCTTTAATGTGCGACTTTTCCGTTCAGCAACTCCATTTGATTGAGGTGGATAAGGTGCAGTCACTTCATGAATAATACCATGTTCTGCACAGAAGTTTCCAATCGGAGCTTCGTATTCACTGCCTCTAGCACTTCTTAATCTCTTTATTTTTTATCGAGTTGATTTTCAACTTCGGTTTTGTAGAGTACGGATTTTTCTAACGCCTCATTTTACTTTTCAGTAAATACACATAGCAATATTTTGTGCTATCGTCAATAAAGGTTATGTAATATTTATTTCCTCCTCGTGTTTGAACGTATTTCAAATCACAAACATCACTATGAATTAGTTCAAGTGGTTCAATGTTTCTTTCTACCGTTGGGAACGATGACCTTGTCAGTTTCGCTTCAACACATATTTCGCACTTATGTTTCGAATCGATTTCGAATGTAGGAATGTGGTTCAAGTTAATTAGTCGACGTATCGAATCAAAATTAATGTGACATAATCTACCATGCCATAAAATAGAACATTCAAGCAAGTAAACTGAACCAGTATTTTTAGTCATATCGTTGACAATAGTCATATCCAGTTTGAACAGGCCTTCGGTAGCATATTCATTTCCTACGACATTCCCGATTTTGTCAGGATAACTCTGTTTGCCTCTATTACAATGCGGAACCCGTGCTTGTTCAGCAGAGAGCCCGAGACAAGATTCTTACGAATCTCTGGCAGGTACAGCACATCGTTTAGCTTTAGTGTTTTGGCTGAGATCATCTTGCGCAGTAAATCTCCTTTACCCTCAATGGAGACAACATTCGAGTTTTCCATGTAGATCTTTTCTCCTTGAACTGGTTCAAACGTCGAGAAGTGGTTTTTATTTGTACACACGTGCCTTATGGCCCCGGTGTCGATCCACCATTCTTTAGGATTTGATCCGGCCATGTTGATCTCCGAAACAACCGCATCAAGGCTCATTTCTTCAACGTCCCGAGTGATGTCTTGTATCATGTTGACCTCGAGTTTCTTCTTGGGAAGTCGGCATTTGGATGATTTATGCCCGATTTTGTTGCAGTTAAAGCACTTCCCTTTGAATTTATACTTCGGCTTTGAGACACCTCTAGTTGGTCCGAACTTCTTTTTGCCTTTTTCAGCGTGCTTGTTTTTCGAGCCGTGTCCTTGACCGTGTTCCATCATGTTGACTTTGGCTTCGTCGGACCTCGAGAGCTTCCTTTGGGAGTTTATGTTGTGTTCTTTAATTCGAAGTCTAACAATGAGGTCTTCTAAGGACATCTCCTTGTGTTTATGTTTGAGATAGTTCTTAAACTCCTTCCAACCTGGTGGCAACTTTTCAATGACCGCAGCCACTTGAAAGGATTGGCTCAACATCAGCTTTTCGGCATGGATCTCATGCAGGATCAACTTAATTTCCTGCACTTACTGATAACAGTCTTTGAATCAACCATTTTATAATCGAGGAACCGTTCGACAATAAATTTCTTTGTGCCGGAATCCTCTTATTTATATTTATTGGACCATATAAACCGATCGATGGTCCTCATGCTGGTTGATCAGCACGAGAGGGCCTGATCAAGACGCGGGTCTGAATTCGTGCTGCTCCCGGTTTTTGTATAGTCCAATATGTTGGTCCAAAAACGAGCGGGTCTGATTAATGGTGCTCATGCTGGTTGTGCATTCTCTCTATATACATATATTATATATATATATATATATTCTATTATATTAAGTCTCAAGGCCTCCTAAAAGCTGTCAACATTTCAATTTAATTTGGTATGTCAATTGATCAATCAAATTTTACTTACTTTTAATAATTATTAAAAGAAATTAATCCACATTCGTCGTTCATCTATCTATTATATATTAAATTAAAAAAAATATAAAGTTACTGATCACGATGGCGTGTGCTCTTAAATATGGTATAGAGATTCGTGCATATACGTCAAGTAATAATTAAAACGAATACATTAAACTAGCACCACGCGCGATAAGCAGTGTACCTATCGTTTGTAGAATAGCTTAGCGAGTATCCGAGTATCGAACACGATGAATAACATTGATTACTAGTAATTACCTATCAATTTGATATTTAGCCTAACAAGTAGTTTGTGATTTCTTTATGTTTGAACTAGATCACGACAACTCAAACTAACACGATGAAATAACTTAAGACGCGACTGAAGATTTAAAAGTAACTTTTCAAGTGGAGAAGAATGTGCTCGGGATTTCGAATCCCGCTAGCTATCGTCGACGAGGCCTTAAACCACCGTATCCACGCAGATAATGACTAAATCGCAGTAATTTCTTTTCACTCCCGAATTTGCTGTTGCCCTAAACGGTCGCGAGGATTTATATTAGTTTACCTACAGCGAGGGTCGACTATTTGCTTTCGCTCTATAGTCTCCTAACGTTTACGAAATGACTAACCGTTCTTTAGCTTTCGCCCTCAACGGTCTACCAAGTGTCACACCAATACATAAACATATCAAATGTGACCTTCAAAACAACACATGGATATATTGAGTCGAAGAAACAATGTCGTAAACGAAAAATATACAATGTCACGTGTTCACGAGTGTTATTACGCCCAAACGACAACTCTACCTAGCGTTCATCTCATCCCAAGCACATAAGAAGCTTAGCTACTCATGCTTAAGAGAGATCTACGAATCGTATACCAAGTAAAGCATAGAGAATACATAGATCTTCCCTACTTCACGAGCCCACGCAGATCCAGCGTCCTTTGTGCTAGATCTTGGATAAAATGAGCTTCGAATCTTCACTTTAGCACCTAGGAATCGTTTTGATTGATTCCTATGGGTCATGAGACGTCCCTTAGGTGTATTATCTTTTGGAAGTGAGTTATGTCGATCTCGATCCAGATCTGGGTTGAGAAGTGCGGCTTATATAGAAAGTAATATGCAACACGGCTTAACACACTGACAGACACGGCCGTGTAAGAAGTCTGAGGTCCCGCGTTTGCGATGCTGCACAACAACACGGCCGTGTATACCAAAGCAACAAACCATGTAAACCTGCCTATGCTTCCTCTTTCACTGATGAACCACACACGGCCGTGTAAAGTGTCGTTCAAGGCCGTGTAAAATTGCCGAGGCTTACCTTGAACAATGGAGTAAGCACGGCCGTGTTGGTTCTTTGAAGTGGCCGTGTTGTTGGTTGGTTGGAGCCGTGTTGGGTCGCCGAGGCTTACTATCCTTTTTGCGTGATCAAACACGGCCGTGTTGGTGCATAGAGAAGCCGTGTTTCCGGTGAACTTTGTCATTTTTGCCCCATATTCTCTCGATTGGTCCCGATTGTTATCTTATACTCCTTCAATATCAAAACATAGGTATAATCTTTAATATAAGTACAAGATAACTCAAATAAATCAAGTTACGACCTAAATATGATAGAGATCAACGTATAAAAATACGTTTATCAAACCTCCCCACACTTAAGCTTTTGCTTGTGCTCAAGCAAATTAGAACTGAGAAATGACACAAAAATGTGAGACAACTTCTTTTTAACCCCTCATTTAAGATAGAAAACATGAAATGGAATAGTGCAAGAAATTCGAAACACTACACTAATGCTTAACTTGTAACAACACGAATTTCCTTAGCAACATTACTCAAGACTCGTACTTCGCTGGAATTCACTCAAATCACTCGGTGTATGGGCTAATGTATCGGTGAATTCACTCAATTCATACAAAAGTTTAGTCCTTACCAAAATCTTGCGAGGGGATTGTAAATCTACTACTCTCGGTGCTAGGTCGTGAATCAGAAGGTTTTCTCCGGGTTTTGTTTAGGTTCATCTGACACAAGTGAGAAGTCAACTTTTATCGAATAAGTCATAGAGGTAGTGTTGGTCTTGTGCCGTTGTGCGATAGCGCGCTGCATACATCGTGGCTAGCTCTTGCCATCCGAATTCTCTTCATGTGATAATAATAATTTTTTTTTACTCCTCTTTTCTCGTGCCACTAAGCTCCTCTTCTCTTAGTCCCTTTGCGGGATAGAGATTATCGAGGGAGGAATTCTTAGCGAGAGATTATCGTCAAGGAGACTCTCTTTTTTTTTCGATGGCCGGGCTGCGCTTTTCCACTTGGGCACTCGACTTCCACTTTTGTTGTCTCTTAAGTCTGTGGTTTATAATTCCGGGTTTTCGTAAATAAACAGGTTCAGGCTTAAAGTGGCTTACTACGGTGATCAGTCGTTGTCAGTAACTTTGGCTATGGACTTACTTCCTATTGCCTTCCTCATTTTCACACAACAACACCTTAAGCAGTATCAACACGAATCACACAAGAAAGTTCAAGGTAGAAATAAACTATGCACTACTCGCACAACCAAAGAAGTAAGCAAAAAGCTCAATTAGCTCAAAAATCTCACAAAATGGGTCATGAGTACGGATCTTTCATAATATCACTAAAGTCATTCGTGTCGAAAGAAATCAAGCAGAAGTGCATGTCCTAATTACTCACAAAATTCCTTAACATGCATATTATCTATATGACGAGAAGCTAATAATCTTGTCAAGGACTAAAAGAACATGCATTTCTCATTTCTCAATGATTCAAGCACACTAAAAGAAAAAAAAAATTGTTCACGCATATAAATTCCCCCTCCCCACACTTGAGAAATACGTCTCCCCCGACGTATTAATTAAAAGAACAAATGGAAAGATGAATTTATTTAAATGCGTGAACTCCCCTGAATTGATGCATCCATGACTATGGTGTGTTATTTGAGTTTGAGCAGCAAGTCCTCCTCCCCACACTTGATGGTTTGATTGGGTTAAACATATTGTGTCACGTAGGTATCGTTTGGACGTTCACTCGTGCATTTTCCTGACGTGAAAATTGGAAATAAATAAAAAGACGTCAAAACAAATATTACCAAAGCGTAATGGTCTAGCAAGTGATAGTATGCATTAAAGAAAAGTACATTCAAGCAATATAAAGTTCACAAAAGAAACAACATAAAGATAAAATGAAACTAGGACTCGAGCTCCGGGGATGACTCGTGGGAATCATCGTCGTTGGACGATGATTCATCTCCTTGGTCAACGAGCTTACGGGACTCCGCGAGCAACTTCAAGGCGTCTTGCACCTTCTTTATCGCCTTCTCCTGACGGTCCTGCCTCTTTTGGAGCTTTCGTTGCTCCTTCTCGTGGCGGCGATGAGCAGCTGTATTCTCTTCCCTATCTGCATTCCGAGCCGCCTCGTAATTTTGTCGGTCCTGAGCTCGTGTCTCCTCGTAGTACTGTCGATCCTGAGCTCGCTCCTGGGCTATATCTTTGCGGAAGGCATTGAAACGGTAGTCGAAGTCTGCAGCTCTCATGTAGGGGTCGACGCCCGATGATCCTCCGGGGGCGAATGAGGAAGGATCGTCCGAGTGCGAAAGTCCGCCGAATGTGGGGTCGATTGGCGCCGGTATTGGACCTTCGATGGCAAAGGGCTGTGGGATGTCGGTGTGGTGGCGATAATTCTCGTGCCATTGATAGAAGTAGTTTTCCTTGACCCATCCCGGTAGCTTCGAGATCATCCTCATCCTACACAACATCGCGGCGTTCAATGACTTCCACTGCCAACTTTCATCATTTCCGGAGCATTCGCCGGCCAATACCCCAAACCTTTCACCACCTTAGTGATGAACGGTCCCACGGCAATCTTCCCGTTCTCGTGTGTCTCGGACTGTTTTCTAAAGCCGAGTGCCATGGCGATCCCAAGGTGGACCTTATGCCCGTTGAACATCCGGGAAAGGTAAAAGAGATCCCGGAGGGTGACGACGCCGTTGGACTCTCCTCGTGGGGTGACAGAGGTAGAAAAGAGTCGATGAATGTACCTTAGTCCCGGTGCTTGCAACGAGGAGGCCTTCGATTGTGTACTTTTATACTCAGGCGCAACTTCGTTTGGTCCCCACGGGCGTATTATCGCGTGCCAACGCGCGTTCCTCTCAACTTTCTTGTCGAGAACATGCTTGTAGTGATCATTTGGATGGGGGTCATTGGCGTTTTGGATTCTTGGAACTTCACCTCCCAAGGCCTTACAAAGAGAGTCGACATCCGTCACCCTCTCCCTATTGAATGCACGGAATTTGACTCCGTTTCTATAGGCGTGTTCGTTAAAGGAGAAGGTGATGAGGAACTCGAGAGTGAGCTCTTCGTAAGCCTCTTCGTCGATGCTGAAGAGAGCGTCCCAACTACTATTGGAGAGGTAGTTATCGACTTGTTGGACGATGTGGAGGTGCTCGAGCGTCTCTCGGTGAAGTTGAACGGTCTGCATGAATGTCATTCCATTTAGCTTCTCGTAACGTTGCTCTCGGGGATCATCGGCGAAGTTTGTCATGGCTGTAAGCAAATCTTCGGTTGGTTCGGTATTTGCTCGACGCCGACTGCGTGGTGGTGGACTAGCGTTCGGGTTACGAGATGAGCTAGCACGAGAGGGATTTCTACGAGACATTGTACCTGCAAAACTCAAAATGAGTCTCGAGAAATAACATAATAGATTAACCCATCTCAACTTGACCAAACGTTCGTAAGCATTGAACGAGCACGTCAAATTCAAATGAATAATATAAAATCAAAATCATATGAGCATGTCAAGCATTAAAATGGAATTAGGCAAGTCCAAGTCGGAAATCAACACCATTTATGAAATAAGAAATTCGTAAATTGAGCATCAACATAAAAATTTTGGGTTTGACATTTCATCGAACACCTTCAATGCATATAGAGAGGGGCGAAAATAAACCAACAAAATCGATGAAATTGGTTAGCCCAATGTGTCTACAAAGTAGCTTTAACCCAACAATCATTAATCAAGACATTACTTAGGCGAATTTCACGAAATCTTAAAATTTGGAAATTTAGGGTTAATTAGCAATTCATACCTTTCCCGCTTAGATTTGGGTTTCTCGTGCAGTTGAGATGTGTGTCTACGTTCTAGGTGATGTTTCCGGAGATAATACACTTGAAATCAATGATTTTCGTGTGCGTTGTGGGTGTAAGATGTGGTAGCGTGTGTATATTGGGTGTGTCAAATGAGCTCGATCGACCTCCCCCTCTATTTTATGTTGAATTCGCGACCCACACGGCCGTGTAGTCCACTACACAAGGCGTGTTAACATCGCGCCGTTTTTTTTTTTTTACAGTTTTAATTAATAATTTTTTATTTTTTATTTTTAAAATATGGTAATCCACACGGCCGTGTAGATCCACCGAGGCTTCGAAAACGTCAGGTAAATTTCACACGGCCGTGTGAGAAGAACATGTGGTCTTGTGGTTTCTTCGATGCTCTCAGCTTTTACACGGCCGTGTATCGTGACCACACAGGCCGTGTTAAAAGTGCGCGGTTTTTTTTTTGTTTTTTTTTTATTTATTTAAATAGATAATAACTTTTTTTTATATAAATTTTAATATAGGCACACGGCCGTGTTAGACGCCTAATAGCCGTGTTCCTTCGCCGAGGTTTGGTCATCGTGGGTGAACAATTCCACGGCCGTGTCCCAGGACACTAAGCCGTGTGAGCTTCTGGACACGGCTGTGTTGACCAATTATTACGCCGTTTTTTTTTTAATGTAAAACACGGCCGTTTTATATTAGATAGAGGTTGTGCTTAAGTTTCATCGTATCGTGCTCTATTGTCGTTACAACGTTAAGCCAACCTTGACGTAGGTCTATAGTTGGGCACGTAAATATGGTACTGACATTAACTTGGGCGGAACTATTGTTAGGTGTGACATAACGCAGGGACATCAAAATCTTTTATAGGGATTATGGATATGATTTTGTAACGAAAAAGGCAAATCCGATTTTGTTCATAATGGCGCAGTTTTCCGTTTTGAAGAAAAAAAATCGGATTGCGAAATTAATGATGCCTTATCATTTCGTTGCACTCATGCCTATAAATAGGATGTGTAGTTGTAGGCTTTACTGCACCACAACATAAATCTTCTCCGATTATATCTTTTAAGCTTCGCAATGTATAATTTCGGAGAAGATGCGGAACGTGAGAACATCACTCAAGAAACCTTCAGGATGGAAAGTCTAGAAAGGCTCAAGCTTGAGTTATTCATCCTTTTGGGTTTGCTCGGGGTTGCAATCGCCGCTTTTATGGCGTGGGTCGTTACACATTGTACTTGCATATAATCACTATGTAATCGTGCTTACTAAAGCATGGAAGGTTTAGCTTCCAAGCTTTTATGTATCGGGTTGTAACACGATGTCCATCGATGTAATCATTATGTCACCATGCTCATTTCGCATCTCTATCATTCAACTCGCCTTTTATTATTATTATTATTATTATTATTATTATTATTATTATTATTATTATTATTATTATTATTATTATATTATTATTATTATTATTATCATTATTATTATTATTATTAATAGTGATAAATAAACGTGAAATGCAACTAATCTTAAGTTATAAAGTAAAGTAAACGTGAATGCAAATACCTGGGTTTCCTCCCAAGAAGCGCTTCTATAACGTCGTAAGCCGGACGTACCTTTTCACGCTTTACCCTAGATTGAAGTCGAGGTACATGACCTCGTTATCACTTGGTGCTTTCTCGCCTCCGAAATAGTGCTTCAAACGTTGGCCATTAACCTTGAAAGCTCTTTGTTCATCATTATAAATCTCGACAGCACTGTACGGGAAAACACGAGTAATAATTAATGGTCCAGACCAACGCGATCTCAACTTTCCGGGAAAGAGTCTAAGTCGAGAATTAAAGAGGAGTACTTGATCCCCTTCTCAAAATTCTCTCCGTTGCTTAATCTTTTTATCATGATAAGCCTTTGAACGCTCTTTATACATTCTTGCGTTATCGTATGCCGACAAACGCCACTCATCAAGCTCATTGACTTGGAGCTTACGTTTTTCACCGGCTCGCTCCAAATCAAGATTTACTGACTTAATTGCCCAATAGGCTTTATGTTCTAATTCAACGGGAAGGTGACACGTCTTTCCGTAAACTAGTTTATACGGTGTAGTACCTATGGATATCTTGTATGTCGTTCTGTAAGCCCAAAGTGCATCGTTCAATTTACTCTCCCATTTCCGTCGGTTCCCGTCTATGGTTTTCTCTAGGATGCGTTTCAGCTCCCGATTTACAACCTCTAGGCCACTAGCTTGAGGATGATAGGGGGTAGAGACACTATGTTTAACACCATACTTTTCTAAGGTTCGTTCAAATTGGGTGTTACAAAAATGAGTACCCCTATCACTAATGATGCATTTAGGTGTCCCGAACCGTGAGAACAACGCTCGTAAGAATTTAACAACGACTCTCGCATCGTTAGTGGGTAGGGCTTGGGCCTCTGCCCACTTAGACACGTAATCAACAGCCACAATAATATACTTGTTATTGTACAAACTAGGAAAAGGGCCCAAAAAGTCTATGCCCCAAACATCAAATACTTCGCATACTAAAATAAAGTTTTGGGGCATTTCATCGCATTTTGAGATATTACCTGCTCGCTGACATTGATCACACGTGTCAACGTACCTATGAGCATCCTTAAAGATCGTCGGCTAGTAGAATCGACATTCTAACACCTTTTGTACAGTGCGATTGGCTGCATAGTGTCCTCCTGCAGGTCCGCTGTGGCAATGCTCGATAATCTTCATTGTTTCCGGGAAAGAAACACAACGTCGAATGACTTGGTCTGCACATCTCCTGAAAAGAGAAGGGTCTTCCCAAAAGTAGTATTTCAAGTCGGAAAATAATTTATTCTTTTGTTGACTTGTATACTCTTTTGGTAGGATCCTCGCAACAAGATAATTAGCAAAATCTGCAAACCGCGGGACTTCTTCATTTACCACTTTTATGGCGTATAGATGTTCCTCTGGGAACGTGTCGTGGATCGTTTTGTTGTCGGGGTTCAGTATCTCAGATTCCTCTAGTCGAGAGAGGTGATCTGCTACCACGTTCTCGGCACCCTTCTTGTCGCGGAACTCGATATCAAATTCTTGAAGGAGCAAGATCCATCGAATAAGCCGCGGCTTGGCGTCTGGCTTCGCTGGCAAGTACTTCAATGCAGAATGGCCAGTAAAACAACAACTTTAGTCAAAATAAGATATGACATGAATTTGTCGAAGGCGAATACGACAGCGAGAAGCTCCTTTTCGGTGGTGGTGTATTTGCATTGGGCTGAGTCCAATGTCTTACTCGCATAGTATATCGGCCGAAAGTGTTTATCCTTTCGCTATCCCAGTACAGCTCCAACTGCGTAGTCACTAGCATCGCACATTAGTTCAAAGGGTAACCCCCAATCGGGAGCAACCATAATAGGTGCAGAGATCAACTTTTCTTAAGTAAATTGAAAGCATTAACGCATTCGTCATTAAAGTCAAATGGAGCATCTTTTTCTAGCAGCTTCGACATAGGTTGTGCAATTTTCGAAAAGTCTTTAATGAATCTTCGATAAAATCCTGCATGACCTAGGAAACTCCTAACAGATTTCACGCTCGAGGGAACAAGTAGCTTTTCTATCGTCTCTACCTTAGCCCGATCCACTTCAATTCCTTTAGAAGAAATATTGTGTCCCGATACTATACCCTCTCGAACCATGAAATGACATTTTTCCCAATTAAGTGCTAGATTAGTCTCTTCACAACGTGCTAACACACATTTAAGATTAATTAGACAAGCATCGAAATAGGTACCAAAAACTGAGAAATCATCCATGAACACCTCCATGATTTTGCCCACCAATTCGTCGAAAATCGCCATCATGCATCGCTGAAACGTGGCTGGGGCATTGCAAAGACCAAATGGCATCCGTCGATAAGCAAACGTACCAAACGGACAAGTGAATGTCGTCTTCTCTTGGTCCTCCAGAGCTAATCTGCAAGTAACCTGACAGGCCATCAAGAAAACAGTAAAATGCATGTCCTGATAACTTTTCAAGCATTTGATCAATAAAGGGTAAAGGGATCCTTTCTCGTGGCATCGTTCAATTTTCTGTAGTCGATGCACACACGTCATCCAGTTACGGTTCTCGTCGGAATCAACTCGTTCTTTTCATTGGGAACGACCGTCATGCCTCCCTTCTTTGGAACCACTTGGACGGGACTTACCCATGCACTATCTGAGATCGGGTAGATCACTCCGGCATCCAGTAGCTTAATGACCTCCTTCTTCACGACATCCTTCATGTTGGGGTTTAGCCTCCTTTGCCGTTGGACGACAGGTTTGAAGTCATCCTCCATGAGAATCTTATGTGTGCAGAAGCTTGGGCTAATCCCCCGAATGTCGGATATCTTCCATGCTAAGGCCTTTTTGTGCTCTCGCAGCACCTTCAACAGCTGGTCTTTTTGCCTGCCGTCGAGACTTGATGATATTCGAGATGTTCGGGCAATTGTTTCAACTCTAGGACAGATGGCTCTTCGATCGAGCTCTTTTCTTTGTCCTCCTCTTTACTTTCGTGGACTTTCGTCACAAGCTCGTCATAATCTTCTTCGCACTCATCGGTGGCCACCATCATAGATGATTGTGTATCGCCCCCGCCAAAAACCTGCAACAGACCTTGCACAGAAAAGATAAATCATGTTCAAAGATATCCAAGTAATAGCACTTATCGTCAAGTGAGCTAGGACTTTTCATAGAATCTGCCATGTTGAAAGTCACTTTCTCGCCATCAACCGTCAAGGTCAAAGTACCATTTCTAACATCTATCATGATTTCACCAGTGGCCAAGAATGGTCGACCTAAGATAAGAGGAATATTTTCATCTTCCTCCATATGCAAAATGATGAAATCGGCGGGAATTATGAACTTGTCCACTTTCACTAGGACATCCTCGATAACACCGCGAGGGTATTTTAAGGATCTATCAGGCAATTGGAGGCTCATCCTAGTGGGTTTTGGCTCGCCTAAACCTAATCTCTTAAACATAGAATAAGGCATCAAATTTATACTAGCTCCTAGGTCGGCTAATGCACGTTCAACAACAACATCTCCTATAAGACAAGGAATAGTAAAACTCCCTGGATCCTTAAGTTTCTTCGGCATTTTACTTTGTAAAATGGCTGAACACTCTCCTCGTAGGCACACAGTAGAAACGTCTTCGAGCTTCCTTCAGTTGGTGAGCAAGTCCTTGAGGAACTTCGTGAAATGAGGCATCTGCATAATAGCTTCAATAAACGGTAAGTTTATATGCATTTGTTTACACACACCCATAAATTTTCCAAATTGCTCCTCGTCTCGATCCTTCTTCAACCTAGCCGGATATGGGATCTTCGGTTGATATGGCTTCACCGGTGGTCGACGGGTCTCCTTCTCCGTTCCTCTTTTAGCTTCAGCCTTTTCGAGTTTCTCACCTTCGATTTTCTCAACGTCTTGCTCTTTGTGGACCTCGATATCAACCTTTTCTGTGGGTTGCTTCATCACGGGCTGCTCTCGCTCCTGCAATTCCTTCGCACTCCTTAAGGTGACGGCCTTGCAATGTTCCCGTGGATTCGTCTCAGTATAGCTCGGGAGTGAACCTTGAGGTCGTTCCGCCAATTATTTCGCTATTTAGCCCACTTGTTGCTCCAATTTCCGTACTGAAGCATCCGTGTTTTGAGCTCGTAGATCGATGGTTTGGAAATGTTCTTCCATCTTCGTTAATCGGCTCTCATGGGCTTGAGTGGTCTTGTTGAAGTTCGATAGGAGAATCTCCATCATACCCTTCATCTCCTTCATGTCATTAGATCCCGATCCTTGAGCTGTATTTTGATAATCGTTGCTCGATCCTCCAGATTGAAATCCCGGTGGTGGCCCTTGTTGGAATCCGGACTGCCTCTGCATCTGCTAGCCTTGATTGCCGTAGGACATGTTAGGGTGTGCTCGAGGTTGAAAACTCCTCTGGCCTTGGTAATTGCCCATGTAGTCAACATGCCCTAAGGGTGGTATGGCTTGACATTCCGAAATCTCGTGAGCTGCACCACAATTACCGCAGTGAGGTATGTATGGTATTTGTTGATGTGGTGCTGCGGCCATCGGGGTTATCACAGCATTGACGGCTTGCGGTTGAGCGCCCTTTGGTATAAGAGCTGTTAGTCCGATTACGCACTCAAGAGAGGATCAAAGGCTTAAAAATGATAAAGTTCTTAAAACACCTTCAGTGTGTGTTTGTGTGTGTGTGCCGAAATTTAGAACTCACTTTTTAAGAATTATGCTTTGACCAACCCTAATTAGGGTTAATGGGATGCCTTATATACCACATGAGTTGGTATATTAAGGCTTGGGACTCAAACAATAAAATATTTACTATTTGACCCCAAATACAATAAATTAACTAATATTGACCCAAAACTCAAATACTAACTAAGGACACTACAATTAATTCCTAACATTCTCCCCCTTAGTGTCCTTTCTTCGTCTTTGTCTGTTTCTTTGAGCCTTTGGGTCGTTGCTGGGCGTACACGGATTTCCGTAGTCCAAGCTTGTGCTCGTACGTCCTTATTTCCCTCCGGAACGAAAGCCTTTCTTGTATGTTGTTCAGCATATTCAGTATCTTGGCTTTTGTGTCCGGTCCTTCACCTTCCATCTTATCCAGTATGCTCCTCAACTTCTCTCGTATGATGAGGAGCGTTCCGTCGGAGAATTTTGGTATCTCCGATGTCTTCAATATTCGCTTTTCTCCCTTGTAGTTGATGTAGACCACCGCTGGATCTTCACTTTCGAACACGTGGCCTTCACCATATTCAACTTGTTCAGGGAGCTCGAATGATGGTTTGGTGAGGTTGACCTTTCTGACATTTGACTCCAGTGCTAGCTGCAGGTCGTGCGTCGCTCCGTACTTGATTTGTCGGAGCATGAACCTTTTGATCGTCATGTATCCTAATTTGACGTCCTGGTCCTGCAGCGTTCCCACGTATCGGTAGCTTCCAATCATCTGTGAGATGTCTTCAGCTCTGATGTACGGGAAGTCAGCCTCTGTCAAGGTCTCTCTTGTACCGTCTTCCCTCACTACGTGGTAACGCTTAGTAGGAAGGTCCCGAGCCGATCTATTCCAACTCTTTCTACGGCTTGTATTCGGGGCCTCTGCTTTTCCTCTCGCCTGAGAGCAGCCAGATCATTTCCTTTCCCTAAGAACATATGAAGACGTCTTAGGGAAAGAAGGTAGAGATTGGCTCTGCGCTCTGACAGGTGCGTCATCCCACGTAGCTCCACTCGTTCAATTTGACGAGCTGATCCTCTTTACGCCAGATTCTTTTCCTTATCTCTTCTTGGTATGGAACTAAGATTCTGACGTTTTGCCACGGAAGATCGACCGTTGCCCCGATCTTTGACATGAGAAGTGGACATCCTCATTTTGGACTTGATGTTTGAGTAGTTCCGGTAGATCGGGGAGGTCACTTTGCAGATCTTCCAGCTCCTCATCTTCATGGACTTTCACCAGGCTTATCGACGCCTTTTCGAGGAATAGTCTGGCGTTTTCTCGAAATCTGGCTTCGAGCTGGAGGTCCATCGGTTGCTTCAGCCATCCTTCTTCAAATATATATTTCTCTACCACATCATGTGGATTGTAGAGTTGGCTGATTTCTTCCGAGATTTGGAGGTCAATAGATGTGGCTTGAGGTGGACTTTGTCGGTAGAAGGTTCTTGGTGAGCTAAGGCTTATAGTGACTGGAGTGGGTGTCGAAAGGGAAAGTGTATTGGAGATCTCTTGTGTATTTTGTTCGGTTGTGGTTGAGATCTCCATGGTAGGGAATATTATTGTGGTGCTGGAGACTTGTTTTGTTTTGCCTTTTGAGCTTGAGGTATCCAGCGGGTTGGATTCTTGGACTGTTTTGGTTGTTGGCTGCTGCTGGTGAGGGGATTCGACTACACGCTGTCGGTTCTCCCCCTCGGGACGGTCCTCGTCTTCAGGGTCGTCCCGCGATCCAGATAGGCCCCCGGCTTGTGTTCGGCAGCTGGTGGGGTCAATCAGCCTCTGGATTTCTTTCTCCTTCGGTGTCAGGTGTGGCGCCGACCGGATACGTGCCAAAAGAATGTTGAAGAGTTCTTCAATGGGCACGTCCCACGGTCCTTCTTCTGGTTGTGTGAGTGAAGGAACAGCAGCAGCTGTCTCGTGTGTGACTGGAGTCTTGCCTTTGTCTTGTCTTGATGTTTCGATCGTAGCCGAGACTCCGTCACAAACGGATCGGGAAATAAAACGGAGCCACTGAGGCGTGCCGTTGTCGCGACGTCAGAGTAGATTTCTGACGTGCCGCCCACTGTAGTGGGTCTTCCGGGGCCACCAAGGCACACCGGTGGCAACGGTGCTAAGACAAACTCAGACCGTTGGCCCGAGACGACTGGTGGGATGTTGATCGTTTCGGGGCTTCCGCTCAGTCCCTCGGAGATTAACCCCAGAGTGACGTCAGAGAGCGTTCTGTCTAAGTCTGGAAGACTTAGAGGTGCGGAAAATAGTGTATGTGTCCTAGAAATGGAAAAAATTTTAGTTGGTGCGGACACTAGACCTGTGATCAAGGAGGGCGCAGTCGGAGGAAGTGAACTGCTTAATTCAACATCTATTGCCTCCGAATAAGGCAATGATGGTTGTCGTGGCTCCTCCGGTGCTATTGAGACGGTCGTCTGTTGGGAGATGACCGAATGGGTTGGAAGGGTTATTTGCGTGCTTGGGCCTGATGGCACGACTGCTACTCGGGAGACGATCGTGTCGTCTCCTGTTCCTACGGGTTCGGCCCGGCTTTGTAGTGGGTTAGAGGACTGAGGAGGTCGATCATGTTTTTGTTTGGTGCGACGCTCCTGTATGCGTCTTACGTCTTCCCCTCGTTTTGTTTTTCGTGAGGAACGAGGAGGGGAAGCGGCGCTTCCTAGACCTAACTGAGGCTGGGATAGGCTAATTCCCGGGGTAGGTTCGACTGGGTTTTGTCGAACCATAGGAGTGTCTTCAAGGGTGATGGATTGGAGGTACCTCGCTACTATTGGGTTGGAAGGATTAGCGATTTGTAGGAGGTGGTCAGGGATCCGCATCGACTCGAGATCAAATTTGGATTTGGAAGAATGGAGGGATGCTAGCTTGGGAATTTGGTATCCCTCCGATCTCGGTCGACGGGTTATCTCGGGGTGTAGGTCTTGAAAGTGGGTTATTATCACTGGAAACCACCGAAGGTAGGGAAGGACTTGTCGGGTTTTATTTTTGGTGGATAAGTCCCTTCGGCGGAGTTGGTCAAGGATATCGGCCCAGATCAACTGCACGATGTCATAATTTTTATTAAAGATGACACCGTGGAAGATGATCATAATGTTGCGGTTACAGCGATCTGGGCCTGAGTGCTTGGGTGATAGGCATTTGTTTATTATGAGAAAGAGTGTGCGCCAAGGTTGTGGAATGTCCTTGGCGCAGAAATCGGGTAGGTGTAGGGATTTATGGATGTCTGGGCGATATCCCATTAGGAGGAAGTCGGTTTTCAATTCTTCCTCCGTGGGTGGTGGGTTATATATTAGGCTGTGAGGTAGGTTTAAGATACGGCGTAGTATGGATGGGGTGAGGATTATGGGTGTTTGGTCTATTTGTGAGGTAAGTGAGGTTGGAGGGGTTTTTGAAGTTGATGGTTGTAGGTTGGCCCATAGCTGTTGTGCGTATACTTCTGGGGCCGATTCCGTAATGGTGAGGGCGGTGTGTAGAGGATGGTGACGAAGGATTTCGAGTATTATCGGTGCGGGGACCGTGATGTTGTCAAAGTCAATGGCCGGGTTGTTGGGTAGTTTAGTGGCCCATTGACTTTGAGGAAAGACTTCGTCAATTTGTCTCAACATGTTTATGTAATCTGCTAAGAAGAAAACACAGAAAATTGTTAGACTAGGCAGAGTAGATAAAAATGTTACTTAGAAAAAATTTCGGACTTGAAAAATTTTATATGAAAGTGCCCGAAATTTGCTTAAGTAAATAAGATTATACTTTTGAAATACAAGCGGCGAAGTTCACAAATTCGGCTAAGAGTACATTGAAAAGTTTAAAACTCGAAGTTTGATTTGGCCGAATTTGGATTAGAAAAGTTTTGTTCGCCGAATTTGATGAAGTTCGGGTTATGAGGATTTGAAATTTTTGTTCGCCGAATTGTAATGAAGTTCGGGTAAGTGAAAATTAAATCGAATTTGTTATCATCATTCATCAAATTCGGGTGCTTGTCTTTAAAATTGAATTTGCCGAAATTGACAAATTCGGGCGATGGAATTCGACTGTGAGGAGTCGGGGTACAGTAGAAATTCGCCGAATTTCGAGTGAACAGTAGAAATTCGCCGAATTTTGGATTGAAAAGCAGAAATTCGGATGAAAATTTAAATTTTACCCGAATTTCGCCCGAAACCTAAAAATTAAAATAGGTCGATTCCATCGGGATTTGGATGAAATTTTGGCAAATAAATTGCAGATTCGGGGTCGCCATTACCTTCTGTAGTAAAATCGAAGTTGAAGAGATTTGATTTGAAGATTTTGTGTTTGCGCGAATTTAAATTCGAGAGTAAATTTTCTGAAATTCGGGCGTTAACTTGTAAATTTAGGGTAAATAATGAAATTCGGGCGAGTAGTGAGATAAATAGGGGTTACTGTGCAAAAGTTCGGGTGAATGAAATTCGGCATGTTAAAATTGAGTTTCGCCGAAATTCGTTCTGATTAAGTAAAAATTATATGAAATTCGGCGAGTGAAATTGAAATTGGCCGAATTTCTTCACTGTTAGTCCAAAATTGGACTTCCGAAATTTTATATTATGTCAAAGAGCTCCCCCTCAATAAAATGATATATACTCCCCCGTAATAAAAATAAGCTCCCCCTTAATAAAAATGAAATATGCTCCCCCTTAATAAAAATGAAATAAACTCCTCCTTTCCACTAAATCTCTCTGTGTAGTTGCTCAGCAGTTCTTTTCTTCCAGTCACGTGTGTGGAGCAACCCGAGTCTAAGTACCACACATGACTTATCTGCAAGATAAGTTTAAGCAGTGTTAGAGATCCCGTTTATTACGGGTCTTCTATCATTTGCAGAGGTTAAAGTGCATGCAAGATTGGGTGAATTGTGTACCAGGTTGGCTTGTGTCTTTCCTGAGTTTTTCGGTACCCAAATTTTCTTTACCCCTAATGGAAAACAGAGCTTTGTGCATGCAGCAAGCACTGTTTTAACTACCCAGATTTGTTTGCAATCTTTTCCCTTAGCTTCAGCTCGGGTTTTCGATTGCTCAGGTATTTTTGGGTCTGATTTGGTCACGTTTTTTACCTTTTTCTCTAAAGCTTGAGCTTTAGCTTTTGTTTCAGTGGGAGTTGGCCTTCTGAATGTTCTAGCTACCTTTTCGTCAACTTTTAGGTTGGACGTTTTGGATGGTAGAACCGTTTTCGTGTGTGTTCCTGAAATCATATCTCTACGACGTATAAATTTAGCATTCGTAGCTATACACTTATCGTAGGTAAGATAATCACTGACATTCTTAACAGAACTTGTTGTGGAAGGAATACGGGAATAAGCGGAAGCATAGTTCGAACTACATGAAGAAAGATTTCTAAATGTTTTTGGAAATAATTTTAAATCAGAAACACTAGTCAAATTTTGCTTCGTCTTTTTATCAAAGATTTTGGCATCCTTCTCTTGCGTTCCTGAATTTTTCTTCCCAGCAGTCTCTGTCCGTCTCAGATCTGTCATAGATGGTGAAGGGATGTTAGTTGTTGCTTGAATGATAATCTTCTTAGTTAGCCTATTCTTCATGGATGAGGAATCTATTGGTGTTATAATAACAGACTCCGACTTAAAAGATTTAGCGAGATCAGCATATGATTGATTTTCAAGTGAGGAAATTCTCTCAAGGAGTTTCTCCTTTTCAGCTTGAAATATTTTCCGTTCGAGCTCTATCGTGGATTGAATATTCTTGATCTTTTGAGGAATGTAAATTCGGCAAAGATCTGAGTTCTTTGAGCTAGATGTTTCTGTCATGGGCTGATCAGATTCAGAGGGAGGATGGGGAAACATATGTAGATAGTCATTTGAAAGAGGAATTTCCCTACTTCCATAACTATCGTTGATTTCCTTGTAATCCAAGGATATTTCGGCCTTGCTTTTGTTCTTGCGCTTTTCCTGTTCTAGGTTATCTTCTTCTTCAGATGATCTGAGAAAGGCTAACAAGCTAGGTATTCCTAGTCCTAGGTATGCAGCATTGTAAAGAGCAAGTGGCCGTTTATCAGTGGTTGGTTGGTTTGGCTTAAAACCTAAGCCCTCACGTGGATTGTAAAATCTCGTGTCCTTAGGCTGATTCAAGAAAATCGTTTTGTCGGTTTGTCCCCTTTTCGTAAGGAGGTCCTCCAGACTTTTGATTTTGGAGTAAAGCTTCTTACGTTCCTCCATTAGAAGATTGTATTGATCTGTTTTACCAATACGCTCTTCTTCACTAATTCGCAGGCTAGTGGTTAATTGACTAATATTTGCATTCAGCATATTAGTCTCGGATTCAAGCTTCGAGATTTTCTCAGATGCATTTTCTAAATGACATCTGAGAGTTGCTTTTTCACCTAAGTGTTTGAGCACACATTGATAATTTGTTGCGTTTTTCTTTTCCAGAGCTTCTAGTTTTTGCAAGTGTTCTAATGGAGAATTCTGGATATGCTCAAGCACGGTCAGTTTTGATGTCAGGGAAACTACTTTTTCTTCAGATTTTACTAGATTAGCTTCAGCTAATTCTAGTGATTTTTCTGAAGTAGCTAGTTTATTTTCTAGCTCAGTGACCAAATTTTGTGTTTTGGCCAAGATGATGTCATTCTTGGCCATATCTTTATATGTAGACTCCCCCCTTTTCATTGTTAGAATTGGGGGTCTGTTATCACTTCCGATTGCTATGATATCCATGGATGTAGTTGAGTGCCTTTTAATGATCGTTCACGGTCGTGATCTGCAATCCTAAATGGTCAGTTTCGAGAAATAACGTCAAAGATTAACGTTAAGTTTGAATAAATTTTGGTTGGATAGAAATTGTGTTTAAGTGATCGACTTTTTATTTTAATTTGAAAGAGTAAAATTCGGGCACTTGTAGAGTTGTTGCCGAAATTTGAATTCTGAAATTCGGATGAAAAGACTTTGTCGAGAATTTTGAAATCAAAGGAAATCAAAATTCGGGTGACAAATATAAGTTCGCCGAAGTTCAGGATTAAATTAAGGTAGGAAAAGTTTTATCGAAAATTACTTTCAAAATTCGTGTAAACTAAATTCAGTCGAGAATTAAAAAAAATCAAAATTCGGGTGACTTTCTGATAAAAGTTCGCCGAGAATTAAGAAATTCGGGTGACTTAAATCAAAACTTCGCCGAAAATTTTAAGTTGAAATTCGGGCAATCTTAATTTTAAAATTCGACCAAATTCGCCGTTAATTTTAAACAGTAGAAAGCAAATTCGGCGAATAAACTTAGCTTACTCAAATTCGGTCAATTTTCTGATCGAAAATTTTCTCAATTTCGGCGAATTTCAATTGAAATTCGGCAATATGAGTTAATTTTCGGGTTCAAGAACGAACTTCGAGCGAATAAACAGAGAAACGCCCGAAATTTTTCCAGCAACTTTAAAACACACCAATTTCAATCGATTTCTCCCCAGAAATTTCTCAAACTTGACGAAAATTAATCTAAACGAGTTCCTAAACAAGCCAAGACTGATAATCAAGCATTTAAAGGTTTAAAAACATCAATAACAGCAAGATCTAACCCAAAATACTTGAAAAAAATCGAAAATAAAATTTGCTTAGTAAACTCTTTCGATCTTGACGAAATCAAACGAAATTGGTATAGATTTGCACAGATCGATCCGTGTCTTGCTCTGATACCACTTGTTAGTCCGATTACGCACTCAAGAGAGGATCAAAGGCTTAAAAATGATAAAGTTCTTAAAACACCTTCAGTGTGTGTTTGTGTGTGTGTGCCGAAATTTAGAACTCACTTTTTAAGAATTATGCTTTGACCAACCCTAATTAGGGTTAATGGGATGCCTTATATACCACATGAGTTGGTATATTAAGGCTTGGGACTCAAACAATAAAATATTTACTATTTGACCCCAAATACAATAAATTAACTAATATTGACCCAAAACTCAAATACTAACTAAGGACACTACAATTAATTCCTAACAAGAGCATTTAACACCGTCTGAAGTTGAGTTTGCGTCGTGGCCATTTGCTGTTGAAGAGCATCAAACTTAGCATTCATCGTTGTATCCTTGCTCACTTCATACATTCCAGGCGCCCTCATTCTTGTGTTGCCTCGCATGAAGCTATTTCTCGTATATTCTTCGATTAAATTCCAGGCTTCAGTGGCACTAAGCTTCACAAGTCCTCTGTTTGCGGCACCGTCTAGCATATGAGCCGTTTAATCGTTGAGTGCATCGTGGAATCTATTGATGATTGCTGCATTCGTCATTCCATGTTGTAGGCATTTCTTCAACAACGCTTTGTACCTCTCCCATACTTCGTAAAGATTCTCCGTGTCCTTCTGATGAAAGAGTGAAATTTCAGTCTTTAACCTGAGAACCTTCGATTGCGGGAAAAAGTAGCCAAGAAAAGCCCCGCGCAGCTCGTCCCAAGTAGTGATAGATTTCGGTGGTAATAGCTTCAACCACTCCTTTGCCTTATCTTTGAGAGAGAATAGAAACAACATAAGCTTGATTGCATCATTCGACACCCCATTGATTTTGATGATGTCCGTAATTGCCAAGAATGCTTTGATGTGTTTGTACGGATCATCCTCAGAATTGCCTTCGAATTGAGCCGTCTGGAATATCATTTGAAGCCATGAGTTCTTCAGCTCAAAGTTGTTGATTGTGATCGGTGGTATGACAATTGCCAACTCCGTACCACCGAGTGTATCGTTCTTGAGCAAATCTTGCAGTAATTGCTCCTCGTTATTAGCTTCTTGATCTGCCATCTCCTTCGGTGTTCCCGAACTATCGACTGACGTCTCTGGGTGAGAGGTGCTTGCGGTGTCCTGAGTGTAATCAACTAGCTGAATAGATTCGTCGGACGAATGACTTTCAGAAGTTTCTTGTCTCAGACTTCGTCGCAATGTACGCTCAAAATTTGAAGATCCTTCAACAACTGGATACGATGGATGGCTTCGGGTCATTCACCGTATAAGTGTACCTGAAAAAGTCAACGAACCACGTTAGCTAGGTAACGAAACACAAACCAAAAGACAGTTGCAGATAAGAAACGTTGATTAACTAGAATTAAATAACAAATAAGTAAATGGCTAAATTACCGAACTCGGGTTTTCCTAATATCAATCTAATCCCCGCAACGGCGCCAAAAACTTGATCGCGATGGCGTGTGCCCTTAAATATGGTATAGAGATTCGTGCATACACGTCAAGTAATAATTAAAACGAATACGTTAAACTAGCACCACGCGCGATAGGCAGTGTACCTATCGTTTGTAGAATAGCTTAGCGAGTATCCGAGTATCGAACACGATGAATAACATTGATTACTAGTAATTACCTATCAATTCGATATTTAGCCTAACAAGTAGTTTGTGATTTTTTTATGTTTGAACTAGATCCAGACAACTCAAACTAACACGATGAAAGAACTTAAGACACGACTGAAGATTTAAAAGAAACTTTTCAAGTGGAGAAGAATGTGCTCGGGATTTCGAATCCCGCTAGCTATCGTCGACGAGGCCTTAAACCACCGTATCAAAGCAGATAATGACTAAATCGCAGTAATTTCTTTTGACTCCCGAATTTGCTGTCGCCCTAAACGGTCGCGAGGATTTATATTAGTTTACCTACAGCGAGGTCGACTATTTGCTTTCGCCCTATAGTCGACTCCTGACGTTTACGAAATGACTAACCGTTCTTTAGCTTTCGCCCTCAACGGTCTACCAAGTGTCACACCAATACATAAACACATCAAATGTGACCTTCAAAACAACACATGGACATATTGAATCGAAGAAACAATGCCGTAAACGATAAATAAACAATGTCGCGTGTTCACGAGTGTTATTACGCCCAAACGACAACTCTACCCAGCGTTCATCTTATCCCGAGCACATAAGAAACTTAAGAGAGATCTATGAATCGTATACCAAATAAAGAATAGAGAATACATAGATCTTCCCTATTTCACGAGCCCACGCAGATCCAGCGTCCTTTGTGCTAGATCTTGGATAAAATAAGCTTCGAATCTTCACTTTAGCACCTAGGAATCGTTTTGATTGATTCCTATGGGTCATGAGACGTCCCTTAGGTGTATTTTATCTTTTGGAAGTGAATTATGTCGATCTCGATCCAGATCTAGGTTGAGAAGTGCAGCTTATATAGAAAGTAATATGCAACACGGCTTAACACACCGACAGACACGGCCGTGTAAGAAGTCTGAGGTCCCGCGTTTGCGATGCTGCACAACAACACGGCCGTGTATACCAAAGCAACAAACCGTGTAAACCTGCCGAGGCTTCCTCTTTCACTGATGAACCACACACGGCCGTGTAAAGTGTCGCTCAAGGCCGTGTAAATTGTCGAGGCTTACCTTGAACAGTGATGGAGTAAGCACGGCTGTATTGGTTCTTTGAAGTGGCCATGTTGTCTATGAACATGGCCGTGTTGTTGGTTGGTTAGAGCCGTGTTGGGTCGCCGAGGCTTACTATCCTTTTTGCGTGATCAAACACGGCCGTGTTGGTGCATAGTGAAGCCGTGTTTCTGGTGAACTTGGTCATTTTTGCCCCATATTCTCTCGATTGGTCCCGATTGTTATCTTGTACTCCTTCCATATCAAAACATAGGTATAATCTTTAATATAAGTACAAGATAACTCAAATAAACCAAGTTACTACCTAAATATGATAGAGATAAACGTATAAAAATACGTTTATCAGTTACTAAACAAAACCGCCCACTACCATACCATTACATAAGAGAGGGAAGTGCTTTCTTTTACCTATAAAAAATACTCATATCCTCTATCATGGGATACAGGGCTGGCTTTTGGGTAAAGCAAGTGAAGCAAGGGCTTTAGGCCCCTGACTTTTTTAGGGGCCCCCGTTTGTAATATTATATATATATATAATATATAAATTATTTAATTAGTTAAACATGTTATATATCTTGAGGCCCTCAATCGAGTTATGATATTATATAAATAAAATTTAGTGAGTTAAAAATGTCAATATCTTGTGGTCCTCAATTTAGTAATGATATTATATAAATAAAATTTAGTGAGTTAAAAAGGTCAAATATCTTGATGCTCTCAATTTAATAATGCTATTATATAAATAAAGTTAGTTAAAAGGGTCCAATATTTTGACGCTCTCAATTTGGTAATTATATTATATAAATAAAAAGTGAGTTAAAAAGGTCGAATATATTGATGCCCTAATTTAATAATGCTATAATATAAATAAAATTTAGTGAGTTAAAAAGGTCCAATATCTTGAGGTTCTCAATTTAATAATATTATTATATAAAAAAATTTAGTTAGTTAAACAAGTCCAATATCTTGAGTTCCTCAATTTAATAATGCTATTATATAAATAATATTTAGTGAGTTAAAAAGATCCAATATTCCGCAATTTAGTAATGTTATTATATAAATAAAATTTAGTTTGTTAAAAAGGTCAAATATCTTGAGGCTCTGAATTTAATAATGTTATCATATAAACAAATCTTAATTAATAAAGCCTAAAAAGTAGATCTTAAATTTAACATAATCAATAGTTAGACTACAATGATATTGGATTATGTTGACAGTTCCCGTGACTGTTGCTTTTGCAAAAAATAATTTTTCAAAATTAAAAATTATGCAAAACTACGTAAGATCCACAGTATCGCCAGAAAAATTAAACGGATTCGCTGTATCAATAGAAAATGAAATATTAATTATAAAATTTCAGAAAAGAACTTTCGTAAGAAAAAGTTATAAGAATAAATTTCATGTAAAATTAGTAATCACTAAAAGAAAAAATTTTCTTTTTAAAAAAATCTGACACCGTCTTTTATAAATTTTAAGTGTTATATTCGCCCCATCCGAACTCAAATAAAGCGTGAATATTGTGGTAGATTGACAAGTAAAAAAGGCTCTGTTGCCCCTGATGGGATAGACGATCGGCAATAGCGAAATGAGGTATAAAGTTCGCTCGAAATTGTAACATCTAGGGGTTCATATGATTCGGCGTGGCGTGGCCTGCTCTCTCTGAGTGCATATGTTCAATGGTGGTTTGTTGATTTTGATCCTCTTTGCTAAACCCTAATCATGCGCCTCTTTAGGTTATTTGAATTGTTTTTTGTCTGTCCTAAACGTTCTGGAGGATTTTTTTTTCCTGATTAAGTTTTAGGTGTTTTTAAATTTAATTATAGTGACCAGCAATCGATTTTCTAAGCTATAGATTTGGTCTCGCATCATTTCCCTCTCATAATCAAACGATAATCATGTGACTCACCTTTTGGAGAACCTTTCTCAGGTTTTAATAATTTTACTTCTTTCCCCGCCATAATCAAGCGGTGATGCTTCTAATTACAGTGCCCTCTGTCCTTCTCCATGTATGCGTTTTATTTTCATTTTTCCTTTAATTAATAATTTTTATTTTATTTCTTCTGCTAATTGCTTCTGTTAATTGATTGTTAATTGTATCGTGACTGCTGATTTTCTTTTTAGTGGTGGAATTTTGTTGAATGTCTCAAGTTGCATGATGAAATTGCTAATGGTTTTGCTCGCTGATGTTTTATATTAAAAATACGATTTTTTGATAAGGGCCTTTGGTTACTTTGTGAATGAGTGACAGTACTGTAGCTATTGGATATTATATTGTTGTTGGACTCTAAATTTATCAACCCACGCTGTATAGAAATTTCATTTAATTCTAATGAAAATAACGATCGAGTTGGACGCCTTGAAGTGCTTCGTATTACCAAGAACACAAGTGTTTCGGAAGAAATATTGATCATTATTTATTTACTTTTAGTGTGAGTGCCTAATTTGTCTACATGAGACTAGAAAAGATTTTGACATTTAATATTTTATATAGGTTGACTTGGAAAGGATAGCAAAAGATACGTCTGGCTATGTTGGTGCTGACCTTGCAGCTGTCTGCACCGAATCTGCTCTTCAATGCATCCGAGAGAAAATGGACGTCATTGATTTAAGACAATAGGTTTGATGCTGAGATACTGAACTCCATTGTAGTTTCAAACGAGCACTTCCAAACTGCACTTGGTACAAGTAGTCCTTATTAGAGACGGTAAGTGACTTTTATTCGAACTTTTTTCTTTCATAATCGTGCCATATTAACTTGACGTTCGTATAACAAAATGAAAATATTTTAGGGTACGTTTGGATTCGTGTATTTGAATTGAAATCTGTTTTCAAATTATAAATTTCAAAATCCTAATTTCAAATCTAAATTCATCGTTTGGCAAACATTAGGATTTCGGAATCCGGATTTCAAAATGAAGCTCGAGTTCGAGCTCCAACTCATGAGTTCGTCGACCTCGACCTCGACCTCGAACTTTTTATTAAAAAATTAAAATGTAAAAAAAAAAAGCTAACAAAATAAAATAACTCGTGAGTCGGCGCGTGAGCTTTCGATCATCGTTCGTCGAGCTTAAGTCAAACTATTTTTGAACCAACTCGAAATCTTACGTCGAGCTCGCTAGCCGGCTCGACTCATCGTTCGTCGAGCTCGAGCCGCCTCATCGAGCACGCGAATCGGCTCGACCCATCGTTCACTCATAATTGTATTACTATTATCATTATTATTATTATTATCATTATTATTTACGAAAATCGTTACGGCGTCGAAATCGGACCACTTGTGGTCGAATTTCAAATCCATCAAACAACTAAGGATTTGAATTCTCCTCGGATTTGGATGAAATCGAAATCGAAATCCGAACGGTTGCCAAACGGGTGATTTGGATGAAATCCGGATTTCAAATCGAAATCCAATAATCCAAACGGAGCATTACTTGATTTTGTAGATGATAAACCGTAAAGAAGAAGACGAACATAGATGATCGGAAATCGTTTTGCTCCTCAGAGGAATCATCGTATTGGGAGAATTGTGACAGCAATGGTAATTGGCTTCATGTTCATCGTGCTTCCTTTCTTGATTATCACATGATGGTGGGTTTTCAGTTACGTCCATGTAGTTTTTCAATATTACATACTCAATCCCCCATCTCCATGTCAGTTTGATCAAAAAACTCTCATCTACATGGTGTGTCAAGGTATAACTAAAACTCATTTGTTTTGATATATAATTTGTTTACTCAATAGATCAAAGACGTATACAAATAATGAAGCGGCAGGGACGATATTAATTTATTTCAGTAACACATAATTGACCAATTAATTTTACTAGTAACCGTGGCACACTCTACGCGTGTGCAAAGATATTTCGATCCAATTAATAAAATAAGCGAATCAAGTATGGTATATGAGACAGAAATTATTTTGTAGAGCCCAGGGTTTCTACTGCAAATGTTGTTAATTCCACATGGACATCATAAATATAAAAATTTTACATATCAAGAAAATGGAACACAAATTTCATTTTGAATTACAGAATTCCTAATAAAGCTGAATGAAATAGTGGAAACACAAAATAAAATGAAAGGCATACTCGAGCAAAAATGTGCCACAATGTTGCATTGCATCCTACAATAAGCAAAGAGACAACCCTGCGCGGAATAATGCCACAAATATATCTCTTGTCTAATCTGCGACGCCTTCATCCATATCAGTTGTGTGATTATTAAGAATTACGCTTTCATCAATATTGCTGAAAAAAGGAAAAAAAAAAAAGAAAATTTTACCTGTTCGGACATCTTGTGCTTGAGGGCTTTATCCTTGTCAAGAACCTTGATAGCCAGCGGCTTTCCATTCCCGGAATTTTTACAAACTTCACTTTTGCAAAGGTGCCCTCACCAATTGTTCTTCCGAACTCGTACTTCCCAATTCTTCGCCTGAAATCGTCCATGCGGTGGATAATTTACATGTTTCATCCGTACGTGGCTTCCTCCACGCAGAATGGCCATTGCAATCACATCCAACAGTTTGCTCCTAAAGGGAAAGTTTGTCGTCTGCGAACCGTGGGTTGGTGAGTTAACTTGTGAATTAACTTTATTTGTTCTATCGTGAGAAATTGTTTATTAGATGCTGATGAACGTGGGCTAATCAAGTAACCGACAGAAGTAAAAGTATGGAGAATTAATGTTTTATAATAAAATAAATTATACGTGTCAGACAGACACACCAATTGCATTGACATATCAAAATCGAAATTGAGCAGTTTTTCGGGGCAATAAATCAACACCGTTCAATACTTACAAATTAAAAGTCCAAATTAAAATTAAAATGCTACGCCATTAGGGCTGGTATAAATATAAAGGTATAGATGATATTTTGTAATTTTATTGAAATAAATAACATGTCTTATTTTTTATTATCCTCAGGAAAAAAACACAATGTTCAAGGATGATGACGTTATTAAAGTGGTAACTATTATTTTTAATACAAACTCGTAAATTCCCTACTATATATGCATGTATATGTAAAACTTGAAATTTTTTTATTTCAGGTTTTTCAGAGTTCGTATTCAATGTGGTTGTTAGGATCGTTGTCCAGTGTTTTAAAATAAGACTTCGTAAATCTCTTTTGTTTTAAACACTTGAAATATACTTGAATTGTAATTACTCGGGTTTTTGAAAATAACTTAGCAGCGAGATATTAAGCGAGCTTGGGTTTTAATCCAAGCGGAAAATACTCGACCTAATCCTCTTAAAATCGGTTTTATGGGCTTAAGAAAATACTCAAAAATCTATGCAAGTTAAAGATCGATTTTGATTGAAGCATTTTATTGAACACATAAAATGCTTCAACTATACATTCTAGAATATGAATGAATGCAACGCGGTGAACACGTAATTTGTTTATGGAAGTTCGGAGATCAATCTCATATGTTTCCCCTTCTTCCCCGCAAGGAAGGTTCCACTAGAAGACTCGACTTACATACAACGATGTATAACCTCCTTAGCTTAGACTTACACAATATAGCATCTCGTTATACTCCGCTAACTAAACTCCTAGCAACCACGATTGTCCCGCAAGGTCAATCGTAACGGTTGTAGGCCGCAACCTCACAACATACATTCATTATTAACGTCTTTATGCTAAGACAACTCGTAGGGCGGCACCCTCACGGCGAACACACGACTTAACGTCTTAGTGCAAAGACGACAACATTCTTTCTCGTCTTGGTGCGAAGACTACATGCACTTGTTTATTGTCTTTGTGCTAAGACTCTCACTCAACTAATCTATTTCGCTTCATTTATTTATTGTGTGAGTGAGGTGTGTGGGTTTGAACTTGTAGCTCTCTATATCTTATGTAACCCACACACAAAGAAGAACTCCACTTTTGATTTTCTTCTTTGCTCTTATTCTTCTCTCTTAGATCTCTCTTTGGATGTGTTCTTGTTTGCTCTTAGATCCTTATCTTTCTTGTGATGTTCCTTGTGTATTTATAGGCTTCCAACCTTTATATAGCCGTTAGACTCATTAAAAGAGCCGTTGGAAGCTTTTGTCTTGACTTGGTCAATGATGTCAGCATTACTGACTTGTACATGATGTTGTGATGTGAAGGCTTGTACATAGTACTGGTCCTGTCCAGTACCGGTCCTCAGAACCGGACTTGTCCTGTACCGGTCTTGTCCAGTACCGGTCATGCCCAGTACATGTCTTGTCCAGTACCGGTCCTGTCCAGTACCGGTCCTCTGTCCATTACTATCTTGTCCAGTACCGGTCCTGTCCAGTACCGGTCCTGTCCAGTACCGATTCTCTGTCAAGTACCGTTCATGTCCAGTACCGGTCCTCAGTACCGGACCTGTCCAGTACCGGTCCTCAGTACCGGACATGTTCAATACCGGTCCTCAGTACCAGATCAGTCCAGTACCAATCCTCAGTACCGGTCCTCAATGCAGCGCATTGACCAAACAAGTTTTTCGCACTGACTTTTGATATCTATTTTTTTTTTACTCGAGCTCATCTGCACACTTAGTAAATATGTTAGTAACACATAATAAATTTTGTGTTTATCAAACCGGATTGCTAGATATTTAAATCCAACAGTGGTAAATATAATGAAGAAGATTATAGGTAAAGTTAAAGTTTCAATCAGGGACTCCGGCAATGAGGAGTGGAGATGGGGTTGTTGAATTTAAATCAAGATAAGGATCGGGAGATTGGTGATCTCAATGATTTGCTTGAGTAGAGTAACAAAGAGGTTCGTTTTTCTTCTTTCTATATTGATTTAGGATCTAAATCTGTATAATCTTTGCTCTCATCATCTTTGCCTAATTATTGATCGATGCTTTTATTAATTGTAACATCACTTTTATTTGGTTAGAAAAATCCAATTTTACTATAATCAAATTTTAACCTGCATTAAATGTCTATTAAGGTTTATGGTATGATAAGGTTGTACTGTGGAGTTTCTACTCTTCAAAAAATAGATTGAAAAGTTGAAAGATTTGTGATTGAAGCAATCCCGACACCACGAAGTCTCAGCTTCAGGACATGTTGGAGACAAAAAGTTCAGAGACATAAAACATTCAAGGAGCTCATTCCAAGTCTTCAAAGGCAGGTTTCTTCCATAACTGGACAGCTGCAAGATCTCGCCGACGATCTAGCAGAGGTGAAACATTAGTGCGTTCTACAAGCTAGCGGTAAGTACTTTTGCTTCTGTATATATAATAATGATGGAGCGGGTGGGTGATTAGTCATTTTTTGTCACATTACATGTAAAGGTTGAAAAATATAATGCAAGAGGATATGTATCCACACCGAATCAAATATGATACCGATTTTAGATTATGTTGTGCAGCATGATCTAGAGTTCTGCTCATGAGACACAACCCCAGATGATATGTATCCAAACTTCATATTTTTAGAGTTCGTATTCAATGTTGTCAAAAGAATGACAAAGAGTATTATGGGTCAATGTAAAATTGCATTCTTAATCCATATAGTTTTGCATGTAACCTTGAAATAGTCATGATTGTGAATGTATTAATCTATGCTATGACATGATATTTCTTAGTTAAAAATATATTGATCAAAGACTTTTCGATGCTTTCTAAGACCATCTTCAACCGAAAAACTCATTCTCAAACTCAAATTTATTCTCAAACTCAAAATGCAGTAATTCTTCTCCAACCATTATACGCATCCTCAAACTCAAAATAATATCCTTTGAATATTCTTTTCAACATCAACTTTTACAACTTTTTAATAGTACCTACATAGTTTACAACTTTACACACCACGATATTATTTTAAATTCCATTGAAAAAATATATACTAAGATTTATATTAATTCTAAAAATGTTTATAAAAAATATTGGTCCTGTTATATATTTTTATTTTTCGTCATTATTTTATTTTTATTTTATTTTCCATATATTTTCGGTACAAACAACTATTTTAATTATTGGCTATTAACGGATATTACTACAATATTTATTACTAATTCTGTACATTTTATATTTTTTATATACTTAAAAGTTAATTATTGATTTAAGAGGGGGTATGTTGCAAGACTTAAAAAATATGAGTATATCAACGGTGCCAACGCAAATATGAGATTTTTGGTGAGAGAATTTAAGCATATCCTATTTTCGGTTTGCGTATAGGCATCCGTTGGAGTATTTTTTTGGGTTGCAGTCTTTTTTTTTTCCCATCCATTGAAGAAGCTTTAATGCAATTATTACATTTCATGTTTTTAATGCCTTTTGTTGACTATATTTTTAGTAGATTTATTTTTCATTGCCCGCACATCGAGTGTGTACCGGTTAGTAGTATATGTGCGTGTGTGTATTTCTTTTCATCTTCATACTTTTGTTATTCATAGTAGTAAAAATCGGCCTAAGCGGCTGTAGGTGCTAGGGGGACCCCTGCACGATTAAATCGACTATGCGATTGATTACTCGGTAAACCGATTAATTAGCTAGACCAGTTAATTAGCTAGGTCGATCAATTGGTTACCTTTTTGTGAAAAAAAAATTGAATACGAAGTATTAATGTTGCATTACTCTAATTGACATTATTTATTTTGAATGTTCAGATAGTTTTGAGACATTTTTTCTTTCGTAAAAAATTAAAATATTTGATATATGGAAAATAAAATAATTAAAAACGAATATACCGTCTAATGTCACATGACTAACGTGGTAGGTAGATTTGGTACGTATTTACTTGCCCTCTAAGGACGAGTCCCATCTATAGAAATATGTGGCATAAGCCCATAGCCGATTGAATGGAGATACGTCGGGATTGTTTAAAAACTCAACAACCAACGTCAAACACAAACACAAACACACACACATACACACACATTATTTTTTTTTTTTTGTTGTCTCGAGTACACCCACTCCACTGACTATGGGGTTGCACCACACAATCCGGCATACCGTGGGCCAGAGTGAGACTAATCTTTGGAGCCATGTGAGAATATACCACTTATGCCAAACAACTAACGAAATACAACTGATCTATGATTAGATTTTCAAATAAAATAATATCAAATAAATTGCCCTAAATTCAACAATTCAGCCCGTGTAGGGTTTGGGCTCCCATTGGGATAAAAGCCAATTTTGTCAGCCCATATAAGAGTACAACACAACTTGAAAATCTAGGGGCAACATGTGTGATAGCAGCAGAAAAACAACAGCTCATTTTCAACAGCAAAAAAAATTCCAGCAGCTTCACTCATCTGCGGCACATTCGAAATTTTCACAGTTGGAGGGGCAAACCTTGTCCGATCGACCTGAGATTTTAACTGAAAATAGAAGACTCGTCGATCTTCATTTTGATGTCTGAGATGTGAGTTACAAATTTTGGAAGTTGACTATTGTTTCTGGCGACGATTTTGATCTTGTATTTGAGTTGTGGTACTTTTGGAGCTTGGTACCATGGCTCGTCGTGGTTGTGTTGGATTGTAATTCGTTGTATTCGATTTGGTGATTAGTGGATTTTGGACCGTTTGGTCCCGTGTGTTTTACCTCTTCGATTTGAAGGGAGTTTTCCACGTTATATCGTCGTGTTTTCGTTTCCGTTGCACTTCTACGTTCAATCCGCATTTGTGCTGCCTTGTTGCTGTTTAATATTCGATTTGCACCGTCCAATCCTATCAGAGTGGTATCGGAGCTTCGGTTGGCTTTGTCAATATTCTTTTGATCGGTTAATAATGGAGGCGAATTTGAACATAATAGTTTGTTTGAAGGGCACGAATTATCACAAGTGGAAGGGCACGATGAAGGATCTTTTATTTGTGAAGAATTTGCATCTTCCGGTCTTCGCTTTATCAAAGCCTGATTCAAAAACTAATAAACAATGGGAATTTGAGCATCTTCAAGTATGTGATTTTTTCGACAATGGGTTGAATACAGTGTATTGAACCATATTGTGAATGAGACACATGCTAAGTCGTTGTGGGAAAAACTTGAGACGTTATATGCTTTCAAAACAAGTAACAATAAACTGTTTCTTTTGAAGTAAGCGATGCATTTGCGGTATCAAGAAAACACGTCCATTTCTGACCACATTAACGAGTTCCAGGGGTGATTTGATCAGTTCGGCATGGGCACTAAGTTTGAAGGGGAGGTTCTCAGTTTATGGCTTTTATACTCTCTCTGTTTCATGGAAAAGTTTCAGAGTCTCATTGACCAATTTGGCTCCCGGTGGTTTGGTAACATTGGACTATGTCAAGAGCAGTTTCTTGAACGAGGAGGTAGAAGGAAAACACAAGGTACTTCGTCACATTTCGAGATGTTGGTTACTGAAAATAGGGAGAGAAGTTGACATGTGGGCCAGAGTTACGCAGTCGAGGCAAGAGCAGAGGAAGAAGCAAGTCAAGATTGAAATTCAAGGAATTTGAATGTGACTATTCACTAGTAAAAAAAAAACACAATAGGCCACGGCACTATAGGCGTTCGTTTCTAAAAAACCAACGCATATAATACGCGCAGTGGTATTTTCGTAATATTTTTGAAGTTTGTTTCACTTAGAGCTAAAAGTTTGGGCCTGAGCCCATGGGCCGACCCAGTCCGCTCGGAAAATAAATCGGGTTTAGGCCGTAAATTTAGGAGCCCAAAAAGTGATCGGGCCTTTTGGCCCGGCCCACGATGGCCCGACGGGTTAGTTGGCCCGCTTTTTATTTTTTATATTCATTTACTTTTATGTGTAATATTTATAAAATTGGATTTTATAGAGGAAAAAAAAAATATTTTTACAATCTTTTCAAAATATATGTATATATGTTATTTTATATAATATTAGGTAAGAATGATATTTTATAATGAATAATTAAAATAGTTTTTAAAAATTAAATTTATAAAAAAAATAAAAAATCGGGCCGAATGGGTTAGGGCCGGACTAGTCCGGTCCATATATAAATGGGTTAGGACCAAGATTCTACCGGCCTGTAGATATTAGGGTCGGCCCGACCCGGCCCGTATTTAATCGGGCGGCCCATCCAAATTTTCAGCTCTAGTTTCACTATATGTGACGGTTGTTTGGCCGTAACCGTCGCCTATAATTTGAGTATAACTATAGGCGACGATCGTATAACACAACCGTCACGTATTCCTTTAATAACCCTTTTATACCCTAAGTCCATCTCCAATGGTACTGCATAACCTAAAATATGGAGTAAAATTACCCAATGGAACTCATAAACCAAACCCAAAATGGGTTTATTATCTTCTCTCTCCTAGTTCTGACGCAATTTTGCGTTTCTACTCAAATTTTTGCGTCTCCGTTTTTTAAATTACAGAAAAGACCTCGTAGTTATGCATTTTCATTCCTTCACCCACACTCATAGCACGAGGCTTTTTTTCCCTCTTCTCCCACAGCGCGAGGCTTTTCACCGGAGCTCCCGCCCGGAAAGATCAAAGACGTCGAGCCTAATCATCCGAGATTTGGGCCCACCAGGGGAGACGAGAAGCTGAGGGTGGTGGTGTTCGGATAGGGGTGAGTTGGGTGTAAGCTGATCAAGGACATCGAAGCAGTACGACATCGTTTGCCTCACTCCAAAGAACCACATGGTCTTCACCACGTTGCTCTCGTCCACGTGCATAGGGACGCTGGAGTTTCAACCAGTGGCGGAGCCGATCTGCAAGATTCAGCCGGCGATCTCCGACGAACCTGGGTTGATAAGCACCAGGTATGTGATTAAGGTTTCATGTGAGGTATTTAGATTATGGGTAAGAAGTTGACAGTTTTTAACATCTTTGACAGGATAAGTCGCCTCTTCATATCAATTTTAGGATGAAATTCTTGAAATTGTGTGAACATTTGAATGCTTCTGAAGGAGAGTGTGGAAATTACAGTGTGGCTTCGTGACTTATTGAACAGTTGAAGTTGACGTCGTGAACTGTTCTTTCGTCAATCTCGTTCCACTGAATTAATCAGCTCCAGTATGTCATAGGATCTAAATCGGTTGATCATGTAATAAATGTTTCACATCGAAGAAATTGATTTGGATCGATTGATTAGTTTATGATATCAGTTTCTCTCGGTTTTCTTATTTCTTGCAACTAAACTTGTTCCCTGGGGATATGTTATCAAGAGCTGCAGATTATTTATTGTCTTTCTGTCATTATCGTTGTTTTTACTTTGTTATAAAAATGTGTGAAGGCACTATTTTACAACTAACACATAAATATTGAAAGTAAAAATCATCGACATAAACTAAAATTCTGTTAGCTTGCGTAAATGCTGCAATTTATTATATATGGGTAGAGTGGAATCGACCACTTTATGGAGGCTGCGGGAATGATGAGGAGAGAACTTTTCAAAGGCTCAGCAGAATGGTTAATGCGAGAATTCAGAGTTATTGCAGAATGAAGCTCACACAAGCAGGAGTGCATACTTCCAGCATTACTACTCAGATTAAGCATGTGGCAGATGCTGGAAACGCCATTGTCGGAAGTCGAATTGGCAACAGATGAAAATTCTCGATTTCAAGAATTCATATCTCGGTACAAAAATATTAGAAATAAAGACGATCACATAGCACTCTAAAATGTGCTAATTGATCATTTGTGAGAGGAATACACCAATTCCGAGGCTTGAAAAATTATCTATATTTTTAGTTGTACGGATAATGGCTTTTTACGTGCGATCTCGATGTATGTTTTCCCCGTGTGGTATTATTATCGTGTTTTTAATAAATATATTTTCGATGTTTTTTATATGCATAATTAGTTATTTTACTATTCATTTTATTAAATATTTTCTCAAACGAATTTAAAATAATATCTTGGTAATATTTTTAAAATTACATAATATGCGGGTGGTATTGAAAATTTATAAAAGTTGGTGTAGTATAATATTAAAGGAATATTATTTTGGGTTTGAAAATGAATTTTGCGGTTGGAGAAGAATTACTGCATTTTGAGTTCTAGAATGAGTATGAGTTTGAGAATAGTGGAGATTGTCTAAGACCATCTCCAATGATGCTGCAAATCCCAAAAAATAGGGTAAATATCACTCCAACTGAACCCAAAAGCCAAACTCAAAATGAGTTTTGCACTTACTCTCTCTTCAATTGAATGGAAATATGCGTTCGTACTCAATTTAGACCATCTCCAACCGAAAAACGCATTCTTAAACTCAAAATGCAGTAATTATTTTCCAATCGAAAAACTAATTCTCAAACTCAAATTTACACTAAATTTTACAACTTTTCAAACCAACATATTTTACATATTTTTAAAACAGTATCAATATTATATTTCATTTAAATTAAATTACTTATATTTTTAGTAATAATTCTATTTTAAAATTAATTATAACATATAATTAAGTTAAATTGTTACATTTAGTAAGTCTCATTTTAAATTAAAAAATATATTTTACTATTAATATAAATTATTACATTTATTAGTTGTCTCATTATTAAATTATAAATTATATTTTACTATTAATAGAAGTAGCTTTTTACATCACAAAAAAACACATCTATATTTTACTATAGCTTTTTAGCCCTCTCCTTTTATAGGATATTTTAATAATAAATAAATAAAAAGGTTGTGAATGTAATTTCTAAAAATAGTAACTCATAAAATGAGTTCCTACGCTTATATGCATATGAAGGTGGAGAGAGAAATGAAAAAACCCATTTTGGGTTTGAGTTTTGAGTACCATTGGAGTAATTTTACCCGAATTTTTTTTTATTTTGCAGTATGATTGGACATGATCTTATGCGTTGCTATTTTTTAATTACATAAAAATCATTATGAAAGTACATACATGTAAGTGCAATAGAACTACTTTCCCTACTTTTCACATATATAGATTGTTCTTGTTGTCAGAAGGTTTAGTTGGGATTCATACTCCTAAATTATGTTTTTCTTTTATTTGAGTAGCCACATGTTTAATTACGGATTTCCATGCTACCATGTTATGAAATTTGTGTGTTGAGTTATGTTATAGTCTTTCTAAAATACGGTTGATTTTTGTCTTGATTGTCTTGATTACGGATTTCGCATGGATAGCAAGAGATTGTCTTTTTTTTTTTCCTTAAGATTTGTGTTAAGTGGTCTGCAGATGGATGGTAAGATTACGAGAGTATATTCCGAGAAATACTTATGTATTTAAGTGGTTTGCATATGGATGGTAAGATTACGAGGGTATTTTCCGAGAAATAGTTATGTATATGATACCTATAGGCAGCGTATGAGAATTTTACGTTATTTTCGGAAGCCAAAGGGAGGTTGATCTGTGCTTCTTCAATAATATTATAAATAATATCGTGGTCTAATTTATAAATTTGTAAAATATGTGATAATATTGAAAATTTGTAAAAGTTAATGTGAAAATTAATTTTCTTTTGAGTTTGGGAATGAGTTTAACGATTGGAGAAGAATTACTGCATTTTGAGTGTGAGAATGAATTTGAGTTTGAGAATTAGTTTTTCGGTTGGAGATGGTGTAGAAGCCCACCTCACCACACCCACTTCTCCCTATCTCTCTCTCCTCCTCTCTTCTTTCCTCCACGACGACCTCACCCTCGACTAACATACTCGCTCCAATGTGGTGGGTGGCGATGGGCGACGACAAACGACGGAGAGCGGTTGCGATTTGGTGGAAACGACGAGAGAGCAAACACCTGGTGGTGCTATCAAGTGGATGTCTGGTGCTGGGAGGCTGCGAGGGGGCTGGGCACGAGAGGGTATGCGGGCCGTGCGGTGCAGGGTTTCAGTTGGGCTGCGGTAGCGGTGCTCCGACGAGGCAATTTATCTGTTTATTGTTTTTTTTTTTATTCTGCGACGGTATGGTTGGAGGGAGTATGCGGCGGGGGCTGCTTCTTGTCGGGGTCGAAGATGGATGGAGGGGAGAGGCTAAGTTGTTTGTGAGTGCCCTTCAGCTGTTCGATAGAATGCCTCAATGAATTTGGGGGGCCGAGGGACGGTCTGGGTATGTCTGGGGGCTGCAACCTGCGATATGGTGTGGGATGCTGATTCGAATGGTCTGGGCTGATGTTGTCGGCTCGTCTGGCAGCGGGTCGGCTTGGCTCGAGGGTGTTGGTGACGAGGAACGAGGTGGTCGAGGATTAGGTACTTGATGCTTTTATTGAGTTTCATGTTTCCGGTCAGAGAGAGACGAAGTTGAAGTGCATCAGAAAGGACAACGGAGTTGAATATCGCGGACCATTTGATGCTTATTGTCGACGACATGGTATTCGGCATCAGAAGACACCTCCTAAAACTCCTCGGTTGAATGGTTTCGCTGAACGGATGAACAGAACATTTATGGAGAGAGTCAGATGTTTGTTGTCCGAAGCAAAGTTGCCTCAACATTTTTGGGGTGAGTCTTTATATACGGTTACTTGTATTATTAATTTGACTCCTTCAGTTGCCTTGCAGGGTGATGTTTCTGACATGTTCGGTATGGCAAGAATGTCTCATATGATCACTTAAGAGTTTTCGGATGCAAATGTTTTGTGCATGTCTCGAGAGATGAAAGATCGAAGTTGGATGTCAAAACAAGACAATGCAGTTTTCTTGGCTAAGGCGATGACGAATTTGGCTACAGATGTTCCCATTGATAAGAAACTTATCAGAAGCCGTGAGTTATCTTTATGGAAGATCAGATGGTTGAAGATATAGAGAAATCTGAGAAGCCAGTTATTCAGAATGATCGCTTGATTGATTTGGATTGTTTACTTACACCAAGTCCAAGTGAAGCTGAGACTCAAGTTGATGATCATGTTGCAGATGATGTTTATCAGCATGAGGAGACACTTGTTGACTTGCCAGAACCTTCAGTTAGAAGGTATACGAGAGAGAGACAACCTTATACTCGTTATTCATCCGACGAGTTTGTGCTTCTCACTAGTGAAGGAGAGCAAGAGAGTTATGAAGAATCCATTCAGAGTCCAGAGAAAGATAAATGGATTTCTTCCATGAAAGACGAGTTGCATTCTTTACGCGTGAATGACACATATGAACTGGTGGAGCTTCCTAAAGGCAAAAGGGCCTTGAAAAATAGGTGGATTTATAAGGTTGAGCATGAAGAACACTCGCTTTCTCCCAGATATAAATCCAAATTGGTTGTTAAAGGCTTCAGCCAGAAGCATGGGGTTGATTTTAGTGAGATTTTACGCCAATGTGAAGATTACTTCTATTTGTGTCGTTTTGGGCTTGGCATCGAGTTTTATTTTGAGATTGAACAAATGAATGCCAAGACTGTTTTACTTCATGGTGATGTTGATGAAGAAATTTATATAGAGCAGCCTGACGATTTTATTCAGAAAGGAAAGGAGAATTGCGTCCGCAGATTAAAGAAGAGCTTGTATGGCTTGAAACAAGCTCCAAGACAATGGTAAAAAAAGTTTGAATTGGTGATGATTCAAGAAGGGTATAAGAAGAATGATATTGACCATTGAGTTTTTATGTAGTGATTTCCTGACGATAATATCATATATTTATTACTTTATGTTGATGATATGTTTATTGTAGGTTCTCCGCCATCTTGAATCTACAAGTTGAAAAAGGACTTGAGCAAGCATTTATCAATGAAAGATTTGGGGCCGACTCAATGCATTCTTGGGATGAGGATCACAAGTGACCGATAGGAGAAGAAGTTGTAGTTATCTCAAGAAAGGTACATTGAAAGGTACTACAACGGTTTAACATGGAAACCTCGAAACCGGTTAGTACTCCTCTTGGTACTTTTATTTGATTGAGCGTGACACTGTAAGATCCCGATCGATATTTGATCGGTTTCTTACTTTTGCTTTTAATCGAACACTTGGTGTGCGGAAATGAATTGTTATATTTTTGTAATTAGGGTAAAACAATCGAAGAACGATCGTAGAGGAATGATCGAAGGACGATCGGGATGAGAAATGAGAACTAGATTGGGAGAGATAGAGAGAGATAGCTAGAGAGACACAAATATAGAATGTTGAAGATAGGGATTAGAAATTGTCATATTTTTTGCTTAGTTCATAATGCTTCATACACATAGTTTATAAAGAACATAATTGGGCTTAATACATATGGCCTATTTAACATAAAATACGATAATCGATTGACCCAAGTCCAATCTAGCCAATCTCGTCCCTCATTACTCTATCATCGGGCCGGGCTCTTATATTACTCCTCCCTTGAAGACATCCTCGTCCTCGAGGATGTGAGAGTAAACTCCCGACATAGTGAGGATAATGTTCGATAACAAAACCACGAAGCATGCTATTGTCGGTGCACTTTTTCCACGATCGAAAGGGAAGAGTGAACTCTCAAGCACAATTTTGCTCCCCTTCTCGATGATCTTTTCCACGCTCCATTCTGGCTTCTTTAGAGATTCTTCAAAATCAACAGAATTGTCCAAGGAAAGCTCGGGATCATTCTTCATAAAATTTTGGTACGGATAATCGATTGCTTGAGCGAATTCCCACACCTTGATCCATTCGGCATATTGACAACGTCCTCGATCAAACGGCACACCTCGGACCTTCTCGTCGTGTAGCTGCTCGACGTACCATCGCCCTCGATTGAATGGTAGGCTACGGTCCTCGCCAATGTGCAAAACATACCACTGCCCTCGATCGAACGGTGCATGCTCTCGAGCACTCACATTTGATGTAAACCAACAATCAACTAACACAACTCTTCAACAAATATAGATGACATAAACCCCTTACCAATAAACATCGATGAATCCATGTCAACCAACGCCAATTCATTTCCAATCAACATCGGTTCAACTCAACCAACGCCGATGAATCGTCAACGCCTAACGTCGATAAATCCTCAATCGGCAAGTCCACGTCAACCAAAGTGTCCTCATCAACCACGGCCTCGTCAACCTCAGCCTCGTCAAGCTCCGTGGCGTCAAATTTTGCCAGCACGGCTTTGGTGAAATCGTTCCAAATTAGAGAATCATAATTTTTGCAATACTCGAGATACCATACCTCCGCCTTATCTTTCATGTAGATCGAAGCAACTTGTACCTTCTCCCGCTCATTGATGGTGATTAGGATTTGAAAGTATTCGTCACATTTTTTTATCCAAGCTCGCGATTCCGTTCCGTCGAATATGTGAGGCGCCTTCAACTTGAATAGAGTATTAAGGTCCATTGTCGAAATTAAAATCCGAGAATCGATAGCTCTGATACCACTTGTAAGATCTCGATCGATATTTGATCGGTTTCTTACTTTTGCTTTTAATCGAACACTTGGTGTGCGGGAATGAATTGTTATATTTGTTGTAATTTTGGGTAAAACAATCGAAGGACGATCATAGAGGAATGATCGAAGGACGATCGTGATGAGAAATGAGAACTAGATTGGGAGAGATCGAGAGAGATAGCTAGAGAGACGAAAGAGATATAGAATGTTGAATTAGAATTGTCATATTTTTTGCTTAGTTCATAATGCTTCATACACATAATTTATAAAGAACATAATTGGGCTTAATACATATGGCCCATTTAACATAAAATACGATAATCGATTGATCTACGTCCAATCTAGCCAATCCCGTCCCTCGTCACTCTATTATCGGGCCGGGCCTTACAGAAGCGAAAGAGAAAGAATGTATGAGCCGAGTTCTCTATTCATCTGTCGTGGGTAGTCTTATGTACGATGTGGTATGCACTCGACCCGATATAGCTCATGCGGTTGGAGTTGTTAGTAGATTTATATCTAATACAGGAAAAGAGAATTGAAATGCTGTAAAATGGATTTTGAGATATCTACGATGTACATCCAACATGGGATTGTGTTTTAGTTCTAACGAGCTTGTTCATATTGGTTATACAGATTCAGATATGGTCGGAGATGTGGACACGAGGAAATCTAGTTCGGGTTATTTGATTACTTTTGCAGGGGGAGCTGCTTCTTGGCAGTCGATACTTCAAAAGTGCATTTCTTTATCTCCGACAGATGCCGAGTTTATTGCCATTACGAAAACTTGCAAAGAGCTTCTTTGGATAAAGAACTTCGTGAGCGAGCTTGGTTTTAATCAGCAAAGGTTTGTCTTATTTTGTGACAGCTAGGGTGCGATTCATCTCAGCAAGAATCCAACGTTTCATGGAAAGTTGAAGCAGCATGAAGTTGAGAATATTCACACTGATGATAATGGCGCTAATATGATGACTAAATCATTGGTGAGATCGAAGTTTGAAGCTTGTTGTGAGATTGTCGGTTTGGCAATTTCCTCGGGGTTACATTTTTGTCCCCAATGTTCGGCATATGGGCGTTTTTGGTACCCATTTTCCCGAGTTACAGTTTCAGTCCCCAATGTTACCAATTTTGGGCGTCATTGGTCCCCCGGCTAACTTAATCGTATGTTTGGAGGGAATTTAACACGTTACACGCACCTGATTTCATTATAATCGACTTAAATGCTCATAAATCATTTTCTTCAACATGGAATGAAAAACTTGGGGAAGAGTGATGGCATGAATTCGAACTAACGATTCAATTATCACAATGGGATGTTCTGAGCGTTTAAGTCGACATGAGCACCTTTTTTGGGTTGTAATATGAAGATAGAATGTGTTAAGTTCGAAAGAGTGAAATCAGGTTCGTGTAATGTGTTATTTTCCCTCCAAACATACGATTAATTAAACCGGAGGACCAAAAACGCCCAAAATCGGTAACATTGGGGACTAAAACTGTAACTCAGAAAAATGGAGGACCCAAAATGCTCAGAGGCCAAACATCGGGGACCAAAAATATAAAAATCCAACAACCCCAATTTCCTCCACATAGTCGTGAGGACGGAGATTTGTTGCGTTGGGCTCCCAACTAAGGGATAAAAGCGTATTTTGCCAGCCCACATAAGAGAACATCACGGCTTAAAAATCTAGGGGCAGCGGTGTGAGAGATAGCAGAAGAAAAACAGCAGCTCATTTTCAACAGCAAAAAAGAAAAATTCCAGCAGCTTCTCTCATCTGCGGCACATTCGAAATATTCATAGTTGGAGGGGCAAACCTTGTCCGATTGACCTGGAATTGTAACTGAAGATAGAAGACTCATCGATCTTCATTATGTCCAAAGGGATTTTTATTTGGAGGTCTGAGCTGTGACATACGAATTTATCGAGTTGACTGTTGTTTCGGGTGCGACAGCGTCGTGGCCATTTTTAGGGTTACGGCAAGATAACGGGCGGGACAGAATAAAACGCACAAAATCCTGGAACTCCGGCACTTCTGGAAGTCACCAAGAAGTCATCAGACAAAATTCGTTCTTCGAATTCTTAAATATGTAAGGTTAACAGAGAAATGCTACACTTTGGAAGGAGTGGTTCAAAGTCAAATAAAAGTGAGAGTCTGAGACTGGGGCAAACCAACGTTGGCCAATAGCGTTTAACATATTTCTACACTGCAGAATCGCCTCTTTGGCCTGGTCGCAGCTCTTTACGAGATATATTACTACTAGATTGTCATGTTTCGATTCCTAAGCAAGCATATTTTTATTTAATGTTTAGACTAAGGTTAATTAGACATAAGCATATTTTTATTTAAGTTTTAGACTAAGCTTAATTATACATTTTATTGATATATGTAGGATTTTCTATATCTCAATATTCGGTGGGGTTAATGCATCTTAGGGCTGGATAAATCTCGCGCAGAGCCCCCAGTCTTAGACTCCTCATCCCGTCTCTACTAAGGGAGATAAAATATGAGCTTAGTCAGCATACTTCGGATGCAGTGCAAAGGGCTTGTGAGGCTGTTGCCGCTGCGCTGCATGACGTGTTTTGGCCTATGCTCATGTGGTTTTTGCATTGGATGAGTTGGTGAACGTGCATTTTAGGGCCGGTATTGGGTAAAGCAACTGAAGCAATGACTTTAGGTCTCGATATTTTAAGGGCTTCCAAAGTAAGGTTATCATGTAAATAAAATTCGATTAATTAAGAAGGTCCAAAATCTAAAATTAACCCAAGACACTTATTTAAGTTTTAAATGTTCAAGCAGTGATAAAGGCTCAAGATCAATAAAATTATATATATATATATATTAAATCCACCAAAAATGGTCCATTCTTTTTCGAATATGTAATATTGCACATGATTATCTTGACGGTTCATGTGACTGTTGCTTCGCGGAGAGAAGTTTTTTCAAATTAGAAAAGCTACTTTAAGATCCACAATGTAGGAAGATTATTTTATCGATAGAAAATGAATTGGCTTAAAAAAGACTGACTATGTCATTTAATGAGAGAATTTACTTAAAAAAAAGTTAGAAAAATAAATTTCATGCAAAAAATTTAAATATATTATTAGTTTGCGAAAATTCCACTAAGAGAAAAAAATTTATATTTTAAAATTTAACTCACCATTTTATATAAGTGTTATAATTGCCGCTCCCAAGCCCGAATAAAGGAGGACAATTGTACTATATTGGCACGTAATTTTTTTTGTATAGTAGTTCGATAACCAATTTGGTGCAAAATTTTAAATATGGGTCATTTATTATAGGGATTTTGATATTTTGGTCACCAAATTTGAGGCTTTTTTTTCATTGTTAGTGCATTTTTCAAATTTATTTTCAAAAATAGGTTCGTTTCGAAAAGTTTTTCAAAAATAGGTTAACGCGTCACCACTCGTGACGCATTCTGAAAGCGTAAGTAGTGTAGACACATTCTTGATGCGTTTTGTATAGTTTCGAGCCTCCTTTCCCTTCTTGTTTCATTTTCTTCTTAAGCGACTTTCAAGCAAATTCAAGCGATTTTCAAAGTTTAATCCCAAATCCCATGTGTTCGCAGCATGTTATAGCAATCCGAGTTCCAATTAACAATGCATGTAATATAATTGAATTGTTTTAGTTTTTTTACAGCTAAAGTTGAGTCTTTTTAAAATATAGCTTTTACTCAGTCAATTTTTTTTTAAAAAAATAGCATTTTGACTACAACTTTTAAGTCAGTAGTCATCACTTATAAGTGTATTTTCGTCAATAGTCTGGTTCAAGGACTCCTTATACAGCAGGGGACCCGTGCTGTAATACATCAGGACCCTCCATTAGAGCAGAAGACCCATTCATTACAACATGGTATCCGTGCTGCAGCACAGGGATCCCTTGATGTGATGCAATGCAAGGGTCCCCTGTTGTATAACACCAATGGTCACCTGCTCTAATCCAGAGGTCCTTTGCTTATTACAGCACGGGTCCCCTACTGTATAACAATAAGGGTCCTCTGCTATAATGCAGGCGCACGGGTCCCTTGTTGTATAATAGCAAAGGTCCCTTACTCTAATGCAGGGGTCCCCTACTTATTACAACACGAGTTCCCATCTGTATAACAGCAAGGATCCCCTGCTATAATGCAGGGGTCCCCTGCTTATTACGCACGGGTCCCGTGTTGTGTAACAGCAAAGGTTCCATGTTGTATAACAGTAAGGGTCCCTTGCTGTTTTACAGAAGGGTCTCTTGCTTTATGGTCAGGTCCCGTGCTGTTTTATAGTAAGGGTCTCTTGCTCTATGGACGAGTCATCTGCTTATGATAGCACGGGTGCCCTGCTATATACGGGGAGCATGCGATCTCTACTAAAAAAAAAAAAGGTGTTGCAACGGTGTTGCAATTAGGATTTGAACTCAGACCTATTACACAGACGTGTGACACACAACCACTGGACTACAACCCACCCACCCACCGTGATGCGGATTGCATTTAATATATTTGTTTTTATGTGAATCCAATTAGTAAGAGTATAATTGAAATTTCTAAAATGTAGGTTGTTATTTTAAAGTTGACACATTAAAATGTCATTTACTTAAATAATCCGCTAAAGTTCTTCAACGATCACCGGTGAGCTTCCTTCCGGTTCGACCACGCAGATCATCTGGCCGGCGATTCAATTTATGTAAAGTCCATGGGTTGAGTTTTTAATAAGGTAGTTGCATCAGTACAGCATATTTGAGGAATCTAATTTCAATCAAGCCCCTCGTCGATAAGAAATGTTGTTTTTGACCACAAGCTCGCTCGTCCACGTAAGCGTGCGTGTTAGTTTTACTGAGTGCCCGACGAAACTGAAATAGCCCTCATCGTCCTCGGATTCGATCGACAACCTTAGCTTCCTCGTTGTTTGTCCAACGAGAACGTCTCGATTTCAAGAGCCGGTCGTGTTTGCCACTATCATCATCGCTTGTCGTCTTCGCCACCAAGGGACATTTTCATAATCACAATTCACATGTATGACCATCAATCTCAAAACCGAACTCCTTGTTATCACTATACATGTGTGCTCGCGCTTGGATGTGTGTGTATGTGTAAGTGGGGTATTTTTCTTTTTTATTCAAAAAGTATTTTCTTGTAATGTTGATTACTTTATCATTATCACAACTAGTTTTTTGCCTTTAAATGGGCGAGTCATGTATAATTGATGTAACAACACATTGTCAATCAAATCACAAATCCTTCAAATTGATCTAGTACATCGAATGATTATGATTTTTGATCGTTCTTGATGGGATTAATAATTTGAACGATGTCTTGCAAGTTTCTCCCCTATCTAAGTTCAGAGCTTTCCTTTCACAATCAACTCTTTTCGCTGCATCTGTGACTGATTTCGAAATCGTATATGTAGACGACGCTAAAAAAAAAATACAATTATATATACTAGATTACTTATACCCAACTACTTTGTTGTCAGTTACCAAAAGAATATGTATGGCTACTTTCTGGCCTCTGAGGTCTCGAAATAAGATGACTTTATACAGTGATAAAGAAATTCTAATCAGTTGGCAATCATATATAAGAAATGGAACAGGAAAAAAATATCTTTGAAGCACGTGTAATAAAATAGGCAGCATCGTCAAACCTTGTTATTTTGGCCGAATCAAATCCAAGAGTGTCATGGAAAAGATCTATGTATCGTTGCTTTGCCAATGACTTATGATCTGAGTCATTATATATAACTCCAAGATATACCTCACCAGGGCCGTCCTCATGTTTTCCCCAAAGAGAAGTAATACGTTCGTAAAAATGATTCCAAATGTATGAAATCGTCTTCAAAATCCATGATTTATAAGATTGGATCAAAATATGATTATATTAGTATTTTCCCAGTAATATTGTGATAGGCATTGAGAAAACTTGGAGTTGCCGTGTTTGAAATCTCTTCATTTATATATTGGAATTGGGGGATGCCATGTTTGAAATCTCTTCAAGCTTCTCAGGATTGGCCTGTGTCCCTCTGGCTTACCATATATCCTAGGAGAATGATCGTTAAACCAAGGATTTGTAGTTACGTTAAAATTGAAGGTTGAATGTGATTATTTTATTATTAGAATAGTAGATTTAATATAAATATATATTAAGAATTATTGATATAATATTTTTATTTTGTAGATGCAATTGAGAGATTTATGTATGAATAAATTATTTGTGTTTCTTAAAATTATATTGAAAAGTATCGAATAACACAAGTTGTTCATCTCAATAAGATTCTCTCTAATATTATTACTCCATAGTAATTCATAATACTTAATCGTTAAAATAGTTTTATAATAATTTAATTATATTGTTCGATACGTATATCAAATAGGTACTTAATTATATTTTAGTAGCTACTTAATATTTTCCAGTGACAACCCTAATGATAGAGTGCTAAAGTAGCTACTAAACCGTTGACTAATTTAGTTTTTCTTAAAAGTCAAAACCCGAACCTGTAAAAGTCCGAAATTTGAATCTAGGGTTTAATAACGTGAACAGAGAGTCCACCTACCAAACCAACTGAAGAATGGAGATCTCCGAGAAAGCAGTGGCGGTTATCTTGGTCGGCGGGCCATCAATAGGTTCGACTTTTCCCCTGTTTCGGATATGATGCAGTTTTAATTAATTATGATGAACTTGTATTTGATTTGTTCTTTGAATCACTGTTTTCCTTGTTATCCGTTGTGTTCAGGGACTCGATTTAGGCCTCTTTCCTTCAACACCCCGGAGCCTCTGTTTCCTGTTGCTGGTCGGCCTATGGTTCACCACCACATCTCTGCCTGCAAAAAGGTATTCAATCTTTTTCCTTAATTATTATTATTATTATTTCCTTCATTTTTGTCTCATGTTAGTGAATTGCTGCATTTCGTAGTAATATTTTCCAGTGTCAATGATCAAAACGAATCCTTGAAATGGTTCTGCTATTTTTCTTTAGCATTGTTTCGTCTTGTTGAAAGCTTTAACTATACCTGGTTTGTTAAATGACTCAGTATGAACTGTGGAGGCAACAAAAGTTAACTTGAACTTGTTGACTTCAGATACCCAACTTGGTGCAAGTTTTCCTTATTGGATTTTATGACGAGCGAGAATTTTCTTCATATGTGTCGTCTGTATCTTACGAGCTGAAAGTTCCCATCAGGTGATCGAACCTTGTATATTCTTAGCCATTTTATTTATTTAATTTTATTCTTCTATGTTGTCTATTTACTGTTTGGTGTCATTCTGTTTTAGATATCTGCGGGAAGACAAACCACACGGTTCAGCAGGCAGCCTTTATTACTTTAGAGATCAAATCATCGATGAAGGTCCAGTAAGTTATTTAAAATTCACGCATATATCGATGAATTTCTTCGTTAGAACTTCGTTTTACGTTTTACAATTTGCTTTCATGTCATGCAGTCACATATCTTTCTATTGCATTACGATGTATGCTGTAACTTCCCCCTGCCTCAGATGCTAGGTAAGTATGTTACTCCATGAGCTATAACGTGGTTATGCTGTGGAACATTTTGATCTCGAAGCCCATAAATTTTGGTAAATATTTTACCAATTGCAATTGATTAACTTCTTGTATGCATTCTAATTTTATTTGATATTATATAATTGATGTGTACGTTGATGTTTAGAGGCCCATCAAACATATGGTGGGATGGGCACGTTGCTAGTAAGAAGAGTAAGTTCCTTTTTAACAATATTTTGATGTTCACTATCGTTATGTTATATGCTTGCATCCTAAATTATTTTTGTTTCCTTCGAAATATTCCTTTTTTTAGCTCTTCTGGCTTCGTCTTTCCTTTTTTTTTTCCCTCAATGTTTTCCATACGGACTCCGTTTTCACGCGTTTCAGGTTTCAGCTGAATCAGCCAATCAGTTCGGTGAGTTGGTTGCTGACTCGGTGACCAAGGAAGTATTGCATTACACTGAGAAACCCGAGACTTTCGTATGGACAAACAAAAAATCTCTTTTTTGGTCGGTGATGTAGTTGCCGCGTGTCAAATTTTATTTCTTTACAACATTTGCAGGTCAGTGATCTGATAAATTGTGGTGTTTATGTATTCACCCGAAAAATCTTTAGCATTGTTGAGGAGGTTTACAGACACCACGTTTCCGGTTTTGAAACAAAGCTGTCGGCAACACGGTACTAAAATCATCAATTAGCCATCTAAATCTTGAGTTACAGATGAGCTGATGCCCTCTAACATGCTACTGCTGCTCAAATTAGTACCATTGTTCTCTCTTGCATGCATATTTATTAGAAATCGAGGGCTTCAACCTAAAACAAAGCCCTCAATTTCTATTTCTAATGTGGTATCACAGCGGGTTCGACCTGCTTGTTATTGCGCGTGCTTCACTCACTGTCACCCAAATGCCACGTGCTTCAGTCATGCCACGCTGAGGGGACGTGTTGTGGTTTCTATCCCACAATGGATTTCAACTCACCCGACTGAATTAATATATCAAAGCGGCAACTTAATCACCAAATAGGTTTAGGATAAACCCTAAATTTCTAATGTGGTTGTGGCCCATAACAACACGTTCCAGGATCTTAACCTCTCTGATACCATATAAAAAATTGAGGGCTTCAGCATAAAACCAATTGGTGATAGGTGAAATGGCCTCTTTGATATATTAATTGAGTCGGGTGAGTTGAATCATCTGATGTGGGATAGAAATATCACCAATATTTAATCATCAAACCGGCTTCTTTTATATCTCTGTCGATCAATCTTTTCTTCAGGTCTCCATCTACGGATTTCGCCAGGTTAGACCAGGACATATTTTTGCCTCTTGCTGGAAATAAGCAGTTGTTTACGTACGAGACAGTTGACTTCTGGGAACAGATAAAGACCCCAGGGTAACTACCGTTGGTTCATCATGTTTTTCTTTCACGAAGAATGACTTCTTTTTTTCAATTATGATTTTAAGTGTTAAGTTCAACTTATCAGGATGTCTATAAAGTGTTCTGCACTATATCTTGCGGAAATAAGAAATACGTCTCCCAGTTATCTTCTTTCGAGTGGAGATGGGGAAATGAATGCTACGGTTATCGGAGATGTCTATATTCATCCATCTGCAAAAGTACATCCAAAGGCAAAGGTTGTTCACCTTTTTTCTCGAATGTTAAACGTTTTTTTTTTGTCTTTTGACGTCTTATATTTATGTCGAAACTAACAACATACCTTGACAGATTGGGCCTAATGTGTCGATATCAGCGAATGTCCGAATAGCATATGGTGTCAGGCTAGTGAATTGTATCGTGTTAGATAACGTTGAAATCCAGGTATATAAGCAGCAATGGAATCAATGGTTTGCAAAAAAAATTTGGAAATTTACAGATTTCGGATTAATTGTCCCATTTACAGATTTCGGATTAATTATCTCTCATTTCACAGGAAAACGCTGTTGTTATGTATTCTATTATCGGGTGGAAGTCGTCTCTTGGGAGATGGTCCCGAGTGCAGGTAGGGAATGTAAAGTTTTTTTTAAATTATTATTAACTCTGTTTGGTACGCGGAAGTTCAGCAATGATACGTTACGCTTCGAATGTCGTATTATAAAGTCTTCCATCTTCTTTTCTGCGTCGAAATCTTTATACTAAATGCAGCCTAAGTTTTTTGTATCGTTCGACTCAGGGTGATGGTGACTACAACACAAAACTTGGGATTTCTATTCTTGGTATGAAAGTAAATGCTTTATACAATAATACTTATGATAACATTTAGTTTGATGTATGTACATCATTCTTGTTTATTCTCAGGGGAATCTGTGGTTGTCGAAGATGAAGTGGTGGTTATTAACAGCATAGTTCTTCCACATAAATCGCTCAACGTAAGCGTGCAAGAGGAGATTATCCTTTAAAGGCAGTGATCTTAACGTTGAAACTCCTAATGAATTATAATGCTAGAATCTTTCAAATTTGACAAACAAAGAGTAACATGTTAAAGCTATTTCGACCAGTCATTATAGATCAGAGATTTAGTGGAACCAGCTGTTATATCACCTCATCAAAGTAATTACATACCGATAGCTCAGTCATGCAAAGTCAAACCATGTTAAAGCTGGCCTCGGAGTGACTTGCGACGATGAAAATGTTCTAGGGCATAGAGGTAAAACAATGTATTATTTGAGTTATTTGGATATTATCTTCAAATGTTTATTTAATAAAAAAGGTTTTATTTTTTATTATATTCCAGCGGGGAAGATGATTAAATATCAATATATTTTTACTTGGCATTCAGTAAAAATATAAACAAAATCCAAATATTATGAATTTGGTCAATGATCTCATGGGTTAAGAGAGGGAACACCGGTAAATTATTAATTTTGAATATTGAGTTCGTCAGTCTTAGACTCTAGCCGGGTGCTGGATTTGCCAAATACAACTTATCTTTCGACGACTCTAAAGTTTTTCTTCCAATCATTCACTTATAAAGTAGGATGCCGTGATATCGATAAAAATCGAAACAATGATTGAATGTTTTTTACATCGACTCGAACTCAAATGATCACATAACTTACTACTTGCGGGTGTCAATGATCGATCGATTATAGTAGTATAAGTGAACCTATGACCGAATGAATCATTGAGAGAATTGATTTCGGGATCTTGATTTGTAACTAGTTTTTACTGGGCCCCAGGTTAAGATTTGTGATTCAACACTTTCCGGAGACTTGTGGGTTATCTTCCTAAAAATTACTTCCGACAACATTAAATTGACGATTATACAATATGCATAGGTCAATTAAAAGGTTATATAAGACGTGATCACACAAATATATATCGTCAAAATTCTTCTTTACACGCGGCTTCGGAAAAATGGTAATGTTGATATATAACAAATTTGATCAAGTGAAACCCCCCGATCTATTCACTAAAGGCACTTCCTCCGATAACTTTTATATTTAATTAGAGTCCAAAAACTAAAGATCTTACTGGATATTCTCACGTGGGGAGTATAAATATGTGTTGCGCTCCTTTTTTCCTTCACTATATAGCTTTTTCCATACATGGTTTTTCTAGAGCGGTTTTTTATGATGAAACAATTGAAAGTGTATCCAAAGTATTATCTACCTATTTTCTTCATTAAGTTTTCTTAAGTTTTCTCTCATTGATTTTTCTAGTAAGATTTTGACGAGATGTTTTCTTTGAAAAACATACAAGGGTGAGTATTATAAAGTAACTAAGGAGGTGTTTGTTATGTACGAACATTACGGTGATACTCACATCACGGTGATACTCACATCACGGTGAGGTGAGTTTCACCATAATATGGATTAAGGTGATATCTTATTACTGTGTTTGTTTTGAGGTGATATTTTATTTTGTGAATCAAGGTGATATTGATGTGTTTGTTTAATCAACGTGATGCGCATGGTGATGTTGTGTAAATGACATAATTAACCACGAGTGATATCGATTAATATTTTATACAATAATATAAACATTATCTAAATTATAGTTTATTTTAAATTATTTCAGTATTTATATGAAAAAGAATACATTATATTTAAAATATCATAATATTTAAGTATAAAATTATATTAAATATCATAATGTTTAAATATAATTTTTTTTAAATGTTACAATATTAAATATAATTTATTTAAATGTAATTTAATTTAAGTATAATATTGTACTTTTATGTATATTATACTTTTAATTGTATTAGAATATAATATACTACATTTCCTAGTATATTATACTATTATAAAATGAAAATATAATTTATTTTAAGTATAATATAATAGCATGTTTTGATAATATTTAAATATGATAATATTTAAATATTATCACATAAAAATAAAATTTATTTTAAATGTCACAAGTTCTTAAATATTATTTAAAAAATCTTAAATATTATTATTTAAAAAGGATATAATATAATTTATATAAGGGGTAATTTTGTTCCACATGCCATCACCGTGATGGAGAATCACGGTGCTTTTTCGTCGTGATCGGAAAAACAAAATACACGTTGTTTTCATCAAGTACGTGATCCTTCATTACGGCGATTGCTCATTACCTTAGCTAAACAAACGCCGTGATGGCGGATCACGGTGCATCACAGTGAAACAAACTAGAGGTGGCTATATGGGTCGGGGGCCGGTTCCGGGCCGGTTCAGACGGGCCGCGGTTCCGGTTCCGGGGTTCCGCCGGTGTCGCGGTTCCGGTTTGGAACCGGCTCGGAACCGGCACTCGAACCATTGGTTCTGGGCGGTTTCAGACCGGTTCGGCCAAGTTATTTAAAAAAAATTAAATTACAAGAATAAAAAAACCCAATTCTTTTTACTGAAATATGAAAAATCTACACACAAAAAGATACATAAAAAATAAATAAAAAAGTTACACAAAAAAATACAAAAAGAAAAATAAAAATAAAATTTATATCAAAATTAGAAAGAAAAAAAAGGCGTTCAAAAACCTGCGTTTGATCCCTACTAATTAATACTATCCTACTCGCCTCTTCGCCGGAGTCGGAGCTCAAAGATTGGAACTCGTCGATTGCATTCTTGGCACGGTTCTTCGATTATGCCGAAAACTATTCCTTCAATAAGGTTAGCATCGCAAGAGAAGTCGCACTAAGGCTCATTCGTCGATCTCCAATAATTCGACCCGAGGTTGAGAACGCCGACTCCGAAGCGACACTTGAAGCTTGTACGGCTAGAAGATCTCGTGCCATGATCGCTAGCGTCGGGTAAAGCCTAGCGTTCATCTTCCACCACTCCAGAACATCAAAGTCGTCGGGCGCTTCGAAGTTCTGGCTAAAATAGAGCGGAATCTCATTTGTGTTAGCCGTAGATGTAGAGGGCACTTTTCCTTTCTTATGTCTAAGCAGTTGTCGTAAGACCCCCCTGTACCGTGTGTGCCGCTACTACTACCTGTCGAAACTTCGATCACGTGAGCCGTCGCTTCAACACCTGCTCCCTGCGACTGAGATCCATAAAAAGAACAAAGTTCTTGGAGAGAGCGATGAATTGACTCCTTCTGGTCATCAACGTTCTTTCCAATAAAGGTGTGATAATGCTCGAAAAAATGTCAAAAGTATCATTTCCACAACTTGGGTCGAGCAAAGTCGTCAAGCCGTGGACAGTTGGGATAGTTTTCCAATATTTCTTGAATTTATTTTCCATACTTTCGACGAAAGTACTCTAGTATGGGTTTGTTCGAAATTCAAGAAACTAATAGCACATCCCAAAAAGCCGCGGAATAAATCTCGGCGATGTGGGATAATGAACGTCGTAAAATTGTACAATTGTATCCTTGAACTCTTCGAGTAATGAGACCAATAATTCTGCGACGTCCCAGTCTATGTCTTCTAAAAGAATAGTTCCTTCGGGATCGGCGGCGGCGGCTGAGCCGACCCTGTTGTTCTTCCAAAAAGGCATCATCAAGTCCTTATAGCAGATAAAAACGCTAAGGAAGTCATACAAGGTGTTCCACCTAGTCGGAACCGGTTTGCCTCTATGATATTCCTAGACGACGTTTCCATAATTGCTTTCCAATCATCTTGAATTTTTCTACGATTGGCCCTAACACGTCGTTGAAAGCGCACTTGAAACATAAGTTAGTTTCATGCGCACTTGACACATAAGTTATTTTCGTGACAAGCGCACCTCACTTGAAATAGCCGACCGTCAAAGGGTAGCCTTCGGCGGCGTTAGAGGATTTCAACCCTAACATTGTTGGAGGTTGCATTGTAAAGTGATAGATATAATCTTGTCTTGAATCGTATATTTGTTCACGACATTCAAGACATACATTGCTATTGTCTGTCCGGTGTGTGACGTGTCGATGACATCTAGCGAAAGAATTCTCTTTTGCATCGTCCACATCTCGTCTATCCAATGGTTGGTCACCACTAGATAAGAATTCGACTTGATGTTTGTCCAAATATCGGTGATCAAACTTATCCTACACGATATGTTGGCCAAATGCTCAATTAAATTCTTTTGATATAGATCAAAAGTTTCCACCAAAAACCGTTTAAGTGTCTTACGACTTATATTGTAGAATCCAGGTTGTATCGTACTAGTAAATTCGATAAAACCCTTCACTTTCGCAACGCAAAATGGTTCCTCATTTTCTACTACAAATTTAACTAAGACCATCTTTGAGATTTTCCTAGTTATAACAAAGTTTCTACCCGTAGTCATGCTAATTTGTTGTTGCCTAGGTTCGATGCCTATTGATTCTAACGTATCATTGTCTAATTTATGAAAATTAGTGAGATGTTCAACATTGAACCCGTCCCACCTTGTCCCAATTTAGAGCTATAATAGTAAGGACGACGACTATCCGTACAATATGCCTTTTCTATTTCGGGATCTTCCTTACTTAATACAAGATCAAAAAATTTACATACCTTTGATGTGCGTTGCTGCCGTGGGCGTGGAGGTTTCTTCTTCCCCGTTCGCGTTGATGTTTGACTTGGTCCATCGCCCGACGTCGGCGGAGTCGGTGTCGGTTGCACTTGCTCGTCGTCCTTGTCCTCCGATATCCGCTCGTGCGCTCCCGAATGTATCTTCGACGCCAAAGTTACCTATAAATCAAAATTATCGCCCGGATTTCTAGATAACGATGCCATGTTAGTAAAAAAAAACGTGTATCGTGGAACCGGGGAGCGCGTATAAAAGCGTGTGTATAAATGCGAAATAAAAATAATATGATGAGTAATAATGATTATTGTGAGAAGTAGAGCGTGTATTAGAGAGAATGAGAGAGTTTGGTGTGAAAAAATGATAGAATGAGGCTCTATTTATAGATTTTTCGTTGGGGATTTTTTTAAAAAAAATTGCATTTTGGTCCATAGGGACCAAAATACAAAACTAAATACCCAACGCTATAATAGCCGTCGGACTCAAACGACTATTTTTAAATAGGCGTTGCAGTTCCGGTTCCGAGTCGAACCGGAACAAAAACCGCGAGCCGAACCGCGCTAATCGGATAACCGGCACGGCCCATTATAAATGGGCCGGTGTCGGTTCGTGGAAGCGCTTCACCGCGGTTTCGGGGCAGTTCCGGGTGAACCGCCCCATTAACCAGCTCTAAAACAAACACACCTTAAGTGGGTGGATGTTTTTTATGTCGATGAAAAATAGTTGAATTAAATGTAAATATTAGTTGTTACAGTGAAGTTAGATTAGTATATGTAGGTCATTAGTGAAGTTAGATTAGTATATGTAGGTCATTAGAGTTGTACTGAAAACACATCAAAGTAAATAATATTTCATACTTTATCTCTCTAATCTCTATTTCTATATTATAAGATATATTATCATAATAATACATATTAATATCTTAGGTTAATAATACCAAAATATATTTATTTACAATAATATTTTCATTATATATATATATATATATATATGAATTGAAAAATAAGTGGTTAAAACTTGAAAGTCAAGAACTTCCATTATCAATAAGTTGAAACGAACACTGTATAACGAGAAATAAAGCAACGACCAAAAAATTAAAAGAAAAAACCTAATGAACAACATAACAGAAATGAAGCGAAAAACTCCATATGCAAAAGCATTGGCCATTAAACTACGGAAGGATACTAGTGGAAAAGGGAAAAATTACGAAATAAATTATTACATTTTAACATTTCATAGGCTACATGAAGCTCCTCTACAAAGTTGACAATCTATAAACACTTCACCGTAAATTTTAAAGAAAACATACAAAACACAAAAATCTCATTAAAATAAAAATTGTGAGTTGATTCTTTATAAATGAGTTGATTATATATATATATATATATCAAACGTAAGTATTAAAAGAAATGTTAAACTCCTTTCTTACCCCACGTGGTTAAACTGAAAATCACGTTACTATATTGTGGTTTGTAAACATCGTGACATTCCCTTATGATTCAGAAAACATATCATCGTACTCCCGATCAGCATAATCTGCTCGCGAGTGCTTCGAACGCGCAGCTTATGCAGGTGGAAATAGGGGAGTGTGAAAACTTAACTAAACCACAAGGGGTTTTATGTTATTTTCAAATCACAAGGGGTTTTATGTTATTTTCAAACCATATGATTTTTGGCGAGGAGTTTCAAAACTTAGGGGGTGTTTCATGATTTTCGGCCAAAAAAAACACAAGGGCTAAAGAATCACTAGCCATCAAAGGAATGTCTTATTCAAAGTGAATACACAAACCAATAAAGAAAAAGTTCGAAAAACACAATATTTAGAAATGTCACTTTTAGTTCTTAAATTATAGGGTAAATTCCTTATCAGTCCCATTTGAAGTTTAAACTTCCTCTTAAATACCCCTCGAAATAATACTTCATGTGAGGTACCTATCTGCGAAAAGTTGTTTGTTTAATACCCAAACATTGAAAAGATGAAAATAACCTTTCTTAACAACTTCAGAAAAGCTTTCAGAACACAATACCAATAATCGTCCGTATTATACCAACAAAATGCATTATTATACCAAAACATTTTGACATGATTTTACCAATAAACATAGCTTTTATACCAATTGTTTCTAGTATTATACAAGGTTGAATTTCAGACTATTATACCAGCTGTTATCACTATCATACCAACAAATAATGTTATTATACGAACTAATTTCACACATTATACCACGAAGCACGATAATTATACCAACAAAATCAAATATTATACCAACAAAATATCGAAATATTTATACCGATAAATTCAATTATCATACCAACAAACTCATTTATTATATTATTACTTTTCATCTAATTTCTAACTATTATACCAACAAACGCCGATATTATACCAACTATTTTATATATTGTACTCGAAGTACACTACATATCATTATACCAACATACATGTTTATTATAACACCACATACTTATCAAATTTGTTAGGTCCTATTTTATCAACGAACGATCGATCTAAGCATGAATTCTAGATATTCGAATAAGAAATCTCGAGAGTTACCTTCGGTGCAATATCGAGTTTGAAGATCGGGACAGAGAAACGATTAGAGAGTGGAAGTTTTCGATTGTATTTCTCTCTCTAGAATGTGAATTCAGTACTTTGTAAATTTTCTGAAATTCTTGTATATTGATTTTTGTTGTGTACATGGTATATATACCTCTATACATCCTATATTTACAGACTAGTCCTACATTAACAAAAATACGAGCTACGCCCCTAATTACAAGGATAACTAATTAACAAAGCACAATTTCTATGTTTCTTCAATCTCCCTCCTTGTGCTTGTTTTCTTTTCAGCTTCGTTTATCCTTGTCGGGCGTAGAACGATCTCCTCAATCCCAATGCTGTCTCGTAGTGTCGGACAACATTCCTCAGCTCTAGTCTTTCGTTTATAGCATCCAGAAGCTCATTTAGGAGCGGGGCCTCTTCTTCTCCAAGGTCCTCCAAGATCGTTTCTTCTGTGATCTCTGCCAACCTCTTCTCGATGTTCTTCCTCACGAGCTTCAACGTCCCATCATAGAATCTCTGAACTTAAGATTTCATCATCGCTCTCGTCTTTCCAATAATTGGATTGCGATATGCGATGGCGAGGCCTGACTTCTTGAAGATGTAATTCTCTGGGAAGTCGTTGAGCGGGAAGCCTTTCATGAGCGGAGCTCCATGTTGACCTTCTTCATATTGTTTTCTACGGAAATTTGAAGGTCGTGTGCGGTGTGGAACTTGATCTGCCGCACCATGAATCTCTTTAACCCTTCGAGCCCTTTCTTCTTGATATAACCAATGAGTGTTTGATATTTTCTCTTGTACATCTGAAACAGACGATACACTTTGTCTGGTGGAAGGAACGATAAATAGCTTTTGTCTATCTCCTCTCGAGTATGGTAGTTGTCCGCTCGCTCGGTGTGGTATATCGGGGTTGGATAGCTTCCAATCGTGTGCGATGGAGGATCGGTGGCTTCTCCCTGAAATTTCTTCTAAGCTGATCCGTTGGGACGCGACTTCGATCCGGACCGAGGTAGGTCAGCATGAAGATGTGCGCCATCTTCTTTCTTTCTTCCCAGTGGGAGATGCCCCGTAAATTTAGCTCATCTAGCTTCTTGATGCGATTTGGAGCCCTCCAAATCTTCTTCCGTATGTCTTCAATAAATAAAACTTCAATCCGTACGTTCTCCCAAGGCATCTCGATTCTGACAGTCCCCTTGGATAAGCGAGGAGGGGAGTTGACTCGATGCCTGATCATCTCTGGTAGTTCAGGGAGTGCAGAGTTGTAGTTTTTGCCTTGTTGAAGTTCTTTGTCTTCAAGAAGCACCAAATCTACCGAAGCTTTTAGTAGGAAGTATCTGACGTTGGAAAGCTTGGCTTGAGCAACTTCCTCTGGTTTCCATTGCGTCAGCCACTTCTCGTTTAAGATGTAATCATCTACGGTCGCATGTGGATCGTAGACGACTGCTTCTGGTTGATTTTGGAGGAGGTTGGAGGTCGGGATTGGATTTAAACTTTTGGGAGTGGGAGGTAGTGTTTGTGTGTGGGATGTGGTGGATGTAGTGGTTGTTTGTTGGCGAGTAGTGGGTTGTGTGGTTGGTGGGTTGGTGGATGAACCTCTAGCTTCACGAGTCGATGTTTGCTTTTCTCGACTCTGACCACGACTGCTTCTTGTGGTCCTTTGCCGTTTCTCCACCTCATGACGATCCGAATCATCGGGATCGTAATGTCTTCGCTTTGTGAGGGAGCTTTCTTCACGGCAACGCGTTTGGGCGGGCGGCTCGGGTTTATCTACTAGTCTTCGATAGAGACACTCCTCAGCAGGGGTCCTCGTCTCAAGAGCTAGTAGGCGAGAGATAAGAATATCGTGAAGTTGAGTTATAAAGATGGTGTATGGGTTGATGAGGGAAGGTGATTGGGTTGGAGTGGTTAAGATGGATTGTATGGGAGTGTGTATGGTGGTGGTTAGTGGTGGTGAGGATATGGGTAGGGTGTTTATCCAGTATCCCGTCGGAACATCTCAATGGCGTGTAGCATCTTTTCCATCAGCCGGTCTTCAAAAGAATTGATGGCTGTGAAAAGGGTTCTTGTAAACTTTGCTCCGTCATAAAGATCGATGCCGCCGGAGTGGGGCCAGGGAGACGCTCCAGTGTCACAACATCGGAGAAGATCTCCGACGTGCCGCCTGGGAGAGGACTTGTGATGCCGGAATGTCCAAGGACATCCGTTAACAACCCATAAGTCACAAAATTCGATGGGTTGGCCCATTGTTTGCTCCGAAGATGTCGGGGGTCCAACGGGGCTTCCATCCAATCCTTGAGATGATACTGTACCGATAAGGGTAGGGTGTGGGCTTCAGACGGAGCTGCTTCTGAGACTGGTGCTTTCTCGGTATCCCGTCGGAAAGTCTCAATGGCTTGTAGCCTCCTGTCCATCAGTCGGTCTTCAAGAGAAGAGATGGCTGTGGAGAGGGCTTCTTGCAGTCGTTGCTCCGTTACAATCATGGGTGGTGTCAGAGTGGGGCCAGGGAGGCGCTCCACTGTCACAACATCGGAGAAGATCTCTGACGTGCCGCCTGGGAGAGGACGTATGATGCTGGAACGTCCAAGGACATCCGTAAACAACCCAGAAGTCACCACTTCGGTGGGTGGCCACCATTGTTTGCTCCGAAGATGTCGGGGGTCCAACGAGGCTTCCACCCAATCCTTGAGATGATACTGAAGATGTTGAAATATGTTCAATGTGAACCTGTGTGGTTGTCTGTACCGTTGATGGTGGAGGAGATGTCACCGAAGCCATTTGTGTAGAAGGAGATGCAGAAGGGGCAGAAATTTGTTGTCTTCGTGAGCCCCTTCGTTGTAGTTTGCATTCCTCATCAGATTAGGTGGCCTCAGGAGATTTGGTTTGTTGAGGGACACCTTCGGGCTCAATAGCCGGTGTTTCGGTCTCCTGAGCCGCGGCTTTGGGCTCGTGTGTCTTCACCATGGATTCTCATCGGGAAGGCATCGGAGCCTGATCTACGGACCGTACCATTGCCTCCATGATGGAGTTGTTTTGGCAATAGTCTTGGTAGGTCTCGTCGGTGGGATCAACCAGGCTTAGAAACTCTAGTGGGATCAGCATCGGTTGAAGTGCTAGATCGGATGCCTTCGGGTTATGGAAGAACCGCAGCCTTGGCGGTATATAACCTCCAATGGGTGGAAGACGTGGGATCTCCGGATGTACTTCCATCAGGTGGGAGATCAGCACCGGGAACCACCGTACGTAAGGGAGAAACTTTGCCTTCGACTTTGTTTCCGTTTGACGCATTTGGTCCGCTAAGTCGTTCCAAATTAGGTTGACAACGTCGTATTTCTTTGAGAAGATGACTCCTTGGAAGATTTGGAGAATGTTCTCGTTCGCCTTGTCGAATCCGGAGTGCTTCGGGGAGAGACATTTGTTGATGATACCGAACAATGTTCTCCATGGATGTGGGACCCCGCTGTTCTGGAAGTTGGCCAATTTTGTCAGCGATGACTTATATCCCATCCGAAGCATGTCTTCCACGAGCACCGCATCTGTTGGTAGTGGATCGTAGACTTCGTGATGCGGTAGATCGATCACCATGGCCAGAAGGTTCTTGTCGAGGATGACGTGTTTTTGATTTATCTTTGTTGTGTATTGCACGTCATTGCCAATGATGTAGCTCTTCATGCATCCCCAGAACTGTTCGAGATAGACCATTTGGACGGAGGCTGTCATGGTTAGAGCTGGCCATAGTGGATGTCCCCTGAGGATAGATATTATTACTTCATCCGGACACCGGAAGGTGGCGAGTCCAATTGGTAGTTGTTGTCGTGGACTGTCAGCCATCTGTCAGAAGAGTAGATGTGGGAGTACTCTTGATGAGCCATTTCTGAAAAGAAGAAATAAAGTTCATTTGATGGAAATAATCATATGCAAATTGTTATTAAGTAACTGTGGATGGCAAAAATGACTTAGAAAAATTTTGAGAATTTTTTCTAAGTGCTAGAGTGTATTATCTAAAGACGTAGACAAAAAAAAAATTTGAAAAATTTTCTAAGTCTTTTCAGCGTGTTTTTATTCGAGCGTGAATTTATTCGAACGCTAAGTTTTGCAATCGAATTAAAACGTATCGAAAAAGTTAAGATTTTTGCTGCTAATTTTTACGATCGAATACAAATTTATCGAACACAAAAGTTTCTCGCTGAGTAATTTTGCGATTGAATAAAATGTTGTCGAAAACATAAGTTTTGCATCGCGTAGTTTTCCGATCGAAGAAAAATGTATCGAAAAACTTACGGTTTTCGTCGCTTATCTTTGCGATCGAATAAAATTTAATCGAAAACTAATGTTTTTGCCGCGAAGTTTTACGATCGAATAAATACATATCGAAAACATATGGTTTTCGCCGCGGAGTTTTGCGATTGAGTAAAACTTAACAAAAACTAAAGTTCTTCGATGCCACTGTTTGCGATAAGAACATTTTCGATCGAGAAAGTTTGAAATCAAAAAGTAAACGCTTAAAAACGCAAATGACGATTTCTGGGTAAATCATGAGTTAATCTCGACTCGTAATGATCAGATATCAGTTGTGAATCCAAATATCATGCTTTTAATCAGAATGGTCGAGTTTAAACACGTTAATTTTGAGTTTTTAAGATGTTTCATTCGAAAAAGTCGCGAAGTTAAAAATTTTCGTCGAATGATTTTGAAAACTGTCGCGAATCGTGTGTTTCTGAACGGAAAGATGACCCAAAACTAGTTTCTACCTTCAAATTCGGCGAGTTTTGACTGAAAATTGATGAGGATTGAAGAGATTTTTGAAATCGCCGAAAGTTTTGAGAATCCGAAAAGTTTTTCGATTGTAGGTTGCGTGAGAATGAGTTTTTCGATCGAAAAAGTTATATTAGTACTTTTCGATCATGTAAGGTTTAAAGGGCCGTGGGTCAAAAAAATATTTTGGGCTTCCGTTAAAAATCAGGTCTGATTTAAAGAAAAAAAAATCAATCTTTTACTTGTGCCCCCCCAAAAAAAATAAATCATAAAGCTCCCTGTATTTCTTAAATAAATGCAATTAGCTCCCGATTGTGATGAAATTCAACACTTGACTCCTCAGATGAACTCGAAATATTCTGTGATACTTAAAAAAATAGAAGTCGCGATTGCAAGTAAATCATTTAGGAGATAAGAACAAATTTTAATGTAAACTCCCCCGCAACAAATGCACGTTTAACATTTCGCCAATTTTGCACATAGTTATTACAATTATGCATATGCAAATTTACTATATAAGCACAAGTAACGCATTTAAGCAATTCATCATAGATTCATGAAAACTTTGCGTTTTTAAAAAAATTCGCATTTTATCAAGTCTGAACCAATGCATGTATTAATGCATTTAAAATGTGCGATTATATTTTCAAAAATATTTTTAAAAAATATTTTTGTTTTGGGGTCAGATTGTCCATTTTGAACATTATCACGCAAAAATTTCTCATGACATATAGAATACTAATTTGCCGTCAAATCATGTAACTAAACTAATATTCTAAGATCATAGTATGAATCATTTTGATAATTCGAACCAGTTTCGCTCATATCACTCAATTTATTTTTATCATGGAAATATTTGGTAGATATATCGCTCATATCATCACGACAAAATTATAGCAATTAATTTGTTATCATAGCGTATTTAATCAACTTACCAAGCAAAAGTCCATCAATTTGAATCAAAGGGACTTTGAATGGATTATTTTTAGGCTCTGACAGAAAGGGTATGATATTTTTGGGATTAGTCAGCTTAAAAATTCTTCAATTCCAGGGGCCCTTTTGAAATTCATTTCTGCTCGTTTTTCTTTTTTTTTTCTTCTGCACTTGTTCAAGATGAGTCTCTTCTTCTTTACGAAGCTTTGAGAGATGAGATATTTTTTATTTTTGGGCCGAGACCGTGTTCCTTTCGAAGGTTTTATAGTTATGAAATTCGAACCCAAGGCAGTGCTCCTCTTCTCGTTTTCTCGATAAAAGATCTAGATTATCATTGGAGAAGTTCACTTCGAGGTGCTTCTCTTCTAGGAGTATACGAGATTATCTTGGAGAAGTTCACAGCGAGAGAAATGATCGGAAGTTCATCATGTGCATCTCTTTTTCTCTCCCCCTCTTTTTCTTTATTGAGCAACCTCGAAACTTATGAATAGGGTTGAAGGCTAAATCGTGTTTCAAAAGAAAAAAAAATGTCGGAGAAGGCTCAAAGAGGATCTCTAGAGAAAATAGTAAAGGATTTATAATATGGGGCAAGTGAGGAATTTTCTAATTTTGCCCTTATCATTTTCATGACAAACTAACACAAAAGTAGGGATGGCAAATTTTTCGTACCCTACCATACCCGCACGATTATATCCATTAATAATGGGTATGGGTAAGGCCCAATTAAATTTAATGGGTACGGATCATACCCATATCGAACAAATTAATCATGGACATTAAGTGGGTATGTCCTAATTATTCGAAATAAATCATTATTATTTTATTTCTTCATAATTTATTCTCTTTCAGATATCTCGCCAACCACTCGTCCTCCGACGATTCGACATGAGACCAACGTCGATCGTCGTCTCATTCGCCGATCCAAAGTGATCGTATTGTTTGCAAAATTTAGTGACAGAAATTTCGTCGCAAATCCGTCGCACACGACAAAATCTGTTTGTTGCAAAAATCCTCATCGAAAAAAAAATTCATCACAACTTTTTCGTCGTAATATTCTACTTAATTTTACGAAGATTTTTCTACCGCAAATTTTTGCGACTATTATAACGTCGCAAATTTGAGACGGAAAATCGGTCACAAAAATTTTGCCAGAGTTGTTTCGTCAGAAAAAATAGCGACTATATTGCTTGCGATGGCTTTTCCATTGCTAAATTGCACTACACAATTTCCTACGCAATTTTGCGAGAATTGTTACTATTTGTAACCATAACTGTCGCAAAAAAAATGCGAAGGAAAATTGGCCGCAAAATCATTGCGACGTAATTGACGATCGTATTATTTGCAACGACTTTTCTGTTGCTAAAACTAGCTACAAATAATCCTAGGCAAAACGCAACGGGAAAAACATCGTACGATGTCGTTATTTGTGTACATTTTATAGTGGTAATTCTCAAACATGTGAACAATTAAAATTTTTTATAATTACATCATATATTTATATCTTTAGCGACAAATAATATCATCGTTATCGTTATATGAATCGATGCTAAAAAATGATTGATCGACTTATCTTGTTAATTTTCTATAAAAATTAAATATTCGTTTAATACTTAAGTAAAACCCGTTTACCCATTAGACCAATCGAATTTGGGTATACCCAATTAGTTAGGACCCGTTAATATTGGGTATGACCCATACCTAATTATTTAATTGGGTTTGAATATGTGTATAGGTGGGTATGCCCATACCCTACCCGTTGCCATCCCTACACAAAAGCAAGAATGGGGCTACGAAGTACAAATCAAGATGTAGGATTTTGAAGGGTGACACACTCAAGAATAAAAAATATTGAGGCTTAAATTCTCACAATGTGGCTTTGTGTATAGTGAAACAAATGAGCTCTTTGAATAAAAGAATGTTACATGAATTTTTAAGCAAAGAACAAGACATATAACAAAGAAATATTTTTTGTGAGTAATTCAAAATAGGCAAAAGTATCGTCATCCCCCATTTTTATTTTATTTTATGTTATTATTATTTTTATATATTTATTTATCTTTTTGTATATATATAAAAAAATTTGAAAGATAGAGTCACACAAGATATAGCAAGGAAGAGAAAGAAGGACATAGAATATCATATAGAAGCATAATAGAGCATGAGACGCACATTTCAAGTAAGATTGAGATTCAACATGCCTAGCTTAGCAATAAGGAATTGTAATCGTTTTTCATCCAATGCCTTAGTGAATTCGGCAAGTTGAAGCTCCGTTTTAACAAAATACATATCTATAGTGCCTTTTTCTATATGATCTTTTATAAAATAATAGCGAATATCTAAGTGTTGTGCGTGAATGATTTACATGATTGCAAGCAATGGCAATAGCACTGAGAATCACTATAAATGGGAATGTTATTAAATTCAATCCCGTAGTCGCGTAGTTGCATCCGCATCCATAGAACTTGCGAGCAACAGCTGGCAGCTGCGACGTACTCCGCCTCGGCCTTCGTCGTTGACACGCAATTTTGTTTCTTTGAGGACCAGCAGACCAACTTATCGGCTTGAAATTATGCTCCGCCAGACGTGCTTTTTCTATCCATTCGACAACCTGCATAATCAGCGTCAGTGTAGCCAATTAATCTAAAATCGGTATCTTTAGGATACCATAACCCTAAGTTTGGAGTTCCTTTGAGATAGCGTAGAATTCGCTTGACCACGTGCATGTGGGACTCCTTCGGGTCAACTTGAAAACGAGCATAGAGGCAGTGGCGAACATGATGTCATGTCGGCTTGACGTTAAATAGAGAAGAGATCCAATAATACTCCGATATGTTGTGATGTTGACTGCCTTACCAGAAGGATCAGCATCCAATTTACAGTTTGTTGACTTGGGAGTATTCATAGGTGTGCTCTTGTCTTGATTAAATCTCTTCAGATTATCTTGGATATACTTGGTTTGACTGATGAATATTCCATCTTCGAGTTGCTTGACTTGTAATCCAAAAAAGAAGTGGAGTTTGCCCATTAAGCTCATCTCAAATTTTGTCTTCATCAGATCACCAAATTTCTGACAGAGTCGTAGATGTCATCAACGTAAACTTGAACGATCATTAAGTCCTTTTCTTTCTTTTTGATGAAAAGTATCTAATCGTTTTTCATCCAATGCCTTAGTGAATAGGTCGGCAAGTTGAAGCTCCGTTTTAACAAAATACATACATATATCTATATATATATATAGTGCCTTTTTCTACATGATCTTTTATAAAATGATAGCGAATATCTATGTGTTGTGCGTGAATGATGAACAAGATTGCAAGCAATGACAATAATACTTTGGGAATCACGATAAATGGGAATGTTATTAAATTCAAATCCGTAGTTGCGTAGTTGCATCCGCATCCATAGACCTTGCGAGCAACAACTGGCAGATGCGACGTACTCCGCATCGGCCGTCGACGTTGACACGCAATTCTGTTTCTTTGAGGACCAGCAGACCAACTTATCGGCTATAAATTGGGCTCCGCCAGACATGCTTTTTGTGTCCATTCGACAACCTGCATAATCAGCGTCAGTGTAGCCAATTAATCTAAAATTAGTATCTTTAGGATACCATAAGCCTAAGTTGGGAGTTCCTTTGAGAAAGCGTAGAATTCGCTTGACCACGTGCATGTGGGACTTCTTCGCGTTAGCTGGAAAACGAGCACAGAGGCAAGTGGCGAACATGATGTCGGGTCAGCTTGACGTTAAGTAGAAAAGATATCCGATAATACTCCGATAGGTTGTGATGTTGACTGTCTTACCAGAAGGATCAGCATCCAATTTACAGTTTGTTGACATGGGAGTATTCATAGGTGTGCTCTTGTCTTCATTAAATCTCTTCAGAATATCTCGGATATACTTGGTTTGACTGATGAATAGTCCATCTTCGAGTTGCTTGACTTGTAATCCAAGAAAGAACTGGAGTTCGGCCATTAAACTCATCTCGAATTTGGTCTTCATCAGATCACCAAATTTCTGACAGAGTCATTCATTTGTCGAGCCGAAGATGATGTCATTAACGTAAACTTAAATGATTATCAAGTCCTTTTCTTGCTTTTTGATGAAAAGTATCGTATCGAATTTTCCTCTTAGAAAGTTGGATTTTAGTAAAATCCGCTCAGAACATCGTACCAAGCACGAGGGGCTTGTTTTAATCCGTAGAGAGCTTTATCCAATCGATAGACATAATCAGGATGATTTTTGTGCATGAACCCTTCGGGTTGAGCGACGTAGACTTCTTCCTTTAATACGCCGTTGAGAAAGGCGGTTTTGACGTCCATTTGATAGACTTTGATGTCTTTATGAGTCGTGTATGCTAGAAATAATCGAATAGCTTCAATACGAGCAACCAGAGCATATGGCTTGTCGTAGTCAATACCTTCTTGTTGATTGTACCCCTTGGCTACGATTCGTGTTTTATTCCTTATAATTTTGCAGTTTTCATTCTTCTTATTTTTGAAAACCCATTCTTATAATTGTTTTGCCATGCGGTCGAGGAACTAGTGTTCAAACTCGTAGACGCTCAAATTGGTTGAGTTCATCTTGCATTGCGATCACCCAATCCATGTCTTTAAGGGCTTCGGCTACCTTAAGTGGTTCGTTTTGGCTTAAGAAGCACGTGAATAGTCCACTTTGTGTAGATGTCCTAGTGCGTACTGCACTTGAAGGATCACCAATTATTTAGTCGAGATTGGCTCGAGTCCACTTACGTTCATGAGGAAGAACCGAACTAGATCCATCGTTGATTTGTAGGTCGAGACTTCCTGAATTCATAGGTTGATCATTCGTAATAGGGAAATTCATATCTGAAGTTGAATTGGAAGGAATTTCCGCATCGGGATTAGTAGGAGCCGCAACACTAGTTGAAGATTCAGAATTTGGAGATTGAGGGTTCGGAATCTCAATTGTAATTTCCACCGTATAAGGAGAAGGTGCACTGCTTGGTATATAATGAGACGACGCAGGCATTTGAGACTCGTTCCTATAAAAATGTTCAAATAGGAAATCCAAACATTCCAAATCTGCTGGAATTGCTTCTTCTGACGTTGAGGTAGATATTGTCAGAATTTGTTGACTTTGTGCCAACACACCTATAAGCCCGGATTCTGAACTATTTCGTTCAGAAGCCAATTCGGTCACTTCTTGAAAAGTGACGTTCTACCTTTCTAAAATAGTACGAGATGACTTGATATAGACGCGATATGCTTTAGAAGTGGATGAATATCCAACAAAGACGACTTCAAATGCTTCGGGTCAAACTTGCTATGATGTTCTCGATCGTTGGCTACAAAGCATTTGCACCCGAAGACTTTGAAGAAACAAATATTCGGAATCCTTTGATTTATTATTTCGTACGGTGTCTTTTCAAACCGTTTGTGAATAATCGTTCGATTTTGCATAAAGCATGGTGCACTCACTGCTTCAGCCCATAGAAAGTGAGGGAGACTGTAATGTATTAGCATTGTTCTTGCAGCTTCAACTAAAGTCCGGTTCTCCCGTTCTATGATGCCATTTTGTTGAGGCGTTTTAGCGTCTGAAAATTGTTGAATAATTCCGAGTGACTGATAGTAATTGAAGAGATGCTAATTTTTGAATTCAGTCCCATTGTCAATCTGGATTACTTGGATTTTCTTTTGGAAGAGATCCTGAGTTGTATTCACAAAGCTTATTATCAAGTCTCCAGTCTCATCTTTAGTTCGGAGATATCTTGTCCAGGTGTAGCGCATACTTACGACCGTCTACAATTACTAGCACATACTTACGACCGTTGATACTTTGTGTTCGCATTGGTCCACAAGGGTCCGTGTGTAGTATTCCAAAGGTCGAGATGTTGAAGCTACTTGCTTGAGTTTGTGTGACGCTCACTTTATTTTACCCATTTGACAAGCCGAACAGTGATGCTCTTGTTGTAGGGAAATATTTGGTAGACCGTTGACCAAATTTTTGACAAAGAGCTTGTGAAGAGCTTTGAGAATTAGATGAGACAGACGTTGATGCCATAAGCTCTCTTGATTGTAGTATGTGATATGGGGCAAACAACTGTCGAACATCGTACTGTTGTCAGATTGATGGTGTATAGATTAGATCTTCGAGATCCTGTAAGAAGTTCTTGATTCTGACTATTTAAGATTCTGCACTGATCAGCTAGAAACACCACTTGAAACCCTTAATCACAGAATTTTCCTACGCTGAACATGTTGTGTTTAAGACCTTGGACATAAGAGACATCTTTGATTACTAGAAGAATATCTCCAAAGCCTAGTATTGGAGCTGAATCGTTGTTACCGAATCTGACTTTTCCGTTGTAACGGTCTTTGAATAGATATTAGAATTGTGTTTTGTTATTTTGTTATCCTTGTAATTAGGGGTGTAATTCTTAGTTTTGATAGTGTAGGACTTCATAGTAAATATACCATGTAAATAGGTATAAATACAATGTACACCATCGATAAAAACACAAGTCATTTTTCGGAAAAATCACAAGCATTGAATTCACATTCTAAGAGAGAGAAAAGCAATCGAAAAACTCTCTAATCATTTCTCTCTCAAGATCTTCAAAGCCGATATTCGACCGAAGGAAATTCATAAGATTTCTCATTCGAATATATATAATTCATGCTTAGATCGATCGTTAGTTGATATAATATGACATAACAATTGGTATCAGAGCAGATCGTGAGCGCTTTTGGATTGAATTCGTGATTCTAAGATCGAAATAATTTTCCAGATTTTTCGATCACAAAACTTACGTGAAATGTATTTTGATCAATGCGCTTAATGTTTGCTAATTCTGTTGATGATCTTGCTGATTAAGTGATAGATTATATGATAGGAATGATTTACGTACTGATTGCAATCCGTTAGAACATCAGATTATTTCAGATTTTCGATTTCGATTGATATGTGGGTTTGCGATTAAGTTTTGAATACGATTTGATTTTCTTCATAATCGATGTATTTTGCTGTAGAATGTGGTTAATCTTGTGTTTGTTCATATTCAGAACTTAGAATCGAGTGATTATTCAGAATTTTAGCACCTAACTGGAACATTTCGGTTGAATCTGGATTTTTCATTGTTCCATTGAACTTGAAGGCTGTTCTTCGATCATTTTTCGATTGAAAAACTTGGCTCGAAAAATATTTTTCGAATAAGTTTGCAGCCGAGAAGTTTTTCGATAACAAATACTGTTCTCGTGTATTTTACTCAAATATAAGACTCGAAAAACATTATTTTCGATAATTAGTTTTTCGATTCATATATAAATATCTTTTTCGAGAGTAATAAAGCGTGTTTTTTTCGACGGATACTGTTTTCGTTAAATAAATATCTACTTTTGACTCGAAAAACTTGTAATAGTAAAACAAGTTTTCGATCTCAAGATTTTCGATCATCTAAATTTTCGAGTGAAAGAATTTAGCAAAAATATATTTCGATCGAATAATTCACACTCAAAAAACTTTGAGTCAAAACAATCTCGATCACCGAAAAATTTACTGCTCGAAAAATTTTTCGATCACCGAACTTTCAAACACACACACATTTTACACTGTTTGAAAGAAATCAAAATTCATAATCTTCAAAACGTACGAAAAATATTTGTTTCTGAATTATCTTCTTCGATACTCAAAATTTTCGATCATAAATTCAAAATTCTTTAGCAAAATTTTGAAGTATCAATTCTTTTATCAAATATTTTTCGAAATCAAAACAATTTCTCTTTAACAACCGAAAAATAGGTTCGAAAATGATGCTCAAAGTACGAATCAAACATTAGTAACGAAGTTTATCACTTGTGTAGCACTTTTACCATTCGATTCCAAACATTCCCGAAGTTCCTACCAATCAACTACAAATAGATGCTTACTCACTCGGAAACAACGTCCGCCCTCCAATTCTACAAAGAGGCGAATACAACGAACGTATGGAGAAGTCGATTAATGAACTTCTTGGAAACAAAAGATCAAGCTACAAATTTGATAGCTTTTCTTCAAGAAGGTCTCGCTCAATTTTGGATCATCCAAGAAGGCAATGCCACTAATATTCCTCCCATTCCCACCACTAGAAGACTCAAAATTCCTAGTGAATACACCGAGGGGGAGCGACTAAGAGCCAAAGAGGATTTAGGAGCCAAAACTTTCCTAATGCAAGGAATTCCGAATGACATCTATATGCAAATAGATAGTCTATCTAGTGAAAAAGCTATGTGGGACGAGCTCCACAAAATGATGCAACGGACCGAAGTCGGAATCGCCAAGAAAGCGAATATTCTCACCGCTTACGACTCATTCAAAGCAAAGTTGGAGGAAAACTGTTAGGTCCTGATTCATCAATCAACAAGCAATCTAAGCACAATTCTCGGTATTCGAGTAAGAAGTCTTACGGATTACGTTCGGTCGAATAACCACGTTGAAGATCTTGAGAGAGGTTGTTAGCTTTTCCGAGTTTCTCGATCGTATTCTCTCGTTTAAAATATGAATTCGATGCTTGTAATTTTCTGAATAAAAACTTGTATATATTTTGATAGTGTACATCATATTTATACCTATATTCAAGGTATAATTGCTATTAGGTCCTACACTATCAAAACTACTAATTACGCCCCTAATTACAAGGATAATTAAATAACAAAGCACAATTCTAATATTCTCTTCATTCTCCCCCTTTGTGCTTGTCTTCGTATCAGCTCCTTTTATCCTTGTCGGGCGTAAAATGACTTCCGCAATCCCAATGCTGTCTCGTAACGTCGAACAGTATTCCTCAGCTCCAATATCTCATTTATAGCATCTAGAAGCTCGTTCAAGAGTGGGGCATCTTCTTCACAAAGATCTTCGAAGATTGTCTCTTCGGTGATCTCTCCCAATCTCTTTTGAATGTTCTTCCTCACTAACTTTAGTGTCCCGTCGCAGAACTTCTGGACTTCTGACTTCATCATAGCCTTAGTCTTTCCAATAACTAGATTTAGATAGGTTATGGCGAGGCCAGGTTTCTTGAAGATGTAGTTCTCGGGAAAGTTGTTGAGTGGGAAGCCCTTCATGAGCGGAGATTCCATGTTGACCTTCTTCATATTGTTCTCTATTGCAATTTGAAGGCCGTGTGCGGTGTGATACTTGATCTGCCGCACCATGAATCTTTTCAGTCCCTCGAGTCCTTCAGTCTTGATATATCCGGAATGCGTCTTGTACTTTCTCTTGTACATCTGGTACAATTGGTAGACCTCATCCGGTGGAAGGAATGGGAGATAGCTTTCATCTATCTCTTCTCGAGTGCGGTTGCTGTCCGCTCGCTCAATGATGTAGATAGGGGTTGGATATCTTCCGATCGTATGCGAGACTCCGATTGTTGTAAGAAGTATGTGACGTTGGAGAGTCGAGCTGGAGCAGCTTCCTCTGGTTCCCATTGCGTCATCCACTTCTCGTTTAGGATGTAGTCATCTACGATCAGATGTGGATCATAGGTAACTGCTTCTGGTTGGACTTGGGGGAGGTTTGAGGTCGTGATCGGATTTGGATTTGTAGGAGAGAGGGTTAGTGTTTGGGATATGGTGGGAGGTGTGGTTTTTGTTGGCGGGTTTGAGATTGTGTGGTTGGTGGGTGTGAGGACGATCCTCCAGCTTCTTGAGTCTTTGTCTGTGCTTGACTCAATCCACGGCCGCTCCGTGTAGTTCGTTGCCGTTTCTCCCCCTCATGACGATCCGGATCATCGGGATCGTCATGTCTACGCCTGGTGCGAGAGGTTTCTTCTCGACATGTTATTTGTGCTGGCGGCTCTGGTTCATCTATCAACCGTTTGTAGAGACTCTCCTGAGCGGGAGATCTGGTCTCTAAAGCGAGGAGGCGGGAGATGAGAATATCGTGAAGCTGGGTGATCGGAATTGTGTAGGGATTGATAAGAGTGGGTTAGGGAGTTGGGGTGCTGAGGATTGGTTGTAGTGGGGTGTGTAGGGTGGTGGTAGGAAGTGGTGAGGATATGGGTGTGTTTTTGTGTTGGTCGGAGCAGCTTCTGAGACTGGTGTTTTCCCGATGTCTCTCCGGGAAGTCTCGAGAGCGTGGAGCATACGGTCAATCAGACGATCTTCTAGAGAAGATAGAGCTGTGGAGAGCGCTTCTATAGTCTTTGCTCCGTCACGAATAGTGGTGGAGTGGGGCCAGGGAGACGCTCCACTATCACAACATCGGAGTAGATTTCCGATGTGCCGCCTTGAGTAGGTCTTGAAGTTCCGGAATGTCCAAGGACATCCGTTATCAAACTTGAAGTCACCACTTCAATGGGTTGGCCTATTTTTTGCTCCGAAGATATCGGGGGTCCAATAGGGCCTCCACTCAATCCTTGAGATGATACGATAGGTATCACCTCTATGGGTGTTGAGGCAGATTCAATTTGAATCTGTTCGGTAGGCTGATCAGTTGGTGGTGGATGTGATGGCTCCGAAGCTGGTATGATTGAAGGCACTGCATACAAGGCCGAGATTGTTGTCGGCGAGGGCCCCTTCGTTGGAGTCTGTATGCTTCATCAGAATCGGTTGCCTCAGGAGAGATATCTTGTGGAACACCTTCGGGCTCAATCTCCTGAGTCGTGGCTTCGGGCTCCGTTGTTGTTACCAAAGATTCCCTTTGAGAAGGTGCCGGAGCTGGATCCAATGCACGTACCATCGCCTCCGTGATGTAGTTGTTCTGGGAGTAGTCCTGGTATGCCTCTTCAGTTGGGTCAGCTAGTCGGAGCAACTCCAATGGGATCAGCATTGGTTGGAGCGCTAGATCGGCGGCCTTAGGGTTGTGAAAAAATCGAAGGCGTGGTGGAGTATATTCCCCAACTGGTGGTAGTCTTGGGATCTCTGGATGGAGTTCCATGTAGTGTGAGATCAGCACCGGGAACCACCGTATGTAGGGGAGAAACTTGGCCTTCGACTTTGTCTCCCTTTGACGCATCTGGTTCGCTAGATCGTTCCAAATCAGGTGGGCCACGTCATATCTTTTTGAAAAGATCACTCCGTGAAAATGCAAAGGATGTTGCCGTTCGCCTTGTCGAATCCGGAGTGTTTTGGGGAGAGGCATTTGTTGATTATGCCAAGCAATGTCTTCCACGGATGGGGAATGCCGTTGTTTTGGAAACTTGCCAATTTGGGCAGTGGGGGCTTGTATCCCATCCGGAGCATATCCGCTACGATCTCCGCGTCTATTGGAAGTTGATCATACGTGTCGTAGTGCGGAAGATCAAGCACCATGGCCAAGAGATTGCGGTTCAGAACGACGTGTCTTGAAGTTATATTTGTTGTATATTCCATGTAGTTTCCGACTGCATGGCTCTCCATAAGTCCCCAGAATTGTTGTAGGTAGACCATCGGTACGGAGGCCGTCATCGTTAATGTTGTGTCCTTTAAGGATGGAGATGATGATTTCATCCGGACACCGGAATGTTGTGAGATCCAGTTGATAATTGTTGTCATGAACTGACATGAAGCTTGATGAAGGGTATATGTGAGGATAATTTGGAGTTGCCATATCTGTAAAGAATAACATGAAGTTCATTAGTTGAAAAAATTTTCATATGCGAATAAACGAGATTAAGAATGAATTTAAAGAAAATTGTATGCATTAAGGTTTATTTTCGAAAGACTTAGTGAAAAATTTTGAAGGATCTGTAAAACTGACTAAGTCTTAGAAGCATGCTATTATTCGAATAACAATTTATTCGATCTTTAAATTTTACGATCGAATATTTTCTAAGTTTTGAAAAAATTTTCTAAGTCTTTTTCAGCGTGTTTTTATTCGAGTAACAATTTATTCGATCGTTAAATTTTGCGATCGAATAAAAATGTGTCGAATAACTGAAGTTTTCGCCGATGACTTTTACGATCGAATAAAATGTTATCGAAAACAATAGTTTTTTTGCTGAGTAAGTTTTCGATCGAATAAAAAATTGTCGAAAAACTTAAGTTTTTCGCCGCGTAGTTTTGCGATCGAATAAAAGAATATCAAAAAACTTAAAGTTTTCGCCGCTGACTTTCGCGATCGAATAAAATATACTCGAAAAATTAATTTTTCGCCGCGTAGTTTTTCGATCGAATAAAAGAATATCGAAAACAAAAGGTTTTCGACGCTGAGTTTTGCGATCAAATAAAATTTAACAAAATCTAAAGTTCTTCGACGACACTGTTTGCGACACAAACTTTTTCGATCAAAAAATTTTCAAATCAAACAGTAAACACGTGAAACATAATCTTCGATTTCTGGGTAAATCATGAGTTGATGTGGGTTCGGAATGTTCAGAGAACAGTTGCGAATCCAAATATCATGATTTTAACCCAAAAGGTCGAGTTTAAACACTTCGATTTGAGGGTCGAAAAACCAGTTTTCGTCGAAAAAATATAAACATGAACTTTCTTCAAATGTTTTTCGTGAAAATGCTTGCGAATCGGATGTTTTTGAACAGAAAATGATTCGGAACAAGTTTCTACCTTCGAAATCGGCAAGTTTAATCTAAAAAGTTCGAATATTGCGGGATTTGGTTTGAATCGCCGAAGTCGGTTCGAAGAGTTCGTAGAAGTCGAAAAGTTTTTCGATTGGAAATGTGTAGCGTGTGAGAGAGTTTTTCGATCGATAAAGTGATATTAATACTTTACGATCGGTTAAAGTAAAAATTTCTTTGGGCCGTAAAAAAAATATTTTTGGGCTTCAGATAATTCAGGTCTGAAATTTTTTTGAAAGAGATAAAATTGCATAATACTCCCTGTATTTCTGAATGTGATAAAATTATCTCCTAATGTTGATGAAATTCAACATTTGACTCCTCGGATGAGCTCTAAATTTTCTGCGAGACTTAAAAATGTTAGAATTCATGTTTTACGAGTGTAAAAGATAATAACAAATTCTCATATAAAACTCCCCCTCAACAATTGCATGAGTAATCTTTTCAGTACCTAAGCATATTTTTAGTACAAATTGGCATATGAAAATTTCCGATTTAAGTACAAGTAACGCATTTTAAGCAATGAAGCATAGTTTCATTAAAAATATTGCGTTTTTCAAAATAGTTATTCGCATTTTATCAATTCTGAACCAATGCATGTATTAATGCATTTAAAATGTGCGAGGAAAAGAGAAAAAAATTTAAATTTTTTTTTTGTTTCGGGGTCATATTTATTTATTTTTGAACATTATCGCAAGTTTCGCTCATATCACTCAATTTATTTTTATCAAGGAGATTTTTAGTAGATATATCACTCTTATCATGACAACAAAATTATATCAATTAATTTGTTATCGTAGTATTTTTAATCAACTTACCAAGTGAGAGTTCATCATTTTGAATCAAAGGGACTTTTAAGGGATTATTTTTAGGCTTTGACTAAAGGGGTAGGAAATTTGGGTTAGTGAGCCTAAAAATTCATTCTCTTCCAGGGGTCCCTTTCTGTGAAATTATGTTCTGATCCTTTTGCTTTTCCTTTCCTTAGTAATTTCTTTTCAAGGCTTTGAGAGATGAGATCTTCTTTGATTTTGGGTCGAGAATGTGTTCCTTTAGAAAGTTTCACAGTTATGTAGTTCGAACCCAAGACTGTGCTTCTCTTCCGTTTTCTCTACATAAGATCTAGATTATCATTGGAGAAGTTCACTTCAAGGTGCTTCTCTTCTAGGAGTATACGAGATTATCTAGGAGAAGTTCGCAGTGAGATCAGTGTTTCTCTTCTATAATGATTGAGAAATGCATAATGTGCATCACTTTTGCTCTCCCCCTCTTTTTCTTGATTAAGTAACCCCGAATCTTTTGAATAAGGTTAAAGGCTTAATCGGGTGTTTATAAAGAAAAAGAATGTCGGAGAAGGCTCAAAGGGGATTTCTAGAGAAAAAGTAAAGGATTTATAATTTGGGCCAAGTGAGGAATTTCCTATTATGCCCTTATCATTTTCATGACAAACTAATCACAAAAGCAAGATTGAAGCTACGAAGTACAAACCAAAGGATAATCATTTGAAGTGTGACACTAAAAAAAATATTGAGGTTCAAATTCTCACATGTATGATTTGGCTTTGTGTCTAGTGAAACAAACAAAGTTCTTTTGAATAAAAGAATGTCATATGAATTTTTAGGCAACGAACTTAATCATATATATCGAAGAGATATTTTTGTGAGTAATTTCAAAAATAGTCAAAATTATCGTCATCCCCCATTTTTTTTATTTACTTTATTTATACTATTTTTATATATATATAGTATTATGTATATATTTATATATATTTTATCTTTTACTAAGATAGAGTCACAGAAAATATCAAATTGAAGCATAATAGAGCATGTAAAGCACATTTCAAGTAAGATTGAGATTCAACATGCTTAATTTAGCAATAAGGAATTGGAATCGTTTTTCATCCAATGCCTTAGTGAATAAGTCGGCAAGTTGAAGCTCCGTTTTAACAAAATACATATCTACTGTGCCTTTTTCTACATGATCTTTTATAAAATGGTATCGAATATCTATGTGTTTCGTGCGTGAATGATGAACAGGATTGCAAGTAATGGCAATAGGACTGTGAGAATCACTGTAAATGGGAATGTTATTAAAATCAAACCCGTAATCGCGTAGTTGTATCCGCATCCATAGAATTTGCGAGCAACAACTGGCAGCCGCAACGTATTCCGCCTCGGCCGTCGATGTTGACACACAATTTTGTTTCTTTGAAGACCAACAGACCAACTTTTCGCCTAAAAATTGTGCTCCGCCAGACGTGCTTTTTCTGTCCATTCGACAACCTACATAGTCAGCGTCAGTATAGCCAATAAGTCGAAAGTCAGTATTTTTAGGATACCAAAGCCCTAAGTTTGGAGTTCCTTTGAGATATCGTAGAATCTTCTTGACAGCATTCATGTGGGACACCTTTGGGTCGGCTTGAAAGCGGGCGCATAGGCAAGTTGCAAACATAATGTCGGGTCGGCTGGATGTCAAGTAGGGAAGAGTTCCGATAATGCTCCGATAGGTGGTGATGTTGACAGCCTTTCCAGACGGATCAGCATCCAGTTTGCAATTAGTAAACATAGGAGTATTCATCGGTGTGCTCTTGTCTTGATTAAATCTCTTCAGAATATCTCGGATATATTTGGTCTGACTGATGAAGGTTCCATCATCGAGTTGCTTGACTTGTATTCCAAGAAAGAATTGGAGTTCTTCCATTAAGCTCATCTCGAATTTGGTCTTCATGAGATTACCAAATTTCTGACAGACGTTCATTCGTCGATCCGAAAATGATGTCATCAATGTAAACTTAAACGATCATCAAGTCTTTGCCTTGCCTTTTGATGAAGAAGGTCGTATCGATTTTTCCTCTGATGAAGTTGGATTTGACCAAAATTCGCTCATAACATCATAGCAAGCACGAGGGGCTTATTTTAGTCCATAGAGAGCTTTGTCCAATCGATAGACATGATCAGGATGGTTCTCGTGCATGAACCCTTCGGGTTGAGTGACATAGACTTCTTATTTTAATACGCCGTTGAGAAAGGCAGTTTTAACGTCCATTTGATAGACTTTGAAGTCTTTGTGAGCCGCGTATGCTAGAAATAATCGAATAGCTTCAATACGGGCGACCGGAGCATACGTCTCGTTGTAATCAATTCCTTCTTATTGATTGTATCCCTTAGCAACGAGCCATGCTTTATTCATGATTACTTCACCGTTCTCATTTTTCTTGTTCTTGAAAACCTATTTAGTTCCAATTATAGTTTTGCCTTGTGGTCGAGGAACCAATGTCCAAACTTGTAGACGCTCGAACTGGTTGAGTTCATCTTGCATTGAAATTACCCAATCCGGGTCTTTAAGAGCTTCGACTACATTATTTGGTTTGTTTTGGCTTAGGAAGCATGTGAATAAACCGCTTTGTGTAGACGTCCTAGTAGGTACACCACTTGAAGGATCACCGATAATCTGGTCAGTTGATGACTCGAGGCCATTTGTGTTAGTGAGGAATAACTGAAGTAGATTCGTCATTGGATTGTAAATCGAGACATCCTGAATTAATGGGTTGATCATTCATAGCCGGGAAATTCAATTCAGACGTTGAATGGGTAGTAATTTCCTCATCTGCATTTGTAGGAGCTGCAGCACTAGATGAAGATTCTGAATTAGTAGACTCTCCAACATTTGTCGGATTTTGAAGAAGATGAGTCTCAAAATGAATTTCTTCCATTGAGGGAGATGGGGCACTGCTTGGTGTCGAGTGAGACGAAGCAGACATTTGAGACTTGTTCCGATAAAAGTGTTCGAATAGAGAATCTAAATCTTCATGGTGAGCGGGAATTGCTTCACTTGACGTTGATGTAGAAGTTGCCGAAGGTTGTTGACCTTGTGCCAACACGGCAGTAAGCTCGGGTTCTGAACTGTTTTGTTCAGAAGCCAAATCTGTCATTTCTTGAAAGGTGACGTTGTAGCTTTCAAGATTGTACGAGAAGACTTGAGGTAGACGCGATATGATTTTGAAGTAGAGGAATATCCAACAAAAATGGCTTCAAAGGCTTTGGGATCGAACTTGCTTCGATGCTCCCGATCGTTGGCCACAAAACACCTGCAACCAAATACTTTGAAGAACTAGATATTCGGGATTCTTTGATTAGTTATCTCATATGGCGTCTTTTCGAAGCGTTTGTGAATAATTGTCCTATTTTGAGTAAAACATGCCGTACTCACTGCTTCAGCCCATAGAAAGTGAGGGGGACCGGAGTATATGAGCATTGTTCTTGCAGCTTCAACTAAAGTCCGGTTCTTTCTTTCTATGACACCATTTTGTTGAGGCATTTTTGCGGCTGAGAATTGTTGAATAATTCTAAGTGATTGATAAAAGTTGTTGAGATGCTGGTTCTTGAATTCAGTCCCGTTGTCCGTTCTGAATACTTGGATTTTCTTTTGCAGGAGATTCTGAGTTGTATTCACAAAGTTTATTATCAAGTCTCCAATCTCATCTTTAGTTCGGAGATATCTTGTCCATGTGTAGCGAGAATAATCGTCGACAATTACTAACACATATTTTCGACCGTTAATACTTTGTGTACGCCTCGGTCCACAAAGGTCCATGTGAAGTAACTCTAAGGATCGAGATGTAGAAGCAACTTGCTTGATTTTATGTGAAGCTCGCTTCATTTGTCCCAGTTGACAAGCCGAACAGTGATGCTCTTGGTTAGAAGAAATTGTTGGCAGACCGTTGACCAACTTTTTAACACTGAGTTTGTGAAGAGATTTTAAATTGAGATGAGACAGACGTTGATGCCATAAGCTGTTCCTCTTGATTGTTGTCTGAGAGATGAGGCATACAGCTGTCGAAGGTCGAACTGTTGTAAGATTGATTGTGTATAGATTTGATCTTCGTGATCCGGTGAGAAGCTCTTTATTCTGACTATTCAAAACTCTGCACTATTCAGCTAGAATACTACTTGAAATACTACTGTTGTAAGAGACATCTTTAATCGCCAAATGTGGCAGTAAAATGTCTCCAAATCCGAGTATGGGAGCTGAGTCATTGTTGCCAAATCGGACTTTGCCATTGTAACGATCTTGGTAGTTGCTCAACAGTTCTTGTTTTCCCGTCATGTGTGTGGAGCAACCAGAATCTAAATACCACACATGATGGATCTGCATAGAAAGAAATTAGGGAGACTTAGGTACCCACTTTTGAATGGGTCCTCTCGGATTAGCATATTTGATAAGTAAGGTTTGTTCATCTTTGGTTCCTAACTTATGAGAATGCTTAGGTACCCAAACCAACTTAGAAGCAGTTGCTTTAAGTAGTACCTCTTTAGACAATTTAGCCTTATTGGCTTGTGTTTGCCTAGGTGGTGACTTAGGAATCCGTTGTGGTTGAATCTTACATGGGAGGTTAATTTCAGTACGAGCAAATGTCTGATTTGTCTTATTGCTTGAAAAAATCTTTTCTCTAGCTAGTCTCCTAAGGTGTTTAGCTGAATGTACGTGGACTGGGTACCTTTGGTGAGGACAAGAATGTATGGAGCTATAAGCGTTCTTAATAGCCGGATCTTGTTTCCTATGAGACTTAAGACTTGCATTTGTCTTAGAATGATGGTCATTGTTTTTAGAAGTAGAGCCAATGTCAAAGTTTGTGCTTTAAAAAATAATAGGCTTTAACGATAAGTTGAAGTAACAATACTAGAAATGGCTGTCTTCGTAAGAGTGTCCTTAGTTTTTGACATAGAAAAAATAGATAACAAATCATTTTTCTTCTGAAATATATTCTAGGCACTGTTTCCTTAGCATGCTTCACCTCTTTTACTACTCTACCTGTGGATGGAGTAGAAAAAGAGTTAGTAAAAATCGTTTTCCTTTTTCAAGCATTTAGGGATTCGTTTTCACTCTTTACAATTTTTAAAGAAGATTTATCTTCTTTTGAAATATTTTGAAACATAATGGGAGAGTTTTTCTTAGATTTAATCTTGTCCTTCATTAAATGTGTTTCTTTCAACATAAGATCAGGACAAGTTTTTAAAAGTAGAGGAAGTTTTGAGATTGGAAATCTCCAGTAAAAGTTCATTCTTTTCAGCTTTGAAAATCTTTCTTTCTGTTTCCAAGGAAGCGTTTAATCAACTATTTTTCTAATAATAGCCGGAATATAACAGAAATTAGAATTTTGAAAATGATTAATATTATCTTCCTTGTTGTTAGAGAAATCTTCTAGGGGATATAATGAAGTATAATCATTAGACAAGTTGGGATCTCTTGTCTTGTAACTATTATTCAAATCGGTGTAGTCAAAAGGAATGTTAGTCCTATCAGTGGCTTGTCGTTTAGATTTTTCTAAAGCATTTATTTCGGAAGAATTAGTAAATGCCATTAGAGAAGTTAAACCTAATCTCATATACTTGATATCTTATAATTGTCTAACATTGACCTTTTTCAAATTACAGGGATTGTTAAAACCTAAGCCCTCTTTAGGATTATAAAATTCCGTATCAAGAGGTTGATTTAGAAATATAGTTTGATCCGTTTGACCCCTTTTTATTAGAACATCTAACGTTTTAATCTTTGAATAAAGTTTCTTATCTAGTTAAGTTTCTATAAAAATTAAATATTCGTTTAATACTTAAGTAAGACCCGTTTACCCATTAGACCTATTGAATTTGGGTATACCCAATTAGTTAGGACCGTTAAATATTGGGTATGACTCATACCTAATTATTTAATTGGGTTTGGATATGGGTATAGGTGAGTATGCCCATACCCTACCCGTTGCCATCCCTACACAAAAGCAAGAATGAGGCTACGAAGTCCAAACCAAGAGATAGGCTTTTGAAGTGTGACACACTCAAGAATAAAATATATTGAGGCTTAAATTCTCACATATATGATGTGGCTTTGTGTATAGTGAAACAAACGAAGCTCTTTGAATAAAAGAATGTTACATGAATTTTAAGCAAATAACTAGACATATAACAAAGAAATATTTTTGTGAGTAATTCAAAACAGGCAAAAGTATGGTCATCCCCCATTTTTATTTTATTTATGTTATTATTATTTTTATATATTTAATATTTTATTTTTATTTACCTTTTTGTATATATATAAAAAAAATTGAAAGATAGAGTCACATAAGATATAGCAAGGAAGAGAAAGAAGCACATAGAATATCATATAGAAGCATAATAGAGCATGAGACGCACATTTCAAGTAAGATTGAGATTCAACATGCCTAGCTTAGCAATAAGGAATTGTAATCGTTTTTCATCCAATGCCTTAGTGAATAGGTCGGCAAGTTGAAGCTCCGTTTTAACAAAATACATATCTATAGTGCCTTTTTCTATATGATCTTTTATAAAATGATAGCGAATATCTAAGTGTTGTGCGTGAATGATTTACATGATTGCAAGCAATGGCAATAGCACTTTGAGAATTACTATAAATGGGAATGTTATTAAATTCAAACCCGTAGTCGCGTAGTTGCATCCGCATCCATAGAACTTGCGAGCAACAGCTGGCAGCTGCGACGTACTCCGCCTCGGCCTTCGTCGTTGACACGCAATTTTGTTTCTTTGAGGACCAGCAGACCAACTTATCGGCTAGAAATTGTACTCCGCCAGACGTGCTTTTTCTATCCATTCGACAACCTGCATAATCAGCGTCAGTGTAGCCAATTAATCTAAAATCGGTATCTTTAGGATACCATAACCCTAAGTTTGGAGTTCCTTTGAGATAGCGTAGAATTCGTTTGACCACGTGCATGTGGGACTCCTTCGGGTCAACTTGAAAACGAGCACAGAGGCAGTGGCGAACATGATGTCATGTCGGCTTGACGTTAAATAGAGAAGAGATCCGATAATACTCCGATATGTTGTGATGTTGATTGCCTTACCAGAAGGATCAGCATCCAATTTACAGTTTGTTGACTTGGGAGTATTCATAGGTGTGCTCTTGTCTTGATTAAATCTCTTCAGATTATCTTGGATATACTTGGTTTGACTGATGAATATTCCATCTTCGAGTTGCTTGACTTGTAATCCAAAAAAGAAGTGGAGTTTGCCCATTAAGCTCATCTCAAATTTTGTCTTCATCAGATCACCAAATTTCTGACAGAGTCGTAGATGTCATCAACGTAAACTTGAACGATCATTAAGTCCTTTTTTTGCTTTTTGATGAAAAGTGTCGTATCGATTGGTCCTCTTAAAAAGTTGGACTTTACTAGAAATTCGCTCAGAACATCGTACCAAGCACAAGGGACTTGTTTTAGTCCGTAGAGAGCTTTATCCAATCGATAGACATAATCAGGATGACACGCCGTTGAGCAACGTAAACTTCTTCCTTTAACACGCCGTTGACAAAGGCAACTTTGACGTCCATTTGATAGACTTTGAAGTCTTTAGGAGCCGTGTATGCTAGAAATAATCGAATAGCTTCGATACGAGCAACCGGAGCATATGTCTCGTTGTAGTTAATACCTTATTGTTGATTGTACCCCTTGGCTACGAGTCGTGCTTTATTCCTGATAATTTCGCATAAAGCATGGTGCACTCACTGCTTCAGCCCATAGAAAGTGAGGGAGACTGGAATGTATTAGCATTGTCCTTGCAGCTTGAACTAAAGTCCGGTTCTTCCGTTCTAAGACGCCATTTTGTTGAGGCGTTTTAGCGCTGAAAATTGTTGAATAATTCTAAGTGACTGATAGTAATTGATGAGACGCTGATTCTTGAATTCAGTGCCATTGTCAGTCTGGATTACTTGGATTTTCTTTTGCAGGAGATTATGAGTTGTATTCACAAAGCTTATTATCAAGTCTACAGTATCATCTTTAGTTCGGAGATATCTTGTCTAGGTGTAGCGAGAATAATCGTCAACAATTACTAGCACATACTTACGACTGTTGATACTTTGTGTTTGCATTGGTCCACAAAGGTCTGTGTGTAGTAATTCCAAAGGTCGAGATGTGGAAGCTACTTGCTTGAGTTTGTGTGACGCTCGCTTCATTTTACCCATTTGACAAGCCGAACAATGATGTTCTTGTTGTAGGAAAATATTTGGTAGTCCGTTGACCAAATTTTTGACAAAGAGCTTGTGAAGAGCTTTGAGATTTAGATGAGACAGATGTTGATGCCATAAGCTGTTCCTCTTGATTGTAGTATGTGATATGAGGCAAATAGCTGTCGAAGGTCGTACTGTTGTCAGATTGATGGTGTATAGATTAGATCTTCGAGATCCTGTTAAAACTTCTTGATTCTAACTATTTAAGATTCTGCACTGATCAGCTAGAAACACCACTTGAAACCCTTAATCACAGAATTGTCCTATGCTGAACATGTTGTGTTTAAGACCTTGGACATAAGAGACATCTTTGATTGTAAGAATCTTCAGAAGGATATCTTCAAAGCCTAGTATTGGAGCTGAATCGTTGTTACCGAATCTGACTTTTCCGTTGTAACGGTCTTTGAATAGATATTAGAATTGTGCTTTGTTATTTTGTTATCCTTGTAATTAGGGGCGTAATTCATAATTTTGATAGTGTAGGACTTAATAGTAAATATACCATGTAAATAGGTATAAATACAATGTACACTATCGAAATAAAAACACAAGTCATTTTTCGGAAAAATCAAAAGCATTGAATTCACATTCTAAGAGAGAGAAAAGCAATCGAAAAAAACTCTAATCGTTTCTCTCTCAAGATCTTCAAAGTGATATTCGACCGAAGGAAATTCGTAAGATTTCTCATTCGAATATCTAGAATCCATGCTTAGATCGACCGTTAGTTGATATATTAGGACCTAACAATTGGTATCAGAGCAGATCGTGATCGCTTTTGGATTGAATTCGGGATTCTAATATCAAAATAATTTTCCAGATTTTTCTATCGTAAAACTTACGTGAAATGTATTTTGATCAATGGCTTAATGTTTGCCAATTTTGTTGATGATTTTGTTGATTATGTGATAGATTATATTATAGGAATGATTTATGTACTGATTTCAATCGCTTAGGACCTCAGATTATTTCAGATTTTTGATTTCGATCGATATTTGCGTTTGCGATTAAGTTTTGAATACGATTTGATTTTCTTCATAATCGATATATTTTGCTGTAAAACGTGGTTAATCTTGTGTTTGTTCATATTCAGAATTTAGAATCGAGTGATTATTCAGAATTTCATCACCTAACTGGAACATTTCGGTTGAATCTGGATTTTTCACTGTTCCGTTGAACTTGAAGGTTGTTCTTCGATCTTTTTTCGATCGAAAAACGGCTCGAAAAATATTTTTCGAATAAATTTGCAGCCGAGAAGTTTTTCGATAACAAACACTGTTCTCATGTGTTTTACTCAAATATAAGACTCGGAAAACATTATTTTCGATAATTAGTTTTTCGATTCATATATAAATATCTTTTTCGAGCGTAATAAAGCGTATTTTTTTCGACAAATACTGTTTTTGCTAAATAAATATCTAATTTTGACTCGAAAAACTTGTAATAGTAAAACAAGTTTTCGATCTCAAGATTTTCGCTAAATTTTCGAGTAAAAGAATTTAGCGAAAATATATTTCGATCGGATAATTCACACTCGAAAAACTTTGAGTCAAACTTAACGAAATTTTTCGATCACTCTTAACTTTTTTATTACAAATTTTTCGATAAAAGTTATTGCGATTAACAAATTTATTCGACAAACTATTTTTCAATATGATATTTACTTTGCAAAACTCTTACGTTCGAAAAATAGTTAATCGATAAATACCACGAAAAACTTATACGATCGAAAATCTTTTTCGATTAAAGGTTCGAAAATTTTTAAATCGAAAACTTTACTGCTCAAAAAATTTTTCGATCACCGAACTTTCAAACACACACACATTTCACTGTTTGAAAGAAATCAAAATTCGTAATCTTTCAAACTTACGAAAAATATTTGTCTCCGAATTATCTTCTTCGATACTCAAAATTTTCGATCATAAATTCAAAACTCTGTAGCAAAATTTTGAAGTATCAATTCTTATATCAAATATTTTTTGAAATCAAAACAATTTCTCTTTAACAACCGAAAAATAGGTTCGAAAAGGAAATTGCTCAAAGTACGAATCAAACATTACTAACGAAGTTTGTCACTTGTGAAACACTTTTACCATTTTGATTCCAAACATTCCCGAAGATCCTACCAATCAACTACAAATGGATGGTTACTCACTCGAAACGACGTCCCCCCTCCAATTCTATGAAGAGGAGAATACTCCGTGTGGAGAAGCCGATTAATGAACTTCTTGGAAACAAAAGATCAAGCAACAAATTTGATTGCTTCTCTTCAAGAAGGTCCCGCTCAATTTTGGCTCATCTAAGAAGGCAATGCCACTAATAATCCTCTCGTTCCTGCCACCATAAGAATCAAAATTCCTACTGAATACACTGAGGGGGAGCGATTAAGAGCCAAAGTGTTTTTACGAGCCAAAATTTTCCTTATGCACGGAATTCCGAATGACATCTATATGCAAATAGATAGTCTATCTAGTGCAAAAGCTATGTGAGACGAGCTCCACAAAATGATGCAACACCGAAGTCGGAGTCAAAGCCAAGAAAGCGAATATTCTCACCGCTTACGACTCATTCAAAGCAAAGTCGGAGGAAAACGTTTATGAACTCTGTCAACGATATTTATCTCTTCTCAACGAGATGAGGAAAATAGAAATTTTCAAAACCAACATGGAGGTCAACATCCGATTTCTCTCCTCTATTCAACCGGAGTGGAAGAAAATATCCATGCAAATGCGTCAAAACAAGGATTTGGACGAAATGAATATCCACGTCGTCTTTGATAATCTCGCTCAACAAGAGGAAGATATAAGCGAGATACAAAAAGAACTTAAGGGCAAGCAGATCGAAGACTCTATATCTCTAGTTTCTGAAAGAAAAACGAGTCGATCTCGCAAGGATAAGAGCATCAAGTTGCCAAGTTCTTCAGAAGATGAAAACGAATCAGAATCGGACTCCGAGCCAGATATGAAATAGTTCAAGAAACAATTGGCTCTCATTACTAAAATGATGAGCAAAAAGTTCTAAAAAAAGAAATCCTCCTCTTCGGCTAATAGACTTCGGACATCAAGCTCTATGCACAAGGAACGACCGGCCGAATCGTCAGAAGCCAAAAACGCCAAAAAACCACAAAAATGCTACAATTGTGGAAAGATAGGGCACTTCGCCAGAGAATGCAATCTTCCTAAGAAGAAAGACGCCAATTACTACTCCAAGAAATTTCAACTAACCAAACAAAAGGAGGATGGAGTAGCTTTGATGGCCGAACAAGAGCATTGGCTAGAAGATACAACAGATTCTGACGACGAAAATCTCGCTTTAATGGCATACCTCGACGATGCCTTAAACGATAACTCATCAAGGAGGTCCAACGACGAAGAAAAAGCATCAACCTCATCACAAGAGGTAACAATGCCTAATTCTACATTATTAAACATGTTAGAATCTTTGCAAATTAAGTATACTAACATTGAAAATGAGCGGAAAAGTACAAAAGAATCTTAGTGAAAATATTTTCCAAAAGCAACTAGATAAGAAACTTCACAAAGAAATTCTCTTATCTAACGCTAAGGAAACAATATCTAGTCTTGAATCAACAATAGCTACTTCTGAGATAAAAATTAATGACGTAAGACTCTTAGCGATTGTCAGAGAGAGTTAGAAATTTCTAGAAATAATTTTAAGAAAAACTCTGACGAACGTCAGAAGCTTTACTCTAGGATTAAAACTTTAGAGGATCTTCTAACGAAAAGGGGCAAACGGATCAGACTATATTTCTAAATCAACCTCATGATATAGAATTTTATAATCCTAAAGAAGGCTTAGGTTTTTAACAATCCCTGTAACTTGAAAAAGGTCAATGTCAAACAGTTATATGATATCAAGTATATGGGATTAGGACTAACTTCTCTAATGGCCTTTACTAATTCTTCCGAAATAAATGTCTGAGAAGAATCTAAACGAAAAGCCACTAATAGGACTGACATCCCCTTTGACTACATCGATTTGAATAATAGTCACAAGACACGCGAAATCAACATGTCTAGTGACTATAATTCATTATATCCGTTAGAAGATTTTCATAAAGTTAAGGAATAAAATATTGATCATTTTCTAAATTCTACTTTATGTTATATTCTTGCTATTATTAAGAAAATGGCTAATTTAAACGCTTCATTAGAAACAGAAAGAAAGAATTTCAAAGCAGAAAAGAATGAGCTTGTATTGGTGATTTTTAATCTAAAAAATTCCTCAGTTTTAAAATCTTGTCCTGATTTTATTTTGAAAGAGAAATCATTAATTAAGGACAAGATCAAATTTAAGAAAATACCTCCCATTATTTTACAAAATATTTCAAAAGAAGAAAAAATTTCTTGAAAAAGTGTAGAGGGAGGAATAGAGTCCTTAAATGCTTCAAAGAAGAAAAAGATTTTTACTAATTCTTTTTCAACTTCATCCATAGGTAAAGTAGAAAAAGAGGTGAAACATGCAAAGGAAAGAGTGTCTAGGATAGAATTTCAGTAGAAAAATGATAGAAAAGATTTATTTTCAAAACTTTCTTCTGTATCAAAAACTAAAGACACTCGTAAGAAGACAGTCGTTTCTATATGTTGTTGCTTCAACTTATGCGTTAAAGCCTATTAATTTGAATCACAAATTTTGAAATCGGCTCTACTTATAAAATCATAAACAATCATTCTAACACAAATGCAAATCTTAAGTCTCGTATGAAACAAGATTCGACTATAAAGAAAGCTTATAGCTCGATACATTCTTGTCCTCATCTAAGGTACCCGACCAAACTACACTCAGCATACACCTTAAGAGACTAGCTAGAGAAAAGATTTTCTCATGCACTAAGACTAATAAGACATTTGTCCGTGCTGAAATTAACTTCCCATGTAAGGTTCAACCTCAATGGTTCCCAAGACACCATCTAGGCCAACGCAAGCCAACAAGGCCAAGTTGTCTAAAGAGGTATCACTTAAACCAACTACTTCCAAGTTGGTTTGGGTACCTAAGAGCACAAATGCTTTAGGAACCAAAAAGGAACCCGTACCTACCAAATCTGCTAATCCGAGAGGCCTCATTACTCAGTGGGTACATAAGCCTCTCTAAAATCTTTCTATGCAGATCCATCATGTGTGGTATTTAGATTCCGGTTGCTCCACACACATGACGGGAAATCAAGAACTGTTGAGCAACTATCAAGACTGTTAGGTCCTATTATATCAACTAAGGATCGATCTAAGCATGAATTCTAGATATTCGAATGAAAAATCTTATGAATTACCTTCGGTCGAATATCGGCTTTGAAGATCTTGAGAGAGAAACGATTAGAGAGTTTTTCGATTGCTTTTCTCTCTCTTAGAATTTCCGAAAAAATGACTTGTGTTTTTATTTCGATAGTGTCATTGTATTTATACTTATTAAAATGGTATATTTACTATTAAGTCCTACACTATCAAAACTATGAACTACGCCCCTAATTACAAGGATAAAAAAATAACAAAGTACAATTTTAATATCTCTTCAATCTCCCCTTTGTGCTTGTCAGTTTATCCTTGTCGAGCGTAGAATGATTTCCTCAATCCCAATGTTGTCTCGTAGTGTCGGACAACATTCCTCAGCTCCAACATTTCATTAATTGCATCCAGAAGCTCATTTAGGAGCGGGGCCTCTTCTTCTCCAAGATCCTCGAAGATCGTCTCTTCAGTGATCTCCGCCAACCTCTTTTGGATGTTCTTCCTCACTAGTTTCAACGTCCCGTCATAGAATTTGTAGATTTCTGACTTCATAATAGCTCTCGTCTTTCCAATAATTGGATTCCGATAAGTTATGACGAGGCCAGGTTTCTTGAATATGTAGTTCTCGGGGAAGTCATTGAGTGGGAAACCCTTCATGAGCGGAGACTCCATGTTGACCTTCTTCATATTGTTCTCTACAATAATTTGAAGGTCGTGTGCGGTGTGATACTTGATCTGCCGCACCATGAATCTCTTTAACCCTTCGAGTCCTTCCATCTTGATGTAACCAGCGGGCGTCTGGTATTTTCTCTTGTACATTTGGAACAGACGATATACTTCGCCTGGTGGAAGGAACGGCATATAGCTCTCATCTATCTCCTCTCGAGTATGGTTGTTGTCTGCTCGCTCTCATCTATCTCCTCTCGAGTGCGAAATGCCCACGAGTTGGAGGATCGGTGGCTTGTCTTTGAAATTTTTCTTGAGTTGATCCGTTGGGATGTCACTTCGATCTGGACGAAGATAGTTGAGGATGAAGATGTGCTCCATTTTCTTCATTGAGCTTCTTTATGCGGTTAGGAGCCCTCCATATCTGCTTCCTAATATCTTCAATGAACAGAACTTCAATCCGTATATTCTCCCAATGCGTCTCGACACTAACGGTCCCTTTTGATAAGCGGGGAGGAGAGTCGACTCTATGACGGATCATTTCTGGTAGTTCGGGGAGAGCGGAGTTGTAATTCTCGCCATCTTGAAGTTCTTCATCTTCAAGCAGCACCAAGTTAACAGAAGCTTGTTGTAAGAAGTATCTGACGTTGGAGAGTCTGGCTTGAACAGCTTACTCTGGTTCCCATTGCGTCATCCACTTCTCATTTAAGATATAATCATCTCGATCGCACGTGGATCGCAGACGAATACTTCTGGTTGGTTTTGGAGGAGGTTAGAGGTCGGGATTGGATTTGGATTTGTGGGAGTGGGAGGCAGTGTTTGTGTGTGGGATGTGATGGGAGATGTGGTTGTTTGTTGGCGGGTAGTGGGTTGTGTGGTTGGTGGGTTTATGGATGATCCTCCAGCTCTTGAGTCGTCGTCTGTTTTTCTCAACTCTGACCACGGCCGCTACGTGTGGTCCTTTGCCTTTTCTGCCCCTCATGATGATTCGGATCATCGGGATAGTCATGTCTAGCTTTGTGCGGGAGCTTTCTTCACGGCAACGCGTTTGGGCGGGCGGCTCGGGTTCATCTACTAGTCTTCGATAGAGACTCTCTTCAGCAGGGGTCCTCGTCTCAAGAGCTAGTAGGCGGAAGATAAGATATCATGAAGTTGGGTTATAGGGATGATGTATGAGTTGATGAGGGAAGGTAATTGGGTTGGAGTGGTTAAGATGGATTTTATGGGAGTGTGTATGGTGGTGGTTAGTGGTGGTGAGGATAAGGGTGGGGTGTGGGCTTCGGACGAAGTTGCTTTTGAGACTGGTGCTTTTCCGGTATCCCGCCGGGAAATCTCAATGGCATGTAGCATCCTTTCCATCAGCCGGTCTTCAAGAGAATTGATGGATGTGGAAAGGGTTCTTGTAAACGTTGCTCCGTCACGAGGATCGGTGCCGCCGGAGTGGGGCCAGGGAGGCGCTCCAGTGTCACAACATCGGAGAAGATCTCCGACGTGCCACCTGCGAGAGGACTTGTGATGCCGGAACGTCCAAGGACAACCGTTAACAACCTAGAAGTCACAACTTCGATGGCTTGGCCCATTGTTTGCTCCGAAGATGTCGGGGGTCCAACGGGGCTTCCATCCAATCCTTGAGATGATATTGTACCGATGATGGTGGAGGAGATGTCATCGAAGCCATTTGTGTAGAAGGAGATGCAGAAGGGGCAAAAATTTGTTGTCTTCGTGAGCCCCTTCGTTGTAGTTTGCATTCCTCATCAGATTCGGTGGCCTCAGGAGATTCGGCTTGTTGAGGGACACCTTCGGGCTCAATAGCCGGTGTTTTGGTCTCCTGAGCCGCGGCTTCGAGCTCGTGTGTCTCCACCAGGGATTCTCGTCGGGAAGGCATCGGAGCCCGATTGACGGACCATACCATTGCCTCCGTGATGGAGTTGTTTTGGCAGTAGTCTTGGTAGGCCTCGTCGGTGGGATCAGCCAGACTTAGCAACTCCAGTGGGATCCACATCGGTTGGACTGCTAGATCGGATGGCTTCGGATTATGGAAGAACCGCATCCTCGGCGGTATATAACCTCCAACAGGTGGCAGACGTGGGATATCCGGATGTACTTCCATCAGGTGGGAGATGAGCACCAGGAACCACCGTACGTAAGGAAGAAACTTCGCCTTCGACTTTGTTTCCCTTTGACGCTTTGGTCCGCTAATTCGTTCCAAATTAGCTGGGCCACGTCGTATTTCTTCGAGAAGACAACTCCGTGGAAGATTCGGAGAATGTTCTCGTTCGCCTTGTCGAATCCGGAGTGCTTCGGGGAGAGACATTTGTTGATGATGTCGAACAATGTTCTCCTAGGATGTGGGACCCCGCTGTTCTGGAAATTGGCCAATTTTGTCAGCGGTGGCTTATATCCCATCCGAAGCATGTCTTGCACGATCACCGCATCTGTTGGTAGTGGATCGTAGATTTCGTGATACGGTAGATCGAGCACCATGGCCAGAAGGTTCTTGTCGATGATGACGTGTTTTTTATTTATCTTTGTTGTGTATTGCACGTCATCGCCAACGATGTAGCTCTTCATGCATCCCCAGAACTGTTCGAGATAGACCATTTGGACGGAGGCTGTCATGGTTAGAGCTGGCCATAGTGGATGTCCCTTGAGGATGGATATTATTACTTCATTCGGACACCGGAATGTGGCGAGTCCAATTGGTAGTTAATGTCGTGGACTGTCAGCCATCCGTCAGAAGAGTAGATGTGGGAGTACTCTTGATGAAAAGAAGAAATAAAGTTCATTAGATGGAAATAATCATATGCAAATTGTTATTAAGTAATTGTGGATGGCGAAAATGACTTCGAAAAATTTTGAGAAATTTTTCTAAGTGTTAGAGTGTATTATCTAAAGACTTAGGCAAAAACAAAATTCGAAAAATTTTCTAAGTCGTTTCAGCGTGTTTTTATTCAAGCATGAATTTATTCGAACGCTAAGTTTTGCGATCGCAAAAAAACGAATCCAAAAATTCTAGATTTTCGCTGCTGAATTTTACGATCAAATAAAAATTTATCAAAAACTAAAGTTTCTCGCTGAGTAATTTTGCGATCGAATAAAATGTTGTCGAAAAACATAATTTTTCGCCGCGTAGTTTTGCGATCGAATAAAAATATATCAAATAACTTAAGGTTTTCGCCGCTATTTTTGCGATCGAATAAAATTTAATCGAAAACCAAAGTTTTTACCGCGAAGTTTTACGATCGAATAAATACATATCGAAAACATAAGATTTCCGCCGCTAAGTTTTGCGATAGAGTAAAACTTAACAAAAACTAAAGTTCTTCGATTACACTGTTTGCGATAAGAACATTTTCGATCGAAAAAGTTTGAAATAAAAAAGTAAACGCTTAAGAACGCAAATGACGATTTCTGGGTAAATCACGAGTTAATCTGGACTCGTAATGATCCGAAATCAGTTGCGAATCCAAATATCATGCTTTTAATCAGAATGGTCGAGTTTAAACACGTTAATTTTGAGTTTTTAAGATGTTTCATTCGAAAAAGTCGTGAAGTTAAAAATTTTCGTCGAATGATTTTGAAAAACTGTTGCGATTCGTGTGCTTCTGAACTGAAAGATGACCCAAAACTGGTTTCTATCTTCAAATTCGGCGAGTTTTGACAGAAAATTGATGAGGATTGAAGAGATTTTTGAAATTGCCGAAGAGTTTTAAGAATCCGAAAAGTTTTTCGATTGTATTTGGTTGCGTGAGAATGAGTTTTTCGATCGAAAAACTTATATTAATACTTTTCGATCATGTAAGGTTTAAAGGGCCGTGTGTCGAAAAAATGTTTTGGGCTTTCGTTAAAAATCAGGTCTGATTTAACGAAAAAAAATTAAGCTTTTACTTGTGGACCCAAAAAAAAAATCTTAAAGCTCCCTGTATTTCTGAAATAAATGCAATTATGTCCCGATTGTGATGAAATTTAACACTTGACTCCTCGGATGAACTCGAAATATTCTGTGATACTTAAAAAAATAGAAGTCGTGATTGCAAGTAAATCATTTAGGAGAAGAACAAATTTTCATGTAAACTCCCCCTCAACAAATGCACGTTTAACTTTTCGACACTTTTGCACATAGTTACTACAATTATGCATATGAAAATGTAATATGTAAGCACAAGTAACACATTTAAGCAATTCGGCATAGATTCATGAAAATTTTACGTTTTTAAAAAATTTTGCATTTTATCAAGTCTGAACCAATGCATGTATTAATGCATTTAAATGTGCGATTATATTTTCAAAAATATTTTTAAAATATATTTTTGTTTTGGGTTCAGATTGTCCCTTTTGAACATTATCACGCAAAATTTCTCATGACATATAGAATACTAATTTGCCGTCAAATCATGTAACTAAACTAATATTCTAAGATCATAGTATGAATCATTATGACAACTCTCACCAGTTTCGCTCATAACACTCAATTTATTTTTATCATGGAAATATTTGGTAGATATATCACTCATATCAATACGACAAAATTATATCAATTAATTTGTTATCGTAGCGTATTTAATCAACTTACCAAGTGGAAGTCCATCAATTTGAATTAAAGGGACTTTGAAGGGATTATTTTTAGGCTATGATAAAAAGGGTATGATGTTTTTGGGATTAGTGAGCTTAAAATTTCTTCAATTTCGGGAGACCTTTTTGAAATTCATTTATGCTCCTTTTTCTGTTCTTTTCTTCTGCACTTGTTCAAGATGAGTCTTTTCTTCTTTACGAAGCTTTAAAGATGATATATTCTTTTGTTTTTGGGCCGAGACCGTGTTCATTTCGAAGGTTTCACAGTTATGGAATTCGAACCCAAGGCAGTGCTCCTCTTCTCGTTTTCTCGATAAAAGATCTAGATTATCATTGGAGGAGTTCACTTCGAGGTGCTTCTCTTCTAGGAGTATACGAGATTATCTAGGAGAAGTTTACAGCGAGAAAAATGATCAGAAGAAGTTCATCATGTGCATCTCTTTTTCTCTCCCCCTCCTTTTCTTTATTGAGCAACCTCGAAACTTATGAATAGGGTTGAAGGCTATCGAGTTTCAAAAAAAAAAGAATGTCAGAGAAGGCTCAAAGGAGATCTCTAGAGAAAATAGTAAAGGATTTATAATATGGGGCAAGTGAGGAATTTCCTAATTTTGCCCTTATCATTTTCATGACAAACTAACACAAAAGTAGGGATGACAACATTTTCGTACCCTACCCATACCCGCACGATTATACCCATTAATAATGGGAATGGGTAAGGCCCAATTAAATTTAATGGGTACGGGTCATACCCATATCCAACAAATTAATCATGGGCATTAAGTGGGTATATCCATGTACCCATTTACTAAAATCAAGTCCTAATTATTCGAAATAAATCATTATTATTTTATTTCTTCATAATTTATTCTCTTTCACATATCTCGCCAACCACTCGTCCTCCGAAGATTCGACATGAGACCAACGTCGATCGTCGTCTCATTCGCCAATCCGAAGTGATCGTATTGTTTGCAAAATTTAGTGACAAAAATTTCGTCGCAAATCCGTCGCAAATGACGGAATCTGTTTGTTGCAAAAATCCTCATCGGAAAAAAAAATTCATCACAACTTTTTCGTTGTAATATTCGACGTAATTTTACGAAGATTTTTCTACCGCAAATATTTGCGACTATTATAACGTCGCAAATTTGAGACGGGAAATCGGTCACAAAAATTTTGCGAGAGTTGTTTCGTCAGAAAAAATAGCAACCGTATTGCTTGCGATGGCTTTTCCGTTGCTAAATTGAGCTACGCAATTTCCTATGCAATGGACAAACCGTTATACGGTTTGTTGCTATTTGTAACCATAACCGTCGCAAAAAAATTGTGAAGGAAAGTTGGTCGCAAAATCTTTGTGACGTAATTAGCGATCGTATTATTTGCAACGACTTTTCTGTTGCTAAAACTAGTTACAAATAATCCTAGGCCAAATGCAACGGAAAAAACATCGTAGTACGTCGTTATTTTGTGTACATCGTAGTATGGAAAAAACATGTGAACAATTAAAAAAATTTGTAATTGCATCATATTTATATCTTTAGCGACAAATAATATCATCTTTATCGTTATATGAATCGATCCTACAAAAAGATTGATCGACTTATTTAGTTAATTTTCTATAAAAATTAAATATTCGTTTAATACTTAAGTAAGACCCGTTTACCCATTAGACCTATTGAATTTGAGTATACCCAATTAGTTAGGACCCGTTAAATATTGGGTATGACCCATACCTAATTAATTAATTAGGTTTGGATATGGGTATAGGTGGGTATGCCCATATCCTACCCGTTGCCATCCCTACACAAAAGCAAGAATGAGGCTACGATGTACAAATCAAGAGATAGGATTTTGAAGTGTGACACACTCAAGAATAAAAAATATTGAGGCTTAAATTCTCACATATATGATGTGGCTTTGTGTATAGTGAAACAAACGAAGCTCTTTGAATAAAAGAATGTTACATGAATTCTTAAGCAAAGAACTAGACTATAACAAAGAAATATTTTTGTGAGTAATTCAAGATAGGCAAAAGTATCGTAATCCCCCATTTTTATTTTATTTTATGTTATTATTATTTTTATATATATACTATTTATTTTTATTTATCCCTTTGTATATATATAAAAAAATATGAAAGATAGAGTCATGCAAGATATAGCAAGGAAGAGCAAGAAGCACATAGAATATCATATAGAAGCATAATAGAGCATGGGACGCATTTCAAGTAAGATTGAGATTCATCATGCCCAGCTTAGCAATAAGGAATTGTAATCGTTTTTCATCCAATGCCTTAGTGAATAAGTCGGCAACTTGAAGCTCCGTTTTAACAAAAATACATATCTAGAGTGCCTTTTTCTACCTGATCTCTTATAAAATGATAGCGAATATCTATGTGTTGTGCGTGAATCACTATAAATGGGAATGTTATTAAATTCAAACCCGTAGTCGCGTAGTTGCGTCCGCATCCATAGAACTTGCAAGCAACAGCTGGCAGCTGCGACGTACTCCGCCTCGGCCGTCGACGTTGACACGCAATTCTGTTTCTTTGAGGACTAGCAAACCAACTTATCGGCTAGAAATTATGCTCCGCCAGACGTGCTTTTTCTGTCCATTAGACAACCTGCATAATCAGCGTCAGTGTAACCAATTAATCTAAAATCAATATCTTTAGGATACCATAACCTTAAGTTGAGAGTTCCTTTGAGATAGCGTAGAATTCGGTTGACCACGTGCATGTGGGACTCCTTCGGGCCAGCTTCAAAACGAGCACAGAGGCAAGTGGCAAACATGATGTCGGGTCGGCTTGACGTTATGTAGAGAAGAGATCCGATAAAACTCCGATAGGTTGTGATGTTGACTGCCTTACCAGAAAGATCAGCATCAAATTTACAGTTTGTTGACATGGGAGTATTCGTAGGTGTGCTCTTGTCTTGATTAAATCTCTTCAGAATATCTCGGATATACTTGGTTTGACTGGTGAATATTCCATCTTCGAGTTGCTTGACTTGTAATCCAAAAAAGAATTGGAGTTCGCCCATTAATCTCATCTCGAATTTGGTCTTCATTAGATCACCAAATTTCTGACAGAGTCGTTCATTTGTCTAGCCGAAGATGATGTCATCAACGTAAACTTGAACGATCATCAAGTCCTTTTCTTGCTTTTTGATGAAAAGTATCGTATTGATTGTTCCTCTTAGAAAGTTGGACTTTACTAGAAATTTGCTCAGAACATCATACTAAGCACGAGGGACTTGTTTTAGTTCGTAGAGAGCTTTATCCAATTGATAGACATAATCAGGATGACATTCATGCAAGAACCCTTTGGGTTGAGCGATGTAGACTTCTTCCTTTAACACACCGTTGAGAACGACGGTTTTGACGTCCATTTGATAGACTTTGAAGTCTTTATGAACCGTGTATGCTAGAAATAATCGAATAGGTTCGATACGAGCAACCGGAGCATACGTCTCGTCGTAGTTAATACCTTCTTGTTGATTGTACCCCTTGGCTATGAGTCGTGCTTTATTCCTAATAATTTCGCGGTTTTCATTCTTCTTATTTTTGAAAACCCATTCTTATAATTTCTTTGCCATGCGGTCGAGGAACTAGTGTTCAAACTCGTAGACGCTCGAATTGGTTGAGTTCATCTTGCATTGCGATCACTCAATTCGTGTCTTTAAGGGCTTCGTCTACCTTAACTGGTTTGTTTTGGCTTAACAAGCACGTGAATAGTCCACTTTGTGTAGATGTCCTAGTGCGTACTCCACTTGAAGGATCACCTATTATTTAGTCGATAGATGGGCTCGAGTCCACTTACGTTCATGAGGAAGAACCGAACTAGATCCATCGTTGATTTGTAGGTCGAGACATCCTGAATTGATAGATTTATCATTCGTAATAGGGAAATTCATATCTGAAGTTGAATTGGAAGGAATTTCTGCATCGGGATTAGTAGGAGCTGCAGCACTAGTTGAAGATTCAGAATTTGAAGAATCTGGAACATTTGTTGGAGTTTGAGGGTTCGGAATCTCAATTGTAATTTCCACCGTAGAAGGAGAAGGTCCACTGCTTGGTATAGAATGAGACGAAGCAGACATTTGAGACTCGTTCCTATAAAAATGTTCAAATAGGAAATCCAAATCTTCCAAATCGGTAGGAATTGCTTCTTCTGACGTTGAGGTAGATGTTGTCGGAATTTGTTGACTTTGTGCCAACACACCTATAAGACAATTCGGTCACTTCTTGAAAAGTGACGTTGTACCTTTCTAAAATAGTACGAGGTGACTTGATATAGACGCGATATGCTTTAGAAGTGGATGAATATCCAACAAAGATGGCTTCAAATGCTTTAGGGTCGAACTTGCTTTAATGTTCTCGATCGTTGGCCACAAAGCATTTGCACCCGAAGACTTTGAAGAAAGAGATATTCGGAATCCTTTGATTTATTATTTCGTAAGGTGTCTTTTCAAACCGTTTGTGAATAATCGTTCGATTTTGCGTAAAACATGTTGTACTCACTGCTTCAGCCCATAGAAAGTGAAAGAGAATGGAATGTATTAGCATTGTTCTTGCAGCTTCAACTAAAGTCTGGTTCTTCCGTTCTACGACGCCATTTTGTTGAGGCGTTTTAGCGTCTGAAAATTGTTGAATAATTTCAAGTGACTGATAGTAATTGCTGAGATGCTGATTCTTGAATTCAGTCCCGTTGTCAGTCTGGATTACCTGGATTTTCTTTTGTAGGAGATTCTGAGTTGTATTCACAAAGCTTATTATCAAGTCTCCAGTCTCATCTTTAGTTCGGAGATATCTTGTCCACGTGTAGCGTGAATAATCGTCTACAATTACTAGCACATACTTACGACCGTTGATACTTTGTGTTCGTATTGGTCCACAAAGGTCTGTGTGTAGTAATTCCAAAGGTCGAGATGTGGAAGCTACTTGCTTGAGTTTGTGTGGCGCTCGCTTCATTTATCCATTTGACAAGCCGAACAGTGATGCTCTTGTTGTAGGGAAATATTTGGTAGACCGTTGACCAAATTTTTGACAAAGAGCTTGTGAAGAGCTTTGAGATTTAGATGAGACAGACATTGATGCCATAAGATGTTCCTCTTGATTGTAGTCTGTGATATGAGGCAAAAAGTTGTCGAAGGTCGTACTATTGTCAGATTGATGGTGTATAGATTAGATCTTCGAGATACTGTAAGAAGTTCTTGATTCTGACTATTTAAGATTCTGCACTGATCAGCTAGAAAACCACCTTGAAACCCTTAATCACAGAATTGTCATATGCTGAACAGGTTGTGTTTAAGACCTTGGACATAAGAGACATCTTTGAGTGTCAGATTCTTCATAGGGATATCTCCAAAGCCTAGTATTGAGTTGAATCGTTGTTACCGAATCTGACTTTTCCGTTGTAACGGTCTTTGAAGAAATATTAGAATTGTGCTTTGTTATTTTGTTATCCTTGTAATTAGAGGCGTAATTCATAGTTTTGATAGTGTAAGACTTAATAGTAAATATACCATATAAATAGGTATAAATACAATGTACACTATCGAAAACTCTCTGATCGTTTCTCTCTCAAGATCTTCAAAGTCGATATTCGACCGAAGGAAATTTATAAGATTTCTCATTCGAATATCTAGAATTCATGCTTAGATTGATCTATTTTTCGATAGGATATTTACTTTGCAAAACTCTTACGTTCGAAAAATAATTTTCGATAAATACCACGAAAAACTTATACAATCGAAAATCTTTTTCGATTAAAGGTTCGAAAATTTTTAAATCGAAAACTTATTTTTTGATCACGGAACTTTCAAACACACACACATTTTAAACTGTTTGAAAGAAATCAAAATTCGTAATCTTCAAAACTTACGAAAAATATTTGTCTCCGAATTATCTTCTTCGATACTCAAAATATTCGATCATAAATTCAAAATTCTTTAGCAAAATTTTGAAGTATCAATTCTTATATCTAATATTTCCGAAATCAAAACAATTTCTCTTTAACAACCATAGGTTCGAAAAGGAAATTGCTCAAAGTACGAATCAAACCTTACTAACGAAGTTTTTCACTTATGAAGCACTTTTAGCATTTCGATTCCAAACTTTCCCGAAGATCCTACCAATCAACTACAAATGGATGCTTACTCACTCGGAAACGACGTCTGCCCTCCATTTCCACGCCGTCTTTGATAATCTTGCTCAACACGAGGAAGATATAAGCGAGATACAAAAAGAACTTAAGGGCAAGTAAATCAAAGACTCTATAGCTCTAGTTTCTGAAAGAAAAACGAGTCGATCTCGCAAGGATAAAAGCATCAAGTTGTCAAGTTCTTCAGAAGATGAAGACGAATCAGAATCGGGAGCCAGATATGAAAGATTTCAAGAAACAATTGGCTCTCATTACTAAAATGATGAGCAAAAAGTTCTATAAAAAGAAATCTTCCTCTTCGGCTAATAGACTTCGGACATCAAGCTCTAGACACAAGGAAAGACCGGCCGAATCGTCAGAAGCCAAAAACGCCAAAGAACCACAAAAATGCAACAAGTGTGGAAAGATAGGGCACTTCGCTAGAGAATGCAATCTTCCTAAGAAGAAAGACGCCAACTACTCCAAGAAATTTCAACTAACCAAACAAAAGGAGGTTGGAGTAGCTTTGATGGCCGAACAAGAGCATTTGCTAGAATCTCGCTCTAATGGCATACCTCAATGACGCCTCAAACGATAACTCATCAAGGAGGTCCGATGACAAGATCAACCTCATCCCAAGAGGTAACACTGCCTAATTCTACATTATTAAACATGTTAGAATCTTTGCAAATTAAGTATACTAACATGGAAAATGAGCGGAAAAGTACAAAAGAATAAGAGGCGAGACTAGCCCTTAGTGAAAATAATTTCCAAAAACAACTAGATAAGAAAATTCATCAAGAAATTCTCTTATCTAATGCTACGGAAACAATATCTGGTCTTGAATCAACAATAGCTACTTCTGAGATAAAAATTAATGACCTTAGTAAGGCTTTTAGCGATTGTCAGAGAGAGTTAGAAATTTCTAGAAATAATTTTAAGAAAATCTCTGACGAACATAAGAAGCTTTACTCTAGGATTAAAACTTTAGACGATCTTCTAACGAAAAGGGGGCAAACGGATCAGACTATATTTCTAAATCAACCTCATGATATAGAATTTTATAATCCTAAAGAAGGCTTAGGTTTTAACAATCCCTGTAACTTGAAAAAGGTCAATGTCAAACAGTTATATGATATCAAGTATATGGGATTAGAACTAACTTCTCTAATGGCCTTTACTAATTCTTCCGAAATAAATACCTTAGAAGAATCTAAATGAAAATCCACTAATAGGACTGACATCCCCTTTGACTACACCGATTTCAATAATAGTTACAAGACACGGGAAATCAACATGTCTAGTGACTGTAAATCATTATATCCGTTAGAAGATTTTCCTAAAGTTAAGGAAGAAAATATTGATCATTTTCAAAATTCTACTTTATGTTATAGTCCTGTTTTTATTAAGAAAATAGCTAATTTAAACGCTTTATTAGAAAAAGAAAGAAAGAATTTCAAAGCAGAAAAGAATGAGCTTTTATTGGAGATTTCTAATCTGAAAACTTCCTCAATTTTAAAATCTTGTCCTGATTTTACTTTGAAAGAAACATCATTAATTAAGGACAAGATCAAATCTAAGAAAACATATCCCATTATTTTACAAAATATTTAAAAAAAAGACAAATCTTCTTTACAAAGCGTAAATGGAGGAAAAGAGTCCTTAAATCCTTCAAAAGGGAAAAAGATTTTTACTAATTCTTTTTCTATTCCATCCACAGGTAGAGTAGAAAAGAGGTGAAGCATGCAAAGGAAATAGTGCCTAGGATAGAATTTCAGAAGAAAAATGATAGAAAAGATTTATTTTCAAAACTTTCTTTTGTATCAAAAACTAAGGACACTCATAAGAAGACAGTCGTTTCTAATTTTCATGTTGTTGCTTCCACTAATGCGTTAAAGCCTATTAATTTTGAAAGCACAAATTTTGAAATCGGCTCTACTTCTAAAAACATAAACAATCATTCTAAGACATTGCAAATCTTAAGTCTCGTACGAAACAAGATCCGGCTGTAAAGAAAGCTTTTAGCTCGATACATTCTTGTCCTCATCTAGGTACCCAGTCAAAGTACACAGCCAAACACATTAAGAGACTAGCTAAAGAAAAAATTTTCTCATGCACTAAGACTAATAAGACATTTGTCCGCGCTGAAACTAACTTCCCATGTAAGGTTCAACCTCAATGAGTTCCCAAGACACCATCTAGGCCAACGCAAGCCAACAAGGCCAAGTTATTTAAAGAGGCACCACTTAAACCAACTACTTCCAAGTTGGTTTGGGTACCTAAGAGCACAAATGGTTTAGGAACCAAAAATGAACAACCCTTACCTACCAAATATGCTAATCCGAGGGGACCCATTACTAAGTGGGTACCTAAGTTTCTCTAAATTCTTTCTATGCAGATCCATCATGTGTGGTATTTAGATTCCGGTTGCTCCACACACGTGACGGAAAATCAAGAACTGTTGAGCAAGTACCAAGACCATTACAACGGAAAAGTCAGATTCGGCAACAATGATTCAGCTCCAATACTAGGCTTTGGAGATATTTTACTGCAGAATCTGACAATTAAAGATGTCTCTTACGTCCAAGATCTTAAACACAACCTGTTCAGCATAGGACAATTCTACGATAAAGGATTTCAAGTTGTGTTTCTAGCTTATCAGTGCAAAATCTTAAATAATCAGAATCAAGAACTTCTTACAGGATCTCGAAGATCTAATCTATACACCATCAATCTGACAACAGTACGACCTTCGACAGTTGTTTGCCTCATCTCACAAACTACAATCAAGAGGAACAACTTATGGCATCAACGACTGTCTCATCTAAACCTCAAAGCTCTTCACAAACTCTTTATCAAAAAGTTGGTCAAGGGTCTACCAACGATATCCCTTCCTCAAGAAAGTTGCTTCTATATCTCGACCCTTGGAATTACTTCACATGGACCTTTGTGGACCAATGCGTACACAAATTATCAACGGTCGTAAATATGTATTAGTAATTGTCGATGATTATTCTCGCTACACCTGGACAAGATATCTCCAAGCTAAAGATGAGACTGGAGACTTGATAATAAGCTTTGTGAATACAACTCAGAATCTCCTGCAAAAGAAAATCCAAGTAATCCGGACTGACAACGGGACTGAATTCAAGAATCAACGTCTCAACAATTACACCAGTCACTTGGAATTATTCAACAATTTTCAGCCGCTAAAACTCCTCAACAAAATGGTGTCGTAGAACGGAGGAACCGGACTCTAGTTGAAGTTGCAAGAACAATGCTAATACATTTCAGTCTCCCTCATTTTCTATGGGCTGAAGCAGTGAGTACAGCGTGCTTTACGCAAAATTGGACGATTATTCACAAACGCTTTGAAAAGACGTCGTATGAGATAATTAATCAAAGGGTTCCGATTATCTCTTTCTTCTAAGTCTTCGGGTGCAAATGCTTTGTGGCCAACGATCGGGAGCATCGAAGCAAGTTCAACCCTAAAGCATTTGAAGTCGTCTTTGTTGGATATTCATCCACTTCAAAAGCATACCGCGTGTATATCAAGTCTTCTCGTACTATTTTCGAAAGCTACAACGTCACTTTTCAAGAAGTGACTGAGTTGGCTTCTGAACAAAACAGTTAAGAACCCGAGCTTATAGGCGTGTTGGCACAAAGTCAACAACTTCCGACAACTTCTACCTCAAAGTCAAAAGAAGCAATTCCCACCGAGATGGAAGATTTGGACTCTCTATTTGAACATTGTTATCGGAACGAGTCTCATATGTCTGCTTCGTCTCATTCTATACCAAGCAGTGCTCCTTCTCCCTCGATGGTAGAAATTCTAATTGAGACTCTCAATCCTCATACTCCAACAAATGTTCCAGATTCTCCAAATTTTGAATCTTCAACTAGTGCGGTAGCTCCTACCAATGACGATCTGGAAATCACTTCCAATTCAACTTCAGAATTGAATTTTCCAATTACGAATGATCAACCTATCCATTCAGGATGTCTTGATCTACAAATCAACGATCTACTTTGGTTCTTCCTCATGAACGTAAGTGGACTCGAGCCCATCATATCGACCAAATTATCGGTGATCCTTCAAGTGGAGTACACACTAGGAAGTCTACACAAAGCGGATTATTCACATGCTTCTCAAGCCAAAACGAACCAATTAAGGTAGCTGAAGCCTTAAAGACCCGGATTGGATGATCGCGATGCAAGATGAACTAAACCAATGTGAGCGTCGACAAGACATTTCCTAGACCGCATGGCAAAACATTTATTAGAACTAAATGGGTTTTCAAAAATAAGAACGAGAACGATAAAATTATCATGAATAAAGCACGACTCGTCGCTAAGGGGTACAATCAACAAGAAGGAATTGACTACGACGAGACGTATGCTCCGGTTGTACGTATTGAAGCTATTCGATTATTTCTACCATACGCAGCTCATAAAGACTTCAAAGTCTATCAAATGGATGTTAAAACCGCCTTTCTCAACGGCGTGTTAAAAGAAAAAGTCTACGTCACACAACCCGACGGGTTCGTGCGCGAGAATCATCCTTATTATGTCTATCGATTGGACAAAGCTCTCTATGGACTAAAACAAGCCCCTCGTGCTTGGTATGGTGTTCTAAGCAAATTTTTAGTCAAGTCCAACCTCATAAGAGGAACCATCGATACGACACTCTTCATCAAAAGACAAGGCAAAGACCTGATGATCATTCAAGTATACGTTGATGACATCATCTGTCAAAAATTTGGTGATCTCATGAAGACCAAATTCGAGATGAGCTTAATGGGAGAACTCCAATTCATTCTTGGATTACAAGTAAAGCAACTCGAAGATGGAATCTTCATCAATCAAACCAAGTATATCCGAGATATTCTGAAGAGAAGAGCACACCGATGAATACTCCCATGTCAACAAACTGCAAATTGGATGCTGATCCGTCTGGAAAGGCAGTCAACATCACAACCTATCAGAGCATTATCGGATCTTTTCTCTACTTGACGTCAAGCCGACCCGACATCATGTTCGCCACTTGCCTCTGTGCTCGTTTTCAAGCTGAGCCGAAGGAGTCCCACATGCATGCAGTCAAGCGAATTTTACGTTATCTCAAAGGAACTCCCAACTTAGGGCTATGGTATCCTAAAGACACTGATTTTAGATTAATTGGCTATACTGTCGCTGATTATGCAGGTTGTCGAATGGACAGAAAAAGCACGTCCGGCGGAGCACAATTTTTAGGCGATAAGTAGGTCTGCTGGTCCTCAAAGAAGCAGAATTGCGTGTCAACCTCGACGGCCGAGGCAGAGTACGTCGCGGCTGCCAGTTGTTGCTCGCAAGTTCTATGGATGCGGACGCAACTACGTGATTACGGGTTTGAATCTAATAACATTCCGATTTACAGTGATTCTCAAAGTGCTATTGCCATTACTTGCAATCATGTTCATCATTCACGCACGAAACACATAGATATTCGATATCATTTTATAAAAGATCATGTAGAAAAAGGCACTATAGATATTTATTTTGTTAAAAAGGAGCTTCAACTTGCCGACTTATTCACTAAGGCATTAAACGAAAAATGATTTCAATTCCTTATTGCTAAGTTAGGCATGTTGAATCTCAATCTTACTTGAGATGTGCTTTACATGCTCTATCATGCTTCTATATGATATTATATGTGCTTCTTGATGTTCCTTGATTATCTTGCGTGACTCTATCTTTCAATTTTTTTATATACAAAAAGAAAAATAAAAAAAATAGTATATATAATAATAATAAAATAAACAATGGGGACGATAATTTTGCCTATATTGAAATTCATGTGACTTTCTTTTATTCAAAGAGCTTCGTTTGTTTCACTAGACACAAAGCCACATCATATACGTGAGAATTTGAACCTCAGTATTTTTATTCTTGAGTGTGTCACACTTCAAATGACTATTTCTTTGGTTTGTACTTCGTAGCTTCACTCTTTCTTTCGTGTTAGTTTGTCATGAAAATGATAAGGGCAAATTAGGGTATTCTTCACTTAGCCCAAATTATAAATCATTTACTTTTACCTCTAGAAATTCCCTTTGAGCCTTCTCCAACATTCTTTTACTTTTGAAACCCGATTAAGCCTTCAACCTTATCCATAAGTTTCGGGTTGCTCAATCAAGATAAAGAGGGGGAGAAAAAGAGATGCAAATGATGAATGTCTCAATCATTATAGAAGAGAAATACAGATCTCGCTGTGAACTTCTCCTAGATAATCTCGTATACTCCTAGAAGAGAAGCACCTCGAAGTGAACTTCTCCAACGATAATCTGGATCTTATATATAGAGAAAACGAGAAGAGGAGCACGGCCTTGGGTTCGAATTCCATAACTGTGGAACCTTCGAAAGGAACACGGTCTCGGCCCAAAAAGATCTCATCTCTCAAAGTTTTGTAAAGAAGACAATACTCATCTTGAGCAAGTACAGGAGAAAAGAAAAGCTAAAGGATCAGAAATGAATTTCGAAAAGAGCCCTTGGAATTGAAGAATTTTTTAAGCTCACTAATCCTCAAAATTATCCTACCTTTTAGTCATAGCCTAAAAATAATTCCTTCAAAGTCCCTTTGATTCAAATTGATGGACTTTCACATGGTAAGTTGATAAAATATGATACGATAACAAATTAATTGATATAATTTTGTCGTGTTGATATGAGTGATATATCTACTAAATATCTCCATGATAAAAATAAATTGAGTGCTATGAGCGAAACTTGCGAGAGTTGTCAAAATGATTCATACTATGATCTTATAATATTAGTTTAGTTACATGATTTGACGGCAAATTATTATTCTATATGTCATGAGAAATTTTTGCGTGATAATGTTCAAAATGGAAAATCTGACCCAAAAACAAAAATACTTTTTGAAAAATTTTTGAAATATTGTTCGCACATTTTAAATGCATTATTACATGCATTGGTTCAGACTTGATAAAATGCGAAATTTTTTATAAATGCAAAATTTTGAATTGAATATATGCGTTACTTGTGCTTATATAGTAAATTTTCATATGCAAAATTTTTTGAGGGGGAGTTTTACATGAGAATTTGTTCTTATCTCCTATATGATTTACTTGCAAAACACGACTTCTAATATTTTTTTTAAGTATCACAGAATATTTCGAGCTCATCCGAGGAGTCAAGTGTTGAATTTCATCAACATTGGGAGATAATTGCATTTACTTCAGAAATACAGGGAGCATTATGCAATTTATTTTTGCGTTCATCCATAAAAGATTAAATTTTCGGTTAATCAGACCTGAATTATAACGAAAGCCCAAAAAATTTTTACGGTCCAAAGTATTTTTTTTACCTTACCCGATCGTAAAGTATTAATATAACTTTTTCGATCGAAAAACTCACTCACACGCAACTTCTCTCAATCGAAAAACTTTTCGGCTTCCAAAACTCTCTTCCGCGATTTCTTCAAAATTACTCATTCTTCAGTAAATTTCTGTCAAACTCGCCGAATTTGAAGGTAGAAACCCGTTTCGGATCATTTTCGTTCAAAAATGCACGATACGCGACAGTTTTTCAATATCATTTGACGAAAATTTTAACTTCGAAATTTTTTCGACTGAAAAGTCTTAAACTCTCAAAATTAACGTGTTTAAACTCGACCATTTGGGTTAAAATCATGATATTTGGATTCACAACTAATTTCTAATCGTTTGGGTTAACTCATGATTTACCCAGAAATCGACATTTACGTTTTAAGCGTTTACTGTTTGATTTCAAAATTGTTCGATCGAAAAAGTTCCTATCGCAAACAGTGTCGCCGAAGAACTTTAGTTTTCGTTAACTTTATTCGATCGCAAAACTGAGCGGCGAAAACCTTATGTTTTCGATATATTTTTTATTCAATCGAAAAACTTCACGGCGAAAACTTTAGTTTTTGATTAAATTTTATTCGATCGCAAAAATAAGCGGCGAAAACATTTAGTTTTTCGATATACTTTTATTCGATCGCAAAACTACGCGCGAAAAACTTAAGTTTTTCGACAACTTTTTATTCAATCATAAAATTACTCAGCGGAAAACTCTTGTTTTCGACAACATTTTATTCGATCGTAGAAGTCATCGGCGAAAATCTTGACTTATTCGATACGTTTTTATTCGATCGCAAAACTTAACGATCGAATAAATTCACGATCGAATAAAAACGCGCTGAAAAGACTTAACAATTCATTTTCTAAGTCTTTCCATAATAAACACTATAACTTACAAAAAAATTTCTAAAGACTTTTTCGCCATATACAATTACTTAGTAAAATTTGCATATGAAAATTTCATCTAATGAATTTTATTTCATTCTGAATATTCTCACATCTACCCTTCTGGAAGTTGGATGACGATCCACGACAACAACTACCATGAAGAGAATATTAGAATTGTGCTCTATTATTTCATGATCCTTGTAATTAGGGGCGTAATTAGAAGTTTTGATAGTGTATGACCTAATAGTAATTGTACCTTGGATATAGGTAAAAATATGATGTACACTATCAAAGTTAATACAAGTTTTATTATTCAGAAAATTACAAGCATTGAATTCATATTTTAAACAAGAGAATACGTTCGAGAAACTCGGAAAAGCTAACAACCTCTCTCAAAATCTTCAACGCGAATATTCGACCGAACGTAATCCGTAAGATTTCTTACTCAAATACCGAGAATTCGTGCTTAGATTGCTTGTTGATTGATGAATCAGGACCTAACAATTGGTATCAGAGCAAATCGTGATTGATTTTGGACAGAATTCGCAATTTTCAGATCAAAATAATTTTCCAGATTTTTCGATCGAAAAACTCACGTGACTTATATTTTGATCAATATGCTTAATTGTGCGAATTTTGTTGTTGATTTTGCTGATTAAGTGATAGATTATATGCTAGGATTGATTTACGTACTGATTTCAATCGCTTAGAACGTCATAATAATTCAGATTTTCGATTTAGATCGATTTTTGCGTTTGCGACCAAGTTTTGAGTCCGATCTGATTTTCTTAAATCTCGATATATTTTGCTATTAAACATGGTTGATTCTGTGTTTGTTCATATTTAGAACTATTAAACGAGTGATTATCCAGAATTCCAGCACATACATTGAACATCTCGGTTGAATCTGGAATTTTCATTGTTACATTGAACTTAGCTGTTCTTCGATCGAAAAAAACTTGGATCGAAAAATATTTTTCGACCAAGTTTGCAGCCGAGAAATTTATCGACGACAAACACTATTTTCGAGGGTTTTACTCAAATTTAAGACTCGAAAAAACATTATTTCAATAATTATTTTTCGGTTCATATATAAATATCTTTTTCGAGCGAATAAATTTTTCGATCCAAATTTAGCTATAACATATTTTCGATCGAAAAATATTCTATCGAAAAATTTTACAGTCAAATTAAAAGCAAAGTTTTTCGATCACTAGTAATTTTTCGATCACAAGTTATTCGATAAGCGTTTTTGTGATCAACATAGTTTTTCGACAAAATATTTTTCGATCAGATCATCTTTTCAACATTTTTTTTGAAAAATATTTTTCGATAAACATATAACTAAATCCTTAAACGCTCGAAAAACCTTTTCGATTAAAAAGTTTAACATTTTTAAATCGAAAAACTTTAGTGCTCGAAAAACATTTCGACCACTACATTTAAAAGAAATAAAAAATTGTGAACTTCAAAACTTACGAAAAATATTTGTTTCCGAACTATCTATGTTGATACTCAATATTTTCGATCAATAACTCAAATTTCTTTAACAAATCGTGAAGTATCAATTGTTACTTACCAAATATTTTCGAACATAACAATTTCTCTTTCACGACCGGATCATAGGTTCAAAAAGAAAATTGTTTAAAGTACGAATCAAATATTTCTAAATAAGTTTGTCACTTGTGAAGCATTTTTCATTACGATTCCAAACTTTCACGAAGATCCTACCAATCAACTAAAATGGATGCTTACTCACTCGGAAATGACGCCCGCCCTCCAATTCTTCGAAGAGGCGAATACACGGTATGGAGAAGCCGGTGCATGAACTTCTTGGAAATGAAAGATCAAGCGATAAATTTGATCGCGTCACTTCAAGAAGTTCCAGCTCAATTCTGGCTCATCCAAAAAGGAGATGCCACAAACAATCCTCCTATTCCTGCAACCAGAAGACTTAAAGTTCCTGGTGAATACACCGAGGGGGAGCGTTTAAGAGCCAGAGCAGACTTGGGAGCCAAGACTTTCTAATGCAAGGAATACCTAATGACATCTATATGCAAATAGATAGTCTATCGAGCGTAAAAGCCATGTGGGACGAGCTCCACAAGATGATGCAACGAACCGAAGTTGGAGTCAAAGCAAAGAAAGCAAATATTCTAACAGCTTACGACTCTTTCAAAGCCAAGACGGAGGAATCGGTTTATGAACTCTATCAAAGATATCTAACTCTTCTTAATGAAATGAGGAAGATAGATATATTCAAGACCAACATGGAGGTCAACATCAGATTTCTCTCTTCTTTTCAACCGGAGTGGAAGAAAATATCCATTCAAATCCGACAAAATAAGCATCTGGACTAAATGGATATCCACGTCGTCTTTGATAATCTCTCCCAACATGAAGAAGATATAAGCTAGATCCAAAAAGAACTAAAGAGCAAGCAGATCGATGATTCTATAGCACTTGTCTCTGAAAAAAAGCCAAGTCGATCTCGAAAGGATAAAAGTATCAAGCTGCCAAATTCTTCAGAAGATGAAGGAGAATATGACTCAGACTTCGAACCTGATATGAAGGAGTTCAAGAAACAGTTAGCTCTCATTTCTAAAATGATGAGTAAAAAGTTTTACAAAAAGAAATCCTTTTCTTCGGCCAATAAACTTCGGACATCTAGCTCCAAGCAAAGGGAAAGACTGGCCAAGTCCTCAGAATCAAAAAGTGTCAAAGAACCACAAAAAATGTTATAATTGTGGAAAGATGGACACTTCTCCAGGGAATGAAAACTACCCAAGAAAAAGGACGCCAACTACTACTCCAAAAAATTCCAGTTCACTAAACAGAAAGAGGCTGGAGTAGCACTGATGGCAGAAAAAGAGCATTGGTTGGAAGACACCACAGATTCTGAAGACGAAAATCTTGCACTTATGGCATACCTCGACGACACTTCAAATGATGACCCATCAAGGAGGCCTGACAACGACGGCGACAAAGCATTCTCTTCGTCACAAGAGGTACACATGTCTAATTCCACATTATCAAACATGTTAGAATCGTTACAGCTTAAGTACACTAACATGAAAATTGAGCGGAAATGAACAAAGGAATTAGAAGAGAAAGTAGCTCTTAGCGAAAGCAATTTCCAAAAGCAATTAGATAAGAAAATTCATCTCGAAATTCTCTTATCTAACGCTAAGGAAAAAATCTTTAGTCTTGAATTAACCATAGCTACCTCCGAGACAAAAAGTACTGAACTTAATACTATTCTTATCGATTGTCAAAGAGACTTAGAGATTTCTAAAAATAATTTCAAAGAAATTTCTGACGAACGTAAGATTATTCAAGGATTAAAATGTTAGATGATCTTCTAATAAAAAGGGGTCAAACGAATCAAACTTTATTTCTAAATCAACCTCTTGATACAGAATTTTATAATCCTAAAGAGGGCTTAAGTTTTAATAATCCCTGTAATTTGAAAAAGGTCAATGTTAGACAATTATACGATATCAATTATATGGGATAAGGTTTAACTTCTCTAATGGAATTTATTATTTCTTCCGAAATAAATGCTTTAGAAGAATCTAAACGACAAGCCACAGATAGGACTAACATTTCTTTTGACTACACCGACATGAATAATAGTTACAAGACAAGAGATCTCAACTTGTCTAGTGATTATAATTCATTATATCCCCTAGAAGATTTATCCAACGACAAGGAAGATAATAGTGATCATTCTCAAAATTCTAATTTCTGTTATATTCCAGCTATTATTAGAAAAATAGCTGATTTAAATGCTTCCTTGGAAACAGAAAGAAAGTATTTCAAAGCTGAAAATAACGAACTTTTACTGGAGATTTCCAATCTAAAAACTTCCTCTACTTTAAAAACTTGTCCTGATCTTATTTTGAAAGAAAAATCTTTAATGAATGACAAGATTAGATCTAAGAAAAACTCTCCCATTATTTTTCAAAATATTTCAAAAGAAGATAAATCTTCTTTAAAAATTATAAAGAGAGAAAACGAATCCTTAAATGCTTCAAAAAGGAAAAAGATTTTTACTAATTCTTTTTCTACTCCATCCATTTCTTCTATGCCAAAAACTATGGACACTCGTACAAAGACAGCTATTTCTAGTATTGTTACTTCAACTTATGCGTTAAAGCCTATTATTTTTTAAAGCACAAACTTTGAAATTGGCTCTACTTCTAAAAACAATCGTCATCATTCTAAAACAAATGCAAATCTTAAGTCTCGTCAGAAACAAGATCCAACTATAAAGAAAGCTTATAGCTCCATACATTCTTGTTCTCACCTAAGGTATCCAGTACACGTACATTCAGCTAAACACCTTAGGAGACTAGCCAGAGAAACGATTTTCTCCAGCAATAAGACAAATCAGACATTTGTTCGTGCTGAAATTAACCTCCCATGTAAGGTTCAACCACAATGGATTCCTAAGTCACCACCTAGGCAAACACAAGCCAATAAGGCTAAATTGTCTAAAGAGGTACTACTTAAACCAACTACTTCTAAGTTGGTTTGAGTACCTAAGCATTCTCATAATTTAGGAACCAAAGATGAACAAACCTTAATTATCAAATCTGCTAATCCAAGAGGACCCATTCAAAAGTGGGTACCTATGTCTCCCTAATTTCTTTCTATGCAGATCCATTATGTGTGGTATTTAGATTCTGGTTGCTCCACACACATGACGGGAAAACAAGAACTGTTTAGCAACTACCAAGATCGTTACATTGGCAAAGTCCGATTTGGCAACAATGACTCAGCTCCCATACTCGGATTTGGAGACATTTTACTGCCAAATTTGATGATTAAAGATGTCTCTTACGTCCAAGGTCTCTAGCACAATCTGTTCAGCATAGGACAATTCTGTGACAAAGGATTTCAAGTAGTATTTCTAGCTGAACAGTGCAGAGTTTTGAATAGTCAGAATCAAGAGCTTCTCACAGGATCACGAAGATTAAATCTATAAACAATCAATCTGACAACAGTTCGACCTTCGACAGCTGTCTGCCTCAACTCTCAGACAACAATCAAGAGGAACAACTTATGGCATCAACGTCTGTCTCATCTAAAATTAAAAGCTCTTCACAAACTCAGTGTTAAAAAGTTAGTCAACGGTCTGCCAACAATTTCTACTAACCAAGAGCATCACTGTTCGGCTTGTCAAATGGGTAAAATGAAGCGAGCGTCACACAAAATCAAGCAAGTTGCTTCTACATCTCGACCCTTAGAGTTACTTCACATGGACCTTTGCCGACCAATGCGTACACAAAACATCAACAGTCGTAAATATGTGTTAGTAATTGTCGACGATTATTCTCGCTACACATGGACAAGATATCTCCGAACTAAAGATGAGACTGGAGACTTGATAATAAGCTTTGTGAATACAACTCAGAATCTCCTGCAAAAGAAAATCCAAGTAATCAGAACAGACAACGGAACTGAATTCAAGAATCAGCGTCTCAACAACTTTTATCAATCACTTGGAATTATTCAACAATTCTTAGCCGCAAAAACGCCTCAACAAAATGGTGTCGTAGAAAGAAAGAACCGGACTTTAGTTGAAGCTGCAAGAACTATGCTCATATACTCCGGTCTTCCTCACTTTCTATGGGCTGAAGCAGTGTGTACGGCATGTTTTACTCAAAATAAGACAATTATTCACAAATGCTTCGAAAAGACGCCATATGAGTTAATTAATCAAAGAATCCAGAATATCTCATTCTTCAAAGTATTTGGTTGCAAGTGTTTTGTGGCAACGATCGGGAGCATCGAAGCAAGTTCGATCCCAAAGCCTTTGAAGCCAGTTTTGTCGAATATCCCTCTACTTCAAAATCATATCGCGTCTACCTCAAGTCTTCTCGTACAATTCTTGAAAGCTACAACATCACCTTTCAAGAAATAACGGAATTGGCTTCTGAACAAAACAGTTCAAAACCCGAGCTTATAGGCTGTTGGCACAAGGTCAACAACTTTCGGCAACTTCTACATCGACATCAAGTGAAGCAATACCCGCTGACCATGAAGATTTAGATTCTCTATTCGAACACTTTTATCAGAACAATTCTCAAATGTCTGCTTCGTCTCACTCGACACCAAGCAGTGCCCCATCTCCCTCAATGGAAGAAATTCATTTTGAGACTCCTTTTCTTCAAAATCCGACAAATATTGGAGAATCTACTAATTCTGAATCTTCATCTAGTGCTGCAGCTCCTACAAATGCAGATGAGGAAATTCATATCGATTCAACATCTGAATTGAATTTCACAACTATGAATGATCAACCCATTAATTCAGGATGTCTCGATCTACAATCCAATGACGAACTACTTCAATTATTCCTCACGAACGCAAATGGACTCGAGCTCACCCTACTGACCAGATTATCGGTGATCCTTCAAGTGGTGTACGTACTAGGATGTCTACACAAAGCGGTTTATTCACATGCTTCCTAAGCCAAAACGAACCAAATAAGGTAGCCGAAGCTCTTAAAGACCCAGATTGGGTAATTGCGATGCAATATGAACTCAACCAGTTCGAGCGTCTACAAGTTTGGACATTGGTTCCTCGACCACAAGGCAAATGGATTTTCAAGAACAAGAAAAATGAGAACGCTGAAGTAATCAGGAATAAAGCACGGCTCGTTGGTAAGGGATACAATCAACAAGAAGGAATTGATTACGATAAGAAGTATGCTCTGGTCGCCCGTATTGAAGCTATCCGCTTATTCCTAGCATACGTGGCTCACAAAGACTTCAAAGTCTATCAAATGGACGTCAAAACTGCCTTGTACGGCGTATTAAAAGAAGAAGTTTACGTCGCTCAACCCGAAAGGGTTCATGCACGAGAACCATCCTGATCATGTCTATCGATTGGACAAAGCTCTCTATGGACTAAAACAGGCCCCTCGTGCTTGGTATGATGTTCTGAGCGAATTTTTGGTTAAATCCAACTTCGTCAGAGGAACAATCGATACGACTCTCTTCATCAACAAGGCAAAGACTTGATGATCGTTCAAGTTTACGTTGATGACATCATTTTCCGATCGACGAATGAACGTCTCTGTCAGAAATTTGGTAATCTCATGAAGACCAAATTCGAGATGAGCTTAATGGGAGAACTCCAATTTTTTCTTGGATTACAAGTCAAGCAACTCGATGATGGCATCTTCATCAGTCAGACCAAATATATCCGAGATATTCTGAAGAGATTTAATCAAGACAAGAGCACAGCGATGAATACTCCTATGTCTACTAATTGCAAACTGGATGTTGATCCGTCTGGAAAGGCTGTCAACATCATCACCTATCGGAGCATTATCGGATCTCTTCTCTACTTGACATCCAGCCGACCCGACATTATGTTTGCAACCTGCTATGCGCCCGTTTTCAAGCCGACCCAAATGAGTCCCACATGAATGCCATCAAGAGGATTCTACGATATCTCAAAGGAACTCCAAACTTAGGGCTCTGAAAAAGCACGTCTGTCGTATCACAATTTTTAGGCGAAAAGTTGGTCTGCTGGTCTTCAAAGAAACAAAATTGTGTGTCAACATCGACGGCCGAGGCGAAATACGTTGCGGCTGCCAGTTGTTGCTCGCAAATTCTATGGATGCGGACATAACTACGCGATTACGGGTTTGATTTTAATAACATTCCCATTTACAGTGATTCTCAAAGTGCTATAGTCATTACTTGCAATCCTGTTCATCATTTACGCACGAAACACATAGATATTCGTTATCATTTTATAAATGATCATGTAGAAAAAGGCACGATAGATATGTATTTTGTTAAAATGGAGCTTCAACTTGCCGACTTATTCACTAAGGCATTGGATGAAAAACGATTCCAATTCCTTATTGCTAAGTTAGGCATGTTGAATCTCAATCTTACTTGAAATGTGTTTTACATGCTCTACTATGCTTTAATTTGATATTCTATGTGCTTCTTGATATTCCTTGATTATCTTGCGTGACTCTACCTTTTAATATTTTTTAATATTTTTTTCATAAAAGAAAATTAAAAATAAAAAAAATATATATATATATATAAACCATATATATATAAAAAGTATAATTAAAAAATGGGGGATGACGATAATTTTGACTATTTTTGAAATTACTCACAAAAATATTTCTTCGATATATATGATTAAATTCTTTGCCTAAAAATTCATATGACATTCTTTTATTCAAAAGAACTTTGTTTGTTTCACTAGACACAAAGCCACATCATACATGTGAGAATTTTTTGAACCTCAATATTTTTTTTTGAGTGTCACACTTAAAAGGACTATCTTTTGGTTTGTACTTCGTAGCTTCAATCTTGCTTTTATGTTTAGTTTGTCATGAAAATGATAAGGGCAAATTAGGAAATTCTTCACTTGGCCCAAATTATAAATCCTTTACTTTTTCCTCTAGAAATCCCCTTTAAGCCTTCTCCGACATTCTTTTTCTTCATAAACACCCAATTAAGCCTTCAACATTATTCAAATGATTCGGGGTTACTCAATCTAGAAAAAGAGGGGGAGAGCTAAAGTGAAGCACATTATGCATTTAACATTTATTATAGAAGAGAAACACTGATCTCACTATAAACTTCTCCTAGATAATCTCGTATACTCCTAGAAGAGAAGCACCTTGAAGTGAACTTCTCCAATGATAATCTAGATCTTATGTAGAGAAAACGAGAAGAGAAGCACAGTCTTGGGTTCGAACTCCATAACTATGAAACTTTCTAAAGGAACACAGTCTTGGCCCAAAATCAAAGAAGATCTCATCTCTCAAAGCCTTGAAAAGAAATTACTAAAGAAAGAAAAAGCAAAAGGATCAGAACATAATTTCACAAAAAGAGCCCCTGGAAGAGAAGAATTTTTAAGCTCACTAACCCAAAATTCCTACCCCTTAAGTCAGAGCCTAAAAATAATCCCTTAAAAGTCCCTTTGATTCAAAATGACGAACTCACTTCGTAAGTTGATTAAAAATACTACGATAAAAAATTAACTGATATAATTTTGTTGTGATGATAAGAGTGATATATCTACTAAAAATCTCCTTGATAAAAATAAATTGAGTGATATGAGCGAAACTTGCGAGAGTTGTCGAAGTGATTCATACTATGGTCTTAGAATACTAGTTTAGTTACATGATTTTATGGCAAATTTAATGTTTTATATGTCTTGGAAATTTTTGTGTGATAGGTTCAAAATAAATAAATCTGACCCCGAAACAAAAATATTTTTTTCTTATTCGCACATTTTAAATGCATTAATACATGCATTGGTTCGGAATCGATAAAATGCGATTAACTATTTTGAAAAACGCAATATTTTTAATGAAACTATGCTGAATTGCTTAAAATGCGTTACTTGTACTTAAATTAGAAATTTTCATATGCCAATTTGTACTGAAAATATGCGTAGGTACTGAAAAGTTTACTCATGCAATTGTTGAGGGGGAGTTTTATATGAGAATTTGTTATTATCCTCTACACTCGTAAAACATGAATTCTAACATTTTTAAGCCTCGCAGAAAATATAGAGCTCATCTGAGGAGTCAAATGTTGAATTTCATCAACATTAGGAGATAATTTCATCTCTTTGAGAAATACAAGGAGTATTAAGCAATTTCTTTTTGGGTTAATTTATAAAAAAAAAATTTCAAACCTGAATTTATCTGAAGCCCAAAAATATTTTTTTTTACGGCCCAAAGGAATTTTTATTTTACCCGATCGTCAAGTATTAATATCACTTTATCGATCGAAAAACTCTCTCACACGCTACACATTCCCAATCGAAAAACTTTTCGACTTCTACGAACTCTTCGAACCGACTTCGGCGATTCGAACTTTTTGGATTAAACTTGCCGATTTCGAAGGTAGAAACTTGTTCCGAATCATTTTCTGTTCAAAAACATCCGATTCGCAAGCATTTTCACGAAAAACATTTGAAGAAAGTTCATGTTTATATTTTCGACGAAAACTGGTTTTTCGACCCTCAAATCAAAGTGTTTAAACTCAACGTTTTGGGTTATAATCATGATATTTGGATTTACAACTGTTCTCTGAACATTCCGAACCCAGATCAACTCATGATTTACCCAGAAATCGAAGATTATGTTTTACGTGTTTACTTTTTTATTTGAAAATTTTTCAATCGAAATCGTTTGTGTCGCAAACAGTGTCGTCGAAGAACTTTAGTTTTTGTTCAATTTTATTCGATCGCAAAACTCAGCATCGAAAACCTTTTGTTTTCGATATTCTTTTATTCGATCGAAAAACTACGCGGAGAAAAATTAATTTTTCGAGTATATTTTATTCGATCGCAAAAGTCAGCGGCGAAAACTTTAAGTTTTTTGATATTCTTTTATTCGATCGCAAAACTACGCGGCGAAAAACTTAAGTTTTTCGACAATTTTTTATTCGATCGAAAACTTACTCAACGAAAAACTATTGTTTTCGATAACATTTTATTCCATCGTAAAAGTCATCGGCGAAAACTTGAGTTATTCGACACATTTTTATTCGATCGCAAAATTTACCGATCGAATAAATTTTTACTCGAATAAAAACACGCTGAAAGAGACTTATAAAATTTTTCAAGACCTAAAAAATTTTCGATCGCAAAATTTAAAGATCGAATAAATTGTTACTCGAATAAAAACACGCTTCTAAGACTTAGTCAATTTTACAAATCCTTCAATAAATTTCACCAAGTCTTTCGAACATAAACCTTAAGACATACAATTTTCTCTAAATTCATTCTTATTCCTGCATATTAGCATATAAAATTTATCAACTAATGAACCTTATATTATCTTTGCAGATATGGCAACTCCCAACTACCCTCATATCTACCCTTCTGGAAGTTATATTACAGTCCAAGACAACAACTTCCAACTGGACCTAACGACGTTTCGGTGTCCAGATGAAGTCATAATATCCATACTCAAAGGATACCCTCTATGGCCAACCTTGACCATGACGTCCACCGTACCAATGGTCTATCTCCAACGATTCTGGGGAAGTATGAAGAGTTTCGTCAACGGCGATAGCGTGGAATATATGACGATGCTCAACAAAAGACATATCGCCCTGACGAAAAATCTGATGGCCATGGTGCTCGATCTCCCGCACTACGACGAATATGATCAACTTCCAACGATCGTAGAAGACATGCTCCGGATGGGATACAAACCTCCGCTAACCAAACTGGCAAACTTTCAAAATAGCGGGATTCCCCATCCGTGGAAGACATTGTTCGGCATTATCAACAAATGCCTCTCCCCAAAACACTCCGGCTTCGACAAGGCGAACGGGAACATTCTTCGCATTTTTCACGGAGTGGTCTTTTCCAAAAGATTTGACGTGGCTCAGCTGATTTGGAACGATCTAGCGGACTAGATGCGTCAGAGGGAGACAAAGTCGAAGGCCAAATCTCTTCCCTATGTACGATGGTTCCCGGTACTGATCTCGCACTTCATGGACATCAATCCTGAGATCCCGAGACTACCACCAATTGCGGAATACACTCCGCCACGCCTTCGATTTTTTCACAACCCGAAGGCTGCCGATCTAGCACTCCAACCAATGGTGATCCCATCGGAGTTGCTCCGACTAGCTGATCCAACTGAAGAGGCATATCAGGACTACTGCCAGAACAACATCATCACGGAGACGATGGTACGTGCCTTGGATCAAGCTCCGGCACCTTCTCAAAGGGAATCTTTGGTGACAACTGTTGGGAAAGGTACCCGGTTTGTACCCGAGACGCAACGCCCCGGGATACGGTGCGGAATAAAAAATTTTCCGGGTTTCTTCGCAGCTCGGATCGAAAACACTAATCACGTTGACACGTAATAGGGTGGGTCATACCCGTCAGAGATTACCTTTGAAGCGAGTGGCAGCTCCTCGTCGATTGCGTCGTCGGCCGCGGTCGTGTTGGGTATCATCAAGATCGTCACGCCGACCTCGCAGTGTACCACGGTTTCGATTCTCCGAAGATGGCTAGAGAGAATTGATCCGTCGCTCGGGAGAGTGGTTTGCGTTTGTGTGTTCGTGTTTCGATTCTCGGGTCGAGAAATTTCGCGTCGATTCTCTTCCCGTGTCTCTTTTTTTTTACGAGGGTCTCACCCTTATTTATAGTAGGGGAGGACGAAATTTTCAGCCCTAAACAAGGCTAAAATCTCGAAATATTTGTTCCTAAATATGAGAGATATTCTTGCCAAAATATCTCTCCTAATTGAATTCAAAATTCTATTAAAGGAACATACTATAAATAGAAAACTAACTAAGATATTAAAATATCTTCAAATATGGTAAATAAATTTCGAAATTTATATAAAATATAAATTCGAATTTTAGTTTTAATAAATAATATTCCAAATATTTTTATTACCATATTGTAAATTACGAAAATACCCTTTAAGGCATTTTTCGAATTTCTCGGCTTAGGGTTGAATTCCAATTCTTCCCTCAAGTCTTTCTAAGCACTTAGCCAAGCCTAAGTCTTAAAGTTAGTTCATATGAAGTCCGACTTCGGTCCACTTAATGACCCCGAGGCCCAATAAGGCGTGGCATAACGACCCGAGGCCCGTTAAGGCCCAAAACACAATCTCTCCTTCTCGGTACACATTGATGATCCTTTTTAAGCCCGACTCTCTAGGTTCGACTCAATCGGCAAGGGAGGAATCCAAGAGTCCGGTAGGTGCCTAGCCAATCCCGCAGTACCGGACAGATCCCGACTTGAGCACGAATTTCGAACTAGTCTCATTCCAGAACCTAACTATAGATTATAGTACTACGTACAAACCCTTCAGCTGTGTCCCGATCGAGTGAGAGCCATGGTATTTGTCAAACTCACTAAACTCGATACTATGATAAAATGACACGAGGCAAATTACCAAACTACCCTCCATGTCTAACATGAGTTAGTTTAATACCTTGGCCAAGGATTTTGTAATTTCCCGTCGTCATTCTCATAGGACACTTGTCTCGATTACTTGCGAGACTGTGAATCCGTACTCGGCGGTCTAAGCCCGGCAATCACAAATATCCATCAAGACCGCATCTGTCCCGCTGACCCATGCAATAGCAAATCGGATCTAGCGAAACCAGTGATAGTCAAGACTTCAAAGTCAACTCCGTCAAAGCCCTTTCGGTCTAAGGTTCAAGCAGACTACTATAGTTTTGTCGTCGATCATTGACACTCCTTGAGTAATAAGCCATGTTTGATCGTACGACCTGCGAGTCAGTGTCCATGAAACGATTCAATCCCTTGATTCGACTCGTATCACAAGTCATGACTTCCGCTTCCAAGCGGTATATCGGCACACGGTAAGTCATCGACAAATAAGCCATGATTGGTTTTCCAGCACCCAACTGAAACCTAAGGCTTATGGACATTTTATGTTCGAGGTTAAGAGTCCACTGGTGCCTTCCTCTCTCGTACCCATCGAGAACAGTGACTCAACTCGACACATTTGGATTTATTCATTTATTGCTTTACCCGATGCTAAGTAAAGAACTCATATAACCAATAAACGAATAATGCCTTTATTAATACGCAAAAAATTTTGATTACATTGACAATCGAATGATAAATAAGCTAATGCCCTATACATATCCAATCCTCGTATAGCATTCGAGGGCATATCCCTAACAATCTCCCACTTGCACTCAATGCCATGCGCTGTTGTATCTAATACCCATCTTCTCGAGATGTTTGTTCAGCACTGCCTGAGATAAAGGCTTGGTGAATGGGTCGGCCACGTTGTCCGCAGTCGCAATCTTCTGGACGGCTATGTAGCCACTCTCAACGAATCCACGTAACACGTGGTATTTTCTTTCTATGTGTTTGGATTTACTGTGAGATCTTGGTTCCTTCGCTTGCGCGATTGCACCACTATTGTCGCACCACAGTGGCAGTGGTTTTTCGGCAATCGGAACCACTTGCAGTTCTTCCAAGAACTTTCTCATCCAAACTCCTTCTTTAGCTGCCTCTGAGGCGGCTATGTACTCAGCCTCGCAGGTGGAATCAGCAGTTGTGCTCTGCTTGGAACTTTTCCAAATACTGCTCCACCGTTGAGTGTAAAGACGAAACTGAAGTGGATTTTCGGTCGTCCACGTCTGACTGGAAATCCGAATCCGTATATCCTTCCACTTCTAATTCTCCATTTCCATAGACCAGCATCATATCCTTTGTTCTTCTAAGATACTTGAGGATATTCTTGACTGCTGTCCAGTGTTCTTTACCCGGGTTGGCTTGAAATCGACTGACTACGCTCACAGCGTATGCTATGTCCGGTCGCGTGCAAAGCATCGCGTACATCAAGCTACCCACTGCGGATGCATAGGGGATTCCATTCATCTCTTTTCTATCTGCCTCACTTTGAGGACACATAGCTTTGGAGAGATGTATCCCATGCCCCATAGGTAAGAACCCTTTCTTAGAATTGTCCATGTTATATCGTTTCAGGACCTTTTCTAAGTACAGGGCTTGGGAGAGCCCTAACATCTTATTCGTTCTATCCCTATAGACACGAATTCCTAGGATGTAGGTCGCTTCTCCCAAGTCTTTCATGGAGAATTCGGTCGAAAGCCATGCTTTCACCATCGAGAGCATCCCAATATCGTTTCCTATCAAAAGGATGTCATCGACGTACAATACGAGGAACGATATCTTGCTCCCACTGCTTTTTCTGTAGACGCATGGTTCATCTTCGTTCTTTATGAATCTGTAGCTCTTAACTACTTCATCAAACCGAAGATTCCAGCTCCTAGAGGCTTGTTTAAGTCCGTAAATTGACTTATTCAATTTGCATACTTTATGAGCATCCTTTTGTGATGTAAAACCCTTTGGCTGTTCCATATATATTTCCTCCTTGAGGTATCCATTTAGGAACGCGGTTTTCACATCCATCTGCCAGATCTCATAATCGTTATACGCTGCTATCGCAAGTAATATCCGAATGGACTTCATCATCGCAACGGGCGAAAAGGTTTCCTCATAGTCAATTCCTTCTTTTTGACTATAACCTTTCGCTACAAGCCTAGCTTTGTATGTATCCACCAGTCCGTCTGATCCAATCTTTTTCTTGAAGATCCACTTACACCCAATGGGTCTAAAACCATCGGGGAGATCAACAAGTGTCCAGACCTGATTTTCGTGCATTGAATCCATTTCGACTTGCATAGCTTCAAGCCATCTTACGGAGTCTATATCCGTCATTGCCTGGTCATAGGTAGCGGGGTCGTCCCCGACGTTACCCCCCGTCGCAGCATCCCCGTGCTCGACGTGTACCATTCCATATCTCTCAGGCTGGCGAGATACTCTACCAGACCTGCGCAACTCTGATTGCGTCTTGGACTGCTCTACGGTGTCTTCTAACACTGGAGTTTGTGAAATCGTTTCTGTCGTTTCTCCAAGAGTTACTTCACGACCCACTCCACCTTCTCGAACGAACTCTTCTTCGAGAAAGTGAGCCTGAAGGGCTACAACGATTTTCTGATCGTCGTGGAAGTAAAATTGGTATCCCATGGAATCCTCAGGATACCCGACAAAACGTCCTTTCACAGCTCTCGATTCCAATTTTTCTGTCTTGAGCTTTTTCACAAAAGCGGGGCAACCCCATATTCTTATGTGGTTCAAGCTCGGCTTTCTACCAGTCCATATTTCATAAGGGATCTGGTCGACAGAACTAGAAGGGATTCGGTTTAAAACGTGCGTTGCGGTTAATAACGCATGACCCCACAGCGACAGTGGCAGGTCTGTGTAACTTAGCATTGATCGAACCTTGTCCAACAGCGTTCGATTTCTGCGTTCGGACACACCATTTAATTGTGGTGTTCCCGGCGGTGTCATCTGTGAAATGATCCCGTTCTCTTTCAAGAACTCGTCAAACTCGAGACTCATGTACTCGCCACCTCGATCAGATCGAATGGCCTTTATATGATTCCCAGTTTGTTTTTCTACTAAAGCCTTATATTCCTTGAACTTATCAAGGGCTTCAGACTTGTATCTCATAAGATATACCTTCCCAAATCTTGAATGATCGTCGGTGAAGGTAATAAAGTAGTGGAAATTACCTCGAGCCGCTTCCCCAATGGCCCACAAACGTCTGTATGAATCAAAGTGAGAAGTTCTGTGGCTTTTTGGAAAGTCCCGGTAAAGGGAGACTTAGTCATCTTTCCAAGGATACACGATTCGCAAGTCGGATAAGGGTCCGAACCCAACGGCTTAATCATGCCATTTTTCTCCAACTCACGAATTTTTGATCTCCTGCATGACCAAGTCGAAGATGCCACAATTGTCTCATATTGGTCTCTAATTTTCGTTTGTTGGTAATTGTGTTCACAGATTCAGTTTTATCTTTGACATTTAGATAATATAATCCGTTAAGTAAAGTTGCACTTCCGACGCATTTATTTCCAAAATAAATATCGCAAATATTATTACTAAAGCGGAACTCATATCCGTTTCCGCTCAAAACGGGAATAGAAATAATATTCTTAAGCCCTCTGGGCAATACTAAACAATCAGAAAGCAATAACTTATGTCTACTAGATAAAACAAGAGTTCTTGATCCAATGTGGGTCGCCGGCACACTATGTCCGCTTCCTACGTTGATCATGACCTCTCGATCCGCCAACCTCCTACTTCGTTCCAGACCCTGGTTTGAAACACAAATGTGAGCGCTAGCTCCTGAGTCTAGGATCCATGAAGTGGAGTACACAGTCATAGAACAATTAGTTTCTAAAACATAAAGTTCTTTACCTGAGGCGGCTAGCTTCGGGCAATCGCGCTTCCAATGGCCGAGCTCATTGCAGTGAAGGCATTTGTCCGTGGGCTTGGCGCCTTTAGACACGTTTTTCTTGGCCTTGCCTTTTGAAACTCCTCCCTTGGGCTTAATGGGCTTGTCCGACTTTTTCTTTCTAATCGACTTCCGAGTCTTATAAGTCGCAACAAGAGCCACTTCCTTTATCTTTTTCATCTGAGTTTGGGCCGTTGACAACTGGTTCATCAACTCAGTTAATGTCATCTCGACCCTATTCAGATTATAATTCACAATGAAGGGATTAAAGGAAGCCGGCAGTGACTGGAGCACGAGATCGTTTTGGAGCTCATTGTCCATGAGGAAGTCGAGTGCATCGAGTCTCTCGATCAAACCGATCATTTTCAGCACATGTTCTCTAACGTCGCTGCCCTCATCCATTTTGCAATGAAACAGTTGCTCTGTCAAAGAGTAGCGAGCACTCCTGGAGTGTTCACCAAAGAGCTCCTTCAAATGAAGCAAAATGGCGCCCACTTCCATTTCCGAGTGGCTTCGCTGCAACTCATTGCTCATGGATAGGAGTATATAGCCCTTGACCTTTGGCTCGTATTTGCCACTTGACATACGCAGCCCGGTCGTCGTCACTCGCATCAGTCCCTGGGACTTGCGGTGTAGGGGAATCGAGGACATAAGTCAAAGACTCCATACCTAGAACTATCCTGAGGTTACGGAGCCAGTCCACGTAGTTTGGTCCTACCAAACGGTTCTTTTCAAGCAGCATGTTTAAAAGATTCGTCATAGTAACTAGAAAGAAAATAACTCTGCAGAAGATAAAGATCACATAGTTAGGTTTATTCTATCATTCATCAAGCGCAAACACGGACTTTTCGTTTCGCTTGACTCCCACTATTTTTCTCGAAAATTCTATTCTCCCGATTTAAGAATTTCGGAAACTTCGTTGAGTAGTTTCATAGTGGAGTTGAGGTCCCCGACTCGATTAGACATGCCTCAGCCTTTAACGCAATATTTGGCCTGCCTAATCGATCGAAGTCGAGTTTCACTCGAACCCATCCTATGAGTATTTCAACTATCTTTGTCTCAGTCAGTGACCCTCACGGCTAACCCTGCATTTTGGGTATAACTGTCTAAGTGCAACCTAATCAACTTATGCTCTAACCGCACATTTGAATTCCGCCTTGCTGCCTTACGCTTCGTGGGGCGGAATATGCTATGGTGAGCGTCGTCAAACGAACCCGAAACGCTAATGTTAGGGCTTGATGTACGGCGCCAACTTACTCGGAACAAACCGTACAAACTCCCTAACACCAGACATCTCAAGCATGATAGAAGACAGGAACCCAATTCCTTTTCTCACTTAGTATTTATCAAACGGGAGAAAAAACTTTTTCACATAAGAGCACATAAAGCATGCATATCATTTCACAAATCGACACGCACGTAAGTAGTAAATAAACCCTAGGAAAATAAACTACAAGGCAACACGAACGGGTTATTTATATTCTAGCCCTATTACGTGAATTATGTGTATGTGGCTTCAAAAAATCATCGGTTCTCCGTATGGGCTTTGAAGTCGACAATCGCCCTTCATCATTCGAACGGCCTCCAAGTCGTCGATCGTCCACCAAGTCATCTTCTCCCGGGGAGTCGTCAACCGTCGAACAGCTTCGTGTATTCTAAACTAAGCCTAATCTAATAAAGACTTTGAAGTACAACACGGGGGGATCATCAGTCCCAAACAACCCGTAAAAGACAAATACAACCGGGGGGACGAGGCCCTTAACAAATAACCCGGAAAACCAAATAGAAATCCTAAACCCGTAAGTGTGCCTTAAATCATAATCATAACGAGCACGTTGACAATTTCATGAATTCTAACCGAAACCGACAATTTGGGCCTTAAATGGGCCAGGCCCGATAAAAAGGCCCGTTAGGGTTTTTGGGCGAAAAACCCTAGGCGGCCGTCGTGTCCCGGAGGCTGCAGTTTCGTGCGGGTACGCGGCTGTCCGCACGCCGCTGGCACTGCCGTCAGAGGTGGCACCACCATCGGACAGCGGCGCGGTGGTTCGGGTCTTCGTTGCCCGAACCCGCGGCAGCGGATACATCATCGCACAGCGCGGTTGCGCGTGCGGCTGTGCGGCTGTCTGCGTGTCGCAGCGTCTCGGCGGTGGTGCCTTCGACCCCGTCGAGCGGTATGGTGGTCGTGGGTTGGCAAGCGACGCATCGAGCAGCCCCACGCGCCTAGTGCGTTGGCTTTTCGATCGTCTCCCACGAGCCTCGTTTCGATTTAATCATGTTATGATTCCGATCACGAGCCCTGGCTCTGATACCACTGTTGGGAAAGGTACCCGGTTTGTACCCGAGACGCAACGCCCCGGGATACGGTGCGGAATAAAAATTTTTCCGGGTTCCTTCGCAGCTCGGATCGAAAACTCTAATCACGTTGACACGTAATAGGGCGGGTCATACCCGTGAGAGATTACCTTTGAAGCGAGTGGCAGCTCCTCGTCGATTGCGTCGTCGGCCGCGGTCGTGTTGGGTATCGTCTAGATCGTCACGCCGACCTCGCAGTGTACCACGGTTTCGATTCTCCGAAGATGGCTAGAGAGAATTGATCCGTCGCTCGGGAGAGTGGTTTGCGTTTGTGTGTTCGTGTTTCGATTCTCGGGTCGAGAAATTTCGCGTCGATTCTCTTCCCGTGTCTCTTTTTTTTTTTACGAGGGTCTCACCCTTATTTATAGTAGGGGAGGACGAAATTTTCAGCCCTAAACAAGGCTAAAATCTCGAAATATTTGTTCCTAAATATGAGAGATATTCTTGCCAAAATATCTCTCCTAATTGAATTCAAAATTCTATTAAAGGAACATACTATAAATAGAACTAACTAAGATATTAAAATATCTTCAAATATGGTAAATAAATTTCGAAATTTATATGAAATATAAATTCGAATTTTAGTTTTAATAAATAATATTCCAAATATTTTTATTACCATATTGTAAATTACGAAAATACCCTTTAAGGCATTTTTCGAATTTCTCGGCTTAGGGTTGAATTCCAATTCTTCCCTCAAGTCTTTCTAAGCACTTAGCCAAGCCTAAGTCTTAAAGTTAGTTTCATATGAAGTCCGACTTCGGTCCACTTAATGACCCCGAGGCCCAATAAGCGTGGCATAACGACCCGAGGCCCGTTAAGGCCCAAAACACAATCTCTCCTTCTCGGTACACATTGATGATCCTTTTTAAGCCCGACTCTCTAGGTTCGACTCAATCGGCAAGGGAGGAATCCAAGAGTCCGGTAGGTGCCTAGCCAATCCCGCAGTACCGGACAGATCCCGACTTGAGCACGAATTTCGAACTAGTCTCATTCCAGAACCTAACTATAGATTATAGTACTACGTACAAACCCTTCAGTGTGTCCCGATCGAGTGAGAGCCATGGTATTTGTCAAACTCACTAAACTCGATACTATGATAAAATGACACGAGGCAAATTACCAAACTACCCTCCATGTCTAACATGAGTTAGTTTAATACCTTGGCCAAGGATTTTGTAATTTCCCGTCGTCATTCTCATAGGACACTTGTCTCGATTACTTGCGAGACTGTGAATCCGTACTCGGCGGTCTAAGCCCGGCAATCACAAATATCCATCAAGACCGCATCTGTCCCGCTGACCCATGCAATAGCAAATCGGATCTAGCGAAACCAGTGATAGTCAAGACTTCAAAGTCAACTCCGTCAAAGCACCTTTCGGTCTAAGGTTCAAGCAGACTACTATAGTTTTGTCGTCGATCATTGACACTCCTTGAGTAATAAGCCATGTTTGATCGTACGACCTGGGAGTCAGTGTCCATGAAACGATTCAATCCCTTGATTCGACTCGTATCACAAGTCATGACTTCCGCTTCCAAGCGGTATATCGGCACACAGTAAGTCATCGACAAATAAGCCATGATTGGTTTTCCAGCACCCAACTGAAACCTAAGGCTTATGGACATTTTATGTTCGAGGTTAAGAGTCCACTGGTGCCTTCCTCTCTCGTACCCATCGAGAACAGTGACTCAACTCGACACATTTGGATTTATTCATTTATTGCTTTACCCGATGCTAAGTAAAGAACTCATATAACCAATAAACGAATAATGCCTTTATTAATACGCAAAACAATGTTTGATTACATTGACAATCGAATGATAAATAAGCTAATGCCCTATACATATCCAATCCTCGTATAGCATTCGAGGGCATATCCCTAAACAACGGGGCCCGAAGCCACGACTCGGGAGATTGAGCCCGAAGGTGTTCCACAAGATATCTCTCCTGAGGCAACCGATTCTGATGAAGCACACAGACTCCAAGGAAGGGGCCCTCGCCGACAACAACTCTTGGCCTCGTCTGCAATGCCTCCAATCATACCAGTTTTGGAGCCAACACATCCACCACCAAGTGATCAGACTACCGAACATATTCAAATTGAATCTGTCTCAACACCCATAGACGTGATATCTATCGTATCATCTCAAGGATTGGGTGGAAGCCCTATTGGACCCCTGATATCTTCGGAGCCAACAATAGGCCAACCCATTGAAGTGGTGACTTCAGGGTTGATAACGGATGTCCTTGGACGTTCCGGAACTTCAAGACCTACTCAAGGCGGCACATCGGAAATCTACTCCGATGTTGTGACAGTGGAGCGCCTCCCTGGCCCCACTCCACCAATGTTCGTAATGGAGCACAGACTACAAGAAGCGCTCTCCATAGCTCTATCTTCTCTAGAAGATCGTATGGACCGTATGCTCCACGCTCTCGAGAATTCCCGAAGAGACACCGGGAAAACACCAGTCTCAGAAGCTGCTCCGACCGACACACAAACCACACCCATATCCTCACCACTTCCTACCACCACTCTACACACCGCACTACAACCAATCCTCACCACCCCAACTCCCTCACCCTCACTTATCAATCCCTACACCATCCCGATCACCCAGCTTCACGATATACTCATCTCACGCCTCCTCGCCTTAAAGACCAAATCTCCCGCTGAGGAGAGTCTCTACAAAAGGGTTATAGATGAACCAGAGCCGTCAACACAAAAAATGTGCCGAGAAGAAAGCTCCCGCACTAAGCATAGACATGACGATCCCGATGATCCGGATCGCATGAGGGGGAGAAACGGCAACGAACTACACGGAGCGGCCGTGGATTGAGTCAAGCATAGTCAAAGACTCAAGAAGCTGGAAGATCGCCCTCACACCCACCAACCACACAATCTCAAACCCGCCAACAAACAATCACACCGCCCACCATATCTCAAACGCTAACCTTTTTCCTACAAATCCAAATCTGATCCCAACCTCAAACCTCCCCCAAGTCCAACCAGAAGCAGTTGCCTACGATCTACATCTGATCGTAGATGACTACATCCTAAACGAGAAGTGGATAACGCAATGTGAACCAAAGAAAGCTGCTCAAACTCGACTCTCCAACGTCAGATACTTCTTACAACAAGCTTCAGTGGACTTGGTGCTGCTTGAAGAAGAAGAAATTCAAGAAAGCGAGAACTACAGTTCTGCCCTCCCAGAGCCACCCGAAATGATAAGGCTCAGAGTCGACTCTCCTCCCCGTCTATCAAAAGGGACAGTTAGAGTCGAGACGCCATGGGAGAACGTCAGAATTGAAGTCCCGTTCATTGAAGACGTAAGAAAACAGATTTGGAGGGCTCCAAACAAAATCAAGAAGCTCAATGAACTTAACCTAAGGGAAATCTCACACTGGGAAGATAGGAAGAAAATGGAGCATATCTTCATGCTCAATTATCTCGGACCCGATCGAACTGGCATTCCAGCTGATCAATTGAAGGAAAACTTCAAGAACAAGCAACCGATTCTCCAACTTGTCGGAGTCTCGCATACGATCGGAAGATATCCAACCCATATCTACATCATTGAGCGAGCGGACAGCAACCGCACTCGAGAAGAGATAGATGAAAGCTATCTCCCATTCCCTCCACCGGATGAGGTCTACCAATTATACCAGATGTACCAGAGAAAGTACAAGACGCATCCTGGATATATCAAGACTGAAGGACTCGAGGGACTGAAAAGATTCATGGTGCGGCAGATCAAGTATCACATCGCACACGACCTTCAAATTGCAATAGAGAACAACATGAAGAAGATCAACATGGAATCTCCGCTCATGAAGGGCTTCCCACTCAACAACTTTCCCGAGAACTACATCTTCAAGAAACCTGGCCTCGCCATAACCTATCTAAATCCAATCATTGGGAACACAAGGGCTATGATGAAGTCAGAAATCCATAAGTTCTGCGACGGGACGCTAAAGTTAGTGAGGAAGAACATTCAGAAGAGATTGGGAGAGATCACCGAAGAGACAATCTTCGAAAATCTTTGTGAAGAAGAGGCCCCACTCTTGAACGAGCTTCTAAATGCTACAAATGAGAGACTAGAGTTGAGGAATGGTGTTCGACGTTACGAGACAGCATTGGGATTGAGGAAGTCTTTTTACGCCCGACAAGGATAAAAGGAGCTGAAACGAAGACAAGCACAAAGGGGGAGATTGAAGAGAATATTAGAATTGTGCTTTATTAATTCATGATCCTTGTAATTAGGGGCGTAATTAGAAGTTTTGATAGTGTAGGACCTAATAGTAATTATACCTTGGATATAGGTACAAATATGATGTACACTATCAAAGTTAATACAAGTTTTATTATTCAGAAAATTACAAGCATCGAATTCATATTTTAAACGAGAGAATACGTTCGAGAAACTCGGAAAAGCTAACAACCTCTCTCAAGATCTTCAACGCGAATATTCGACCGAACGTAATCTGTAAGTTTTCTTACTCGAATACCGAGAATTCCTGCTTAGATTGCTTGTTGATTGATGAATCAGGACCTAACATACCAGCTGGACCTTGTCACCTTTCGGTGTCCAGATGAAGTTATAATTTTCATCCTCAAAGGACACCCTCTCTGGCCAGCTCTGACAATGACCGCGTTCGTATAAATGGTCTACCTCCAGTAATTCTGGGGATGTATGCAGAGTTATGTCGTCGGCGATGACGTGGAATACACGACGAAGATCAATCAAAGACACGTCGTTCTGACCAAGAACCTACTGGCCATGGTGCTTGATCAACCGCATCACGAAGAATACGACCAACTACCTACTGCTGCGGTGATCGTTGAAGACATGCTCTGGATGGGACACAAGCCCCCGCTGACCAAACTGGCAAATTTCCAAAACAGCGGGATCCCACACCAGTGGTAGACTCTGTTTGGCATCATCAATAAATGCCTCTCCCCAAAGCACTCCGTGTTTGACAAGGCGAATGGCAATATCCTTTGTATTTCCATGGAGTAGTCTTTTCGAAGAAATATGACGTGGCCTAGCTCATATGGAATGATTTAGCGGACCAGATGCGTCAGAGGGAGACTAAATCTAAGGCGAAGTTCCTTCCATACGTTCGGTGGTTCCCGGTGTTGATCTCCCACTTCATGGACGTACATCCGGAGATCCCGTGTCTACCACCAGTTGGAGGATATATCCTGCCTCGCCTTTGCTTCTTTCGTAACCCGAAGGCAGCCGACCTAGCACTCTAACTGATGTTGATTCCATTGGAGCTGCTAAGCTAGCTGATCCAACCGACGAGGCCTACCAGGATTACTGCCAAAATAACTCCATCACGGAGGAAATGGTATGGGCCTTGGATCAAGCTCCGACACCTTCTCAACGGGCATCCTTGGTGGAAACAACCGAGCCCGAAGTCGCGGCTCAGGTGATAGAAACACCGGCTGTTGAGCCCGAAGGTGTCCCTCAAGTCGAATCTCCTGAGGCCACCGAATCTGATGAAGAATACAGACTTCAACGAAGGGGCTCACGCCGACATCAGATCTCTGCCCGTCTATATCTCCTTCAACGCAAATGGCTTCAGTGACATCTCCTCCACTAACAACGGTTCAGACAACCACACAGATTCAAATTGAATCTGTTTCAACACCCATAGAGGTGATACATACCGTATCATCTCAGGGATTGGGTGGAAGCCCCGTTGGACCCCCAATATCTTCGGAGCAAACAATGGGTCAACCTACTCAAGTGGTGACTTCAGGGTTGATAACGGATGTCCTTTGACGTTCCGGTATTTCAAGACCTCTCCCAAGCGGCACATCGGAAATATTCTCCGATGTTGTGACAGTGGAGCGCCTCCCTGGCCCCACTCCGACACCACCAATGATCGTGACGGAGCAACGCTTACAAGAAGTTCTCTCCACAGCCATCTCTTCACTTGAAGATCGACTGATGGACAGGATGCTCCAAGCCATTGAGACTTCCCGACGGGATACCGGGAAAGCACCAGTCTCAGAGGCGGTTCCGTCCGAAGCCCACACCACACCCGTCTCCTCACCACCGCTAACCACCATCATACACACACCCATACCACCCACCCTCACCACCCCAACTCAATCACATTCCCTCATCAACCCATACAACTTCCCAATCACCTAGCTTCACATCCTTATTTCCCGACTACTAGCCTTAGAGACAAGGAACCCAGCTGAGGAGAGTCTCCACAAACGGCTAGTCGATAAACCTCAGCCGCGCGCCCAAACAAGGTGTCATGAAGAAAGCTCCCGCACCAAAAGAAGACATGTCGATCCCAATGATCTGGATCGTAAGAAGGGGGAGAAAAGGCAAAGGACCACACGTAGCGGCCGTGGTCAGAGTTGAGAAAAACAGACGACGACTCAAGAAGCTGGAGGATCATCCACTAACCCACCAACCACACAACCCACTACCCGCCAACAAACAACCACATCTCCCACCACATCCCACACACAAACACTGCCTCCCACTCTCACAAATCCAAATCCAATCCCGACCTCTAACCTCCTCCAAAACCAACCAGAAGCTATCGTCTACCATCCACAAGCGATCGTAAATGATTATATCCTAAATGAGAAGTGGATGACGCAATGGGAACCAGAGGAAGCTGTTCAAGCCAGACTCTCCAACGCCAGATATTTCTTACAACAAGCTTCTGTTGACTTGGTGCTTCTTGAAGATGAAGAACTTCAAGAAGGCGAGAACTACAACTCCCCTCTCCCCGAACTACCAGAAATGATCAGGCATAGAGTCAACTCTCCTCCGCGCTTATCAAAGGGGACCGTCTGAGTCGAGACACAGTGGGAGAATACACGGATTGAAGTTCCGTTCATTGAAGATATAAGGAAGCAGATATGGAGGGCTTCTAACCGCATAAAGAAGCTCAATGAAGTGAATCTACGGGGTATCTCCCTTTGGAAAGATAGGAAGAAAATGGAGCACATCTTCATGCTCAACTATCTTGGTCCAGATCGAAGCGGCATCCCAACGGATCAACTCAAGAAAAATTTCAGGGACAAGCCACCGATCCTCCAACTTGTGGGCGTTCGGCATTCGATTGGAAGTTATTCAACCCCTATCTATCACATAGAGCGAGCGGACAACAACCATACTCGAGAGGAGATAGATGAGAGCTATATGTCGTTCCTTCCACCAGACGAAGTATATCGTCTCTTCCAAATGTACAAGAGAAAATATCAGACGCCCTCTGGTTACATCAAGATGGAAGGACGCGAAGGGTTAAAGAGATTCATGGTGAGGCAGATCAAGTATCACACCGCACACGACCTTCAAATTATTGTAGAGAACAATATGAAGAAGGTCAACATTGAGTCTCCGCTCATGAAGGGCTTCTCACTCAACGACTTCCCCGAGAACTACATATTCAAGAAACCTGGCCTCGCCATAACTTATTGGAATCCAATTATTGGAAAGACGAGAGCTACGATGAAGTCAGAAATCCACAAATTTTGTGACGGGACATTGAAACTAGTGAGGAAGAACATCCAGAAGTGGTTGGAGGAGATCACTGAAGAGACGATCTTCAAAGATCTTGGAGAAGAAGAGGCTCCGCTCCTAAATGAGCTTCTGGATGCAATTAATGAAATATTGGAGCTGAGGAATGTTGTTCGGCACTACGAGACAACATTGGGATTGAGGAAATCATTCTACGCTCGACAAGGATAAACGGAGCTGAAGTGAAGACAAGCACAAAGGGGGAGATTGAAGAGATATTAGAATTGTGCTTTGTTATTTTGTTATCCTTGTAATTAGTGGCGTAATTCATAGTTTTGATAGTGTATGACTTAATAGTAAATATATCATGTAAATAGGTATAAATACAAAATACACTATCGAAATAAAAACACAAGTCATTTTCGGAAAAATCACAAGCATTGAATTCACATTCTAAGAGAGAGAAAAGCAATCGAAAAACTCTCTAATCGTTTATCTCTCAGATCTTCAAAGCCGATATTCAACCGAAGGTAATTCACAAGATTTCTCATTCGAATATCTAGAATTCATGCTTAGAATGATCGTTAGTTGATATAATAGGACCTAACAGTCTTAATAGTTGCTCAACAGTTCTTGATTTCCCGTCATGTGTGTGGAGTAACCGGAATCTAGGTACCACACATGATGGATCTGCATAGAAAGGTTAAGATAGACTTAGGTACCCACTTTTTAATGGGTCCTCTCGGATTAGCAGATTTAGTAGGTACGATTTGTTCAATTTTGGTTCCTAAACATTGGTGTTCATAGGTACCCAAACCAACTTGGAAGTAGTTGGTTTAAGTAGTACTTCTATAGGAAACATGGCCTTGTTGGCTTGCGTTGGCCTGGATGGTGTCTTGGGAACACATTGAGGGTGAACCTTACATGAGAGATTAATTTCAGCATGGGCAAATGTCTTATTAGTCTTAGTGTATGAGAAAATCTTTTCTCTAGCTAGTCTCCTAAGGTGTTTAGCCGAGTGTACTTGGACTGGGTACCTTAGATGAGGACAAGAATGTATCGAGCTATATGCTTGCTTACAATTGTTTTTAGAATCAACAACCTGAAAATTAGAAACGGTTGTCTTCTTACGAGTGTCCTTAGTTTTTGATAGAGAAGAAAGTTTAGAAAATAAGTCATTTCTATCATTTTTCTTTTTAAGTTCTATGCTAGGCACTCTCTACTTTGCATGCTTCAACTCTTTTACTACTCTACCTATGGATGAAGTAGAAAAAGAATTAGTAAAAATCTTTTTCGTCTGTGAAGCATTTAAGGACTCTTTTCCTCCCTCTACACTTTTTAAAGAAAATTTTTCTTATTTTGAAATATTTTGTAAAATAATGGGAGGTGTTTTCTTAAATTTTCTCTTGTCCTTAATTAATGATTTTTCTTTCAAAATAAAATCAGGTCAATATTTTAAAACTGAGGAATTTTTTAGATTAGAAATCTCCCATACAGGCTCATTCTTTTGTGCTTCAAAATTCTTTCTTTCTGTCTCTACGGAATAGTTCAAATTGGCTATTTCTTAATAATAGCGGGAATATAACAGAAAGTAGAATATTTAGAATGATCACTATTTTCTTCCTCAACTTTAGGAAGATCTTCTAAAGGATATAATGAATTATGGTCACTAGACACGTTTATTTCCTGTGTCCTGTAACTATTATTCAATTCAGTGTAATCAAAGGAGATTTCAGTCCTAGTTGTGGCTTTTCGTTTAGATTCTTCTAAGGCATTTATTTCGGAAGAATTAGTAAAATCCATTAAAGAAGTTAACCCTATATTCATGTACTTGATACATATAACTGTTTGACATTTACCTTTTTCAACTTACAGGGATTGTTAAAACCTAAGCCTTCTATAGGATTATAAAATTCTATATCATGAGGTTGATTTAGAAAGATAGTCTGGTCCGTTTGCCCCCTTTTCGTTAGAAGATCGTCTAAATTCTTAATCATAAAGTAAAGCTTCTTACGTTCGTCAGAGATTTTCTTAAAATTATTTCTAGAAATTTCTAACTCTCTCTGACAATCGCTAAGAGTATTACTAAGGTCGTTAATTTTTGTCTCAGAAGTAGCTAACCTTTATTCAAGACTAGTTATTGTTTCCTTAGCATTAGATAAGAGAATTTCTAGGTGAACTTTCTTATCTAGTTGCTTTTGGAAATTATTTTCACTAAGGGCTAGTCTCTCCTCTGATTCTTTTGTATTTTTCAAGTTAGTATATTTAATTTATAAAGATATAACATGATTAATAATGTAGATTCGGGTGTAGCTACCTCTTGAGATGAGGTCGATGCTTTGTCGTCGTCCTCGAACCTCCTCATTGAGTTTTCGTCTGAGGCATCGTCAAGAGAGCTAGATTGTCGTTGTCAGAATCCGTTGTGTCTTCTAGGCACTGCTCTTGTTCGGCCATAAGAGCTACTCCAGCTTCCTTTTGTTTGGTAAGTTGAAATTTCTTGGAGTAGTAAACGGCGTCTTTCTTCTTAGGAAGATTGCATTCTCTGGCGAAGTGCCCTGTCTTTCCACAATTGTAGCATTTTTGTGGTTCTTTGGCATTTTTGGATTCTGACGACTCTGCCAGTCTTTCCTTGTGCTTAGAGCTTGAGGTCCGAAGTTTATTAGCCGAGGAGGAGGATTTCTTTTTATAGAACTTTTTGCTCATCATTTTAGTAATGAGAGCCAATTGTTTCTTGAACTCTTTCGAATCAGGCTCCGAATACGATTCTGATTCGTCTTCATCTTCTGAAGAACTTGGTAACTTGATGCTTTTATCTTTACGAGATCGACTAGTTTTTCTTTCCGAAACTAGAGCTATAGAGTCTTTGATCTGTTTGCCCTTAGTTCTTTTTGTATCTCGCTAATGTCTTCCTCGTGTTGAGCGAGATTATCAAAGACGGCGTGGATATCCATTTCCTCCAAATCCTTGTTTTGACGGATTTGCATGGATATTTTCTTCCACTCCAGTTGAAGAGAAGAGAGAAATCGGATGTTGACCTCCATATTGGTTTTGAAAATTTCTATTTTCCTCATCTCGTTAAGAAGAGTTAAATAGCGTTGATAGAGTTCTAGACATTTTCCTCCGTCTTATCTTTGGAGGAGTCGTAAGCGGTGAGAATGTTCGCTTTCTTAACCTTGACTCCGACTTCGGTCCGTTGCATCATTTTGTGGAGCTTGTCGTACATACTTTGCACTTGACAGACTATCTATTAGCATATAGATGTCATTCGGGATTCCTTGTATCAGGAAAGTTTTAGCTTCGAGATCTGCTTTGGCTCTTATTCGCTCCCCCTCTGTGTATTCACTAGGAATTTTGAGTCTTCTATTGGCGGGAATGGGAGGATTATTAGTGGCATCGCCTTCTTGGATAAGCCAAAATTGAGAAGGACCTTCTTGAAGAGAGGCTATCAAATTTGTAGTTTGATCTTTTGTCTCCAAGAAGTTCATGAATTTGCTTCTCCATACGGTGTATTCGCCTCTTCGTAGAATTGGAGGGCGGACGTCGTTCCCAAGTGAGTAAGCATCCATTTGTAGTTGATTGGTAGGATCTTCGTGAAAGTTTGGACTCGAAATGGTAAAAGTGTTTCACAAGTGATAAACTTAGTTAGTAATGTTTGTCTCGTAATTTAAGCAATTTCCTTTTCGAACCTATTTTTCGGTTTTAAAGAGGAATTGTTTTGATTGCGAAAAATATTTATAAAAGAATTGATACTTCAAAATTTTACTAAAATAAGTTTTAAATTTATGATCAAAAATTTTGAGTATCGAAGAAGATTATTCGGAGTAAAGTATTTTTCGCAAGTTTTGAAAATTACTATTTTTTCCCAAAAAAAATTAAGATTAGTGTAAAATGTGTGTGTGTTTGAAAGTTCAGTAGTCGAAAAAACATTTTCGAGCAGCAAGTTTTTCGATTTGAAAAATTTCGAACCTTTATAATCGAAAAAGATTTTCGATCGTGTAAGTTTTTCGAGGTATATTTATCGAGAATTATTTTTCGAACGAAAGGATTTTGCAACGAAAATATCCTATCGAAAAATAGTTTGTCGAATAATGTTAGGTCCTGATTCATCAATCAACAAGCAATCTAAGCACGAATTCTCGGTATTCGAGTAGGAAATCTTACGGATTACGTTCGGTCGAATATCCGCTTTGAAGATCTTGAGAGAGGTTGTTAGCTTTTCCGAGTTTCTCGAATGTATTCTCTCGTTTTAAAATATGAATTCGATGCTTGTTATTTTCTGAATAATAAAACTTGTTTTAACTTTGATAGTGTACATCATATTTATACCTATATCCAAGGTATAGTTGCTATTAGGTCCAACACTATCAAAACTTCTAATTACGCCCCTAATTACAAGGATAATGAAATAATAGCGCATAATTCTAATATTCTCTTCAATCGCCCCCTTTGTGCTTGTCTTCGTTTCAGCTCCTTTTATCCTTGTCGGGCGTAAAAAGACTTCCTCAATCCCAATGCTGTCTCGTAACGTCGAACAGCATTCCGCAACTCCAGTCTCTCATTTATAGCATTTAGAAGCTCGTTCAAGAGTGGGGCCTCTTCTTCACAAAGATCTTCGAAGATTGTCTCTTCGGTGATCTCTCCCAATCTCTTCTGAATGTTCTTCCTCACTAACTTTAGCGTCCCGTCGCAGAACTTATGGACTTCTGACTTCATCATAGCCCTTGTCTTTCCAATGATTGGATTTAGATAGGTTATGGCAAGGCCAGGTTTCTTGAAGATGTAGTTCTCGGGAAAGTTGTTAAGTGGGAAGCCCTTCATGAGCGGAGATTCCATGTTGACCTTCTTCATGTTGTTCTCTATTGCAATTTGAAGGTCGTGTGCGATGTGATACATGATCTGCCGCACCATGAATCTTTTCAGTCCCTCGAGTCCTTCAGTCTTGATATATCCAGGATGCATCTTGTACTTTCTCTTGTACATCTGGTATAATTGGTAGACCTCATCCGGTGGAAGGAATGGGAGATAGCTTTCATCTATCTCTTCTCGAGAGCAGTTGCTGTCCGCTCGCTCAATAATGTAGATAGGGGTTGGATATCTACCGATCGTATGCGAGACTCCGACAAGTTGGAGAATAGGTGGCTTGTTCTTGAAGTTTTTCTTCAGTTGATCAGCTGGAATGCCACTTCGATCGGGTCCAAGATAATTGAGCATGAAGATATGCTCCATTTTCTTCCTATCTTCCCAGTGTGAGATGCCCCTTATGTTAAGTTCATTGAGCTTCTTGATTTTGTTTGGAGCCCTCCAAATCTGCTTTCTTACGTCTTCAATGAACGGGACTTCAATTCTGACGTTCTCCCATGGCGTCTCGACTCTAACTGTCCCTTTTGATAGATGGGGAGGAGAGTCGACTCTGAGCCTTATCATTTTGGATAGCTCTGGGAGGGCAGAACTGTAGTTCTCGCCTTCTTGAAGTTCTTCTTCTTCAAGCAGCACCAAGTCCACTGAAGCTTGTTGTAAGAAGTATCTGACGTTGGAGAGTCGAGCTTGAGCAGCTTCCTCTGGTTCCCATTGCGTCATCCAATTCTCGTTTAGGATGTAGTTATCTACGGCCGTTCCGTGTAGTTCGTTGCCGTTTCTCCCCCTCATGACGATCCGGATCATCGGGATCGTCATGTCTACGCTTAGTGCGGGAGCTTTCTTCTCGGCACGATGTTTGAGCTGGCGGCTCTGGTTCATCCATCAACCTTTTGTAGAGACTCTCCTCAGCGAGAGATCTGGTCTCTTAGGCGAGGAGGCGTGAGATGAGTATATCGTGAAGCTGGGTGATCGGGATGGTGTAGGGATTGATCAGTGAGGGTGGGGGAGTTGGGGTGGTGAGGATTGGTTGTAGTGGGGTGTGTAGAGTAGTGGTAGGAAGTGGTGAGGATATGGGTGTGGTTTGTGTGTCGGTCGGAGCAGCTTCTGAGACTAGTGTTTTCCCGGTGTCTCTTCGGGAAATCTCGAGAGCGTGGATCATACGGTCCATCAAACGATCATCTAGAGAAGATAGAGCTGTGGAGAGCGCTTCTTGTAGTCTGTGCTCCGTCACGTACATTGGTGGAGTGGGGCCAGGGATGCGCTCCACTGTCACAACATCGGAGTAGATTTCCAATGTGCCGCCTAGAGTATGTCTTGAAGTTCCGGAACGTCCAAGGACATCCGTTAACAACCCTGAAGTCACCACTTCAATGGGTTGGCCTATTGTTGGCTCCGAAGATATCGGAGGTCCAATAGGGCTTCCACCCAATCCTTGAGATGATACGATAGGTATCACCTCTATAGGTGTTGAGACAGATTCAATTTGAATCTGTTCGGTAGGCTGATCACTTGGTGGTGGTTGTGTTGGCTCCGAAGCTGGTATGATTGGAGGCACTGCAGACGAGGCCGAGAGTTGTTGTCGACGAGGGCCCCTTCGCTGGAGTCTGGGTACTTCATCAGAATCGGTTGCCTCATGAGAGATATCTTGTGGGACACCTTCGGGTTCAATCTCCTGAGTCGTGGCTTCGGGCTCTGTTGTTGTCCCCAAGGATTCCCTTTGAGAAGGCGCCGGAGCTGGATCCAAGGCACGTACCATCGCCTCCGTGATACAGTTGTTCTAGCAGTAGTCCTGGTATGCCTCTTCAGTTGGATCAGCTAATCGGAGCAACTCCAATGGGATCAGCATTGGTTGGAGTGCTAGATCGCCGACCTTCGGGTTGTGAAAAAATCGAAGGCGTGGTGGAGTGTATTCCCCAACTGGTGGTAGTCTTGGGATCTCTGGATGGAGTTCCATGTAGTGTGAGATCAGCACCGGAACCACCTGACGTAGGGGAGAAACTTGGCCTTCGACTTTGTCTCCCTTTGACGTATCTGGTCCGCTAGATCGTTCCAAATCAGCTGGGCCACGTCGTATCTTTTTGAAAAGATTACTCCGTGAAAAATCCGAAGAATTCATGTTCGCCTTGTCAAATCCGGATTGTTTTGGGGAGAGGCATTTGTTGATTATGCCGAACAAAGTCTTCCACGGATGGGGAATGCCGTTGTTTTGGATGCTTGCCAATTTGGGCAGTGGGGGCTTGTATCCAATCCGGAGCATATCCACTACGATCTCCGCGTCTGTTGGAGGTTGAACATACGTGTCGTAGTGCGGAAGATCAAGCCCCATGGCCAAGAGCTTGCGGTTCAGAACGACGTGTCTAGAATTTATTTTTGTTGTATATTCCACGTCGTTTCCGACTGTATGGCTCTCCATAAGTCCCCAGAATTATTGTAGGTAGACCATCAGTACGGAGGCCGTCATCGTTAATGCTGGCCACAGTGGGTGTCCTTTAAGGATGGAGATGATGACTTCATCCGGGCATTGAAATGTTGTGAGATCCAGTTGGTAATTGTTGTCATGAACTGTCATGAAGCTTGATGAAGGGTATATGTGAGGATAATTCGGAGTTGCCATATCTGTAAAGAATAACATGAAGTTCATTAGTTGATAAATTTTCATAAGCGAATAAACGGGAGTAAGAATGAATTTAGAGAAAATTGTATGTCTTAAGGTTTATGTTCGAAAGACTTAGTGAAAAATTTTGAAGGATTTGAAAAATTGACTAAGTCTTAGAAGCGTGTTTTTATTCGAGTAACAATTTATTCGATCTTTAAATTTTGCGATCGAATAAAAATGTGTCGAATAACTCACGTTCGCCGATGACTTTTACGATCGAATAATATGTTATCGAAAACAATAGTTTTTCGCTGAGTAAGTTTTCGATCGAATAAAAAATTGTCGAAAAACTTAAATTTTTTGCCGCGTAGTTTTGCGATCGAATAAAAGAATATCGAAAAACTTAAAGTTTCGCCGCTGACTTTTGCGATCGAATAAAATATACTCGAAAAATTAATTTTTCGCCGCGTAGTTTTTCGATCAAATAAAAGAATATCGAAAACAAAAGGTTTTCAACGCTGAGTTTTGCGATCGAATAAAATTTGAACAAAAAGTAAAGTTCTTCGACGACACTGTTTGCGACACAAACTTTTTCGATCGAAAAATTTTCAAATCAAACAGTAAACACGTAAAACATAATCTTCGATTTCTGGGTAAACATAATCTTCGATTTCTGTTGTGAAATCAAACAGAAAATGATTCGGAACAAGTTTCTACCTTCGAAATCGACAAGTTTAATCTAAAAAAGTTCGAATATTGAGGGATTTGGTTTGAATCGCCGAAGTCGGTTCGAAGTGTTCGTAGAAGTCGAAAAGTTTTTCGATTGGTAAGAAGTTGCGTGTGAGTGAGTTTTTCGACCGATAAAGTGTATTATAATACTTTACGATCGGGTAAAGTAAACATTCCATTGGGCCGTAAAAAAATTTTGGGATTTCGATAAATTCTGGTCGGGAAAAAAAATTTTATGAATTAACCCAAAAATAATTTGCATAATACTCCATGTATTTCTGAAAGAGATGAAATTATCTCCTAATGTTGATGAAATTCAACATTTGACTCATCGGATGAGCTCTAAATTTTCTGTGAGGCTTAAAAATGTTAGAATTTATGTTTTACGAGTGTAGAAGATAATAACAAATTCTCATATAAAACTCCCCCTCAACAATTGCATGAGTAAACTTTTCAGTACCTACACATATTTTCAGTACAAATTGGCATATGAAAATTTCCGATTTAAGTACAAGTAACGCATTTTAAGCAATTCAGCATAGTTTCATTAAAAATATTGCGTTTTTCAAAATAGTTCATCGCATTTTATCAATTCTGAACCAATGCATGTATTAATGCATTTAAAATGTGCGAATAAAAAATAAAAAAATATTTTTGTTTCGGGGTCAGATTTATTTATTTTGAACCTATCACACAAAAATTTCCAACACATGAAAAACATTAAATTTGCCATAAAATCACGTAACTAAACTAGTAATTTAATAGCATAGTATGAATCACTTCGACAACTCTCGCAAGTTTCGCTCATATCACTCAATTTATTTTTATCAAGGAGATTTTTAGTAGATATATCACTCTTATCATCACAACAAAATTATATCAATTAATTTGTTATCGTAGTATTTTTAATCAACTTATCAAGTGAGAGTTCGTCATTTTGAAGCAAAGGGACTTTTAATGGATTATTTTTAGGCTCTGACTAAAGGGGTAGGAATTTTGGGTTAGTGAGCTTAAAAATTCTTCTCTTCGAGTGGCCTTTTTAGTGAAATTATGCTCTGATCCTTTTGTTTTTCCGTTCTTTAGTAATTTCTTTTAAGGCTTTGAGAGATGAGATCTTCTTTAATTTTGGGTCGAGACTGTGTTCCTTTAGAAAGTTTCACAGTTATGGAGTTCGAACCCAAGATTGTGCTTCTCTTCTCGTTTTCTCTACATAAGATCTAGATTATCATTGGAGAAGTTCACTTCAAGGTGTTTCTCTTCTAGGAGTATACGAGATTATCTATGAGAAGTTCGCAGTGAGATCAGTGTTTCTCTTCTATAATGAATGAGAAATGCATAATGTGCATCACTTTAGCTCTCCCCCTCTTTTTCTTGATCGAGTAAACCCTGAATCTTTTGAATAAGGTTGAAGGCTTAATCGGGTATTGATAAAGAAAAAGAATGTCGGAGAATGCTCAAAGGCGATTTCTAGAGGAAAAAGTAAAGGATTTATAATTTAGGTAAAGTGAGGAATTTCCTAATATGCCCTTATCATACTCATGACAAACTAAACACAAAGGCAAGATTGAAGCTACGAAGTACAAACCAAAAGATAGTCATTTGAGGTGTGACACTCAAAAAAATACTGAGGTTCAAATCCTCACATGTATGATGTGGCTTTGTGTCTAGTGAAACAAACAAAGTTCTTTTGAATAAAAGAATGTCATATGAATGTTTTAGGCAAAGATTTTAATCATATATATCGAAGAAATATTTTTGTGAATAATTTCAAAAATAGTCAAAATTATCGTCATCCCCCATTTTTGTAATTATACTTTATATATATATATATATATATGGTTTTATATATATATATATATATATATATATGTTTGATGTTTAATTTTCTTTTATGAAAAAATATTAAAAAAAATATTAAAAGATAGAGTCACGCAAGATAATCAAGGAATATCAAGAAGCACATATAATATCAAACTGAAGCATAGTAGAGCATGTAAAGCACACTTCAAGTAAGATTGAGATTCAACATGTCTAACTTAGCAATAAGGAATTGGAATCGTTTTTCATCCAATGCCTTAGTGAATAAGTCGACAAGTTGAAGCTCCGTTTTAACAAAATACATATCTATCGTGCCTTTTTCTACATGATCTTTTATAGAATGATAACGAATATCTATGTGTTTCGTGCGTGAATGATGAACATCATTGCAAGTAATGGCTATAGCACTTTGAGAATCACTGTAAATGAGAATGTTATTAAAATCAAACCCGTAATCGCGTAGTTGTGTCCGCATCCATAGAATTTGCGAGCAACAACTACCAGCCGCAACGTATTATGCCTCGGCCGTCGATGTTGACACACAGTTTTGTTTCTTTGAAGACCAGCAGACCAACTTTTTGCCTAGAAATTGTGCTCCGCCAGACGTGCTTTTCTGTCCATTCGACAACCTGGATAGTCAGCATCAGTATAGCCAATAAGTCGAAAGTCAGTATTTTTAGGATACCAGAGCCCTAAGTTTGGAGTTCCTTTGAGATATCGTAGAATCCTCTTGATGACATTCATGTGGGACTCCTTTGGGTCGGCTTGAAAGCGGGCGCATAGCAGGTTGCAAACATAATGTCGGGTCGGCTGGATGTCAACTAGAGAAGAGATCCGATAATGCTCCGATAGGTGATGATGTTGACAGCCTTTCCAGACGGATCAACATCCAGTTTGCAATTAGTAGACATAGGAGTATTCAACGGTGTGCTCTTGTCTGGATTAAATCTCTTCAGAATATCTCGGATATATTTGTCTGACTGATGAAGATGCCATCATCGAGTTGCTTGACTTGTAATCCAAGAAAGAATTGGAGTTCTCCCATTAAGCTCATCTCAAATTTGGTCTTCATGAGATTACCAAATTTCTGACAGAGACGTTCATTCGTCGATCCGAAAATGATGTCATCAATGTAAACTTGAACGATCATCAAGTCTTTGCCTTGCCTTTTGATGAAGAGAGTCGTATCGATTGTTCCTCTGATGAAGTTGGATTTGACCAAAAATTCGCTCAGAACATGATACAAAGCACGAGTGGCTTGTTTTAGTCCATAGAGAGCTTTGTCCAATCAATAGACATGATCAGAATGGTTCTCGTGCATGAACCATTCGGGTTGAGCGACGTAGACTTTTTCTTTTAATACGCCGTCGAGAAAGGCAGTTTTGACGTCCATTTGATAGACTTTGAATTCTTTGTGATCCGCGTATGCTGGGAATAAGCGAATAGCTTCAAATACGGGCGACCGGAGCATACGTCTCGTCGTAATCAATTCCTTCTTGTTGATTGTATCCCTTAGCAACGAGCCGTGCTTTATTCCTGATTACTTCACCGTTCTCATTTTTCTTGTTCTTGAAAACCCATTTAGTTCCAATTATGGTTTTGCCTTGTGGTCGAGGAACCAATGTCCTAACTTGTAGATGCTCGAACTGGTTGAGTTCATCTGGCATCGCAATTATCCAATTCGGGTCTTTAAGAGCTTCGGCTACCTTATTTGGTTCATTTTGGCTTAGGAAGCATGTGAATAAACCGCTTTGTGTAGACGTCCTAGTACGTACACCACTTGAAGGATCACCAATAATTTGATCAGTAGGGTGAGCTCGAGTCCATTTGCGTTCGTGAGGAATAACTGAAGTAGATTCGTCATTTGATTGTAGATCGAGACATCCTGAATTAATTGGTTGATCATTCATAGTAGGGAAATTAAATTCAGATGTTGAATCAATAGGAATTTCCTCATCTGCATTTGTAGGAGTTGCAGCACTAGATGAAGATTCAGAATTAGTAGACTCTCCAACATTTGTCGAATTTTAAAGAAGAGGAGTCTCAAAATTAATTTCTTCCATTGAGGGAGATGGGGCACTGCTTAGTGTTGAGTGAGACGAAGTAGGCATTTGAGACTTGTTCCGATAAAAAGTGTTCGAATAGAGAAGTAAGCTCGGGTTCTCAACTGTTTTGTTCAGAAGCCAATTCCGTTATTTCTTGAAAGGTGACATTGTAGCTTTCAAGAATTGTACGAGAAGACTTGAGGTAGACGCGATATGATTTTAAAGTAGAGGAATATCCGACAAAAATGGCTTCAAATGCTTTGGGATCGAACTTGCTTCGATGCTCCCGATCGTTGGCCACAAAACACTTGCAACCAAATACTTTGAAGAATGAGATATTCGGGATTCTTTGATTAATTAACTTATATGGCGTCTTTTCGAAGCGTTTGTGAATAATTGTCCTATTTTGAGTAAAACATGCCGTACTCACTGCTTCAGCCCATAGAAAGTGAGGAAGACCGGAGTATATGAGCATAGTTCTTGCAGCTTCAACTAAAGTTCGGTTCTTTCTTTCTACGACACCATTTTGTTGAGGCGTTTTTGCGGCTGAGAATTGTTGAATAATTCCAAGTGATTGATAAAAGTAGTTGAGAAGCTGATTCTTGAATTCAGTTCCGTTGTCTGTTCTGATTACTTGGATTTTCTTTTGCAGGAGATTTTGTGTGGTATTCACAAAGCTTTCTATCAAGTCTCCAGTCTCATCTTTAGTTCGGAGATATCTTGTCCATGTGTAGCGAGAATAATCGTCGACAATTACTAACACATATTTACGACCGTTGATGCTTTGTGTACGCATTGGTCTGCAAAGGTCCATGTGAAGTAATTCCAAGGGTCGAGATGTAGAAGCAACTTGCTTGAGTTTGTGTGATGCTCGCTTCATTTTTTCCATTTGACAAGCCGTACAGTGATGCTCTTGGTTAGATGAAATTGTTGACAGACCGTTGACCAACTTTTTAACACTGAGTTTGTGAAGAGCTTTTAAATTTAGATGAGACAGACGTTGATGCCATAAGCTGTTCCTCTTGATTGTTGTCTGAGAGATGAGGCATACAGCTGTCGAAGGTCGAACTGTTGTCAGATTGATTGTGTATAGATTTGATCTTCGTGATCCTGTGAGAAGCTCTTGATTCTGACTATTCAAAACTCTGCGCTGTTCAGCTAGAAATACTACTTGAAATCCTTTGTTACAGAATTGTCCTATGCTGAACAGATTGTGCTGGAGACCTTGGACGTAAGAGACATCTTTAATCGTCAAATTTGGCAGTAAAATGTCTCCAAATCCGAGTATGGGAGCTGAGTCATTGTTGTCAAATCGAACTTTGCCATTGTAACGATCTTGGTAATTGCTCAACAGTTTTTGTTTTCCCGTCATGTGTGTGGAGCAACCAGAATCTAAATACCACACATGATGGATCTGCATAGAAAGAAATTAGGGAGACATGTACCCAATTTTGAATGGGTCCTCTCGGATTAACAGATTTGATAATTAAGGTTTGTTCATCTTTGGTTCCTAACTTATGAGAATGCTTAGGTACCCAAACCAACTTAGACGTAGTTTGTTTAAGTAGTAGCTCTTTAGACAATTTAGCCTTATTGGCTTGTGTTTGCCTAGGTGGTGACTTAGAAATCATTGTGGTTGAACCTTATATGGGAGGTTAATTTCAGCACGAACAACTGTCTGATTTGTCTTATTGCTGGAGAAAATCTTTTCTCTGGCTAGTCTCCTAAGGTGTTTAGCTGAATGTTCGTGTACTGGATACCTTAGGTGAGAACAAGAATGTATGGAGCTATAAGCTTTCTTAATAGTTGGATCTTGTTTCTGACGAGACTTAAGACTTGCATTTGTTTTAGAATGATGAGGATTGTTTTTAGAAGTAGAGCCAATTTCAAAGTTTGTGCTTTCAAAAATAATAGGCTTTAACGCATAAGTTGAAGTAACAATACTAGAAATGGCTGTCTTAGTACGCGTGTCCTTAGTTTTTGACATAGAAGAAATAGATAACAAATCATTTTTTTCTGAAATTTTATTCTAGGCACTCTTTCCTTAGCATGCTTCACCTCTTTTACTACTCTACATGTGGATGGAGTAGAAAAAGAGTTAGTAAAAATCATTTTCCTTTTTGAAGCATTTAAGGATTCGTTTTCTCTCTTTACAATTTCTAAAGAAGATTTAACTTCTTTTGGAATATTTTGAAAAATAATAGGAGAGTTTTTCTTAGTTTTAATCTTGTCCTTCATTAAAGATTTTTCTTTCAAAATAAGATCAGGACAAGTTTTTAAAGTAGAGGAAGTTTTGAGATTGGAAATCTCCAGTAAACGTTCGTTCTTTTCAGCTTTGAAATTCTTTCTTCTATTTCCAAGGAAGCATTTAAATCAGCTATTTTTCTAATAATAGCTGGAATATAACAGAAATTAGAATTTTGAAAATGATCACTATTATCTTCCTTGTCGTTGGATAAATCTTCTAGTGGATATAATGAATTATAATCACTAGACAAGTTGAGATCTCTTCTCTTGTAACTATTATTCAAGTCGGTGTAGTCAAAAGAAATGTTAGTCCTATCAGTGGCTTGTCGTTTAGATGCTTCTAAAACATTTATTTCGGAAGAATTAGTAAATGTCATTAGAGAAGTTCAACATAATCCCATATACTTGATATCGTATAATTGTCTAACATTGACCTTTTTTAAATTACAGGGATTATTAAAACCTAAGCCCTCTTTAGGATTATAAAATTCTGTATCAAGAGATTGATTTAGAAATATCATTTGATCTGTTTGACCCCTTTTTATTAGAATATCATCTAACATTTTAATCCTTGAATAAAGTTTCTTACGTTCCTCAGAAATTTCTTAGAAATTATTTTTTGAAATCTCTAAGTCGCTCTGACAATCGATAAGAATAGTATTAATTTCAGTAATTTTTGTCTCGGAGGTAGCTATGACATTCAAGACTAGAGATATTTTCCTTAGAGTTAGATAAGAGAATTTCGAGATGAATTTTCTTATCTAATTGCTTTTGGAAATTTCTTTCGCTAAGAGCTAGTTTCTCTTCTAATTCCTTTGTTCGTTTCCGCTCAATTTTCATGTTAGTGTACTTAAGCTGTAACGATTCTAACATGTTTGATAATGTGGAATTAGACATGTGTACCTCTTGTGACGAAGAGGATGCTTTGTCGTCGTCGTGGTCAAGCCTCCTTGATGGGTCATCATTTGAGGCGTCGTTGAGGTATGCCATAAGTGCAAGATTTTCGTCTTCAGAATCTGTGGTGTCTTCCAGCCAATGCTCTTGTTCTGCCATCAGTGCTACTCCAGCATCTTTCTGTTTAGTGAATTGGAATTTTTTGGAGTAGTAGTTGGCGTCCTTTTTCTTGGGTAGTTTGCATTCCCTGGAGAAGTGTCTGATCTTTCACAATTATAACATTTTTGTGGTTCTTTGACACTTTTTGATTCTGAGGACTCGACCGGTCTTTCCCTTTGCTTGGAGCTAGATGTTTGAAGTCTATTGGCCGAAGACGAGGATTTCTTTTTGTAAAACTTTTTACTCATCATTTTAGAAATGAGAGCTAATTGTTCTTGAACTCCTTCATATCAGATGTTCGGAGTCCGAGTCAAAATCTCCTTCATCTTCTAAAGAACTTGGCAGCTTGATACTTTTATCCTTTCGAGATCGACTTTGCTTTCTTTCAGAGACAAGTGCTATAGAATCGTCGATCTGTTTGCCTTTTAGTTCTATTTGGATTTCGCTTCTATCTTCTTCATGTTGGGCGAGATTATCAAAGACGGCGTGTATATCCATTTCATCCAAATCCTTATTTTGTCGGATCTGAATGGATATTTTCTTCCACTCCGGTTGAAGAGAAGAAAGAAATCTGATGTTCACCTCCATGTTGGTCTTGAATATATCTATCTTCCTCATTTCATTTAGAAGAGTTAGATATCTTTGATAGAGTTAATAAACCGATTCCTCTGTCTTGGCTTTGAAAGAGTCGTAAGCAGTTAGAATATTTGCTTTCTTTGCTTTGACTCCAACTTCGGTTCGTTGCATCATCTTGTGGAGCTCGTCCCACATGGCTTTTGCGCTCGATAGACTGTCTATTTGCATATAGATGTCATTCGGTATTCCTTGCATTAGGAAAGTCTTGGCTCCCAAGTCTGCTTTGGCTCTTAAACGCTCCCCCGTGAAAGAAGTTCATGAACCGGCTTCTCCATACCGTTTATTCGCCTCTTCGAAGAATTGGAGGGCGGACGTCATTTCCGAGTGAGTAAGCATCCATTTTTGTTGATTGGTAGGATATTCGTGAAAGTTTGGAATCGTAATGAAAAATGCTTCACAAGTGACAAGCTTAGTTAGAAATATTTGATTCGTACTTTAAACAATTTCCTTTTTGAACCTATGATCCGGTCGTGAAAGAGAAATTGTTATGATTTCGAAAATATTTGGTAAGTAACAATTGATACTTCAAGATTTGTTAAAGAAATTGGAGTTATTGATCGAAAATATTGAGTATAAAAATAGATAGTTCGGAAACAAATATTTTTCGTAAGTTTTGAAGTTCAAAATTTTTTATTTCTTTTAAATGCAGTGGTCGAAATGTTTTTCGAGCAGTAAAGTTTTTCGATTTAAAAATGTTAAACTTTTTAATCGAAAAGGTTTTTCGAGCGTTTAAGGATTTAGTTATATGTTTATTGAAAAAAAAAATTTTTAAAAATGTTGAAAAGATGATCTTATCGAAATATATTTTGTTGAAAAACTATGTTGATCACAAAAACTCTTATCGAATAACTTGTGCTAAAAAAAAATGACTAGTGATCGAAAAACATTGTTTTTAGTTTGACTCAAATTGTTGACTGTAAAATTTTTCGATGGAATATTTTTCGATCGAAAATATGTTTTAGCTAAATTTGGATCGAAATATTTATTGCTCGAAAAAGATATTATATATATGAACCGAAAAACTAATTATTGAAATAATATTTTTCGAGTCTTAAATTTGAGTAAAACACTCGAAAATAGTGTTTGTCGTCGAAAAATTTCTCGGCTGCAAACTTGGTCGACAAAAAATTTTTCGATTCAAGTTTTTTTTTCGATCGAAGAACAGCGAAGTTCAATGTAACAATGAAAATTCCAGATTCAATCGAGATGTTCAATTTAAGTGCTGAAATTCTGGATAATCACTCGTTTAACAGATCTAAATGTGAACAAACACAGAATCAACCACGTTTAATAGCAAAATATATCGAGATTTAAGAAGATCGGATCGGACTCAAAACTTGATCGCAAACGCAAAAATCGATCTAAATCGAAAATCTGAATTAATATGACGTTCTAAACGATTGAAATCACTACGTAAATCAATCCTAACATATAATCTATCACTTAATCAGCAAAATCAACAACAAAATTTGCACAATTAAGCATATTGATCAAAATATAAGTCACGTGAGTTTTTCGATCGAAAAATCTGGAAAATTATTTTGATCTGAAAATTGCGAATTCTAGCCAAAATCAATCACGATTTGCTCTGATATCAGTTGTTAGGTCCTGATTCATCAATCAACAAGCAATCTAAGCACGAATTCTCGGTATTCGAGTAAGAAATCTTACGGATTACGTTCGGTCGAATATCCGCTTTGAAGATCTTGAGAGAGGTTGTTAGCTTTTCCGAGTTTCTCGAATGTATTCTCTCATTTTAAAATATGAATTCGATGCTTGTTATTTTCTGAATAATAAAACTTGTTTTAACTTTGATAATGTACATCATATTTATACCTATATCCAAGGTATAATTACTATTAGGTCCTACACTATCAAAACTTCTAATTACGCCCCTAATTACAAGGATAATGAAATAATAAAGCACAATTCTAATATTCTCTTCAAATAATTTTGTTGATCGCAAAAACTTTTATCGAAAAATCGTTAAGTTTGACTCAAATTGTTGACTAATTATCGAAAATAAAGTTTTTCGAGTCTTATATTTGAGTGAAACTCACGAAAACAGTGTGAGTATCGAGAAACTTTTCGCCTGTAAACTTATTCGAAAAATATTTTTCGAGCCAAGTTTTTCAATCGAAAAACGATCGAAGAACACAGTTCGAGTTCAATGGAACAGTGAAAATCCAGATTCAACTGAAAAACTCAAGTTAGATGCTGAGATTCTGGATAATCACCCGAATATGAGTTCTGAATATGAACAAACACAAGATTAACCACATTTTACAGCAAAATATATCGATTATGAAGAAAATCAAATCGTATTCAAAACTCAATCGCAAACACAAATATTGATCGACATCGAAAATCTGAAATAATCTGATGTTCTAAGCGATTTAAATCAGTACGTAATTCATTCCTAACATATAATCTATCACTTTAACGGCAATATCATCAACAAAATTCGCAAAATTAAGCATGCAGATCAAAATGCATTTCACATAAGTTTTTCAATCGAAAAATCTGGAAAATAATTTTGATAAGCGAATTCAATCCTAAAGCGATCACGATCTGCTCTGATACTAATTGTTAGGTCCTATTTATCAATTAACGATCGATCTAAGCATGAATTCTAGTTATTCGAATAAGAAATCTCAAAAGTTACCTTCGGTGGAATATCAAGTTTGAAGATCAGGAGAGAGAAACGATTACAGAGTGGAAGTTTTCGATCGTATTTCTCTCTCTAGAATGTGAATTCAATACTTTGTAAATTTTCTGAAATTCCTGTATATTTATTTTTTATGTGTACATGGTATATATACCTCTATACATGGTATATTTACAAAATAGTCCTACACTAACAAATATACGAGTTACGCCCCTAATTACAAGGATACCTAATTAACAAAGCACAATTTCTATGTTTCTTCAAAATTTACCCGTAAATATACCAACAAATGTTGCGATTACACCAACAGTTTAAATTATTATACCAACAAATAACGAGCGATTGTTATATAAATAAAGGACCTAACTATAATCTTGTATTTATCATACCAACAATTATTTTTACTGTGACCAAGGTGTTTACAATCACATCCTATGTGGGGGAAGACGGCTGTCATTGCTGTCTAGCATGGGAATAATTTAGCCTTCTACCCTTCTTTCTATGCCAATCGTAGCCGTGGTTCTGCCCGTCGACGGATACTGTCCAAACAACCATTAACAACTAGAACTAGATGGAGCTTTATCTGGTCTCAGTCTTTGAATTTAGCTACTTTCCCTGGTTCTAGCAAACCAGCTTTACTCTCATAGAAAGCAACTATCTGAGAGATACGTAGGCAGCCCACGAAGTGGGTCCGGTCCGATCTAAGAATTTTCTATTTAGGGAGTTTCCAACTGAGTGACTTACTGATGTTACAAGAGTCTTTATACTATCGGCTTGAGTTCAAGCAAACCTTGAGTAGAGTCGTAGGCTCATCGCTTACTTCAAGTGGGAGATCTTCTTTCTTTTTTAGTTTAGTGACAGTTCATCAAAAGAATTGCCCTAACTTATTTCTTGGGCCTTGAAGTTTCCTCTGACAGGTTTTCCTACTCATACTTCACCTACTCTGGCTCTCTAAGCTAAAGAACAGCTAGGCCCTGCCCTCCCTACCAAATCTTTCTAACTAACTACTGAAGGAAGCCGGTCGATCGACTTCTTTCAAAAATTGGATCGAAAGTTCTATGATATACCAACAAAATTAGAAATTATATCAAGTTATTCTAACAATTATACCAATACTTCTGATTATTATACCAACAAAAGCAATTATAATTTTATCATTTTCCAAACCAATTCCTGACTCAACCAACAAGAACCATAATTATACCAATAGTTTAGGTTATTATACCAATAAAGACTGAGCGATTGGTTAATGTTCATCATACCAAAAAAAGAACTAATTATACTAATACACGTCTTTATCATACCAACAAATATTTTTTAAAGAAAATCTGCGCTATTTGGCAATTTAATATACCAACAAAAGTAGAAATTATACCAACTTATTCCAACAATTATACCATAACTTCTGATTATTGTACCAACAAATACAAATATAATTTTATCATTTTTTCAAATCAATTCCTGACTATCATACTAACAAGACCCGTTATTATACCAAGAGTTTTGACTAGTATACCACAAAGACCGATTATACCAAGAAGTGACCTAATTATACTAAAACATGTCTATATCATACGAACCAATATTGTTTTTTAAAAAAATGCGATATTCGACGTTTTCTAATATACCAACAAAAGCAGAAATTATACTAACTTATTCCAACAATTATACCATTACTTCTAATTATTATACCAACAAATCCAATTATAATTTTATCATTTTTCCAACCAATTTCTGACTATTATACCAACAAGACTCGTTATTATACCAAGAGCTTTGACTATTATACCAACAAATGCCAATATTATATCAACATAGATAGGTATCAAACATCATAATTTAAATTTTCAAACACCAAATTAAAACGAATTATTCTGTTAAAACGAGATTTTATTGTACCAACAAAGCCTTGATTAAAGTTAAAAACATAGTATAAGTATGAGCATACGCATAATATCATAGATATCATATTGTTGTAATAACATTAAAGTTGAAATAAGCATCATATAGGTCACTTAAGCAAAAGTTGTAATAACATAAGACTTGAAATAACATAAGAGTTGGAATGACATAAATCTCATATTTAACATTTACATATAGGAGTTGGAATAAAACATTGTCACACGATATTGGACACTCACACATAACAATCGGAATGACATATTGAACACATATTTTACACTTACACACGAGTTTGAATAAGTATCACATAATATTACGTATAAGTGTTGGTATAACACTTAGAATAAAAAATGGAAACTAATAATACTTTGTAATGTATTTCGAGATAAACTATGTAATGTAATAATATTACGCATATAAGTATTGGCATAAGTGTTGGTATAACACTTTATTCAAGGATTTGTTGGTACAATAAAATCTTGTTTTAATAGAATAAGTCGTTTTAATTTGGTATTTTAAAATTTATGATGTATAATACCTCTCTATGTTGGTATAATATTTCTCTTTCTTGGTATAATATCGGTCTTTGTTGGTATAATAGTCAGAGCTCTTGGTATAATAACGGGTCTTGTTGGTATAATAACCATGAATTAGTTGGAAAAATAATAAAATTATATTTGGATTTTTTGGTACAATAATCAGAAGCAATGGTACAATTGTTGGAATAAGTTGATATAATTTCTACTTTTGTTGATATATTAGAAAACGTCGAATAGCGCAAATTTTTTAAAAAATATTTGTTGTTTAAAGACATGTATCAGTATAATTAGGTCCTTTCTTGGTATAATATCGGTCTTTGTTGGTATAATAGACAAAGCTCTTGGTATAATAACGGCTCTTGTTAGTATAATAGTCAGGAATTGGTTGGAAAATGATAAAATCATAATTAGATTTGTTGGTACAATAATAAAAAAATTATGGTAGAATTGCAAGAATAAGTTGATATAATTTCTAATTTGTTGGTAACGTCGAATAACGCAAATTTTTTTAAAAAATATTTGTTGGTATAATAAACACACGTATTAGTATAATTAGGTCTTTTTTTGGTATAATAACCATAAACCAATCGCTCAATCTTTCTTAGTTAATAACATAAACTATTGGTATAATTACGGTTCTTGTTGGTTGAGTCAAAAATTGGTTTGGATATAATTGCATTTGTTGGTATAGTAATCAGAAGTACTGGTATAATTGTTTGAACAACTTGGTATAATTTCTAACTTTGTTGGTATATAAGAGAACTTTCGAACAACGCATTTTTTTAAAAAGAAGCCTGTTGGTATGATAAATACATGTATTAGTATAATTAAGTCCTTTATTGGTATAACAATCGATCATTATTTGTTGGTATAATAATTTAAATTGTTGGTGTAATCGCAGCATTTGTTGGTATATTTATGGGTAAATTTGATTAGTATGTGGTGGTATAATAAACATGTATGTTGGTATAATGATATGTAGTGTACTTCGAGTACAATATATAAAATAGTTGGTATAATATCGGCGTTTGTTGGTATAATAGTCAGAAATTAAATGAAAAAGTAATAATATAATAAATGAATTTGTTGGTATGATAATCGATTTTATTGGTATAGATATTTGAATATTGTGTTGGTATAATATTCAGTTTTGTTGGTGAATTATCATATTTCGTGGTATAATGTGTGAAAATCACTTCGTTTAATAAAATTATAATAACATTATTTGTTGGTATGATAGTGATAACAATTGGTATAATGATCTGAAATTCAACATGGTATAATACTGTTAACAGTTGGTATAAAATCTGTGTTTTTTTGTAGAATCATGTTAATTTTTTGTGGTATAATAACATGATTTGTTGGTATAATACTCGCGAATGATTGTATAATTTTCTGAAAGTTTTTCTGAATAATGTTAAGAGATGTTATTTTAGTCTTTTCCATGTTTTTAGGTATCAAACACACAATTTTTTGCAAATAGATATAATATAGGGGTATTTAAGAGGAAGTTCAAACTTAAAAGGGGACTGATAGTGAATTTACCCTGAATTATAAAACTGCCAAACAGGTTGGTATACGTTTAGGAAATATCAAAGCTGGCCCATAAATTATGAAATGTGCTTAAACGGTTTCTCATCTTTCTAAAACCTAACATTTCTTGCTTGTTTCGATGAGTTGCCGGTTAATGAACCAGTAACCCCTTTTCAGCTAACTCTTTCAAAAGTTTGAGGCACTTCAGTTGAACTACTTCTATGACCGATCGATCAATATCTTCAAGTTCGACATTGATTGAGAAAGGAGACCGAGAAAACATTGCCACTATGATTTGTATGACACATCGATTTCCTGAAGATGTGGAACCTAAATTTCGACAATGAAAGACCCGTCCGAATACGAACAGGGAGATAGATAGATGGTCGCAAAGCTAGAGAGATCAACAAGTTGGCTGTTATAACATTTGATATGAATCTCTACATTACATCCTATGTTAGAAATAGGATCCTTTTTTATTTAATTTAGAGAAAGATTTCAATTTTTTAGCCCAACACAAGACACTCGTTCGAACCATCAAAGGAAAATAACAAGTTATCCAACAATTAAACAATGTATCATCGGAAACAATCCCACTAAAGAATCCTCAAATCGGATTATTAAATCCCGTTGGGGAACACAATCCCTCGAATGTCGATGGATCTCAAAGAAAGTATTATTTTAACGATAACAATCGGTACAAAATCAGTACTTGGGATCGGTGAAGAAGCTGTTAACGGCGGGCATGATCTCCGGGGTCTTATTGCGAACGTACTTCCTCAGAGCATGCTCGGCATACTTCTCTCCTTCGGCATGGTTGTCCAAAATACCAGCAGCCCTATTCTCTTTAGTCACCCTTCATTACAAATCAACCAAACATAATAAAACTTTAATTCAACACATATGTACTGCTCCCTCAACAATGCCCTTGGATCCCTAATCTAACCAAATCTCCTTATACATTTGCTGTAAAGGCATAATCCGTGAATCGTGATACCGATTTGCATGTCAATATTGGTTTTTTTCTTCTTTTTTTTTATTTCAAAGAAAAAGAAACGAGCCAATACATACCTGACTTCAGGGTTACCGCTGATGTTGCGAATTAATTGCATCCCGCAGATCCCAACGGCGACCCCTACGGCGGCGAATAATGGGTAAACCTAAATATATACAGCAAAGAAGAGTCAGATCTAGTCAAATCGGTGCGAGAGAAAAAAAAGTAGGAATTGGTGAGAAAATCCAGCGATTAAATACGCAGACCTCGGGCCTAAGCCATCTCTTGAGAGCAGAAGATGAAGCCATGTTAGAGATCGAGAGAAGTTGGATAGAAATCGACGAAAGTTTACGGTGAACGTGACGACGATGGCTTACAGTCTAACTTGGTGCGCAAGTCGAGGGTTTATATAGTTGGCGTGAATTAGCAGCAGATCACGCGTTTCCATGCGTGGAATATTCGCTGGGCCCCATCTTTGCTACCTTTTTCTTTATTTTTTCGCTGAGAGTAGGTATTCACCCACCGACGCCGTTACAGTCCTCGCACTCCGACTAGGTTCAGTTTGAATCGGGTCTGAACCTCATCGTTGTCTATGGGACGAGCACGGCTTCCAACGGGACTGATCCTCCTTGATCCATGTGACCCACCGCAAGATCTCACAAACAACAATAGTCAAAGTCCTTAAAGAATTCGAACCCCTGACCTCACGATTGAAAGGCCAGCGACCAAACCGCTAGATCAAACCCTTGGGGGTTTACATTTTTCTTTAATCATTAAATCAATAATCAGTATGTTATAACACATGAAGTTAGAAATTTTATCTTTAATATTTTGGTATATTTTTATCATAAGAAATGAAACCATCTATCTATGTGAAATCATACATTCAAATATCACGTATGAGATATTTTTTCCACTCGTTGGAGAGATTTTTCCTCCCGTATGAGTGAATTTTTCTCGCGTATGAGATATTTCTTCTCTCGTATGAGAATTTTCTTATCTCTTATAAGAGTATTTCTCTCTCAAATAACAGTTTACGGTGTCATATATGAGGAACGGGCATCGTGCTTGCATTGATGATTCAAACAATGGAGATATCAAAAGTGCTTGAAGAATGATTTTCAATTGTGATATTTTTTGAAGAAGTGATTGCAATGATTTTTGTTACTTCTTATTTTTCAGTAGTTTGTTATTACTTATATTGTATATTTTGTCCAATTTATTTTATGCACCGAATCATTTTCAAAAAAAAATATCACGTCAATTCTTTCAACGATTCTACTATTTTTACGAAAAATATCTCACTAAAGAATCCACCACCAAATAAGAAGTCAATAGTCATAATATATTTGAATTTCCCTAATCATAAGGCACTCATACCTTTACCGTTCTAAGAGTTTGAACAATGGAGAAGACATCTTTTCAATTATTTGTTTATTTTGTTAAATAGGTCAACTATATCGAAAAAGTCAACGTGCACCTTGCTTATTAGGAAATAGATCTTTACATATATGAAATGGTAAACTCCTCTATACCCCTGTTAAACTGAAAATTAAGTTACTACATTGTGGTATGTAAACGTCGCGACACTCCCTCCTTATGGTTTAAAAAACGTATCACCTTACCCCTCCATCAGCGTAATCTGTCTTTGGGTGCTTCGAACGCGCAATTTATACTTCTGAAAAATGAGAAGAGTGAAAAATTAACTAAATCACGAAGGAATTATGTTATTTTAAAACCGTTTTTGGTGATGAATTTCAAAACCCCGAAGATGTTTTATAATTTTTAGCCTAAATGAAAAGCCAGTACGTATATATTGACTCCTGGATTGGCTTGATTACTTGGCTTGTGAGATGGGAGATTATTTGCCCCGACACTTACCGAATAATTTATGTCCTGTCCCCTACAAGCAACGGGTGAGAAGTTTCTCCCAATCTCCATATATTGTTTTAATCTATTTTTAACTTTATGATGAAGAGTAAAATTTATGTCCTGTCCCCTACAAGCAACGGGTGAGAAGTTTCTCCCAATCTCCATATATTGTTTTAATCTATTTTTAACTTTATGATGAAGAGTAAAGATTTGATATCAATATGATATTCCAATATTCCCATCCCTGCAAATACAGAAAGCCTATACCATCATCATCAAGTGTCCTGTATTCATTCTATTACATATAAAAAGAAAGCAATAAATAGCAGAAAATGGGAAATGGTGCACATTACCTATCCTATGTACACTGAATAGGACCAGATCCCTATCCATAACCTTCTTCCTTGCTCCCTTTTTTGCGCCATTATTTAATTCACACAGAACTTAATAAACAGTTGGAGCTATTCATGCGATGAAACCCGGCCCAATCATATACATGGGAAATCTACATTGTATCGGAGAAAGGGGAAAAGAAAACGAAGGCTAGGCAATTGCAGCAGCCAAGAACTGATGGAACTTTTGCACATATTTATGGGATTTCATAGTTGAGTTATCCCTTCTACGCCCCACGCGAATGAAATAGTCCTCGGTGTCAAGCACGTAGGAGATCTGTGTATTTCAATGGGACCAGAGAGATTTGTCATTTCAAACTGTTGTGAGTCACATATTTCCGAAATAGCATGTAATAATAGTGAGGCATAGCATAAAATTTAACAATGTCGAGAAAAGACAGCATAGGAGGAGGGAGAACGTACCTTGGATGATGCAGCAGTCATTTTGCATTCCAATCCATTCATCATTAGAGCATTTTCTGTGGCCAGACACAAAGCTGTTGACTCATCTGCAACCGCGTATTTCCGCATATTCCTGTACGATTTTTGCCAGCCAACGGTTACAAGACTCATTAGAGAAATTATGTATATTGTTACTTGATTCTTTTTCTTGTCTTTTATTCGAAATCCCAAAGTTTCTTTTTGATCCAACCAAAAAAATAAAAATCTTGTTTTCTCTGCACCCCTTATCGTATAACATAATTATTGTTAAGAGCCCTTCGGTGTGAAAACAAAAAAGTTTGTGACCCTAAATTTGACTCCCGACAGATGAGAGAAAATCTGAAATACCTTTTATCCCATACTAATCTCTCGATACACAATGGATCTTAGTAGTAGTTGAGATAGACTCAAAAAAAAATAGTAACGGAGAGGATAGATGTTATTTTATTATTCGAGAGAGATACCTTTTCAGCATAACTGAAGAAGGCTCTTTCTTTCCATGAGCAATGGAGAGGTAATCCTTGTGCAGATAGGCTGCGAAATTAGGATCTATAGAAACTGCAACAACATCAGACTTCTGGTTTCCATCGTCCGTCAATTGGATATACAAGCGAACAGGGACAGATGTCTACAAGCACCGAAAAAAGAGAGACATAAGGAAAAAAAAGAACCTCAATTTGTAAGCATGGTTGGAGAAATAAAAAGAGTTGATTCAGGTGGCACTTACACATTCGAGCCTGTATATGCTCTCATCGTGAAGAAGAACATGGACGTTTTCGTAATAAACCGAATCCACGAATTTCTCGGGATTCCTAGATCGTTCATATTCATACAACTGCAGTAGCTTCTGATCCAACTCTTCGGTTGAAACAGCTTGGAGCTGTGATAAATCAAATAATTTGGACATTATTGGAAAGAAAAAAGATGCATGGTGACTTGAGAATTAATTTACCAGGAAAAATAAATATACCTGCTTGACCAACTTGTATATCAGCTTATCCAAAGTGAACAACACATAAGACTGGTTTCCAATCAATGAACGACAGTCATCTTCGAATTTCGCGTTGTCCGAAGATCCATCGAGCAAACTGAACAGCGCACTCATAAACCTGCACGAGCAGTTTCAACCCGAAAAAGCAAAAAAAAATAAAAAAAATTACTGCAAATAAATGCAAAAAAAAAAAGAGAAATGTCAGAGTTAAATAAAACAAAATGTACAATAAAATTACCTTTCATAGTGATCAGAACTTGCATCCTTTGCAGTTCTCCATTTGGACTCAACAGATTCTAAATTCACTTTAGCTGAAAGCAATCTCTCATACAGTGCCTGGAAGCATGGACAAAAAATAAGAAAAGATCAATAATCAAATTCTTCATCCCCAGCATTTAGTGTGGAGCACTAGATCAATATATCTTAGCTTACCTGATGCAACCTAAAGAGCACGTAAAACGTGTCATTTCCATAGAACACACGCGAGCCCTTGTCTTCACCTACTGGTGGGGAATCCACGTGCTTAGAAAGAGGTTTACAAATAAGAGAAAACCGTTCTGAAGGTGGCAATAGAGAACCGTCTCCTCCATTATAGTGAGCTTCACTGTTGTTCTCAGCTTCACCTTCACTCTCACCTTTACCATCAAGCTCATCCTGCTCTCCATCTTCCTCTTCATGAGAACATTCATCAGCAGATCCACTAACTGAGACATCTCCAGCATCAGAAATATTTTCACTGTCTTCATCATCAGCACGGTTCTCTTCATGGCTAGCCATTTCGATTTCAGCTGCTTCATTGTTATGAGTTTCTGCATCAGGCAAGGATTGCGTGGCATTTTCTTGATCCAATCCAAAGTTTTCTTCAAAATCAACATTAGGAGAAAGCTCACCCTCTTCTTTCTCATTCTTACTAGGATCAGAAGGATCCTCGTTGTGCCCTGGAATTATTGAGCCTCCGATCAAATCGCCGTTAGTCAATTGGCACGACCTCGATGTCTCCCCACACTGTTGAAAGAAAAAATGAATGTGGGCAGCACACCGTCAGATATAGACATACGGGAATACATCATCAAAGAGAGAGTGGAGCGAGAATCCCAAGAAGCAAAGAGAACGTACAATAAAGAAACAAAATGTGATGACTTAGAGCAAGGGAAAAGTAAAGAAAAAAACTATTATTATTTCTAAAAGCACTCACAATAGCTTGAAGGAAAATAGGTCAAGTCAAAATCACAGATTCATACCACGGAAGAGCGGATCTCCTCAGCAGTGGACTTGGGTTTGTCGTCTTTAACGATGAGACTATTGTTAACTTGCAGAGAATTTGCACCAGGCCCTGTAAGATACTGATACTTTAGCATGATTACAGTAACAAAACATCAATCTAGATTCTCAGTCCTCTCCAAAAAGGAAATATCATCAACTTTACCGTGAGTAGTATCCTGGACAGAAGCAACAGGTACGTTGGAGCTGGGGATACTTTCACCAGATGATGCAACAGCTAACCGATCATTAGCAGAAGCATCAACATTTATAAAACCAGTCCTGTTTAAATCCCCCCAACGAGGTGCTGCACTGGAGTCACCATTACATGTATGAGACTTCAACTGTCTCAAATTTGTGGCAGCAGCATCAGCATTAGGGCTTCCTTCACTCTCTGTAATGGTTTCTGAAACATTCATCACCATTTGACGCTTAGATACATCATCTTCCTCACCGTGCACTCGAGAGTTTACACCGAGCATGGGCTCGAGAAAAGTGGTCCAGAATCCCAATACTTTGTTGAACTGTTCTTTAGTGGAGCAGAGCTCCTCACAGGAGTACCTGATAATCTTGTAGACATCCTCGTGAATCTCATTATTAGAATACCCAAATTCCATGTTAGGTGCAACGGAATGTCTATTCCCTGCAGCAATACTCAGAAGCCGATCATCCTCTTTCAGCTTATTTTCCTTGATATCTCTGATCTCCGCCACCAATGCTGTTCATAAAATCATGGGCAAATCAGAAATGCAAAACTGAAAGAAACCATACAGTGGAACCTAATGTCCATCACTCAGTGACAAATCATACAGAAGCTAAATATCATTAAGAAAAGGATGTCTACCAATCATGCTTTTAATTCGACAAATAACTGAAAATCTATATGCTCGAACTCAAGAGTGATCAACATAAAATCTCAACTAAGTGACTGAACTATGAGATAGATAGATGCTCAATAATTTGCAGGCTGCTCGACCAATAAAAAACCCAGATGCATAATCTCCTACATAAATAGCACAGATCCAATGCATATTAAAGTATCATAATAGCAAAAACCAGTGTTCAACTTACACTTTGTGCTCAGATTCTTCGAATCTTGCTGCTTGAAATAGAAGCTACGATGGTCCAGGGATTTGTAGTGATTCTTGGCATATATTTCAGCCCAAACTTTGTTAAAGTCAGAACGACACTTGCTCCATTCTTCTTGCTTCTGCTTAAGACGGGTTACGACAACAGGCAAAGCATGAGATGGATTTTTCCGCAGAATGTCAGTCACATCAAGACCGTGGTCACCATATAGCCTTTCAATGCATCTTATGTTGAGTGCTGCACGAAATGAGGAAACTAACTCATCAGCAAGCAAAAGAGATACCACGGTAAACATAAAGGTAAATGTGGATTCGAAATCAATTGCAACAAATATTATATAATCAACCCTCAATCCAAATCCATGTCAAACCTGTGAACTGCTCATCGATTCGTAAGGGACTGTCCCGATTGATTGTATTGCTATTAAGACCACTTAAAAGCTCCTCTGCACGCTTGACAGTTGAACTGACAGACTCCAACAACATGTCTAGCTCAAACCTGAAGCACAGGTAAATTGGAAACAGAAATGGAGTTAAGAGATTTAAAAAGTTATCACAAAAATACTATAAATAAAAATCAACCATATACTTTCACATTTCTTATCCACTTCCTACTTTGCAAATTGAAGTGGAAGTCACAGGCTACCATAAGCGTATATCAAACGGAAAAAGAAAATGACTGGCATCAACATAAACTGATTAAACGATGATACCTATCATCTTCACATCTAAACAAGCTTTCTTCATATTGGTTTCTCCGCATGTGTTTGAATGAGTAATCCTCACTACCAGAAGTCACAGATACCCAATGATCATTTAAAACTTCTGCCCCGAGCTCTGATCTCTGGCTTGCTGTGGAAATTGGATACTGCAAAAGCAAGTTTCTAACTACCAAGTATTGTATATGTTACCCTTATCGATAATTGAGTAAAGCAATCACCCACGTCATCAGGAAGAAGTCTATAGCTCGGAGTGCAACGTTGACAGTTAGAAAGATCAAGCTCCTGAATGGATTTCCCCCAGTACTTGGTATTATGCCCGTCCTTCTCTTTCCCAACTTCCATTTCACGCTTTTGTTCCTTCTCTTTGTCTATAATTCGCAAGGGTTTAGAAGAATTTCCTTCACTCCATAAGGTTTCTGCAATAATCATACAAGATTTGAAAAATATGACAACGAAATATTTAATAACAGGATCTATCTGACAGTCAACGATGAAGTATAGTGTGACGATTACTTACTTTTGCCCATAACACCTGCCAAGAATCCATCTGGAAAAAAATGCGATAAGTTAGTAATAACAAGAATAGAATCAAAGCAAAAAGTGTAAATCAGGGTTTACCAATTCGCTCACAACGTTGCAAAAATTCATTAAAGCCTTCCATAAGATCAGGGTACTTTCCAAGCAAATCTGCAACCTGACATTCATCTCGTATAAGAATATGAACAAAGAGGAGAGAGATGAAAACACAGAAAATTTGCTAAGCAAAAATAATAGGTGTTCATAAAAAATGTACATGTTTGTGTTGAGGGACCAAAAAGGTGTAGTTTGAGAAGAAATACTACACATAAAGTCTGTAATGAAATAGCAACATGCTGTACTCGAATTAGTCAGTCAGACAGTAATAAATGGATGTGTCCAAGTGAGTCGAACTCTGAACAAATTAACCGAATCACCAATATCAATTTGACATGACCGTACAAATTGATTGTATGTTATTAGACTGGTAACAGAAGTAAAATTGATCTTACCAGATTTTGCAACTCCTTTCTGGTAATAATTTCTGTGCTGTAAATGTGAAGGCATTTTAAAAAAGCCTGGTAATCATCTGAATTTCTTAGTCTCTCTTTCACCTTTTCACAGAAAGTGAACTCATGAGGGTACATTCCTGACAACAGAAAACAGAAGATAAACTGAAATAAGATTGAAGTTTTGTGCAGGAATATGAACGTGAGAACCACCATAACACATAATATTGAGTGACCTATGCACGACTATATCGAAATATACGGACGGTTTTCCAACTGCTTAGTAATAAGACAAGTAAACTAATTATGGTGAAGGAAAACAAGAAACATGGAGGCAACTAACTCACTTTTCATTGCATCTTGATCCTCATAATTCGAGTTACCCCCAAAGTCCTCGACTTTACGAGCAAATTTCCTCCTCTCAGTCTCAAGATCTCTGTCTTCAGTTTCACGGTTCTTCTTATCTCTACTTTCCTTTTCCATATGTTTCTTATGCTCCTTGTGCAATTTAACAGCTTTTTTATCATCATCTATGTCTGGATGCTCAGCACCAAGATCTCGTTCTCTACTGGGTTCAACTTTGATGTCTTTTCGTGGCCGCTGCTAAAAATATTACCGAACCACACAATCTTCTGTTAGAAAATTTAAACACAAAAAAGATGTTATTAATTTGCTACTTAACCCGTGGAAAAAAAAAAAAAAAACCTTTTCTAGGTAAGACAGCCGAATTGCGGGGAAAGCAGAGCTCCTATCATCATAATGAGACGTAGATTGATGGCCAAAAGAAGCATGAGGAGTTGAAACTGAACCAGATGTATCAGGCAAGAATCTGGTGAACTCGTTGAGAAGATCCGGATGATCATCAAAAAGCGTAGCAACCTAACCAAAAAAAAAAACGGCAATTTAGATAGAAAAAAAGTACTGATAAGAATTTAGTTCAAAGGATAGGCATAGATACCTCTTGGTAGACCTCTGTGATACCCTTGTGTTCCTTTCGGTACATATTCAATATATCGAGGAAAGATTTATAAACATGGTCATCATTTTCAAAGCGGTCCTGCAAAAAATTAAAACCAGGTCAAATTTGCACTTAAACCTTGTACCACCACATAATTCACAGATAGTTTTACGACCTTGATCTTGTTGACAAAACTGATGGCCTCTTCGAACTCAACTGTCCTCTTCTGCGGTGCAGCTTCAATATCAGTGAGTGTGATCTCATAGCCCTTTGGCAAGAACGTGTTAAACCCAAGAATCAAATTGGGGTGTCCCTTAAACAACTCCTTGACCCTTCCTATGACGCCAGCTGTATCAATTCTGAAAAAGAAAAGGAGAGAAGAAAAAATAATAAGTCTTGCATTGATTTCTCACAAAAACACATCAACCTTCCAGGAATAGATCAATGCATTACCGTTGGCCCTTAAAATCTTTCATGACATCTAGGAACCTGTCATACTTTTCCTTTTGATTTTGAAACATGTCCTTCACTTGCTTTAGATAACTCAATGCATCATTGGTAGTAAGTTTTTGAGTACTACCAACAGCAGCAGCAGCAGCACTGGCACCACTGCCACTAGCTCCAGCGTTGTTTGCATTAGCATTGCCACCACCTCCTCCATTGCCTCCACTGCCTGAAGATACGTACCTTTATATATAGAAAACAATCACCCTTCAGATTCAGAATAAGATTAAAATCCCACATAACAGTTCATGTAGCAACAAGACGATTCCACATGTTTTAGCATTCACTCTAAGGTTTAAATAATAACAAACGAAAATAAAAGAAAAGGTAATTAAAAACTGTAGTTCAGACATCAAGCTCTAAACTTTTTTCCTTAACCAAATCCCCAAAACCAAGAAAACCCAAAACCCTAGCCACGAAACTAATTAAATCTGATGTTTCTCGTTCGCTTTCCATCTTACATCTGCTGTGTAAATTAGCCGACCTAATCAGACTCACGCGACGACTCCATACTCTAATTCGATTCTTATCAGAAACTTTCAGTAAATCCACTACAGAAATTCACTATCTTACACAGAAATAAAATATGGACGAGACACCAATTAAAAAAAAATCTCAACACTGGAAAGGCAAGAAATCGATCTAGTATAAAACCGATTCCAGATACAGAGAAACTTAAACATCAAATTAAGATTGAAGCAAAAAGAAAGTATCATACGAGTCTCCACGAGAAGAAGAGCCAAATGGACGCTTAAATTGAGGGTTTGCGTACACCTCATCGCGCAATCGCTTCATCTTTCTGCACAAACGTTAACAAGTGAGACGACAATACACTGTAAAGAGAATTGGAAAAAAAAATTACACACAAGAAGAAAGACAAACTCGACACGTGAAAAAAAAAAAAAACCTCACATTTGAAGTCCTCACCACGATTACCAAAGCGAAGAGATGAATACAGATCTAATCTGTAACACCAAACACACAGGAATTGCTCGGATCAGATTACACTTGAGTATCTATCATAAATTTTTTTTTTTTCTTTATCTCGTCTCTCGATTTTTCTCCAGCCAACAAATTATGTCATGTAAGAGAGACGGAACCAAGAAATGGCGCATACATTTATATATTATGCAATGAAATTACTTATTAAAGATGATAGGATTCCGGATATTACCAACGGATGGGTCGATTTTTCCTACAAGGGTTCGGTTCGATACCGCAATCGAACTTCGAAGAAATCAGTTCCAAGGTCGAAGAACTGAAACCGGCACGGTATAACCCTATCGGTTAGTATTCGGTTTAAATCGGGCCGGTAAATATAATATTAAAATTTTTAAATTAATAATAAAACATAATATATTCATGGAAAAAAAATCGATAGAATTGGAACCGGAACGATTTTCCATCCTAAAATCGATGGTTACGGACCCGAGATATTTCTTATTATCTAAGTAGGACCGTAATTTAGTTATGATATATTAGACTAATTTACTATATACCCGCCACTTGTTAATATACATCATAGATAGTTTTTTTTTCAATTATATTTTTATTGCTATACTCATCCGTATTTTCGTGTGATTTCTCAATTTGACTATTTAACTACTTTTTCCAAATATCGATGATATAATATATACATAAACTATGTTTCCAGGTATCGATTTTTTTATTGATATATATACATCAATATTTTCGTTAACTTAAAATGCGAATATTGATATTTCAATTCAACTCGAATGCATGCACAACTCTTGCTATCCGACCAGATCATAGAATCCTAATTACAATTTTCATGTAGGCCCAATGTTGCGTAGTGTAGTCTATCTCATGTACTAAACATTATGTCAATCCATGCACGGTTACACTTAAATCATGTCCATTGATACTGCAAAAAAAAAAAAAATGCGGTAAAATTTCTCAAAAACCAAACTTGAATTAGCACATACTCTCCCCTCACTTGAACACGTTTCAACGCATTTATGCATTTCATATATAAAAATTGCACAGAAACCTTTAATTTGTTTTCATAATTAACGCACCCAAAAAATTATAATCGCAATCTTGTTGAGTGGATTTTACCAAGGCAACTGAGTCGAGGCTCTCCAAAACCCTCATCATCGTGTCACAATTCTTCGGATGGAAGGAACTCGATATAAGTTCCTGCAGAAACCCCAATCAAAGCAATTTCAAAATATAAAAGTATTTGGAAAAAGACAAGACATATTAGGTGTCGATCGAGCGAAAGCTAAAAGGTAACATCAACATTTCGAGCTGCTGTGAAATGGGCTTCAGCCTTCAATGGTATGGATCTGCTGTGAAATAGGAGATTAGGACCGGAGCTTACAGAATGAAGAAATAAAAAAAGGGGAAATTCTGGTTGGTACCCTCGTGTTTAATGTTTTTCCAGTTGGTGTGGAAGTTATTTTCTAACTCTAGTAGGTACCCTTGTATTGAAGCATTTTCCAGGTGGTGCTCAACGTATTTTTTACATACTAGAAATACCCCTGAAGATTTTTCAATTGATGCACAACGTATTGTATCCGTTTTAAGTACCTATCAGAATTGTAAAAAAGCCTTAACTACAGGGGTACCTAACGAAATTGAAAATACTTTGGGTAACAACTGGAAAAAGCGTAAACAGAAGGGTACCTACTAGAGTTGGAAAATAATTTTGGGCACTAGCTGAAAAAGTCTTAAATACATGAGCATCAATCGGAATTTTCCAAAAAAAAAAAAGTGAGTCACTAGTTTGGTGCAAGAAAATATTAAATTATATTCGCAAATGGAACTTTTGATTTATTATATTTTGACCGACTGTTCCCTGCTACGCAAAAAAAAATGAAATTAGTATTGAAAATATTGAAAAGTTGTAAAGTATTTGGGTAGTATTAAAAGTTGTAAAAGTTACAATGGAGAAAATATTTTGAGAATATTTTTTTCAGTTCGATAATGAGCGTAATGGTTGGAGCAGAATTACTGCATTTTGAGTTTGACAATGGGTTTAAGAATGCATTTTTAGGTTGGAGATGGTCTAATTATATGATTTGAAAATATACATAATTCATGTCCTTGAAATATTTTGTAAACTCAAACGACGTTTAACCGGTGTAAAAATCACATCTCATTTAAATAAATGTAACTGCTTTGGTTTGGCAATGGTTCTATAGACTAGTTGCTTTGTTTGTATGTCTATATTTCGGAGGATTTAAATAATTAAGGTTTATATAAAACTAGTTAATGAGTATAAAAATAGAATAAGTGTTTGGTTAGTGTGTTTATAATAATCCGCCTGAAATTTTTATTTATCTAAATCAGTATACATGGATTTAGAGTTATTATTTAAACTCATGTTTTATATAAACTATGAAACAAACACATCAACATGTCATAAACCAACACTAAACCCATGAACCCAAACAAGCTCTTACGACTTTTAGGGCATCGACTTCCGTCCAAATGGATTTTAGAAAACAGCCTCCAAATGTGTAGAAGGTATTATATCGTTACTAATGGGGCCCATAATTACGATATGTAGTTATGTTAAATTGAATCGTTGAAGGACGGGTGGAGGTATGTAGAGTAGTCAGTCATCCAGGTAATAAGTCGCGCGTTCAAATCATTACTCCAATAATTTTATTTATATGGGTACTCAGCGTAACCCTTATATAGCGAGTACTCATTTGCGAGTGGGTTCTGCTGCCACAGTGGGTATTCAACAATATAACAAATACACTATATACTTAAAACATTTATTATTTGTAAGCTTATATATATGTGTGTGTGGATGAATGTTATGATACTCACCTATCTGTGGGCATAGCGCCACGTAACATGATAAAATTGATTTGCGATATAGTTGAAAAAAATAAAAAACGTGCGTTAGGTTGGAGGGATGCGTAGACGATTAAAATTAATTGTCTATTAAAAATTAATTTTGGAATTTACTAAATTAATTCCAATAAATAAGATAAAACTCAATGAATTAAATTTCTATATTTGAGATTTATAAATCTCAAATAAATAAATAGCTAATTTAAGTAATAATCTATATCATAAATGATTATATTATTCATTTTATATAAAAAGTCTTTAAAAGGCAATCCTTGTAGAGTTTTCTTAAATAAGTAAAGGAAATAATCAAATATGGAGAAAATAAGATCAAATCAAATATGAGAAGTCAATGGAGAGAATCAACCTAAGGATTATACTTTTCATGCTAGTTAATTCTCTACGCCTATAAATACGGGGATTGAGAAATTCAAAAAGAACAACGAACGAAGCGAATACAGAACTTCGAGAGACGATATAAGACTTTTAAAGCATTCGAATTCTCTCAACAAAGTTCTTCGTATTCAAATCTAAATTTGAAGATTCGAAACTCGACGACAAAGGCTCAAAGCTCGGCAACGAAGGTTCGGAGCTCGGCGACGAAGGTTTGGAGCTCGGCGACGAAGGTTCGAAGCTCGACGACGAAGGCTCAAAGCTCGACGATAAAGTCTCGAAGATCAGCAACGAAGATTCGAAGCTCGACGACGAAGCTCGACAACGAAGGCTCAAAGCTCGACGACAAAGGGTCAAAGCTTGACGACAAAGGCTCGAAGCTCGACGACAAAGGCTTGAAGCTTGACGACGAAGTCTCGAAGATCAGCAACGAAGATTCGAAGCATTCAAAGATCAAGCCCAAAAGCCTAGGAAGAAACGTCGAGAATGCATCTTAAAACACATCTTCGAACGTTGAATTCGTGATCAAGCCCAAAGGCCCACGAAGAAGCATTCAAGTTGATCTCTCTACCGAATCTCATCAAAATTCGTGATCAAGCCCAAAGGCCCACGAAGAAGCGTTCAAGTAGATCTCTCTACCGAATCTCATCAAAATTCGTGATCAAGCCCAAAGGCCCACGAAGAAGTGTTCGAGTAGATCTCTCCACCAAATCTCAAATCAAAATTCGTGATCAAGCCCGAAAGCCCACAAACAAACTTCAAAAAGGCCCCAAATTCAAATTTGAAGAATCAGAGGAACAAATAGAGATTAAATCCGCTAAATTCTGTTCAAGTTTCATTCGTACTATTTATCTTTAATATTCGATTTTCGAATTAAAGAAAATACACTACAAATTTTGGCACGCCCGGTGGGACCATCTCTACCTCTCATCTCGTCAACAAGGCTTCGATGGCGAACTCATCAAACACTATCGTTGCAACTTATTCTGGTCGAAGCATTGGCGTGCTAACTCGAAACATTTCGAGAATGATTAGCGAACCTCAAGGAAGAAGTCACAAAATCAACTTTGTCAAGGAGAATAAGATTCATCCCGATGGTGAAGAAGAAAATACCAAAAGCGAGTACTCGCCGACGTCTTTGCCTCGATCAACTTCAATCAATTCTTCTATGCAAAGGAAAGTAGCTGTCATGATGACCAATGCTACGACTTTAGAGGAGCAAATTGCCGGCCTAACTAGAGCAATCGAAGGTCTAACAAGACACGTTCATCAAAAGATGCTCATATTGCGAGGCTGGCCAACAAAAGCAACAACATTGGTACTGGTCGCGTACTCGAAAAGCAAAAAGAAGTTTTTGAAGAAACTGAAGAAGAGCAAATAGAAGTCGAGAAACCTTCGAAAAATTCTCTGTGTCAGATGACAGAATGATTCATGTTAGCCAGCTAAAGGAGTTCATCATAGGAATGATGAAAGACGGAAGTTCAAAATCATCTTTGGCATATTCTAAGCCATACACGGCAAGAATCGACAATTTGAAAATGTCATATAGTTACCAACCTCCAACGTTTCAACAATTTGATGGAAACGGAAACCCAAAGCAGCACGTGGCTCACTTTATCGAGACTTGCAAGGATGCATGGACTTACAGGGACCACCTTGTCAAGCAATTTGTCTGTTCACTGAAGGGCAGTGCTTTTGATTGGTACACTAACTTGGAAGCAGGTTCCATAGATAGTTGGGATCAGCTGGAACACGAGTTCCTCAACAGCTTCTATAGCACTCGACGCACGGTTAGTATGATCAAACTCACTAACGCTCGTCAATGGAAGGATGAACCGGTCATTGACTACATCAATCGTTGGAGAAATCTAAGCCTTAACTGTAAATATCGTCTATCTGAAGCTTCGGGTATCGAAATGTGTATCCAAGGAATGGCATGGGGATTACGATACATCCTCCAAGGAATACGACCTAGAACATTCGAAGAATTGGCAACTCGTGCACACGACATGGAATTCAGTCTGGCGGCAAGCGGCGCAGATGGACCACCTCTACATGAGACCACAAAATTTCGAGAGAGAATGGACGTCGAGAAAGGGGGCAAGTCTTTTGTTAAAGCTCAAAGTAAAGAGTCTATGACGACAAACATTTCACCATTGAAGCTTCAAGGCCGAGGAAAGGACAAAACGAATGAGGTAAATGATACAACTCCGAAACCGGTAGAAAGAAAGCTGACACTTAGAGAGCTCCAGGCAAAACAATATCCATTTCTAGATTCAGAAGTGTCATGAATCTTTGATGACTTGGTGCGAACAAATCTCATCGATCTCCCTGAGATAAAACGGCCAGATGAGACGAGACGAACCCATGATCCTAATTATTGCATGTATCATCGTTTGGTGGGACATCCAATTCACAACTGTTTTATCGTTAAAGATAAGGTCATGCAGTTGGCTAGACAAGGAAATATATCATTGGAATTTGAGTCGGCAGACTCAAATTATATCTTGGTTACCATTGAGAACCTCGAAGATTGGAAAGAAGATTGTGATGCCTGCTATATGACTCAAGAAAATGATGACTACCAAGTTGAAATCGAAACTATCAACACTACTACGTCGAGCATGTCCGTTATGACATTTACTGATGAAGACCTACTCTTAGGCTCTAAACCACACAATCGTCCTTTGCTCGTAGATGGTTTTACTCGCGAGAAACAGGTTAAAGAAAGTTAGTTGATGGCGGCTCTGCAGTGAACATTCTGCCGCTGCGGGTGCTAAAAAAACTTGAAATCCCAATTGAAGAACTCTCTAAGAGTCGCGATGATCCAAGGTTTCAACCATGAAGGCAAAAGAGCTATCGGTATGATCAGGCTGGAGTTAAAAATGGAAAATTTGACATAACGGCATTATTCCATGTAATCGATGCTAGAACATCTTACAACATACTTCTCGGCCGTCCATGGTTACACGAAAATGGAGTCGTACCATCAACTCTGCATCAATGTTTCAAATATTTTGACAATGACATCGTGAAGAAGTTGTTCGGTGATGCAAATTCATTCACCGAAGCTGAATCATACTTTGCCGATGCAAAGTATTACCTTAAACGTGCAAAAGAAACAACTGAAGATATGATGCATAAGGAAGGAAAGGCACATGCGACTGGAGATAAGAAGAAGATTATGCAAAAGTATGTTGGTGAAATAATGGAATTATTAGAAGTGCTGACATTACCTCTAACTTAGATTGATTTCAAGAAACCGCAAAACTCACCAATCAAGATCAAGGGATTTATACGTCCAGCTCAAGGGCCTGGAAGTGGGCACGACACGTCGACAAATAAACAATTGAGTGGAATATTTGGCTCAAAAGCTTACGAACTACTTGCAAAGGCAGGATACGATCCAAATGAAGAGCCAATATTGGAAAAATTGCCAGACGCTTATAGCAAAAGTTGTCTCATATTCGAAAACCATCAAAAGGGTCTTGGGTTTACCCCACAAAAGCCTGTCCGCATTGTGTTGAAGAGAGATAGTACAAACTATGTGTTTGAAGGTGATACATACTCTACCAAAGTAGCAATCAAGAAGTTGTTGTCTACTGAAAATGTGAAGTACAAACCATTTCAAGACGGAGATATGGTGCTCGTCGTAAAGAGGCCTATCGTCACCAATCATCGACTTGGGGTAAAGTTTAAATCAAATTGGAATGGTCCATATGTCGTGAAGGCAGTCTATATAAGTGGCTCGTACAAGTTGGTATCTAAAGGTGGATTAAGAATCAGCCCGATCAACGACAAATTCTTAAAGCGATATTATGGTTAGCAAAAAAAATGCAAAAAAAAAAAGGCAAAAAAAAAAAAGAAAATGAAAAAAAGAAAATGAAAAAAAAAGAGAGAAAAGGCAAAAAAAAGCAAGCCAAAAAAAAAAAAAATAACGCTCCTTGATGTACGAGTCGAAACTACAAGTCATAACACTCATTGACGTACGAGTCTAAACTACAAGTCATAACACTCCTTGACGTACGAGTCTAAACTACAAGTCCTAACACTCCTTGACGTACGAGTCTAAACTACAAGTCCTAACACTCCTTGACGTACGAGTCTAAACTACAAGTCATAACACTCCTTAACGTACGAGTCTAACCTACAAGTCATAACACTTCTTGACGTACGAGCCTAAACTGCATGTTACTCCTGGCCCGTATGAGTCTAAACTGTGAAAGGCGAACATCAATGATAAATTCATATGCTTAACCTGCTATTTTATCTCACCTAGTTCGGGTGGCTAAATAATGAAAATTCCTGGCCCACATGAGCCTAAACTGTGAAAGGCGAACATCAATGATAAATGCATATGTTTATATTGCTACTTTATCTCACCTAATGCGGGTGGCTAAATAATGAATACTCCTGGCCCGCACGAGTATTCTGTGCACGACACCCCTCTGAAAAAAATCTGAACTACGAAAAATGACTTGATCCCTTAAACGGTACGTAGGCAGCTTGGACATTGTCTAAATTCAGTCATAAAACAAAAGTGAGTAATATCTTCGGGTGAATTATTTTTGGAAATGGACGACAAATACTTCAAGTTAATTTCCTTCAAATTGTCGTTAATGAGACTTGAAGGGGGGCATTTGTAGACAATTAAAATTAATTGTCTATTAAAAATTAATTTTGGGATTTACTAAATTACTTCCAATAAATGATAAAACTCAATTAATTAAATTTTTATATTTGAGATTTATAAAATTAATCTCAAATAAATAAATAGCTAATTTAAGTAATAATCCATATTATAAATGATTATATTATTCCTTTTATATAAAAAGTCTTTATAAGGCAGTCCTTGTAGAGATTTCTTAAATAAGTAAAGGAAATAATCAATTATGGAGAAAATCAAATCAAATCAAATCAAATATGAGAAGTCAATGGAGAGAATCAACCTAAGGATTATACTTTCCTTGCTAGTCAATTCTCTACGCCTATAAATACGGGGCTTGAGAAGTTCAAAACGAACAACGAACGAATCGAATACAGAACTTCGAGAGACGATATAAGACTTTTAAAGCATTCGAATTCTCTCAACAAAGTTCTTCGTATTCAAGTCTTAAATTTGAAGATTCGAAGCTCACCGACAACGGCTCGAAGCTCGGCAACGAAGGTTCGGAGCTCGGTGACAAAGGTTCGGAGCTCGGCGACAAAGGTTCGGAGTTCAGCGACGAGGATCGACGACGAGGGTTCGAAGCTCAACGACAAAGGCTCGAAGCTCGACGACGAATGCTCGAAGCTCCACGATGAAGGCTCGAAGCTCGACGACAAAGTCTCGAAGATCAGCAACGAAGATTCAAAGCTCGACGACGAACGCTCAAAGCTCGACGACAAAGGCTCGAAGCTCGACGACAAAGGCTTGAAGATCAGCAACGAAGATTCAAAACATTCAAAGATCAAGCCCAAAGGATTAGGAAGAAACGTCAAGAATGCATCTTAAAACAAATCTTCGAACGTTGAATTCGTGATCAAGCCTAAAGGCCCACGAAGAAGCATTCAAGTAGATCTCCCTACCGAATCTCATCAAAATTCGTGATCAAGCCCAAAAGCCCACGAAGAAGCGTTCAAGTAGATCTCTCTACCGAATCTCATCAAAATTCGTGATCAAGCCCAAAGGCCCACGAAGAAGTGTTCGAGTATATCTCTCCACCAAATCTCAAATCAAGATTCGTGATCAAGCCCGAAAGCCCACGAACAAACTTCAAAAAGGCCTCAAATTCAAATTTGAAGAATCAGAGGACAATAGAGATTGAATCTGCTAAAGTCTCTTCAAGTTTAATTTGTACTATATCTTTATTATTCGATTTTCGAATTAAAGAAAATAGTCTACAGGATGAATTTAGGTGGTATTAGTTTAAGTTGAGTATATAATAGAGGGTTTTAGTTCTTTTGGGTGTTTGCTTGATGGGATTAAGGAATGATGTCTAATATGTTTGATGATGAGTTTACATGGTATAAGGTTTAAATAAATACAATTACATTTTTATCCTTTTTTAATTAAAAAAATATGGTTAGAGAAAGAAGAGAGAGAGTGAATAGTGAGGAGAGAGAGAGGATAGGAGGGAGAGAGAAAAATTTTTAGAAGAGAAAAATTTTTAGAAGAGAAAAAATGATGAGAAAATAATAAAATTTAAATAAAAGGATAAATTTTTCTAAGAAAGCGGGCTTTGTTAAAAGTAAGGGTAAAATCTCCTTTAATTAAACTCAATAGAGGGTATTATGGAGATATTAACTAAACCTCACATTTAAATAAATCTTCCAACCAAACACCATTTTATTAAAGGCTAAATTAGGGTTCAGGCCTACTTAAGAAAGTTTCTTTAGAAATCAGACCCCGCAATGTTTTAAAATATAGTGAAGGACCCAGTTCAAACTTTCATTAGAGATAAGGACCAATTTGCGATGAAATGTCTAATATACCCTTAGTACTTCAAAAAATTACTTAAAATGTCTTTGTAAATTACCCTTAAGGTACACGAATATTCCGAGAGTATGCCATCATCATTATCAAGCGATCGAACCAAGAATTTCATCTTCACGTTGATGATTAAATAAGGAGAATTCGATCTCAATTTGCATATGGATCTTAGTAACCGAGGAAAACCACGACATTGTTGTTCGATGGCGTAAGATCTAAGATTTGTAATGAATTTTCGTCTAAAAATCATGTAGCAAATTGAAACGGGTAAAATCTCGATTTTAATGGCCGAATATGTTGGATCGACTCAATTTGTCTTAGTAATTGAAGGGGGTTATTTATGTTAATCATGGTATAACAAAGAATTTTGATGGTACATAAGATTGGATCGTTGCTAATTAAAACGCTTAGCGGGTAACACTTCATGCTTTCTGGGTAACAGTTCATGCAACACAAATACCACATGCATTGTAGTTTATAACAAATCTTGCCGCAAAAAGAACACTAATTAGAAAAAAAATGACTCGTCACAAGTAAATAACACATGTTGTACACAAGTAAAGGCAAAGAGGGATAGATCGGAAACAACCGGCAACACCCAAAAAACACTGAAACCGCTCGAATCTCTGACACAAGTGACATGATAAGGTGAAATCGGTGTCAATTTCTCATGTAATCAACGAAAAAATATGAAGTTTATCGTGGAATATTGCGTTAAATACAAATCTCGTTAAAAACGGGTGAAATCTCGAGTTTAATGGCCAACGGTGGATTCAACTCAATTTGATCATGAGTCTCTGTAATCGAAGGAGATTATTAATATTAATCATGGCATAACTAAGAATTTTGATGAGACTTAAGATTGAAAGTTTTATCAATTATAAAGCTCGTTGGTAACACTTCATTTATTCTGCGTAACAGTTCATGTATTCTGAGTAACATTTCATGGATAACAAGCAAGAGGTTAAGAGGAATAGATAAAAGCAACCGACGACACCCAAAAATTAATGAAACCGTTGGGATCTCCGACTTTAGTGAACGAATAAAGTTAAATCGACCTCAAATTCTCATGGGTGTTCATTATCGACGAAAATTTTTAAATTTGGTAATGAAATAATACTTCAAACTAATTCAAAAATCTCGAGGTGAAACCTCAACTTTAATGGTCGAAAATCATGAATCAACTCAACTTCATCACAAGTCTTAATAATCTAAGGAAATTATTGATGTTAATCATTGAATAATGTGATAATTAGTTTTCCCCAAAATTACAAATTTTCGAGCGTAATAACACTATATGCACTGATTATAACACATACTCATCAAAAGAAAACACTTCAGTAAGAACGTTCTAGATTGTCAGAGAATATTAACAGGATAATGACTGATATTACCACATTGCCTTCAAATAATACAATATGTCTGATAATAAATAACAATATGAACTCAATTTATAACACAATTGTAGATATTGGTACTACATAATATCTTCTCAGTACCACATTACTAATTCGATTAATTTTGTTCATAAATGCCCTTTTTTTCGAATCTATAAGATTGACATTCATGGAAATAGATGATATGATGAAGCTAAACCACCGAATTCCTTTACAAATCACGTTATACGAATGTTGATGTAGAATATACAATGTTGAAGTCATTAGTCATGTAAACCCATACTCTTTCATTCCAAAACATAGACGATATCAATCTCAATGAACATAACTTTACGAATTTCATCACAAACTTGTTCAAAGTTCAACATTAAATCATGAATAACATTTTATAGACCATATTCCCTAAATTCGAAGCTCCGAACCCTAAACTCTAGGCCCCGAACCCTAAACCCTAAACCCCCAAATTTTTTTATTGTTGCATCCTATAAATAACAAGTTGTATATATTACCAAATTTTTGTGTCGTAAATCCTTAATCTTAACCCCAAAACCCAAAACCCAAAACCTAAAAAGTAAACCTAGAAACCCTGGCACGTAACTGCAATTTGTAACAAATCATCCATTTCTTAACACTTAAACACCTACTGGTAACACTTAATCCCTTACTAGTACCATTTTATGTATTTCAAGAGAATTTCTAAGATTCCGCCAAATATCAACTCGAAATCAATATTTCCACCACACCACATATAAATCTCAAACCCCAAATACTCAAACTTAGAAATCACGAATAGCATATATTGTGATGCAAAAGAGATAGTAACCTATGTTTGCCAATAAAGGACCATATTTTTACATGACTAATAACTTCAAAATTCGACTAATAACATAAACATTCGAAGATTGTATCTTTTTAAGAAATATGATGGTTTAACATCATCAAATCTTATATTTCCATGAATGACAATCGTATATATCTGAAAAAAGCACATTTATGAACGAAATTAATCGAATTATTGTTGTGGTACTGAGAACCTACTATGTTGTACAAGAATTTAGATAATCGTTAAAAACTGTGTTGGTATTGTTATTTACAATCAGACATGTGGTATTATTTGTAGGTAATGTGGTAATGTTCCATGCTAATCCAGAACCTTTCAGAATGTTCTTAATGTAGTGTGTTTTTTTGCGTGTACATGTGTTATATTTATTGCCGAAAGTGTTACTCAGTTCAAAAATGTTAAAGACTGATCGTATTTGTCAATAATTCTCGTTGATACTTAAGGCTCGTGATAAATTTGAGTTGATTTAACATTATCCAGATAATAATTTCGAGTCCCCCCGTTTTTTCAACGGGTTTTAGAATTGAGATTAATACAATATTCCATTATAAACTCCATTAATCTTCCTTGATTATCAATACCCAAATTGAGGTCGGTTTAATCTTATTCGGTCAATAAAGTCAGAGATGCCAACAATTTTCTACATTTTTTGGTGTTATCGGCAATTTCGATCTATTCCTCTGGCTCGATTGCTTTTTACCCAGGAAGTGTTACACAGACTATAAGAATTGTTACCTAGAATGCAAGAAGTGTAAAAACGTGTTAATTCACTTTTTTTCCGAATAATTTCGAAATCCCTCCCAAACTCCAGTCATCAGAAATTCCGCCAAAATCCTCAAACTCAAAACTATACCGAATAAATAACAATGAATACCACTTAAACTATTTCTGGTACCTTTTAAAAAATATAGGTTTACATGTTTCACATGGAATACCTCTTATTTATTTTGCGATGACAAATGCTTTTTAATTAATACTATTTTAACAAACAATGATTTATGCAAAAAATTTCCGTTGAATTCATTTTCAATTCCGTTAACCCTGAACGACGAGATATGAAGCCAACACGGTGGCGCAACGTAATATTCAGGCTATGGGTCACTCGAATTTATACATAGTAGCTGCAATTTCGTCCGAAAATATGATTCAATTCACAATTATTTTTCCTTATTCACGTTAAGAATTTCAAAAAATTCACATCCCAAATATTACATTAGATGACGTAAAGATCAGAAAAAACCGTCGAGGGCACGTCGAATTTGATTTGTTGTAGGGACGATGATGTGCGGATGAATATGAAATCTACGGAAAATTTCGATCGTCGAAAGTCAATTTTAGTATATTGATACCACTTATTAACCATACAGGAATGCAATATTGACATATAGTAACATTTCATATATATATGTGATGACAAAATACCGTAAGATAATAACAGAAAAGTGGCTTTCAATACCTCTTCTTATAAAGTATTTTGTAAGGGTATTTTGGTCAGTTCGAAGTTTGGGTCCTTTATTCTAAATTTTCAGCGAAATGAGTCTTTAAAAATCATTTTCTCACTGACAGGGTCTGAAACCTATTTTGAAACTATAATAGGGTCTGAAACGAAATTGCCCCTTAATTAAATTCTAACATTCCTAATCCTCTAATAAAAATGGGGTGGTGAACGTTTACAAATTACAGATATCTCCTGCAATATATTTAAGATTTAGCCATTCATGTCCATGGCCAACAGGAGAAGAGATCCTCACAATTTACTATCATCACAATCACAATTGATGAGTTGTGAACCAAAAACAGAATAATAAAACACAAAACAATGTAGATTTCAACTCAGCCACAAAAAAAAAAAGATCAGAAACATATAAAGCAAACTCTAGTTTAAGAAGAGCAAACTTTGCAGCTTTTCCTGCAATAACCCGGCAAACTATCCGAGCCCACCATGTAAATCGGGTGTTTCTTGCATTCCCCTCTGAGAGCCCAAGCCGGGCAATTTGGATTCTCATCCACGCAGTCACCCGCAGACCGCGAAGGCACCGTGTCGAATGCTCTTACATGAATCCACTTAGTAGCCGACCATTTCTCCCCTTTAATGACCGGGCAGCTCCCATGCAAGCTAGAAGGGTCTGTAGTAGCATTGGGGTGAAGGCTAAAGAACAAGAGAGCGTCGCCTTTACTTGTTTGCACTGGGTAAGAGATGGTACACGAAAGAAATTAATATCCCAATTGACATCATTTGTATTCTCGTTTTTTGTCCCAATTTATCTATTCATCATCTAAAAGGCATGGCACGAAAAATGTTTACCCGCGTAGCCGTCTTTAGCGCAGTTGGACCAGTCCTCGCCTTTTTCTTGTTTATCTTTCATCTAAACAACAAGATCGAGAGATATTACATCCTACAAATACTTCAGACATTTATGAAGATAATAACCAGGACCGGATTTTGGCCCGTGCATCATGGTCTTATTGCACAGGGCCACAAATTTTCAGGGCCCAAAATCACACAGCGCCAAATTTTAAGGACCAAACTGATCAATGTTAACATCTTGAGGGCCTCGCTTTGTTATAAGAACTGAAACAAAAATTAAAGAAATTAAAATGGCCCAGGTAATAACTATTTCTACCTCTGAGTTTGGGAAAACCGTCTCACCACCCTTTTCAACATTCGATAAGTACATGAGAACGGTGGCCACACGATGGCCGCCCAGTTCTAGATTGGCCTTGTCATGGAAATAATCAAAGTGTGGCTCGTACTTCTGACCAAGTTCATACCGTAAAATCTGCATAGCCTCTCCATTGTCTATAGAAGACAAGAAATTACGGGTAGCTTAGCTTCAAATAGAGAAACTTGGAGGAGCTTTTGCTGATTTCATATGCTTATACCAGCTGGGAGAAAAGTCCATGCTGCAATTCTCTCCTCGATACGGGTAACTACGTCATCCTTCAACAAACAAAAAGAGCACGACTTAATAATTTCACTAATCATTCCTCAAATATACACGAATGCTTTCATTAATAATCAAAACTCCACAAAAATGGAAGAAACATTGTTTCGATCAACGGGATTTGATTTAACTAACCTGACCCTTACTAAGAAACATGCCGGAACTTGTACGGACAGTGCTCTCTATGCTCTTACCCGAATCATTGTCAGCCACCATTGACTTCTCCAGCTTATCTCTAGCCTAGAGAAACAGAAACAACAACCCTTATTGTTTTTCTTGGTCCCAGACAAAAAATCAATCCGTAGTTTCGAAATATATAAATGGATAAGCTAACCAGAGCAATGAGGTGATCACACTCCTCATCCGTCAAGAATCCTTTATTCAGAAAAGCCCTGATGAATCCAATAACAGGAAACAAAAATGTCAAATCGTGGTTATTATATGAAACGAATCAATCATTTCGTAAATTTCATATATATCATCATCACAGACGAAAGCGCCAAAATTTTCTATCGACGAAAAAAACAAGCAAGAAGAAAAACCTGGGAGTCCAAGAGATTTGCGTGACCCGGGATGGATCAATCGACGAAAACGGAGCACCGGTTCGTAATCTCAACACCGATTCGTTTCTGAAAAATACCCAGCAGTCGAAAGCATTGATCAGTCACGATCTACATTCGACATTGATGATAATAACGGATTCTCGCAATACAACTACAAAGGTATAACGGAAAAGAGAAAACCGCGCTTACCCAAATGCCAATCGCACGAGAAAACAGAAATAAACCAGAAGTAGCCTTACGTCCATCAAATCGAATCAATTTTGGCACTGAATTTTCTTTTTTTTTTACAGTATTTATTTGGGTTGGAAAAGGAAAACGACGACTTAATTTCTTTTACTTGTATCCTTCCTTGACAACACTTCTCTACTCTTTTGGAAAAATAATTGATCCGTTTGAATTCCCGGATTTCGAATCGAAATTCAGATTTCCTCCAAATCATCATTTGATGATTTTGAAATTCGACCTCAGATGGTCCGCGTTCATAAATAATAATAATAATAATAATAATAATAATAATAATAATTATAAGTGAACGATGAATCGAGCCGACTCGCATGTTCGATGAGGCGGCTCGAGCTCGACGAACGACGAGTCGACACAGCTTGCAAGCTCGACGAGGCGGTTCGAGCTCGACGTAAGACGTCGAGTTGGTTCGAAAATAGCTTGACTTAAGCTCGACGAACGACGAATGATGATTGAAAGCTCGTGAGCCAACTCATTAAGCTCGTCGAGCTCGACCTCGAACGTTTTATTAAAACTTAAAATTTACAAAAATAAAATAAAAAACTAACAAAATAAAATAAGCTCGCGAGCTTTCGATCATTGTTCGTCGTTCGTCGAGCTTAAACCAAGCAATTTTCGAACCAACTCGACGTCGTACGTCGAGCTCGCGAGCCGGTTCGACTCATCGTTCGTCGACTCACGAGCTTATTTTATTTTGTTAGTTTTTTATTTTATTTTTGTACATTTTAAGGTTTAATAAAAAGTTCGAGGTCGAGCTCGACGAGCTTCATGAGTTGGACGAGCTTTTGTCGAGCCAGCTCGACTCATCGTTCGTCGAGCTCGAACCGCCTCATCGAGCACGCGAGTCGGCTCGACTCATCGTTCACTATAATAATTAATTTTTAATTTTTTTAATTATTATATTTTTTCCCACTGCTTCTTGTCCCCAATTCCCAATCTTCAATTCAACTGCAACATCTTCAGAGTTTAGGCATTCATTCTCCTTCGATCTCTTTTCCACTGTATAACTATAACTGCATCATCAGCAACATCGAAGCACTTCAATGACTTCGTTTTTTCTGCACCTCAAACTGCCGAATCCTATAAAGAAATTCCGACCACCTGTCGAACCTCTCGTACAATCCATTAAAGAAATTCCCCCGATCACCCAACCGTCAAACCATCGTATCACCACCGAAGAGATCTCCCAGGGACCACGAAAACTGTTAAGAGTGTAATTATGTAATAGTTTGAGGAGTTATTTGTGATGTATAAAAGATAGTTTATAAGTGAGAGATAATACTTACTGTATTTTGAACGTTTTTAAGAAATATTATATTTTTCTTCTCAAATACTGATAAAACCCCATAAACGAAAAAGGTATGAGTCATCTCTTAAACCCCAATTTCGGATTTGGGGATTCATTCTTACAATCTTCGATTATGTGGCTTTTACTGGTGTGTATTAGGTTGATATGGTTATCAATTCGTGTCTGCTTATGGTATATTTAAGAAACATAAATCGGGGAAGATAGAGCTGGGCGTTTCGTGGTTGCTGGGGTTTGCTACGATGAGGTTGGGGAAGATGGTACGGTCTCGTCAGCATCGAAGGGATTCTCTTGGACACGTCTCGTGATCTTATACCTTGTTGTCCGATGTTTTGTTTGAGGGAAAAAAATATGCCTGATAGGTGAATCAAGTTAACAGAGAATTGTGATTGGTGTTGTAAATGTATCAATGTTTTGTTTGTGTTCTTATAATCCTTTGTCATCATTCTAGGTGGAAAGTGTTTCTAGATTACACGAACAAACCAATGAAGTTATAAATAAGTTTTCTTGATTGTTTGAAGGTTTTGGTCTGATTGAACGATGATGCTCGAATTGTGTACCATTGTTTACTTTGAACTCCTATGAGTTTAATAAAAGATGAATTGTAAAATGATGTTGTAATTGGATATACAACTATATTAGATTTTAAATTTTCTTTTTTCAGTGGTTTTTTTTTAAATGGCTTGTTTGCTTGTATTGTTATATATATTGCATTATAAATGACATTCATGAAAAGTTTAGCAATACGCTACGCAATATTGGAGTCAAAACGCGACAGCATTGCGCAATACGCGTTTTAAAACATTGGCTAGAACGTGCGGCCGACGGGGAAAGTTTAAGATAATCTAACGCTTGAGCAGTTCGTTTGGAATCCGTACAACGACGTGCACCCCGAAGTGGAGACACTCCCAGACGATTGCAGTTCACCATCATGCATGTCTAGGTGCCCCACTGATATTCTTCAATATCGTGGAGCTTTAGTATCTGGACCGGGTGTTGCGTCAGTTTAACAAGCTGCAAAGCATACTAGAGGGTCCCGCTGCCGACCATATTAGGCTTCACGACAACGGTAATGTAGAGGCCGTCAAAGTTTTAACTAGGGGGTCGTTTCACGGCCAATGGGAGGCATTGTGAAATGCTAGAGCATAGATTCGTCCACGATCATCCTTTTCCCAGTCATCTTTTTCCAAGCTTAACTTCTTCCATAAAATAAAAATGACTAAGTTGACCAAGTTTGATCATCAGATATGGCACATCGAAATTCGTTTGATATACAACATTTAATACATAACATTCTTTTACCAAACCCTCTACGAGATTGTCACTAGTTATTCGACCATCACTCAATTTTAGACAAAGACGTGCGCGAAATGGCGATCAAGCAAATTCATCCAATTTTTTGTAACTTTGATTAAAGCTGCAACACCATATAGATGTGTTCTGCAATGTGTATAGGAAATTGATGGACCTTTTTGAATGCATCACAAGGAGTGACACATTTAGAACGCGACACGAGCATCGTCGTTTTCAAACGCGTCTCCAGTAGTTGCACATTCATAATGTGTCACCACCGGAGGCGCATTAACCTATTTTTGAAATGCTTTTCCAACCGAACCTATTGTTGATATCAATTTTGGAAAGCGCACCAAAAGTGAAAAAAAGAAGACTTTATATAAACATATGAACTAAACACGTCAATAATTTATAAATCAATATTTAAAATTATTAAACTCATGAATAAAAAAAGGCTTAAGATGTAAAAGAGGTGGAGTTTGTCTCCTTATCTAGACCCGAGATACCTTGAAAATTATATATTGAGCTCCACGAGTTATTTACTTTAGAGATTGAGCTCGATATTAATTAATTATATCTCTGTTTCAATCTCGTTAACAAAAAATTTTATATTTAGATCTATAATTTTGTATTATAATATAAATGAATTGATAAAAAACTCCATGCGAATGGCAAAACTACGAGATTAGCCCGTTGGAGCACGAGAGTCGAGCTCGCGCTTAACTTCAGTTTCGTTACTCGAATAACCGCCATTATGTATAGCCGTCATTCTGAAATAGAAATATATTTGTGATTTATATTGCGATGTTTTAGGGATCTATTTTGTTCTGAAATGATGATAATAATTTACTAACGTGGTACACCTTTGGAGCCACATTGGCCAAGCTTGCTCATTGCCAAGTGGGTTAGCAATGTGTGCAATCCACCAAGGCACATGACACGTGAGCACTTGGAGGGATCTGTCAGCAAAAGAAATCGTAAAAAGAATTTTTAGTAATCAGTAATCGTTTAATTATTTACAATACAGAGCACACGGTTATATACAACTTAGACTATTTACACATAGTCCTTGAGCAACTCTTAATTACTTATCCGGTACAGAATATTTATATACCGTACAAATAGATCCTAATTGGGGTCTTAACACTCCCCCTCAAGTTTGGTGTTCGTATAAATTTAAAACACCAAATTTGGATAGTAGATACTCGAACCGATCTCTTCCAAATGCTTTGGTCAACAAGTCCGCCGGTTGTTCTTGAGAAGATATGTATTTGGTCTTGATCACGTTTTCTAGAATTTTATCACGTATGAAGTGACAGTCCACTTCTATATGCTTCGTTCTCTCGTGGAAGACTGGATTCGCTGCTATTTGAATTGCTGATTTGCTGTCGGAGTATATCGTGACCGGTCCCTCCCCTTGAATACCAATGTCCTTCAGCAAATTTGTTAACCAAAGTATTTCCATTGTGACCATTGCCATTGCTCTGTATTCAGCTTCAGCTGAGCTTCTTGCAACCGTATTTTGCTTCTTTATTTTCCACGATATCAGCGAATTACCAAGAAATACCAAATACCATGTCAATGACCTTCTCGTGTTTGGACATGCTGCCCAATCTGCATCACAATACGATTTTAAACAAACCTTACTGTTAGCATCAAGAAACAAACCTAGATCGGGTTTACCTTTTAAGTACCTCAATACTCTATATAATGCATCAAAATGTACCTTTTTTGGATCATGCATATACTGGGACAACATATGGACCACATATGAAATGTCAGGTCTCGTCAAATACAAATATATAAGCTTACCTACAATTCTTTGATATAAGTGCATACCATCACTAGAACATGAAGCATTATATACTACAGCTGAACAAATCATTACCCTGTTTAATACCATTATCAGAAGGTACAACAAAATTGTTCTCAACAGAATCCTTCATGTTATAGCAACTAATATCTCCAGAAACAGAACGTATATTCATGTAAGCTCTAGTTGAACACATACCTATTTTAGTCGAATGCACTGCACCAGAGCGATTTTCATCAGAATGCACCACAACAGAGTGCATTGTAGTAGGTCCACTTTCATCAGAACACACCACAGCAGAGGCTGCACCTGCTCCAAATTTAACATTTTGTTCAACTGGTATACTTAGAGGTTTAGACCCTAACATATCGGTTTCACCTAAAAGTTCTAACACATATTTCCTTTGATTAAGAACAATTCCTTTCTCAGATCTAGCTACCTCGATTCCTAAGAAATACTTTAACTCACCCAAGTCTTTCATATGAAATGCCTTATTCAAATAGCACTTAGTTTAATTCATCATATGAGCATCATTCCCAGTTATCACAATATCATCTACATAAACCAATAAAAGCACTATATTACTCCCCCTTGATTTGACAAACAACGAATAATCATTCTTTGATTGTACAAATCCAAACATACCCATGGCCAATGTGAATCTATTATTCCATTGACGAGGAGTTTGTTTCAAACCATAGAGAGGCTTTTCAAGTTTACAAACCTTAATTCCATTACCTGTTTTACATGAGGCCAATTCGGGAGGCATGCTCATATATACTTCCTCAAGTAATTCACCCTGCAAAAACGCGTTAGTAACATCCATTTGCCAAAGTGGCCAATTATTTATTGAGGCAAGAGATATCAATCTAATCGTAACATGTTTCGCCACAGGGGCAAATGTATCGGTATAGTCAATTTCCTCAACTTGACTATACCCTTTAGCAACTAATCGTGCTTTGTACCTTTTTATTGAACCATCAGCTTTATACTTAATCGAGTACACCCACCTACATCCTATAGAACTTTTACCCTTTGGAAGTTCTACTACCTTCCATGTAGTTTTAAGGCTGCGAGTTCAACATCCATAGCTTTTCTCCATTTTTCTGATTTAACAACTTCTTGAAAACTCTTTGGGATTTCTTCATCGGCTAGGGCAGCAAGAAAAACAGCATACTTTGGCTTAATTATGTCATAATTAAGAGACAAAGACAAAGGATATTGAGTGGAACTTAAATGGTTAGCAACATCATCATAGAATGGTGACACATAGTCTTTTAGCCAATTTGGAGGTTTGATGTGTCTGCTGCTCTTCCTTACAGCCTGATGTGGCTGCTGAGCTGGGTCAGAAACTTGCTCATTTCTCAAAGTTTGATGTGTTCCTCTAGCTGAATCAGGGACAAGCTCATTGCTTCCTGGAGAACCACCTTCACCTGCATCACTTAGTGTAGGCAGAATAGTGGGAATTATCACTACAATATGTTGGCCTATTAGCACGATATGACTAATTAATAATGTTAGCAAAAAAAATTGTAAAAAGGATTTCTAGTAATCAATAATTGTTTAATTATTTACAATACAGAGCACACGTATATATACAACTTAGACTATTTACACATAGTCCTTGAGCAATTCTTAGTTACTTATCCGGTACAAAATATTTATAACCGTACAAATAGATCCTAATTGGGGTCTTAACAGGATCTAATCCTTTTTGGTGTCAACGTGAAGTAGGTAATAAACACGTCAATCTAGATGAGATAATCACGTCGTGGCGATGCCCGGTGTGTGACATCGCAGGGCAACTGGCCAGAAGGAGGGTGTGACGAGAGGCAAAGATGCACATGAGTAGCACATATCACGTAGGCAAGGCGCGAAGCAGGCGCTAGGGTGTTCAATGGTCGGTTCAGTCCGATTTTCTAAACTTTTGGTTTGGTTTTCGATTTAACATATGCCCAATCCGATATCCGAATCGTTTTTAATTTGGTTCGGTTCAATTTTTCACAATACAGTTTGATTTTTTTGGTTAAAGACTTATTGAATGGAGAAAAGTATTTGTGAGTTGAAAATACAGAAAAATGACCATTGACCAAACTATATTCCAAAAGATTTTACAATTTTTTTGAAGAAACAAAAATGGTAAAAAAAATTAAATATGTACTTTAACAGGAATTAGAAGAAATGTAATTTAAAAAACAATTCTGTGGTTGTTTTAAATACGATTATATGACTCTTTAAAAAAATTGGTATACAAAAATAAATAAAGACTAAAAAAAAGTAAGATATTAAATTAAAACATTAGATATAGACGTAAAAAGAATAATCGATAAATATAATAGTTAAAAAAATAAAAAGTAAATATAGATTAAAATATAATGCATGGGTCCCTGCTTATTACAACACGGGTCCCCTGTTGTTATAAGCAGGGACCCCGACTATTTTACATCAAGGGTCTCTTGCTCTATGCAGGGCTCCCCTGCTTATTATATCACGGGTCCCCTACTATATATGGGAGCATGAGACCTCTACTATAAAAAAATGTTTCTATTAGGATTTGAACCAATGACCTATTACACAGACGTCTGCCACACAACCACTGGACTACACCCTACCCGTCCACCCTAACACGGATTGCATTTTATATATTCGTTTTATGTGAGTCAAATTAGTAAGGGTATAATTGAAGGTTCTCCAAATGAAGGCTATTTTTTTAAAGTTGACCCATTCAAAAGTCATTTACTTAAATAATCCGAAAACGCTCCTAGTCCTAGCATGAAAATAAAGATTTTAAGAAAAAGAGTAAATATAAAGCTAAATCGATATGGTCCGACCAGGATTCGATACCACACCTCCATAGAAAAATAATTGCTTGCAAAAGGCTACACTAATGACTAATTTTGTAATATATAAGATCGTCATATATTTTTCATATTAACTCCGGTTTTTCGGGTTTTCCTGTTTTTTTCTTGAAAACCGAAAATTGAACCAAAAAACCTAAATTATCAAATTCCTAAACTAAACCTGACTGAAAAAACCGAAAATTTCGGTTCAATCGGTTTTTTCGGGTTTATCCAAATCTTGAACAACCTTAGTAGGCGCGCAACAACGAGACTGTGCCAACTGAGGTTAATGGCGACACATTGTGTTGGTCTGACGAAGGTTAGGCGACATACATTGATGAACGATGGCAGCTGCTCGAGATTGATCTGATCAATGGTGGCATATGGAGGCGCACTGGATGCACACCTTGGTGTAGTCAGTGATTAACGACGGAGCCGACGGTGTCGTAGTCAGAGGACGATAGGAGCAGCTGAGATGTGCTTAGGCACAATGGTTTGTAAGAACGGAATAACAGCGAGGCAGCGTGCCTGTTGAAGCAAGGCAGCGTGCGTGTTGGAGCACGATCAGGCATAATGCCGGACTCAAGCGCGACGAGATGAAACACGGACGAGGAAAGAACTTGGTCAAGGCCGAAAGAAGAAGTAGGTTGAGATATTTTTGGAGTTTACACAAAATAGAAAAAGTTCAAGTTTGATTAGAAACCAACTTTATCAAGATCTTGAAAGGGTAGCGGTTGCTAATATTTTTAGGATTCTCTATCCATTCGATATTGAAAAACCTCTCATGATCCAAAAATCGGTGTGTCCCATGTGCCATATGCAGAAGATTCGAGGGGCTCCCGACGAAAATCGAGAGCATTCCGGGGATAAACAAAAAAAAATAACAAATCTCCAAGCACGAGTATATATGAAATTGAGATATAGGTCAAGTCGCTTTACCATTGTATGTTAAATAGCTTGCCTCACCACAAAATCTCGTCCCTAGCTAGCAACCATACATGCGTGCGTATACAGAACTAGATCGTCATGCCGACCTCGATCTCATATCTAAGCAACTCCAACAAAGAATGACTAGAGTTGTAGAGCTTTGAAGACGAGATAAGGTGTTCGCTTTATTTTCGAAAAGTTACATGAACGAGGCTGAGTTATCAATCATGCCATTTTAACGAGTGCTAACTTTCCAATAATACCTTCATATGTAGCATCATCCTATTACTCCATGTACACCCATGTGCTTAAGAGCACTTTAATCAGTAGCATAGATCTCTCTAAAATCTGGACAAGTCATCCATATTCTAGAAGGATCATTAGGTATTGGTTTATTTAATTAATTATGTCACATTATCAAATAAGGCTGCTTTAATTAATTAACATTATATTGACCAAGTCAATATTATTCATATGATCTTAGTCAAAGATAATTAATCAGGCCTTCCCAATTAAGACAACATATAAATAATAAAGGACGTGGACCATCTAAGTCTCACATGTGTTTTATCTCGGGCACATTTCCTTTGTTAAGTCCTTTCGACGAAACACAATATTCTCTCCGTTGACATAATCCCGATGATCCTTTTAAGCCACACTCTCCACGTTCATCTCAAAGGCACCATGAGGAATTCGTTAGTCTGGTATTATCTAATTAATCATGTGGTCTAGACATAACCCGTTTAAGAATGAATATGATCTAATCATTTCTTCGAACCGACTATAGATCTTTGCCAATGCGTATAAACTATATACTTCTGTCTCGATCGATCGGTCGAGAGAGAGTCATAAACTATATCAAACTCACTGGACTCCACGCTTTTGATAGAATAATGACGTGTGAAATTGCCAAACTGTCTTCCATATCCCACAACAGTCAGTTTATATTATTTATCTAAAAACTTCATAGTTTTCCGTCCTCGATCTCATATGACATGCATCTCAACTATTTACGAGACCGTGAATCCCTCTCAGCGATCAAAGTCCGCGATTATCCTTTTCCGTCAAGGCCCCATGTCGTTGGTAACCCATGTTCATTTCCAAACTATGCGGGCCTTAAAAAATAAGGCCACGACCCTGGAGTCAAATCAGTCCTTCAGCCTAAGGTTTACACCAGCTACTATATTTAGTCTTAAATTGTAGACTCTATGAGTAATAAGACATGTGATTGGTCAACTACGAACCGATGCTCAAGTACACTGATCCACGATCCAATATATTCATCCCATCACCTCCCACTTCTCAAGTGAGCAGTTGACACAACCAATACAGAGTTGTCGACAGGTAAGTCGTAGTCGAACTTCTAATGCTCTACTAGAGTCCTACGACATATGAAATTTTGTACTTGTGGGGATCGAAATATTTGTTGACGTCCTCTCTCATCAGATGTGAAATAAAGACTTAACTTCACATGCGGGTTTCATTTATTTATCGCATTATCAGATGCCAACTAAACTTTAAAAAAAATCGATAAACAATTTGCATTGCCTCACAATGAATAAAATATACTAGTAATAGAAGCACACTCTACGTGTATGCAACAAAATTTGAATTAACATTAAATTGAAATGGAAAAAACTATACCTTTGACAAAACCCAAACGTGTTGGGTCAAGACGTTAATTTATATTTTTGTTATTTTTTACTATTAATAATTGTAGATAAAATTGAGACTATGAAATTGACATACAACCATAGTTATGAACGTGGGTTAACAATTTATTTTTTTAGATGACTCGATTTAAAGTAAGTATTCCAACAATATTTGTATGTGTAGTATTTTTAGTTCATTAATTAGATCGTGGGTATATAAATATTTAAAAAAAATAAATTAGAACATTGAAATCGTGGGTTTCTAAATATAGTTCTTTAAAAATAATATAAATGGAAAATTGAATGCGGGTAGATAAGGTTTGTTTTTTAATTATAATTTTATGTAAAATATGATTGGTGGAAATCGATTGACCAATTTACTGTTTTAAACTCTTTCTTACCCTTAATATAAGAGTATAGATTTCATCCATAAAAGAAATACAATGTTTGAACAATATAGGAGAATATGTGTTATATTATTTCTAATCCTTGAATGATGGCATATCCGTAACATTCAAAACACGTCCGAGGCCTATAAATAGGCTTGGTTCAGCCTCACAAAGCACACCACATTCGGGCACAAAAACGAGCCATCAATGGTATACTTCTCGAGAGAAAAAAGAGTTTGAGTGTTCTCAACGTACCCGAGCGATATGTTCCCGTTGCGTAGGTTTCATGAATGAGATTGATTCAAGCGAGTGCTTAAGATCCCGGAATGTACTTAGGTGATAACAACGAAGACATAATAGGTAATTCGAGTCATATTCTTTCTCATAGATTTTGAGTGGGTGAAATCTAGGACGAGACGTGTTGCGTACAATGGAATTCTATGTAAATTATCTTGATAATAGAGTTAATGGTTTGTCATTGAGCTACTCCATTGGTCCACTTGTATAAGGATATCTTCTTTGTTTTCGCTTTCAAAGGAAGGCAACACATGTTCGAGAGGCTTATTGTGGAAGCAAGGAAATCGAGGGAGCAAGGAGCTTATCGATACGAGTCGGCCGTCGCAGCATTAGCGACGGGTGCGACATCCGTTGCTAAAAACAGTGACATTGTGTCCCTTGCACCGTGCGACAGTATTTCGGTCACAGCCTTTGGCGTCGGCACGCATAATTGTACGACGTTCTTTCAATCGCAAAACTTTAGCCACATACTCCCGTCCCAGATTTTTGTTGCTAAGTTTTGTTACGACTTTTCCGTCGCATGTTCCGTCGCTTTTTATAACATTTCTGTAGTGTGACGCGACTACGCGTTTCCCATTTCTTTTCTCTTTCCTCTGTTGCTTGATTTTTTCGACAACGCACGCCGCTCCTTGCGCCTTTGTGACCACCAAGATCGCTGCCATCTTGCTGTCGTGACCCAGAGCTAGAGTCGTCGAATTCCACCAGCTGCGACCATCAATGACCGTCGTGACTAGCTGTGACCCTTCGTGATCGGGTGTGACCCATCGTGACCCGATCTCTGCCCGTACCCGCTTTTCACTATCGTTGACACTCAGATCTACTCGATCTGATGGTATGATACGATATGTTTGTAACGGTTATTACTTCGTACACTGCTTTTACGATAATTTTGAGTTGTTGTTGTTATTGATTTTGGATGGATACGAACGAATTTTATGTTCCAATCTATCGGTGATTGTTGATATTTCAGGACAATAATCATTGTAATGATGTGTTATCCAATACGGATGGTGTTGTAGACACTCTGTTGACCTTGAGGAGTTTAGAAGGCGTGGTGTGGTGTAAGATTTCATGGTCGGTACACTTGCACGGTGTTTTAGGATATAATGTCGTTGTATGACGTCTATAGTTGTGGATGTCAAAAATTAGATCCACACTTAATAACAACGTGGATAAATGAGACGCACACAATCCACTTACCGGCGGGGAAGTCGACCGTTACTTTAGAGGTCGCCGGTATTTTGTGGCGCTCCTCGTTGATGGTACTTTCGTTAGCGGTGTGATCCATCGTAAGATGCAAGAGCAGTGGATCTATACTGAGCGGAGCTCACTGGTTACAGACCTGCAGAAAGTGCTTATCATGGGACCAAATTATCTTGGAGGAAGTTTGTGAACTGGTTAGAAGCCAAACTTATCGTCGACAAGAGCGCTAAGGTCGAGGCAGAGCAACATGCATACGAATATGCACTCTTACTCATTGGACCAATGATGTTTAAGGATTTTAGAGGAGGTAGTACGTCGACGACTTATCTTCCACTGCTCGAGAATATCGATGAGGTGCACATTTAAAGGTATGGTAAAGTCGTACTAGCTATCATGTACAGAGAGCTACGTACATCGTGTCAGCTGCTGAAGATGAATATCGGTGGAGCTATGTTGTTGCTTCAGGTAATTTATAATTTATATTTCTGTCCGTGCTGCCCAAATAGACTAACAACCTTAATAAAACTTTTTGTATATGTATGGCTTGGGTGTCATATTACCTGCACATCCCATTGTTACCCATCCTCGAGTGGAGATGGTACCCACGTCCTGGATAGAATTGAGTTTTCCATTAATGCACATGTTGTGAGGTATTGTGTAGTTATTTATTTACTTTTGTGAATCAATTTTTTTACTCCTATAAAATATGTTCATCTTTTTTAGATGAAATTCTCTATTGAATCATACCTACTCGACGCATTCTAATTTGCGAGTGATATGGGAGTCATGCAAGTCGACGGAGCAGGTTTCCATACAATGATCAAACACCACCATCATCACCGGTTCAGAATCACTAACGTCACTGTTGTGCATGTCTTCATGCATGATCTCAGGCTACACCATTGTCGAAATATTAGGAACACCTCAGCTACTTGAAGGCATATCATGAGAAGCGTGGAACCTAATGTTACTAAATCCTTGAGCAACAGCTAAGATATTAGGAAATGAGTATCTCGATGCAAGATTTGTGTATTCATCGAGGGCCTCTTCATTAAGATCGAAAAGGATGTTTTCAATTGTCGACAAAGACCTCAATATAATAAAGTTTGGCATCGGGATCCAAGAAGCACTCAAGCTCCATGTCATTGGAAATTCGTAAGAGCTTATAATACAGTCGAGAATATTGATAGTATTTTTCTTCACACGAACGGTTAAAGAGAAACACGTGTTTTCGACACAAGTCATCTCGTACGACTTGCTAAAAAAATGTGCGAAATTTGTATCACGATGAATTCGAAGAAAAACAACGGGTTGAACACTATATTGAATGGTGTTTGATTCATACATGATTTCACCACCAAAATAAAACTTGAATTTTTATAGACACCATTGAAAGTTTGTAGTTTATAAACTTGTGAAAATTAAGAGAAAATGTGCGCCTTAAAGTGGAACTCATCGTGTTTATTAAGCACAACATCGTGCTTGCTAAACACATCCTCGCACCTAATAAACATGACCTCAACTTTATCATAAGAAACTCGTGAATGATACGTCGTGTTCATGTAGAAGCGATTTAGAAACCACGTGAAAGAGTTGTTCCTTTATAATATTCGTCGCAGGTATTAAATGCGACATCGCTTTTACTAAACGCACCACCATGGGTGGATCTAGCATAGGGCCCGAGGGCTCAGAACATTTTGATCCGCCCCTACGCACTGCCTCGTCCATTAAACGCGTTGCGCAGGCACAAACTATACGTGTAAATTGGACCATTATGATCGCCGCCTAGGAAACACGATGTTGCTTCCATTAAACGCGACACTGATGCTAATACCCACGAAAGGTCATATTTTGTTAATACACGTCAAAAAAACATATTTTATTAAGCCATCTCCAACTCACAACAAAAAAATACAGTTAAATTTACATAAATATACAATTTCTACGTTGTTTTTTTACTCCAACTCACTAACAATTTTCTACTCTAATTTTTACTGCAGTCCATTAACTTTATTTTCTACACTAAAAACAACATTCCATACATATTATTACTCATTATTATTATAATTTATTTATAAAAATGAAAACATTATATAAATTAAATTTAAAATTATGCCTGAAAAATTATTTTTATTTATATTTTAAAAGTAAATAATAATCTTTATATATAAAATGTATTGTATAAATTACATTTTAATTTTAAAACAAATATACTCATATTCTCTATGTAAAAATAAATTTTTTATTTTTATTTCATAAAATAGAAACGAAACATATAGAATATTAAAAGACTTTTATAGTATTAAATTTTTTTATTTTAATGATATGAATTATTTTAAACATAATTAAAATAAGTTTGGATTTAAAAGAATAAAATAATAATAATAATTAAATTATAACTCTATTTTAAAGTTGAAAAATAGAGTTACTCTAAATATAGAGTATCACTGTTTGCAAACCTGTGATAGTGTTAAAATAGAGTACATATTGGAGAATAGATGTACGCTATTTTAGTGTTGTACACTAAAATGTAGTAACCATTAGGGTTTTTTAATAAAATAATGCCTTTTTATTAACTTATTAATAAAATAAGGCTGTTTTTAAAAGTATTAACAAAATAGTGTAAAATGCGGGTAATAGGCGCGACGTCGCACCCAATAGATGAGACACCGCATCCATTCGCAGCGACGGTCGTGAATATAGTTTTGACCCAATCAAATTGACATCGCTGTTAGGAGGTGTTTGTTTTGGGGTGATCCTCCAAAACATCATGGTGATCCCGCCATCACCTCCTCATCACCGTGTTTGTTTAGTAGGGGTGATGTGGCACCGGCTTGATGGAGGATCACCTAGGTGATCAAAATGAGGTGATATTCCAGCTTTTGGATTATCCCCAAAAAGTATGGTGATCCGCCATCATCGTGATGCGTGATATTTTCAATATGTTTTTGGACAACATTACCCTTTATACTTTAACATTCATTCCTCATATACCGTTATTTATATTTGTAATTACACAACTAACATATTTAAATATAAAAAATATATTTATGCTTAGATAAATAAAATAATTAAATATATATAATAAACTATAGTTAATTTACAATTAATACTTATTAAGCTTAAAAAATAAAAGAATTATATTGAATAATTATATATAATACTTATAAATAATGCTTAAAAATTAATAATTAATATTGAAATATTAATCATTATCTCGTAAAATATGACCTCAAAATGAACATCTTAACCCACTTTACCTACATAATATACATATGGTTAAATGACATTATAAAACATCACCCCACATCTCACATTGATAAACAAATACAATATTCAAATATTACCTTGATAGGTAAAATGAAATATCACCCCAAAACAAACATCGTGATGATATGTCATCTTGATCCACATCACGGTAATACATACATCACCGTTATGTGAGTATCACCGTGATGTTGGATCGCCTCAAACAAACATCCCTTAATGTTTGCGACGTTGTTGGTCTTGGACGTATTTCCTCGGACATATAATATTTTGATAATATTTAATACAAATCCAAACTCTCCTCACGTGTATATATAGTATATACTGTATTTTAACTTGTATAATATATTATTTTAATAGTGTAATCGAACCGAATGTCTCTCTAACAAATTTTTATATTTTCATTAATTCTAATTTTTTTAATTCTATATTCCATTCAATCATAAAATCATTGTAACTAAGAGATTTTCTTTTCTTTTCTACGTGAGTACCGTTTTTATTCGGTACTCGTGGTGTGTTCCGATTCTCACTAGTTCTTCTCAATCTTAGTAGTAACGCGGAAGTAATTACTACTTGGTACCGATAAGTGTGTGTGTGTGTGTGTTTGTTTGTAGATAACGCACAAAGATTGTTTCTGGAAGTTCGAAGTGTTAATAAACTCATACGTCTCCCATTCGCCGCTCATGGAAGGTATTCTTAGAAGTATGGTTTACTTTACAAGCATAACCTTCAACTACGTCTAGCTTATACTTCTACACCTAAAACATCTTTTTACAGTCAGTTGATTACAGACTTTCTACGAAAATTATGAACACAACTAAGTCTTAAGTTTGCTCTTGTTTTTGTTTTTGCTCGCTTGTTGCTTGTGTTCTTCTTGTTTGGTTCTTCAGCTATTTATACTGCTCGCTTCAAACTAGTCGTTGTGCCTCGAACGTTTGAATTGGCCTTGCAACATTAACTTCTTCCCGTTTCGGGTTCTATTGCGCTCAGTCTCTGCTCTGTGTCTTAGTACTGATTTTACCACTTTGGGTAATTTGACTTCCTCAGTTCCAGTACTCGTTGCATCCTTGCATTCAATGCTCCTCTGTTCGCATGTTGTCCTTTATGTCTAGCGTTGACTCCTTGTTCTTCCGGTCTTCGCCCTTCCTTCCGTTACTCGGCTTTGCTTCCGGGACTCAATTTAATAACCAAAACTTTAGATAGCTCATCAATTTCCCCCTTTTTGGTCATTGGCAAAACCTTCGCCAAAAAGCAGCCTTCTTAGTCCTCACCTCTATTTCTCGCTTCCCTAGCGAGTTTGGCCAACTCCTGTTGCGTCAGAGCTCTTCCATAAGCGATAGTCTTGATGTCGTGTAGACGTATGAGCTCGCGGAGTTGGTCTTGGGTGAGATTTTCTGCTAAGTCTCTAAGTACCCTCGCCGGGTAGATGCGCTCAAGGGGTCCAGCGGTTCTTCTCACGAGACCGACGGGCTGAAGCCGATCGTCAGGAATTACTAGGTCAATAACTTTTTCCCTAACCTCATCGCTCTTGATACTTGGCGCCTGAAATATAGGGTCGACAAATATTGAGGTTGAGGTTCTGACTCTCTTCATTGCGGGTACCGGAGGAGGGTCTGGTACAGTCCTTGTAATGTCAGAGTCAGGAACCGACGACTTTTTGGATGCAACGGCGGCTACATTCTTCCCCTTTCATTCCTCCTTTTTGTCAATCACTTCTTCGGTGTTGCTTTGTGTGGACAAATGTTCCACAACTGCAGCAAGTTGAGCTGAGATTACCTTCATCTCATGTGATAGACTTTCTTTGACATCTGAAAGCCCAACAACCAGTTCGTCCTGGCTTGCAACGATTACATCCACGCGCTGCAGCACTATCCCATGTTCCTTATTGGCGGTCCGAAGCTGGCGTCTCATATTGGAGAGCTTGCGATCGGTGCGTCGCACGTAGATCATGCTTCCGGATCCACTGGCACCAGCATCGAGAACCGAACAGAACTTTGAAGACGTAGGAGGAGGAGTCGGTTGTTTGGGCGTCATGGACTTTCTCCACATTGGGGTCAACCTCGCAGTGTCTACACCCGGTTCATCATGTTGAGGCGGCGTCAATGAGCGCACGTGTTGGAGAGAGTCGGGGATCACACCCTCTAGTTGGGGCAATGGAGAGGGGTTCCTTGGTGGAGAGGTTTTCCCTTGCGGCGAGTGGTGAGGTACAGATTCCTCAGCAACAGCATGAAGGATAATTTGATGTTGTGGAACCTGCGGAGTCCTTGGCGAGGACTGAGCTGATTCTTGCGGAAGTGGAGTGGAATGGGGCTTTCTGCTTCATTGGCAGGACTGGGAGGTCGTGGAAGAACCTTGAGCAGGATGGCTAGGACCGAAGTTAGCGCCACAGTTTTGTGCGTGTGTGACAGACCAACTTGAGGATTGACGATCGGAGTTTGGGAGGTTCCGATGCGTCCCGTCGTGAATGTGCTGAGATCCATGGAGGTCAGCGGTCTTCGTGCCTTGAGCTCCTCACGGATGGCTCCCAGTCGTGACTCAAGCCCCACCTTGTAAGCACGAAGTCGCTTGAGAACCTTGCCTTCGCGGAGAGCATCCTTAGAGTTGGGGTCGTAGTGTGACTCCCAATCATTAACGATGTTGGTCACGTGCTGATGACGCAGTTGTACTTCCAACAATTCTCATCATTGGATTAGAAATGAGATTGACTCGAATAATAACTACGTTATCAGTTGGTTCTCGGTCGCCATGGCCTGGCCACTATTCTTCTTGGAGATCTTAGCCAACGATGTCCCCATCATGACAGCCCAGCAATCCTCATACTCTTAGATGACAATCGTGATGACTTTATTGATTTTATCTTTAATTGCATGCATCACCACGTCGCAGTATGATTGCTTGGGAGGACTGAATTATTTCTTACCTTTGCCTCCGTCGTGTTTTTTCTTCTTGGTTGAGGTACAATTTCTTTCCTGATGACAACGGGCGGTAAGATTTGTGTAACCCTTGTCACAGGTCAGTCATCAGCCACGTTTGGCTGATTCGGGACCACTTCGGGGGCTTCAGCTTCATCAGTGCCTCCTAACAGAGTCTCCAGAGCAGGCTCACCCTGGACGATTGCTCTGGTCCCCACACTTGTGTCGTCTCCGGTCCTATGTGCGGGGATCTTTTCCATAAGTTGATGGAAGATCTCAGTTAGGATCGGAGAGGAGGCCCCTTGATCACTTTGGGGCGCCAAAGTCTCCGCAGGCAATCCGCCACTTTCCGCAGCTTCTTCTTAGGCGGAGGTGGTGGCGACGTCTGTGCCTCGACGGACTCGGTCGTGACAGGTGGAGATTCTATCTCTCGGACTGGGACAGATTAGAGTAGCACAACCAGTGGCTTCTTCTGTTATGCCTTCTTTTTGGCAGTCTTGGGCGGTGGGGAAGAAGCACTTGTCATTAGAGCAACCTTCTTTTTATTTGAAGGTGGTTGTGTTGGGTCGTTTGGGACGATGGCCAGGGGCTGTGGAGCCTCTCTCTTGGTCTCTTTATTTTCTTGGGCAGGACCACCTCTGGTAATGAGTGGAGGCCGATGATTCTTTCATCGGAGAGAGGGTGACGTCATGCGGTCCCTGAGAATTTGTCCCCACTTGCCTTCTTGGTCCTCACAACGCCTTTGAGGGCTTCACAAATGATTGAGTCTCAGTCGACATCGGCATGGGTCAGGATGGCCAGCATGGCGTCGATTTTTTTGCCCGTCTGCATATCGAATGCCCCAGCCTTGCCCAATAGCCCTTTGGCCACGATGTCATGAAGAAGACGCTACGATGGCTTCAGTACCATATTTTTGTCATAGTCCTTGAAGTCGGTGGCACTGAGGGACATGTGGATTTTTAAGTCGTCCCTGACATCAACAATAGCTTCTCGAAGCTTCGTAGTACCGGAGGTTGGTAGGTCGAAGATTTTGACGAACCAATCCTTAAGTAATCTAGAAGTGGTTCGTTCGGACAGTCGACCCCACAAAGTTGGATGAAGGGAGGATGGCTCACGCGTAGAACTCGTGCACATAATCGGTGTAGATCTCGCGGTCCTTGTCGAGAAAGGTCGCGAGACTAGATTCCAGAAGACATGTGGCCATTTGACGAACTTCGCCGTCTTCGGACTGTAGAAGCTCCATAACATCGACCTTGATGGCGACGCGCATGAACTCCATAGGGTTTATGGGTGCAGCGTTAGTGGAAGAAGACGATTTGGTTTGAAATTCTGGAAACGTGTATGAAGATTTCAAGGTTTAGATTTTGGAAGTTGAAGGATTTTGAGAGCGTTTGAGAGATTAGGGTTTGCAATTTGATAACGTGATAAAAAAGTGAAGTGTCGCATCCTTAAATAGGTAATATGGACGAGATAAAGGGATTTTTGGCATTTCATGATCTGTCAGAGTGATTTGACTACTCTTGCAAAATTCCTCGAACTGGCGGCGTCAGAGTGATGCCTTTTCAACTTCATTTCAGGAGAACGACTTCGGTCCTCTGCTCTGAATTACTTCCGAATATTTCTCGAAAACATTCTAAGTCTTTAAAATCACGTTCCCCTTGGCCAGTGCTCTCTTTGTACCGAAATTCCCTCTTAGTCTATGCTAGGGACTGTTTCCTGTTCTCTGATAATAGACGATTTTCGGTACTCTCATACTTGAGTTTTACTGTTTCCTCAGCTAAGTGTTGGTGAGGTCTAATACTCCCAGCGCGTTTCTGAAGGTGAGAAACTTAGCTTCACGCAATTGTTCGGTGAAGATGTCTGCCACTTATTTCTCAGTTCTCACATGTTCTATGCGAACATTCTTCTTGAGCACATGATCGCGAATGAAGTGATGCCTTATTTCGATATGCTTTGTTCTTGAGTGAAGTACCGGACTTTGTGCTATAGTGATGGCGCTAGTTTTATCACAGAATATGAGTGTATCTGATTTTTGAATCCCGTAAGTCTTAAGTTGATGGTGGATCCAGAGAATTTGTGAGCAACAACTCCCAGCCGCGAGATACTCAACTTCTGCCGTTGAGGTAACAATTGAGGTTTGTTTCTTGTTAAACCATGAGATTACCAGGTGTCCAAGAAATTGGCACGTTCCACTAGTGCTTCTCCTATCTAGCTTGCACCCGGCGTAATCAACATTTGTATATCCATATAGGGAAAACAAGGAGTCGTTAGGATACCATAGTCATATATTTGTAGTGCCTTTAAGATATTTGATAATTCTTTAAGCGGCAATGTAGTGACTCTCCCTGGGGTCGGCTTGAAACCTAGCGCAAAGGCATACCCTATACATAATGTACCGTCTGCTGGCTGTAAGGTATAATAGGGACCCGATTAACCCCCGGTACTTGGTTATTTCTACTCTAGTACCAATTTCATCTTTATCTAATTTGATAGATGAACTCATAGGGATTGTGGCCGGCGAACAATCTTCAAGCCCAAAGTTCTTTAAAAGATCTAAGGTGTATTTTTGTTGGCTGATGAAGATCCCTTGAGGATATTGCTTTACTTGCAACCCAAGAAAGAAGTTGAGTTCTCCTAGCATGCTCATCTCAAATTTGTCTTGCATGAGTTTTGATACTCTTTTGCACAACTTGAGGTCTATTGATAAAAAAATTATGTCATTGACATATATCTGTACTAGCAGTAGACCTCTCCCTTAGTGAACCGAAATGGTCTTGTCTACTACTCTAGCAGTGAAGCCATGGTCCTCTAGAAACCCTGAGAGCGTCTCCTATGATGCTCGAGGTGCTTTTTTCAAGCCATAGAGAGCCTTCTTGAGTTTATAGACATGTTTTGGCTTATCATGACTTTCAAACCCTGGAGGTTGAACAACATATACTACTTCAGATACGCCATTTAGGAAGACACTCTTTACATTCATCCGATATACATTGAAGTCTTTGAAGGCGACATATGATAGAAAAATCCTATGGCCTCGAGTCTCGCTACCGGTGCGAAGGTCTCATCATAATCGATGCCTTCTTCTTGCCGAAACCAGTGGGCAACTAGTCTGGCTTTGTTCCTCATGACTATGATGACATCCTCATTAACTTTGTTATTAAATGCCAATTTTGTCCCAATTAATGTCTGAGTGGTCGCGGTACCAAGGTCCATACTTCGTTTCTTTCAAATTGGTTTAGTTCCTCTTGCATTCCAGCGATCTAGCTATCATCATTGACTGCGTCTTCCACCCGGGTAGGCTGTGTTTGCGAGATAAAGGTGTTAAAAAGATTTTGAATAGACTTCTTGGTCCTCATTGGTGCCTTTGGATCTCTTATTATTAGTTTGGATGGATGATTAAGTCTGGTTCGGTTCCACTTGATATGTTCCTCCTAGCACTTGTATCCTATGAGATTTCTTGTTCGGTACCGACATTTTTCGATACTGCATTAGAGTGTTCTTCTGTCGTTGCTGGATCCGGTCCTACGTTCGCCTCTGCTGGTTTGTCGTCAGTATTGAGGACCGTTTCTGCTGTAGTATCGAGAATCTCCGGTACAACTTCTTCCATGCAAGGCTCAATTCTCCATGTGCTTTCTTGCCTTAATGTTGAATTTTCCACTCCTTCATCGTCACTGGACTCCTCTATATCTGCCTTTTCCAGCATCTCACTTAGACGATTTATGTTAGTGGGAGAGCTATCATCTTCTTGCGATTCCTCGAACACTACATGAGCAGACTCTTCGATAGATAGTGTTTCACAGTTGAATACCATGTAGGCCTTGCTCACAACAGAGTACCCAACGAAGAATCCTTTATTTGCTCTGTTTTTGAAGCCAGAATGATGACTTCGGTTTAAGTGTACGTAACACCAGCTTCTGAATGTCTTGAAGTACCCAACTGAAGGTACATTTCCCGTCCAGATCTCGTAAGGTATTTTTCCGAGACTTTTGTAGATCATTGAGCGGTTCTGAGTGTAGCACGCTGTGTTTACTGCCTCTGCCCAGAATTTCTGAGATATGTACGCATCTGCTAGCATAGTCCTAGACGCTTCTTTCAACGTGTGATTTCTTCGTTCAACAACTCAATTCTGTTGTGGTGTCCTGAAAGCCGATAACTCATGGCGAATGCCATGGTTCTCAAGAAAATCGTTAAGTGTGGTATTTAAAATTTCGGTACCCCTATCACTCCTGATTATGTTGACCTTCCGATCTGCTCATTTTGTAGTCTTTTACTTAACTTGATCAACAAGAGTGATGTTTGATCTTTTGTTCTTTGAAACAGTAGCCAAGTGCACCTTGAGTAGTCATTTATTAGTACAAGAGTGTACTTGGCCCCACATAGACTTGGCACTCGTATAGGACCGAAAAGGTTCATATGCAATAGATCTAGGCAGTGACTAGAGGTTGTCCTCTCTCTGCTATTGAAGGTAGATCTTACTTGCTTGCAAAGTTGACAAGTCGTACATATCTTTTCTTTAGAGTAACTTAGCTTGGGTAAACCATGTACTATGTTATTGAGCTTAGTCTAGATAGGGTTTCAAATTCAAATGATTCAATCTTTTGTGCAACAACCAACTTTTTGAGCTCTAGGCTACTAGACATGTGGTGATGGTATAGGTTCCATTGGTTCTCTAGCCAATGAGGACCGTTTTTCTGAAGGATTGATGACTTCGCATCTATCCTTCTTAAAGTCACAAACGTATCTGTTGTCGCATAGCTGACTTATGCTTATTAAATTGTAATGTAAATTCTTCACAAGACATATGTTGTCGAGTGTGAAGTTGTCATAGACAAACCTACCCTTCCATATGACTTTACCTTTACCATTGTCACCAAAAGTGACAGTTTGGTGAATGGTTTGATGTCGGTGAGGAACCATGGGTTCCCTGTCACGTGCTTGCAACAACCGTTGTCCAAGTACCGACTGATCTCATTCTTGTGAACCTGTACAAAGTGGATAACGATACCCAACATTTATCTTGGTCTTTGAGCCAGTAAGTTTTTGGGAACCCAAATTTGGATGACCTTGAAATGTCTCCCAGTATATGGGTCTATAAGTACCTTAAGTCGAGGATTTCCCCTATGTTGGTGCTTAGGCCCCCAACGATCAGTTTTAGTTGGGTGAAGACGGTTACCTTGAGTACCGGAACTTCCTTGGAACCGGTTCCGGTACCCAAGGTTATTCCTACCTGTTTCCCTGGGTACAACTTATTTTCAAGTTCTAGGCTTAGACTTGTAACTCGAAGACCCTAGTGACTTCCCAACTTTCGGGGAAGTCCGCTTGCGTGTGTGGATCCTTGGAAGCTTGGGTTATATCCAAGTCCAAATTTCCTTCTATCCACGGTTGGTGAGGACCGGTTCAACCACTTCCTCTGCATTCGAGGATTTGATAAACTTAATGGAACTTTTGGACTGGAGTAGAGTGTTTTGGGGATATGGGGTGTATCCTAGCTCTGTCTGTCACTAGAACTTTTTAACATTCCTTGAGGATTCATTCATCTTTGGGGGCCTCGTTCTCGGGTCTACGTGACATTGCATCAACTTTAGCTTGAGCGATAGCATCACTTTCAGCAGTGCCAGTGACTACTGGGACCGTTTTGGGAGCGACTTTAATCTGAGTGGCAAACGTTTGATATTCATTCGTCATCTCATGAAGAGCTTATACTAAACCTTCACGAGAAAATCCAGGTTGTAAAAGTCAAATACCTCATCCTGATCGAAGTTGGGAAAACTCATGCACTCGATCTCGTCGTCACTTAATTCTTGTTCAGATTCTGACTCTTTTGAGTCAGTTTCAGCCCACTTTGTCTTGCTATCCTCTGCCATGAGGACTTTCCTTTTTCCACGAACTTTCTGTTTGCATCCTTGCCCCTGTCGTTTCTTGACTTCTTGCAATCGCTATGAAATGACCTTTCCTGCCACAATTAAAACAGGTCTCATTATTTTATTCTCTTTTGTATTATTTTTCTTACCCATATATGGTGAATAAGAGGATTGGTTCCTCTGCGGACTTGGATGTGCTTTCGGCGGCTGCCGGCCTTCACCGGTTGTATGGGGATCGATTCCTCCATCCTGGTTTGCAGCTCGAACTCGCAGGCTTTAAGATTCGCGAAGAGATCTTGCAGCTCTAGTCTGCTGAGATCATTGACTTCCCTCATAGTCATGGTTTTGACATCCCATTCTCTGGGAAGTGCCTTCATGACTTTTGGCAATGTCTCTGTATTCGACGATCCTTCCGAGTGCGGAGAGATCGTTGATAATAGCGGTGAATCAGTCCTTGAACTCCATCATCGTCTCCCCAGACTTCATCTTGATAGAGTCGTATTTTTGAATGGCCACAACGAATTTATTTTCCCTCGTTTGGTCATTTCCTTCACAAATCGGGCATAATTTTGTCTAGACTGCACTTGTTATATCTTGCGCATCACTTGTCGAAATGTTTCGGTATCCAGCGTCTTGAATATCGTGTCCTCGACTACTTTGTCTAAGTTCACCAGCTTCTTCTCAGCGTCTGTCCATTCGCTCTTTACTTTTGGAATCTGCTGTGGCTGAGAAGGATCGATAGTGTGAGCAGAGTTTATTTTCATGAGGGTGGGAGGTCCATCAATGACTATATCCCACATGTCTTCATTTTGGGCAGATAGGTGGGTTTCCATTCGTACTTTTCACTCCATGAAATTTTCTTTGTTGAACGGGCATTTTGCTGTAGGTACTCATTTTGATGATTGAGAATATCCTGCTCTGATACCACTTGTTAGGATCGGGACCAGTAGGTTAAGTGTTTAGAGGGGAGGGGGGGGGGTGAAGGAATCCTTATAGATTTTTCTTTTCTTTTCTACGTGAGTAGTTTATCGATACTCGTGGTGTGTTTCGGTTCTCACTAGTTCTTCTCAATCTTAGTAGTAACATATATGTAATTACTACTTGGTACCGGTAAGTGTGTGTACTTGTGTTTGTTTGTAGATAACGCACAAAGATTGTTTTTGGAAGTTCAGAGTGTTAATAAACTCCTATGTTTCCCCTTCTTCTGTCAATGAAGGTATTCTTAGAAGTATGGTTACTTTACAAGTATAACATTCAACTACGTCTAGCTTATACTTCTACACCTACAACTGCTTCTTACACTCAGTTGATTACAGATTTTCTACGAAAATTATGAACACAACTAAGTCTCAAGTTTGCTCTTGGTTTTGTTTTCGCTCGCTTGTTACTTGTGTTCTTCTTGTTTGGTTCTTCAGCTATTTATACTGCTCGCTTCAAACTAGTCGTTGTGCCCCGAACGTCTGAATTGGCGTTAGTAGCATTAACTTCATTTCTCGTTTCGGGTTCTGTTGGGCCCAGTCTCTGATATGTGTCTGAGTATTGATTTTGCCACTTTGCGTAATTTGACTTTCACAGTTCCAGTACTCGCTGCAGCCTTGCATTCAATGCTGTTCGCATGTTGTCCTTTATGTATCGCCTTGACTCCTTATTCTCTTTCCTCCGGTATTCGCCCTTGCTTTCGGTACTCGCCATTGCTTCCAGTACTCAGTTCAATCACCAAAACATTAGATACCTCATCAAAATCATATTAAATAACAATGATTTTATTATTTGGTGGAACATGTATTTAAAATTAGAAAAAGAATTAAAAAAAATCTCGTAGAGGGCATTTGGTTCAAACATTCTATTAAAATAATATACTATAGATGAAGTTACATTAAATACCTTACTACATGCACGAAGGCTGAAAGTTTGGAATATACTACACGCCCTAAGCTATCGCATCTAATGGTTGCGGCGTCGCATCTATTGGTGCGATGTCGGGCCTATTACTCGCATTTTACACTATTTTGTGAATACTTTAAAAAACGGCTTTATTTTATTAATAAGTAAATAAAAAAGCATTATTTCATTAGAAAAGCCAACCATTAGAGATGCCACATAGTAAATAAAAACACATTTAATCAGAAAACCTACTCTCACGCGCTTCAGTGCAAGTCTCTTCCCCTCAGTTTTCAGCAAACTATGCAACCATCCGAACTCCAAATAATGGACCTTTTCACCATTTTGGAACTAACAAACATAATTGAGTCGGAGGCAAGGCCCATGTATATATATAATAAACATCGTACGTTATCTGCATTTAATACCTTTTTCTTTTTCTTTTTTTGTTTCTTTTCACCGCCTTTTTACATCTAATCAGATCAAGTAAATAAATTCACACTGGAAAGGCACAACCAAGAAAAACACCCACTGTACTACAGTCGTAGGAATAACTCCAATGGTGTCTGTGGCTGTCTCTGACGAACGTGAACCTGCAACATCATGCATGCTCGGAAACGATCGTCGGCACCGTGGTCGTGATCGTCGAGGCGAGTCGGAGAAGGAGTGTGGCGTCTGCGTTGATGCGGCGGTGGTGATGGCGGACTGCGTGGCGGTGTGCTGCTGCCCCTTTGCGGTTGTGGATATCCTCGTTCTCGCCTTGCTGAAGCTTCCCCTCGCGGCGGCTCGTAAGCTGTGCGCACGAAGGAGGAACAGGCCCATGGTGTGTGGCAAAAAGAAAGGTCGTCGTCGGGGCCGTGGGGAGATGGATGAAATTTCCGAGAAGGTAATAAGGGTAGAACGGGGAATTCACGCGTTGCGTTCTTCTTCTTCTTCTTCTTCGTTACAAGAGCTTAGTAATTGTGGTGAAGGTACCGAGGACGACAACGCGTTGTTCGAGTTGTGTGACGAGGTTCGTGATCAAGTTGGGTTTGGGAGGGTTTCTATTACTGGCAATTAATTAATTGATGTAATGATAAATATTTTCCCAAGTTTTTATTTTACATTCAAGGGTTCAATATACAAATAGTGATGTAATGAATTGTTATAGTACTTAACAAAATAAGACTGATCATACGGAAGTAATAAGGTTTATGCGATTATATTATCAACAGACAGCTGGAAAGTTTATAATATTACAACAATTAGGACTATAGCAGAACAAGTTATAACTAACAATTATATTGAAAAGCCCGGTATGTGAATCACCAAGTGTTCTGATGCAAAACTTATAGATCAAACAAATTGGAACCACCAACAGAACGGTATACGGCAGCCAACTAGGGTTTAACAATAGTATAGTGACTTGTGTTTCGTTTCGTGAACTTACTCGGGGACCAACTCATATATCTAGAAGTCATAATGAATTTGCCCATAAATAAACTTATCATATATATATATAATATATATATATATATATATATATATATATAGTCCATCTCCGATGAATTCTACATACAGTATAAATTCGATAAATTAATACTCGATTATTTAATAAACTCTTTAATACTCAGGGATAACGTCCAAAATTAATAAACTCGCAAAAATGATAAGATAATACATTTTTTATAACTTCTATAAGTCTCATATAAACCATAAATTAATAATTCCTTATATACTAAATAATACTTTTAGGGAAATTTTGACTGGTAACTCCGTACATAACGCTTTTTCAGTTGAAGCTGCTCAAACTATGTTTCAATCTAGGTGGTTACTCATGTGTTTACGGTTTCTCCAAATAGTGCCCAAACTATTTTTCAATTCTTGTAGTTACCTTGTGTTTAGGGTTTTTCCTGTTGGCGTCCAAAAAAATTGAGCAGTTACTATGTATAAAACGTGATCGACAATGGCATATAATGATTTTTGTACTACAAGCTATACTATATATAAAACATGACCAACCACATATTAATTGTTTGATTTATTTGGACATCAAATGTAAAAGACTTCAACACCGGAGTAACTCTTGGAACTTAAAATAATATTGTAGGGGTACCGATTGAGACTGAAAAAGCCTTTTAAACGTAGGGGTACCTATTGAGACTGAAAAATAATTTGGAAACCAGTTGGAAAAGCCTTAAATGCAAGGTTACTTTTCAAAATTTTCCCTATTTTTTTTAAGGTTTAAAGGACTCAATTTTCTATTATTTTTTGTTTAAATGAATTTAACTTTGAATCTCGTCTCTAATAAGATATGAATCGAATGATTTTGTCAAATTGAGCCCTTCATTTGGTATATGCACATGGTATGGTAATTAAATGTAAGTTTAAAATGTATTTGAAAATTGAACATTTCATTTAAATAATAAATATTATTTAATATATAAATTAATAATAATTCATTTATTGATTAATTAATAACTCTTTTAATTAAAGTTTCATGGTTCCAAGTTTATTAATTTATAGAGCTTCTTCTACTGTAACTAGTTAACACGACATGCGTTATTTAAATAGCAATAGATCTTTACTAATATAATTGGATCCTTCGCTGAAGTATAATATCTGTACACGTCTAAACAAATACACAATACATGTACAGCCACGTATCCGAAGGGTGTAGATATATAACTTTAAGTCCCAACCCTACATCAACTGTGTTTAATCAACAACATGAACATAGTCCTGATAATTTACGTACCAAATATATTCTTCATTTTCTTTATCTATAATATAGAGGAATGCAAACTTTCGTCTAAATGTCCTAGACGATCGCATGTAATGCCTATTTTTAGCAATTTTGCATCACGAACACTGCGTGCTAACCCTTTTAGGCGATAGGTACTACTAAATATTAAATACCTTCTCATAATAAGGACAAAAAACATATGCATAACGTCAGAATTATATTTTACCCAGAATCATTAGGACGGGGAAAATGCCGTTACATTGAATGATAGTGTACTTCTTGTATATATATCTATGCCAAAAGATTTACTTACTCGTTGGCGCCTAAAATGTATCGCGTGCAACAACAAGAAATATTTTGCCAGAAAATCCGATGATTGACCGAGCCAATGTTCCCTCCTCTTTCTCCTTCTAAATTCTAGGACGCTGCAAGAAACAAACGGTTAGAGGGGTGACTGAGCGGTTTGCTTCCTTCGTTTTTTTTTATTAGGAAATTTTTAATCCCGACATATAGTTTCTCGAATAATGAGAATAACATACAAGATAAAAGAATAATTTTGAGAGTGAATAGTGAACACGAGAGTTTACGTAGTTCAGTCAAAATAACATACTTCCACAAGTCGGATGGTTGAGCTTCTTTAGTATATGGAGATGATTACAAACATGTATACCTTGTAAAAATTCGGTATATCTTTTCTATTATATTAATGGTGAGGGGTGGCTATAAACTGTGGTGTATAAAATATATTCCAATTTGACCCGTCTTTTTGTACTTTATTTTTATATGTATTTAGACCTCAATTTTTTATTTATTACAATTACATCATCACAAATAATTATTTTAAGAATATTATTTCATCGGTTAAATATTATAAATTAAAAATAACTTAAAATATAAATTAATATTAAATATTTATATTTGGGCACACGCATCGAGTGTGCAAGAATACTAGTATAAATAATTATTGTGACTAGGAATAAGAAAAAAATGATAAAAGCTCGAATAATATCCTATCGAATCTATTCATTGGCAAAAATGATTGGAAATACTTGTTTTGGTGTGATTTTGAGCTTGATTTTGACCTAATTTATAGGAGAAACTAATCGTGTGCGAATCGACACAAACCTTTGAAGTCTTCCTCAAATATTCACAGTCAACTCTATTAATACCTTGTCCGATTCAACTACCGTCCATTAAAACTAGTTCGAAGAAGTTGATTTTTGAGTCCGATTTTTCTAGTTTATGTTACCAGCCAAAGAATTCGGACTTTGAATGTTTGAATAAATTTTGACTTTGAACAAATGTCACATTCTGTTAGGATATTCTGAATTCCCGATAATTTAGTTGCCTGAAAAATGATGATGACAAATAAAATGAAGAAAAGTAATATGACAATGAACACAAGAATTTACGTGGTTCGGTCGGAATGACCTACGTCCACGGGCCGGAGGGTAGAACTTCTTTATTATGTGGAGTGATTACAGACACGTACACCGAACGTGATACACAAAAGTAGCTACAACAATTTTAGGAGTAAGTTACAAAGAAATAATCGGAGAAGAAGATCGGCGTTGTGGTGGTTTTTTCTCCTTCACCGAGTGCCTATTTATAGGCGAGCTCCTACATCCACTTTTCATGTGAACATAAGAAAATATAATCCATCACGTTTCTTTTGACCTCTCATTTCGGCAGCCGAAAGCAAGGAGAAATAAAACTCCTTTCATTTATTGCTGACCCACGCTAAGAAGAGAAATCTTCTTTAAATTGATTGTTGTGACAAAAAACCTTATATTTGAATATTCAAAGCAAAGGTCATTTTAACAATCTCCACATTGACCTTTGATTCCGAAAATTACTCCACCTTTATTTAGAAATACCTCTGTCTCTATTTCCCTCCGACCATAGCCCCGACCGGCTAGTTCACCGTTTCTGAAATACTGGTCAAGTCCAAGCAATGCTTGAACTTGGAAACTGGAAGAGCATTCGTAAACATATTTGGAGGATTATCCTTCGTGTTGATCTTCTTGATAAACACCTTCTTATCTGCAATGATATCACAGATAAAATGATATTTGACATCAATATGCTTAGTCCTCTCATGATACATATGATCATTAGTCAAATGAATTGCGCTTTGACTATCACAGTAAATAGTAATGACTCATAGAGTTAATTCGCTGAATAATCCCTTCAACCATAAAGCTTCTTTGATCGCATCGGTAATGGCCATATATTCTGCTTCAGTAGTAGATAGAGCCACTACGTATTGTAGAGTAGCTTTTCAGCTAACTGCACAACCTCCAATAGAGAATACATAACCTGCAAGAGATCGTCGTTTATCGAGATCACCTGCGTAATCTGAATCAACGAAGCCAACGAGAGTATCACTGTTTCTGCCGAACTCCAAACAAGTGCTTAGAGTACCCTTTAAGTATCTGAGGATCCACTTCACTGCCTGCCAGTGTTCTTTTCCGAGATTAGCCAAATACCTGCTAACAACACTAACAGCTTGTGAAATATCAGGACGTGTACAAACCATTGCATACATAATACTGCCGACTGCACTAGAGTAAGGAACTCGTGCCATATAATCTTCTTCCTCTTCTGATGATGGTGACTGAGCAGCAAATAGCCTATAATGGCTAGCGAGAGGAGTACTTACTGGTTTGGCATCGTGTATGCCAAATCTCTCCAAAATCTTCTTGAGGTAACTCTCCTGGGCCAGGTGTAACGTACCAGCTCCTCTATCACCTCTAATCTCCATACCAAGAATCTTCTTAGCTGCTCCCAAATCTTTCATCTCAAACTCACCGTTCAATAAGGCCTTCAACTGGTGAATTTCTGCAAGATTCTTAGCTGCAATGAGCATGTCATCAACATATAATAGCAGATAAATGAACGAATTGTCATTCAACTTTCGGAAGTAAACACAACTATCATACTTGCTCCTGAGAAACCATGATCCAATATAAAAGAATCAAACCATCTGTACCACTGTTTGGAGATTGCTTTAATCCATATAAGGATTTCTTCAACAAACAAACTTGGTCTTCTTTTCCTTTAACTATGAAGCCTTCAGGTTGCTTCATATAAATATGTTTGTCTAAATCGCCATGTAAGAACGCTGTCTTGACGTCAAGCTGTTCTAATTCCAAATCAAACATGGCAACGAATGCAAGCAATACACGAATAGAGCTATGTCTAACAACAGGTGAGAAAACATCGTTAAAATCAATACCTTGTACCTTACTATAGCCTATCGCGACCAATCGTGCTTTATACCTTGCATCGTCTGAACCAGATAAACCTTCTTTCTTCTTGAAGACCCATTTACAACCGACTATTTTCTTTTTCTTCGGCGGCGACACAAGAATCCAAATACCATTCTTGTGCAGAGACTCAATTTCTTCATTCATCGCTACCAAACACTTATCAGAATTGACATCTTGAATTACCTCCGAATAGGTAGAAGGTTCACCGCCTCCACATGTTTCTCGTGCCATTGATAAAGCGTACGAACCTAAATTCACGTACCGCTGTGGTAGTCGAATCTCACGTCTCTGTCTGTCTCTGGCTATAGAATATTACTGCTCGATTCATCTTCAACAAGATCTGAATCTGGTTCTGGTTCATCATCTGGATCTATTGAACTCGTAGCAGGGTTATCTGAAGAACCTTTATTGCTCTCGAGCTCCACCTCGTTCTGTACACTATCATCCTTTTCTTGACTAGAAGAACTAAAAGACTCTTTTCTAGGATACAACATAGATGACTCGTCAAATGTAACATATCTGCTAATTACGAATTTTGGTGACTTGGGATCAGGATTATATAATCTATATCCTTTCACCCCTGAAGCGTAACCGAGAAAAATACACCTTTTAGCTCTAGGCTCTAACTTTCCCTCGTTTTCGTGCATATAAGCTGGACACCAAATATTAATAAATTAGAGTAATCAGCAGGAGTACCTGACCATACTTCCTCGGGAGTCTTGAAATCGATAGAAGAACACGGTGAGCGGTTGACAATATAACATGCAGCCGCAATAGCTTCTGCCCAAAAATCATTTGTCAACCTAGCATTAGAGATCATACACCGAGCTCTCTCCAATAGTCCGGTTCATGCGCTCGGAAATACCATTCTGTTGAGGCGTCATTCGAACAGTGTGATGTGGAACTATACCTTCGTTCTTGTAGAATTCGTTGAAATCATTTCCGCAAAATTCTAAGCCATTGTCTGTCCGCAACCGCTTAATTTGTTTTCCTGTCTGCTTTTCAATCAAAGCTTTCCATTTTTTAAATGTTAAGAAAATATCACTCTTCTGTTTAAGAAAATAGACCCAAACTTTCCTTGAAAAATCATCAATGAAAGTCAACATGTATCTTGCACCACATTTGGACGGAACACGAGAAGGACCCCATAAATCAGAATGAATACAGTCCAAAGTACCTTTCGTCTTATGGATTGCTGGCGATTTGAAGCTAACTCGTTTCTGGTTCCCGAAAACACAATGTTCGCAAAAATCCATCTTACCAGTACTTTGATCGCAAAGTAGGCCCCGCTTGCTCAAAATCGTCAAGCCTTTTTCTCCCATGTGTCCAAGCCTCATATGCCATAATCTCGTAGTATCAACCTCCGGGGATGTCGAAACTGCAGCGGAACCTGTAACAATAGTTCCCTACAAAATATATATATTTCCAGACTAGCAAGCTTTCATCACGACGAGGGCACATCTAACAATCTTCATAATTCCACCTTCACCTGAGAACCTGCACCCTTGAGATTGAAGTGTGCCTAAAGAGATAAGATTTCTCTTCATAGCTGGAACATGTCTGACTTCTGTGAGCGTTCGGATGATTTCGTCGAACATCTTGATTCTAACTGTACCTTTACCAACAACTTTACATGGGGCATCATTCCCCATCAAGACGTATCCACCATCGAAAGCTTCATATGTGGAAAAACAGTCTCGACTGCGACTTATGTGGTAAGAACATCCCGAATCTAAGATCTACTCACTATCAGACCTGACAATATTTGCAGTTGCTACAAAAATAGTTCCATCGCTCTCATCTGCAGCTACGCTAGCTTCGGCGGGTTTGTAATTTTGCTGATTAGTTTTCTCCTTATTTTTCAATTTATAACACTCAGTTTTGATGTGGCCCTTCTTCTTTCAATAATTACAAAGTTTATTTTTGTATCTGGATTTCGACCTGCCCTTAGACCTGCTATTATCAGCATCTCTATTTTCTGGCATACCCCGAACAAACAGACCCTCTGCCTAATTACCACTAGATTTCCTTGTTATATCCCTATCAATCTGCTCTTTCGATTGTAAAGCAGATTTGACACTACTATAGGAGATAGTATCTTTCCCATATATTATAGTGTCTCGAAAATGGTTTAAAGATGAGGGAAGGGAGTATAACAATATTATCGCCTGATCTTCTTCATCCACTTTGACTTCTACGTTTGCCAAATCAATAATTATTGAGTCGAATTTATCGAGATGCGAGAGTAGAGAAGTACCTTCCGTCATTTTCAAACTGTGTAGCTTCTGCTTTAAAGAAGCCGATTCGCCTTAGTCTTCTTCATGTAGATAGCTTTTAACGAATCCCACATACCCTTGGCCGTCGTCTCCGTAGCAACTTCTTGTAATACCTCGTATGAGAGATTCAAGATAATTGCTGATCTGGCTTTCTTGTCCAGTTCTTTAAATTGCTCGTCTGTCATTTCCTTGGGTTTCTTCGCGTTGTCTTCAAGCGCCTGCTCACAACCGTCTTGAATGAGTATGACCTCCATCTTGAGACTCCACATCGCAAAGTTGACATTTCTATCGAACTTTTCAATCGACATTTTTGTAATCGTCATGGTGGCTAAAAAATAAATTGGGAAATTGGCTCGCCGTGGACCGTAAAACCTTTTTGATATCTTTTCTGATGTGGAAGATCAGACAAAGCTGCAACCACATAGCATACTAAGAATACCGATAATGCGAGGCTCTGATACCAATTTGTTAAGATATTCTGAATTCCCGATAATTTAGTTGCCCGAAAAATGACGATGACGAATAAAATGAAGAAAAATAGTATGACAATGAAGACGAGAATTTACGTGGTTCGATTGGAATGACCTACGTCCACAGGCCAGAGGGTAGAACATCTTTATTATGTGGAGTGATTACAGACACGTTCACCGAACGTGATACACAAAAGTAGCTACAACAATATTAGGAGTAAGCTACAAAGAAATAATCGGAGAAGAAGATCGGTGTTGTGGTGGTTTTTTCTCCTTCACTGAGTGCCTATTTATAGGCGAGCTCCTGCATCCACTTTGCATGTGAACATAAGAAAATATAATCCATCACGTTTCTGTTGACCTCTCATTTCGGCAACCGAAAGCAAGGAGAAATGAAACTCCTTTCATTTATTGCTGACCCATGCTAAGAAGATAAATCTTCTTTAAATTGATTGTTGTAACAAAAGACCTTATATTTGAATATTCAAAGAAAAGGTCATTTTAACACATTCTAACACCTTTTGTATTTTTTGATTGTAATAAAGATCGTGTCTTTTCATGATGAATTTGTCGGGGTATTTATGACGGTAATTCTACAATACCAATACCCAATTCGTAACTATCCCTGCAACGATCGTCTTTTGGAAATGAAAAAGAGCAATTGTCTTGGCAATCATCCCGAGCCTCTCATCAAGATCTATTTGTTGTTCTATTTTGTATTATCTTAGTTTTGGGGCTTGATTGCAATTTCAGATATTTTAGGGACTAAAATATAAATATACCAAAATATGCGTTTGGTATATATAAGTGATTGTGAATAGCTTGAGATGTAAGTAACACAATATTGTAAAAGTATTCAAGTGATATTGAAGATTGAGCTCCTAATTGAAGATTACCCGAAGTACACCATTCCACACCTAATCGGTAATTTAATTCATACTTCTTCGATATTATTCATTGTTCCGGAAAAATTTGTCGATATAGTTATACCCTTAAAGACCATTTGATTCATAATTAAGATTTACCTTGTTATTATGATATGTCAAAATTGCGAGTTTAGTACTAAAAATCTTTCCTTTAATTACTTTAACGTATTTCCTTACTTCACAAGTGTGTTTCTAGGATATGATATATGAATCTAAAATATTTTCTTGTGATTTAGTGATTTCACATATATCATTCATGTCTTACGACTTTTCTTGAGAAATTTTACCCCAAATCAAATGATGTAGTATTTTTTTAATAAAATTTCTTTTATATTTTATATTTTTTTTCCAATTTTTTATCAATAGTTTTTCATTTTTTTTTTCAGTTCTCTTTCTATTCTTTTTTCTATTTTTCTATTTTTTTTACATTTTAAAAAAAAAACACATATACATATATATGCTTATTTGAGGGGTAACACAATATTTTTTTTTCAAAATCTGTATTTGATTGAGAAATTAAGGGGGAGAAAGTAATATTCAAAACTTGTGAACATTTTTCTCGATATCCTTTTCAGTCCGTGTAAATCTTTCTCGGCAAATATATACTCTTACGGTTATTTTTCTTTATCGAGAAACTTTTTCGCAAAACGACTTCAATACGAGAAAATTTCGTGCAAAACCCTACATTCGATTTCTTCATCGATCGCGAAAAGCTTTACTGCAAAATCAACCAAGAAAAATCGAATCTTCACTACACATTACATCTGTTAATCTTCGTTTTTCTGCATTTTCAGACCTTCTTGCTTGATCTTCAGAAAAACCGATTTCGAATTTTAAATTTCATTCAATTTTTGTGTGTAATCGCTTATGATTTTTGTTTCGGATATGTGTTTTGATGTATTTTCGTTTCAAGTTAACCAATTTCCATACCCAGATTACTTGTTTTTGTAGGATTTGCGGGTGATGATGAATTTACAGTGAATACGAGTTTTTTCTCGATAAACCTAGCTTTCGCAAACAAATATTTTTCCCTATTTCTTTATCGCGAAAGTTTAATTTTCGACTACCCGAAATTTTTTAGATAAATTTTTCTCGTGCTACAGTACAGCTGTTATCGACAAAATTTCTCGTAAATATTTTACCGATACACTTTAACTTTTGAGAATTTTTCACGATACACTTTAACTTTTTAGAAAATTTCTCGAATCACTTCGATCGAGAAAATTTATCGCAACATTTTCTCTAGCCACTTTGTCTATCGAGAAACTTTCTCGACTCATTTCTATTGAGAAAATTTGTCGTAAATTTTTCTCGATACACTTTGTCTATCGAGAAACTTTCTCGACTCACTTCTATCGAGAAAATTTCTCGCAACTTTTTCTCGAGACAATTTGTCTATCGAGAAACTTCCTCCAATTTCTTCTATCGTGAAAATTTATCGCAAACAATTTCTCGACACTCACTTCATGCTACAGTCTTATTCTTTTACCGAGAAATCTTCTTCATCGAGAAAATTTCTCGCATCGAAAAACTTTATCGTGAAATTATTTTCTCTATCGAGAAAATTTATCGCAATTCTTTAGCGCTTACAGTGCTTTTACCGAAAATCATCTAAATTTTTTTGTAAGTCCTGAAAATCCACTAACGCGAATTTGTTTCGATACAACTAAACACTTTCAAAACTTGTCTAAGTACTTCACAACATATTACATTTCCCATCTTTTCTATCATATCAATTACATTACTTTCCACTAAACAATTTGTTTTCTTGTTCATTTTTCAGCAAAATGGCATTTTCACAAATTGACGAAGTCTATGAACGGTCCAAATGGTTCTTAATCAAGGAAAACAACTAGCTATTGTACTCCAAAACTTTAATTGTCCTGACCCCGTCATGCTCTTAATTCTACAAGGACATTTTCTTTGACCGGCTTTTTCTCTCAATGCCATTGTCCCGAAGGTGTATCTCCAACAATTTTGGGGCACGATAGTCATGTAAACTCTAAAGAAGACTGAGTTGCTCTAATGTCTACCATTGACAACAAGACGGTCACCAACAACAAGACAACTCTGAGACGGGCGTTGAATCTACCTCAACACCCTCGATATGAAGATTTCCCTTCGGAAGCTCTAATCCTTTAAGATTTTCTTCGTCTCGGGCATGCTGCACCACTAACTCTAGTGTCTTCATCCAACAAAATCAGATTCCTCATCCGTGGAAGACACTTTTCAACCTGGTCAACAAGTGCCTCTCTCCGAAGCATACCGGGTTCGATCGCTGCAACATCAACATAGGCCGAATTCTTCACGGGCTCATATTTCTCAAGGAGTATGACTATGTGCAGCTGATCTGGAATGACTTGGAGGACCAACTAAACCTCAAGGAAAAGGAAAAACCCAAGTCTCTTCCGTACACACTATGATTTTCTCTTATGAGCAAACCTTTCATGACCCTTTATCTGGAGATCAGAGCCCGCCCCCTAATTAGAGAACTATCTTCCTCCAAAACCCAAGTTCCTTCACAAGGCCAAACATAAGCCCAATCTTCATCCGATGTTGATCTATATGGATCTTCTTAGTTTGACAAATCATGCAGATGTTGTAGTCTGAGCTTATTGTGATGCTCATGGCATTGCCCTACCAGTCGAACTGGCTTCAGCTAGTACCACTCCTGCTGCTTCAAGTAGTCGAGCTCCTGATGGTGACCAAGCTTCGTCAGAGAACTCCGACAATACCAAATCGAACGATGACCATGAGGTCTCAGAAGTTGAAGCCATAATGGCTCGAGAGATTTACTCCAAAAATGCAAATGATCGCCTCATTTTGGAACCTTCTCCGGGCTACTTCAGTCCTGATTTTCGTACCTACGATCGAATCAACGCCTCCTGCTCCCGTCGTGTCCTCACTCCCTCTTTTCTCGGACTTCTCAAGGACATCGACATTACTAATAACGGCGACTATGACCACACTATCTCTACTTTCCGTTACATCGATTCTAACAATAGAATCAAGTCATGTGGTTGCTCCTCTTCAGACTTCAGGCCATCCCACGAATACTGTTGATGTTAGGATGTCTTCGGCAAGTCTTAGTGGTCCCGAACTTGTACGACCTGTCTCTTTAGGCCACATTTCGGAAACCATTTCCGATGTCCTGAAAACAGAACGTCTACCTGGCATTTATGTTCCGTTCTTCACGGAGGAACGCATGTGGTCTTTTGTGGAGTCCGCCTAGGCGACCTTTGTTAACAATCTTGAAGATCGTCTCACAAGCCGTACGAGGAATTTATTGAGCGATCTCGGGTGGACAAAGGCAAGGCCCCAATGACCGAAGAGCTTCCGATCTCCACACAACCACCTCCTTAATCTACTGCACCATCTCCTCCACCACAAGTTACTTCGGAACCGTCTTATCCAAACCCATACGAGTTGCCACCAATTGCACTCGGGGATATTCTTCTCTCTCGTCTCCTCTCGATGGAGTCTCGTACGCCCGAGGGAGAAGAACTTCTGCCGAAAGAGACATGACGACCCTGATGGTGATGACAGTCCTTATGAGGGGGAGAAGCGACCCCGCGTTAGAAACACGAGCGCTACCTCACAACCATCCACCACCAAACAAACCAAACAACCAACGACTCAACGCACCACACAACCAACATATAAACCCAGACCACATCGAGATAGACCGTCATCGCCCCAACGACCTCTTTTGATAAGACAATAACAAGCCACTACACCCGTACTACCTCAACCAATGCCAACACCACATCTCACAAGTTCAATTCATGGTCCAGAAATTATCAAGGCCACAACTGAGCCATCTTCTTCATTAACCTTCTTAGCCGATCCAAATAAAAGGATTGTTGAATACATATTGGAAGAAAAATGGCGCACTCAACCGAAAATCAAACAAGCAGTCAAGGCAAGACTTGACAAGGTTTGGTCCTTACTCCGAAGGGACACTATTGACTTCTTCCATATTCACGAAGAGGAACTCAAAGAAGGAGAGGATTACAGATAGAATGTACATGAACTCCCACAACTTTTAACTCGTCAAGTGGCAGATACTCCACCAAATACGCCTAAAAGATCAAACAAAGCTCAAAAGGTTAAGGTGGAGGCCCCTTGGGAGAACGTCAGGATACCCGTTCCTTTTCAAGAAGAAATTCGTCAGCGAATTTGGAGAAAGGAGCATCGCTTAAAGAAGCTTGATGAGCTCGACCTACGAGGCCTTTCACATCTTAAAGGAACAACAACAATCATGCAAATCTACATGCTAAACTTTATGAGTGCTGCTCCAACGTGGATGAGTAGAGAGCAATATATCAAGCAACAAAAGGCCAAAGCACCGATATCACTAATCGTTGATGTGGAACATCATATAGCTGGGAAAGCCCAATGTATCGTCTATGTCATTGAAGACAAAGATTGCTCAAGGGACAGGATCGCTAAAGGAGACTTGCCAATACTTGAGCTTAGCGAGGTTCGAGACATGCTGTACGTCTACCGAGCCTTTACTCTTAAAGAGTTCTGCTTCTGAATAGGATATGAGGCCATCAAGCGATACATCATTCGACAAATCAAGTATTTCGTGGCCCAGGATCTTCAAATTGCCTTGGAAAGCAATGCTAGGAAGGTCAATCTAACGAGACAGAAAAATTGTGCCCCCCGACCTCGAAGACTACGAGGAACACACGATCATCAAAATTTCCGAGCTAGGATGCATCTACATGAATCACAATAATGACTTACGAATTTTTGCAATATCTGAAGTAAATAAATTCTGCGACGGGACTCTGAAAATTATCTGGGAAAACATGAGACACTACATTCAAGTCTAGAATGAAACTGAGTCGGATGTAGAATTTGCTGATTTTCTTCTTGAAGAAAGGGAACTAGCTGAGAAGATCATCCAAGTTATTAAAGAAAGGTTGGATCTTCGAAATGAATTCCAACATTGCGAAGTCTCTCTCGGCCTAATACTTTCCTTCTTCAAAAGGCAAAAGGAAACTCGAAGAAAGTAAAGATAATCAAGCTACAAAGATAAAGAACACAAAAGAGGAGAATGTTAGGACATAGTTGTGTTCTATTTTGCATTATCTTAGTTTTGGAGCTGAACTATAATTTCTGATATTTTAGGGACTAAAATGTAAATATACCAAAATATGTGCCTGGTATATATAATTGATTGCGAATAGCTTGAGATGTAAGTAACACACATATTATAAAAGCATTCAAGTGATATTGAAGATTTAGCTCCTAATTGAAAATTACCCGAGTTACACCATTCGACACCTAATCGGTAATCTAATTCATAATTCTTCGATATTATTCATTGTTACGATTGGATTCGAGACTCACAAGATGTTTATGCCATTCTTACCGTGGTGCCCTTTTTCGAGATTCTTTCGATCTATCCCGAGGACTACACCTGTTAAGTTCTCTCCGGGCAAAGACCAAAACAAGCTTAAGTTCACCGAGGAAGTATCTTATGTGCGACAAGGTCTCCTTGCTCAACTTTGACCCTACGATGTGGGGTTGGTTGTCTCGGATATTTTACCAAGAATATTCAAAGACAACATATGTATTTGCTAGCAGGATATATAGACATATTTTTTGGATATCAAGCATAAAAATAGGATTGTAGACGGTATTTAATTACAAACAACATCGTATTTCATCGTCAAATAAATAAAAAACGAGAGCATTCTTCGTCCAATCAACATGACTATGAGGTCATCTCGAAGTCACAACACAAAAATAAAGTAAATTTTAAATAAAAAGACAGTTTGTTAGGTCCTAATTAATCAACTAACTATAGATCTAGGCATGAATTTTAGATACTCAAATATGAATTATCAAAAGTTACCTTTGGTCGAATATCTCGGATGAAGATCGAGAGAGAGAAATGTTTAGAGTGAGGAAGTTTGTATTTCTCTCTCTAGAATGTGAATTCTTTGCCTTGTGAATTTTCTAAAATTCTTGTATATTGATTTCTGTAGTGTACATTGTGTATACCTCTATACATGGTATATTTACTAACTAGTCATACACTAACAAAAATACAAGCTACGCCCCTAATTACAAGGATAACTCACAATTTCTAATCTTCTTCAATCTCCCCCTTTGTGGTTGTTTGCTCTTCAGCTCCGTTTATCCTTGTCGGGCGTAGAAGGACCTCCTTAATCCCAATATTGTCTCGGAGTGTCGGACAACATTCCTCAGCTCCAGTCTTTCATTGATGGCATCGAGAAGCTCTTTTAGGAGCGGGGTCTCTTATTTTCCAAGGTCCTCGAAGATCGTTTCATCATTGATCTCCGCCAATCTCTTTTCGATATTCTTCCTCACAAGCTTCAATGTCCCGTCACAGAATTTATGAACTTCAGACTTTATCATCACTCTCGTCTTTCCAATGATTGGATTCCGCTATGGCGTGGCCTGGCTTCTTGAAGATATAATTCTCTGAGAAGTCGTTGAGCGGAAAGCCTTTCATGAGCGGCGACTCCATGTTGATCTTCTTCATGTTGTTTTCCACTGCAATTTGAAGGTCGTGTGCGGTGTGGAACTTGATCTGCCGCACCATGAATATCTTCAATCCCTCGAGTCCTTCCTTCTTGATGTAACAAGTAGGTGTCTGGTATTTTTTCTTGTACATCTGGAACAGACGATAAGATTCGTCTGGTGGAAGGAACGGCAGATAGCTTTCGTCTATCTCCTCTCGAGTGTGGTTGTTGTCCGCTCGCTCGATATGGTTGATCGGGGTTGGATAGCTTCCAATCGTGTGTGATACACGCACGAGTTGGAGGATCGGTGGCTTGTCCCTGAAATTTCTTCTAAGCTGATCCGTTGGGATGCCACTTTGATCCGGACCGAGGTAGGTCAGCATGAAGATGTGCTACATCTTCTTTCTTTCTTCCCAGTGAGAGATGCCCCGTAAGTTAAGCTCATTTAGCTTCTTGATCCGGTTTGGAGCCCTCCAAATCTGCTTTCTTATATCTTCAAGGAACGGAACTTCAATCCGTACGTTCTCCCATGACGTCTCGATTCAGACAGTCCCCTTTGATAAGCGAGGGGGGGTGTCGACTCGATGCCTAATCATCTATGTCAGTTTCGGGAGTTCGGAGTTGTAGTTCTCGCATTCTTGAAGTTCTTCATCTTCAAGCAGTACCAACTCCACTAAAGCTTGTTGTAGGAAGTATCTAACATTGCAAAATCTGACTTGAGCAACTTTCTCTGGTTCCCAATGCGTCAGCCACTTCTCGTTCAGAAAGTAGTCCTCTACGATTGCATGTGGATCGTAGATGGCTGCTTCAGGTTGATTTTGGAGGATGAAGGTCAGGATTGGGTTTGGAGTTTTGGGAGATGGAGGTATTGTTTGTGTGTGGAATGTGGTGGTTGTTTGTTGGCGGGTGTTAGTGGGTTGTGTGGTTGGTGGGTTAGTGGATGATCCTCCAGCTTCACGCGTTGAGGATGTCTTCTCTCGACTTTGACCACGGCTGCTTCTGGTGGATAAAATTCCTTAGTTTTGACTAACATTTTAATATCTTGTCCTGATTCAATTTTGAAAAGATAAATCATTAATTGAGGACAAGACTAAATTTAAGAAAACTCCTCCCATTATTTTACAAAATATTTCAAAAGAAGAAAATTTTTCTTTAAAAAGCGTAAAAGGGGAAAGAGAGTCCTTAAATGCTTCGAAAGCGAAAAAGATTTTTACTAATTCTTTTTCTACTCCATCCACAGGAAGAGTAGTCAAAGAGATGGAGCATGCAAAGGAGAGACAGTGTCTAGCATAGAATTTAAGAAGAAAAATCATAGAAATGACTAATCTTCTAAACTTTCTTCTGTATCAAAAACTAGGGACACCCGTAAGAAGACAACAAGTTCTAATTTTCATGTTGTAGTTTCAACTTATGCGTTAAAGTCTATTAATTTTGAAAGCACAAATTTTGAAACCGGCTCTACTTCCAAAAACAAATACATTCATTCTAAGACAAATGCAAGTCTTAAGTCTCGTAGGAGACAAGATCCGGCTATTAAGCAAGCTTATAGCTCGATTCACTCTTGCCCTCATCTAAGGTACCCAGTCAAAGTACACTTGGCTAAAAACCTTAGGAGACTAGATAGAGAATGATTTTCTCATGCACTAAGACTGATAAGACATTTGTCCGAGCTGAAATTAATCTACCATATAAGGTTCACCCTAAATGGGTTCCAAAAACACCATCTGGGCCAACGCAAGCCAAAAATGCTCAGTTGCCTAACGAGGTACCACCTAAACCAACTACTTCTAATTTAGTTTGGGTACATAAGCATAACATTGATTTAGGAACCAAAAATGAACAAACTTTAACTACTAAATCTGGTAATCTGAGAGGACCCATTTATAAGTGGGTACCTAAGTTTCTCTAAACCTTTCTATGCAGATCCATCATGTGTAGGTCGAGGAAAAATGAGTATTTGGATTGTCATGTAGATCGTCACCTACTCCTTTTGAAAATATGTTGTCCGTTGTAAGCTCGAGATTCTTTCTTTAACTCCATCGAAAGTTACCGGAGGAAATATCCATGAAGCTTGATAAATGATGAGAGGAGATTTGCTTTCTCCCTTTTTTTTGTTTTTTTTTGTTTTTTTTTTGACTCAATTTCTTGACTAAACTTATTCAAGTGTAAAATATTCGATTGAAATAGGTTTTCGCTAAGTTTTAACTCGAGAATTAGGATAATCGAAAAACTTGAGATCGAGAAAGTTGTAATCGAACAAGTTTTTCGTTGTCAAAAGTAAATATGTATATAGAGAAAACAATATTCGTCGAAAAAATTTACGCTTAGTTACACTCGAAAAAGATTACTGTTTGAAGATCGAAAAACTATTTATCAAAAATAAAGTTTTTCTCGTCAATATATGAGTGAAACTTAGCGAAAAACTTTTTGCCAGTGAACTATTCGAAAAAGATTTTTGAGCCAAATTTTCGATCGAAAAACGATCGAAGAACGCAACGCGAGTTCAACGGAATAGTAAATCACAGATTCAACTGATAAACTCAAATTAGACACTGAGATACTGCGTAATCACTTGAATTTGTGTACTGAACAAGAACAAACACAAGATTAAACACGTTTTACAACAAAATATATCAATTTTGATGAAAATCAAATCGTATTCAAAACGCAATCGCAAACAGTAAAACTGATCTAAATGAAAAATTAAGTAAATATGATGTTCTAAGCGATTGAAATCGGTACGCGATTCATTCCTAACATCTAATCTATCACTTTTACAACATAATCAACAACATAATTCGCAGAATTCAACACATAGATCTATGATTTGTTACCTTCTGTCAAATATTTCGATGAGAAAGTGTTTTGAGCATTGCTCTCTCTGGTGTGTGACTTGCATGCCCTTGTGATTTTTTCAATTACTTTTTTTTATATGAAGTATATATGTATATTTATAAGAAATATATTAGTATATTATATTATATATATATGTGGTATGCGGGTGAGAGTTTGTCGGGTAGAGTCGAGAAGTGAAGATATCGAGAATTTTTTTTTCGGATGAGATACATCGAGAATTTCTTTCGGATGAGGCGTATCGAGAATCTGTTTTTTCGGAATGAGGTGTATCGAAAAAAATTTCTCAGAATGAACTCCCCCTAAAAAATTAGAATTGTTGCTCCCTCTTGAAAGAAATAAGAGTCACTTCTCTATAAAATAAAAGAGTAGCTCCCCGTCAAATTAAGCTCATTTAAAATTATTATGTTGAAAAAAAATGGTATTTATCATTTCCGTGTGTAATATGAATTTAGAATTTAAAATCTCTTAAAGTTTTGAAAATGCATATTTAAAATGTATCATTTTGAAAAATAATAGGTATTTTTCAATGTAACTCGTATGCGTACGCAAATTTAAAATATTAAAGTTCGTTCAACATACGCATCATTAGATTGTACCTCGTTGAAGTGTAGTTGTAGTAGATCACGCCTCTTACCTTTATCATGTATGTGGAGCCACTACGTCAAATACCATACATGAGGGAAATCTGCAAAAGCTTATCGGGACTTTGACACCCATTGTAATGTGGCTCCTCCCTTAGTAGCAGAAAATGGGTTGAGCATAGATGAAATCAAATTTAATTTCGGTCCTAAATCATGCATTATTGTGCGTTTAGGTACCCAAATTTGTGTGGGATTTCCTAACTTAATAGTAGACATAGGAACCTTTGTATGAGTGATTTGACACGGAAAAGAAATTTCAGCTTTGGTGAAAGTGCTCTCGTAGAAGATTTAAATATTTTCTCCGAAGCCAGTCGCATAAGATGCTTCTTAGAATGAACTTGGATTGGATAGTTAATGTGGGAATACGAGCATATAGAATTATAAGCATCAATAGTATATAAGTCGTGTATCCTACGTTGAGAAAAATTAGGAATTATTTCCAAGTCTAGGCTTCTTAAATGGAGAATTAAAATCATTTGAAGCACACGATGAACTTTGTTTGCTAATTTGGAACCTTTTCATTAAAAATTTTCTTTATAGGAATAGGAGAGAAAAATTTTTGTTCTTTAAATTTCCATTTCGTAATGTTGGAAAATAATGTAGATTTTCCTTTCTCCTAAGTTGTATTTGTTCTTTAGCAATTTGTAGTTCTTGGCTTTTACTTTGAATTTCAGTTTCGGTCAAAATTGACGTAGAAGTATTAGTAAAAGTCTTTTCGATTTTAGGAACAAAAGCGTTCATTTGCGTTGCTTTGTCCTGTTTAAGAGAAGATTTTTCTTTAGAAATATCGTTTAAAATAGGTAAAGGAGGGGAAGATATGAGATTGATGATTTCCAATAAGAGCGCATTCCTTTCTGCTTCAAAATTCTTTCTTTCTGATTCCAAAGAGGAGTTTAAATCAGCTATTTTCTTAACAATAGCAGGAATATAACAGAAAGTAGAATTTTTAGATTGATCAAAATTTTCTTCCTCGTAGTAAGGAATATTTTCTATAGTATATAATGAATTATAGTCACTAGACATGTTTATCTCCCGTGTCTTGTAACTATTATTCAAATCAGTGTAATCAAAGGGGATGTCAGTCCTAGTTTTCGCTTTTCTTTTGGATTCTTCTAAGGGATTTATTTCTGAAGCAGTAATCAATGCCATTAAAGAAGTTAGTCCTAAACTCATGTACTTGATATCGTATAATTGTTTTACCTTAACCTTTTTCAAGTTACAAGGATTATTAAAACCTAAGCATTCAACATGGTTATAAAATTCTATATAATGTGGCTGATTTAGAAAAATTGTCTGATCCGTTTGTCCACTTTTTGTCAAAAGATAATCTAAAGTCTTAATCCTAGAATAAAGCTTCTTACGTTCATCAGAGATTTCCTTATAATTATTTCTAGAAATTTCTAAATCTCTCTAACTACCGCAAAGAGTTTTACTAAGTTCGTTAATTTTAGTCTCAGCAGTAGCTATCCTAGATTCAAGACTAGTTATAGTTTCCTTAGCATTAGATAAGAGAATTTCTAAGTGAACTTTCTTATCTAATTGAATTTGGAAATTATTTTCGCTAAATGCTAGTCTCTCCTCTAACTCTTTTGTACTTTTCCGCTCACTTTTCATGTTAGCATATTTAATTTGTAAAGATTATAACTGATTAATAATGTAGAGTCAGAAGGACTAGCCTTGATATGGGTCAGTTGAAGAGTTCATTCCTAGATACCGTGATCTCTGAAGAGAATCAAGTAGGTCTTGGTTGTGTTCCATAGAGTAGGTATCCATTTGTTTTGGTTAGGTTGGATATTTAATTGTTCACGCGTTTTTGGATTTTAGAATTTGAATTTTTAATATTCGAAACTTTTGGCTTTTATAAAGAACAATATCGAAATGTTTTTGTATTAATGAAGAAAATGTGAAGTATTGGAAATTTTGAGTATTGAAAACATTTTGGTGCGTACCGAAAAGTTTTAAATTTATGTTCAATACTTCGAAAATTTACCAAACCTTTTCTATAATGTGCCAAAAAAATGAATAAGGTTGAAATTTTTTTCTAAAAAATATTTTGATATTGAAACCTTTTGGATCAAAATATTGGAGTTTGAAAAAAATTCTGGTCGAAAGGTTAAGTATCAAAAAATATGTGTATCGAGAAAATTTATCGTACCGAGAAACTTAATTGCGATATAGGTTCTCGATAACACCTTTGCAAAAACGAAACTTTCTCGGGTTGACCAAGTTTTTCGGGTTGACTAACTTTTCTCGATAAAAATTTCTTCGATAAAAAATTTAAAATTGGCTTTATAAAATTCCGTATCGAAAAATTTTGGTGTTTTCGTGAAATATAGTTAAGTTTCGAAAATTATATATATATCGAAAACTTTTAATAGATACCGACATGTTTTATATTGATGTCGAAAGCTTCGTAAAAAAATACTAAAATTTTCTTACAATGAGCCAATGTTGACACCGAGAAATTCTGTTGCCAAATGATATCGAGAAACTTTGTCGATAAAAAAAGTTACGATATCGCAAAAATTTTGTCGAAAAATAATTTCTCGATGAGATTTTTCCTTTAGTGAAAGTTTATCGATAAAATTTTCGATTAAGTGAGGTTTCGTGATAAAAATTTTCGGTAGTGATAATTTCGCGATAGACCTTTATCGAGAAACTTTTACGGTAAAAGTTTCTCGCTATCAAAACTAAATCAAAAGCAATTCGGAATGTACTATTTGCGAGAAAGTTTCTCGCAAGGCTGTTTCTCGATAATAGTTTTATTTTTTTTATTATACTAGTGTAATAGGGAATCTTATCGTAAACCAGTCTGACTAAAGTAACGTATCGCAAACTAAGAAGTGCCGCAAACTATTTTCGGTAAAGCCAATAGATTTAGTTTGCGGGTTGACCTTATTTGCGGCTTGACCAAAATTATTTTCGCGATATGTGATAGCTTACGATAATAAGTTTTGCGATAAATACTAAATCTTCGATAAACTTCGAGAAACTTTAGCGATAGGAAAGTTTACGATCGTGACGAGGCAGAGCACTTTTTACGAAGAACATCAGCTAACATTTTTTTTTTGACAAGGAACACATAGTTTTCGATCCGAAACACAAAATTGTTCAAATTTAGTCCGTGTTATGGATCAAACGCTTATATCTTCAAAAAACACTCAATTAAACCTGAATACATCAAATAAGTCAAAGTTTTGAGAAATCAGATGACTTTCACGAAAAAACACAAAGAGGTATTTCGATCGATTTTCAAAATTCATGAAATCTAGTGGTTTCGATCGATCAATTTTGAGCACAAAGATGTCTATAACACTCAATCAAATCCTAAAAACAGCAAATCATATCCAATTCTGGAGAAATTCCCATGAACATCACGAAGACACACATACGATTGAATCTTCAAAATTCACGAAATCTAGTGTTCGATCGATCAAATTTCAGCACAAAAGTGTTTATAACACTCGATCGAAGTCTAAAAATAGCAAATCAAGCAGAATTGGAAGAATCAAACCGATTTTTTCGAAAAATGTCGTGCGAGTTTTTTAACAAAATTTGAACCGAATGCAAAAAGAATGCAATCAAATCCTAACGCATTTGCTCTGATATAAATTGTTGGGTCCAATTATATCCAACACGATTAGATTTGGTGAAAAATTCGATAGAAAATGTAAAACTTACGAAGAACACGTTTGAATTTTCCGCGGAAGCTTCAGAGCGTTCTTCACGTTGTAAAGCTCGGTTTTCTATTAAAATGAATTCTTCCTCTCTCTACAATTTTTGTTTACAATGAAAGCAAAATGAGAGATATTTTTTAAATACATCACATTTGGGTTCTTTATATACCAAACAAGTTTGGTATATTTGCTAAGTAGTCCTAATCTATGGCTTAATTACAATTAAGCTCAAACTACTATTTACACTTGATAGGTCCTAATATATCCAACACGATTAAGTTCAGCGAAGAATTCGATAGAAAATGTAAAACTTACGATTGAATTTGGCGCGGAAGCTTGAGAGCATTCTTCACGTTGTAAAGCTCGGTTTTCTATTAAAATGAATTCTTAACCCTAATACATCACATTAGGGTTCCTTATATACCAAATAAGTTTGGTAGATTTGTAAAGTAGTCCCAATCTATGGCTTAATTATAATTAAGCCCAAACTACTATTTATACTACAAGCCTAAGATAACATATATATTTGAACACAATAAAAATGTCCTAACAATCTCCTCCCCCTTTGTGTTCAATCTTCGCTTGAGCGTAGGTTATCTTATCTTGTTTTGACAAGATTCCTCGAGTCCTAACAATCTGAAGAGACATTAGAATTGCGCTTTGTTACTTTGTTATCATTGTAATTTAAGGCGTAATTAGTAGTTTTGATAGTGGAGGACTAAATAGTAAATATACCATGTAAATAGGTATAAATACAATGTACACTATCAAAATCGATACAAGTTCATTTTCGGAAAAATAAAAGCATTGAATTCACATTCTAAGAGAGAGAAAAGCTATCGAGAAACACTCTCTCTCAAGATCTTCAAAGAAGATATTCGACCGAATGTATTTTGTAAGATTTATCATTCGAATATCTAGAATTCGTTCTTAGATCGATCGGTAGTTGATATATGAGAACCTAACAATTGGTAACAGAGCCGATCGTGATCGTTTTTGGATTGAATTCGTGAATCTAAGATCAAAATAATTTTCCAGATTTTTCGATCGAAAACCCAAGTGAGATATATTTTGATCACTGCGCTTAATGTTTGCGAATTTTGTTGATGATCTTGCTGATTAAGTGGTAGATTATATGTTAGGAATGATTTACGTACTGATTTCAATCAAATAGAATGTCATATTAATTCAGATTTTCGATTTAGATCGACATTTGTGTTTGCGATCAAGTTTTGATTCCGATTTGATTTTCTTAATATTCGATATATTTTGCTGTAAAACGTGCTTAATCTTATGTTTGTTCATATTAAGAATTAAGAAACGAGTCAATATCCAGAATTTCAGCACCTAATTTGAACATCTCGATCGAATCTATAATTTTCACTGTTACATTTAACTTGGTTGTTTTTCGATCGAAAAACTTCGCTGGAAAATTATTTTTTAGAATAAGTTTGCAGCGAAGAAATTTTTCGATGATAAACACTGTTCTCGTGTGTTTTACTCAAATATAAGACTCGAAAAATATTATTCCGATAATTAGTTTTTCGATTCATATATAAATATCTTTTTCGAGAGTAAGAAAGCGTATTTTTTTCGACGGATACTGTTTTCGCTAAATAAATATCTAATTTTCAATCAAAAAACTTTTAATAGTAAAACAAGTGTTTCGATCACAAGATTTTTGATCATTTAAATTTTCGAGTCAAAATTTAGCGAAAACATATTTCGATCGAATAATTTACACTCGAAAAACTCTTAGTCAACAATTTGAGTCAAACTTCACGAAATTTTTTTCGATCACTCTTAATTTTTCGATTACAAATTTTTTGATAAAGGTTTTTGCGATCAAAAAGTATTCGACAAACTACTTTTCGACACGAATTTACTTTGCAAAACTTTTACGTTCGAAAAATAATTTTCGATAAATACAACGAAAAAACTTATACAATCGAAAATATTTTTCGATTATAGGTTCGAAATTTTTTAATCGAGAATTTTATTGCTCTAAAAAATTTCGATCACCGTTCAAAGACACACATATTTTACAGTAGTTTGAAAAAAATCAAAATTCGTAATTTTCAGAACTTACGAAAAATATTTGTCTCCGAATTAGCTTCTACGATACTCAAAATTTTTTATCTTAAATTCAAAATTCTTTAGCAAAATTTAGATGTATCAATTCTCATATCAAATATTTTTCGAAATCAAAACAATTTCTCTTTAACAACCGAAAAATAGGTTCGAAAGGGAAATTGCAAAAAGTACGAATCAAACATTACTAACGAAGTTTGTCACTTGTGAAGCATTTTTACCATTTCGATTCCACACATTCACGAAGATCCTACCAATCAACTACAAATGGATGCTTACTCACTCGAAAACGACGTCCGCCCTCCAATTATACGAAAAGGCGAATACACCGTATGGAGAAGCCCATTCATGAACTTCTTGGAAACAAAAGAGCAAACTACAAATTTGATAGCTTCTCTTCAAGACGGTCCCGCTCAATTTTGGCTCATCCAAGAAGGCGATGCCACGAATAGTCCTCCCATTCCCGCCACTAGAAGACTTAAAATTCCTAGTGAATACACCGAGGGGGAGCGATTAAGAGCAAAAGCGGATTTAGGTGCCAAAACTTTCCTAATGCGAGGAATTCCTAATGACATCTATATGAAAATACATAGTCTATCTAGTGCAAAAGCTCTCCACAAAATGATGCAAAGAACCGAAGTCGGAGTCAAAGCCAAGAAAGCCAATATTCTCACAGCCTACGACTCATTCAAAGCAAAGTCGGAGGAAAACGTTTATGAACTCTATCAACGTTATCTAACTCTTCTCAATGAAATGAGGAAGATAGAAATTTTCAAGACCAACATGGAGGTCAACATTCGATTTCTCTCTTCTCTTCTACCGGAGTGGAAGAAATTATCCATGCAAATCCGTCAAAACAAGGATTTAGACGAAATGGATATCCACGCCTTCTTTGATAATCTCGCTCAACACGAAGAAGATATAAGCGAGATACAAAAAGAACATAAAGGCAAGCTGATCGAAGACTCTATAGCTTTAGTCTCCGAAAGAAAAACAATTCGATCTCGCAAGGTTAAAAGCATCAAGTTGCAAAGTTCTTCAGAAGATGAAGACGATTCCGAATCGGACTCTGAGCCAGACATGAAGGAGTTTAAGAAACAATTGGCTCTCATTACTAAGATGATGTGCAAAAAGTTTTATAAAAAGAAATCTTCCTCTTCGGCAAATAGATTTCCGAGATCAAGCTTCAAGCATAAGGAAAGACCGGCCGAGTCATCAGAATCTAAAAACGCCAAAGAATCACAAAAGTGTTATAATTGTGGTAAGATAGGGCACTTTGCCAGAGAATGCAAACTTTCCAAGAAAAAGGACGCCAACTACTACTCCAAAAAATTCCAACTAACTAAACAAAAAGAGGCCGGAGTAGTTCTGATGGCGGAACAAGAGCATTGGCTCGAAGATACCACAGATTCTGATGGCGGAACAAGAGCATTGCTCTAATGGCGTACCTTGACAACACCTCAAACGATAATTCATCAATGAGGTCAGATGGTGAAGAAAAAGCATCCACATCATCACAAGAGGTAACAATGCCTAATTCTACATTATTAAACATGTTATAATCTTTACAAATTAAGTATTCTAACATGAAAAATGAGCGGAAAAGCAAAAAGGAATTATAAGAAAGACTAGCCCTTAGTGAAAATAATTTTCAAAAGCAATTAGTTAGAACTATTCCCTTATATATTCTCTTATCTAATGCTAAAGAAACCATAACTAGTCTTGAATCTAGGATATCTACCTCTGAAATAAAAACAAATGACCTTAGTAAGACTGTTAGCGATTGTTAGAGAGATTTAGAAACTTCTAGAAATAATTTTAAGGAAATCTCTGATGAACATAAGAAGCTTTACTCTAGGATTAAAACTTTAGACGATATTCTAACAAGAAGGGGGCAAACGGATCAGACTATATTTCTAAATCAACCTCTTGATATAGAATTTTATAATCCTAAAGAAGGCTTAGGTTTTAACAATCCCTGTAACTTAAAAAAGGTCAATGTCAAACAGTTATATGATATCAAATATATGGGATTAGGATTAACTTCTCTAATGTCCTTTACTACCTCTTCTGAAATAAATGCCTTAGAAGAATCTAAACGAAAAGTCACTAATAGTACTGATATCCCCTTTGACTACACCGAATTGAATAATAGTTACAAGACACATGAAATTAACCTTTCTAGTGACTATATTCAATATATCATTTAGAAGATCTTCCTAAAGTTCAGGAAGAAAATATTGATCATTTTCAAAATTCTACTTTCTATTATATTCCTTCTATTATTAAGAAAATAGTTGATTTCAACGGTTCCTTAGAAACTGAAAGAAAGAACTTCAAAGATGAAAAGAATGACCTTTTATTAGAGATTTCTATCTCAAAACTTCCTCAATTTTAAAAACTTGTCCTGATTTTACTTTGAAAGAAAATTTATTAATTAAGGACAAGATTAAATCTATGAAAACACCTCCCATTATTTTTCAAAATATTTTAAAAGAAGATCAATCTTCTTTAAAAAGCGTAAAGGGAGGAAAAGAGTCTTTAAATACTTCAAAAAGGAAAAATATTTTTACTAACTCTTTTTCTACTCCATCCATAGGTAGAGTAGAAGAAGAGGTGAAGTATGAGGATAGAGTGCGTAGAATAGAATTTCAGAAGAAAAATAATAGAAATTATTTATTTTCAACATTTTCTTCTGTATAAAAAACTATGGACACTCGTAAGAAGACAACAGTTTCTAATTTTAATGTTGTTGCTTCCTGCATTAAAGACTATTAATTTTGAGAGCACAAATTTTGATATTGGCTCTACTTCTAAAAACATATCCCATCATTCTAAGACAAATGCAAATCTTAAGTCTCGTAGGAAACAAGATCCGGCTATAAAGAAAGCTTATAACTCGATACATTCTTGTCCTCATTTAAGGTATCCGGTCAAAGTACACTCAGCCAAACACCTTAAGAGACTAGTTAGAGAAAAGATTTTCTCATGCACTAAGATTAATAAGACATTTGTCCGCGTTGAAATTAACCTCCCATGTAAGGTTCACCTCAATGGGTTCCCAAGACACCATCTAGGCCAATGCAAGCCTACAAGGCCAAGTTGACTAAAAAGGTACCACTTAAACAAACTACTTCCAAGTTGGTTTGGGTAACTAAAAGATTAAATAGTTTATGAACCAAAAATGAACAAACTTACCTGCCAAATATGCTAATCCGAGAGGACCCATTACTAAGTGGGTACCTAAGTCTCTCTAAAATTTTTCTATGTGGTATTTAGATTCCGGTTGCTCCACACACATGACAGGAAATCAAGAACTGTTGAGCAACTACCAAGACCGGTACAACGGAAAAGTTAGATTCGGCAGCAATGATTCAGCTCCAATACTAGGCTATGGAGATATACTACTGCAGAATTTGACAATCAAAGATGTCTCTAACATCCAAGGTCTTAAACACAATCTGTTCAGCATAGGACAATTCTGCGATAAAGGATTCAAGTGGTGTTTCTAGATGATCAGTGTAGAATTTTAATTAGTCATAATCAAGAACTTCTAACAGGATCACGAAGATCAAATCTATACACCATCAATCTGACAACAATTCGACCTTCGACAGTTGTTTGCCTCATCTCACAGACTACAATCAAGAGGAACATCTTATGACATCAACGCTTGTCGCATCTAAATCTAAGCTCTTCACAAACTCTCTATCAAAAAGTTGGTACATGGTCTACCAACTATTTCCATACATCAAGAGCATAATTGTTTGGCTTGTCAAATGGGAAAAATGAAGCGAGCATCACACAAACTCAAGCAAGTTGCTTCTACATCTCGACCCTTAGAATTAGTTCACATGGATCTTTGTGGACCAATGCGTACACAAAGTATCAACTGCCGTAAATATATGTTAGTAATTGTCGACGATTATTCTCGCTACACATGGACAAGATATCTCCGAACAAAAGATGAGACTGGAAACTTGATAATCAGTTTTGTGAATACGACTCAGAATCTCCTGCAAAAGAAAATCCAAATAATCCGGACTAATAACGGAACTGAATTTAAGAATCAACTCAGCAATTACTATCAGTCACTTGGAATTATTTAACAATTTTCAGCCGCTAAAATGCCTTAACAAAATGGCGTCGTAGAGCAGAAGAACGGACTATTGTTGAAGCTGCAAGAACAATGCTAATACATTCCGGTCTACCTCATTTTCTATGGCCTGAAGCAGTGAGTACCGCGTGCTTAATGCAAAATCGGACGATTATTAACAAACGCTTTGAAAAGACACCATATGAGATAATAAATCAAAGGATTCCGAATATCTCATTTTTTAAATTACTCGGATGCAAATATTTTGTGGCTTGATCGGGAGCATCGAAGCAAGTTCGACCCTAAGGCATTTGAAGCCGTGTTCATTGGATATTCATCCACCTCTAAAGCATAATGCGTCTATATCAAGTCTTCGCATACTATCTTGGAAAGCTACAACGTCACTTTTCAAGAAGTGACCGACTTGGCTTCTGAACAAAACAGTTCAGAATCGGAGCTTATAGGCGTGACAAAGTCAACAACTTTCGACAACTTCTACCTCAAAGTCAAGAGAAGCAATTCTCGCTGAACTAGAAGATTTGGATTTTCTATTTGAACATTTTTATCGGAAGGAGTCTCAAATGCCTGCTTCGTCTCATTCTATACGAAGCTGTGCTCCTTCCCCCCCTACGCAAGAAATTCCAATTGAGACTCTCAATCATCAAACTCCGACAAATGTGACGGATTCTCCTAATTCTGAATCTTCTAATAGTGCTGCAGCTCCTACAAATGCAGATGAGGAAATTCCTTCCAATTCAACCTCAGAATTGAATTTCCCAACTACGAATGATCAGCCCATCAATTCAGGATGTCTCGATCTACAAATCAACGAAGGATCTACTTCGGTTATTCCTCATGAACGCAAATGGACTCGAGCTCATCCTATTGACCAAATAATCGATGATCCTTCAAGTGGAGTACGCACTAGGACGTCTACACAAAGCGGATTATTTGCATGCTTCTTAAGCCAAAATGAACCAATCAAGGTAGCCGAAGCCCTTAAAGACCCAGATTGGGTAATCGCGATGCAAGATGAACTCAACCAATTCGAGCGTCTACGAGTTTGGACATTAGTTCCTCGACCGCAAGGCAAAACAATAATTGGAACTAAATGGGTTTTCAAGAATAAGTAGAACGAGAACGGTGAAGTAATCAGGAATAAAGCACGACTCGTAGCCAAGGGGTACAATCAACAAGAAGGAATTGACTACGATGAGACGTATGCTCCGGTTGCACGTATCAAAGCAATTCGACTATTTCTAGCATACGTGGCTCATTTCAAAGTCTATCAATTGGATATTAAAACCACCTTTCTCAACGGTGTGTTAAAAGAAGTCTACGTCGCTCAACCCGACGGGTTCGTGTACGGGAATCATCCCGATCATGTCTATCGATTGGCCAAAGCTCTCTATGGACTAAAACAAGCCCCACGTGCTTGGTATGATGTCCTAAGCAAATTTTTAGTCAAGTCCAACTTCATACGAGGCACCATCGATACGACACTCTTCAAAAGACAAGGCAAAGACCTGATGATCGTTCAAGTTTACGTTGATGACATCATCTTCGGCTCGACGAATGAACGTCTTTGTCAGAAATTTGGTGAACTCATGAAGACCAAATTCGAGATGAGCTTAATGTTGATCCGTCTGGCAAGGCAGTCAACATCACAACCTATCGGAACATTATCGGATCTCTTCTCTACTTAACGTCCAGCCAACCCGACATCATGTTCACCACATGTCTCTGTGCTCGTTTTCAAGCTGACCCAAAGGAGTCCCACATGCATGCAGGCAAGCGAATTCTACGCTATCTCAAAGGAACTCCCAACTTAGGGCTATGATATCCTAAAGATACTGATTTTAGATTAATTGGCTATACTGATGCTGATTACGTCGCGGCTGCCAGCTGTTGCTCGCAAGTTCTATGGATGCGGACACAACTACGCGATTACGGGTTTGAATTTAATAACATTCCCATTTACAGTGATTCACAAAGTGCTATTGCCATAACTTGCAATTATGTTCACCATTCACGCACGAAACACATAGATATTCGCTATCATTTTATAAAAGATAATGTAGAAAAAAGCACTATAGATATGTATTTTGTAAAAACGGAGCTTCAACTTGCCGACTTATTCACTAAGGCATTGGATGAAAAACGATTTAATTACCTTATTGCTAAGTTAGGCATGCTGAATCTCAATCTTACTTGAAAAGTATTTTACATGCTCTATTATGCTTCTATGATATTCTATGTGCTTCTTGATATTCTTTGATTATCTTGCGTGCTCTATCCATCAATTTTTTTTTTACAAAGAAAAATAAAAATAAAATAGTATATAAATATGATAATAATGATAATAAAATTAAAAAATGGGGGATGACGATAATTTTGCCTATTTTGAAATATAAATATAAATATAATAATAAAATATTTCTTTGATATATGATTAAGTTCTTTGTCCAAAAAATTTCATGTAAATTTCTCTTATTCAAAGAGCCTAGTTTGTTTTATTAGACAAAAAGCCACATCATATATTTGAGAATTTGAGCCTCAATATTTTTATTTTTGAGTGTGTCACACTTCAAATGACTATCTTTTAGTTTGTACTTCATAGCTTCATTCTTGCTTTTGTGTTAGTCTGTCATGAAAATGATAAGGGCATATTAGGAATTTCCTAACTTAGCCAATATTATAAATCCTTTACTTTTACCTCTAGATATACCTTTTGAGCCTTCTCCGACATTCTTTTTCTTATGAAATCCGATCAAGCCTTCAACATTATTGCTAAGTTTCGGGGTTGCTCAATCAAGAAAAAGAGGGGGAGAAAAAGAGATACAAGTATCAATCATTATAGAAGAGAAACATGGATTTCGCTGTGAACTTCTCCTAGATAATCTCGTAAACTCCTAGAAGAGAAACACATCGAAGTGAACTTCTCCAACGATAATCTAGATCTTATAAATAGAGAAAACGAGAAGAGAAGCACGGCCTTGGGTTCGAATTCCATATCTGTGGAACCTTCGAAAGGAACACGGTCTCTGTCCAAAAAGAAGATCTCATCTCTCAAAGCTTTGTAAAGAAGACAAGACTCATCTTCAGCAAGCACAGAAGAAAACAAAAGCTAAATGATCAGAAATGAATTTAAAAAAAAGGGCCCATGTAATTGAAGAATTTTTAAGCTCACTAATCCAAAAATTATCCTACCTTTTTAGTCAGAGCCTAAAAATAATCCCTTCAAAGTCTCTTTGATTAAAAATGATAAACTTTCACTTAGTAAGTTGATTAGATATGCTACGGTAACAAATTATTTGATATGATTTTGTCGTGATGATATGAGTGATATATCTACTAAATATCTCCATGATAAAAATAAATTGAGTGCTATGAGCGAAACTTGCGAGAGTTGTCAAAATGATTCATACTATGATCTAATATTAGTTTAGTTACATGATTTGACGACAAATTATTGCGTGGTAATCTTCAAAATGTCCAATCTGACCCCAAAACAAAATTTTGATAATAAAAATAATTTTTATTATTGAAAATATTGTTCGCACATATTAAATGAATTAGAACATGCATTGGTTCAGAATTGATAAAATGTGAATTTTTTTTTAAAAACGCAAAATTTTAATGAATCTATGCTGAATTGCTTAAAATGCGTTACTTGTACTTAAATAGTAATTTTTCATATGCCAAATTGTACTAAATATGTGCTTCGATGACGAAAAGTTCAAACATGCAATTGTTGAGGGGGAGCTTTACATGAGAATTTGTTCTTATCTCCTATATGATTTACACGTAAAACATGACTTCTAATATTTTTTCTAAGCATCACAGAAAATTTCGAGCTCATCCGAGGAGTCAAATGTTGAATTTCATCAACATTAGGAGACAAAAACATTTCTTTCAGAATTAGAGGGAGTATTATGCAATTTTTTTTGGGTTAATCCATAAAAGATTAAATTTTTGTTTAATCAGACCCGAATTTTAACTAAAGCCCAAAACATTTTTTTCGGCCCAAAGTATTTTTACCTTACCCCATCGTGAAGTGTTAATACCACTTTATCGATGGAAAAACTCCCTCACACCCAACTTCTCTCCATCGAAAAACTGTTCGACTTCCAAACACTCTTCGATCTGTCTTCGGCAATTTCACCAAAAACCTCACTTATCTCATTGATTTTCTTCCTAAACTCGCCGATTTCGAAGGTAGAAACACGTTTCGAATCACTTTCCGATAAAAAACACACGATGCGCAAACTGTTTCTCAAAAACATTTGAAGAAATTTCATTTTGATACTTTTTCGACTAAAACGATTTTAAACTCTCAAATCAACGTGTTTAAACTCGACCGATTGAGTTGAAATCATGATATTTGGATTCACAACTGTTTTCTGAACGTTTCGAATCCAGATTAACTCATGATTTACCCAAAAATCGACATTTACGTGTTAAGCGTTTACTGTTTGATTTGAAAATTTTTCAATCGAAAATGTTGTTATTGCAAACAGTGTCATCGAAAAACTTTAGTTTTCGTTAATTTTATTCGATCGCAAAACTCACCATCGAAAACCTTTTGATTTCGATATATTTTAATTAGATCGTAAAACTTCGCGGCGAAAACTTAATTTTTCGATTAAATTTTATTCGATCGCAAGGCGAAAATTTTAAGTTTTTCGATATTATTTTATTCGATCGCAAAATTACGCGGCGAAAAACTTGAGTTTTTCGACAAATTTTTATTCGATCGCAAAATTACTCAGCGAAAAACTATTGTTTTCGATAACATTTTATTCGATCGTAAATGTCATCGGCGAAAAACTTGAGTTATTTGATACATTTTTATTCAATCGCAAAAAAAATTAACGATCGAATAAATTGTCACTCGAATAAAACACGCTGAAAAGACTTAGAAAATTTTCGATCGCAAAACTTAACGTTCGAATAAATTCCCGATCGAATAAAAGTACGCTAACAAGACGTAGCAAATTTTTCAACTTTTTCATTAAGTCTTTCGATTATCAACTTTAACACTTAGATAATAAGTAATCTTTGCCATTCACATTTAATTCAATCTATTCGCATTTGAAATTTTCCATCTAATGAATTTTATTTCATTCTTTACAGAAATGGCAACTCCAAATTGCCCAACATCTATCCTTCTGGAAGTTACATAACGGTCCATGATAACAACTACCAGCTGGACCTTGCTACATTCCGGTGTCCGGATGAAGTCATCATCTCCATCCTCAAAGGACACCCACTATGGCCAGCACTGACAATGACCGCCTCCGTACAGATAGTCTACCTCCAACAATTTTGGGGACGTATGCAGAGCCATGTAGTCGGAGATGATGTGGAATACAAGACGCAGATAAATACAAGACACGTCGTCCTGAACAAAAATATGATGGCCATGGTGCTCGATCTCCCGCACTACCACAACTATGATCAACTTCCAACGGACGCGGAGATCGTGGAAGATATGCTTCGGATGGGATACAAGCCCCCGCTGACCAAACTGGCGAATTTTCAAAACAGCGGGATCCCACAAACGTGGAGGACCTTGTTCGGCATAATCAATAATGTCTCTCCCCAAAACACTCCGGCTTCGACAAGGCGAACGGAAATATGCTTCGCATCTTCCATGGAGTGGTTTTCTCAAAGAAATACGACGTGGCCCAACTTATATGGAATGATCTAGTGGACCAAATACGTCAAAGGGAAACCAAGTCGAAGGCGAAGTACCTCCCATACGTGCGGTGGTTCCCGGTTCTGATTTTGTATTTCATGGACGTTCATCCAGAAATCCCGAGACTACCACCGGCTGGAGGATACATCCCACCGCGTCTTCGCTTCTTTCACAACCCGAAGGCAGCCGACCTAGCGTTCCAACCGATGCTGATCCCATTGGAGCTGCTCAGACTAGCTGATCCAACGGACGCCTACCAAGACTACTATCAAAATAACTCCATCACGGAGGAGATGGTACGGGCCTTGGATCAAGCTCTGGCGCCTTCTCAAAGGGAATCTCTGGTGGAACTAACCGAGCCCAAAGCCACGGCTCAGAAGACAGAGACACCGGGCGTCGAGCCCAAAGGTGTTCCTCAAGATGAATCTCCTGAAGCCACAGAATCGGATGAAGAATACAGACTTAAAAGAAGGGGCTCTCGCCGACAGCAAACCTCGGCCCCGTTTGTGTCCCCTTCAGTACTCCCGGTTTCGGTGACAACTCCACTACCACCAACGGATCAGTCAACCGTACAGATTCAATCTGAGTCTGTTTCAACACCCATAGAGGTGATACCTACTGTATCATCTCAAGGATTGTGTGGAAGCCCTATTGGACCCCCGATATCTTCGGAGCAAACAATAAGCCAACCCAGTGAAGTGGTGAAGTCCGGGTTGATAGCGGATGTCCTTGGATGTTCCGGAATCTCAAGAGATGTTCAAGGCGGCATATCGGAAACCTTTTCCGAAGTTGTGACAGTGAGCGCCTCTCTGACCCCACTCCACCGATGATCGTGACGGAGAAACGCTTACAAGAAGCACTCTCCACATCCACTTCTTTTCTCGAAGATCGTCTGATGGACAGATTGCTCCAGGCCATTGAGACCTCCCGAAGGGATACCGGGAAAGCACCGGTCTCCGCGGCCGCTCCTTCAGAAGCTCAAACCACCCCGTCTCCTCACCACCTTTAACAACCACAATACACACCCCCGTACAACCCTCCCTCACCACCCCTACTCCATCACCTTCACTCATCAACCCGTATACCATCCCGATCACCCAGCTTCATGACATTCTCATCTCCTGACTCCTCGCCTTAGAGACCTGGACCCCCGTTGAGGAGAGTCTCTACAAAAGGTTGATAGATGAACCCGAGCCGCCCGCTCAAACAAGGTGCCGAGAAGAAAGCTCTCGCACAAAAAGAAGACATGAAGATCCTGATGATCCGGATCGTCATGAGGGGGAGAAAAGGCAACGAACCACACGTAGCAGCCGTGGTTTGAGTCGAGAGCAAAAGACTCAAGAAGTTGGAGGATCATCTTCAAACCCACCAACCACACAACCCACAACCCGCCAACAAAGTACATCTCGCACCACATCCCACACACTACCTCCCTTTCCTAGAAATCCAAATCTGGACCTCTAACCTCCTCCAAGGCCAACCAGAAGCAGTCATCTACGATCCACATCTGATCGTAGACGATTATATCTTAAACGAGAAATGGATGACGCAATGAGAACCATAGGAAGCTGCTCAAGCTCGACTCTCCAACGTCAGATATTTCTTACAACAAGCTTTCGTGGACTTGGTGCTGCTTGAAGATGAAGAACTTCAAGAAGGCAAGAACTATAATTCTGCTCTCCCAGAACTACCAGAAATGATCAGGCACAAATTCGACTCTTCTCCCCGCTTATCGAAAGGGACAGTCATAGTCGAGATGCCATGGGGGAATATCATGATTGAAGTCCCGTTCATTGAATATATTAGAAAGCAGATATGGAGGGCTCTTAATCGGATAAAGAAGCTCAAGGAACTTACCTTACGGGGTATCTCACATTGGGAAGATAGGAAGAGAATGGAGCACATCTTCATGCTCAACTATCTTGGTCCAGATCGAAGTGGCATCCCAACGGATCAACTGAAGAAAAACTTCAGGGACAAGCCACCGATCCTCCATCTCGTGGGGGTTTCGCATTCGATTGGAAGCTTCCCTACCCCAATCTACCACATTGAGCGAGCGGACAACAACCTCACTCGAGAAGAGATAGATGAGAGCTATCTCTCCTTCCTTCCACCGGCTGAGGTCTACCGTCTATATCAGATGTACCTATGGGGGTTAGTCCGAAATATTTGTGTGATAAGGGATTTATGTACCTTCAAAAATTTCCAAGTCATCATCGAAGTCATCTTGCTTGTTGTTCGGATGATGTAGGATAGGTGGTAGGTTGTATCTTTACAAATGCTCGAACGCGTTTCGGGTTACGATCAAGTCGGTTTAGACTGAACCATAGGAACTAGAATCCATGCTTCCGGGATACGTGATAAGTGCTGCTTTAGTTGAATCAGCAAGCCAAGTTGTTGAAACGGACCATTTGAATCGTCATTAAGATTGTCACCTTTGCCATTTGGAAATATTTGTCCGTTGCAAGCTCGAGATTCTTCCTTGAAGTCCATCGAAAGTTGTCGGATGAAATATTTATGAAGCTTAATGAAGATGAGTGGAGATTTTTCTTTTTCCCTTTTTTTTTTAATTTTGAAGTATATATGTATATTTATTAGTAATATATACTAGTATATGATATTATATATATATAGATATATATGTGGTTTTCCGGTGAGAGGTTGTCGGGTCGGAGTTGAGAAGTGGAGATATCGAGGAAAAAAAAATTCGGATGAGGTGTATCGTGAAATATTTTCGAGTGAGGTGTATCGAAAAAAAAATTCGGATGAGGTTTGCGGTACAATTTCACGATATAGTGGAGAAAATTTCTCGATAAAAAATTTTACGATAACGTTCCATGAGAAAAATTTCACGAGAAAGTTGTACGAAAAAAATTGTCGAGAAAGTTTTTGCATTACGTCTCAAGAAAGTTTGTCGACAAAAAATTTGTCGAGAAAGTTTTGCGTGAAAATTTCTCGAGAAAGTGTAGAAACTTTATCGATAGAATTTTTAAAAATTCAATATTATATTTTTATTTCTCCCTCTCAAATAATGCTTCATAAAATAAAGTTTCTCCCCCTAGAAAGTTGGGTAGTAAGATTTAAAAATATTACGAATCTCTTTCCCTTAATTGATTCGTTTAAAGTTTTAACTCCCCCTCAAAAATTAAAATTGTTGCTTCATCTGGAAAGAAATAAGAGTAGCTCCCCCTCAAATTAAGCTCATTTAAAAATGTTATACTGAAAAAAATGGAATATATCATTTCCGTGTGTAATATGCATTTAGAATTTAAAATCTCTTAAAGTTTTGAAAATGCATATTCAAAATGTACCCTGATGAAAAATAATAGGTACTTTTCAATGTAGCTCGTATGCGTATGCAAATTTAAAATATACGCATAATTAGAATGTACCTCGTTGAAGTGTAGTTATAGTAGCTCACGTCTCTTCTCTCTATCATGTATGTGGAGCCACTACGTCAAATACCATACATGAGGGAATCTGCAAAATATTGTCGGGACTTTGGTACCCATTGTAATGTGGGTCCACCCTTAGTAGCAGAAAACGGGTTAAGCATAGATGGAGTCAAATTTAATTTGGTCCTAAATCATCCATTAATGTGCGTTTAGGTACCAAAATTTGTGTGGGATTTCCTAACTTAATAGTGGATATAGGAACCCATGTAGGAGTGATTTGACATAGAAAAGAAATTTCAGCTTTAGCGAAAGTGTGTCTCGGAGAAGATTTAAATATTTTCTTTGAAGCCAGTCGCATAAGATGCTTCTTAGAATGAACTTGGACTGGATACTTCATGTAGGAATACGAGCATAAAGAATTATAAGCATCACTAGCATATAAGTCGTGTATCCTACGTTGAGAATTCACACAATTCACATTAGAATGATGAGAAGAATTAGGAAAATTATTTCCAAGTTTAGGCTTCTTAAATAGAGAATTATTAAAATCATTTGAAGCACACGATGAAGTTTGTTTGCTAAAACTTGGAGCCTTTTCGTTAAAAATTTTCTTTATAGGAATAGGAGAGGAAAATTTCTGGTCTTTAAATTTCCGTTCCGTAACTTTGAAAAATAATGTAGATTTTCCTTTATCCTTCCTAAGTTGTATTTGTTCCTTAGCAATTTGAAGTTCTTGCCTTTTACTTTGAATTTCAATTTCGGTCAAAATTGACGTAGAAGTATTAGTAAAAGTCTTTTCGATTTTAGGAACAAAAACATTTGTTTGCATAGCTTTATCTTGTTTCAGAGAAGATTTTTCTTTAGAAATATCGTTTAAAAAAGGTAAAGGAGAGGAACTTTTGAGATTTGATATCTCCAATAAAAACGCATTCTTTTCTGTTTCAAAATTCTTTCTTTCTGATTCTAAGGAGGAGTTTAAATCAGCTATTTTCTTAACAATAGCAGGAATATAACAGAAAGTAGAATTTTTAGAATGATCATGATTTTCTTCCTCGACGTTAGAGATATTTTCTAAAAGATATAATGAATTATAGTCACTAGACATGTTTATCTCCCGCGTCTTGTAACTATTATTCAAATCAGTGTAATCAAAATGGATTTGAGTCCTAGTTGTGGTTTTTCTTTTTGATTCTTCTAAGGCATTTATTTCTGAAGAGTTACTAAAAGCCATTAAAGAAGTAAATCCTAAATCCATGTACTTGATATCATATAATTGTTTTACGTTAACCTTTTTCAAGTTACAAGGATTCGTAAAGCCTAAGCCTTCAACATGATTATAAAATTTCATGTCATGTAAATGAGTGGAATTTTTGAGATTTGATATCTCCTCTAAAAGCTTTTTCTTTTCCGCTTGGAAACCTACTCGTTCTAATTCCAGACTTGCGTTTAATTCAGTTATTTTATGAATAACCTTCGGAAATTCCCACCAAGAGGTAGGTTTATCAGAATGTAAATTATTTCCCCAATTAGATGCTAAGGCTTTAGAGGAACTTTGGTCTTTTTAACCCTTTTTCGAAAGATTTTCCTCTAAATTTTTAATTTTAGAGTACAATTTTCCGCATTCCTCAACTAATTCATCATAAAGGAGTGACTTATTACAACACGCTGCTTCACTATTTTTAAGACGCCTGGTAAGTTCCTTGTTTTTTGCTTCTAACTCTGTAACTGTTTTTTCTAACTTTTCAAATAAAATAGAGTCAGATGGACAAATCTTGAGATGGTCAGTTGAAGAGTTCATTCGTAGATACCGTGCTCTCTGAAGAGCATCAATTAGGTCTTGGTTGTGTTCCATAGAGTAGGTCTCGTGTTTTGATTAGGTTGGATATTTGATTGTTGACGCGTTTTGTGGATTTGGATCTTTTAATAAAAGTTTCGAAGAATAGAGTAGGTATCGAAAAGTTTTTAGGATAAAATGTAGATATCGAAAACTTTTGGACCGAAAAGTATAGTTTTGAAAAGTTTGGAGTCGAAAAGTTTAAGTATCGAAAATTTTCTGTGTACTGAAAACTTTTGATAATGAGAGTGTAAGTATTGAAAACTTTTTGTTTTCTAATATCGGAAAAAATTTGGCTGTAAAACTTTAGTTCCGAAAAGTTTTGGTGTAAAAAAATATATCTAAAAGTATATAAAATTTGAAGGTGTACTAAAAAGTTTTCAATTGGTTTTCAATATTTCGAAAATTTACCAAAACTTTTTCTATAATGTGCCTACAGTTGAGTTTGGAAATTATTTTCGGTATAAGGTGCGAAAAAAAAATTGGAATTGATGTTCTGTTTAAAAGAGGATGCTAAAATTTTCTCGGTAGAAAAAATGGATGCGAAAACGTTTTACGATATGTATCGAGAATTGATACCAAGAAAGTTTTCCGATAAAAACTTTGCGTAAAAGTTTTGCGGTAAAGCTATTCACGATGGACTTTGTTTCGGAAAAATTTATCTGACAAATGATGCCGCAAAAAAAATATTGAATAAGAGTTGAAAGCTTTTAATTTTCTGGAAAGTTTTGGAAATTGAAGCCTTTTAGATCAAAATATGAAATTCTTAAAAATTCAAGTCAAAAGGTTAAGTTTCGAAAAATTATGTGTACTGAGAAAATTATTTTCGTACCAAGAAACTTTATTTTGCGATAAGAAATTCTCAATAACACCTTTGCGAAAAATAAACTTTCTCGGGTTGACCAAGTTTTTCGTGTTGACAAACGGTTCTCGGTGAATTTTTTTTTCGATAAAAAAAATTTCAAGTTGGCTTTATAAAATTCCGTATCGAAAATTTTGGTGTTTTCGTGAAATATAGTGAAGTTTCAAAAATTACATAAGTATCGAAAACTTTTGGTAGATACCGAATGTTTTATATTGATGTCGAAAACTTCGTAAAAAAATTACCAAAGTTTTCTTATAATTTGCCAAATTGATTTCGAGAAATTCCATTGTCAAATGCAACCGAAAAAGTTTGTCGATAAAGGTTTTACGGTAAAGTAAAGTTTTGCGATAAAAATTTGTGCAGTGAAAGTTTCATGAAAATTTTTTGTGCGAAAACGTTTTATACAAGAAAGTATCGAGAAACTTTGTTTTGCAATAAAGTGTCGAAAAACAATGTTTGCGATAAACTCTCAATTTTTTTTTGGAGTTGACCATATTTTGCGGGTTGACCACAAGTGCCGCAAAGGACAAACAAAACTCAAGACTATCGCAAAGTTCGCTTCAGAGGCGCCAAGAATATTATCTCTTCGATGATTGTCTCTTCGGTGGGGCCGCTTCTTCACAAAGACTATCGCAAAGTGGGGCCGCTTCTTCACAAAGATCTTCGAAGATTGTCTCTTCGGTGATGTCTCCCAATCTTTTCTGGATGTTCTTCCTCACTAACTTTAGTGTCCCGTCAAAGAACTTATGGATCTCTGACTTCATCATAGCTCTCGTCTTTCCAATGACTGGATTCCGATAGGTTATGGCGAGGCCAGGTTTCTTGAAGATGTAGTTCTCGGAAATATTGTTGAGGGGGAAGCCCTTCATGAGCGGAGATTTCATGTTGACCTTCTTCATATTGTTCTCTATAGCAATTTGAAGGTCGTGTGTGGTGTGATATTTGATCTGCCGCACCATGAATCTCTTCAGTCAATCGAGTCCTTCAGTCTTGATATATCCGGAGTGCGTCTGGTATTTTCTCTTGTACATCTGATACAAACGGTAGACCTCATCCGGTGGAATGAAAGGGAGATAGCTTTCATCTATCTCTTCTCGAGTGCGGTTGTAGTCCGCTCAGTCAATGATGTAGATAGGGGTAGGGTAGCTTCCGATCGTATGCGAGACTACGATGAGTTGGAGAGTCGGTGGCTTGTCCCTGAAATTTTTCTTTAGTTGATCAGTTGGGATGTCACTCCTATCGGGGCCAAGATAGTTGAGCATGAAGATGTGCTCCATTTTCTTCCTATCTTCCCAGTGTGAGATGCCCCGAAGATTTAGTTCGCTGAGCTTCTTTATTCTGTTTGGAGCCCTCCAGATCTGCTTTCTAATATCTTCAATAAACGGAACATCAATTCTGATATTCTCTCATCGCGTCTCGACTCTAACTATCCCTTTTGATAAGCGGGGAGGAGAGTCGACTCTGTGCCTGATCATTTCTAGTAGCTCTGGGAGAGCAAAATTGTAGTTCTCGCCTTCTTGAAGTTCTTCATCATCAAGCAATACCAAGTCCAATGAAGCTTGTTGTAGGAAATATCTGACGTTGAATAGTCGAGCTTGAGAAGCTTCCTCTGGTTCCCATTGCGTCGTCCATTTCTCATTTAAGATATAATCGTCTACGATCAGATGTGGATCGTAGACGGCTGCTCCTGTTTGGCATGGAGGAGGATAGGGGTCGGGATTGGATTTGGATTGGTAGGAGAGAGAGGTAGTGTGTGGGATGTGGTGGGAGGTGTGGTTGTTTGTTGGCGGGTTGTGGGTTGTGTGGTTGGTGGGTTTGAGGATCATCCTCCAGCTTCTTGAGTCTTTGTTTGTTCTCGACTCACTCCACGGCCGCTACGTGTGGTTCGTTGCCGTTTCTCCCCGTCATGACGATCCGGATCATCAAGATTTTGACAAAATACATATCTATAGTGTCTTTTTCTACATGATCTTTTATGAAATGATAGCGAATGCCTATATGTTTCGTGCGTGAATGATGAACAGGATTGCAGGTAATGGCAATAGCACTTTAAGAATCACTGTAAATGGGAATGTTATCAAATTCAAACCCGTAATCGCGTAGTTGTGTCCGCATCCATAAAATTTGCAAGCAACAACTGGCAGCCGCGACGTACTCCGCCTCGGCCGTCGATGTTGACACGCAATTTTGTTTCTTTGAGGACCAGCAGAACAAATTTTTGCCTAAAAATTGTGCTTCTCCAGACGTGCTTTTTTTGTCCATTCGACAACCTGCATAATCAGCGTCACTATAGCCAATTAATCTAAAATCAGTATTTTTAGGATACCATAGCCCTATGTTAGGAGTTCATTTTAGATAGAGTAGAATTCGCTTGAATGCTTGCATGTGGGACTCCTTTGGGTCAGCTTGAAAACGAGCACAGAGACAAGTGCGAACATGATGTCGGGTCGGCTGGACGTCAAGTAGAGAAGAGATCTGATAATGCTCCGATAGATTGTGATGGTGGCTGCCTTGCCAGACGGATCAGCATCCAATTTGCAGTTTGTTGAGATGAGAGTATTCATCGGTGTGCTCTTGTCTTGATTAAATCTCTTCAGAATATCTCGGATATATTTGGTTTGAGTGATGAAGATTCCATCTTCGAGTTGGTTTACTTGTAGTCCAAGAAAGGATTGTAGTTCTCCCATTAAGCTCATCACGAATTTGGTCTTCATTAGTTCACCAAATATCTGACAGAGACGTTCATTTATCGAGCCGAAGATGATGTCATCAACGTAAACTTGAACGATCATCAGGTCTTTGCCTTGTCTTTTGATGAAGAGTGTAGTATCGATGGTGCCTTTATGAAGTTGGACTTGACTAAAAATTCGCTTAGGACATCATACCAAGCACGAAGGGCTTGTTTTAGTCCATAGAGAGCTTTGTCCAATCGATACACATAATCGGCATGATTTTCGTGCACAAACCCGTCGGGTTGAGCGACGTAGACTTCTTCTTTTAACACACCATTAAGAAAGGCGGTTTTAATATCCATTTGATAAACTTTGAAGTCTTTATGAGTCGCATATGCTAGAAATAGTCGAATTGCTTCGATACGTGCCACCGGAGCATACGTCTTGTCGTAGTCAATTCCTTCTTGTTGATTGTATCCCTTGGATACGAGTCGTGCTTTATTCCTGATAACTTCACCGTTTTCGTTCTTCTTATTCTTGAAAACCCCTTTAGTTCCAATTATTGTTTTGCCTTGCGGTCGAGGAACTAATGTCCAAACTTGTAGACGCTCGAATTGGTTGAGTTCATCTTGCATTGCGATTACCCAATCCGGGTCTTTAAGAGCTTCGACTACCTTAATTGGTTCGTTTTGGCTTAAGAATCATGTGAATAAGCCGCTTTGTGTGGACGTCCTAGTGCGTACTCCACTTGAAAGATCACCGATGATTTGGTTAATAGGATGAGCTCGAGTCCACTTGCATTCATGAGGAATAACCGAAGTAGATCCTTACTGGTTTGTAAATCGAGACATCCTGAAGTGATTGGCTGATCATTCGTAGTTGGGAAATTCAATTTTGAGGTTGAATTAGAAGGAATTTCCTCATCTTGATTTGTAGGAGCTGCAGCACTAGTTGAAGATTTAGAATTAGGATATTCTTGAACATTTGTTGGAGTCGGAGGATTGGGAGTCTCAATTGGAATTTCTTCCGTAGATGGAGAAGGAGCACTGCTTGGTATTGAATGAGAGGAAGCATGCTTTTGAACTCGTTCCGATAAAAATGTTCAAATAGAGAATCTAAATCTTCCAAGTCGGCGGGAATTGCTTATTTTGACTTTGAAGTAAAAGTTGTCGAAAGTTGTTGACCTTGTGCCAACACACCTATAAGCTCGGGTTCCGAACTGTTTTTTTAGAAGCCAACTCGGTTACTTCTTGAAAAGTGACATTGTAGCTTTCCAAGATAGTACGTGAAGACTTGATATAGACGCGGTATGTTTTAGAAGTGGATGAATATCCAACGAAAACGGCTTCAAATGCTCTAGGGTCGAACTTGCTTCGATGCTCTCGATCGTTGGCCACTAAACATTTGCACCCGAATACTTTAAAGAATGAGATATTCGGAATCCTTTGATGAATTATCTCATACGGCATCTTTTCAAAGCGTTTGTAAATAATTGTCCGATTTTGCGTAAAGCGCGCGGTACTCACTGCTTCAGCCCATAAAAAGTGAGGGAGACCGGAATGGATCAACATTGTTCTTGCAGCTTCAACAAGAGTCCGGTTCTTCCGTTCTACGACGTCATTCAATTGAGGTGTTTTATCGACTGAAAATTGTTGAATAATTCCAAGTGACTGATAATAATTGTTGAGACGTTGATTATTGAATTCAGTTCCGTTATCAGTCCGGATTACTTGGATTTTCTTTTGCAGGAGATTCTGAGTCGTATTCAGAAAACTAATTATCTAGTCTCCAGTCTCATCTTTTGTTCGGAGATATCTTGTCCATGTGTAGCGAGAATAATCGTCGACAATTACCAACACATATTTACGACCGTTGATACTTTGTGTGCGCATTGGTCCACAAAGGTCCATGTGAAGTAATTCCAAGGGTCGAGATGTAGAAGCAACTTGCTTGAGTTTGTGTGATGCTCGCTTCATTTTTCCCATTTGACAAGCCGAACAAGTATGCTCTTGACGTATGGAAATAGTTGGTAGACCGTGTACCAACTTTTTGATTTAGAGTTTGTGACGAGCTTTGAGATTTAGATGAGACATTCGTTGATGCCATAAACTGTTCCTCTTGATTGTAGTCTGTGAGATGAGGCAAACAGCTGTCGAATGTCGAACTGTTGTCAGATTGATGGTGTATAGATTTGATCTTCGTGATCCTGTTAGAAGTTCTTGATTATGACTATTCAATATTCTGCACTGATCAGCAAGAAACACCACTTGAAATCCTTTGTCACGGAATTGTCCTATGCTGAACAGATTGTGTTTAAGACCTTGGACGTAAGAGACATCTTTAATCGTCAGATTCTGCAGTAGAATATCTCCAGAGCCTAGTATTGGAGTTGAATCATTGTTACCGAATCTGACTTTTCCATTGTAACGGTCTGGGTAGTTGGTCAACAGATCATGCTTTCCCGTCATGTGTGTGGAGCAACCAGAATCTAAATACCACACATGATGGATCTGCATAAGAAATTTAGAAAGACTTAGGTACCCATTTAGTAATTGGTCCTCTCGGATTAGCAGATTTGATAAGTAAGGTTTGTTCATTTTGGGTTCCTAAATCATTTATGTTTTTAGGTACCCAAACCAACTTGATATTAGTTGGTTTAAGTGATACCTCTTTAGGCAATTCGGCCTTTTGGGCTTGCATTGGCCTAGATGGTGTCTTGGGAACCCATTGAGTTGAACCTTACATGGGAGGTTAATTTCAGCGCGGACAAATGTCTTATTAGTCTTAGTACATGAGAAAATCTTTTCTCTAGCTAGTCTCTTAAGGTGTTTGGCTGAGTGTACTTTGACCGGATACCTTAAATGAGGACAACAATGTATCGAGCTATAAGCTTTCTTAATAGCCGGATCTTGTTTCCTACGAGACTTAAGACTTGCATTTGTCTTAGAATGATGGTTTATATTTTTAGAAGAACAGCCGATTTCAAAATTTGTGCTTTCAAAATTAATAGGTTTTAACACATAACTGGAAGCAACAACATTAAAGTTTGAAACAGTTGTCTTCTTGTGAGTGTCCATAGTTTTTGATACAGAAGAAAATTTTGAAAATAAGACATTTCGATCATTTTTCTTCTGAAATTCTATCCTAGGCACTCTTTCTTTTGCATGTTTCACCTCTTTTTCCTCTCTACCTGTGGATGGAGTAGAAAAAGAGTTAGAAAAAGTCTTTTTCCTTTTTGAAGCATTTAAGGATTTTTTTCCTCCCTTTTTGATTTTTATAGAAGAGTTATCTTCTTTTAAAATACTTTGAAAAACAATGGGAGGTGTTTTCTTAGTTGTAATTTTGTCCTTAATTAATGATTTTTCTTTCAAAGTAAAATCAGGACAAGATTTTAAAGTATAGGAAGTTTTGAGATTAGAAATCTCCAGTAAAAGCTCATTCTTTTCAGCTTTGAAATTCTTTCTTTCTGTTTCTAAGGAAGCGTTTAAATCAACTATTTTCTTAATAATAGCTAGAATATAACAGAAAGTAGAATTTTGTAAATGATCATTATTTTCTTCCTTATCTTTAGAAAAATCTTCTAGCGGATATAATGAATTATAATCACTAGACAAGTTGAGATCCCTTATCATGTAACTATTATTCAAGTCGGTGTAGTCAAAGAGAATGTTAGTCCTATTTGTGGCTTTTCGTTTAGATTCTTCTAAGGCATTTATTTCTGAAGAACTAGTAAAGGCCATTAGAGAAGTTAAACCTAATCCCATGTACTTGATATCATATAATTGTTTAACATTGACCTTTATCAAGTTACAGGGATTGTTAAAACCTAAGCCTTCTTTAGGATTATAAAATTCTATATCAAGAGGTTGATTTAGAAAGATAGTTTGATCCGTTTGACCTCTTTTTGTTAGAAGATCATCTAAAGTTTTAATCCTTGAGTAAATTTTCTTACGTTCGTCAGAGATTTCCTTAACATTATTTCTAGAAATTTCTAAATCTCTCTGACAATCGCTAAGAGTCTTACTAAGGTCATTTATTTTTATTTCAGAGGTAGCTATCCTAGATTCAAGACTAGTTATGGTTTCTTTAGCATTAGATAAGAGCATATCTAAGTGAATAGTTCTATCTAACTGCTTTTGAAAATTATTTTCACTAAGAACTAGTCTCTCTTCTAATTCCTTAGTTCTTTTCCGCTCATTTTTCATGTTAGAGTATTTAATCTGTAATGATTGTAACATGTTTAATAATGTGGAATTAGGCATTGGTACCTCTTGTGAGGAAGAGGATGTTTTATCGTCGTCGTCGTCAGACATTCTTGAAGAGTTATCATTTGAGGCGTCTTCGAGGTATGCCATTAGAGCGAGATTTTCGTCTTCAGAATCTGTGGTATCTTCCAGCCAATGCTCTTGTTCGGCCATCAGTACTACTCCAGCCTCTTTTTGTTTAGTGAGTTGGAATGTTTTAGAGTAGTAGTTGGCGTCCTTTTTCTTTGGAAGTTTGCATTCTCTGGCGAAGTGCCATACCTACCACAATTATAACACTTTTGGGTTCTTTGGCGTTTTTAGATTCTGAGGACTCAGCCGGTCTTTCCTTGTGCTTAGGCTTGATGTCCGAAGTCTATTGGCCGAGGAAGAGGATTTCTTTTTATAAAACTTTTTGCTCATCATTTTAGAAATGAGAGTCAACTGTTTCTTGAACTCCTTCATATTGGGTTCCGAGTCCGATTCAGATTCTTCTTCATCTTCTGAAGAACTTGGCAACTTGATGCTTTTATCTTTGCGAGATCGACTCGTTTTTCATTCAGAAACTAGAGCTATAGAGTCTTCGATCTACTTGCCCTTAAGTTTTTTTTTGTATTTCGCTGATATCTTCCTCGTGTTGGGCGAGATTATCAAAGACGGCGTGGAAATCCATTTCGTCCAAATTCTTATTTTGACGGATTTGCATGATATTTTCTTCCACTCCAGTTGAAGAGAAGAAAGAAATCGGATGTTGACCTCCATGTTGGTCTTGAAGATATTTATCTTCCTCATCTCATTAAGAAGAGTTAGATAGCGTTGATAGAGTTCATAAACGGTTTCCTCTGCCTTGGCTTTGAATGAGTCGTAAGCGGTTAGAATGTTTGCTTTCTTGGCTTTGACTCCAACTTCGGTCCGTTGCATCATCTTGTGGAGCTCGTCCCACATAGCTTTTGCACTACATAGACTATCTATTTGCATATAGATGTCGTTAGGAATTCCTTGCATTAGGAAAGTTTTGGCTCCTAAATCCGCTTTTGCTCTTAATCGCTCCCCCTCGGTGTATTCACTAGGAATTTTGAGTCTTCGTGAGGCGGGAATGGGAGGATTATTGGTGGCATCGCCTTTTTAGATGACCCAAAATTGAGCTGGTCCTTCTTGAAGTGAAGCAATCAAATTTGTGGCTTGATCTTTCGTTTTTAAGATGTTCATGAACCGGCTTCTCCATACTGTGTATTCACCTCTTCGAAGAATTGGAGGGCGGACGTCGTTTCCGAGTGAGTAAGCATCCATTTGTAGTTGATTGGTTGGATCTTCGTGAAAGTTTGGAATTGTAATGAAAAATGCTTCGGTCGAATATCTTCTTTGAAGATCGTGAGAGAGAGAGTTTCTCGATTACTATTCTCTCTCTTAAAATGTGAATTCAATGCTTGTGTTTTCCGAAAATAAACTTGTGTATTCATTTTTATAGTGTACGTTGTATTTATACCTATTTACATGGTATATTTACTATTTGGTCCTACACTATTAAAACTACTAATTACGCCCCTAAATAAGGATAATAAAATTACAAAGCACAATTCTAAATTCTCTTCAGAATAAGGGACCATATTTTTTTTCGAGTTGACCATATTATTCATGTAGTATTGCGAAGCTTGTCGAGAACTTTTTACCAAAACTTCCTCTCTCTTTTTTACGAAGAAACCATAATAACCGATCCGAAACACAAAATTGTTCAAATTGTGCTTGGGTTATGGATCAAAACACTTATATATTCAAGGAAAAACAATCAATTAAACACAAACGCAGCAAATCATGTCGAATTTTTCGAAATTTTGATGAATTTTACAAAGAACACACAAAGAGGATTTTCGATTAATCTTCGCAATTCACACAAATTGATGTTTCGATCGATCAAATTCAGCACAGATATGTATATAACAATCAATCGAACCTCAAAAACAGCAAATCGTGGTGAAATTTGAAAATCGATCGAGAAAAGTTGAAGAACGACGGTTGAAAATTCGAGAACTTCAATCCTCAATTCGACCAATTTACGCACAGATTGAGCTCGAAAAATGAATTCAAGTATAGTTTCGATAGTAGATCATCTAATAAACACTCAATTAATCATACTCAATAGAAAATATGATCAATTTTCGAAAAATTGAGCGAAGAACACTTTAAAAAATCTCGAGCCGAAAACTCAAAATCAGATGCAAATCCGAATGCGTTCGGCTCTGATACCAACTGATAGGTCCTAATATATCCAACACGATTAAGTTCAGCAAAGAATTCGATAGAAAATGTAAAACTTACGAAGAACACGTTTGAATTTGGCGCGGAAACTTTAGAGCGTTCTTCACGTTGTAAAGCTCGGTTTTCTATTAAAATGAATTCTTAACCCTAATACATCACATTAGGGTTCGTTATATACCAAATAAGTTTGGTATATTTGCAAAGTAGTCCTAATCTATGGATTAATTATAATTAAACCCAAACTACTATTTATACTACAAGACTAAGATAAGGAAATTCCATCTATTTCAACTTCAGAAATGAATTTCCCTCCTACGGATAATCAGCCTATCAATTCAGGATGTCGCGAACTACTTATCAACGGTGGTTCTTCATCGGTTTAACCTCATGAACGCAAGTGGACATGAGCTCATCATGTCGATCAAATAGTTGGTGATCCTTCGAGCGGAGTACGCACTAGAACATCTACTAGCGGACTTTTAACGTGTTTTCTAAGCCAAAACAAACCAAATAAGGTAGTTAAAGCTCTTAAGGACACGGATTGGGTGATCGCAATGCAAGACGAACTGAACAAATTTGAGCGTCTACAAGTTTGGACCTTAGTTCCTCGACCGCACGACAAGACAATTATAGGAACCAAATGGGTCTTCAAGAATAAAAAGAACGAGAACGGTGAAATTATCAGGAATAAAGCACGACTCGTAGCCAAAGGGTACAACCAACAAGAAGGCATTGACTACGACGATACGTATGCTCATGTTGCTCGAATAGAAGCTATTCGACTCTTTTTGGCATACGCGGCTCATAAAGACTTCAAGGTCTATCACATGGACGTAAAAACCGCCTTTCTCAACGGCGTGTTAGAGGAGGAAGTCTATGTCGCTCAACCCGAAGGGTTCGTGCATGAAAAGCACCCTGTATGTCTATCAATAGGACAAAGCTCTCTATGGACTAAAACAAGCCCGTCGAGCTTGGTATGATGTTCTGAGTGAATTTATAGTAAAGTCAAACATATACGAGGAACAATCGATACGACACCGTTCATCAAAAAGCAAGGCAAGGACTTGATGATCGTCCAAGTCTACGTAGACGACATCACTTTTTGGCTCAACAAATCAACGAATCTAACAGAAATTTAGTGATCTGATGAAGACCATATTCGAGATGACCTTAATGGGCGAACTTCAATTCTTCCTTGGACTACAAAGTCAAGCAGCTCGAAGATTGAATTTTCATCAGTCAAACCAAGTATATAAGAGATATTCTGAAGAGATTTTATGAAGACAAGAGTACACCTATGAGTACTCCCATGTCAACAAGATGTAAATCGGATGTTGATCCTTCTGGCAAGGCAGTCAACATCACGAATTATTGGAGTATCATTGGCTCTCTTCTCTAGTCAAGCCGACCCGACATTATGTTCGTTACTTGCCTCGGCGCTTGATTTCAAGCTGACCCAAAGGAGTTTCACATGCACACGGTCAAGTGAATCCTACGTTATCTCAAAGGGACTCCCACCTTAGGGTTATGGTATCCAAAAGGCACATATTTCAAATTAATCGACTATACTGATGTTGACTATGCAGGTTGTTGAATGGACATGAATAGCACTTCAGGCGGAGTACAATTCTTGGGAGATAAGTTGGTCTGTTGGTCCTCAAAAGTGCATGCATATCAACTTCGACGACCGAGGCAGAGTACGTCGCGGTTGCCAGTTGCTGCTTACAAGTTCTGTGAATGCGGACGCAACTGTGCGACTACGGGTTTGAATTTAATATCATTTTCATTTATAGTGATTCTCACAGTGCTATTGCCATTACTTGCAATCCTGATCACTCACGCACGAAACACATAGATATTCGCTATCATTTTATAAAGGATCATGTAGAAAAAGGCAATATAGATATATATTTTATTAACACGGAATTTCTGCCGACTTATTCACTAAGGCATTGGATGAAAAACGATTTCAATTCCTTATCGCTAAGTTAGGCGTGTTGAATCTCAATCTTGCTTGAAATGTGCTTCACATGCTCAATTATGTTTTCGTGTAGTTTTCTATTTGCTTCTTGATACTCTTTGTTGTATCTTGCATGATTTTTTTTGTTGTAGTTTCAATATTGCATTTAGTTTCATTAAATATATATATATATAACAATATAATAAAAATAAGGGACATGACGATGACTTTGTTCATTTTGAGTTACTCATAAGAACATTTCTGTAATATATGCTTGGTTATTTGCTTTAAATTCAAGTCACATCCGTTTGTCTAAAGAGCTTAGTATGTTTCACCAGACACAAAAGCACATCATATATGTGAGAATTTGAGCATCAATATTCTTTCAAAGGATTTATCCTTGAGTGTGTCACACTTCAAATGTTTGTCTCTTGATTTGTGCTTGGTGGCCTCATTCTAGCTTTGTGTTAGTTCGTCATGAATATGATAAGGGCAATTAGGATATTTCTCACTTGGTCAAATTATAAATCCTTTCTTTTTTTCTCTAGTAATCCCATTTGAGCCTTCTCCAATATCGTTTTTCACTTGAAACCCGATCAAGCCATCAACCTTATTTCATAACTCTCGAGGGCTGCTCAAACAAGAAAAGAAGGGGGGGAGGGGGGGGGGATGACGCACACGGTGAATGCTCAAAGCACAAATAATCTCTCGATTATTATAAAAGAGAAACATGGATCTCGCTGTGAACTTCTCCTAGATAATCTCGTATACTCGTTAAAACGGCTAGAAGAGACGCACCTCTAAGTGAACTTCTCCAATGATAATCTTAGTCTTATATCGAGACAACGAGAAGAGGGGCACGTACTTGGGTTTGAATTCCATAATTGTGAACCTCTCAACAGATAATCTTTAAAACGTTAAAGAGGAGCATGGTCTCGGCCCATGAAATACAAAAGAAGATCTAATCTCTCAAGCCTCGTAAAGAAGAAGAGGTTCAATTTGAGCAAGTGCGGAAAAAAAAAAAGAAAAAGGAGCATAAATTAATTTTAAAAGGGCCCCTGGAATGGAAAAATTTGAAGCTCACTAATTCCAAATATTATCCTACCCTTCTAACTCATAGCCTAAAATAATAATCCCTTCAAAGTCCCTTTGATTCAAATTGATGGACTTTCGCTTGATGAGTTGATTAAATGCGCCACGATAACGGGTTAATTGATAAAATTTTGTCCTGTTGATATTAGTGATATATATACTAATAATCCCCATGATGGAAATAAATTGAGCGCTATTAGCGAACCATGCGAAAGTTGTCGAAATGACTCATAATATGATCTTAGGATATTAGTTTAATGACATGATTTGATGACAAATTATTATTCTATGTGTTATGTGAACTTTTGCGTGATAATGATTAAAATGACATATTCTGACCTCAAAATATCTTCTCATATTTTTAATGCATTAGCACATGCATTGGTACGGAATTGTCAAATGCAAAATTTTACGAAAAATTCATGTTGACGCAAATTTTCATATGCATGATTAGGGGATAATGAATCTATGCTGAATTGATTAAACGCGTTATTCTTGCTTATGTCATCTATTGTTAAATCTCCATATGCATATTGTGGTGAATTTGTGTATCCATGCAAAATTGACAAACATTATATGTGCACTTGTTGAGGGGGAGCTTACATGTATATTTACTATTATCTCCTAAATGATTTACTTGCAATTACGACTTCTCATGTTTTTTTCTAAGTGTCACAGAGTATTTCAAGTTCATCCGAGGAGTCCAGTGATGAATTTCATCAAAATTGGGAGTTATTTGCATATATTTCAGAAACTTAAGGGTGCAAAAGTAGTTTTTTTAAAAAGGGATCGCAAAACTAAATAGGCCTGGTCTAACAAAAGGTCAGAATATTGGCCCAAAACTACTTAATAATTTTCAATCGGAAAACTTTTTTACACGCAAAAACTCCAACGAAAAAGTTCTCGATTCTCTGAAAAGTTCAAACGGCGAATTTCATGTCCTTCAAATAATCTCCTTATTTCTTCTATAAATTCATCGGGTTTGAAGGTAGACTCAAGATCATGTTAGTATTTTAGTTCCATAAATCATGAATGCCATCTGTATTGCAAAATTTTCGATCGATTGTCGACTCTCAGTTTTTCGACATCTCATGTTTCAGAAATTTATTCTGATTTCCTGCGATTTAGACTTAAACATGTTGATAAACTACGTAATACTTGGATTCGGAACTGGTTTTTGAACATTTTGAGTCCAGATTAAATCTTCTTTCCCGAAAAAACATCATTTGCAGTTTAAAATTTGACTGTTTGATTTCTGAAATTTTTTGGGTCGAAAACCTTTTTATCGCAAACAGTAGCGTCGCAGAACTTTAGTTTTCGATAAGATTTTATTCGCGCAAAACTAAGCGGCGAAAAACTTTAGTTTCGATAAGATTTTATTCGTTCGCAAAACTTAGCGGCGAACTTTAGTTTTCGATAAGATTTTATTCGATCGCAAAACTATGCGGCGAAAAACTTTAGTTTTGGATAAGATTTTATTCAATCGCAAAACTAAGAGGCGAAAAACATTAGTTTTCGATAACGATTTTATTCGATCGCAAAACTAAGCAGCGAAAAACTTTAGTTTTCGATAAGATTTTATTCGATCGCAAAACTAAGCAGCGAAAAACTTTAGTTTTCGATAACGATTTTATTCGATCGCAAAACTAAGCAGCGAAAAACTTTAGTTTTCGATAACGATTTTATTCGATCGCAAACTAAGCGGCGAAAACCTTTAGTCTTCGATAAGATTTTATTCGATCGCAAAATTAAGCGGCAAAAAACTTTAGTTTTCAATAAGATTTTATTCGATTGCAAAACTAAGTGGAGAAACCTTTAGTTTTCGATAAGATTTCATTAGATCGCAAACATAAGCGGCGAAAAACTAAAGTTTTAGATGGAATTTTATTCAATCGTAAAAATTAGCGCTCGAATAAAGTCCCGTTCGAATAATAACGCGTCGTGAACAGTAATCACTTTCAACACTTAGAAAATTTTTTATGTTAATAATGTTTGTACGCAATAAAATTTGAAATATTTTACACAAAGCTTCTTTGGTTACTCTGAATTAAACTATTAACTAATGATCTTTATTCTTTTTTTTTTTCATAGATGGCACATCAAGGATATTTCCATATGTATCCATCCGAGCTTTGGCTACAAGTCCACGACAACAATTATTAACTGGACTTGAGAACCTTCTGATGCCCTGATGACATCATCATGTCAATCCTCAAAGGGCACATGCTTTGGCAAGCTCTAACACTGACAGCTTCCGTACAGATGGTATATCTCCAGCAATTCTAGGGATGTATGAGGAGCCATATCGTGGGCGACGACACATTCTACATAACCAAGATCAACCAGAAAAACGTCATCGTCAACAAGGATCTCCTTGGAATAGTCCTTGATCTCCCACATCAAGAAGTCTACGATCCCTTACCTTCTGATGCGGAGATCATTTCCGACATGCTTAGGATGGGATATAAGACCCCACTGGTCAAGCTCGCCAACTTTCAGAACAGCGGAATCCCTCATCCATGGAAGACTTTGTTTGTGATCATAAACAAATGTCTCTCCCCAAAGCATTCGGAATTCGACAAGGCGAACGGGAATATTATAAGGATCTTCCATGGAGTCATTTTCTCCAAGAAGTATGACGTGGCCCAGCTCATCTGGAATGACTTGGCTGACCAGATGCGTCAACGGGAGACCAAGTCGAAGGCCAAATTTTCTTCCTTATGTCTGATGGTTCCCCTTGCTCATTATGCATCTCATGGAAGTACATCCGGAGATTCCCCGCCTACCACCCGTTGGAGGATACACACCGCCGAGGTTGCGGTTCTTCCACAACCCAAAAGCATCGGATATGGAGCTCCAACCAATGCTCATACCGTTGGAACTCCTCCGCCTGACAGATCCTTCAGACAAAGCTTATCAAGACTACTGCCAGAACGACTCCATCACCGAGGACATGGTTTGGTCCATCCCCACCGACCCTGACCCTGCTCCGATGCCCGTCAGTCAAGAACCAATCGTGGAGGCACAGGAGCCCAAAGCTGAGGTTCAGAAGCCTGCAATAGCGGCTAGTGAGCTCGAGGTTGAAGCACGCGTGCCAACACCACTGATGAAAGCCTCGCCTGAAGTCACAGAATAAGACGAGGATTGCAGACTCATTCGAAGGGACTCCAGCCGATGCAGATCCCAAGTCCCGTCTGCCTCCCCATTTACTAAAACAGCTCCCGTTTTGCCTCCGCAACAGCCTGCCTTGACGACTACACAGTTTCACACCGATTCTGTTACATCATCCATAGAGATGATTTATGTGGTTTCATCTCCACTATTGGATGAATGTCCCGATGCTTCACTGACATCTTCGGAAGCAACTAGGGGCCAACCCGTCGAAGTGGTGTCTTCCGGGTTGACAATTGGCGCCTTTCGTCGTCCCTATATCATAACTCCTATCATAGGCGGCACGTCAGAAATCTTTTCTGACGTTGTGATAGTGGAACGCCAACCTGGCTCCACTCCGGAGGTGTCACCGTTAGTGACGGAGGAACGACTACAAGCAGCTCTCTCTACCGCACTTACTTCTCTCGAAGATTGGTTGATGAAAAGAGTCCTACAAGCCATCGAGACTTCCCGACGGGGTACCGGAAAACACCAGTCTTCGAGGACACTCCGTCCGAACCCATTCCGTCACCACCACAACCCACCACAAATACCCCTATCCAAACCATAATCACCACCCCGACCCCATCTCCCTCCCTTATCAATCCATACACCATCCTAATCACCCAGCTTCACGATATTCTCATTTCTCGTCTCCTAGCCCTCGAAGAAAAGACCCCCGCCGAGGAGAATCTCTACTAACGGCTGGTTGATGACCCTGAACCGTATGCTCGGACGAGCTGCCGAGAACAGAGCTCCCGCACCAAAAGGCGACATGAAGATCCTGATGATCAGGATCGCCCTGAGGGGGAGAAGTAACAGAAGATAACTAAAAGCGGACGTGGTCAAGGACGAGAAAAGACACCTTCGACTCGTGAAGCTAGAGGCTCGTCAACAAACCCACCAACAACATCCACACAACCTGCTACCCGCCAACAAACGACCACCACACCCCACACCCACACGACACCTCTGGCTAATAAAAGTCTAAACATAATCCCAACCTTAGAACCTACGCTCGAAGATCAACCAGAAGCCTCAACAGTCAACTACGATCCTCACGCCATCGTAGACGACTATCCTAAGCGAGAAATGGATGACGCACTGGGAACCAGAGCAAGCTGCTCAAGTTTGCCTATCCAACGTCAGATATTTCCTGCAACAGGCTTCAGTTGCTCTAGTTATGCTTGAAGACAAAGAACTTCAAGAAGGAGATGACTATAATGCTGAACTTCCAGAATTACCAGAATTGATAAGACATCGAGCGGACACCCCTCCACGTCTATCAAAGGGGACCGTCCGAGTCGAGATACCATGGGAAAATATTCGGATTGAAGTGCCTTTTCTTGAAGATATACGAAAACAGATCTGGCGAGCACTGAACAGAATCAAGAAGCTGAACGAACCAAAGCTTCGGAGGATTTCTCATTGGGAAGAGAGAAAGAAGATGGAACACATTTTCATGCTCACCCATCTCGGTCCAGATCGAAGTGTCATCCCAATAGATCAACTCAGAAGAAACTTTAGGGACAAGCCACCGATCTTCCAACTCGTGGGAGTCAAACACACGATTGGTCCCTATCCAACTCCAATATATACGATCGAGCGGGCAGATCACACTCACACTCGAGAAGAAATAGACGAGAGTTATCTCCCATTCCTTCCACCAGACGAGGTCTACCGAGAGTTTAAAGAGATTCAAGAAGGATGGGTACATCAAGAAGGAAGGGCTCGAGAGTTTAAATAGATTCATGGTGCGACAAATCAAGTTTCACACCGCACATGACCTTCAGATTGCCTTGGAGATTCATGGTGCGTCCCGCTCAACGACTTCTCGGAGAACTACATCTTCAAGAAGCCAAGCCTCGGCATCACTTATCGGAATCCAGTCATTGGAAAAACGAGAGCGATGATTAAGTCTGAAGTGCACAAGTTAAGCAATGGGATGTTGAAGCTTGTAAAGAAGAATATTGAAAGGAGATTGAAAGAGATGATGAAACCACGATCTTTGAGGACCTTGGAGAAGAAGAAGACATGCTCCTGAATGAGCTTCTTAGCACTATTGAAGAACGATTAGAGCTGACGAATGTTGTCTGTCATTATGAGACAGCATTGGGATTGCGAAAGTCCTTCTACGCCCGACAAGGATAAATAGAGCTGAAGAGCAAACGAGCTCAAAGGGGGATATTGAAGAAGATATTGTAATTGCGCTCATTTATTAGTTATCCTTGTAATTAGGGGCGTAACTTATATATTCAATATTGTAGGACTTACTTGTATTATACCATGTATATAGCTATAAATACCAGTACACTATTGAATTCGATAGAGAAAGTTTGAAGAGAATATTAGAATTGTGCTTTATTATTTCATTATCCTTATAATTAGGGGCGTAATTAGAAGTTTTGATAGTGTAGGACTTAATAGTAATTATACCTTAGATATAGGTATAAATATAATGTACACTATCAAAGTTAAAACAAATTTTATTATTCAGAAAAATACAAGTATCGAATTCATATTTTAAACGAGAGAACACGAGAAACTCGGAAAAGCTAACAACCTCTCTCAAGATCTTCAACGCGGATATTCGACCGATCGTATATCGTAAGATTTCTTATTCGAATACCGAGAATTCGTGCTTAGATTGCTTCTTGATTGATCAATCATGACCTAACAACTGGTATCAGAGCTAATCGTGATTGATTTTGAACAGAATTCGCAATTTTTAGATCAAAATAATTTTCCAGATTTTTCTATCTAAAAACTCACGTGACTTATTTTTTGATCAATATGCTTAATTGTGCGAATTTTGTTGTTGATTTTGTTAATTAAGTGATAGATTATATGTTAGGATTGATTTACGTACTGATTTCAATCGCTTAGAACGTAATAATAATTCAGATTTTCGATTTAGATCGATTTTTGCGTTTGCGATCAAGTTTTGAGTCTGATCTGATCTTCTTAAATTTCGATAAATTTTGCTATTAAACGTGTTTGTTCATATTTAGAACTGTTAAACGAGTGATTATCCAGAATTTCAGCATCTAAATTGAACATCTCGATTGAATCTGGAATTTTCACTGTTACATTGAACTTAGCTGTACTTCGATCAGTTCTTTGATCGAAAAACTTGGATCGAAAAATATTTTTCGACCAAATTTGCAGTCGAGAAATTTTTCGACGACAAACACTATTTTCGAGTGTTTTACTAAAATATAAGACTCGAAAAACATTATTTCAACAATTAGTTTTTTCGGTTCATATATAAATACATTTTTCGAGCGAATAAATTTTTCGATCCAAAATTAGCCAAAACATATTTTCGATCGAAAAATATTACATCGAAAAATTTTACAGTCAACAATTTGAGTCAAACTAAAAACAAAGTTTTTCGATCACTAGTAATTTTTCCATCACAAGTTATTCGATAAGAGTTTTTGTGATCAACATAGTTTTTCGACAAAATATTTTTCGATAAGATCATCTTTTCAACATTTTTTCCCGAAAAATATTTTTCGATAAACATATAACTAAAGCCTAAAACGTTCGAAAAACTTTTTCGATTAAAAAGCATAATATTTTTAAATCGAAAAACATTTTGACCACACCATTTAAAAGAAATCAAAAATTGTGAACTTCAAATCTTACGAAAAATATTTGTCTCCGAACGATCAATTTTGATACTCAATATTTTCGATCAATAATTCAAATTTGTTTAACAAATCTTGAAGTATCAATTTTTAATTACCAAATATTTGCGAAAACATAACAATTTTTCTTTGACGACCGGATCATAGGTTCAAAAAGGAAATTGTAAGTACGAATCAAATATTTCTAACTAAGTTTGTCACTTGTGAAGCATTTTTCATTACTATTCCAAACCTTCACGAAGATCTTATCAATCAACAAAAATGGATGCTTACTCACTTAGAAATGACGTCCGCCCTCTAATTTTTCGAAGAGGCGAATACACGGTATGGAGAAGCCGGTTCATGAACTTCTTGGAAACGAAAGATCAAGCCACAAATTTGATCGTGTCACTTCAAGAAGATCCAGCTCAATTCTGGCTCATCCAAGAAGGAGATGCCACAAACAATCCTCATATTCCTGCAACCAGAAGACTTAAAGTTCCTGGTGAATATACTGAGGGGGAGCGTTTAAGAGCCAAAGCAGACTTGGGAGCCAAGACTTTCCTAATGCAAGGAATACAGAATGACATCTATATGCAAATAGATAGTCTATCGAGTGCAAAAGCCATGTGCGACGAGCTCCACAAGATGATGCAACGAACCGAAGCTGGAGTCAAAGCAAAGAAAACAATTATCCTAACAGCTTATGACTCTTTCAAAGCCAAGACGGAGGAATCAGTTTATGAACTCTATCAGAGATATCTAACTCTTCTCAATGAAATGAGGAAAATAGATATATTCAAGACCAACATGGAGGTCAACATCGGATTTCTTTCTTCTCTTCAACCGGAGTGGAAGAAAATATCCATTAAAATCCGACAAAATAAGGATGTGGAAGAAATGGATATCCACGCCGTCTTTGATAATCTCGCCCAATATGAAGAAGATATAAGCGAGATCCAAAAAGAACTAAAGGGCAAGCAGATCGACGACTTTATAGCACTTGTCTCTGAAAGAAAGCAAAGTCGATCTCGAAAGGATAAAAGAGTCAAGCTGCCAAGTTCTTCAGAAGATGAAGAAGAATCTGACTCGGACTCCGAACCTGATATAAAGGAGTTCAAGAAACAGTTAGCTCTCATTTCTAAAATGATGAGTAAAAAGTTTTACAAAAAGAAATCCTCGTCTTCGGCCAATAGACTTCGGACATCTAGCTCCAAGCAAAGGGAAAGACCGGTCGAGTCCTTAGTATCAAAAAGTGTCAAAGAACCACAAAAATGTTATAATTGTGGAAATGTATGACACTTCTTCTGGGAATGCAAACTACCCAAGAAAAAGGACGCCAACTACTACTCCAAAAACTTCCAACTCACTAAACAGAAAGAGTCTGGAGTAGCACTGATGGCAGAACAAGAGCATTGGCTGGAAGATACCACAGATTTTGAAGACGAAAATCTTGCACTTATGGCATACCTCGACGACGCTTCAAATGATGACCCATCCAGGAGGACTGACGACGACGACGACAAAGCATCCTCTTCGTCACAAGAGGTACAATTGTCTAATTCTACATTATCAAACATGTTAGAATCGTTATAGCTTAAGTACACTAACATGAAAATTGAGCGGAAACAAATAAAAGAATTAGAAGAGAAACTAGGTCTTAGCGAAAGCAATTAGATAAGAAAATTCATCTCGAAATTATCTTATCTAATGCTAAGGAAAAAATCTCTAGTCTTGAATTAACCATAGCTACCTCTGAAACAAAAATTACTGACCTTAATACGATTCTTATCGATTGTCGGAGAGACTTAGAAATTTCTAATAATAATTTCATAGAAATTTCTGACGAACGTAAGAACCTTTATTCAAGGATTAAAACGTTCGATGATCTTCTAATAAAAAGGGGTCAAACGGATCAAACTATATTTCTAAATCAACCTCTTGATACAGAATTTTATAATCCTAAAGAGGGCTTAGGTTTTAACAATCCCTGTAACTCGAAAAAGGTCAATGTTAAACAAATATACGATATCAAGTATATGGGATTAGGTTTAACTTCTCTAATGGAATTCACTAATTCTTCAGAAATAAATGCTTCAGAAGAATCTAAACGACAAGCCACTGATAGGACTAACATTGTTTTTTACTACACCGACTTGAATAATAGTTACAAGACAATAGATCTCAACTTGTCTAGTGATTATACTTCATTATATCCCCTGGAAGAATTCTCTAACGGCAAGGAAGATAATAGTGATCATTCTCAAAATTCTAATTTCTGTTATATTCCAGCTAATATTAGAAAAATAGCTGATTTAAATGCTTCCTTGGAAACAGAAAGAAAGAATTTCAAAGCTGAAAAGAACGAACTTCTACTGGAGATTTCCAATCTCAAAACTTCCTCTATTTTAAAAACTTGTCCTGATCTTATTTTGAAAGAAAAATCTTTAATGAAGGACAAGATTAAATCTAAGAAAAACTCTCCCATTATTTTTCAAAATATTTCAAAAGAAGATAAATCTTCTTTAAAAATTGAAAAGAGAGAAAACGAATCCTTAAATGCTTCCAAAAGGGAAAAGATTTTTACTAACTCTTTTTCTACTCTATCCACAGGTAGCGTAGTAAAAGAGGTGAAGCATGCTTAGGAAAGAGTGCCTAGAATAAATTTTCAGAAGAAAAATGATTTGTTATCTATTTCTTCTATATCAAAAACTATGGACACTCGTACGAAGACAGCCATTTCTAGTATTGTTACTTCAAATTCTGCGTTAAAGCCTATTAATTTTTAAAGTACAAACTTTGAAATTGGCTCTACTTCTAAAACCAATAATCATCATTATAAAACAAATGCAAGTCTTAAGTCGTCTCGTCAGAAACAAGATCCAACTATTAAGAAAGCTTACAGCTCCATACATTCTTGTTCCCACCTAAGGTATCCAGTACACGTACATTCAGCTAAACACCTTAAGAGACTAGCGAGAGAAAAGATTTTCTCCAGCAATAAGACAAATCAGACATTGTTCGTGCTGAAATTAACCTCCCATGTAAGGTTCAACCACAATGGATTCCTAAATCACCACCTAGGCAAACACAAGCCAATAAGGCTAAATTGTCTAAAGAGGTACTACTTAAACCAACTACTTCTAAGTTGGTTTGGGTACCTAAGCATTCTCATAAGTTAGGAACCAAATATGAACAAGCCTTAATTATCAAATCTGCTAATCCGAGAGGACCCATTCAAAAGTGGGTACCTAAGTCTCCCTAATTTCTTTCTATGCAGATCCATCATGTGTGGTATTTAGATTCTGGTTGCTCCACACACATGACGGGAAAACACGAACTGTTGAGAAACTACCAAGATCGTTACAATGGAAAAGTCCGATTTGGCAACAATGACTCAGCTCCCATACTCGGATTTGGAGACATTTTACTGACGATTAAAGATGTCTCTTACGTCCAAGGTCTCCAGCACAATCTGTTCAGCATAGGACAATTCTGTGACAACGGATTTCAAGTAGTATTTCTAGCTGAACAATGCAGAGTTTTGAATAGTCAGAATCAAGAGCTTCTCACAGGATCACGAAGATCAAATCTATACACAATCAATCTGACAACAGTTCGACCTTCGACAGCTGTATGCCTCATCTCTCAGACAACAATCAAGAGGAACAGCTTATGGCATCAACGACTGTCTCATCTAAATTTAAAAGCTCTTCACAAACTCAGTGTTAAAAAGTTGGTAAATGGTCTGCCAACAATTTCATCTAACCAAGAGCATCACTGTTCGGATTGTCAAATGGGTAAAATGAAGCGAGCGTCACACAAAATCAAGCAAGTTGCTTCTACATCTCGACCCTTAGAGTTACTTCACATGGATCTTTGCGGACCAATGCGTACACAAAGCATCAACGGTCGTAAATATGTGTTAGTAATTGTCGACGATTATTCTCGCTACACATGGACAAGATATCTCCGAACTAAAGATGAGACTGGAGACTTGATTATAAGCTTTGTGAATACAACTCAGAATCTCCTGCAAAAGAAAATTCAAGTAATCAGAACGGACAACGGGACTGAATTCAAGAACCAGCATCTCAACAACTTTTATCAATCACTTGGAATTATTCAACAATTCTCAGCCGCAAAAACGCCACAACAAAATGGTGTCGTAGAAAGAAAGAACCGGACTTTAGTTGAAGCTGCAAGAACTATGCTCATATACTCCGGTCTTCCTCACTTTCTATGGGTTGAAGCAGTGAGTACAACATGTTTTACTCAAGATAGGACAATTCTTCTCAAACGCTTCGAGAAAACACCATATGAGCCAATTAATCAAAGAATTCCGAATATCTCATTCTTCAAAGTATTTGGTTGCAAGTGTTTTGTGGCCAACGATCGGGAGCATCGAAACAAGTTCATCCCAAAGTCATTGAAGCCATTTTTTTCGGATATTCCTCTACCTCAAAATCATATCGCGTCTACCTCAAGTCTTCTCGTACAATTCTTGAAAGCTACAACGTCACCTTTCAAGAAATGACGGAATTGGCTTCTGAACAAAACAGTTAAGACCCGAGCTTACTGGCGTGTTGGCACAAGGTCAACAACTCTCGGCAACTTCTACGTCAACGTCAAATGAAGCAATTCCCGCTGACCATGAAGATTTAGATTCTCTATTCGAACATTTTTATCGGAACAAGTCTCAAATGCCTGCTTCGTCTCACTCAACACCAAGCAGTGCCCCATCTCCCTCAATGGCAGAAATTAATAATGAGACTCCTCTTCTTCTAAACCTGACAAATGTTGGAGAATCTACTTATTCAGAATCTTCATCTAGTGGCGCAGCTCCTACAAATACAGATGAGGAAATTCCTATCGATTCACCATCTAAATTGAATTTCCCATCTATGAATGATCAACCCATTAATTCAGGATGTTTCGATCTCCTATCCAATGATGAATCTACTTCAGTTATTCCTCACGAACGCAAATGGACTCGAGCTCACCCTACTGACCAGATTATCGGTGATCCTTCAAGTGGTGTACGCACTAGGACGTCTACCCAAAGCAGTTTATTCACATGCTTCCTAAGCCAAAACGAACCAAATAAGGTAGCCGAAGCTCTTAAAGACCCGAATTGGGTAATTGCGATGCAAGATGAACTCAACCAGTTCGAGCATCTACAACTTTGGACATTGGTTCCTCAACCACAAGGCAAAACCATAATTGGAACTAGATGGGTTTTCAAGAACAAAAAAAATGAGAACAGTGAAGTAATCAGGAATAAAGCACGACTCGTTGCTAAGGGATACAATCAACAAGAAGGAATTGATTACGACGAGACGTATGCTCCGGTCGCCCGTATTGAAGCTATTCGCTTATTCCTAGCATACGCGGCTCACAAAGACTTCAAAGTCTATCAAATGGACGTCAAAACTGCCTTTCTCAACGGCGTATTGAAAGAAGAAGTCTACGTCGCTCAACCCGAAGGATTCATGCACGAGAAACTTCCTGATCATGTCTATCGATTGGACAAAGCTCTCCATGGACTAAAACTAGCCCCTCGTGCTTGGTATGATGTTCTGAGCGAATTTTTGATCAAATCCAACTTCATCAGATGAACAATCGATACGACTCTCTTCATCAAAAGGCAAGGCAAAGACTTGATGATCGTTCAAGTCTACGTTGATGACATCATTTGCGGATCGACGAATGAACGTCTCTGTCAGATATTTGGTAATCTCATGAAGACTAAATTCGAGATGAGCTTAATGGGAGAACTCTAATTTTTTCTTGGATTACAAGTCAAGCAACTCGATGATGGCATCTTCATCAGTTAGACCAAATATATCCGAGATATTCTAAAGAGATTTAATCAAGACAAGAGTACACCGATGAATACTCCAATGTCTACTAATTGCAAACTAGATGCTGATCCATCTAGAAAGGCTGTCAACATCACCACCTATCGGAGCATTATCGGATCTCTTCTCTACTTGACATCCAGCCGACCCGACATTATGTTTGCAACTTGTCTATGCTCCCGCTTTCAAGCCGACCCAAAGGAATCCCACATGAATGCCGTCAATAAGATTCTACGATATCTCAAAGGAACTCCAAACTTAGGGCTTTGGTATCCTAAAAATACTGACTTTCGACTTATTGGCTATACTGATGCTCACTATGCAACTTGTCGAATGGATAGAAAAAGCACGTCTGGCGGAGCACAATTTTTAGGCGAAAAGTTGGTCTGCTGGTCTTCAAAGAAACAAAATTGTGTATCAACATCGACGGCCGAGGCGGAATACGTTGCGGCTGCCAGCTGTTGCTCACAAATTCTTTAGATGAGGACACAACTACGCGATTACGGGTTTGATTTCAATAACATTCCCATTTACAGTGATTCTCAAAGTGCTATTGCCATTACTTGCAATCCTGTTCATCATTCACGCACGAAACACATAGATATTCGATATCATTTTATAAAAGATCATGTAGAAAAATGCACGATAGATATGTATTTTGTTAAAACGAAGCTTCAACTTGCCGACTTATTCACTAAGGCATTAGATGAAAAACGATTTCAATTCCTTATTGCTAAGTTAGGCATGTTGAATCTCAATCTTAATTGAAATGTGCTTTACATGCTCTATTATGCTTCAATTTGATATTCTATGTGCTTCTTAATATTTCTTGATTATTTTGCGTGACTCTATCTTTTAATATTTTTTTTACATAAAAGAAAATAAAAAATATATATATATATATATTACTATATATATATATATAAATAGTATAAATAAAGTAAAAAAATGAGGGATGACGATAATTTTGACTATCTTTTAAATTACTCACAAAAACATTTCTTCGATATATATGATTAAATTCTTCGCCTAAAAAAAAATTTCATATGACATTCTTTTATTCAAAATAACTTTGTTTGTTTCACTAGACACAAAGCCACACCATACATGTGAGAATTTGAACCTCCATATTTTTTTTGAGTGTCACACTTCAAATGATTATCTTGAAGTTTTGTACTTCGTAGCTACAGTCTTGCTTTGTGTTTAGTTTGTCATGAAAATGATAAGGGCATATTAGGAAATTCCTCACTTGGCCTAAATTATAAATCTTTTACTTTTTCCTCTAGAGATCCCCTTTGAGCCTTCTCCGACATTCTTTTTCTTTATCAACACCCGATTAAGCCTTCAACCTTATTCAAATGATTCGGGGTTACTCAATCAAGAAAAAGAGGGGGAGAGCAAAAGTGATGCACATTACGCATTTCTCAAACATTATAGAAGAGAAACACTGATCTCACTGCGAACTTCTCCTAGATAATCTCGTATACTCCTAGAAGAGAAGCACCTTGAAGTGAACTTCTCCAATGATAATCTAGATCTTATTTAGAGAAAACGAGAAGAGAAGCACAATCTTGGGTTCGAACTCCATAACTGTGAAAACTTTTTCAAGGAACACAGTCTCGACCCAAAATCAAAGGAGATCTCAGCTCTAAAAGCCTTGAAAAGAAATTACTAAAGAAAGGAAAAGCAAAAGGATTAGAATAGAATTTCACAAAAAGTGCCCCTGGAAAAGAAGAATTTTTATGCTCACTAAACCAAAATTCTTACCCCTTTAGTCAGAGCCTAAAAATAATCCCTTAAAAGTCCCTTTGATTCAAAATGATTTTCATTTAGTAAGTTGATTAAATTCGCTACGATAACAAATTAATTGATATTACTTTGTCGTGTTGATCTGAGTGATATATCTGCTAAATATTTCCATGATAAAAAAAATTGAGTGGTATGAGCGAAACTTGCGAGAGTTGTCGAAGTGATTCATACTATGATCTCACAATACTAGTTTAGTCACATGATTTTACGGCAAATTAATGTTATATATGTCTTGGAAAGTTTTTGTGTGATAATATTCAAAATAAATAAATCTGACCCCGAAACAAAAATATTTTTATTTTTTATTTATCGCACATTTTAAATGCATTAATACATACATTGGTTCAGAATTGATAAAATTCGATTAACTATTTTTGAAAAACGCAATATTTTTAATGAAACTATGCTGAATTTCGTAAAATGCGTTACTTGTACTTAAATCGGAAATTTTCATATGTCAATTTGTAGTGAAAATATGTGTAGGTACTGAAAAGTTTACTCATGCAATTGTTGAGGGGGAGTTTTTATATGAGAATTTGTTATTATCTTCTACATTTGTAAAAACTTGAATTCTAACATTTTTAAGCCTCGTAGAAAATTTAGAGTTCATCCGAGGAGTCAAATGTTGAATTTCATCAACATTAGGAGATAATTTCATCTCTTTCAGAAATACAAGGAGTACTAAGCAATTTATTTTTGGGTTAATTCATAAAAAATTTTTTCAGACCTGAATTTAACTAAAGCCCACGAATATTTCTTTTACGGCCCAAAGGAATTTTTACTTTACCCGGTCGTAAAGTATTAATATCACTTTATCGACCGAAAAACTCTCTCACACGCTACACATTCCCAATCGAAAACATTTTCGACCTCTAAGAACTTCTTCGAACCGACTTCGGCGATTCCAACAAAATCCCGCAATACTCGAAATTTTTTATTAAACTTGCCGATTTCGAAGGTGGAAACTTGTTTCGAATCATTTTATGCTCAAAAACATCCAATTCTCAAGCATTTTCACGAAAAACATTTGAAGAAAGTTCATGTTTATATTTTCGACAAAAACTGGTTTTTCGACCCTCAAATCAAAGTATTAAACTCTATCTTTTGGGTTAAAATTGTGATATTTGGATTCGCCACTGTTCTCTGAACATTGCGAACCCAGATAAACTCATGATTTCCCAGAAATCGAAGATCATGTTTTAAGCATTTACTGTTTGATTTGAAAATTTTCGATCGAAAAAGTTTGTGTCGCAAACAGTGTCATCGAAGAACTTTAGTTTTCGTTAAAACTTTATTCGATCGCAAAACTACGCGGCGAAAAACTTATCTTTTTCGATATTCTTTTATTCGATCGCAAAACTACGCGGCAAAAAACTTAAGTTTTTCGACAATTTTTTTATTCGATCGAAAACCTACTCAGCGAAAAACTATTATTTTCGATAACATTTTATTCGATCGTAAAAGTCATCGGCTAAAACTTGAGTTATTCGACACATTTTTATTCGATCGCAAAATTTATCAATCGAATAAACTGTTACTCGAATAAAAACACGCTGAAAAAGACTTACAAAATTTTTCAAGACTTAAAAAAAAAATATCGATCGCAAATTTTAAAGATCGAATAAATTGTTACTCGAATAAAAACACGCTTCTAAAACTTAATTTTACAAATTTTTCAAAATTTTAACTAAGTCTTCCGCTATAAATCTTTAAACATACAATTTTCCTCTACATTCATTCTTAATCAAATTCATTCAGTTATGAAAATTTATCGACTAATGAACCTTATATTATTTTTGCAGATCACTCCAAACTACCCTCATATCTACTCCTCTGGAAGTTTTATGTCAGTCCAAGACAACAACTTCCAACTGGATCTAACGATGTTTCGGTGTCCGGATGACGTCATAATATACATCCTCAAAGGACACCCTCTATGGCCAGCCTTGACCATGACGGCCACCGTACCAATGGTTTATCTCAAGCAATTCTGGGGATGCATGCAGAGCTTCGTCAACGGCGATAGCATGGACTATATGACAAATCTCAATACAAGACATATCGCCCTGACAAAAAATTTGATGGTCAAGGTGCTCGATCTTCCGCACTACGACGAATACGATCAACTTCCAACGGACGCGGAGATCGTAGACGACATGCTCTGGATGGGTTACAAACTTCCGCTAACCAAACTGCCGAACTTTCCAAATAGAGGGATTCCCCATCCGTGGAAAACATTGTTCGGATCATCAGCAAATGTCTCTCCCCAAAACACTCCGGCTTTGATAAGGCGAAGGGAAACATCCTTCGCATTTTTCACGGAGTGGTCTTCTCCAAAAGATGCGTCAGAGGGAGACAAAGTCGAAGGCCGGATCTCTTCCTTATGTACGGTAGTTCCCGGTACTGATCTGGTACTTCATGGAACTCCATCTAGAGATCCCGAGACTACCACCAATTGCGAACTACACTCCGCCACGCCTTCGATTCTTTTACAACCCGAAGGTCGCTGATCTAGCACTCCAACCAATGGTGATCCCATTAGAGCTGCTCCGTTTAGCTGATCCAACTGAAGAGGCATACCAAGACTACTGCCAGAACAACTCCATCACGGAGGCGATGGTACGTGCCCTGGATCCAGCCCCTACGCCTTCTCAAAGGGAATCCTTGGTGACAACAACGGAGCCCGAAGTCACGCCTCAGGAGATTGAATCCGAAGGTGTCCCACAAGATATCTCTCCTGAGGCAACCGATTCTGATGAAACACCCAGACTCCAACGAAGAGGCCCTCGCCGACAACAACTCTCGGCCTCATCTACAGTGCCTTCACTCATACCAACTTCGGAGCCAACACTTCTACCACCAAGTGATCAGCCTACTGAACAGTTTCAAATTGAATCTGTCTCAACACCCATAGAGGTGATACCTATCGTATCATCTCAAGGATTGGGTGGAAGCCCTATTGGACCCCCGATATCTTCGGAGCCAACAATAGGCCAACCCATTGAAGTGGTGACTTCAGGGTTGATAACGGATGTCCTTGGACGTTCCGGAACTTCAAGACCTACTCTAGGCGTCACATCGGAAATCTACTCCGATATTGTGACAGTGGAGCGCCTCCTTGGCCCCACTCCACCACTGTTCGTGACGAAGCACAGACTACAAGAAGCGCTCTCCACAGCCCTATCTTCTCTAGAAGATCGTCTGATGGACCGTATGCTCCATGCTCTCGAGACTTCCCGAAGAGACACCGGGAAAACACCAGTCTCAGAAGCTACTCCGACCGACACTCAAACCACCCCCGTCTCCTCACCACTTCCTACCACCACTCTACACACCCCACTACAACCAATCCTCACAACCCCAACTCCCTCACCCTCACTTATCAATCCCTACATCATCCCGATCACCCAGCTTCACGATATCCTCATCTCGTGCCTCCTCGCCCTAGAGACCAGATCTCCCGCTGAGGAGAGTCTCTACAAAAGGTTAATAGATGAACCAGAGCCGCCAGCACAAACAACGTGCTGAGAAGAAAGCTCCCGTACTAAGATGACGATCTCGATGATCCGGATCGTCATGAGGGGAAGAAACGGCAACGAACTACACGGAGCGGCCGTGGATTGAGTCAAACACAGACAAAGACTCAAGAAGCTAGAGGATCGTCCTCACACCAACCAGCCACACAATTTCAAACCCGCCAACAAACAACCACACCTCCCACCATATCCCAAACACTAACCCTCTCTCCTACAAATCCAAATCCGATCCTAACCTCAAACCTCCCCCAAGTCCATCAAGAAGCAGTTGCCTACGATCCACATCTGATCGTAGATGACTACATCCTAAACGAGAAGTGGATGACGGAATGGGAACCAGAGGAAGCTGCTAAAGCTCGACTCTCCAACGTCAGATACTTCCTACAACAAGCTTCAGTGGACTTGGTGCTGCTTAAAGAAGAAGAACTTCAAGAAAGCGAGAACTACAGTTCTGCCCTCCCAGAGCTACCCGAAATGATAAGGCTTAGAGTCGACTCTTCTTCCCGTCTATCAAAAGGGACAGTTAGAGTCGAGACGCCATGGGAGAACGTAAGAATTGAAGTCCCGTTCATTGAAGACGTAAGAAAGCAGATTTGGAGGGCTCCAAACAAGATCAAGAAGCTCAATGAACTTAATTTAAGGGGCATCTCACACTGGGAAGATAAGAAGAAAATGGAGCATATCTTCATGCTCAATTATCTCGTACCCGATCGAAGTGGCATTCCAGCTGATCAACTGAAGGAAAACTTCAAGAACAAGCCACCGATTCTCCAACTTGTCGGAGTCTTGCATACGATCGAAAGATATCCAACTCCTATCTACATCATTGAGCGAGCGGACAACAACCGCACTCGAGAAGAGATAGATGAAAGCTATGTCCCATTCCTTCCACCGGATGAAGTCTACCAATTATATCAAATGTACAAGAGAAAGTACAAGACGCATCCTGGATATATCAAGACTGAAGGACTCGAGGGGCTGAAAAGATTCATGGTGCGGCAGATCAAATACCACACCGCACACGACCTTCAAATTGCAATAGAGAACAACATGAAGAAGGTCAACATGGAATCTCCGCTTATGAAGGCCTTTCCACTTAACAATTTTTCCGAGAACTACATTTTCAAGACACCTGGCCTCGCCATAACCTATCTTAATCCAGTCATTGGAAAGACGAGGGCTATGATGAAGTCAGAAGTTCATAAATTCTCCGACGGGACGCTTAAGTTGGTGAAGAAGAACATTCAGAAGAGATTGGGATCACCGAAGAGACAATCTTCGAAGATCTTAAGAGGCCCCACTCTTGAACGAGCTTCTAGATGCCATAAATGAGAGATTGGAGCTGAGGAATGATGTTCGACGCTACGAGACAGCATTGGGATTGAGGAAGTCTTTTTACGCCCGACAAGGATAAAAGGAGCTGAAACGAAGACAAGCACAAAGTGGGAGATTGAAGAGAATATTAGAATTGTGTTTTATTATTTCATTAACCTTGTAATTAGGGGCGTAATTAGAAGTTTTGATAGTGTAGGACTTAATAGTACTTATACCTTAGATATAGGTATAAATATGATGTACACTATCAAAGTTAAAACAAGTTTTATTATTCAGAAAAATACAAGTATCGAATTCATATTTTAAACGAGAGAACACGCTTGAGAAACTCTTAAAAGCTAACAACCTCTCTCAAGATCTTCAACGCGGATATTCGACCGATCATATATCGTAAGATTTCTTATTCGAATATCGAGTATTCGTACTGAGATTGCTTGTTGATTGATGAATCCGGACCTAACAAAGTTATTATAAAAAATCCGAAGGGCTTGCATTTTACATTCTAGAGAGAGAAACACACAAAATACTTTCTCACACTAAAGGTGTTTCTCTCATGTTCTTCATCGAAGGTATTCGACCGATGTATCAAATCTTAGATTTACACTCGAATATCTAAAATTCATGCCTATGATTAACGGTAGTTGATAATATGTGACCTAACACTTCGCAACAGGATAAGTGCTTACGACCCCTCTTGGTAGTTGCACGTTGCTGACATGAGGAGCTTACATTTGGTCCTTTTGTATCATTGATCAGGGCCACCATTGGGATTGTTACACCTTTGCGAATGCTACATCAGCAAATTTTAACATTGCAAAGAAGGATAGCAATGATGTACAAAGTCACCAAGGCACATGGCTCGGAAACCACTTGGAGACACCAGCGAACGGCACGACGCGGGCGAGGTCAGGCGGGCCAAGGCCAAGCGGGCTATGGTGGGTGAGCACGTGCAAGCGACGGTGGGCGAGTGCCAGAAATCTTGGACTTGAGGTCCAAGGTAGCGACGGGCGGTGGTCCGGCGGACAACAAGCTAAGCACGATGGTGTGCCAATGCACCGGCGAGGTGCAGCGGTGGCGGACAGCGGCGATGGTCGGCGGCGGAGCCAACAAAGGATGGACGAGCAGCGGGGTGAGTTCGAGCTCGATGCTGAGGGAAGCGGAGACACGCAGAAGTGCCCGAGGTGCGCGGGCTGGGAATGTGGGGCAGCGTGGCTCGTGCGGGGGCAGCGGGACATGGCAAAAGAGGTGGCCGAGACTTGGTTTTAACGTCTCGAAGACTTGGTCAAATAATTGAGATATTTGGAGAAAACAAGTCAAAATACGCCAAGTCAAATGAAGATCTTTTCAAACGAGTTTATTGAGATTTTTGGAGGATCTTTGGCCATTCAAACACGAGCCCAATACCTAACAGGGCCATTTTCGAGCTGCAAAATGACACGAAATTCATAGCACCTTTCGGGTAGCGAAAGCACATCACCAACATTAGAATTCTCAAGGGCATCGAGGGTTCGAGCGTTCTCAACGTACTGAGAATAAATAGGGGTCCCGAGCAAGGTTTCACGAGCGATGTTGAGCGAGCGAGTGATTAAGATCCCTGAGTGGACTTAGGAGATAGACGCTTTGAGTTAGAATATGTAGTTCGAGTCCCGTTCTTGTGTCTAGTTTTCATGTGAGTGAAAGCTAGGCTGAGTCGTGTTCGATTCAGTGGGTTTGAGTGTTCTCCTATTTTGTACATCTTTGAGCTTAATAAAGATTACGGCAAGTCAGGTAGGCGAACCCGCTTTAGAACAAGGCAGGGATCCGTGGTGGGTTATCGTGTTAGCAAAGCACTCGAGGGCACGAGAACTTTGTTGACACGAGCCCATCGTTAAAGGCGCGGGGCTCGATAATTCGAAAGAATACTATCCAACTCTCGGATTTGGGACACGTGGGTTCTGGAGATCGAGGGAGTGTATGACACGATAAATGGCTACCATGAGATTTATTCCAAAAAATATTCACACCACTGCACCAGCTTCATGACAACCTCATGGTCAGCAACCTTCGACCTTCCCCGACGCACTATTGTGATGTTTCCCTTAGTCGATCTCTGTTCTTGCCCATTGATGCTGGCACTATCCTATGCTGCCTTCTGAGCATAAAAATATCACTTGATAAGATCATATGAATCTGACAAAGAATGGCATTTTCTCCGTGAAATTAACCCATTGGTTGGCAGTGAGGATGTCTCGAGATAATAGTGTAGCGTCGACCTCCACTCCATTACCCTGGACATTGTCGTGGAACGTGAAGGGTGCACTGCGGGTGAAGAATATTGTCTGGCGCATGGGTCAAAACTTGTTCCCTACCTCGGTGAACCTTGTCATACGGGACTGTCACAAACAACTTCGTGCGTTAGGCATGGCTGTCCTCATGAAGATGAGCAACGCATATTTCTGGAATATCCCAAATGGAAGATGTTCTAACGTCGTTCAAGGACAGATAGACAAATGATCAAATGTTGGTAGAAGTCAGCCGAGAGTTGGTTACAACGTGTCATTAAGAACACAAGCTCGAGCCTTTTTTATGAAATTCTTAAACATTTGTTTGTCACTTTGGAAGTTGAGAAATAAATGGGTCATAGAGGTGGTTCATACACCATCGCATGCGATTAATCGAGCTTCTGAGATGGATTTACGCACGCGTAGAAAAATCTAACATCTATAGAAGATTCCCCAGTCAGAAAGACATAGATAAAACTTGGTACAATATTGGTACTTTTCTTGATACGACAAACTATTGAATTTTGGTACGATACATCTCCACAATAAAGAACCCGTAAATAGCTGTTAAATGGTACAATGTGTACGGTATGTTTGGTACGACTTATTAGGGTAAGCGATTTTCGTTACCATTCAAATTAGTTTACATGCAAAAATATTTTATTATACGTATATATATATATTGTATGTTTTACTTGATATCAAATTTGATAGTTTAACTCTTTCACGTCGGGTTTTGTATCACAAACTCCAAGTTTCATAATTAGAGTATGATCATCGCAAGAACATCTTAGTGTGTTTGGGGTATTAGGGGGAATGAGAAAGGTTATGATTAATTAAAGTGGTTTTTGGTTGGAGGGTGTATTTAGAGGTGATGTTTTGTTAATACCCCTTTAATACCTCCTATAAGATATTTAATTAAAGGAGTCTCCGATGATTCCTTTATCTAATCTCATCCTTTTTAGATAAACTTATCCTTTTATTTCATTTTTTATCTTATTCTATTCTTTTTCTTTTAAAAAAATCGTCTCTCCCTTCTCTTCTCTCCCCCCTCCCCTCTCTCTCCCTCCCTCCCTCCCATCTTCTCCTCTCTCTCTGCTGTTCTCTCTCCTCGTCTCTCTTCTTCGCTCATGTACAACCCGACCGGTCGAAGAGATTGGCTGGAAGGGCGGTGTGTTGGCGGGGAGGACACTGCGCAGATGAAAGGGAAAAAAAACTTGGACCGTATTTTTTTAATTAAAAGGGGTGAATTGTTAATTCTATTTATTTAAACTATAAGTCATCTACCAAACATATCAAACATCATTACTTAATTCCATCAATCAAACACCCAAAAAACTCATCCCCATTATATAAACCAAACTAAAATTAATAACATCTAAACTCATCCATCCAACCAAACACACTCTTACTGTTTAAGTTGAGTCTAAAATACAAATCCACGATTTTGAGGTTTAATCCAATAAATTTGATACGAAATGAAACTTATAACATATTTACGTACATGCTAAATTGTTTATGCATCGAAAGTAATGTAAAATACGACGAAAAAATGCGTACCCTAATAAACTTTACAAAATCTATCACTTTTACTTACCAATTTGCACCCGATGATTCTACCTTGACTTGGAATTTTACCGCACCCCATTTCAGTAGTAAGGCGTACCAAGATATGTACTGATACTGTATCAAGTTTTATCGGTCAAATAATATTTATAATTACGAGTCCAGAGCGTCAACTAACAACTATGAAGCCTTAAAAACAATGTATAAATAGAATATCAAACAAAACGTATATAATAAATTGAAAATTTTGAATTTAGCAAACACCTTTATTATATTGTAGTAAGTTGTTCTGACATTGTTATAACAGTCTTGTAGTGATACTTGGGGTTTGTAATATAAAATCACGAGTGTAAGGGTTACTCCGTCAAATATGATACAAAGTGCAATTTTTAACTAATGTACATATGAAAATATGGTTTCACAAAAAAAAATTGAATTACCACAAAAAAAAAATGTTTTATCATAATAAGTTGTACGAAATATACCGTGTATAATGTACCATTGTACGTCGTGTAATTGTAAATTAAGTGTTTACCGTACAAAAAATTGACGAACTTTCTGGCAGGGGATATATGTTTTACATTTCTAACTGGAAACTTTACGTGCGTGTCAAAACTTTTTCTGCATCAGAACATTCTTTCATGTGTTAGAATTTATTATGTAATACCGTTAAAAACTCTATGTGTATGTGTTATGTCAGAACTTTCTCATTTCTCGTATTTTTATCACTTTTTTTTTTACAGTTTTTAGTATAATGTATCATTTTAATGGGTATAGTGTACCATATAGCTAATGTTTTTTGTCCCTTGTGCACATGGTTACTTTACTTTTTTACCATTGCTATCGTACCAAAATTTTCAGGCATGAAAAACATTTTCTCATAACATGTCTGTTAACAAAATAAATCTAATATTACAGTAACAAAAAAGAATATCTTCATAATAAAGATATGAACAAGAGAATGGAACGAGTTTTTCTCTAAGGATTACTGGGGAATGATCTGACACTCCTTTACGGAGGAACCAAGCTTCCATATCAGGGAAGTATTGCATCCATTGTGTGTCAATGAATACCCAATTCAATTTGCACCATACCCTCTTATCACTCCCAAGTTCTGTGTATAGATAGATACACATAACTAATGAAGGCTTATTCCCCGATAATGATTTGTAGGTGAATACTAAGCAGAACCAACACTTGAATCCCCATCTCTGCAAAATTATGATGCGATCATTACGGTATTGCTCAAGGTTATGACACAAAGACATTCCCCTTAACATCTTATTCATGACCAAATCCACCAAGCATATTATTTTGGGACTCCTCGTTCTGCTTATTATGGGCATTGAGACTCCTTACATTCGAAGCTTCTAAATCAACCATAAGAAGAAACTACCCTCTGTATAGGAGAGGTAGTTATGCTCTTTTCTGTAGACTGTTTCAGCTCAATAATCCCTTTACATTTTCTTCTACTACATCGAGAATCCAAGAAGGATTGTCTTTGGTTGGGCCTTCAACAGTTGGTTGTTGCACATGTGCATCATCTTTGCTTATATTTTTACTTTGTTCTTCTTGCACAGGATCAGCCACAGTTGTAGGCTTTCCTTATTTTACACACTTCTGTAGTATCGCCATAATTAGAGCAGAAGGAACGTCAAGTAGACTTCTACTCACAGATGACTTGTTCAATCACAATCCCCTTCTCATTGGTAACTAGGATAAAATCTTTCATTTACTGTCCCAAATAATCCACCTCCACTAGCAAACGAGCATATCGTATCCTTTCTTTGTTATTAGTGAAGATGTCTGCCATTATACATCCTACCACGCTCGCAAATCTACTAGGAGACGTTGCACCCCCAGTATTTCAAATTAAGTTTTGGGACCTGATCCAGATGTGGACTCTGCTAACCGAAATATTCTTAAAGTTGGTGTTAATAGACAATGGAGACAGAATTATCGGTTTCTGACAAAATACCGAAGTTTCGAGAACAAGATCTCTCTAATATACCAAATTGAATTTAACCAAGAAGAGTCCATCTTTCATAGCATCACTTTCTGAAACCCGAATTATTGTCACGTCCTCTGAACGAACCGTTCATAACGCTAAAGGGGGTATTTGCTCCAAGAACATAACAAAGTAACGAGGAACACCTCCGAGAATGGACTAGATGAAGTGACGCTTCACTAGCATCGGGATTGACAAGCTTGCCTGACATTCAGATATTTAATAAAGTCTCGCAGGTTAGACTCTTACGAAGAAAAAACCTCAAGAACTTAATCTACTTCCTTCCCACATAAGGAGGTAAGGCTTCTAACAGACTCGATCCAACATTCCAGCGCCTCGATTGGCGTCTTCAATACAGAAAGCTAGTTTATCCTACTTCAAGGCTAGTTCTTGATGCTAGAGCTAGACTAGTTCTTGGTATATACATATGGCCCACTCCCCCAATATGCTTCCTCCGCCCGTTCAGGGGATCCCATACCTAATACAGTCAGCCTAGCAGAGTTTACTGGCAAATAACTCTCTCCAATAGGATACATCTTCTTCAAGCTCGTCTGCTTCAATAGCTCCAATCAGTTGCGCATTGGAGGTCGCATGTGCTATGTACTCCAATTTGCTCCCTGCTTTTTTGGAGATATCAAAGTTTGCGCAAAAACATTCGCATGGGAGGAGAAATATTTTGTTTCGTTGATCGAGTCCCCATGGTATTTCATTCTATTTCACATGTATCACCTCTGATTCTGTGAGCTTCAGAGTGCGCAAGGAATCATTAACAGTTGTTAGGAAATTCTGTTGAGGTGGAGTTGATGATGATGGTTGTAAGCTTTGGGATGCGTTTTTCTTCTCCATGACTAGAACCATAGAGAGAGAAGGCATCTTAATTCGTATTATACTAGCAGAATAATTATCTCGAATAAATATAAATTGAATTTTGCATTTGATGTGGAGATATGTTACTTATTAATCACAAAACTTTTTATTTAGATATTCAATAAGAAAGATAATCATACGAAAAAAGAAAAAAAAAAGATCCATTCTCCTCCTCCGTTAATGGAGGTGGGGGAGTCAATCCTTCAATCTCCTACCTACTTAGATCTACGTCAAAGGAAGCTCGTGTTGGATTTGGGCTTTGGGTCCTAATGTTGGGCTTAAACTCAAAAGCCAAATTCGATCGATTTTTAATTAAATCGGAATGTCATCGTCCATCTAAACTAGAAATTGATGAAAGATTCATAAATTTCGTTTCGAAGGCAAATTTAATTAATATTGATTTGCTCAAAACCGATGTCGGGTGAATGAGAAATTAATTTTCTAAAGTTAACCCATAAAAATATTTAAATGTCTAATAAATAAATGAATGGAACTTTGTCCCACATTGGTTAGACACTAAAGGTTTCATCACCTTATAATGGATTACCTTATGTAGGTAATTCAAATGGGCTTGCCTAAAGGGTAGACTCAAGTGGGCTTAAAGGGCTCGGGTGGTTTTGGTCCAAGTGATAGCCCGGTGCTCGGTGGTGCCTAGCACCGCGGAGCCCGAGCCCAAGCCCGAGTCCGAGTCCAAGTCCGACACGAGCCGTGCCAGGTGCGCAATGGGCGCTTTGTAGGCAATCCCGTTCGTAGTGATGCTATACGAGATTAAGAAAGTCGTTGTATCTTGGAGACAATCGCCGTCAGCCGATAGCACTGATAATCGGAGCGATATTGTCTTACGGAAAGCATCCTCGTACGTGCCTCGACTTACTGTACACTCAAAGCTCCGCCGCCGACCGGACGCGACTCACCAAAACATCCTACAATCGTAAGACAATATCTGTTCGTGTCTGACCGATGGCGACCAACACAGCAACGTTTCCCAGCAGCAGCCACGCCGAGCGTCCCGCTAAGTTCAACGGGACCGAATTCAAGCGATGGCAGCAAAAGATGACGTTCTACCTCACCACCTTGAACCTCGTCCGTTTTCTGACGGAGCTTGCTCCGACTGTGGCAGAAAACGGAGCACCAGCTGAGGGTGAAAACGCTGACGGTCCTGATGCTGCTGCACAGGCCGTAAACGCTCAATACGAGCAGGAGAAAGCGGCGTTAGATGCATGGAAACATAACGATTTCATGGGTCGGAATTATATTCTGAACGCCCTGGACGATTCCCTATACAACGTTTATGCAGTGGCTACGTCTGCGAAAGAGTTGTGGGAATTGTTGGAGAAGAAATATAAGACCGATGATGCTGGACTGAAAAAGTACACAGTCTGCCGTTTCTTGGACTACAAGATGACTGATTCCAAACTAGTATTGGATCAGGTCCGTGATCTGCAATTGACCATCCACGACATGCACGCGGAGAATATGCAGATCAGCGAATCCTTCCAGGTAGTTGCGATTATTGAGAAGCTACCGCCTCTGTGGAAGGACTTCAAGAACTACCTTAAGCACAAGCGAAAGGAAATGGGGCTTGAGGACCTGATTGTGACTCTTCGGGTCGAAGAGGACAACCGAAAGATCGATACCAAGAACAAAAGGGGAGGTATGGAGCAAGAGCTAACCTAGCCGAGCCGAGCTCCGGTAACAAACGAAAGAGGCCGGAGTCAACGCAGAACAAGCAGGAGCCGAATTCCAAGAGAATTAAGGGCAACTGCTACAACTGCGACAAACCTGGGCACATGGCCAAGGACTGTCGCCAGAAGAAGAAAGGTGGTCAGAATCGGGCTCACCTGGCCGAAGAAAAGAAGCTGGCGACAGAGCTATCGGAGCTAGACCTTGCGGCAGTCGTGTACGAGGCGAACGTGGTGGACAATCCCAACTCCCGGTACATCGACAGCGGAGTAACTCGACACATCTGCTCCGAAAAAGAAATGTTCTCCACCTACACACCGATATCGGGTAGGACACTATACATGGGGAACGCACCCACGTCCAACATCGTAGGATTGGGACGACTGCTGCTGAAGATAACCTCCGGAAAGGAGCTGACGCTTGTGGACGTGCTGCATGTCCCAGATATCCGCAAGAACTTGGTCTCCGGCTCTCTGCTTAGTAAGCCAGGTTTAGGCAGGTGTTTGAAGCTGACAAGTATGTACTAACAAAAAATGGTCACTTTATAGGCAAAGGCTACCTCGAGAAGGGGCTGTTTAAATTGAATGTAATGCATGTAAAGCGCGAGATTAAACTCGCTGATAAGAAAATCAGTTCCTCTTATTTGGTTGAGTGTTCTAATTTATGGCATGGTCGATTAGGACATGTGAGTTTAAACAAACTGAAGAAGTTAATAAGTTTTAACTTACTTCCACAAATGGAAGTCAATTCACAACATAAGTGTGAAGTGTGTGTTGAGGCAAAAATGGCCAAGGCACCATTCTTCTCCGTCGAGAGAAACAGCTCGCATCTAGAACTGATCCATACCGATATATGCGATCTTAAATTCGTGCAAACTAGAGGTGGAAAGAAATATTTTATTACGTTTATCGACTATTGCACGAAGTTCGGTCACGTGTATCTTTTAAGTGGAAAAGACGAAGCGCTTGATGCCTTTAAAAGATACAAGAGTGAAGTTGAGAATCAACTTAACCTAAAAATCAAAATAATTCAAAGTGACAGAGGAGGAGAATATGTGGCACCGTTTGAGGAATTTTGCCGAGAGCATGACATTATTCATCAAACAACCGCACCATATTTACCCCAATCGAACGACGTTGCTGAACGCAAAAATAGAACTCTTAAAGAGATGATGAATGCGATGTTGATCAGCTCAGGGCTACCCCAAAACTTGTGGGGGGAAGCCATTCTATCAGCAAATCGCATTCTAAATGTTTGTCACACAAAAGGAGGGACAAAACACCGTATGAGTTGTGAAAAAATCGAAATACATCATACGGTTACCTGAAAGTGTGGGGGTGCATAGAAAAGGTTGAAGTACCTAACTCTAAGCAGGTTAAGATAGGACCCAAAATTGTTGCTGCATTTTCATCGGATATGCAAACAACAGTACTGCATATAGATTCCTGGTGCATAAATCGGAGATCCCTGACATGAATGTTCGGATGACAATAGAATCAAGGAATGATGTATTCTTTGAAGATATCTTTCCAAAGAAGGAAGGAAAAGAAATAAGTTCTGGAAAAAGAACTTACGATGCCGTCGAAAGTTCTCCTCAAGAAGAGGAAGAACCGAGGCAAAGCAAGCGAAAGAAAGTGGCCAAGTCATTCGGGCCTGACTTCCTAACTTATATGTTAGACGACGAACCTTGAACACTTCAAGAAGCTCTGTCGAGTCCAGAAGCTCCGTTTTGGAAAGAAGCTGTGAACAGCGAAATTGAGTCCATCATGCAGAACAATACTTGGGAGTTGGTAGATCTCCGCAAGTCCTTAAAAGGAAACGTAAAATTAAAGGATCAATTGAGAAATATAAGGCTCGATTAGTAGCCAAGGGCTTTACGCAAAAGGAGGGGTACGGTTTCTTCGACACCTACTCACCCGTAACAAGGATTACGTCCATACAAGTTCTTTTTGCTACTGCCGTATTGTATGACGTCGAGGTACATCAAATGGATGTAAAAACGGCATTCCTATATGGGAAACTCGAGGAAGAAATCTACATGAAACAGCCCGAAGGGTTTATCGCACCCGGGAAAGAGAACAAAGTGTGCCAACTCGTGAAGTCGTTATACGGGCTTAAACAAGCACCGAAGCAGTGGCACCAAAAATTCGATATGACTATGTTATTGAATGGGTTCAAAATCGACAAGTGTGACAAATGTGTTTACATTAAGGGCCACCCGATGAATTTGTGATTGTGTGTCTCTATGTTGACGACATGTTAATCATGGGAAGCAATCAGAGAACTATCGTGAACACAAAGAACATGTTGAAGAGTCATTTCAACATGAAAGATATGAGTTTGGCTAATGTCATTCTAGGAATTAATGTCTCTAGAACACCCGAAGGAATTCTGATGATACAATCTCATTATGTTGAGACCGTGTTACAGAAATTCAATGCCTTTGATGATCCTCCGGCTAAGACCCCGGTAGATCCAAATGTTGATTTAGCCAAAAATAGAGGAGAACCCATATCACAACATGAATATGCTCGGGTGATTGGCAGTCTGATGTATTTATCGAATTACACTCGAGCTGACATAGCATATTCAATCAGTAAACTTAGTAGGTTTACGAGCAATCCCGGAGAGTATTCATTGGACAGCCTTGAGAAGGGTGCTCAGATATCTGAAGCACACTATGAATCATGGCATACTCTACTAAAGATATCCAGCAGTTCTTGAAGGATACTGTGATGCTAACTGGATATCAGACAGCAAAGACTCCAAATCCACGAGTAGTTACGTGTTTACCATCGCTGGAGGACCAATATCATGGAAATCTTCCAAACAAACTTGCATAGCTCGATCCACGATGGAATCAGAGTTTATTGCGCTGGATAAAGCTGGCAAAGAAGCTGAGTGGCTTAGAATTTTTTTGGAAGATATTCCATGTTGGAATAAACATGTGCCGCCAATAATACTACATTGCGACAGCATCGCTGCAATTGGCAGTGCACAGAGTAGCATGTACAACGGTAAGTCTCGACACATCCATCGGAGACATAACACCGTAAGACAACTAATCTCTAGTGGAATAATCTCTATCGACTATGTGAAGTCAAAAGAGAACATAGGTTACTTGGAATGGGGCTAGAGATCAGCTTTATGATGCAGTAAGGGGAATGAGGCTAAAACCCACACACCCAAGAAGGGGCTCGGTGGTAACTCAACCTTGATGAGTGGAGATCCCACAAACTTGGTTCAATGAGACAACTAAACTGAGACCGGTTCATAGGTTACTCGGAAACATGTCTAAAGAAGCTCATTTTCGTAAGCTGCCCAAGTAATTACCCGATGACGTGTGGTAAATGGTAAGCAATTTTGCTTTTAATGATGGCTATACCTAGAAGGGTGGAGTATTTCGGGATACTCCTGGATTCAAGTCCTAATAGTCGTTCACCGATATAAGGGTGGAGTATTTCGGAACACACCGTGAGAATCAAAAGAAATTAGATTCGTCATTGTGTGTATGATGTTATCTTGGTTTACACAAAATGCTGTCAGTTCAAGACATCACGTTCACTGAGCAACGAGTGAACCCGACAACATTTCACTAGGGAAGGTACAAAGCTACAAGATGCAATGATGGGTTGTCGAGCTTTTCTTGCTAGAGTCAGCATGCACTTGAATTAATATTCATTTTTTTGGGGATTGTTGGATTTGGGCTTTGGGCCCTAAAGTTGGGCTTATACTCAAAAGCCAAATCCGATCGGTTTTTAATTAAATCGGGATGCCATCGTACATTGAAACTAGAAATTGATGAAAGATTCATAAACTACGTTTCGAGGGGAATTTAATGAATATTGATTTGCTCAAAACCGATGTCGGGTGAATGAGAAATTAATTTTCTAAAGATAGCCCAATAAAAATATTTATATGTCTAATAAATAAATGAATGAAACTTTGTCCCACATTGGTTAGACACTAAAAGGTTTCATCACCTTATAAAGGATTACCTTATGTAGGTAATTCAAATAGGCTTGCCTAAAGGGTAGACTCAACTGGGCGCCCGAGTCCGACTCCGACCCGAGCCATGCCAAGCGCGTAATGGGCGCTTTGTAGGCACACTTTGCACTTCGCACGCCGCATCGTCGCTAGGAGCTATTGAAGCCAAAAATTTTGGTCGACGATGACATGGCGGCGAGACGGTGACGTGGCGGCGAGACGGTGACATGGCAGCTCGGTGTCGACGTGGCAAGCATGACACACGTACATGTGATGATGAAGTGGCGCTGCGTAAGCGCTGACTGGGCCGACTGTTGGCATGACCCGCTGCGTCGTTGGGCCGCACAAGGACAGACTACCGAATGGATCGACCCGACCTGAGAATACGAGGGGGCGGGTCGAGAATCTTCCAATTGCGGTGCAGTCCAGAAGTTGTGACGTTTCACATTCTGGCCCCGAAAGGTCAAAAGAAATGAAGCCCAAAGGTCGCATTTATTGCGATTCAGTCCCAGGAACTCCCATACGAGATGGAAAAATTCATTCATTCGAGTCCTGCAATCTAGCATAAGTCACTGCCAACTCCCAGTTCCCAAAGCAAGAAAAAGCTCAAATTTCCAGTAGATTCGCCGGAAAAATCCCGTTCGTAGTGCTGCGATACGAGATTAAGAAAGTCTTTGTATCTTGGGACAATCGCCGTTAGCCGATAGCACTGATAATCGGGGCGATATTGTCTTACAGAAAGCGTACAAATACGTGCCTCGACTTACTGTACACTCAAAGATCTACCGCCGACCAGACGCGACTCACGAAAACATCCTACAATAAGACAATATATGTTTGTGTCTGACCGATGGCGACCAACGCAACAACGTTTCCCAGCAGCATCCACGCAGAGCGTCCCGCCAAGTTCAACGGGACCGAATTCAAGCGATGGCAGCAAAAGATGACGTTCTACCTCACCACCTTGAACCTCGTCCGTTTTCTGACGGAGCTTGCTCCGATTGTGACAGAAAACGTAGCACCAGCTGAGGGTGCAAACGCTGACGGTCCTGATGCTGCTGCACAGGCCGTGCCAAGTGCGCAATGGGAGCTTTGTAGGCGCACTTTGCACTTCGCACGCCGCATCGTCGCTAGGAGCTATTGGAGCCAAAACTTTTGGTCGACGATGACGTGGCGGCGAGACGGTGACATGGCAGCTCGGTGTCGACGTGGCAAGCATGACACGCGTACAGGTGATGATGAAGTGGCGCTGCGTAAGGGCTGACTGGCCCGACTATTGGCATGACCCGCTGCGTCGTTGGGCCGCACAAGGACGGACTACCGGATGGACCGACCCGACCCGAGAATACGAGGAGGCGGGTCGAGAAGCTTCCAATTGCGGGGCAGTCTAGAAGTTGTGACGTTTCACATTCTGGCCCCGAAAGGTCAAAAGACAGGAAGCCCAAAGGTCGCATTTATTGCAATTCAGTCCTAGGAACTCCTCTGCGAGATGGAAAAATTTATTCATTCGAGTCCTGCAATCTAGCATAAGTCACTGCCTACTCCTAGTTCCCGAAGCAAGAAAAAGCTCAAATTTCCAGTAGATTCGCCGGAAAAATCCCGTTCGTAGTGCTGCAATACGAGATTAAGAAAGTCGTTGTATCTTGGGGACAATCGCCGTCAGCCGATAGCACTGATAATCGGGCGATATTGTCTTACGGAAAGCATACTCGTACGTGCCTCGACTTACGGTACACTCCTCGTACATGGTCTCAGTCAACAATAATGTGTCTCCCTCAATAGATTATTGCATGATCCGTGTCCATATTCCGCCTTGAGTCCAGATCTAGGAGCACACCTACCGATATGGGTCAGATCCAACTATTTGTCGCAGCGTCGACCCTCAATCTGCTCCCCTGAGTTCCCGATCTGGGATTTCGTGTATCTAGACCTGTCAATGTTATTCTCCTCGCATATGAGCTTTTTTCTCCGTCGTGGGAGTCTCTCCTCCTCTCGTGGGAGTTTCTTTCTCTCCTTGTGGGAGATATTGTCTCTCTCCATGGGAGTTTCTCAGAGTGTTTCGGATTGTTTCCTTCTCTTGGTGGCCAAGAATTCTCTCTGTTGCAAAAAGAATTTGTGTGGTCATATTGAAATCTGAGAAATGGACATCGTACTAACACCGGTCATTCAAGTAATGGAGCAATGGATGATACTATCTGAAGGAAGGAAGGATTGCTTTTAATGTTTAACGATTTATCTTTCTTTAATATTGTTCCTCGTCTTCAGTAGTTTCGTTTTTGTCTTCATTGTAATATTTGGTCCAATTGATTATATGAAATGAAACTTTTTAAAAAAAATATGAAAGATAAATAAATAAAACGCAAGCACTATTGAGTTTAGTCATCGATTCTGTCGGGCAAAGACGAGACACCGATGAACTATTATCCTCTAGTGTTAAATAAGTCCACAAGTCCAAATCTCCGGTAGGGTGACTGGATTATTAAGTATATCTTGACATGTTGGTGTGTAGTGATTGATTCATTCAATTGGAATGTGAGAACTCGGGACATTGATACAAGATGAATCGAGTTGTCTTTATTTGGTCTCTTGCTCGTAGTCTGATCGATCGTCTCACTATAAAATGTTACGAGAACCTTAGACTTAAGGGGTCAACACGGAGTTGGCTTCGGGGTCTGGACTTGTCACTAGTTTGCCATGACCGATTGGCCTAGTCCATGAGTCGACGACAAAATGAAGTCATGATAATGGAGTAGATTGCTTGCTTCAACTGCCGGGCAAAATTCACGACCTTGAGTAAATCGAGGTGTATCTCGTATGAGAATTGCAGGGATGAAAATTATAAATTCATCGGCCGAAGCATTAAACTAACTCATAATGGACGTGGGGGTAGTTTGGTAATTTTGCCAGTCATGAATTAACATAGTTTCGTGTTTAGTGAGCTTGACAAGGCATGACTTTCATTGATCGAGACATTCGTTGAAAGATTTATTTGTATATTCGAAAATCTATAATTCGTTCGTGAATTTAAAGATTATATCTACATTCGTACTCAACTCAGTATTGGTTCAGTACCAGAAGATTTCCTAGGTGCTTACCGAACTCTTGGATTCCTCTCAGTTTGAGACGAGCCATAAGGGTCGGGCGTAACAAGGATCACCAAGGTAGTCTCAATTAAAAGAAATATCAGATTTAGATATCTATTTCAGTTTGGAACGAATATTAATTAATTTGAAGTTTGACGAAATTAATTATTTAAGTGATGGTTGTTTTATTATTAGATAGTAAATTTAAATATTGTGAGGGTAAAATTGGTATTGTATCATAATTACTTTGATATTTACCTTAATATATATTCCGAAATTATTAATATTAGACATTAAATAAATTTCAAACACACACACACACACATATATATATATAGTGTAAATTTTGAAAATAAGATATTAAAGAAGATATGATTTTCGAAAAGATTTGATCTTGGAGAGAGTATCTCAAGGAGATTAAATCAAAACCACCATAACGGGCCTTGGGCTATACGTTTCGAAGCTGACATAGTATTCCATGGAGAATTCGAAAAACACACTCAAGCTAGGCTATCTCTTGACGGTCGTAATGTTCTCTAGCCATCCATGGAAAATCTCGAACCGAGTACACCACGAGATCAGCTTGACTCTCTTGCCATCACCGAACTACGCGCTGTGGCCAAAGGAGGGGACAGATTAGAAGGCCATATCGAGTTGCTCGGTATCATGGCTTGATCCCTTTTCTTTGTGGTTTAAGGTTGTTAACACTGTCTTTTATAGTGCTCAACAAAGCATTTTAGGAAAATCGGGGTCGGCGGAAAAATTTTAAATTCTGCACGTTCTCGGGGAACACGGGTTCCGAGAATCCACTAACCAATCCCCAACATGTTAAAGATCGAAATAAATTTTGTTCATGAAATATGCTTAAAGTTGGACGTTGAAAGAACAACTAGGCTATGACATTTACGGTATGGTCACCTAAACATGGATAGAAGCGGCTGAAAAGAGATGAGGTTGTGAAAGGATTTCCCGATATCAAGACAATCGGTGAATTCTTGAATGATATACGCTCGTGAAAAGAACAAGGAAGTCGTTCAAGAGGAATCAAACTTCCGGGTGAACATCGTGCTTGAGCTAGTTAATTAGGACACTTGTGGGCCGATTACACTGGGATCACTTGCAGGTCAACGGTACTTTATAACATTTCTTGACGATGGTCACGCATGACGTGAATTTTTTCCTTTAGGAGTAGTTCAAGGCTTTATTAACATTCAAGAAATTCAGGGATCTAATCGAAAATCTAAGTGGAAAGGGGCTCAAGACATTGTGGTCGGGACTATGAAGGTGAATTTACATCAAAAGTGAAGGGGAGGGGGGAGCGCGGCGGGGCGAGGTCCCGATAAATTGATATGGAAATGGCTAAGTTAAAAGTAAACTTAAATGTTGACCCTAATCTTGAAACAACATTCGGGATCAGAATATTTTTGCACAACGGAAAATTTAAACTTAGCAATAAAAACGACGGAGACGCAGTTTTAAAATATGCAGCCAGTTAAATAACTTGCTGCACGCCTTCAGGGCAAAATTCCACTACTTGAATGGATTACAAAAAGAATAACTATCAAAAGATAGTAAAAACAACCTAATAAAGAATCTAACGACTCTCCTAATCTTCACACAGATAACCTACGATCTTTGTTAAGGTAAAACACTGGGTAAAGAACTGTGATGACGAATATATGTAGAGAGCTCTCTCGTTTTCTTTTTCTTCTCGTTCGTCGCTCGTTACTCCATCGAGGTTCCTCTATATATAGCTGCAATTCCATTCGGGATCATATCTATTCCGAAAATAACTCATTCCTTTTAGCTCCATATCCATTCCCAAAATATCTCTTCCATTCCGGAAATAACTCTTCCTTTTTAGCTCCACATCCATTCCGAAAATATCTCCTCCACTTTATTGAATCATATCCATTCCGGAAATAACTCTTCCTTTTTAGCTCCATATCTATTCCGAAAATATCTCATGCACACTCTTAAATCAAGCCATTATATATGGTAAACGGTTTTTAGATTTGAAAGACAAAATCAAGGATGGAACAAGTTCCTTATCGTCAATGTCAACAAAGTCAACATTAACAATCTCCCCCTTTTTGTCATTTTTCCCAAAAACTCGTGTAGTGATAAATCCAAAATTATGTAATAAAGTTTTCGAGTATGAAAGACAAAACCAAGGATAGTCCAATGTTGACTCAGGTGTTGACTCAACATTGTCAATCTAATCATTAACAATCTCCTCCTTTTTGTCTTTCTTCCCAAAACCTGTGCAGAGATAAATTCACAAAACTCCCCCTGAAATCATTAAGACAGTCAGAACAAAACATGGTTATCGTTAGATAAGAATAACCATATGAACTAGTCTGATTAAGTCTTAATTAATCCTGCAAGAAAGAAAAAAATTTAGAGAAACCAACAAATAGATTAAAAAATCTAAAAAATAAGAGAATCCGATGATTCTTCTTCAGCGGTTTCCTTTCCAGCATTTTCTCCAACATCTTCAGCTTCAGCGTCATCTCCCTCACGAGCAGCAGTTGCATCAGTCATCCCGGCTTCTTCTTCTGCACCATCTAAACCTCCCCCTTTTTGGGTAGAAAGGAAATTCCTAAGAGTATCTCTTTGTGCAACCAATGAAGCAATTGTATCATCCAGATACTTGATATGGCATTCCAGGACTGATGTTGGAGCAGATGATGAACCAACATTTGGTTCAGCATTTGGAGCTCTTACCCAGGGCAGATCCACAACCTTGTGTAGCCCCGTCAAATGACTGCTATCTTAGATTGTTATTTTAAATAGCACAGTGTAAAGTGAGGTGAGTTTGAAAGAGGTGAGTTTGCCATTGATGGATAATGAAAGAAATCTCAAGAAATTCATGATTTGCAGAGATAGATTTTGTAAATATGAAATAGAGTAGTGCGAATTAGGAGATATCAAGTGAGCATAAATAATAGGTAAATGCGAAAATGTAGTACCGTTCGAAAGTTTTTGCAGCAACAGTAACTAGTTTTCAGCTTGGAAAATAGCACAAATAAAGATTTTAAATGAAAACTAACCGTTCGGACTTGATGAACCGCGAGCTCCAAGTGGGGGTTTCTGATTTTCTCTTAAATCATCATGAGAGATATAGATACTAGACTCGACAGACTAATTATATATATAAATATAAATATATATAGATAATATAAATATAAATTATAGCATGATCAAAATGATTAGTCACACATGTTGCTCAACATTTGATCCAGCGTTCTCAAATGATTTCCTTCATTTTCTGTTTAACACCCTAAAACTCAATTTTCTTTCATTTTCTGCCATTTACTCACCTTTATTATAGATATGAAATATTGTGCACTGCTCTTTATTGATTTCCTTTCCATCAACGTTTAGCTTTTTATTGCACGCAAAGAACACGTCGTCACCGCGAATGCCGTGTATCTAAGGATTCTTAATATTCTGAACTTGTATCTTGAAAAAGGATCATGAGCAAACCTTGTGCTACTGAGCAGGTCATTTCAGAAAACGGTCCAGGTGAGTCAAATCATTTCAGGAATTAACTGAGAGAAATTTAGACAAAAAATCGAAACAGCAACAACCATATTTGACATATGCAAATGTTGATCCAGATACTGGACCAACATTTACTGACACTGAGACAGACCTATAGACTTCTTAAGGCTTGAAAACCTTTCAAAGTCTAACGCTTTAGTAAAAATATCCGCTAACTGATTCTTGGTATCTATATGCTCTATTTTCACTAACTCTTTTTCTACTATATCTCTCAAAAAATGATGTCTTATATCTATATGCTTAGTCCTAGAGTGCTGAATAGGATTATCCGAAATATTTATAGCACTTAGATTATCACAATACATCAGCACGGTTTCGCTCTCTAACCCATAATCACTCAACATACTCTTAAGCCATATGAGTTGTGTACAACAGCTGCCTGCTGCCACATACTCAGATTCGGCCGTAGAGAGAGAAACACAATTTTGCTTTTTACTAAACCAAGACACTAGATTATTACCTAAGAAGAAACACCCACCACTTGTGCTCTTGCGATCATCTTCGTCACCTGCCCAATCAGCATCACTAAAACCAACTAAATTTGTGTTAGTATCCTTGAAAAACCATAAACCGAGACTGCAAGAACCACCAACATACTTTAAAATTCTTTTGACAGCATTTAAATGTGAAATTTTTGGCTCGGCCTGATATCTCGCACATACGCAAACACTATACATAAGATCTGGTCTACTCGCAGTAAGATATAAATGGCTTCCAATAATGGAACGGTATAATGTTGGATTAACATTTTCCCCAACATTATCTTTACTTACCTTCTGCGTAGATCTCATAGGAGTTTTCATTACCTTTGCATTTTCTAGCCCGAATTTCTTCACAGTATTCTTCGCATACTTCTCATGAGACTTAAAAATGTCGTCCTTGCTTTGTTTTACCTGCAGACCTAGGAAGAATGTTAGTTCACCGATCATACTCATCTCAATGTGGAATTCATTGCTTGGATAAAATCATCCGACATAGATCGAGATGTTGATCCGAAGACTATATCATCAACATAAATTTGAGAGATTAACGCTTCATTACCAACTCTTTTTACGAAAAGAGTTCTATCGGCTTCGCCTCTAACAAAACCGAAGTTTAAGAGAAACGAAGTAAGTCTACCATACCAAGCTCGAGGAGTTTGCTTTAAACCATAAAGAGCTTTTTGTAACTTATACACATGATCAGTATGGTAAGGATCTTCGAAACCTTTAGGTTGCTCAACATAAATTTTTTTATCGATAAAGCCATTTAAGAACGCAACCTTAACATCCATCTGGTGGAGGGTAATGTTGAGCCAACGTGGAATAGCAAGTAAGAGTCTTATAGATTCTAACCTTGCTACGAGGGCAAATGTTTCATCAAAGTCTATATCCTCAACTTGGGTATAGCCATGGGCAACTAACCGAGCTTTATTCCTAATAACATTTTTGTACTCATCAGATTTGTTTTTGAAAATCCACTTTGTACCAATGACGTTACCGTCGCTTGGTCGTGGAACCAGAGTCCAAACCTGATTTTTATCAAATTGAACAAGCTCTTCTTGCATAGCATTGATCCAAAAACTGTCCTTGAGGGCTTCAAGAACGTTTTTCGGTTCAATTTCAGATACAAAACAATTAAACCTTACCTCATTGTATACGGAAGTCATGCACACATTTTTTACCATAGATCTATAATCTCTTCGTGGTTTATCTCTGGTCTGCCTTCCTTCATCCAGTCTGCCTATGATCTGATCAGAGGGGTGAGACTTCTGAGTCCTAACAGGGGGATCTCTCCGAACATTTAAAGTTTCATCTTCAGTATCCTGTTCAGGAGCTAATGTTGAGTCGGATGTTGACTCAACATTATTAGCTTCCAGATCCTCTGCTGGACCAACCGTCGGAACAATATCTGCAATATCAACTTGAGGAGTATTTCTGCTAATGTCAGCGGAATCATCAAACACAATATTAACTGATTTCTGAATAGTTTTCAACCTAAGATTGTAAACACGATACGCACGACTATTAGTAGAATATCCCAAGAAAATGCATTTGTCACTTTTCGAATCAAACTTTGTCAAATACTCACGATCATTCAAAATATAGCATGAACATCCAAACACATGAAAATACTTGACCGTAGGTTTCGTACCCTTCAAAATCTCGTAAGAGGCTTTCTTTGTCCCTAGACGAAAGAAAACTCTATTAGAGATATGACAAGTCGTGTTCAATGCTTCTGCCCAAAACCTTTTAGAAAGACTCTTGGATTGGAGCATTACACGAGCCATTTCCTGAAGAGTTCTATTCTTCCTTTCGACTACCCCATTTTGTTGAGGTGTCTTAGGAGAAGAAAACTCATGGATAATACCCTTTTTGTCACAAAAATCTTTGAAAAATTGATTTTCAAATTCGCTACCATGATCGGACCTAATACGAAAAATGGGAGCACAAAAATTATTTTTGATCATGGCACAAAAAGTTTTGAAAAAATCAAAAGTTTCGGATTTCTCTCTAAGAAAAAATATCCATGAAAACCTAGAAAAGTCATCAACTAAGACATACGCATATTTTCTACCACCTATGATGTCTACTTCCATAGGACCCGTAAGATCCATGTGAAGTAGTTGAAAACAGTGGGCAGTTCTAAAATATTGAACAATATGTTGGTCAACATTATGACTGGCATGCTTCTGCTTGCCTTTCAGACATTGCTCACAAACAATCTTACCAAATTCCTTTAGGTTGGGAATTCCTCTAATTGCCTCATGCCGAATCAATTGTTCTAGGGACGTAATTGACATAACCCAATTTATTGTGCCATAGAACAATATCATCTTCGGTTGTAGAGACTTTACATACCTCTTTTCTTTCATCCTTATCACCAACTTGATAGCAATTATCACTAGACCTTCTACCTGCCATCACACACAAGTTTTTGTCATTAAAAACTTCACAGCATTCTCTATTAAACCTTACCTCAAGATCGTCGTCACATAGTTGACTTATGCTAATAAGATTAGCAACCAATCCGTCAACATGGAGGACATTCCTTAGGGCAGGAAAACCAACCACATTAAGTTTACCTCGTCCGAGAATTTTACCTTTCGCTCCACCTCCAATAGTAACCTTATCGTTACTTAAGGGAGTGTAGTCTATCAAGTAGTCTTTGGTACCTGTCATGTATCGTGAACAACCACTATCGAAGTACCAAGATCTTGAAACGTTATCTTTCAAGGACGTGTAAACAACATTACATAGAATTGGTGATTTTCGTACCCAAGCTTTCTTCTGAACTGATGGACTCCAAAAACTTGTATTCATGTGATTCACAGAACCAGAACTAATGTTGTCTGAACTACCTCCAGACATTTTCTTCAACACTGATTTCTCAATGTTGGAGCGAATGTTGGATGATTTTTCAGTCAACATTTGTTTTTTGGATATCACATCTTTCAGTTTCTAGCAATAAGGTTTAATATGTCCAGGTTTAAGACAAAAATGGCACTTAAAACTTCTAGACCTGGACTTCGATGCAGAATGTTTTGTAGGATGTGATTTGAATCCTAGACCATGATTAGAAGTATTAACGAAAGAAAGTACTTCGTCAAGTGTGGATTTGCCTTTATTCAGCTTTGAGAAGGTATCCGAAGCCTTGTTGACTTGCTTTTGAAGCTTGTCAAATTCTTTGTCCTTTCTGGTCAGTAAGGCTTCCATCTTGCTCATCCCTTCAAGCAAGCCATTGATTACTTTTTCATTATTCACATTTTCCTCAGTCAGCACTTAAACGGAGTCCTTCAATTTCGAGATCTCCTTTCTTTGATTCGTCCACTCTACGTACAGTTGTTTGTACGTTTCTTCTAGTGATTCAACATCCTCGGCATGTTCTAAAAGATCATCTGTATCATCTAACAACAAAGATTAATCAAAACTGTTTGATTCATCGTAATCAAAGAGAATATAGTGTTCAGATGTCGAATCCAATGTCGGATCAACATCTGTTACCGCATTAAATCCAGTATGATGATCTTCATCTTCGTTGTCAGAGAAGGTTAGAATTGGAACTTTAGTCCTTTGGGCGACCTGATGCGTGTTTCTTGCTGGTGCGTCTTCTTCATCATCAGATAGGCTGACCCAATATCCTTTTCCAAACCTGCGAATAGTGTTAGCACATTCATTTGCAAACTGACCCTAGCCTTTACAAGCATGACATTGGACGGAGTCCCTGTCAAGTTTGTCGGCTTTTGCTTTATCAGCAGAATTTCTTTTGTTGATAGAGCGATTCGGAGCAGATGAAGACTCTTGAGCGTTGAGAAATTCTTGAACGTTGGACCAACATTCATCTGTCTTTTATTTATCAGTAACCTTTTGAATTTCCTAACAATCATAGCCATATCCTCATCATCGTTTGGATCAACCTCAGATTCAACACCTGAAGGTTGCGAGACTAGAGCGAGACTCTTACCCCTTGACGCATTTTTTTGAACTTCGATATTGGTCTCGTAGTTCTTCATAATGTTCATGAGGGTATTGAAGTCGAGTGTGGCTAGATTGTGGGCTTCCTCTACAGCTGCCACCTTCACGTTGAACTTCTCGGATAGTGACCTAATAGCCTTAGAATTTAAAACTTTGTTAGAAATAGGTTCACCTAGACTATGACACTCGCTAGAAATATTCAAAAGCTTTCCAAAATAAGTAGTGATGTCTTCATCGTCCCTCATACGAAGGTTTTCAAATTGGCTATTTAAAAGTCGCAACTTTGTGTCTCTTACGCTCGCATCACCCTCACAATACCTTTGCAACATGTCCCATGCATGTTTCGCATTAGTACAGTTTTGGATGATTTTAAACATAAAAATATCGACGGAGGAAAAAATGGCATGTAAAGCTTTTTCGTTAAAATTGGCTGCTGCTCTTTCAAGAACAGTTCATTCGGCGATGGGTTTGTCAAACACTTCTCCATCAGCATCAGGAGGTGTTTCAGGAGGGGTATAACCATTAAGAACCGAATCCCAAGCACGCGAGTCAATGGACTTTATGCACTGTCGCATTCGGATTTTCCAATAGGCATATTTTGATCCGTCTAAGACCGGGACTTTGCCAAAATAGTTTGGGCTTAGGGCATCCATATCAATAGGATAAAAATGCTTAGTGTATCAAGCGGTTGCTCTGATACCAATTTGAAGGGGAGCGCGGCGGGGCGAGGTCCTGATAAATTGATATGGAGCTGGCTAAGTTAAAAGTAAACTTAAATGTTGACCCTAATGTTGAAACAACATTCGGGATCAGAATATTTTTGCACAGCGGAAAATTTAAACTTAGCAGTAAAAACGACGGAGACGCAGTTTTAAAATATGCAGCAAGTTAAATAACTTGCTGCACGCCTTCAGGGCAAAATTCCACTACTTGAATGGATTACAAAAAGAATAACTATCAAAAGATAGTAAAAACAACCTAGTAAAGAATCTAACGACTCTCCTAATCTTCACACAGATAACCTACGATCTATGTTAAGGTAAAACACTAGGTAAAGAACTGTGATGACGAATATATGTAGAGAGCTCTCTCGTTTTCTTTTTCTTCTCGTTCGTCGCTCGTTACTCCATCGAGGTTCCTCTTTATATAGCTGCAATTCCATTCGGGATCATATCGATTCCGAAAATAACTCCTTCCTTTTAGCTCCATATCCATTCCCAAAATATCTCTTCCATTTCGGAAATAACTCTTCCTTTTTAGCTCCACATCCATTCCGAAAATATCTCCTCCACTTTATTGAATCATATCCATTCCGGAAATAACTCTTCCTTTTTAGCTCCATATCTATTCCGAAAATATCTCATGCACACTCTTAAATCAAGCCATTATATATGGTAAACGGTTTTTAGATTTGAAAGACAAAATCAAGGATGGAACAAGTTCCGTATCGTCAATGTCAACAAAGTCAACATTAACAAAAAGAGTTTGTGACTTATTGCGCGTAGAACGGTAAAAAGTGAAATTCAACGGCACCCTACTCACCCTAGTAGAATGTAGTGGATGAAAGGCAGAATCGAACATTTATAAACATGGTATGTAGCATGCTAAACCAAGAACGTGCCGACTGCTTTTTTGGTTGAAGCAGCAAGGGTGCGGTATATATACACAAAAAAGGAGTTTGACGTCCAGCTTGGAAAGAATGACTCCTTCATGAAGCCGGGGTGAAGCTATAATCCAAACATTTAATAGTTTTCCATAGTGTAGCGTATGCACAGGTGCCAGAATTAATAAAAAAAACTATACGACAAGAGTCTAAAGTTGGTGTTCATAGGCTACGATGAGAAGTCTAAAGGCTACAACTTATATGTTTCTGCTACAAAAAAAAGGTTGTTAGTTGTGATGCGCAGGTGGATGAGGAAGGTTTGTGGGACTGGAACTCGTTGGAGAGTGAAAAATCGTCAACTTAGGACGTTTATATAAAATCCTGGTTAAGTTGAAACATCCACTACTGCAACCGACACATAGCAATAAATGTTCGATGAAGACAAAGATTCTAGGAACGTCAGGACAAGGAGAGTACGAGAGTAGGATTTGCACATTGCTTGTCTCATGGCTGATGCAGAACAAATCACATTTAAACAAGCCTCCAAAATTGAAAAATGGCGGACACTATGTTGGAAGAAATACAAGCTATCGATAAGTACGAGACCTAATAACTAGCCACATTACCTGATGACCTATCATATTCATATGGGTTTTTGAAAAGAAGTTAAACACCGAAGAAAAAGTTGACAAATAAAAATTGAGGCTTGTCGTGAAGGAATACAAGCAGCGTACATGGATTGATTATGAAGAGGTATTTCCGCCCGTCGCATGCAAAAATATTGTGTGACTTCTGATCTCGTTGGTGGCAAGCATGAAGTGGAAGATCTACCAAATGGATGTCAAGTTGGCTTTTCTGAAAAGGGTGCTTGGCGAAGAAGTCTATATGGAGCAGTCGTTTGAATTTTATTCCTGTAAAACGATCGCATTGTATATTTCTTCAAGATGTAGAAGGCACCCTTGCATTTAGGAGGTTAACTTTAGGAAAGTATTTTGCCTTTAGATATTTGTTCATTAGAGAATTTAGTTGAGAAATGACATGCCAAAGCTGCATGGCCAAAAGGGCATTGTTGAAAGACGGGATATGTTGGCAGCTGAACCTGCCGTCATCCTTTTTTCCCGCGAGCGCTAGGTATGATTTCCAATGTATTTTTTGGAATGACCATTTTCCTTCGAACCCCACCAGAAATTCATGACAGTCGAACCTCCTTGCAGGTTTGTACGGGCACCTTGAAACAACTTATAATATAGACTTGGGGCGAAGAAAGGACTGATTTGATTACTATCTTTCCCGCGCAAGTAAGGAGTTTAGAGTCCCAGCTACTTACCCTGTTTTTTAAGTAGTCATCTGGATTTATAAAGGCGGGTAGCAGCACCAAAGTTTTAAACTGAAATAGAGATGGAACAATCGCATTGACGCTTATTTTTAAAAGTCATGGAATTGAGAATGCACCTTCGAACATGCCTCTACAAGAAGAAATATGGAAATAATTTACTATTGGTAGCACTCTATGTTGACGAAAGAATTATTATTAGAAACTACACAAACTATGATAGCTGATTATATACATAAAATGAACAAGGAGTTCAACTGTCATACTTGGGGCCGCTGTCTAATTTCTTGGGCTTAGAGGTGAAACAAAGTAGATCATGGTTTTTTGCAAGATGCATGTGCAAAAACCATCCGAGAGAAAAAGACCGGATGAGTGCAGAATTAAGCTATCCAAACACGATCAACATGAGATTGTGGATCAGAAATGTAGCGCGATGAAGTAGGAAGTTTGCATTATCTCACTAGCACCCGGATATATATTCCTTATGGCGTAGGATTGAGCTATTATATGGAAAAGCCAAACGAGTGTTATTGGAATGATGTAAAATGGATTCCATGCTATATCAAGAGGACTTTGTCGTATGTCATATATTACAATTGTACTAATGATTCATCTATAATAGTAAACTCAGATAAAGACTAGAGCGGTCATCGACATGATCGTAAAAGCACAAATGGTTTTACATTTCTTGCGGGAGGCACGACCTTCACCTTGGTATATAAAAACCATCCTATCGTGACCTTATCGATGTGCGAGGAATAGAACATGGTTGTGTCTTTGTGAACATTTTGGCTGAGGAGCTCTTAAAAGAGTTCGGATTCTCACAAGAAAATGTGACACATTCAGATAGACTATAAACCAACTATTGCGCGATAAGGAAATCATGTTCCTCACGAGCATAGTAAGCATATAGACTTGCGATTCCACTCCATAAGGGAGCACGTGAAGGACGGAGAAGTGGAGATGACACATGTGGCAATTCTGGAGTAAATACTCAATATTACCATAGCATTGCCACTGAAATTGATCGATAAGTCAAAAAACAAAGCTGAGGATCCGTGCAGGGACAACTGAGCTTATGATGAGATGTTGGAAATAAGCTTACTTCTTGTTACGAAGCAGCAACACTCTAAAGGATAACACTTGGTCAAAAGAAATAGAGAGTCACCTAGTTGTTGGAGCTATAACTACATTCGACTAGAGAATTCCTTGTTTGCTATTATATCTACTGAACGTTGAAATAAAAAACATGAGATGGGAGTTAAGATAATAAGAAACTAATCTACTACCAATGATATCTTGACCTAGTCGTCAATGTTAAGGGCTCTAGGGTTTTGGAGGGGAGGTTACCGTATCAAATCTACATTCACCCTGGCTACCAAATACATAAAGCGAGTCTGTCACACATGAATATGTTCTAGTATGGTTCATTTGTTTGGCGTCGTTTATAGTTTATTGCGTCCGTACGCGGTTTACTTGGTAGGTCATGGTTTACCGAGTTTTGAAAAAAAAAGAAAAGAAACTAATATGTTCGTGTCTTAGCCTTTGTCACCACTATCAAAACCCCTATCACGAAACATTTTTATTATCGTCAATATGAAAGGAAACACCGAAAAAAGCTAAGACAAGAACGAGGAAAACATAATTCATCTCTATTCTTGGATCTGGATTGATCTTGATGATCATCTTGCGTTCTTTGTTCAATTCTTCAATAGATCTTTGTTGAATTCCTCTTATCTCATCAGGAAATCAAGAGAATGTTTTCTAGGGTTCTGAAACCGTCACTTTTCACATCACGGCCGTGGTATGATATATGATAATCCTCTTAGTTAGGGTAAAAATTCGTGTTATAAGTCGGTCCCTCTACGATCGACATATAGGTAAACGATCACAAACATAAATGTCCACGGTCATAGACCATGTGCGAAGTCGGTACGTGAAGTTCTGAAATCATCTATGGTCGTGGACATCTTTAAACGATCTCGTTGACCATTTGTCTATTTTTTTGCCTTTGGCCTAGACATTTCATGCAATTGCGGTAGATTTCTCTATCGTTCTATGCGGTTGTATACCTTTTTGCACGAGCTCGTGAACGCATTGTGCATTGAAGGTAGAAATATCTTTCGCACTCTATAGATATATACTACTTTACACGAGATTGTGGACCTTGAAATCTTGGGGTTGTACTCAGTTTTCGATCAGTTCATTTTAATTTTCGATTTGCGGTGATCATCGACGGGTTCACCTTAACCCCCAGCAGTAGTGTAAAATAGAATCGTACATCCAAGAAGGAAGACTCTATTTTAAATATATATGTCATAATTGGAAGACATGGGTCTTTGACCCAGTAGTGAGTATATGAGGCTTCAAGATTTTTGCACAATTCTTGGGTTCGATTCCTACGTTTGCCCTTTTTAATTGGTTTTTATATATGTAGAAGTTAGTGGGAGTTAAATACGCTAGATATAAAGTTCATTAATGGTGGAAAGGCTTGAAAATCAACAAATACATGATATGATCAACATTATTAAATATTATAAATTTTATCATATTTATATGCTTTCATTGAAAATGTTTATATTTTTGCAAGATTTTCATATATGCATTGCTCTAATCATTCAAAATTGCTTATACAACTTATATTCATGTCTTAAAATATAAAAAAATTTCTTCGTTAAAATATGAAGTATCTTTTAAGTTTTAATGAATATGAATTGTTATGGTACAACTTCTATTATAAGAATGAGCTACAATGATTTTAAAATATTGGTCGAATGCCTCCCTTATGCTCCCAGCTAGTCGTATTGGGAAATAATATGGTAGTTCATGATCTTGGAGGATTTTTAGTTCTTCAATTTTACAAGTAATTTTCGCCCCCAAAGTATAAATCTTGGTTCTGTTACTGGCGGTCATATAAAATTTAATCGAATGGATGGCGGCGACTAAAACTTCTATGCAGGTCGATTTCCAAATAACGAGGAGGATTACTAACTGAATTGAAGTATTAAGCGTGATCAGAAGATTCAAATTCGGCCAAGGAAATAACCCACTAATCCCAAGGATACCGTTGCCCCTATTGTGGGGGAAATAATTCTTGATGGAGGTAAAATGAAGTTTTCGTATCGTGAAGCGGTGATGGAACAGAGGTTTACGGAACCCTTTAGAAGCGACCAATCTGGCGATCAAGATGATTGCATCTCAGAGGAGGAGGAGGAAGAAAATTGTCTCGATCTCGATGATATACGCTTTACAAAGGAAAAACTAAAAAAAACTTATGTACGTCGTGGAAATCAGCCCTTATCATGAAACTTCTCGGGAAAAAAATAGGCAATCAGTACCTTTACCGCCGCCTTAGAACTTTATGGCGCCCACTGGGAAGTTTAAAGTTGATGAGCCTGAGCCATGACTACTTTGTGGCTATATTTACACTGAAAAAAGATCTGGATAGAGTTCTTCTCCATGGATCGGGGAAAATCTTGGACCACTACCTAGCCGTTAGAAGATGGAGCCCAAGGCTTCGTCCGTCAGAGTACACCATCGACAAAACTGCACTTTGGGACCACATATGGGACTGTCCTATCGAACTCTATAACGAAAAAGGTATGAGGGTTATCAGAGATTTCATTGGTCGAACTATTAAAGGGACTGTCAAGACATTGGGAATTTCGCTTGACTTTGCGTGGAATCGGTCTCAATAAAAGTCTTATACCACATATCACGATGTTAGGTAAGTGGTACCAAATTTAGTACGAATAAATTTATCTGATATGCTTCAATTGCGAACATTTACGGCCATAAGCAGGACGAATGCCCACTATAGCTGTGGAGGAGAAATAACCAGATGCTGATAATTTGGAATCTCAACGAACTACAGAGGCTGAATCGAGCAAAGCTAAGGAAAATTGTAATCGTTAAGCCACCCGACGAATCCACCTCTGACGCCTACTTCAGGTCCCGGTCCCTGGATGTTGGTGGAGAAACCAAAAAGGAGAGGCCTAATTTTCGGGCAAGAATTGCGCTACCTCAAGGGAGAAATTTTGAAAATCAAATTCAGTACGAGGCGAGAATAATGGAAACGATTCTAGATTTGAACTCTTAGAAAATATTGAAGAGGAAAATAAAACACCGATCCCGTTGAAGGACATTCTATGGAAAAAGGAAGAGTTCAAAGGTTCTGTTAGAGGTAATCGCAGACCAAATCGACGAGTCAACCATTGTTCTGTTATATCAGGGCCTGGTTGGAAAATTGTGTCTGGTTTGAAGAATATTGGTCGGGCTTCTATTGGGCCCTTGAAAAGGAATGGCCAATTTGGGCCACGAACGAGAAATGCTCTAATTACGAGGCCGAAAATCTAACAAGAATTCAGGAGGCCAATTTGCTAACAATTACCTCGACCCATTATCACGACCCATGAGGCATCTTTAGTCCAAAAAAACCAAACAACGAGCCTTTCACCTTGCTGAATCAACATCTTTATCGATGTTCACCGTCACTGCTGGCCACTTGTCGGGAACAGTTCATGTCGTCAACCCAATCCTTCCAGAACAATCTGCAACTCAAGTACCCACTCCCGATCGGACGGAAACGGCCGAGGAGCCACCGGATCTCAACCGCTACCAACGTCTGAAACGCATGACTTACCCACCAATATGCTTATTATGTCTCAGCAGCATGATGTTGTGGTTGTGATCTCGACGCAAGATGCATAGAACAATTTGAACGTCGTGATCGAAAGGGGATGTCACTCCCCAGATACTTCTCAGTCCTTATTATTATTCTTGCTTGGAATTGCAGGGGAGTTCGTAATCGACGATTCACAAGAGTGTTAAAGGATTTGATAGAAGTACATAATATGACGTTATGTTCATTACAGAGACTAAGAGTAGTGTCCTGCTGATTCGATTTGTACTGGTCTCCACATTTTACATGTACAAGAGTTGAAGCTCGGGGGTTCCGAGGAGGCATATGGACTTTTTGGAGAGAAGATAACATTGATATCACTGAGCTCAAGCGACATCAGCAAGCTATACACTTCAGGTTCGAATAGAGCCAAACATCGGGTTTGACAATAGCGGTCTACGGAAGTCCCCAACGAGACAATCGCCCTTTCTCTGTGGCTATATTTGGAGTTGATCGATGATACAACACATGTGCCTTGGTTAACGACATGCGATTTTAATGAAATCATCTCTGCATATGAGAAGAAAGGTGGGGCTCCATTCAACCCAAATCATATTGTTCGATTCATTGAGATAATAAAACGTTGTCATCTAACGGACTTGGAAAGTTTTGGCTTTGCATTCACCTGGAAGGGCCGATCCTATCAGGCTATGACCGTCTCTTCGAAAGGCTCGACATGGGCCTTTGTAACCAGCCGTGGCAGACAACTTTCCTAGATTCGATGATCCATGTCTTACCATACATCAAATCAGACTACCACCCCATCTTATTCCAATGAGAAGTCCTTCCACCACAAAGTGGAACATCGCGGCCTATTCGGTGTCTGGCAGCGTGGCAAACCAATGAAAACTTTCCGTCTCTCATCGCTTCGACCTGAACCTCAAATTGTTACCTCCAACTTAATGTTTAGGTGCTCCAGGTCAGACTTAAGATATGGCATCGGGATGTCTTTGAATGTATTCAGAGACGTAAAAATAAAACCGTAGCAATAATCGAAGGTATCCAACGTGCCCATTGAAGAATGTGATTTATCTAAATAGCTCGATACTATTTCTTCCCAAGAAGAATTAACATTATTCCACAAAGATCGATGCGAATGGGTGCGATGCGGAGACAGAAACACCAAATTCTTTCAGACGAGGGTGACAATATCGCGTAAGCAAATCGAAATTAAAACCTTAAAGAAGGATAGCGGAGAATGGACTTTTGATCCCGACGAATTAAAGGGGCTTGCGACTCGACATTTTCTAGCGTTATACGGTTAAACTGAAGATATGACGCCCCTTGGGCAATTGTCCACCTTGAAGACTCTCTCTACCAATAACTACATGACGCTCTATTCTCCATGGGGGCCTTTAAAGCTCTAAGACCAGACGGATTTCACGCATTCTTCTACCATTCTAATGGCGGTCGTAGTAGCCTCAGTTATTGAGTAAGTATGTTGAGTGCTTCAAGAGGGTGAGTTTGTGGAAATAGTAAATTCAACCCTCCTAGTCCTGAGACCGAAGACAAAGCGTCCAGAGATGATTCAATAGTTCCACCCTGTCAGCTTGTGCAATGTTCTTACAATCTAATCACGAAGATTATTGCAAACAGGTTACGTAGTCTCATGCTCCACATAGTCACTTCGAATCAATCGAGCATTATGCCAAGCAGACATATACAAGACATCATTATCATCGCACAAGAGTTGCTACACTCTATGGACATGACGAAAGGGTCTAAACAATTCATGCTCATAAAGTTGATTTGGAAAAAGCTTACGATCGTATCTCATGGGATTTCATAGAAAGACACACTCTCTCGTTGGTATTCTGAAGCTGCTCACGACGGCCATAATGGACTGTGTAGCTTCAGCGTCCATGCGTATTCTATGGAATGAAGTTTGCGAATCTATGCGAATGAAACGAGACATCAGACAGGGGTGCCCGCTATCACCATATCTATTTGGGATATGCATCGAACATCTCTCCTATGCGATCATCGATGCAGTTCAGGAAGGTAAATTTAAACCAATCAGAATAGGAACTCGATGCCCCCTCATCTCCCATCTCATGTTTGTCGACGATTTCCTTTTATTTGCTGAAGCGACAGCTGACCAAATGCGAATGATCAATTCAGTCTTAGATGATTTCTGCGGAGCCTCGGGTGAAAAGATTAACGCTAGGAAGACGGTAATGTTCATCTCCAAGAACATCCCCAGGGTAGACATAATTACTATCACTGATATTAGAGGGTTACGATTACCGCCGATCTTTGAAAATATCTCGACATTCCTATTACCCATGGCCGACCACGCGCATCAACGTTTCAAGACATCATTAACCGGGTCAATAACAGGCTCAATAGCTGGGTCGACAACAAATTTTTCTCTTGCAAGGCATTTGACACTTATCCAATCCGTTTTGCAGATAATGTCTACCTTATTATATGCACATCATGCGATTCCCCGCTCATGTTGCATTAACGATTGATCAGTTATGCAAAAATTTTGTATAGGGACAGACACAGAAAACTGACGTCGCATTCACTCGTCAGTTAGTGTCAATCCATGAGAGGGCTCGAACTGCATAGATTATGCGACTTCAATACTGCTTTACTAGGGAAATAACATGGGTTCTAATCACCACCCCATATGATTTTTGGGCGAAACCCCTTTTCTAATAAATACCCCGGTCGTTGGGGGAGGATTGTTCCCTGCGAACAAAGTCTAGAGATTCGCGGTTGTGGACAGCTCTCGCTGGATCCTAGAATGTCGTTCGTCCAATGATGGGTTGGGACTTGGGGATGGCACATGGTACGTTTCCGACAGGATAGATAGCGTCCAAGCATTGTTGACCCCCGATGCACAATGACGACATAGACGATCCCCCCTTAGTGACAGCAACAGACGTGCTCGTGATTAAATTGGAGAGTCTGGAAACTGGCATGGGGAAGTATAACACCATTTGTCAGCCCATCTATACTACGGTTAACCAGTATGATACCTCCCTTGCATACTAAAGGTGCGGAGACTTTCCCCTATGGACTAGTCGGCATCAGGGAAGTATTCAGTCTCTTCGGCTTACATAGAGGTGATACGAATTGTTAAATCGGAGCAGTTAAATCCGCTCTGGCATTTAATTTGAAACTCGAAGGGTCCTCAGCGAATCAGATCGTTTCTTTGGCTTATAGGCCACTGACGCCTTCTGACCAACGACAAACTCCCTCGGCGACACATTGCCCCTTCCGCATTTTGTCACCTTTGCCCGAGTTCGGTTGAATCTATTCTACATGTTCTATGAAACTACCCCAGAGCTCGTGATGCATGGACCTCGTTAGCTTCACCAAGTGTCTTGTCACGCTTCTCATGCAACTTTAATGATTGATTACTCTTGAACCTCACGAGAGTGTCGAATTCAACATGGTTGCCTACTTTTGCGACAGGTTTCTTGCACTTAGCAAGCGGCGGTGTTCTTACTCGAGATTCCAATGGAAATTGGATTACTGGTTATGCACAATATTAGCCATTGTGGCTCGATCGTTGCTAAGCTATGGGGTATTCCTAGAGGCCTTTGCATAGCTTGGGATTATGGCTATCGATCCTTTATTGCAGAAGTTGATTCCATGCTTATTCATGACACCCTCTCTCGAAAGGTCTCATGCTCGCTCATTGTGCCATTGGGCCTCGATCTTTGCTAAGATATGGGGTATTCTTACAGGCCTTTGCATAGCTTGGGATTATGGCTATCGATCTCTTATTGCAGAAGTTTATTCCATGCTTATTCATTACACCCTCTCTCGAAAGGTCTCATGCTCGCTCATCCTTCAGTAAATGGTGGCCATCATAGACGAACTCCTCTCTTGAGAATGGTTGGTATTAATACGACATACTTACCGCGAGGGTAACGCATGCACATATTGGTTAGCTCGGCAAGTTGCTTATAAACCGCTAGGAGTTCATATCTGTGATGCTGTTTCTAGTGGTTTTGGTTCCTTACTTCCAGATGACATATTTGGGGTTGTCCTACCCTGCCATGTAGTTTCTTTATAGTCCAGGCTTAGCCTCTTTCCCTCCGAGAAAATAAAGCACAAAACAACTATAATTAGCTCAATAACGATGAAAATGTAAATAAGTAATATCTATGCCATCTGAATCATATATAATAAGGCATTTGTAGCCAAAATTAATAGAATTGACCATCCATATTTGTGTGGGGCCAAGTGATCGTGAAACTCTTTTAAAAGTTTGGCAACCGTCGATTTCATTTCGACTTAGCAAAGGCCATATGTACGGATATCTATAATCATACAGAAAAGCCAAAATTCATTTCGTAAAATAGCTACACAACATTCCACGTGCCCATTTTCTAAAGACCAACCACGGGAATCTTTTAAACTAGACCAACCACGGGAAAGCGAAAGCTGAAATAAAGTTATCTATAGTGTAGTTGTCAATTACCCATGGAGATATGAGATAAAGTATTAGGATGACTTAGATGTTGTGATTAACAATATATTTTAGTTTTAGAATATCACGTACAAAAGATTCATGTTAGGCTTACAAGACGTTACATGCGATGTTAGAATAGTGAAAAGGGGAGAAATATTACCCGATAATCATTGGTGGCGGGAACAAATATTACACGATAATGATTGGTTGCTAAAGGACGTATAATCATATGCGTATTGGAAAAATTAAATGGGAATAATTGAAATTGTTGGAACGAGGTTTCATGAAACAACACTTTACTTCCGAAATCTCATAAAATCCTCGACGTAACAAAAAAAAAAACATAATTTGGTTTAGGAAAATAATAAAATTAGGTCACTAAGTATACATGTTTTCGTTTTTGGATCACAATGTTTGATAACGCAAAAGTAGTTCACTAACATCGTATGTCAAAACAATTTTAGGTCACTAAGTATTTTTCTATTTTGGGTCACTAAGTTTACAATTTTTCAATTTTTGGTCACTCATTTGGTACTAACTTTATAAACATAGTGATCAAAAATTGAAAAAATGTAAATTTAGTGACCCAAAATCAAAAAAATATATACTTAGTGACCTAAAATTGAACTCATGACCCAAAATTGTTTTGACATATAAAGTTTGTGACCTACTTTTGCAATTATCAAACATAGTGACCCAAAAACGAAAACTTTTATACTTAGTGACCTAATTTTATAATTTTGCCTTTGATTTATGAAATTAAAAAAAAAAACTCCCTTAATCACTTGGTTGCTAAAATAAACATAACAATAATCCATGAACATGATGTTGATCATTTAATTTAGCACCAATAATTATTATTTTTCTTTAAATCATTCGCCATTAAGTAATTGCAAGGCCCAAATGTCCTCCATGCTCCAAAGTGCGTCGTCATTTGGTTGATCCTCTGTGGCATAAGTTGATCCTTGAAATATTTCCATACCATCCTTATCATTCTTATCATTACTACTATTGTTATTTCCTTTTTGATTAAAGGAAGATGATGAAGAATAAGATTCGAGTATTTGGCTGCTTTGAACCGTGCCATAATCAGTAGTCGTCGTACGGTTCGTGCTTGATCGACCATTGTTGCAATTTACAATATGAGCTTGCTTTATGTGTTTCTAAATTCGGGTCCTCCAATAGTTCTTTATCTCGTTGTCCGTTCTTCCGGGCAAATGCTTAGCAATTTTCGACCACATGTGTTGAAAAATAATTATGACAATGCTACATAAATCCAAACATAGACTCGAACAAACACATGATCATGCCCACGTTGGAAATAAAATATGTTAAATTAAAATGATAACACTCCATGCAAGCCAAAGCTTTTAGGTCAAGACTTAAATGGTCATTTAAGATAGTTTTAGAGCCAGGTCCTATAGATCATGGATACAAATCCTCACGACCATCCACACTCTAACAATATTATGGAGTTTACCTGATTCCAGAACTAAAGTTCCAGGATTTTAAAAATATAATAAATAATAAAAATAACAGTCGTCTTGATTCAGCCGTGTCTACAATATTGGAACAAAATTGAACGTGCATGTATGCATGTATATTGATGATTGTGTGTACGCAATGACGACATATCAGTCGTCTTTTAGATTGTACTTCATTTGAATTCCTTAGTTATAACTATTCAAAAATATTTGTCATTATATATCATTATTTTTATATTTCAACAAAGTCAGCGCATGTAGCTTTATTCAACGGTAAAGAAATATATGTGATTAAAAGTTTTTATTTTTAATATATATAATATATATTAAAAATTATTTTTAATATATATAATATATATTAAAAATATATATTACTAAACCAAATAAGAAAATAGATCATCGATTTTAATTAAATCGTGAAGCCGTCTTTAGTCGAAAAACTCAAAATTAATGAAAGATTCATATTCTATGTTTTGAGGAAAATCTATCGAATATTAATTATTACAAAACCGATGTCGGGTGAATGAAAAATTAATTTTTGAAATTGGCCCAACAAAAAGATGATATTATATTTAATATATTAAAGGGGTTTGGTTGTCCCACATTGGAAAGATCGTCTACTTTTCACTTGCTTATAAAGGGTTACCTTGGGTAGGTAATTCAAATGAGCTTGTGTGCTAGTGTGGGCTCATGTGGGTTGGGATTTAATTTATCGGACCCGTTGGACCCCTTGCAAGGAGGTGCGAAGCACCGACGAGCCCGCGACCACGCCTGGGCTCAGGCCAAGCCCGACACCGATCCGAGCCGTGCCAAATTCGCAATGGCGCTTTGTACGCACTTCGTAAGACGCGTCGGAGCGAGGAGCTTTGAGGAGATAATATGTATGTTCCGGTCATTCATTCGCACCACAACGTTCTACAGTTAGAAGCATTTAGGTCCAAAGTCAAGAAAAGCAAAAAAAAAAGGTTCGATTCTTTGAGTAGATTCGCCGATAATTCTGATTCGCAGTACATCGAAGTTGAATTCTGAAGTGGTTGTATCTTCGGGACGAATTGCATAAACCCGGGGGACTGATATACTGAGCAATAACATCTTATGGACAACGTACGTATTTTGTCCCTCGACTTTGAAAGGTCTAACAAAATTTTGTACGAGTTACTGCAGCCACCGACCATACGATATACATCGGATCCAAAAATCGTAAGACGTTATTATATCTGATCGATGGCGACCGTGATACTTACGACGATCTCGACAGGAGGCACCAACCATGTTAAATGACCTTCGAAGTTCAACGTAACCAAGTTCAAATGGTGGCAAGAGAAGGTACCGAACATCGAAGATGATGACAACACGGTGGTTAACGAAGTACACAGACAGGAAAGGGCTCCGTTAGACGCATGAAAGCATAACGACTTCTTGTGTCGTAACTACATCTTGAATGCTTTTGACGACTCCCTATACAACATTTATGCAGTGGCTACGACTCCAAAAGAGTTGTGGGACTCGTTGGACAAAAAGTACAAGACCGACAATGCCGGAGTGATGAAATTCATAGTCCACCGGTTCTTGGACTGAGATGACGGACTCCAAATTGGTTTTGGATCAAGTCCAAGATATGCAATTGATAATCCACAATATACACGCGGAGAACATACAGATCAGCGAACCTTCCAGGTAGGTGCTATTATAGAGAAGCTACCGGCTCTGTAGATCAAGAACTACTCAAGCACAAGAGAAAGGAAATGGGGCTTGAGGACCTGATTGTGAGGCTCCGGATCGACGAAGATAACTGAAAGAATGAAGTCAAGAACAAGAGGGTAACATAGAGGCATGAGCAAACTTGGACGAGTCACGCACTAACAAGAAATGTGAGCGAATATGTCGCAGATAGCAGAAGCCGAATCCTAATAAGATAATAGGGAACTGTTACAACTGTGACATGCCCGGACACATGGAAAAGGACTGCATGGAGAAGAAACGGGTAAAAAATACTCAGACTTACTTATTCCAGGTATAGGTGGCATCAGATCTTTCGGAGATAGACCTCGCCGCAGTTGTATATAAAGCCAATGTAGTGGAAAATCCGAAGTCGTGGTACATGGACATCAAAGCAACACGTCACACATGCTCCGACAAAGATATGTTCTCCGACTACATCCCGATCTCCGAAAGAATGCTATACATGGAGAATGCAACGACTTCACCAATTGTAGGATTGGGATGAGTGGTCCTCAAGATGACCTAGAGCAAAGAGCTGACGCATGTGGATGTGCTGCATGTCCCGGACATCCGTAAGAATCCAGTCTCTGCCTCCCTGCTGAGCAAACTACAGATTTAGATAGGTGTTTGACAGGTGTTTGAGGCTGATAATTATGTATTGACCAAGAATGGTCATTTCGTATAAAAGGGCTACCTTGAAAAATGACTCTTTAAATTAAGTGCAATGCTTGTAAAACGCAAGATTATGTTTTTTAGTAATAAAGCAAGTTCTTCTTACTTGGTTGAGATTAAGACATGTTGGTTTAAACAAACTCAAAAGGTTAATATGTTTAAACATGCTTCCACAAATGAAAATAGACTCACAATAAAAGTGTGAGGTCTGCGTTGAGGCAAAAATGGCCAAAGTGTAGTTATTCTCCGTTGAGAGAAGTAGTTCATCTCTTGAACTGATCCATACCGATATATGTGATCTGAAGTTCGTGCAGACTAGATGTGAGAAAAATTATTTTAGTACTTTTATAGATGTCTGCACAAGATTCTGTTACATATATCTTCTAAGTTGCAAAGACGAAGCTCTTGACGCATTTAAGAGATATAAGAGTAAAGTTGAGTATCAACTCAACCCAAAAATAGAAATAACTCGGAATGATATAGGAGGAGAATACGTGGCGCCGTTCGAAGAATCATGTAAAAAACATGGAATTATTCATCAAACAATTGCACCTTATTCACCTCAATTGAATGGCGTTGATGAACGGAAAAACAAATCTCCAAAGAAAATGATGAATGCTATGTTGATCAATTCGGGGATATCCTAGTGTTTGTGGGGAGAAGTAATTCTCACAGAAAATCGCATGTTAAACATGTTGTCACACAAGAAGAGGGATTAAACGCCATACGAGTTGTGGAAAGATGGGAAACCGACCTACAATTACTTTTAACTGTGAGGGTGCCTAGTAAAGGTCGAAGTATCTAAACCTAAACAAGTTAAGATATGACCCAAGACTGTTGATTTTATTTTCATCGGATATGCAAACAACATTATCGCATCCAGATTTCTGGTGCACAAGTCAGAAATCCATGACATGAATACATGTATGATAATTGAGACGAGGAATTTTTCCTCGAAAATGTCATTTCAAACAAGGAAAGAAGTGAAATATGTTCTAGAAAACGAACTTATGATGACATTGAAAGTTCACCTCATGAAAATAGAACCGAGGCAAAGTAAAAGAAAGAAAGTGATCAAATTATGCAGACTCGAATTTTCGACGTATATGATGGACGACGAACCCTGGACATTGCAAGAAGCTTTGTCTAGACCAGAAGCTCCGTTCTTGAAAAAAGCTAGCAATAGCGAAATTGGATTCATCATGCAATATCAAACATTGGAGTTGGTAGATCTGTCGAAGGGATGCAAACCTTTAGGACGTAAGTGGATCCTCTAAAGGAAGTTTAAGACCAATGGGTCCATCGAGAAATTTAAAGCTCGATTAGTCGCTAAGGGTTCAATAAAAAAAAAGGTTACGACTTCTTCGATACATATTTGTCTGTAACAAGGATAACATTCATTCGAGTTCTTGTTGCTATTGCAGCATTGTATGACCTCGAGATACAACAAATGGATATGAAGATAGTGTTCATGAACGAGGAATTAGAGGAAGAAATATACATGAACAAGCCCAAATGGTTTGTGGCACCCGGGCAAGAGAATAAAGTGTGACGTCTCGCGAAACCACTTTACGGGCTTATGGAAGCGCATAACAGTGGCACGAGAAGTTCGATATGACGATGCTATCGAATGTATTCAAGATAATGAGTGTGATAAATGTGTTTACATTAAAGGCACACCTGAATAATTTGTGATTGTATGTCTTTACGTAGACGACATGTTGATAATGGGAAACAATCACAAAATAATCGTGAACATAAAGGACATGTTGAAAATTTATTTCAGCATGAAGAGTATGAGTTTGGCTGACGTCCTATTAATGTCTCTAAGACACCCGAAAGAGTTGTCCTGACACATTTCATTACGTCAAGAACCTGTTAATGAAATTTGAAGCCTTCGATGATCTTTCGGCCAAGACACTTGGTGATGTAAACTGGATTTGGTCAAAAATAAAGGATAACTTATAGCGCAACTCTAATATGCTCGGGTGGTTGGTAGTTTGATGTATCTATCTAACTGCACTCGCCTGACATAGCATATTCACTGAGTAAACTTAGCAGGTTTACTAGTAATCCGAGTAATAGTCATTGGATACCAATAAAGAGAGTGTCAATGTATCTAAAGTACACCATTGAATATAACATACTCTATTCAAGATATCCCGCAATTCTTGAAGGATACTGTGACGCAAATTGAATACCTGACAGTAAATACTCCAAATCAACGACTAGTTAGGTATTCGCCATCTATGGAAGAGCATTTTCCTGAAAATCCTCCAAACAGTCGTGCATAGCTCGATCAACGATGGAATAAGAGTTCATTGCGCTGGATAAAGCCAGCGAAGAAGCTGAATGACTTTGAAATTTTCTGGAGGACATTCCTTCTTGGAACAAACATGTGTCCGCTATAATGATACATTGTGATAGCATGGCGGCTATCGGCATGACACAAAGTTGCATGTATAACGGTAAGTCTTGGCACATACGTGATACACATAACACTGTAAGACAAATTATCTCTAGTGGAATAATCTCCACTGACTATGTGAAGTCAAAAAGATAACATAACAGATCCTGTAATGAAAGGCATCGCCATAGAACAATTAAACACTACAGTAAGAGGAATGTGACTAAAAATCCACACATCAAAGAAAGAGCACAGTTGTAACTCAAGCATGATGAGTGGAGATCCCACAAACTTGGTTCAATGAGACAACTAAGATGTGGCAGGTTCAATTGTATGCTTGGAAATTCCGAAAGTTCATTCTCGAGAGCTGCCAAGTAATCTCCCTATGACTTGTGGTTAGGGTAAGCTTCATGCTTTTAATGATAAATATAATAAATTGGTGGAGTATTTCGAGGTACTCCAAGATTAAGTCCTAATATTCGGTCACCTATATAAGGGAGGGGTGAGGCCGCTTCAAAGGAAACACTTATGGAGGAAGATACAGTCCAAGGCCAAAACGAACACAACATGAGAAGTGAAAGAGATCGGATTCATCTTTGTGTGTATGATGTTGTCTTGGTTTACACAAAAAGCCGTCATTTCAAGACATCACGTTCAATGAGCAATGAGTAAATCCGATCGCATTTCATTAGGGAAGGTTCAAAGCCACAAGTTACCTATCTCGATGCACTGATGGATCGACGAGACTTTCTTTCTAAAGTCAGCACGCATCGCATTTACATTAATTTGCATCAATGTGGAGGATTGTTAGATTTGGGCTTTGGGCCCAAACAAATGGGCATTTGACCCAATAAGAAAATAGCTAACTGATTTTAATTAAATCGAGAAGTCGTCATTAGTTGAAACTCTAAATTGGTGAAAAAAAAATCATATTCTACGTTTCGAGGGGAATCTAGAATATTACTTGTCTCAAAACCACTGTCAGGTGAATGAGAAATTAATTTCCGAAGTTGGCCCAACAAAAAATATGATATTATATTTAATATATAAAAGGGGTTTGCTTGTCCGTCATTGAAAAGATCATCTACTTTTCACTGGCTTATAAAGGGTTACCTTGTGTAGGTAATTCAAATGGGCTAATGTGGGCTCATGTGGGTTGGGTTTTGATTTATGTTGAACCCCTTGAGAGGAGGTGCGAAGCACCAACCGCGCCCGAGCCCGGGCTGAGGCCGAGCACGACCCGGTCTCGAGAACGACACCGATCCGACCGTGCAAAGTGCGCAATAGACGCTTTGTATGCGTACTTTGCACTTCACACGACATATCGGAGCGGGGAGCTTGGTTCGAACCGTTGGGTCTAAAGGGTGTACTGAGCAAACTGACCCAAAGATGTGCATATTCGCGAATGACCCATGGTCAAACGGCCAACTTCAGTCAAAATAGCCCAACAGTTGTAACTATTCGCAGAATGACCTCAACGACCTTTAAAAAGCTATAAATAGACCCTCTTGAGAAGGAAATTTCATTCAATCGCATCGACCATACGCTATACACCAGATCCACCAGACCAAAATTTGTTCATGCATTATAATTTTGAAACGAATTTTGTAATTCGTATATAAATGACACAACCACGTATCGAGATCAATCTTTTGACCTCTCTTATTCGATCTATTTCTTTTATTATATTTTACAATATACCGAGAGAGAGAAAGAAAGAAATCGACTAACTTGAGTGTCGGAAAGGTGTCTTCGGCAACAATGTCTACCCATCTAACACTTTTTTGTGACGTTTCAGGAATTCAACGTAAGAGTAGATCACACCTCAATGGTCTATTTATTCCAACGCATCATTGAGACATGATTTTGTTTTTTCGAAAAATCAAATGTGTAGTGGCATACTAGTTGAACATGCTATTAAATTAATTCCAAAATGTGGGTTGTATAAGGCTAGGAGCGACTTCTTTGATTTATATAGCCACTACAATTACTTTAATATCTTAATATGGGATGAAAATCTGAATACATCCCATCAAATACCTTGTGATTCAAGGTCAATATGTGATCACATTAAATAGCATGATAACATGACAATAAATTATGTTACGATATTATTTTAAATTTCATAATTAGTTGAAGTACCAATTAGTGTCATGTGAAATAGCCTATTGGATTATATGGAATCGTTTTTTTTAATGTTTCAAACACATAAATTTTCTCAGCTCAATTAGGACTCTACCAACTAACACTAATGCAGAATATTACATAGGCCACGGTAATATTCGCGCCGGTTTCACAAAAAAAGAAAATGCTTCCATTCTTGGAGGAACACATGACTACCTTACAACTCATAACAAATCATTTCCAGGTTGGTTCAGAACGAGGACACTCCATGCACAAACCGACTCTGAGTGCAGTGAAATGATTAACCGGCTCGCATGGAGACCTGAATGGAATGTCTTGACATATGAAGGGTACGTCATTAATTAATGCACTTTTTACACCAATAGGCGAGACTGTAGGAGTGCACTACGGAATAGTGGGATCACGCTAATTGCGTTGTCCAGAAAAGTATTTCTTGGAAAGAATGCACAAGTTACGAGTAACCAAAATTTATTTTATAGGTTTATCGAAGAAATCTGAGAACTCGTCTACAAAACACTGCTTCGATGTCAATTGATGGATAATAGACGAGACATTCGAATTGATCTTGAGTTGGGATTTACAATGGCTATACTGACGACCCTTTCATTCTCCCCTTACAAGCTAAACAAGTAGTCTACGCTCAAGATCATGCTAATAGTAGATGGAATATTGTTCTTCAAAAAGAGGAGCGTTGTTGGCATCAGTGATCCGAACGATGAAGATGAATATAACAAGAGCGCTGACACATTCTCATTTCCTACCGGTGTGGAACACGTCCCTATTGTAGAAGACGATACAACTTATCGTAGGTACACAATGATGAGGAATGACTCTATTGTTGACAACTTAAAAATTTGTAAAATGTTATATTATAAAGTTCAAAATGTAAATTTCTAATATGCTCATTTTCTAGTATTATTATATATTTAATGTACAAATCTTCCGAGGATGTCTTCAGAACCTAAGTCTACTTCGGGTGGTACAGACTCCATCGGGTCGAGGAGCCGTATGTGAGGCCCGTAAGTCAACATCTTATTTTGTAATATCTTCTGATGCAACGTTATGTTATATTGTTTGATCCATTTATTGTTATTTTGTAGACACATAGGAAACACTTAGAAAGATCTGTCGAGAAGTGTTTTTCAATAATTTGTCCAACATTATAGCTTCATGTATATGGAGAAAACAAGTTTCACTGGGAACAAGAGCGTCTTCAAAGAAGTTTCAATTCAGCATTCTTTGTTAGTTGGGGTAGTTAGAGTAGTTTAAAGTGTATTACTATGATTTTAGTGGATCATCTTGTTTATGAACTTTTGAAAAGTTGATTTTTGAATTGCAGGGTCGGTTCTTTGATTGCTGGTTTATTGGAATAACGAAAATAAAATAATAAATTTAAAATAACAATAAAAATTGTGTGACAGTTATGAAAAAAATCGCCTATAGAGTGATATATGCCTAGGTTGTCAATAAAAAAGCGACGCCAATGACTGTCGAAATTGCGATTGATAGGCGACGGTTACAACCGTCGCTTGCTTATGGTGAAGTATAGGCGACGCTTACTAACCGTCGGCTATTACCTTGTGCATGTGCGTCGGGGCTATTAGCGACAGCCGGAAAATCGTCGCCACTTATAACACCCGTGGTCTATTAGCTATTCTGTATTAGTGTTATTTCCACGTTAACACTTTGACAAACACGAGCAATATCCGAGAATTGATTTTTATGCACATCACATATCCCAAAAATAAAAAATTAAAGACTAAATCATGGAACTCTTTTCATCATGCAACGTTTGTGGTTGAGATATACGCATTAGCTGTCACGATTTTTTAGTTACTTAGACGAAAATGACATTTGATTTAATGTAAAAACACTTGAGGATTAGGTATGAATAGTTTTGGTCCACAAAGTGTCATAGAGAGGAATGGGGCAAAGTCACTTGGTGTCTACTCTTTAGCAATTACAAATAAAGATTAAATAGTGGCAAACGGCCTATCATTGTCATTGTATAGTCCTCTCCATAATTGCGCTTGCATTTCTTTAGTTTCATTCCAATAGACTTCTGTTAGGTAAGTAGACTTTAAACGAATCGCAAAATTATAAATTCCGGCCACCGAGTATATTGATTTTTATATTTTGGAATGTTAGATTTGATGATTGCAAAAACAAATCACTAATTTCATATGTCGAAAGGTTTGCGATCATTTTTTCGATAAAGAGTCGAAAATCTTATATCACTGCATTTCAAGTCAGCAGAAAAGCGGGTTGCAAATATTCTAAACCAGTTAAGTAGGATTTCTTACTTAATTTGTCGGAAAATTATCAGAGAACTAAATTTATTCTGACATATGTAGCTAGTGCTCTATTTTTACATTTCTTAAAACAAAAAATTAGTATACTCAGTGACCTAAATTTATATTTTCATCTCAATATCATAGCGTAAATTTTCAATCACGTCGGGCCTTCACCGTAAAATCTATAGTATGGTATTTTATTTTGTTCAGTTTTAAATTATCTTGACACGACCAAGTATAATATTTGATATAATAGTTTTTTTCTTAAAAATAGTTAGAAAAAACACAAAAAAATGTTTTTCTCTTTTCTATGCCATCTTGAAACTGTACAGATTTTGGCTGATATGTTTAGTGTTGATTTCTTGACAAATGTGATAACTTTTCCTGGAAGATATTGACAACGTTAGCACGCAACAACAAAGAAGATCATGGAAAAAGAATACTATTCTTGGAAAGTTGAAATTTAGTAATTAAATCAACGTATAATGTCGGTTCTAATAGAGGGAGTTTGATTCCAAGTAATAAAGCTGGTAGATAGTATATATATATATATATATATATTAAGGTTACTTTTATTTTTTCTATTTTAATTTTAAGTATGGTCAGATTCTGATAATATGGCTTAACGCGTACCAGTTGTCGTCTTAATGTCGAGGCTTTTGACTTAGCATCTCATTAACTAAGTTCTACGTCTGTCTACCAATAACTATATTAGCACAAATGATATGATTCTATATAAGCAAAGTCATAACTACTGGGGATCGGCCGGACGATTGCGAGAATCCGTGTTCCCCGGGAACCTGCGGAATTTATAATTTTTCTGGCGATCCCGTTCCCCTAGGATCGCTCGGATGTGCATGAACACAGACAACGATTAGAACAACTTTAAACCAACCAAATAGGGTACAAGCCATGATTCCTAGTAACCGGTAATGGCTCGCTAACTTCCTCCTCGGCTCGTTGGGCGTGTGTGGCTGCGGATGGCAAGACAGACAAGCCGATCCTGCACTGTGTCCGGTTTGAGAATTCCTTTTGGATAGTTAGAGAAATTGCGACCGAAGAGAGAATCCGGAGCTTCTGTTTTTCGATTTTGCTCAAGAGATTAAGTTGTCATTTTCGAAAATCCCAAGTTGGGTATAAATAAATTTTCGAAACCCTAAAGCCCGAGACCCGTTAGGTGGTTGAGATATTATCTCCTTGAGATATTCTCTCCAAATCAAATCTTTTTCAAAATTCATATCTTTCCAAAACAATTAATTTCGAAAATTAAATCTAATATATATATATATATATATATATATAATTTAAAATATATAATATCTAATATTAATATATTTTGGAAATTTGTGTGGTAAATTACCATTTTACCCCTCTAGGTACAATATTAATTTTACCCTCCGAATATTACTATTTATTGTCCAATAATAAAATAAATATTCTTCCACCTAATTTATTAATTTTGGCCAAGCCCAAAATTAATCTATTAATTTCGGCCAAACCTCAAATTAATTTATCATTTTCGGTTTCAACCGAAACAGATCCAAGTCCATTCTTTCTATTAATTGACACTACCTTGGTGATCCTTTTTAAGCCTAACTCTCTTGGTAAGCGCCTAACCAATCTTGCGGTACCGAAGTTTCCCGAGTTGAGTGCGAATGTTGGATCTAATCTCTACATTCACGAAAAAACTATTAATTATTGCATTTACGTATAAACACTTCACTGGATGTCCCTGACGGCGAGAGTCATGCCTTGTCAAACTTACTAAACACAATGCTATGATAATTCATGACCGGCGAAATTACAAAACTATCCTCCATGTCCCAACATCAGTTAGTTCAACGCTTCGGCAGAGACTTCATAATTTCCCGTCCCCGAAATTCTCATACGACATATACTTTGATTTACCCAAAGCCGTCAATCCCGCTCGGTAGTTCAAGCCGGCAATCGCACTCTGCTGTCAAGACCGCATTTCACCGCTGGCCCATGCACTCGCAAATCGGGCCTATCAAACTAGTGACAAGTCAAGACCCCGAAGCCAAATTCGCATTGACTCCTTCGGTCTTAGGTCCAAGCAACCTACTATAGTCAGTCGATCGATCAATTGACTTTCCAAGCATGTGATCGATCAAGACAACGAGTCAGACTCAAGATACAGACAATCCCCTGATTCATCATATATTAATGTCACGAGCTCCCACTTTCCCAAGTAAATGATTGACACAGTCATTTTAGACACGTCAACATATCAAGTCATAGTAATCAATCCAGTCACCCTACCGGAGATTTAGACTTCTGGACAAAGTCAACACTAGAGGCTAATCGTCCATCGATGTTCCCTCTCTGCCTAACAGAATCGACGACTAAACATCCACAGTGTTATGATAAACAAATAACTTGTCTTACATCGAATGAACAACACATTAATTCGATATTTGTTTATTCAAAATAATCATTCGATTACAATAATACGAATTCGAATATTACACATGTCGTAACTCTAATTTTCCTAATCCTCAAAATGGCATTCCCAGGGTACATTCCTAATAGTCTCCCACTTGCACTCAATGCCACGTACTATGATACTGCAACCCGATGTTTTCGAGGTGTCCATCTAGCAATGTCAGTGACAAAGGCTTGGTAAAGGCTCCACCACGTTGTCCGCGGACTGTATTTTCTGCACGGTTATCAAACTGTTTTCAACAACCCCACGCAATATGTGGTATTTTTTTTCAATGTGTTTGATTTGTTGTGAGCTCTAGGCTCCATAGCTTGTGTGATTGCCCCACAATTGTCACACCACAATGGCAGCGGGCGATCCACTATATCAGGGGCGACCTGAAGTCCCTCCAAGAACTTTTTAATCCAAATTCCTTCTTTAGCTGCCTCAGAGGCTGCTATATACTCAGCTTCAGTGGTGGAGTCAACAGTCGTGCTTTGCTTTCAACTTTTCCAAGTAACTGCTATACCATTCAGCGTATATACGAAATATAAAGTAGACTTTCGGTCATCCACGTCCGACTGGAAATACGAATCTCTATACTCATCCACTTCTAATTCTCTGATTCTGTAAACAAGCACCGTATCCACCTAAGATATTTCAAAATGCTCTTTACAGCCATCCATTGTTCCTTACTCGGGTTAGTCTGAAACCTACTTACTATGCTCACAACAAAGGATATGTCTGGGTGCATGCAAAGCATCGCATACATCAAGTTGCCGACTACTGAAGCATAGGGGAGTCCAAGCCTCTCTTATCGATCTTCCTCGCTACGGGGTGGCATAGACTTTGAGAGATGAATCCCATGTCTCATAGGTAAGAACCCTTTCATAGACTCTTCCATCTTAAACCGTTTAAGGACCTTGTCTTAATAAAGGGTCTGGGATAATCCTATCCTTCGATTCTCCATGTCTCTCCACAATCAAATTCCCAGAATGTAGGTTGATTCTTCCAGATCTTTCACGGAGAATTCGGTCAAAAACCACGCTTTCAGCTCAGAGAGCATCCCGATGTCGTTTCCTATAAAAACGATATCGTCTACGTACAATACTAGAAACCACACCATGCTCCCACTACTTTTTCTATAGACACATGACACATATTCGTTCTTTACAAAATTGTGGTCTTTGACAACTTGGTTGAACTAAGATTATAACTCTCAAAGCTTGCTTCAGTCCATATATGGATCGGTTAAGCCGACATACTTTATGAGTATCTCCTTGAGACGTAAACCCCTTGGGCTATTCTATATAAATCTCCACTTTCGGGAATCAATTCAGAAAGGCGGTTTTAACGTCCATCTTCCAGATCTCATAATTGTGATATGTTGCTATAGCCATAAGAATTTGTAAGGACTTAATAATCGCAACTGGTGAAAAGGTTTCTTCATATTCTATGCCCTAATTTTCACTGTAGCCTTTCGCTACAAGCCTAACCTTATACGTGTACCAGTCCGTCGGATCCATTCTTTTTCTTATAGATCCACTTACAACCGATTGGTCTAAAAACGTTAGAAAGGACAACATTGCCAAAACGTACATCAAAACTCAAGTTGATGCTCGTGAAGGACAACGTAGCCAAAACGTACATCAAGACTCAAAGGAAGATGACACCGATGCAAGCTCGATGGTAAGAGTACCTTCCTGAGTTCGACTTTGAGAGGATAAATGGTCCAGGAATGCAGAACAAGGTGGTGGATGCTTTGAACCGCATGCCTTGCTTGGGCATGTTAATCGTGCTTAGCTAACCCGCAAGTGGCTTTGCACCCGATTAAAGCGCGAGGCAGAAAACGACCCTATCTTCAAGAATTGGAAGGAGGATGTTGAAGCGGGACTTGTCAAGGGGCATTGGCTCGAGGATGGGATGCTCATGGCCCATTGTAGTCGATACTACGTCCTGACAGACAAGCAACGACTAGAGCTCTCATCGAACACCACGAGCCACAATGGATGACCATCCCGGCGTGGAGCGCATGATGACTTTACTTTTTCGCACGTCTATTAGCCAAAGATGGATCGAGACGTCGAGGTCTTTGTACGAACATGCCTCCTATGCCAGCCAGAAAAGCCGGAGCGAGCCCTGCCGCCTGGCCTCTTGCAGCCCTTGTTGTCCCCGACGAGCCCATGGAGATCTATCGCGATGGACTTCATCACGAGTCTACCAAAAAGCAAAGGCAACAGTTATATCTTTGTCGTAGTAGATTGATTTTTAAAATCTTCGTGGCGGTACCACTCAAATGTACGGCAGATATGGCGAGGAACATGTTTTTCCGCAACGTGGTGAAATACTTTGGCCTACCCGAGGACATCATAAGCACTGTGATTCAAGGTTTATGGGACACTTCAAGACCATATGTTTTTGTATGATCGGAACAAAGTTGAGGCTCAGTTTATCATTCGCGGACGGACGGCCACACGAAACGAGCCAACTAATTGCTCGAGGAATACTTGCGCCACCACGTGTCGGCGAGTCAACGCAATTGGATCTACTAGATGCATCCCAATTTTGCTACAACTTGCACAAGTCATCGGCCACGGAGAAGAGTCCCTTTGAGATTGTGTACGACTTTCAGCAATTAACCCCCAGGTCATGACCTTGCACAACCTGGCGATGAGTGTCCAGTCGCGTATCAATTTGCTCATGGTGGCAGCTGCTATGGGACGAGGCCCGAGATAGCTTGGACAAAGCAAGCGACGCATGCAGACGTTTAAAGGAAAAGGCCATCGCCCGATGGAATTAAGCGTCGGCGAGCGTGTATGGCTTAAGCTAACGCCGCAGCTACAGGCGAGTTAAAAGGCGCAGTCCAAAGATAAAGCCCGAAGCTTGATGCCGAATTTTGGCGGACCCTTCGAGGTGGTAAGCCACTTCGAAAATGTGGCTTATCATATGAGGCTCCTGGTGAGGTATCGTGTTCATCATGTGTTTCATGTTAGCTTCCTCAAAAGTTTTATGAAGATGATGACCCGGAGAGGAGGCAAGAGTCGAGCATCCCCATGGCTCCATGGAAGACGTTCGAACACAATGTGGAGACGATCGTCGCGCACCAGAGGCGCGACATACACCCAACGCACCAAATGACTATTTCGTGAAGTGGCGAGACCAACCCATGACAGAAATGCATGGGAACGAGGAGAAGACCTGTGGCGATTCCATGATCAGTCAAAGCCTATTTGAGGATGCAAGCTCCTAGCTCGTTTGAGAAGGTGATTCAAGCGAGGGATTGATGTAACGAGGTTGACCGAAGTTGACCGACGGTGCCCGGAGCAAGGCCGGCAGGCAACGAAGTCTCGTAGTTGCACTATGATGTGCAGCTAAATACGTTTGCCGCCCAAGCATAGTTGGATAGGAAGGCCCGACCATACCTTGGTATCGCGCTTTGGCCGCGATGCACGCAAGGCACGACAACACTTTGAGCACGCGGCACGTCGCAGTGTGCACAACTCGACAAGCCAGATGGGTGCATCTTAGCAGTGCGTGCGATGTAAGCACGAGTATCGGCAGTAGCGCGCGACATCGCGAATCTGCATTGGTAGGTCTACGCGCGCCACATTTTTTTTAGAGTGTGGGACGATCGGCGCTACGTGAGGTCGAGGCAGCAGCTAACGGTGCCACCTTGTTTGGCATGAGACTTAGAAGATTATTCTATCCGAACATGTATCACGATATGCACTGGCGGAGCTACAGATGGACCCCACTAGAAAAAAGAAATATTAGTAATTTAGATTTATTGTTTTAGTGTTAGGACTAAAATTAAAGAAAATTAAACTAAAAGGACCCCACTTAATATATTGAAAAATAATTGAAGTATGAATCCAAATAACCTGGACCCCACACAATTATTTCTCTAGCTCCGCCACTGACGATATGGTAATGCCACGCCATCATAGTGACTCATCAATATTCACTTTTATGACTAAGCATTATTCATACTAGTGATGTGATTGAAAGGTGTTTTGTTTTACTGAGAAAATGTTGGGCGATATTCCAGTCACCTTTGTACTTCTCAATTGTAACACAAAATCGGATTGTGATGGCATGATGCATACTTCACAACTTTATTCGTAAGGAGATACCGAGAGACCCTCTTGAAGAACAAGTTGGAGCGATTATGAGGAATAACATTAAAATTGTAAGTGAAGACTTGATGGGGATAACGTACACACTTTGAACGCACCAGTAAGATGGGAAAATTGGAGAGCTATGTTAGCCACTTCTGCTTTTAAAGAGTGGAGAAATAGTTGGCTACACTATTGAGGTAGTATTGGGGTATGTTTTTTAATGTTGAATTCTTTCGTAATGACCGTAATTGCGTATGTTTGCGAACAATGTTAGATCAATATTGAAATATGTTCTTATTGGTTAAGCATTCATGTTGGGTATTAACATGATCCAAGTTTTAGTTTAAAGACTTCTTACGAATACATCGGGTTGCTTTGAATAAATAATGGTATGTACTAATGTCTCTTCTATAAGTCTATTAAGGAGTCGAGGGATAGCGCAAAGGATACGAACAACAGAACAAATGCACATGTTAAAGAGAGAAATAGTCGGGTGTGGGTGAAATCAACAAGTAGTTATGATCCTCATTAATGCAATGAAATAGATAGTGACTAGTTGATGGCAATAGGGAAACGGATTCAAGACCGCAGATCTGAAGATCTTAGAAGCTCGTATGATAAGCAGCTTTCTTGGAACCGCCATATATGCTAATTACACCACACATCACATCTCGGTTACAAATTTGTAAAAATGTTATCATAGTCTTTCTACCATGTTGAGTATGACATGAATTAGTTGGAATGTCAACGAAGACGATCAATATTTTCGAAGATCAGTGTTTAGGCGAATATGTTTAGGTATGTACTTCAATTGAATATTTTCTTTATTTTTTACATATAAGAGGTTATTTTATGTTTTCCTTAAGAAAGATCCATTTTCTAAGTCAATGTGCCACAAATCATGACATACTACAATGACTCAATCAAAATCTTCGAAAAGGATCGTGCAACAAGTGAATACGCCAAGGACATCGAGCATGTACTACGGAATACCAATTGTTTAAACATATTTATCATTCATGGCTTCCGAACATGAGCAGATGAAGATTTCGCTCAAGGCTCTATAAATTGTGAGTCGCTAAGTGTATCAACTAGAGCAGAAAACAATATAAGGCGGGCATATGGTCCAAAAAGGAAGTCGAGAGAAACTGAAAAGGAACTGACCAACATTATTGGCAAATGTTGTGTTGCGAAAAGTGTTGATAAACACCGCTTCATTTCAATGGTAAACTGATGTTATCCCCAAGAAATACCATGTGTGTGAATAAATCAATGCAATGGAGGGTCTTAGCCCGGACCAAAAACTATTCCTTTCCAATTTCCTTGTAAGTTATTCGAACGAATTAAGGTTATTCGACTGCTTGCTGTAATTAACACGCTTGGGGGATTATGTGATACGCCTAGCTGCTTGCTTGTTTGCATGTGTAATTCATTTGCAATACTTTAATCCTTTTATTCCATTTCATATTGTTAAAATTGTGGATTAACTGGACCTGCACGATTCTGGATCCAGGTAACTTGTGTGGGTTAGCCCATTAACGATTTGGTCCCGTTAATATAATAATTGGGATCAAATTCGTTTGGATTATAAATCCTCGGGGGCAAAAACAAACAATGCCAGAGTTCTGGATACCGTAGTAATATTCCCGGGACTGATTTGAAATATCCTAAACTTTTCTCTTAACCAAATATAATACCCATTTTTTCATCGAAACCAAATTATTCATTTTTCACTCGTCGCTCTCTCTCTTCAAGAAACCCTAGCCTCGCTTTCCCATTTTCGGCGATCTTCGTCTTAAGGATTTTCCTTGAGATTTAGGATCTTAGAGTTGCTTCTTTAAGCCTAAAAGCACAGTATCTTCCTGTGCGTTCGTTACATCCTCTATTTCCTACGTTTTCACCCAAACCTCACTACTATCCGCACCGTATTTCATCTCAGTCCCCGGTTTACGGCTGCAGCAACTCGAGGCAACATTCAACGCAGCGCCTTAAAGATAAGTTTCGCTTGCTTCTCTGTTTTTTGTGTTTTAGATATTGTTTCCGTACGTTGAGACTCGATTGAAACGATTTGAGGTTATTGTTCAGTGATACTGTTATTTGTGTTAGACCGTAACTTTTAACATGGTATCAGAGCCTCCTGGTGCTCTCTTATGAAACGATCTGTGTTTTAAAAGCGTTAACAATCTCAGATCCTCTTCAGATCTTCTGAAACGATCTGTTTTCTTTATTACTAGTGTTACAAAGTTGTGTTTGATTAACAACACAACTAGCTTATACACTATAACCGCCTTGCAGATCCTGGAGTTTCTTCACACTTTCTCTGAAGCTCTGAAAAGGACAAAATTCTATCTAAGGACTTACGGTGAACTCCTTCCTTTTATATTTCTTTCCTTGCTGCTCATTGTTACTGTGTTTATACTCTGCTATATCTGTGATTACCTGCTATTTGTGCTATCTGTGATCATCTGTGATTTCCTTACTGAATGTGTGAAAATCTTCTATTGATAATTGTGTGCTAAACAAAATTTTAGATATCATGGATTTAGAAAATGCTGTTAATGAAAATCTTGAAAATAATAATGATGTTGTATTAAACAATGCAGAACTAGTTATCAATCCTAGAAATCCTTTGTATATATCGCAAGCAGATCTGTCAGTCACTAACATTACAAATGTAGCGCTGACAGGTTCTGAGAATTACTCTTTTTGGAGTAATTCTATACTCCTATCTCTCGTTGCAAAAAATAAAGCTGGATTTGTTCATGGTATAGTAGAGATACCTCTACAACCTGAACTGGTCAGTGATTGGGAAAGATGCAATGCCATTGTTTTATCATGGCTGCTAAATTCCTTGAGCAATGAACTTAGAATAAGATACACACATGCCAAATTTGCATCAAAGGTGTGGGAATCACTTGAAAAAACATTCAAGCATGTTGATGGCTCAAAGAAATTTAGCCTACAACAGTCCTTGTATAATCTGAAACAAGTGAATGATAGTGTCTCAATTTATTTTTCCAAACTACAGCACCTGTGGAATGAGCTTGATGCTCTAACCACAGGACCTACTTGCATCTGTCATGCTAGTAGTAATCAAAACAGTCGTTATGAAGAACAAAAGTTAATGCAGTTTCTATGGGTCTTAATGAGAGTTACAATTTTATAAGAAGTAATATTTTAATGCATCAACCTCTCCCAAGTGTTCTTCATGCTTACAATTTAGTAAGCATAGAAGAATCTCATAGGGAGGTGATTCATACTACAGAAAATAATACTTCTATTTTTATGAATAAATCTGTTAACAAAACTACTTTCAATTCTTCAAACCAGAATTCCTTGATATGTAAGTTTTGTGGTATAAAAGGCCACACAATAGAAAGATGTTTCAAACTTTTGGGTAATCCCAATAACAATAACAACAGTAGCTACTCTTCAAACCTTAATAATCCTACAATGATCTGTAAACACTGTGGGATTAAAGGACATACTATTGAAAAGTGTTACAAACTGTTTGGTAAACCAAACATGAATTATAAAAAGAATAACACTTGGAACTCCAACAAAACTGCCAATGTGACTGAATCCTATCAGCATAATGTTGAGACTGTTACTCCAAATCTTTCAGTTCTCCAATACAACAAGCTTATTAAGCTGCTGGAAAAAGAGAATCAGGAAGAAATTAAACCAGATCTCATGGCAGGTGGTATAGCTAATTCCTTATCATCCAACTTTAATAAAGGTTGGATTATAGATTCTGGAGCAACTGATCATGTTATTTCATCCTCTGAAAACCTTTTAAACATGAAATATGTCAAAAGTAGTAATATTCTTTTAAAATTACCTAATGGATCATATGCGTGTGTTGAAATAATAGGTGACTATGTACTAAATGATAAAATAATTCTTAGAAATGTTCTATTTGTTCCATCTTTTAAGTGTAATCTAATATCAGTTGCAAAACTAGCTAATACAAAACAGTGTGATATAGAGTTCAAAAATAATACATGCATCTTTCAGGACCCACAGTCCCTGATTATAATGGGGATTGGTGAGTTGAAAGACAGGCTGTACTACTTCAACAATGACTTGATTGGTAATAATAGTAAAGTAGCTAATATTCTGAATGTAGTCTCTAACAATAGTAAAGTAGCTAATATGAGACTAGGTCATCCTTCTCCCATTGTCTTAGATGTATTGAAACCTGTTTTGAATTACAGGAAAATAATGTCTGATGAGCCATGTGATGTATGTCACAAGGCAAAACAGACAAGAGAACCTTTTCCTTTAAACGGTCATAAATCAGTTTCTGTATTTGAACTTGTACATGGTGACGTTTGGGGACCTTTTAAAACTGTTAGTCATAATAATTGTAGATTTTTTCTCACTTTGGTTGATGATTTTTCTAGAACTACTTGGCTTTTCTTGCTTGAAAATAAGTCTGAAGTATTTCAGTGTTTCAAGTATTTTGTTAGTATGGTCAGAACTCAATTCAACAAAAGATTAACGATAATTAGAACTGATAATGGAACAGAATTTATGAACAATCAGTTCTCAGAATTTGTTAGACCAAAAGGAATTTTACATCAAACTAGTGTAGTTAACACTCCACAGCAAAATGGAATAGCAGAAAGAAAACACATGCATTTATTAAATGTTGCTAGATCTTTATTTTTTCAATCTGGTGTTCCTTTGATTTACTGGACTGAATGTGTTCTCACAGTAGCCTATTTAATCAATAGAACACCATCTTCTGTTCTAAAAGGTAAATCACCTTATGAGATCTTATTTGAAAGAAAAGTGAAGTATGATTTTTTAAAGGTATTTTGATGCTTGTGCTATGCCAGTGTAACTAATATTAGTTCAAAGTTTGATGTTCGTACAAAACAATGTATTATGCTGGGATATTATGAAAACAAAAAGGCATACAAACTTTTAGATATAGAAAATAATACTATATTTGCTGCTAGAGATGTAAAATTTTATGAAACTATTTTTCCTTTCAAAAACAAGTTTTTTGATAAAACTACCAAAACTGAATATACACCTACTATGACTGATGATTTCTTAGAACTCACTGAACCCATTTACGTAGAAAATAAACACAAAGATGTAGATATCATTGATGAACATACTTCTGATTTTGTGATCAATGATGCTCATTCTGGTAATACTGATGTGGAAGACAACACCAATCTACCTGTTTTTGATGAAATGCATGAAACTGTTAATTGTGATTACATCATTGAAAATGATGATATTGCCTGTGATGAAAACCTGAATGCTCCTAGTGATGATAACTTGAATAGCCCTAAGCGTAAAACTAGAAAACCTGGATACTTAGATGATTATGAATGTACAACCAATAATGCAAAAATGAATGTGTTGTATCCTTTATCTAGTGTACTAAATTGTTCAAAGCTTGATAAACATGATAAACTTTACTGCTGTAATATAGACAAGGTTTATATACCTAAAACTGTTAGAGAAGCCTTAGAAATTGATGAGTAGAGAGAGGCAATGGACCTTGATAGAAAATAAGACTTGGGATTTAAGTTAGCTACCTCCAAACAGAAAACCCACAGGAAGTAAGTGGATCTTTAAAGTAAAATATAAAAGTAGTGGGGAAGTAGATAGATTTAAGGCCAGATTGGTAGCAAAGGGGTATAGTCAAAGGGAAGGAGTAGACTTCAACGAGATATTTGCTCCAGTTGTTAAAATGGTTACAATTAGACTGATGCTTGCTGTCTCGATGAAAAATGATTGGACTGTTTTTCAACTTGATATAGACAATGCTTTCTTACATGGTGAACTTGAAGAAGATGTTTACATGTGTTTGCCTGAAGGTTATCTTGATCATAGTAATAAAGTCTGTAAACTAAATAAGTCTCTTTATGGCCTGAAACAGGCACCTAGAAAATGGAATGAAAAATTGACTGAAGTCCTAAAGGAAAATGGTTTTGTTCAAGTTTGAATGATTACTCTTTGTTTATGAAATCGAAAGATGGACTGCATGTTTGTCTGCTAGTTTATGTAGATGATATCTTAATTTCAGGAAATGACTTGCATGAAATCAGTAACATCAAATGTGTACTTAATGACTTATTTGGTATCAAAGACTTAGGAGAATTAAAGTATTTTTTAGGAATTGAAGTAGTGAAATGTGATAGTGGTCTAGTACTAAATCAGAGAAAGTATACACTCGATTTGTTGAGTGAGTTTGGTGTTTTAGGTAGTAAACCTAAAGAAACACCAATGCAACTGAATCTGAAATTTGTTGATGACAACAAATCAGATGAAGTTGACATACAATTTTTTTCAGCGTCTAATGGGAAGATTGATTTATCTTTGCAACACTAGACCTGACATATCCTATGCTGTGCAAACACTTAGTCAATCTGTGCATTGTCCAAATAGATCACATCTTATAGCTGCTTTTCGAATTCTTAGATATCTAAAAGCAGCACCTGGATATGGCATTTTAGTTTCAAACAGTCAAAATCACAACTTAACTATTTTTTGTGATTTTGATTGGGCGTCATGTGCTGTGACTCGTAAATATGTCTCAGGTTACTGTGTGTTCTTTGGTGACACACTAGTGTCATGGAAGAGCAAAAAACAAAAAACCGTGTCACGGTCTTCAGCAGAAGCTGAATATCGATCAATGGCACTTGCCACTTGTGAAACAATCTGGGTAACCAGATTGCTTCAAGACCTGAAAATTAAGCTTTCAGGTCCAACAAACCTCTTCTGTGATAATAATTTTGCTATGCAAATAGCAAATAATCCGGTGTTTCACGAACGGACTAAACATATTGAATTAGATTGTCATTTTATACGAGAATAATAACTAAGCGTATTATTGAAACCAGGTTTATCAAATCGCAGGACTAAATTATTCTTACCAAGGCACTTGGAAAAGAAAGTCACAGCAGACTCAGGAAAAAACTTATGATGGTGAACCTTTTTGGACCTTCATCGTGAGGGTGGCTGTTAAAATTGTGGATTAACTGGACCTGCACGATTCTGGATCCAGGTAACTTGTGTGGGTTAGCCCATTAACGATTTGGTCCCGTTAATATAATAATTGGGATCAAATTCGTTTGGATTACAAATCCTCGGGGGCAAAAACAAACAATGCCAGAGTTCTGGATACCGTAGTAATATTCCCGGGACTGATTTGAAATATCCTAAACTTTTCTCTTAACCAAATATAATACCCATTTTTTCATCGAAACGAAATTATTCATTTTTCACTCGCCGCTCTCTCTCTTCAAGAAACCCTTGCCTCGCTTTTTCATTTTCGGCGATCTTCGTCTTAAGGATTTTCCTTGAGATTTAGGAAAGTTGCTTTTTTAAGCCTAAAAGCACAGTATCTTCCCCTGCGTTCGTTACATCCTCTATTTTCTACGTTTTCACCCAAACGTCACTACTATCCGCACCGTATTTCATCTCAGTCCCCGATTTACGGCTGCAGCAACTCGAGGCAACATTCAACGCAGCGCCATAAAGATAAGTTTCGCTTGCTTCTCCGTTTTGTGTTTTAGATATCGTTTCCGTACGTTCAGACTCGATTGAAACGATTTGAGGATATTGTTTAGTGATACTGTTATTTGTGTTAGATCGTAACTTTTAACACATATGTAGCCAAATCATCGACTAGATTCCACAATGCATGATATCGATGCTCAAGGAAATTCAAGCGTTGTTCTATCATGTTGGGCTTGAAGGTGTAATCGAACTATCAAAATATTTTTTCCTGCATACCCTTGACGATCACACCTTTCGATTCTCCCACTTTAGCTTTACCTAGATCTTTTTCCCGCACCAAATTGTTGATCACGAAGTCACAAACCGTCTCCGTCCAATTGGGGTCGACCAGATCGTCCGATTTATGCTTAATATTACTAGTTTGAAAACTACAAGAAAAATATCAATATAAGAGACTTTGTATTAAATAAAAGTAAATATAGTTAAAAGCTATGCATTGAATCTTTTTATCTCCGTCCGCAACCATTTTTTCTGTTTGGTGGTTCTTTTAATTTTTCAAGAATCTCCAAAACATACATTTTATAGGCGAATTCCAATAATCTCCAAACCAAGTTAATGTTGTCATCAATATCAAGTCCAATCTCCATCCATCGAAGTTAATTGTAAGATTTGAAATTAATAGTATATTGGTTGATTGCTGCAATGTTGTGTAAAATATTAGTCTTCAATCACGATTGACATATGCATAGTAATAAATTCATTAAAGTACATATACAATTTTGATGATTACAAAGATTTCCAACTGGATAATAAAAATTCTGTCATTACATAGATACGTTATATTAGTTCCGAAGACATTACAGTAGATGACATATGTTGTAGACAAACACATAAATATTATACAATATTAATAGTGGAGCGAAGAAGACTTAGAAATTGTGCTTTGTTTATTAGTTATAATTGTAATTAGGGGCGTAACTTATATTTTTATATAGTGTATGACTTACTAGTAAATATACTATGTATATATATACATAAATACAATGTACACTATTGAAATCAATACACAATAATTCATAAATTCACAAGGGCTTGAAATTCACATTCTAGAGAGAGAAACACAGAAGAAATACTTTCTCACTCTAAGCTTCTCTCTCTCGTGTTCTTCAAAAGAAATATTCGACCGAAGGTAACAAATCGTAAATCAATATTCGAATATCTAGAATCCATGCCTAGATCTCTCGGTTGATAATTTAGGACCTAACAATTGGTATCAGAGCAAATCGTGATTGTTTTGGATTGATTTCGATATTTCATATCAAATTTGTTTTCCATATTTTTTCGATCGAAAACGCGCGCGAAATGCAAATTTGATCTACGTGCTGAATTATGCAAATTTTGTTGATGATTCTGATGCAAAAGTGATAGATTTATATGTTATGAATAAATCGCGTACTGATTTCAATCGCTTAGAACATCGGATTTTTCTGATTTTTTATTTCGATCGATTTTACTGTTTGCGTTTGAGTTTTGGATACAATTTGATTTTCGTCACAACTGATATATTTTGATGAAAACGTGTTTGATCTTGTGTTTATTCATGTTCAGTACCCATATTCAAGTGATTACCAGGAATCTTAGTGTCTAATTTGAACTTTTCAGTTGAATATGAGATTTACTGCTTCATTGAACTCGTGTTGTGTTCTTCGATCGAAAACTTGGCCCGAAAATATTTTTCGAATAGTTCACTGGCGCAAAAGTTTTTCGATATTTTCACTGTTTTCGCGCGTTTCACTCAGACATAGACTCGAAAAACATTATTTTCGATAAATAGTTTTTCGATTCTCACATAAAAAAATTGTCCAGCGTAACTAAGAGTAAAAATTATTTGTCGATGAATATTGTTTTCGCTATATACATATTTACTTTTGACACGAAAAACTTGTTTTAAGGTTAAAAGTTTTTCGATCTCAAGTTTTTCGATCATCTAAATTATCGAGTCAAAACTTAGTGAAAACATATTTCGATTGAATAATTCACACTCGAATAAGTTTAGTCAACAAATTGAGTCAAACTTATCGATTTTTTTTTAAAAAAAAAAGACATAGATTTTCGATCATTTTAATTTTTCGATAACAAATATTTCGATAAAAGTTTTTGCGATTGACAAATTTTTCGATAAACTATTTTTCGATAAAAATACTTCAAACAACTTATACTTTCGAAAATCATTTCGATTAAAAGGATCGAAATTTTTCAAATCGAAATCTTACTACTCGAAAAACTTTTACAAATACTGAACTTTCAAACGCACACACATTTTACACCGATCTGAATTTTTTTTCAAAGAATCAAAATCGTAATTTTCAAAACTTATGAAAAATATTTCACATTGCATAATTAGGTCCGAAACAATTTTTGTGCTAAATATTTTTCGTACTCAAAAACAATTTTTTTAACCTAAAAATAGGTCCGAAAAGGAAATTGCTTAAAGTACAAACCAAACATTACTAACAAGTTTGTCACTTGTGAAGCACTATTACCAATTCAAATCCAAACTTCACGAGATCCTACCAATCAACTACGACAATGGATGCTTGTGCTCTTGGAAATGATGTTCGTCCTCCAATTCTAAGAAGAGGCGAATATACCGTATGGAGAAGCCGATTTATGAATTTCTTGGAGACGAAAGATCAAACTACAAATTTGATAGCTTCTCTCCAAGAACGACCCGCTCAATTCTGGCTTATCCAAGAAGGCGATGCCACAAATAATCCTCCCATTCCTGCCAGTAGAAGACTCAAAATTCCTACTGACTACTCTGAGGGGGAGAGATTAAGAGCTAAAGCTGATCTCAGAGCTAAAACATTCCTGATGCAAGGCATCGCAAATGACATCTATATGCAAATAGATAGTCTATCAAGTGCTAAGACTATGTGGGACGAGCTCCACAAAATGATGCAAAGGACCGAAGTTGGAGTAAAGGCTAAGAAAGCAAACATACTCACAGCCTACGACTCCTTTAAAGCTAAGACGGAAGAAAATCTCTACGAACTCTATCAACGCTATTTGACTCTTCTGAACGAGATGAAGAAAATACAAATATTCAAGGCAAATATGGAGGTAAACATCCGATTTCTTTCATTTGTTCATCCGGAGTGGAAGAAAATATCCATGCAAATTCGTCAGAACAACGATTTGGACGAAATGGATCCACGCCGTTTTCGACAATCTCGCTCAACACGAGGAAGATATCAGCGAGATACAGAAAGAACAAAAGGGCAAACAGATCGAACACTCAATAGCTCTAGTTTCGGAAAAAAATCTAGTCGATCTCGTAAACATATCAATTGCCGAGTTCTTCAGAAGAAGAAGACGAGTCAGAGTCGGATTCCGAGCCCGACATGAAAGAGTTCAAGAAATAATTGGCTCTCATTACAAAAATGATGAGCAAAAAGTTCTACAAAAAGAAGTCCTCCTCCTCAGCTAATCGACTTCGGACCTCAAGCTCTAAGCACAAGGAAAGACCAGCCGAGTCTTTATTTTCCAAAAATGCCAAAAAGCCACAATAATGCTACAACTGTGGCAAAATAGGGCACTTCGCCAGAGAATGCAGTCTTCCGAAGAAGAAAGATGCCAACTACTACTCCAAGAAATTTCAATTAACTAAACAAAAGGAAGCTGGAGTAGCACTAATGGCTGAACAAAAGCACGGGCTAGAAGATACAACTGATTATGACAAGGACAATTAGCTCTCATGGCATTTCTTGACGATGCCTCAAACGCAAGCTCAACGAGGAGGTCCGACGACGACAAAGCATCAACCTAATCTCAAGAGATAGCTACACCTGATTCTACATTATTAATCATGTTAAAAACTTTACAAATTCAATATGCTAATATGAAAAGTGAGCGGCAAAGTACAAAAGAGTTAGAGGAGAGACTAGCACTTAGCGAAAATTATTTCCAAATGCAATTAGAGAAGAAAGTTCACTTAGAAATTCTCTTATCTAATGCTAAGGAAACTATAACTAGTCTTGAATCTAGGATAGCTACTACTGAGACTAAATTAACGACCTCAGTAAAACTCTTAGCGTTAGTCAGAGAGAGTTAGAAAGCTTATAACTCGATTCTTAAGTAAGCTTAAGTCTTAAGTCACGTATGCGAGTCTTAAGTCACGTAGGAGACAAGATCCAGCTACTAAGTAAGCTTATAACTCGATTCACTCTTGCTCTCACCTAAGGTATCCAGTCCAAGTTCACTCTGCCAAACACCTTAGGAGACTAAGTAGTGAAAAGATATCCTCCTCAACTAAGACTGATAAGACATTTGTCCGAGCTGAAATTAATCTACCATGTAAGATTCACCCTCAATGGGTTCCCAAAACACCATCTAGGCCAACGCAAGCAAAAAAGGCTCAGATGCCTAAAGAGGTACCACCTAACCAACTACTACTAAGTTGGTTTGGGTACCTAAAAATAACATTAGTTTAGGAACCAAATGTGAACAAACTTTAACTACTAAATCGGCTAATTTGAGAGGACCCATTTATAAGTGGGTACCTAAGTCTCTCTAAACTTTTTTATGCAGATCCATCATGTGTGGTATCTAGATTCGGGTTGATCCACAGACATGAAGGGAAATCAAGAACTGTTGAGCAACTATCATTTAGTCTTTCGAGATATCATTCTAAAGAATCTAACAATAAAAGATATCTCTTACGTCAAAAGTCTCAAACAAAACCTGTTCAGCATAGGACAATTATGCAATAAAGGCTTTCAAGTGGTATTTCTAACTGATCAGTGCAGAATTCTAAATTGTCAGAATCAGGAACTTCTTATAAGAGCTCAAAGATCTAATCACTACGCCATAAATCTGACAATAGTACGACCTTCGACGGCTGTTTGCCTCATGTCACAGACGACAATTAAAGGAACAACTTATGGCAGCAACGATGTCTCATCTTAACCTCAAAACTCTTCACAAGTTTTCTACTAAAAAGTTCGTCAATGGTCTGCCAACTATTTAACTTCAACAAGAGCATCAATGTTCGGCTTGTCAAATGGGAAAAACGAAGCAAGCGTCACACAAACTCAAGCAACTAGCTTCCACATCTCGACCTTTTGAAATTACTACACATGGATCGTTGTTGACCAATGCGAACACAAAGTATCAACGGTCGTAAGTATGAGCTAGTAATTGTCGACGACTATTCTCGCTACACTTGGACAAAATTTCTACGAACTAAAGATGAGACTGGTGAGTTGATAATAAATCTTGTGAATACAACTCAGAAACTCCTGCAACAGAGGATCCAAGTAATCAGGACTGACAATGGGACTGAATTCAAGAATCAACGTCTCAGCACTTACTATCAGTCACTTGGAATCATTCAACAATTTTCAGCCGCTAAAACGCCTCAACAAAATGGCGTCGTAGAACGGAAAAATCGGACTTTAGCTAAAGCTGCACGAGCAATGCTTATACATTCCGGTCTCCCTCACTTTCTATGGGCTGAAGCAGTGAGTACAACTTGCTTTACGCATAATCAAAAGATTATTCACAAATGCTTTGAAAAGAAGTCGTACGAGATAATAAATCAAAGGATAACAAATATCTCTTTCTTTAAAGTCTTCGGGTGAAAATGTTTTGTGGCGAACAATCGAGAGCATCGAAGCAAGTTCGACCCTAAAACATTTGAAGCCGTCTTTGTTGGATATTCGCGAACTTCAAAATCATACCGCGTCTATATTTCTCGTACAATACTGGAAAGTTACAATGTCACTTTTCACGAAGTGACCGTTTGGCTTCTGAACAAGACAGTTCAGAACCCGGGCTTATAGGCGTGTTGGCACAAAGTTAACAAATTTCGACAACATCTCCCTCACTGTCAGTAGAAGCTCTTCCCGCTAATTTGAAAGACTTGGACTTTCTTTTTAAACATTTTTATCGGAACGAGTCTCAAACGCCTACTGCATCACAGTCTATACCAAGCAGTGCACCGTCCCCTTATACGGCGGAAATTCCAAATGAGATTCTCGACCCTCAAAGTCCAACCAACGTTGTAGATTCTCAAGATTCTGAGTCACCAACTAGTGCTGCAGCTCCTACTAATGCAAATGAGGAAATTTCATCAAATTCAACTTCATAAATGAATTTCCCTTTTACGGATGATCAACCTATCAATTCATGATGTCTCGAACTACATATCAACGATGATTCTACTTCGATTCTACCTCATAAATGCAAGTGGACACGATCTCATCCTGTCAAGGAAATAATTGGTGATCCTTCAACTGGAGTACGCACTAGGACATCTACACATAACGGACTTTTCACGTGCTTTTTAAGCCAAAACGAACAAAAATGGTAGCTGAAGCCCTTAAAGACACGGACTGGGTGATCGCAATGCAAGACGAACTTAACCAATTCGAGCGTCTACAAGTTTGGACACTAGTTCCTCGTCCGCATGGCAAGACAACTATATGAACAAAATGAGTCTTCGAAAATAAAAAAAAAAAACAAGAATGGTGAAATTATCAGGAACAAAGCACGACTCGTAGCCAATGGGTACAACCAGCATGAAGGCATTGACTACGACGAGACGTATGCTCATGTTGCTCGAATAGAAGCTATTCGACTCTTTTTGGCGTACACGGCTCATAAAGACTTCAAGGTCTATCAAATGGACGTAAAAATCGCGCTTCCCAACGGTGTTCTAAAAGAGGAAGTTTACATCGCTCAACCCAAAGGTTTCATGCACGAAAATGATCCTGATTATGTCTATCGATTGGATAAAGCTCTCTACGGACTAAAATAAGCTCCTCGAGCTTGGTATAATGTTCTGAGCGAATTTTTAGTAAAGTCCAACTTTATAAGAGGAACAATCGATACGACGTTGTTCATCAAAAAGCAAGGAAATGACTTGATGATCGTCCAAGTTTATGTCGACCACATTATTTTCGGCTCGACAAAGGAATGACTCTTCAGAAATTTGAGGAAAACAAAACTCGAGATGAGCTTAATGGGTAAACTCCAATTATTTCTTGGACTACAAGTCAAGCAATTCGATGATGGAATCTTCATCAGTCAAACCAAATATATACGAGATATTCTGAAGAGATTTAATCAAGACAGTAGCTCACTTATGAATACTCCCATGTTAAAAAGCTGTAAATTGGATGCTGATCCTTCTGACAAGACAGTCAACATCACTACTTATCGGAGTATCATTGGCTCTCTTCTCTACTTAACGTCAAGCCGACCCGACATCATGTTCGCCACTTGTCTCTGCGCTCTATTTCAAGCCGACCCAAAAGAGTTCTACATGCACGCGATCAAGCGAATTCTACACTATCTCAAAGGAACTCCTACCTTAGGGTTATGGTATCCAAAAGACACTGTTTCTAGATTAATTGCTATACTGACACTGACTATGCAGGTTGTCGAATGGACAGGAAAAGCACGTCTGGCAGAGCACAATTCTTGGGCGATAAGTTGGTCTACTGGTCCGCAAACAAGCAAAATTGCGTATCAACTTCGACGACCGAGGCGGAGTTCGTCGCGGCTGCCAGTTGTTGCTCACAAGTTCTGTGGATGCGGACGCAAATACGGGTTTGAATTTAATAGCATTCAGATTTATAGTGATTCTCAAAGTGATATTACCATTACTTGCAATCCTATTCATCACTCACGCACGAAACACATAGATATTTGCTATCATTTTTTATAAAAGATCATGTAGAAAAAGACACTATAGATATGTATTTTGTTAAAACGGAGCTTCAACTTGCCAACTTATTCACTAAGGCATTAGATGAAAAATGATTCAAATTCCTTATCGCTAGGTTAGGCATGTTGAATCTCAATCTTACTTGAAATGTGTTTCCCATGCTCTATTATGTTTACGTGTGATATTCTATGTGCTTCTTGATCTTCTTTGTTATATCTTGTGTGATTTTATTTCTCAAATATTTTTTTATAAGAATAAAAATAAATAAATATAATATAGTATAAAAATAAAAAAAATTAAAAATTAAAATTAATAAAACAAATAAAAAAATGGGGGATGACGATGATTTTGTTAATTTTGATTTACTCACAACAATATTTCTGTGATACAAGCTTAGTTATTTGCTTAAAAATTCATATGACATTTTTTTGTCCAAAGAGCTTATTATGTCTCACTAGACACAACGCCACATCATATATCTGAGAATTTGAGCGTCAATATTTTTTTTGGGAGGATTTATCCTTGAGTGAGTCACACTTCAAATGCTTGTCTCTTGATTTGTGTTTCGTGACCTCATTCTTGCTTTGTGTTAGTTCGTCATGAATATGATAAGGGCAATTAGGAAATTCCTCACTTGGCCAAATTATGAATCCTTTACTATTTCCTCTAGTAATCCCCTTTGAGCCTTCTCGAATATTCTTTTTCATTTGAAACCCGATCAAGCCTTCAACCTTATTCATAAGTTTTGGGGGTTGCTCAAACAAGAAAAAGAGGGGGGAGAAAAGGAGACACACATAATGAATGATCAATAATCTCTTCATTATTAAAGAGAAACATGGATCTCGCTGTTAACTTCTCATAGATAATCTCGTATACTCGTCAAAACTGCTAGAAAGAGAAGCACCTCGAAGTGAACTACTCCAACGATAATCTAGATCTTATATCGAGAAAATGAAAAGAGGAGCACGGTCTTGGGTTCGAATTCCATAACAAAGAACCTTCAAAAAGAACATGGTCTCGGCTCAAGAATAAAAGATGATTTCATCTCTCAAGCTTCGTGAAGAAGAAGAGACTCATCTTGAGCAAATGCAGAAGGAAAGGAAAAAAAAAAGAGCTGAAATGAGTTTGAAAAGGCCCCTGGAATTGAAGAATTTTTAAGCTCACTAAATCCAAAATTAGCACACCCTTCTAAGTTAGAGCCTAAAATAATACTCCCTTCAAAGCCCCTTTGATTCAAATTGATGGACTTTTGCTTGGTCGGATGATTAAATGCGCTACGATAACAGGTTAATTGATAAAATTTTCTCGTGCTGATATGAGTGATATATATATACTAATAATCCCCATGATAAAAATAAATTGAGTGCTATGAGCGAACCGTGCGAGAGTTGTCGAAATAATTCATACTATGATCTTAGAATATTAGTTTGTGTTGGGTCCTGTTTCATCAAACAACAAGCAATCTAAGCATGAATCTCGGTATTCGAGTAAGAAATCTTACGATATACGATCGGTCGAATATCCGCTTTGAAGATCTTGAGAGAGGTTGTTAGCTTTTCCGAGTTTCGAGCGTAATCTCTCGTTTAAAATATGAATTCAATACTTGTATTTTTCTGAATAATAAAACTCTTATTAACTTTGATAGTGTACATCATATTTATACCTATATCTAAGGTATAATTACTCTTAAGTCCTACACTATCGAAACTTCTTATTACGCCCCTAATTACAATGATAATGAAATAATAAAGCACAATTCTAATATTCTCTTCATTTAGTTACATGATTTGACTGTAAATTATTATTCTATGTGTCATGTGAAATTTTTGCGTTATAATAATCAAAATGGAAAATCTGACCTAAAAAAAAAAATATCTTTGCACATTTTTGAAATGCATTAGCACATGCATTGGTACGGAGTTGTTAAAATGCAAAATTTTATGAAAATACATGTAAAAGCAAAATTTTCATATACATGATTAGGGGATCATGAATCTACGCTGAATTGATTAAATGCGTTATTTGTGCTTATGTCATATTTTGTTTAAAATTTTCATATGCATAATTGTGTTGAATATGTGTATATATGCTAAATTGTCAAAACATTATACGTGCACTTGTTGAGGGGGAGCTTACATGAATATTTGCTATTATCTCCTAAATTATTTACTTGCAATTACGCTTCTCGTGTTTCATTCTAAGCTTTACAGATAATTTTGAGCTCATCCGAGGAGTCAAATGAGGAATTTCATCAAACACTGGGAGTTAATTGCATTTATTTCAGAACTTCGGGGGAGTTCTATTAATTTTTTTTGGGGTGCAAAAGTAAAAGAGTAAGTTTTCATTAAGAAACTAAACAGACCTGATTTTAATGAAAGCACACAATGATTTTCACGGCCCAAAACCCTTTGACATTTCTTGATCGAAAAGTATTTATACACTTTTTTGATCGAAAACCTTTTTCTCACACAAACATATCAATCGAATAACTCTTTCCATTCTCAAAAAGTTCAAACGGCGATTTCAAATATCTCATCCATCCTCACATTTTCTGCTAAAATTCCGCCTGATTTGAAGGTAGAATCCAGATTCGGTTCATCTTTTTGTTCCGAAAAGCACGAATTGCGACTGTATTTCAAAATCTTTCGAAGAAATTTTCGACGTTCCTATTTTCGACTGTTAATACTTAAGAAATCCACTTTTATATGATTTAGATTTGACCATTTTGATTAACTGCATATATTGGGATTCGAAACTAGTTTTCGCTCATTTCGAGTCCAGATTAATTCATGTTTTACGAAGAATCGTCATTTTCAGTTTACAATTTTACTGTTTGATTTCAAAAAAATTTAGGTCGAAAAAATTGTTTATCGCAAACAGTACCGTCGAGGAACTTTAGTTTCTTAAGTTTTATTCGATCGCAAAACTCAGCGGCGAAAACCTTGTATTATTGATAAGTTTTTATTCGATCGTAAAACTTAGCGGCGAAAACTTTAGTTTTTCGATAAAATTTTATTCGATCGCAAAAATACGCGGCAAAAACTTTAGTTTTTCGATAGACTTTTATTCGAACGCAAAACTACGAGGCGAAAAACTTAAGTTTTTACCACCGGCAAGTGGATGACCCGAGCTGCCAGCTCAAACACGTTGTCGAGAAGAAAGCTCCCAAACAAAGAGAAGACATGATTATCCTGACGATTGATTGCCATGAGGGGGAGAAAAGGAAGAAGACCACCAAAAGCGGCCGTGGTCAAGGACGAGAAAAGACATCCTCAACACGTGAAGCTGGAGGATCGTCAACCAACCCACCAACTACACAACCCAATACCCGCCGCCAACAAACAATCACCACATCCCACACCCATAAAACACCTCCGGCTCCCAAAAGTCCAAACCCAATGCCAACCTCTGTGCTCCCAAATCAACCTGAAGCAACAGTCAACTACGATCCCCACGCCATCGTAGACGACTACATTCTGAATGAGAAGTGACTGACGTACTGGGAACCAGATGAAGCAGCTCAAGCTCACCTCTTCAACGTCAGATATTTCTTGCAATAAGCTTCGGTCGATTTAGTTCTACTTGAAGATGAAGAACTTCAAGAGGGCGAAAACTACAATACCGAACTCTCGGAGTTGCCAGAGATGATTAGACACCAAGCGGACACCCCTGCTTGTATTTCAAAGGGACTGTCCGAGTCGAGACTCCATGAGAGAATGTTCGGATTGAAGTGCCTTTCCTTGAAGACATAAGGAAGCAGATCTGGAGAGCACCAAACCGTATGAAGAAGCTGAATGAGCTTAATCTACGGGGGATTTCTCATTGGGAAGAGCGGAAGGAGTTGAAACACATCTTCATGCTTACTTACCTTGGTCCGGATCGAAGTGGCATCCCAATAGATTAACTCAGAAGAAACTTCAGGGACAAGCCACCGATCTTTCGATACGTGGGCGTATCACACACGATTGGACCATATCCAACTCCAATCTACATCATAGAGCGAGAGGATGTCAAACACACTCGAGAAGAGATAGACGAAAGCGATCTACCATTCATTCCACCAGACGAAGTCTATCGTCTGTTCTACATGTACAAGAAGAAATACCAGATGCCTGCTGGGTACATCAATAAGGAAGGGCCCGAGGGATTGAAAAGATTCATGGTGCGGCAATTAAATTTCACACCGCATACGACCTTCAGATTGCTGTGGAGAATAACATGAAGAAGGTCAACATGGAATCGCCGCTCATGAAAGGCTTCCGCTCAACGACTTCCCGGAGAACTACATATTCAAGAAGCCAGGCTTCGCCATCACTTATCGGAATCCAGTTATTGGAAAAACGAGAGCGATGATGAAGTCTGAGGTACATAAGTTCTGCGATGGGACGTTGAAGCTTATAAGGAAGAACATAGAAAGGAGCTTGGCAGAGATCGATGTAGACACAGTCTTTGAAGACCTTGGAGAAGAAGAAGCTCGGCTTTTGAATGAGCTTCTCAGCGCGATTAATGAACGGTTGGAGCTGAGGAATGTTGTCCGACAATACGAGGCAACATTGGGATTGAGGAAGTCCTTCTACGACCGACAAGGATAAACAGAGCTGAAGAGCAAACAAGCACAAATGGGGAGATTGAAGAAGACTTAGAAATTGTGTTTTGTTTATTAGTTATCCTTGTAATTAGGGGCGTAGCTATTGATAGTGTAAGACTTACTAGTAAATATACCATGTATATATGTATAAATACAGTACACTATTGAAATCAATACACAAGAATTCAGAAATTCACAAGGGCTTGAAATTCACATTATAGACGGAGAAACACACGAAATACTTTCTCACTTTAAGCTTCTCTCTCGTGTTCTTCAAAAGAGATATTCGACCGAATGTAACAAATCATAAATCTATATTTGAATATCTAGAATTCATGCCTAGATCTATCGGTGTTGATAATTTAGGACGTAACATGGAGTCCTGGAATACTTAATTGATATTATAATTTTCTTGACTAACACAGGTTAAATTTGAGAAGAATAACAGGTACAACCCAATTCTTCATACCAACAATAGTTCTACGCTCCTACTTGACATCGTATCAGTCAACCAAGATTGTCAACTTTATCATATCAATATCTATCTTTATCTCCTTTGTGTCCATTAAATTTTCCATGACTTCATGCTTCATCATCGCTAGTTCCTCGTGTACGCCAGTAATATCAAGACGTACTTCCTGAGATTGTCCTTTGTTCCCGTCATTGCCTAGTGTACGTTTAGATGTTTGATTATCATAGTTGATATAGGTTAAGATTTGCAGATGTAACCATTTCCAATATTGGAACGCACGATTTCTACATGTGGTATACAACTTACCTACACTGGGCTTATTCGGACCAACTACTTCCGCGGAGGCTTCTCATAACGACAATAACACTTCTCTATGTTATAGCATAATTCCATTATTTCACCGTGACGAAGTCCATGTTTAGACATCCTACAATATACAGAGTAACAGCATAAAGAAAGACAACTATAAAATACCAAGAATTTGTAAATAGGTAATCGTCATCACTGTTTTTGTAGCATCTTACAGTATAACCCGAAAACAATGGTTATTATTAACTTACCTTAGATTGATAGTAATTTCTTAAACACAAATCAAAGAAGTTTTTAAATCGCTAGTAACAACTTACAATAGACAGCCCAAAATCATTATCATTATCTTGCAAGAGAGTAACTATTATCATGTCAATTTCGTAAATCCAATCTTTTAATCCCTAAAGTTTCCCAAGAAATTAGAGAAAAAATTAAAGTACACAACATAACCTTCAAATTAGTTCGAGTGACTTATTTGGGGAGAGACAATTATTGGTGAGGCGGAAGTTTTATTACCTCAAATTTACGCTGGCACAGATCAAAGAAGCAAGCTTTGCATCTGGGTTTACAATAACCCATCCGAAAGATTGTTTTTCTAAACCAATATACATGGATTTAGAGTTGTTATAAACAAATCCGTGGTTTTTATGTCTTGACGGTCAAAGTTCGGTAAGATGATATCGCCCCGATAATACGTGCTCAATCGGTGGCATTCGTACCCAAGATACAACGACTTTAATAACTTCATAATCACAACACTATGACTCTACAAAGCTTTTCGTCGAATTTTACTTGAAGACTCGGAACAATCTTGCACTTCTAAACACCTATGATGCTATTTACTACACTATATAAATGTTGTGATAACTTTAGAATGATTTTCCAGTACTGGGGTGACCTATTTATAGGTTAAATCAATTCGCGAACAATCGCAACTTTTGGCCAATTTTTACTGATTTGACTGCTTTGACCGGGGTCACTTTGCGAATAGTCGCAACTTCTGGGCTGAATTGCTATTGCACCCTTTCTGACCAACCTATCTAGTTCGAACTGCCAGATCGATTACCTGGGTTGAACCGGTTCCCTCCAACGGTCGTGCCCCATGAACTCTAACGAGTCACTGTCATGGCGTTTCAGTCACATCCACGTATGCGCAATTTTACCCCCGCGGTTCAATGACATGTCATCACGCCCACCACGTTACCAATAGTCCGCTTCATCGTCGCGCCTTGCCACCTGCAGACATGTCACCGCCGGTGCCACGTTGCCAGAGCACAAATTTAATTCGGGTTCGGGCTTGGGCTTGTGGGCCCCACGCGTCAGCTCAGGTTGGGCTCGACTCGTGGCTCTTTGAGACCACCTCCTTGGGCTCACCACTTGGGTTACAATAATAGTGGTAAATCATATATAAAGAAGGAAAATGTTAGGACGTTTTAATTGTGTTCAAATGTATATGTTATCTTAGTCTTGTAGTACAAGTAGTACTTTGGGCTTAATTGTAATTAAGCCATAGATTAGGACTGTTTAGTAAATATACCAAACTTGTTTGGTATATAAAGAACCCTAATGTGATGTATTAGAGTGAAGAATTCATTTTAATAGAAAACCGAGCTTTACAACGTGAAGAACGCTCTCAAGCTTCCGCGCCAAATTCAAACGTGTTCTTCGTAAGTTTTACATTTTCTATTGAATTCTTCACTTAATCGTGTTGGATATAACTGGAATTAACAATTAGTATCAGAGCTAATCGTGATTGATTTTGGACAGAATTTGCAATTTTCAGATCAAGATAATTTTCCAAATTTTTCGATCGAAAAACTCACGTCACTTATACTTTGATCAATATGCTTAATTGTCCGATTTTTGTTGTTGTTGATTTTGCTGATTAAGTGAGATTATATGTTAGGATTGATTTACCTACTGATTTCAATCGCTTAGAAAGTAATAATAATTCAGATTTCGATTTAGATCGATTTTTGCGTTTGCGATCAAGTTTTGAGTCCAATATGATTTTCTTAAATCTCGATATATTTTGCTATTAAACGTGGTTGATTCTGTGTTTGTTCATATTTAGAACTGTTAAACGATTTAATCTTGAATTTACACTGTTACATTGAACTTAGCTATTCTTCTATCGAAAAACTTGAATCGAAAAATATTTTTCGACCAAGTTTGCAGCCGAGAAATATTTCGACGACAAACACTATTTTCGAGCGTTTTACTCAAAAGTAAGACTCGAAAAACATTATTTCAATAATTAGTTTTTCGATTCATATATAAATACATTTTTCGAGCGAATAAATTTTTCGATCTAAAATCAGGCAAAACATATTTTCGACCGAAAAATATTCCATCGAAAAATTTTACAGTCAACAATTTGAGTCAAACTAAAACAAAGTTTTTCGATCCATGGTAATTTTTCGATCTCAAGTTATTCGATAAGAGTTTTTGTGATCAACATAGTTTTTCGACAAAATATTTTTCGATAAGATCATTCTTTTTCAACATTTGAAAAATATTTTTCGATAAACATATAACTAAATCCTTAAACGTTCGAAAAAGAATTTTCGATTTTTGAGAGGGAGTCAAAACTTTATAAACGAATGCATTAAGGAGAAGAGATTCATAATATTTTTTTAATCTTACTACGCAACTTTATAGGGGGAGAAACTTTATTTCGAAAGCATTATTTGAGAGGGAGAAATAAAAATATAGATATAGTTTTCAAATATTGAATTTTTGAAAAATCTACCGACAAAGTTTACCGATAAATTTGCTACATTTTCTCGAGAAATTTTCTCGCAAGACTTTCTCGACACATTCTTTGTCGACAAACTTTCTCGAGACGTAATGCGAAAACCTTATCGACAATTTTTTTTCTCTCGAACAACTTTCTCGTGGAACGTTCTCGTAAAATTTTTATCGAGAAATTTTCTCCACTATATCGAGAAATTTTATGGCAAACCTCACTCGAAATATTTTCGATACACCTCATCCGAAATTTGTTTTCACGATATCTCTACTTCTCGACTCCGACCCGACAAACTCTCACCCGCACACTATATATATATATAATATAATATACTATTATATATTTCTTATAAATATACATATATACTTCATATAAAAAAAAAGGAAAAAAAAAACTGCTCCCATCTTCATTAAGCTTCATGGATATTTCCTCCGACAACTTTCGACGGACTTCAAGGAAGAATCTCGAGCTTACAACGGAAAATCTTTATGACAATCCAAATGCTAATTTTCAACGACCGGCTCCGGCTTGCTGATTCAAATAAAGCAGCACTCATCTCGTATCCCGGAAGCATGGATGTTTAGTTCCCATGGTTCAGTCTAAACCGACTTGATCCCTACCCCTGAACGCGTCCCAGCATTTGAGACGATCCGACCTACCACCTATCCTACATCATGCGAGAAACAAGCAAGATGACTTCGATGATAACTTGGAAATTTTTTAAGGTACATAAATCCCAACTCACAAATATTTTGGACTAACCCCCATAGGTACAGGTGCTAATTTTATTAGCTCCCGGGTAGAAGACGCCGCATTAGGTCCACCGGTGCATGCACATCCGAGCCTTACCCACTCATCGTCTCCTAAAAGATCGATGTTTCATTTTCTCACGGGGAGCCACGTCTACTATCACCACTTCACTCGGAAGTGGGAGATATTGAACTAAGTTGTAATCCGCCCCGTACCACGCTTTTATTAATCACATCGTGTCTAGTGTGTCCTCACTTCCTAAATTTTTATAATTTCTAGGACACATACACTTTTTATATACTTGGTCTTTGTGATCAAGTTAGAACTTTTGTAGACTTGTCATTCTCAGACATGCTTCGATGATCGAAAGGAAGTCCTACCGTTGCAACATCAAATCAACAACGGTATTAGGCCATCTTCTACGAGCAACGCTCCTAGAACGATGTCAACGGGAAGCCTATGTGGCCCCGGTTTCATATCGGCGGAACGCCTTCGTGGCTCCATCGGGTTATTACCGAATTTGATTTCCTACGAAGTCTACAAACTCCATCTCCTTGTCACGACGATACAATCTTCTTGCCAAATGACGATGCCCCATTTTGATACATCACCATGACGATCTCCCCACTCGATCATCATGAGGGGGAGTAGTACTAAAGATATGGGAGCAATACAACAACGAAAGTGCAAGATGGATCGGAATATTAAATTATTAAGCGTCTCGAATCAAGCAAACACCACGAGCTTCAATGACCAAAGTTGCCGCTCGTGTACGTCTCTCCAAATTTCAAATCAAATTCCCCGATCCCAACACAAGCTTGAATTAAAATAGGGGGAGTTTCGTTGCTATCAAAGGGAGAGATGGAACACAAAAGAGAAAATCGTCCAAAAATCCGGTAAGCAACTTCACACACCTTCCGACACTTGGAGACGAACTTTAAAAGAAAATTAGAAGAAAGATACGCTGCCGAGAAGAGTATTACAAGATAAGGTGAGCTTGAAGATCTCCAAAGAAGAAAGAGATCACAAGACAAGATAAAGGAAGAGATTATACAAATAATCTCGTAAAGAGGAGATTGTTAGGACTCGAGGAATCCTTTCAAAACAAGACAAGATAACCTACGCTCAAGCAAAGATTGAACACAAAAGGGGAGATTGTTAGGACGTTTTAATTGTGTTCAAATGTATATGTTATCTTAGTCTTGTAGTATAAGTAGTAGTATGGGCTTAATTGTAATTAAGCCATAGATTAGGACTACTAAGTAAATATACAAAACTTGTTTGGTATATAAAGAACCCTAATATGATGTATTAGGGTGAAGAATTCATTTTAATAGAAAACCGAGCTTTACAACGTGAAGAACGCTCTCAAGCTTCCGCGCCAAATTCAAACGTGTTCTTCGTAAGTTTTACATTTTCTATCGAATTCTTCACCGAACTTAATCGTGTTGGATATAACTAGAATTAACAGAAAACTTGTTTTGTCTTACCAATCCTGGACACCAAGTTCCCTCGTTATATATGTAACACAATTATTTCTCTTTATTTGGACGACTTTAATAATTAATTTCTCATTCACCCGATATCGGTATTCAGCAAATCAATATTCGATAATTTTTTCTCAAACGTATATTATGAATCTTTTATCAATTTGAGTTTCGACTAACGAAGAAATCTCGATTATAATAAAATTTGATTAACGGATTTTAAATGGGTTACATAACCCAATTGGTCTCATATGGTCCAAATCCAACAAACCTCCACATGAATAAAAATTAACGCAAATTTATGCCGACTCTTGCAAGAAAGTCATGTTAAACTATCATTGCATTGGAAAAGGTGGCTTATGGCTTTGAAGCTTCCGTAGTAAAAAGCTATCGGATTTATTCGTTGCTCCGCGATGTCTTGAGCTAGCGACTTTTTGTGTCAAGACAACGATATACACATAATGATGAATTTGATCTCTTTTGATTCTCAAGTTGTGTCCATTTCGGCCTTATACCATATCTCGGATTCATAAGTGTTAACATTGAAGCGGCCCGACCCCACTCCTCATATATGTAGGTGATCGACTACTATGACTTAATCCAAGAGTAGCCCGAAATACTCCACAATTTTAGATATTGTCATCAAGCATAAATGCTAACCCTACCACACATCATCGGTAAATTACTTGGACAACTCTCGAGAATGGACTTAGAAATTTCCAAGTAGTCGAGAGAACCGGTCTTAGGTTAGTTGTCTCATTGAACCAAGTTTTTGAGATCTCCACGTATCATGGTTGATAACAACCGAGCCCCTTCTTTGAAGTGTGTATTTGTAGTCTCACTCTCCTTACTGCAGAATTTAGTTGTTGTCTGGTGATACGTTTCGTCAAAGGATCTGTTATGTTCTCCTTAGACTTTACTTAGTCATGGAGATAAATCCGCTAGAGATTAGTTGTCTTGCGGTGTTATGTCTCCGACGAATGTGCCGAGACTTACCGTTGTACATGCACTTATGTGCCCTGTCGATAGCCTCCATACCATTGCAATATATCATTATAGTTGGCACAGGTTTATTCCAACATGAAATATCCTCCAAAACAGTCTGAATTCATTCTTTTTCTTCTTCGTCGACTTTATCTAGTGCAATGAAATATGGATGGAGTGATACACGTTTATTTGAAAGATTTCCAGGAAACTTCTCCCCCACCGATGATAAACACATAACCACTCGTGCATTTAGAGTCTTTACTATCAGATATCCAATTAGCATCGCAGTATTCTTCCAGTACTACTAGATATCTCGAGTATAGTATGTCGTAATTATCGGTGTAGTTCAGATACCTTATCATCCTTTTTAGTTTGGTGTGCAGTGGCTATTGCCCAGGTGGCCGTAACCTGCCCAGTTTACTTATCGAATACGTTGTCAGGTTGAGTGCAGTTTGACAGATACATCAAGTTGCGAATCACCGGAGCGTATTCAAGCTGTGAAATGGGCTATCCTCGATTCTTGGCTAAATGCAGATGAACATCCACATGTGTCTTAGCCAGAGGATCATCAAAGGCTTTAAACTTCTTCAACACGTTCTCAGCATAGTCAGATTTTGTCAGTACTATTCCTCCGGGTGTCTTACAGATGCTTATCAACCCAGATCTTTCATGTTGAAATAATTTTTCAACATATTCTTAGTATCCACGATTATTTTGTGACTGTTTTCCATTATCAATATGGCGTCTAGATAAAGACAGACAATCACAAATTCATCTGGTGTACCCTTAATGTAAACAGATTTGTCACGCTTATTAGTCTTGAATCCATTCAATAGCATAGTCATATCGAATTTCTCATGTCATTGTTTCGGTGCTTGTTTATGCTTTGTTCCCTTGCCCTGGTGCTACAAACCCATCAAGCTATTTCATGTAGATTTCTTCCTCTAATTCCCCATTATGGAAAGTCGTTTTCACATGCATTTGGTATATTACGAGGTTATGGAATGCGACAATAGCTACTAGAGCCCTGACATAATCCTTGTTGCGGTCGAATATATATCGAATAAGTCATATTCTTCTTTTTGAGTAAACCCCTTGGCGACTAATCGAGCCTTATATTTCTAGATATACTAACTCCCAAGTGTTTCTTAATAGATTGAAGCTTTTGGATAAGACAATGTTTCTTGCAATGTACGGGTTCATCGTCCATCATATACGTCATAAAGTCATGTCCAAATGATTTGGCAACTTTCTTTCGTTTGCTTTGACTCGATTCCTCATTTTCTTGAGGTGAATTCTCAACTGCATCGTAAGTTCTTTCCCCAAAACTTACCTCCATTCTTTCCTTATTCGGAATGGTGTTTTCGAACAACACTGCGTTAATCGACTGGATTATCGCCCTTGTCCATGTCATGGATTTCTAACTTGTGCACCAGAAACCTGTATGCACTAATGTTATTTGCATATCAGATGAAAATGTAGTCAACGGTCTTGGATCATAATATATCCGTCTTCGGTTTAGATACTTCGACCATTGCAAGACATCTTCATCTTCATACTTTAAGGTATCCGTAGGACTGCGCCCTACCTTTCCATAACCCGTATGGTGTCTTATCCCGTTCATTACGTGAAACATATTCAGAATGCCATTTGCTGACAGGGTGGCTTCCCCCCACAAGCTCTGTGGTAGCCCTGAGCTGATCAACATAGCAATCATCATCTCCTTCAAAGATCTGCTTTGTCATTCAGCAGCGCCGTTTGATTGAGGCGAATATGGTGCGGTTGTCTGATGAATAATGTAATGTTCTTGGTAGAATTCTTCGAACGGTGTCACTTATTCTCCTCCTCTGTCCCTTTGAATTATTTTAATTCTCGAGTTAAGTTGATTCTGAACTTCACTTTTGTATCTTCTGAAGGCATCCATGTATTCGTCTTTGCCACTTAACATATATACGCGACAATATCTTCTGCAGTCATCAATAAACATAGTAAAATACTTTTTTCCACCTCTAGTCTGCACGAATTTTATATCACATATATCAGTATGGATAAGTTCTAGAGGCGAGCTGCTTCTATCTACGGAGAAGAACGGTGATTTGGCCGTTTTTGCCTCAACATTGACCTCACACTATGTTGTAAGTCGATTTGTATTTGTGGAAGCAAGTTTAAACTTATTAACTTTTTAAGTTTGTTTAAACCAACGTTATCCTAGTCTGTCATGCCACAAAGAACACTCAACCAAATAAGATGAACTTATTTTATTAGTAGCGAGCTCAATCTCACATTTTATAAGCATTCCATTCAATTTAAAAAGCCCTTTTTCAAAATAGCCCTTGTCTACAAAGTGACCATCCGTAGTCATTACATACCTATAGGCCTCAAACACCTGTCTAAATCCGGCTTTGCCAATCAAGGAGCCAAAGACTTAATTTTTGTGGTAGTCTGGGACTTGCAGTACATCCACCAACGCCAGCTCTTTGTCTGAGATCATCTTGAGGACCAATCTTCCCAAGTCGAAAATTGGTAAAATTGTTGTGTTCCCCACATAAAACATTCTACCGAAAACATGTAGGTACTTGGAGAACATATCTTTTTCGGGGAAAATATGACGCGTAGCTCCATTGTCGATGTATCACGACTTCGGGTTCTCCACGACCGCGGCGACGTCAAATTCAGACAAGTTCGGAATAGACAGTTTCTCCTCGACCAAATGAGCCCGGTTCTTTCTGTCCTTCTTCTTCTGAGCCAGATGTATGGGTTTATCGCAGTTACAACAATTTTCCTGGATTCTCCTGAAATTCGGTTTTTGTTGCTGGTTTTGCGCCTTGCCCAACCGCTTGCGTTTCTTGCTGGTGCCTGACTCGGCCAAGTTCGCTCGTGCCTCTATATTGCCCTATAGTTCATGGCTTCGTCCTTCCGATTTTCTTTCTCGATCCGGAGCCTCACAATCCGGTCCTCAGACCCCATTTCCTTATATTTGTACTTAAGGTAGTTCTTGAAATCCTTCCAGAGAGGCGGTAACTTCTCTATAATAGCAGCTACCTGGAAAGACTCGTTGATTTGCATATTCTCCAAGTTTATATCACGAATGGTCAGTTGCAGGTCTCAAACTTGACCAAACACCGGTTTGGAATCCATTATTTTGTTGTCCAAGAACATGTCGAATATGAATTTCTTCACTCCTGCATCATTGGTCAAGTACTTGTTCTCCAACGAGTCCCACAACTCTTTAGGATTCGTAGCCAATACATAGAAGTTATATAGGGAGTCGTCGAGAGCGTTAAGGATGTAGTTTCGACACAAGAAGTCGTTATGCTTCCAGAAGTGTCACAATGCCTTTGCTTACTCACACCTCGTCTGCGATTTTATCCGCATTTGCTGCATCATTAGTGGCACGTGTGGTCACCTTCGCACGAAGATCCTTCAGAAACCACAACTGGTTCAACGTGGTCTGGTAGAACAACATTTTCTACTGCCAACGGTTAAACTCGGTTCCGTTAAATTTCGTTGGCGTTCGGCATGACTGTTGCTGGCCATTGATGGTAGCGGTTGCAAAGTCGGAATATCGCCATCGTACACAAAATATATTATGATCACGATTGTTATTTCTAGTACGTCGAATATGTCAGTGTTTGTTTGGCGGCAGACTGACGGGCAAAGTTCCGTCGTACACGGTAAGTCAAGGCACGTATTACATATGCTTTCCGTAAGAAGATGTCGCCCCAATAATACGTGTTCAAATGGTTAACGACAATCGTCCTCAAGATAAAACGACTTGAATAACTTTGGAATCGCAACACTATGATTACGAAGCTTTCCGGCAAATCTTACTTGAAGATTCGAGACAACCTTGCACTTCTAAACACCTAATATGTTGATTACCACACTAAATGAATGCAGAGATGGATCAATATGGTATGTTTTACCAATTTCAGGGGCCATGTTAATTCTTTCTGGGGTCAATTCGCAAACAGTCGCAACTTTTGTCCAATTTTGACTGATTTGACTATATTGACCGGGGGTCACTTTGCGAATAGTCGCAACTTCTTGGCTCAATCGCTATTGAACCCTTATTGACCTATCGGTTTGGTTCGAACACCGGAGCGATTACTGGGTAGAAGTGGTTCGCTCCAACGGCCGCGCCCCATAAACCTTAACGGGTCATTGCCACGACGTCGTCGTCCAATCACATCCACGTATGTGCCAAGTAAGCGTCACATCTCTCTTTTACACCCACGTGTCAGTGACATGTCATCAAGACCACGACGACAACATCATTGTCGCGTCAGCAGTACACCACGCGCCACGGATGCGACACGTCATCGTCGTGCGTTACCACCTAGCCAACATGTCAACACCTGTGCCACGTCGCCGAAGCGTCCGAGTTTGGGCTTGGGCTTGCGGGCCGCAGGTGTGACCTTTGAGCCCACCTCCTTGGGCTCGTCACTTGGTTGACAAGTAAATAGTGGGAAATCATATGTAACGAGGAAAAAGTTGTTGTGGCTAACAAATGTGGGACACATAGTTCCCTCTTTATATACTTAACCCATTTATTCTATTTATTGGGTCGATTTTAATAATTAATTTCTCATTCACCCGACATCGGTTTTGAGCGAATCAATATTCGGTAAATTCCTCTCAAAACGTGAGTTTCGACAAACGACGATATCTCGATTTTAATAAAAAAAATAAATGAGATTTAAAATGGGTTAAATAACCCAATTGGGCCGTATGGCCCAAAATCCAGCACCTAACATATCGACGTATTATAAACCAACATTTTAATTTTTTTAGTGTCAAACATGCTATAAGAAACGATGTTGAATTGTAGGTTAACAGGTGGAAGATGATTCGGATTGCAATAGGTTTTCATTTTTTATTTCATTAAACAAAAAGATTTTCAGTTATTTTTAATATATATTAATTGATCAATTTATCATAATCATCCACCGCACCATATTCATCATTTCTTCTCCAACACTTCCTATCCTACATCACAATGATCCATCGCGCATGGACCCACTCATAAATGACACTATTGATTAAATATACATGGGACCTACTAACCACTCTATTACTTATGATACCCCAATACAATGAACACTCGAGAGACTTCTTTACTATTCTGTTGCTTATGTTGGCTTGCTTACAGCGGTTCCTTGCATTCTATATTTATAGAGTTTTAAATTCGCTTTTAGAAATGCTTTCTAGATCATACTTCACAAGTTGATGTATGTCGGTTGTACAGATGGTCGATTAAAATATTGATAGATAAGATACAACGTGCGATGATGTAGTCAATGAAGATGCAACGTGGGTTTCGGTGGACATAATTTTAAATCATACTTGAATATCTATTTGGTTATTAAGTAGGTGATAATTCTTCAATTCTCTCACAGCATGTCATTTTTTCTGTTTGTATTTTTTGCTTGAACCATTTTTAAACGTGTTTGAATTTTCTCCAAGTCATTGCTATCTTTCACACGTATCTTGGCATTTGCTTGAATTGGGGTTGATATTAACTTGCAGTCAATTATGCCAAATTTTCCAACTAGATCTTTAACACATTTTTTAACTGGAAAAATAATAAAAAATATCCTTTTCCTTTTAACTCGAGCACATATAATGTTTAAGTTCTCCAAGTTCTTTCATTTTTCTCATGGTTTGCTGACTCTGTTCTCCGTCTCCATTGACAATTATATCATCCAAATATACTAGCACACTAGATTTCCTTTTTGTGCTTTGACAAAGAGAGTTGAGTCTACTGGTGTCACTGAGTATCCGACTGAGGATCGAAATTGAACTAAGAATTTAGCAAACTTACCGTATCATGTTATTGGCGCTTGTTTTAATCCGTAACGTGCATTCTGAATTTGCACACGAGCTTGAATTTTCTTTACTTAGAACCCTACCGGTTGTACCATGTATATCTCTTTGTCGAGCTCTCCATGTAGGCAGTCTTCACGAACATTTGCATAACCTCTAGGACTTGCTTGCTGCTAATACGTTAGTATCGGGCAATTGTAATTTTTGCTAATGGACTAAATGTCTAGTCATAGTTTAGGCCATATTGTTATCGAGAATCCCCGTGCTACTAGACGAACCTTATATCTTTTGATTGATCCATCATGTACCTTTTCATTTATAGACCTATTTACAAGATATGTGTTTAACACTATCTGGTTTGGGTACTAAGTTCCACGTTACATTTTGTTTTAAAGCCCTAATTTTCTCATTATTGTTATTTTCCATTCATTATGTTTTACTGCAACTTCCAAAAGTTTTGGTTTTTTTATTGGCGTACATGTGATTCGCCTTCTTTGCCTGGATGATCTTCTTAGTTGTAGTGGATTTTGTGATACTTTGTCGTGTTCTTCCCCGATGCTTAGTCACATTAGCTTGACTTAGCCTCGTCACTTCTAGGGTTGTTTGGTGCACACCCGTTCGACAGAGGCTTTGAGTTGTTCCTAGAGTCTCTTCGTCCTCTTCTTGCTTTGTCATTGTTTGAATTTCATCAAAACGTACAATTTTGTCGAACCGTTATGCGGTTTCTTTTGAATCGGATAGCTATGATTTCTATGGTGACCACCACGATGATACTTTATCAAATATCACGTTGAGAGATATGTGACATTGACCGGTAATTGGATTGCAACATTACCATCCTTTCATTTGCCTATAACTTCCCAAAATATGCACTTGATTGCCTTCCAGTTAAATTTGTTTCATGAATGACTAGGAATGAAAACGTAGGAGACGCATCCGAACACTCCTAAAACGGCCAACAAATTCTATTTCCACAGCTTCACATATGGTAACATGAATCCTAGTTTTGTTTGTGTAACTTATTTATCACGTATACGCTGTCTTCATACATTCTGCCATGGACATCTTTGCATGGATCATGCTTCGACTTGTTTCAGCTAAATGTTGATTTTTTCATCTCTATCGCATCATTCTACTAAGGTTTGTTTGTATACGTTAGATGATGATGTATCTTCTGCTTCTTCAGAAATTGTGATAATTCCATTTAAGTGTATTCTCTTCTGTTATCCATGCGATGTATTGGATTTATCTCCAACTTTTCTTGCAACACTTTCTTTAAGTCTTAAAATATTTCTGATTTTTCTTTTATAAAGAAAATCCAAACATACATTAAGAAGCCGTTAATAAATGCCACCATATAGTACATACCGTTGATTGAAGGTTGTTTAATCGGCCCGAATACATCATAGTGAATTGTTTCCAATGGCTTCTTTGCTTTGTAGCTCGGGTCTTCAAATGGCAATTGATGTACATTCCATATTGCCAACTAGCACACTTTGTGCTGTCTTTTATCTCCAGTTGACGGAGACCTCTCAACATTGATTTCTCCGTTATCACTTTAAGCTTGTGATAGCTTATGCATATCAACCTTGCATGACACAACTCAACTGTGTCACTCTTTTGGGTCTTATCTACGTAAGTAGACTCATCTTAGCTTACGTAGATGGTCTCAAATTTTCGACCATTCGTGACCGATGTGCCGATAGTTTTTGATTTTGATACATGGACTTTATCTTGTCCGAAAAGAACATAATTTCCCCAAATTCTTAGTTGTTATACGAATATGAGACTTCTCATACTTGTAACGTGATAGACATCATGTATTTCAAATTGATCATGATGGATTCTTGGGGTGATGACCGTTTTGCCAATATGAGCAATATGCAACCTAGATTTTTTAGCAATGACCACCATCGTCCTCCCTTATACTCAGTTGTGTTCTGCAGCCTCTCCTTGTCTCCCATCATATGTTTGGAGCAGCGTAGCCTACGATCTAATCATATTCATAGTCTATTTGTCCATGAATGATGGCTTAATTGATCCTCGTCTTTACAAGCCTCATCAAATGTAATTGGAAATATTTCCTCGACTATCATATTGATCCCTCTAGGTCCCACTCTTCCGCTTTGTTGTTAGTCTCGTGGCTGCTGAAAATTACTATATTCCTTTCAATAGTCTTTTTCATATTCAAGCATTCCTTGCATAGTGATTTGGATTGTCACAAATGTAGTAGGAACCTTTTTTAATTCCATTGGGCTTTTGATTTTTCTTACAACGATCTTGTTGGAGTTTCCTTATTTCAGAAGTTATTTATTCCCTTTAAATAAACTCTTTACATCTCTTATTTTGTTAGTAAGGTCTCCCCTTATTTCTATAACTAAAAAAATCTTCACCATCATTCTTTAATGAGACCTTCGCCATTTGTCTGCTCATCGCTTCTTGGCGGCTTGTATATTTTCAACATTAGCCAAAGAAGATTGCTCTTTCCAACCTTGTATGGCGGATATAATTACTTTAAATTCATGTCTTATACCATGAACGATAATTCTTCTAATATTAGCTTCTGAAATTCATATATTTCACTACAAATGGATTGTAACTTGTTAATGTATTCACATACCAACATCTACCCTTGTATGAATGACAGAAGCATGTTTTCAAGAAGTTGAAGCTTGAACTCATTCTTCTTAAAAAAAAAACCTTTTCAGGGTGTCGCGTGCCTATTTTGGAGTGCTTGCATCCCGTATATACTCCAACAATTCTATTTTAAGCGTCTTCTTGAGTGCATACAAGGCATTTTCTGCCTTGATCTTCCATTTTCGTAATGCTTTGGCATCTTGTGTTTCTGTGGCCTAATCTCCACCAACTACTTCCCATATATCTTGCTAACAATGATACGACTCCATTAGGGCCTTCATGTATGTTCCAAAACTCCTAACGATCAACGATTTTGGTGATGGAGTGCATGATATTTATGAAGATACCTAAAGCGAGTGTGTGCGTGTGTGTGTACGTGTAATCGCTTAAGGCTTAGAGAAGATGAGGACTCAAATCTCATATTGACTCCATTTAGAAAAGCGTTGGGGTTTAGTATATATACCACATACTTTGTCATATTATACCATGGTCTTCGCAATAGTTATCGGGGCCAAGAGAGGGGAGGCTTGTTTTTAATTTTTTGGCGACTATCTTGAGAGTTCCATCACATAACATCGAGATCTCCAAAAGAATAAGCACATGCGCCTTCTTCTTCCTTGAATGGAAGTAAATGACTGCCAGCTGTGAAGATGTAATTCCCTGGATGATGGTATATCTCTTCACCGATGGTGACTGGCGTGACATGTTGACCTTCTTCATATTACTTTCCAATGCAATCTGAAGGTCTTCGATGGTGTGATATTTTATATGCCTCATCATGTGATGCTTTAGCGCATCGAACCCTGCCCGGTACTTAAAGTTCCTCAAGACCAAACTTTCTGTATAGCCTGAACAATTGGGTGACATCGTCTTGAGGTAAGGAGAAAAGGTTGGCTTCCGTCAACCGTTCTCGGGATCCGTGTACTCTCTCAATGAAGTAGATTGGACTTGGGAACCTTCCAACTGTATGTTCTACTTTCAGGAGAGTAAACATTAGGGTCTTCTCCTTATTTCTCCTTTTCATTTGCTCTTTAGTTAGCCCTTTTGAAGTTGTTAGCTGACAAAGCATGTAGAGTGCTCAAACCCCTATCTTGTTCCTTTTACATGCGTAAGACCCCTGATAGCTAGCTTGTCGACCCTACTAACTTTGTCATGATTTTTCCTGGTCTTTAGGTAGTAGTCCTCAAGGAAGGGAGCCGTGATTCTCTTATTCTCCCATGGAGTCTCAACAATCACCTTGTCGTTGGTGACTTTTGGTGGTCCGTCGACTCATAGATTTAGAAGTTCTGTGAGTTCAGGGATCTCACGTCTATAGTCTTCCCCTTCATAATCCTCGTTTGGTTCGATGAGGAAGATGTCCGTCGTTGCTCGTCGTAAAAAGAATATGACGTTCTCTAGGCGCTTACGGACAACTTCCTCAGTCTTCGATTCGGTCAAATTCCTCCTTCATTATATAATCGTCAACGTAGGGATGCTGGTTGAAATCGCAAGAGGTTGGTTATTCCGGAGTGGTTTGGACAATATTGGTTAGGGAGATAGAGTGGGTAGCGGATTGTGGTGGTGTGTTAGGTTAAGTGGCGGTTTGAGTGGTGGCGGATTGTGTTGGTGGTGGTTGTTTGGCTGAAGAGCGTTGTGGGTTAGAGGATGATGGTTGAGATGAAGATGATGAACCGCGGCCCCGACCTCTTCCTCCGCATCGACGACCTCCTCTTATGACTTACTGCCTCTTCTCCCCCTCAGGGCAATCATAATCGTCGGGGTCGTCATGGCTTCTCGTGGTACACGTCGAGGCATCACAGAAAGTCGTCGGGGTGGTGACTCGAGACGATCAACGAATCGCTTCAAGAGGCTTTGTTTTTCTGCGGTACGATTTTTTATGGATAGAAAACGAGTAATAAGGATGTTATGTAATTGGGTGATGGCCATTAATGTATGGATCAGGGTGAGGTTGTCGAGGTGAGGAAGGTGGCGGAGGTGGTGGAGGAGGAGTTTCTTCCGTCACGGGAGCATTTCCTTTGTCTAGAAGGGCGTTGTCGATCATCATCCGCACTTGACCAAGGATGTTTCTTTGAAGATCGGGGAAAATGCGTCGATGGCAGCCATGATGCTCTAGGAAAGGTTGTCCTTTGTAACGAACGGGGGAGAGAATCGACCGGAGCCACGGAAGCGTTCCGTTATCAATACATCGGAGTAAATTTCCAATGTGTGTCATGCACTTACTATGACAAGACTTCCAACTTTCCTTGTGACATTCTTGTGCGAAGCGTCACTATGGTTGTTGTTGCAGGTGCACTGAGACCTGTGGATATAATAACCGCTCTGGGGCTACTTAGGTTTCCCATTGACATCACACTCGAGACTAGCTCGAGTGGATGGCTCGTTACTGCTGTTATGATCAATGTTGCAGCGGGTGAACTTCCTTCCAATCCTTAAAGCACGTCTCTAATGGATGTGTCTATGGATGTTTTGTATAGGTCACGAAGACCTAGAGAAAGGTGTATGTGTCCTAAATGGTGGAAAAAATACACGCATTGTTGACAAAAGACTTATTGTGGTCAAGAAACGGCTAGTGGTCAGGGACTTTGAACCACCTATTTCAATACCGCCCGCCTCCGAGTGAGACGGGGATAGCAGATGTAGGTCCATTGTGTGGTTATTGAAACATCTTTCTGTTGGGAGACAGATGAGTGGCTAATGACTAGTGCATTCACCGGTGGACCAGATGTGGCGTCTTCTACTCGGGAGTCAAACACACCGACTCATATACCTAAGGGTTCAGTCCAGATTATATCTGACGTGAAGGGGATAGCAACAGATGGCTCGTCGACGGCATCAGTTGGATCATTGAACTACTTTCGGCGGACCTCACGTCGGGTGCCGGAGACGTCGTAGGTGCGACGTTTCTCATTTTCCCATTGTGTGTTCAAACGACTCTATGGGCATTGGACTAACATGACCCTCACTTTCACTCGGGATTGCTTCAGGGGGTTCAGCTGGGTCGAGCTGAACAGTGGAAGCCTAGACGCGTCGATAGGTGATCACCGCAACATCTGTTTGGATGGCGAGGTGGAGGAGAGCTTTTGGGATCATCATATGTGTCATTTGTGGTCCTCAAGGATTTTTCTTGGCCTTTAGAAGTATTTTAGCTTGGAGTGTCGTAGCTTTGTGCGTTCGGACGCCTCGGGATCTCCATTGTTTTCATGAAATATCTAATGATGAGTGGAAACCAATGAATGTACGGAACGACCTTGGGTTTCTTTGGATTATCATTTGTGTTGAGCTGCTCCACTAGGTCGTTCCAGATTAGTTGGGCGACATCGTGATCCTTGTTGAACACGATGTCGTGGAAGAGCCGGATAATGTTAACGCTCCCGCAGTAAAGAAGGGCGTGCTTGGGGATAAGCATTTGTTGACTAGTCCAAAAAGCGTCTTTCATGGGTGCGGGATCCTACCAATTTGAAAAGCGGATAGCTGCGGTAGCGGGAGCCTGTACCCCATTTGTTGTAGATCTTGGAGTAATTGTGCGTCCGTGGAAAACGGCTCTTATTTGGGGCGTAGGGGCAACTGCAGCACTTTCAGTAAAACGGTCTTGTTAGACGTTCGTCGTGTATGGTAGCCTCGAAGATGGTTCATTTTGACTTTGGTAATCTTCCTCATTGTGCTCCCGAATTGTTGTAAGTACTCTTCTGGCACCTTTGTAGTTAGAGGGAAGGCAGTCCGAAGCGGGTGCCCTCGGAGAGTAGAGACAATGATTTCTTGCGGACATCTGAAGGTAGTGAGGTCCAGCTCGAAATTGCTTTCCTTTATTTGCACCCATTGATCTCGAGGGTTTTGAAGTTGATGTCCTTAATCTGAAATTTTTGGACATAGAGAAAGTGATTAGCTCAAATAATAATGTCTATGTCCGATTTGAGTTAAGTGTTGTAGGACTTATCGAAGAATGCATTTTCTAAAAGGTGTAAGAATTAGCTAAGTCCCACGTTTCAGCATTTTTTATTCATGACGTTGGTATGGATACGCTTTAGGGTGTTTTTTATATGGATACGGTTCGCGAAATTAAGTTATCGGAAAATGTTATCGCTAAGTGTTAGTTTTCGGTATCATGACTTTGCGAAGTTTAGTTTGGGAAGTAAAATTATCGAAAAATGAGTTTGCCAAAAACGTCTAAGTGTATGTTTGCAAAATGAGGTTTTCGATATAAGTTCTGAAAGTGTAGTTATCAAAAAGTGAGAACAATTTTTTGATAGATGTTATAGCTTGCGAAGTGTGTTTATCGAAAAAGAATGTTAAGTGAGGGTTCGGGAGCGAGTGTTTTCAATAATAACATGTTATTTATGATAGTCGAGTTTTTTATATGATGGGTTTTCGATACGTGCTAGGTATTGCTTTTCGATAATGTGTATCGAAAAATTGAGTATTTGGGAAACACAATTTTCTATACGGGCTTTTCAGTGTGAGGTTTTCGATATATAATGGGTTTACAATTGGTTTTCGATCGAGGAATTTTCGATACGAATATCGAAAATGTAGGTTTTCGGCAAACATTGTTTGGAAAACGAAAACTATTCGGTACGCATAGGTTTCGATATCGTAGATTTCGACACGAAAACGTTTTGGTAAAACCACTTTTTGATACATTGGGTTTTTGATACGCAACTATTTGGTATCATCTCAAAAACCTAAATTGCGATTTTAACTTCAAAATTTATCGAAAAACTTGAAAAATTATTGAAAATCCTAGAGCCTAAACTAGACCGAAAAACATCAGTAAAGACTCGATTGACCTCAAAATCATTCACAGTTACGAATCGATATTGTTTTGCGAAAATCGACTTAATATATCGGAAATTTTTAAAATCGAGTTGCGTCGGAAATTATTGTATGCGAAAACATCAACTAATTTCGAAATTTGACCGTTTATACCTTCGATCGGTTGATTTTCGGAGGATTTGTAAGCGTTTTTAAAATATTTTTCGGCACTCCAGGGTTTTTCGCGAAGAGAAAGAGAGAGAGGGGTTTTCGATATGTTTTTCGATAAACTGTGTTGCGAGAACTGTTTTAAAAAAGTAAGTATTAATCGAAAACTTTTGGGTATAAAGTGAGGAGTAAAGAAAAAAATATTGATATTAAATATTAATTACTTATTTAAACTCTCTACTCCCCCTCAAAAAATTGATAAGTGCTTCCCCTCAAACATATAAAAATTGCTCCCCTCGATTTATGCACACTTAAAGAAAACTCATAATATAAAGATTTGTGAGACACAATCGATCAAGAGTCAGGTTCAGCATGCCTAACTTACAGAAAATAAAATGAAAGTGTTTTTTATCCAAAGCATTGGAAATAAGTCGGCAAGCTGTAATTCAGTGCATATGAAATACATCTCGATTGTGCCTTTTCCCACGTGATCTTTTATAAAATAATACCTAAGGTCTATGTGTTTCGTGCGTCAATAATGTACAAGAATACAAGTAATTGGCATGACACTCCTAGAGTCACTATATATGGGTACGTTATCTAAAGCAAACCAATAATCACACAGTTGCGTTCGCATCCAAAGGATTTGAGAGCAACATCTGACAACAGCAACATATTCTGCCTCGGCAGTGGAGGTGCTTTTCCTGTCCATTCTACACCCTGCGTAATCTGCGTCAGTGTAACCAACTAAATTGAAACAAGAAGTTTTAGGATACCATCATCCGAGATTTTGCATCCGTTTGAGATATCTCATGATTCTTTTCACGGCTACCATGTGTGACTCCTTTGGAGGGTTTGGAATCGGGCACACAAGCATGTGGAAAACATGATGTCGGGCATACCTGAAGTGGCATAAAAAAGCGAACCGATGATTCCTCTGTAAGGGGTTGTATTGACTAGCTTCCCAAAGGGTTCGAAGTCAAGCTTACAGGTAGTCGAATATCAGTGTACTCATCGGCGTGCTATTCTCCGTGTTGTAGTTCTTCAAGATGACGTGTATATACTTCGATTGACTTATGAAGATTCCCTTCGAAAGTTGTTTGACTTGTAATCCGGTGAAGAAACTAAGCTCCAATAGTACCATTTTGAACTTTTGTCATCATAAGATCCCCGAACTTCTTGCACAACTTGGGATTGGTAGACCTGAAGATTATATCATCGACGTATATCTGAATCAACAGTATGTCTTGTGCACACCTTTTGATGAAGAGAGTGGTGACTATTTTCCGTTTCATGAAGCGAGACTTGCGTAGAAACTCTGAGAGGACATCATACCAAACTCGAGGTGTTTGTTTTAGTCCATAGAGAGAATTGTCTAAGCGATAGACGTAGTCAGGGTGAAAGTCACTCATGAATCCTTCAGGCTGAGCCACAAAAGCTTCTTCTTTTAAAATGCCACTGAGGAAGGAAGTTCTAACTTCCATTTGGTAGATCTTGAAGTTTCTAAGCTAACATTTATGATTATTATCCAACATAGCTTCTAAGTCTTTTATAGTCTTTTCATGATCTATGGAGGTGTTTTGTGTTTTGTTAGGTCATGATTCATCAATCAACAAGCAATGTAAGCACGAATTCTCGGTATTCGAGTAAGAAATCTTACGATATACGTTCGGTCGAATATCCGCGTTGAAGATCTTGAGAGGTTGTTAGCTTTTTTCGAGTTTCTCGAGCGTGATCTCTCGTTTAAAATATGATTTCAAAGCTTATGATTTTCTGAATAATAAAACTCTTTTTAACTTTGATAGTGTACATCATATTTATACTTATATTTAAGGTATAATTACTCTTAAGTCCTACACTATCAGAACTTCTAATTACGTCCCTAATTACAAGGATAATGAAATAATAAATCACAATTCTAATATACTCTTCAATCTCCCCCTTTGTGTTTGTCATCGTTTCAGCTCCTTTTATCCTTGTCGGGCGTAAAAAGACATCCTCAATCCCAATGCTGTCTCGTAGCGTCGAACAACATTCCTCAACTCCAATCTCTCCTTTATGGCATCTAGAAGCTCGTTCAGGAGTGGGGCCTCTTCTTCACAAAGATCTTCGAAGATTGTCTCTTTGGTGATCTCTCCCAATCTCCTCTGAATGTTCTTCCTTATAAACTTAAGCGTCCCGTCGCAGAACTTATGGACCTCTGTCTTCATCATAGCGCTTGTCTTTCCAATGACTAGATTTAGATAGGTTATGGCGAGGCCAGAGGTCTTGAAAATGTAGTTCTCGGGAAAGTTGTTGAGTGGGAAGCCCTTCATGAGCGGAGTTCCATGTTGACCTTCTTCATGTTGTTCTCTATTGCAATTTGAAGGTCGTGTGCGGTGTGATATTTGATATGCCGCACCATGAATCTTTTTAGCCCCTCGAGTCCTTCAGTCTTGATATATCCAGGATGTGTCTTGTATTTTCTCTTGTACATTTGATATAATTGGTAGACTTCATCCGGTGGAACGAATGAGAGATAGCTTTCATCTATCTCTTCTCGAGTGCAGTTGTTGTCCGCTCGCTCAATTATGTAGATAGGAGTTGGATATCTTCCAATCGTATGAGAGACTCCGACGAGTTGGAGAATCGGTGGCTTGTTCTTGAAGTTTTCCTTCAGTTGATCAGCTGGAATGCCACTACGATCGGGTCCGAGATAGTTGAGCATGAAGATATGCTCCATTTTCTTCCTATCTTCCCAATGTGAGATGCCCCTCAAATTGAGTTCGTTGAGCTCTGGTAGTTCTCGCCTTCTTGAAGTTCTTCTTCTTCAAGCAGTACCAAGTCCACTGAAGCTTGTTGTAGAAAGTATCTGACATTGGAGAGTCGAGCTTGAGCAGCTTCCTCTGGTTCCCATTTAGTCGTCCACTTCTCGTTTAGGATGTAGTCATCTACGGTGGATCGTAAGCAACTGCTTCTTGATGAACTTGGGGGAGGTTTGAGGTTGGGATCGGATTTGGATTTGTAGGAGAGACGGTTAGTGTTTGGGATATGGTGGGAGGTGTGGTTATTTGTTGGCGGGTTTGAGATTGTGTGGTTGGTGGGTGTAAGGACGATCCTCCAGCTTCGTGAGTCTTTGACTGACTCAATCCACCACCGCTCCTTGTTGTTCGTTGCCGTTTTTCCCCCTCATGACGATCCGGATCATCGGGATCGTCATGTCTACGTTTGGTGCGGGAGCTTTCTTCACAGCACGTTGTTTGTGCTGGCGGCTCTAGTTCATCTATTAATCTTGTAGAGACTTTCTTCTGCGGGAGTTCTTGTCTCTAGTGCGAGAAGACGTGAGATGAGGTTATCATGAAGCTGAGTGATCGGGATGGTGTATGGGTTGATAAGTGAGGGTGAGGGAGTTGGGGTGGTAATGATTGGTTGTAGTGGGGTGTGTAGAGTGGTGGTAGGAAGTGGTGAGGAGACGGGTGTGGTTTGTGTATCGGTGGGAGCAGCTTCTGAGACTGATGTTTTCCCGGTGTCTCTTCGGGAAGTCTCGAGAGCATGGAGCATTCGGTCCATCAGACAGTCTTCTAGTGAAGATAGGGCTGAGGAGAGTGCTTCTTGTAGCTATGTTCCGTCACGAACATCGGTGGATTGGGGCCAGGGAGGCGCTCTACTGTCACAACATCGGAGTAGATTTCCGATGTGCCGCCTATAGTAGGTCTTGAGGGTCCGGTACGTCGAAGGACATCCGTTATCAACCCCGAAGTCACCACTTCAGAGGGTTGGCCTATTGTTGGCTCCGAAGATATCGGGGGTCCAATAGGGCTTCCACCCAATCCTTGAGATGATACGATAGGTATCACCTCTATGGGTGTTGAGACAGATTCAATTTGAATATGTTCAGTTGGCTACACACTCGGTGATGGAAGTGTTGGCTCCGAAGCTTGTATGGTTGAAGACGCTGCAGATGGGGCCGAGAGTTGTTGTCGGCGTGGGCCCCTTCGTTGGAGTCTGTGTGCTTCATCGGAGTCGGTTGCCTCAGGAGAGATATCTTGTGGGACACCTTCGGGTTCCAGCTCCTGAGGTGTGACTTCGGGCTCTGTTGATGTCACCAATTGTTCCCTTTGAGAAGGTGCCGGGGCTGGATCCATGGCACGTACCATCGCCTCCGTGATGGAGTTGTTCTGGCAGTAATCTTGGTAGGCCTCTTCAGTTGGATCAGCTAAACGGAGCAACTCCAATGGGATCAGCATTGATTGGAGTGCAAGATCGGCGGCATTCGGTTTGTGGAAGAATCGATGGCGTGGCGGAGTGTAGTCCGCAATTGGTGGTAGTTTCTGGATCTCTAGATGGACTTCCATGAAATGCGAGATCATTACCGGGAACCACCGGACATATGGAAGAGATCTAGCCTTCGACTTTGTCTCCCTCTGACGCATCTGGTCGGCGAGATCGTTCTAGATCAGCTGGGCCACGTCATATCTTTTGGAGAAGACCACTCCGTAAAAAATGCGAAGAATGTTTCCATTCGCCTTGTCGAAGCCGGAGTGTTTTGGGGAGAGGCATTTGTTGATGATGTCGAACAGTGTCTTCCACGGATGAGGAATCCCGCTATTTTGAAAGTTGGCCAGTTTAGTTAGCGGCGGTTGGTATCCAATCCGGAGCATGTCTTCCACGATCTCCGCATCCGTTGGTAGTCGGTCATATTCATCGTAGTGCGGGAGATCGAGCACCATGGCCATTAGATTTTTCGTCAGGGCGATGTGTCTTGTATTGAGCTTTGTCATATAATCCACGTTGTTGCCGTTGACGAAACTCTACATGCATCCCCAGAATTGCTGGAGATAGACCATTGGTACGGTGGCCGTCATGGTCAGAGCTGGCCATAAAGGGTGTCTTTTGAGGATGGATATTATGACGTCATCCGGACACCGAAACGTTGTTAAATCCAGTTAGAAGTTGTTGTCTTGGACTGTCATATAACTTCCAGAGGAGTAAATATGAGGGTAGTTGGGAGTTGCCATATCTGCAAAAATAATATTAGGTTCATTAGTCGATAAAGTTTCATGAATTAATGAATTTGATTAAGAATGAATGTAGAGTAGAATTTTATATTTAAAGACTTATCGCGGAAGACTTAGTGAAAATTTCAAAAATTTATAGAATTAACTAAGTCTTAGAAGCAAGTTTTTATTCAAGTAACAATTTATTCGATTATTAACATTTGCGATCGAAAATTTTTTTGAAGTCTTGAAAAATTTTCTAAGTCTTTTGCAGCGTGTTTTTATTCGAGAAAAGGTTTATTCGATTGATAAGTTTTGCGATCGAATAAAAATGTGTCGAATAACTAAAGTTTTCGCTCATGACTTTTACGATCGAATAAAAGAATATCGAAACCTTAAAGTTTTCGCCGCTGACTTTGCGATCGAATAAAATAAAATCGAAAAAATAAGTTTTTCGCCGCGTAGTTTTGCGATCGAATAAAAATATGTCAAAAACAAAATGTTTCGACGCTGAGTTTTGCGATCGTATAATATTTTAACGAAAACTAAAGTTCTTCGATGACACTGTTTGCGACACAAACTTTTTCGATCGAAAATTTTCAAATCAAACAGTAAATACGTAAAACATAATCTTCGGTTTCTGGGCAAATCATAGGTTTATCTGGGTTCGAAATGTTCAGAGAACAGTGGCGAATCCGAAAATCATGATTTTAACCCAAAAGATTGACTTTAAACACTTTGATTTGAGGCTCGAAAAATCAGTTTTCGTCGAAAAAATAAACAAGAACTTTCTTCAAATATTTTTCTTGAAAATGCTTGATAATCGGATGTTTTTTAACAGAAAATGAATCGGAACACGTTTCTACCTTCGAAATCCGCACGTTTAATCTAAAAATTCTGAGAAATGAGGAATTCGGATTGAAATGCCGAAGTCGGTTCGAAGATGTTCTTAGAAGATGAAAAGTTTTTCGATTGGGAATTTGTAGCGTGTGAGAGAGTTTTTCGATTGATAAAATGATATTAATACTTTACGATCGGGTAAAGTAAAAATTCTTTTGCGCCGTAAAAATAAATTCTCGGGCTTTAGATAAAATCAGGTCGGAAATAAAATTTACGAATTAACCCAAAAATAATTTGTATAATACTCCCTGTATTTCTGAAAGAGATGAATTTATCTCCTGATGTTGATGAAATTCAACATTTGACTCCTTGGATGAGCTTTAAATTTTCTGCGAGGCTTAAAAAATTGTTAGAATTCAAGTTTCTACGAATGTAGAAGATAATAACAAATTCTCATATAAAAACTCCCCATCAACAATTGCATGAATAAACTTTTCAGTACCTACACATATTTTCGGTACATATGAAAATTTCCGATTTAAGTACAATTAACGCATTCTAAGCAATTCAGCATAGTTTATGAAAATGTTGCGTTTTTCAAGAATAATTTTGCATTTTATCAAGTCTGAACCAATGCATGTATTAATGCATTTAAAATGTGCGAAAAGAAAAAAATATTTTTGTTTCCGGGTCAGATTTCTTTATTTTAATATTATCACACAAAATTTTCCAAGACATATATATAACATTAATTTTCCATAAAATCAGGTAACTAAACTAGTATTCTAAGAGCATAGTATGAATCACTTCGACAACTCTCGCAAGTTTCGCTCATATCACTCAATTTATTTTTATCGAGGAGATTTTTAGTAGATATATCACTCTTATGATCACAACAAAATTATATCAATTAATATGTTATCGTAGTATTTTTAATCAACTTGCCAAGTAAGAGTTCGTCATTTTGAATCAAATGGACTTTTAAGGGATTATTTTTAGGCTCTGACTAAGGGGTAGAAATTTTGGGTTAGTGAGCTTAAAAATTCTTCTCTTCCAGGGGCCCTTTTTATGAGATTTGATTCTGAGCCTTTGCTTTTCCTTTCTGTAGTAATTTCTTTTCAGGGCATTGAGAGATAAGATCTTCGTTGATTTTGGGTCGAGATTGTGTTCCTTTAGAAAGTTTCACAGTTATGGAGTTCGAACCCAAGACTGTGCTTCTCTTCTCGTTTTCTCTACATAAGATCTAGATTATCATTGGAGAAGTTCACTTCGAGGTGCTTCACTTCTAGGAGTATACGAGATTATCTAAGAGAAGTTCACAGTGAGATCAGTGTTTCTCTTCTATAATGATGTACAAATGCGTAATGTGCATCACTTTAGCTCTCCCCCTCTTTTTCTTGATTGAGTAACCCCGAATCATTTGAATAATGTTGAAGGCATAACCGGGTATTTGATAAAGAAAAAGAATGTCAGAGAAGGCTCAAAGGGGATCTCTAGAGAAAAAATAAAGGATTTCTAATTTAGGCCAAGTGAGGAATTTCCTAGTATGCCCTTATCATTTTCATGACAAACTAAACACAAAAGCGAGATGAAGCTACGAAGAACAAACCAAAAAAATAGTCATTTGAAGTGTGACACTAAAAAAAATGAGGTTTAAATTCTCACATGTATGATGTGGCTTTGTGTCTAGTGAATCATACAAACTTCTTTTGAGTAAAAGAATGTACCATGAATTTTTAGACAAAGAACTTAATCATATATTTCGAAGAAATATTTTTGTGAGTAATTTCAAAAATGGTCAAAATAATCGTCATCCCCCATTTTTTATTTATACTAATTATATATATGTATTATTATATATATTTATTTTATGTAAAAATAAAATATATTTTATATATATTTATTTATTATTATTTTTTTTATTTTTTTATTTTTAATTTTATTTTAGAAAAAAATCTTAAAAGATAGAGTCACGCAAAGAAATCAAGAATTAGTAAGAAGCACATAAAATATCAAATTGAAGCATAGTAGAGCATGTAAAGCACATTTCAAGTAAAAGTGAGATTCAACATGCCTAGGTTAGCAATAAGGAATTGAAATCGTTTTTCTTCCAATGCCTTAGTGAATAAGTCGGCAAGTTGAAGCTCCGTTTTAACAAAATACATATCTATCGTGCCTTTTTCTACATGATCTTTTATAAAATGATATCGTATGTCTATGTGTTTTGTGCGTAAATGATGAACAGGATTGCAAGTAATGGCTATAACACTTTGAGAATCACTATAAATGGGAATGTTGTTGAAATCAAACCCGTAATCGCGTAGTTGTGTCTGCATCCATAGAATTTGCGAGCAACAGCTCGCAGCCGCAACGTATTCCGCCTCGGCCGTCGATGTTGACACACAATTTTGTTTCTTTGAAGACCAGCAGACCAACTTTTCGCCTAAAAATTGTGCTCCGCCAGACGTGCTTTTTCTGTCCATTCGACAACCTGCATAGTCAGCATCAGTATAGCCAATAAGTCTAAAGTCAGTATTTTTAGGATACCAAAGCCCTAAGTTTGGAGTTCCTTTGAGATATCGTAGAATCCTGTTCACGGCATTCATGTGGGACTCCTTTGGGTCGGCTTGAAAGCGGGCGCATAGACAAGTTGCAAACATAATGTCGGGTCGAATGGATGTCAAGTAGAGAAGAGATCCGATAATGGTCCGATCGGTGGTGATGTTGACAGCCTTTCCAGACGGATCAGCATCCAGTTTGCAATTAGTAGATATAGGAGTGTTCATCGGTGTGCTCTTGTCTTGATTAAATCTCTTCAGAATATCTCCGATATATTTGGTCTGACTGATGAAGATTCCATCATCGAGTTGCTTGACTTGTAATCCAAGAAAGAATTGTAGTTCTCCCATTAAGCTCGTCTCGAATTTGGTCTTCATGAGATTACCAAATTTCTAACAGAGACGTTCATTCGTCGATCCGAAAATGATGTCGTCAACGTAAACTTGAACGATCATAAGGTCTTTGCCTTGTCTTTTCATGAAGAGAGTCGTATCGATTGTTCCTCTGATGAAGTTGGATTTGACCAAAAATTCGCTCAGAACATCATACCAAGCACGAGGGGCTTGTTTTAGTCCATAGAGAGCTTTGTCCAATCGATAGACATGATCAGGATGGTTCTCGTGTATGAATCCTTCGGGTTGAGCGACGCAGACTTCTTCTTTTAAGATGCTGTTGAGAAATGCAGATTTGACGTCCATTTGATAGACTTTGAAGTCTTTGTGAGCCGCGTATGCTAGAAATAAGCGAATAGCTTCAATACGTGCAACCGGAGCATATGTCTCGTCATAATCAATTCGTTCTTGTTGATTGTATCCGTTAGCAACGAGTCGTGCTTTATTCCTGATTACTTCATCGTTCTCATTTTTCTTGTTCTTGAAAACCCATTTTGTTCCAATTATGGTTTAGCCTTGTGGTCGAGGAACCAATGTCCAAACTTGTAGAGGCACGAACTGGTTGAGTTCATCTTGCATCGCAATTACCCAATCCGGGTCTTTAAGAGCTTCGGCTACCTTAGTTGGTTCGTTTTGGCTTAGAAAGCATGTGAATAAACCGCTTTGTGTAGACGTTCTAGTACGTACACCACTTGAAGGATCACCAATAATCTGATCAGTAGGGTGAGCTCGAGTCCAATTGCGTTCGTGAGGAATAACTGAAGTAGATTCATCATTGGATTGGAGATCGAGATATCCTGATTTAATGGGTTGATCATTCAGAGCAGAGTCGATAGGAATTTCCTCATTTGTATTTGTATGAACTGCAGTACTAGACGAAGATTCTGAATAAGTAGATTCTCCAACATTTGTCGGATTTTGAAGAAGATGAGTCTCATTATTAATTTCTTCCATTGAGGGAGATGGGGCACTGCTTGGTGTTGAGTGAGACGAAGCAGGCATTTGAGACTTGTTCGGATAAAAGTGTTCGAATAGAGAATCTAATCTTCATGGTCAGCAGGAATTGCTTCATTTGATGTTTATGTAGGCGTTGCCGAGAGTTGTTGACCTTATGCCAACATGCCAGTAAGCTCGGCTTCTGAACTGTTTGTTCAGAAGCCAATTCTGTCATTTCTTGAAAGGTGACGTTGTAGCTTTCAAGAATTCTACGAGAAGACTTGAGGTAGACGCGATATGATTTTGAAGTAGAGGAATATCCGACAAAAATGGCTTCAAAGGCTTTAGGATCGAACTTGCTTCGATGATCCCGATCGTTGGCCACAAAACACTTGCAACCAAATACTTTGAATAATGAGATATTCGGGATTCTTTGATTAATTTACTCATATGGCGTCTTCTCAAAGTGTTTGTGAATAATTGTCATGTTTTGAGTAAAACATGTTGTACTCACTGCTTCAGCCCATAGAAAGTGAGGAAGACCGGAGTATATAAGCATAGTTCTTGCAGCTTCAACTAGAGTCCGGTTCTTTCTTTCTACGACACCATTTTGTTGTGGCGTTTTTGCGGCTGAGAATTGTTGAATTATTCCAAGTGATTGATAAAAGTTGTTGAGACGCTGATTCTTGAATTCTGTCCCATTGTCCGTTCTGATTACTTGGATTTTCTTTTGCAGGAGATTCTGAGTTGTATTCACAAAGCTTATTATCAAGTCTCCAGTCTCATCCTTAGTTCGGAGATATCTTGTCCATGTGTAGCGAGAATAATCGTCGACAATTACTAACACGTATTTACGACCGTTGATGCTTTGTGTACGCATTGGTCCGCAAAGATCCATGTGAAGTAATTCTAAGGGTCGAGATGTAGAAGCAACTTGCTTGACTTTGGGTGATGCTCGCTTCATTTTTCCCATTTGACAAGCCGAACAGTGATGCTCTTGGTTAGATGAAATTGTTGGTAGACCGTTGACCAACTTTTTAACACTGAGTTTGTGAAGAGCTTTTAAATTGAGATGAGACACACGTTGATGCCATAAGCTGTTCCTCTTGATTGTTGTCTGAGAGATGAGGCATACAGCTGTCGAAGGTCGAACTGATGTCAGATTGATTGTGTATAGGTTAGATCTTCGTGATCCCTTGAGAAGTTCTTGATTCTGACGATTCAAAACTCTGCACTGTTCAACTAGAAATACTACTTGAAATCCTTTGTCACAGAATTGGCCTATGCTGAACAGATTGTGCTGGAGACTTGGACGTAAAAGACATCTTTAATCGTCAAATTTGGCAGTAAAATGTCTCCAAATCCGATTATGGGAGCTGAGTCATTGTTGCCAAATCGGACTTTGCCATTGTAACGATCTTTGTAGTTGCCCAACAGTTCTTGTTTTCCCGTCATGTGTGTGGAGATACCAGAATCTAAATACCACACATGATTGATCTGCATAGAAAGAAATTAGGGTGTTTAGCTGAATGATTGTTTTCCCGTCGGAGTTGTCTTATTGTTGGAGAAAATCTTTTCTCTGGCTAGTCTCCTAAGGTGTTTAGCTGAATGTACGTGTACTGGATACCTTAGGTGAGAACAAGAATGTATGGAGCTATAAGCTTTCTTAATTAGTTGGATCTTGTTTCTGACGAGACTTAAGACTTGCATTTGTTTTAGAATGATGAGTGTTTTTAGAAGTAGAGCCACTTTCAAAGTTCGTGCTTTCAAAAATAATAGGCTTTAACGCATAATTTGAAGTAACAATACTAGAAATGGCTGTCTTCGTACGAGTGTCCACAGTTTTTGACATAGAAGAAATAGATAACAAATCAGTTTTCTTCTGAAAATTTATTCTAGGCACTATTTCCTTAGCATGCTTCACCTCTTTTACTACTCTACCTGTGGATGGAGTTGAAAAAGAGTTAGTAAAAATCTTCTTCCTTTTTGAAGCATTTAAGGATTTCGTTTCTTTTTACAATTTCTAAAGAAGATTTATCTTCTTTTGAAATATTTTGAAAAATAATAGGAGAGATTTACTTAGTTTTAATCTTGTCCTTCATTAAAGATTTTTCTTTCAAAATAATATCAGAACAAGTTTTTAAAATAAAGGAAGTTTTGAGATTGGAAATCTCCAATATAAGTTCGTTCTTCTCAGCTTTGAAATTCTTTCTTTCTGTTTCCAAGGAATCGTTTAAATCCGCTATTTTTCTAATAATAGCTGAAATATAACAGAAATTAGAATTTTGAGAATGATCATTATTTTCTTCCTTATTTTTAGAAAAATCTTCTAGGGTATATAATGAAGTATAATCACTAGACAAGTTGAGATCTCTTGTCTTGTAACTATTATTCAAGTCGGTGTAGTCAAAAGGAATGTTAGTCCTATCAGTGGCTTGTCGTTTAGATTCTTCTAAAGCAGTTATTTCGGAAGAATTAGTAAATGCCATTAAAGAAGTTAATCCTAATCCCATATACTTGATATCGTATAATTGTATAACATTGACCTTTTTCAAGTTACAGGGATTGTTAAAACCTAAGTCCTATTTAGAATTATAAAATTCTGTATCAAGAGGTTGATTTAGAAAGATAGTTTGATCTGTTTGACCCCTTTTTATTAGAAGATCATCTAACGTTTTAATCCTTGAATAAAGTTTCATACGTTCGTCAGAAATTTCTTTGAAATTATTTTTAGAAATTCTAAGTCTCTCTGACAATCGATAAGAATCGTATTAAGATCATTAATTTTTGTCTCAGAGGTAGCTATGGTTAATTCATGACTAGAGATTTTTTCCTTGGCGTTAGATAAGAGAATTTCGAGATGAATTTTCTTATCTAATTCTTTTGGAAATTGCTTTCGCTAAGAGCTAGTTTCTCTTCTAATTCCTTTGTTTGTTTCCGCTCAATTTTCATGTTAGTATACTTAAGCTGTAACGATTCTAACATGTTTGATAATGTGGAATTAGACAATTGTAGATCTTGTGACGAAGAGGATGCTTTGTCGTCGTCGTCAGGCCTCCTGGATGGGACATCATTTGAAGCGTCGTCGAGGTATGCCATCATAAGTGCAAGATTTTCGTCTTCAGAATCTGTGGTATCTTCCAGCCAATGCTCTTGTTCTGCCATCAGTGCTACTCCGACTCTTTCTGTTTAGTGAGTTGGAATTTTTTGGAGTAGTAGTTGGCATCCTTTTTCTTGGGTAGTTTGCATTCTATGGAGAAGTGTCCTACCTTTCTACAATTATAGCATTTTTGTGGTTCTTTGACACTTTTAGATTCTGAGGACTCGGCCGGTCTTTCCCTTTGCTTGGAGCTAAATGTCCGAAGTCTATTGGCCGAAGACGAGGATTTCTTTTTGTTAAAGTCATTTTAGAAATGAGAGCTAACTGTTTCTTGAACTCCTTCATATCAGGTTCGGAATCCGCGTCAGATTCTTCTTCACCTTCTGAAGAACTTGGCAGCTTGATACTTTTATCCTTTCGAGATCGACTTTGCTTTCTTTCAGAGATAAGTGCTATAGAGTCGTCGATCTGTTTGTCCTTTAGTTCTTTTTGGATCTCACTTATATCTTCTTCATGTTGGGCGAGATTATCAAAGACGGCGTGGATATCCATTTCGTCCAAATCCTTATTTTTTCGGATTTGAATGGATATTTTCTTCCACTCCAGTTGAAGAGAAGAAAGAAATCTGATGTTGACCTCCATGTTGGTGTTGAATATATCTATCTTCCTCATTTCATTGAGAAGAGTTAGATATCTTTGATAGAGTTCATAAACTGATTCCTCCGTCTTGGCTTTGAAAGAGTCATAAGCCGTTAGGATATTTGCTTTCTTTGCTTTGACTCCAACTTCAGTTCGTTGCATCATCTTGTGGAGCTCGTCCCACATGGCTTTTGCACTCGATAGACTATCTATTTGCATATAGATGTCATTCGGTATTCTATACATTAGAAAAGTCTTGGCTCCCAAGTATGCTTTGGCTCTTAAACGCTTCCCCTCGGTATATTCACCAGGAACTTTAAGTCTTCTGGTTGCAGGAATAGGAGGATTGTTTGTGGCATCGCCTTCTTGGATGAGCCACAATTGAGATGGACCTTCTTGAAGTGACGCGATCAAATTTGAGGCTTGATCCTTCGTTTCCAAGAAGTTCAAGAACCAGCTTCTCCATACCGTATATTCGCCTCTTCGAAGAATTGGAGGGCATTTCCAAGTGAGTAAGCATCCATTTTTGTTGATTGATAGGATCTTCGTGAAGGTTTGGAATAGTAATGAAAAATGCTTCACAAGTGACAAACTTAGTTAGAAATATTTGATTCGTACTAAAACAATTTCCTTTTTGAACCTATGATCCGGTCGTGAAAGAGAAATTGTTATGTTTTTTAAAATATTTGGTAATTAAAAATTGATACTTCAAGATTCGTTAAAGAAAATTATTCATCGAAAATATTGAGTATCAAAATTGATAGTTCGGAGACAAATATTTTTTGTAAGTTTTGAAGTTCACAATTTTTGATTTCTTTTAAATGATGTGGTCGAAATGTTTTTCGAGCAGTAAAGTTTTTCGATTTAAAAATATTAAGCTTTTTAATCGAAAGAGTTTTTCGAACGTTTAAGGATTTAGTTATAGGTTTATCGAAAAATATTTTTCAGAAAAAAATGTTGAAAAGATGATCTTATTGAAAAATATTTTGTCGAAAAACTATGTTGATCACAAACACTCTTATCGAATAACTTGTGATCGAAAAATTACTAGTGATCGAAAAACTTTGTTTTTAGTTTGACTCAAATTGTTGACTGTAAAATTTTTCAATGGAATATTTTTCGATCGAAAATATGTTTTGGCTAATTTTGGATCGAAAAATTTATTCGCTCGAAAAATGTATATATATATAAACCGAAAAACTAATTATTAAAATAATGTTTTTCGAGTCTTAAATTTGAGTAAAACACTCGAAAATAGTGTTTGTCGTTGAAAAATTTCTCGGCTGCAAACTTCGTCAAAAAATATTTTTCGATTCAAGTTTTTCGATCGAAGAACAGTTAAGTTCAATGTAATAGTGAAAATTCCAGATTCAATCGAGATGTTCAATTTAGACTTGGAAATTCTGGATAATCACTCGTTTAACAGTTCTAAATATGATCAAACACAGAATCAACCACGTTTAATAGCAAAATATATCGAGATTTAAGAAAATCAGATTGTACTCAAAACTTGATAGCAAACGCAAAAAACGATCTAAATCGAAAATCTGAATTATTATTACGTTCTAAGCGATTGAAATCAGTACGTAAATCAGTCCTAACATATAATCTATCACTTAATCAGCAAAATCAACAACAAAATTCGCACAATTAAGTATATTGATCAAAATATAAGTCACGTGACTTTTTCGATCGAAAAATCTGGAAAATTATTGTGATCTGAAAATTGCGAATTCTGTCCAAAATCAATCACGATTTGCTCTGATACCAATTGTTAGGTCCTGATTCATCAATCAACAAGCAATCTAAGCACGAATTCTCGGTATTCGAGTAAGAAATCTTACGATATACGATTGGTCGAATATCCGCGTTGAAGATCTTGAGAGGTTGTTAGCTTTTTCCGAGTTTCTCGAGCGTGATCTCTCGTTTAGAATATGAATTCAAAGCTTATGATTTTCTGAATAATAAAACTATTTTTAACTTTGATAGTGTACATCATATTTATACCTATATTTAAGGTATAATTACTCTTAAGTCCTACACTATCAAAACTTCTAATTACGGTCCTAATTACAAGGATAATGAAATAGTAAAGCACAATTCTAATATACTCTTCATGTTTATCATAGGTAGTTAGACTCTTGGTCAAAGTACACACTCTAGCCTCCGATGTCGCTAGTTTAACTTCTAGGGTGGTGACCTTTGCTTGAGAGTTAGCTAATAGTATCGTAAGTCTAGATTCTTCAAGTAAGTGTTTTCTTAATACAAATTCATTGTTAGCTAACCTATTTTCTAGTGACCAAGCGCTTTTATGTTCTTTGCAAAAGGTTACAAACTACTGTTGTAGTTCTAGGAAAGTGTTAAGGTCAACAGATTTTACCTCCATCTCCAGTGACGATACCTCTCCGTCGTCGCTGGTAGTCTTCGGCCACTCGCCATCTGACTCATCTCTTTTCACGTGAGCCATTAGGGCGAGATTCTCCAGCTCGTTTTCTGATGTGTCTTCCAAACAGTGATCATGTTGTGCCATCAGAGCTACTCCAGCTTCTTCTTATTTAGTCAATTGAAGCTTTTTGTTGTAATAGCTGATGTCCTTCTTTTTGGGAAGGTATCAATCTCTTGCCCGAGGCCCAAGCTTGCCACAATTTTAGTATTTGATTGGTTCGAGGGCACCCTTGAGCTCCGACTGCTCAGGAGCTTTTGGTTGCTGGAGCTAGAGGAGATTCTTTGTTTGTTGGCGGAGGATACGACTTATGCTTGAAGATATTCTTACTCGTCATCTTCTTCATCACTGTCATTTTCTTCATAAGCTCTCTCATTTCGGGATCAGACCCGGAATCTGAGTTATCTTTGTCTGATGAATTGGGGGTTTCACCGACTTCTCTTTTTACAATTTCGTGCACCTCTTGAGTTTTTTCTCGTTTACTAGAGCGAGTGGATCCCCCACCATATTCCCCTTAGAGTCATCGACAATCTCGTTGATGTCTTCAATGTGTTGTGCTAGATTTTCAATGATATTGTGAATGTCCATCTCATCAAGATCCTTGCTCTGTCTAATCTGAGTTGCGATCGTCTTCCATCGGGCGGCAGAGAGGAAAGGAATCGGATGTTATTCTCCATGTTCATCTTGAAGACATTGATCTTCCTCATCTTGTTGATCAGGGTCAAGAATCTATAATAAGTCTCCTCGATATTAGCGGCGAGTAGTAGTTTGCGTCTTTCTTCTTTGGAAGATTACATTCCCTTGCGAAGTACCATGTTTTGCCACAGTTGAAGCCTTTTTGTGGCTCCTTGGCATTCTTGGTTTATGAAGTCTCGGCTGGTCTTTCCTTGTGCTTAGAACTTGAGGTCCGAAGTCGATTAGCTGAGAGGAGGACTTCTCTTTTTGAATTTTTGCTCATCATATTTGTAATGAGAACCAATTGCTTCCTCAACTCCTTCATGTCGGGCTCGGAATCTGTGTTTGAGTCGTCTTCTTCTTCTGAATAACTAGGCATTTTGACACTCTTGTCTTTGCGAGATCGACTAGTTTTTCTTTCTGAGATAAGGGCTATTAAATCTTCGGTCTGTTTGCCCTTCTGCTCCTTCTGAATCTCGCTGACATCTTCCTCGTGTTGAGTGAGATTGTCGAATACGGCGTGGATATCCATCTCATCCAAATCCTTGTTCTGACGAATTTGCATGGATATTTTCTTCCACTCCGGATGAAGAGATGGTAGAAATCTGATGTTTACCTCCATATTTGTCTTGAAGATTTCTATTTCCTCATCTCGTTCAGGAGGGTCAGGTAATGCTGATAGAGTTCGTATAGATTTTCCTCCATCTTAGCTTTGAAAGAGTCATAGGTTGTGAGTATGTTTGCTTTCTTTGCCTTTATTCCAACTTCGGTCCTTTGCATCATTTTTTGGAGCTCATCCCACATTGCCTTAGCACTTGATAGACTATCTATTTGCATATAGATGTCATTTGGGATGCCTTGCATCTGCAAGTTTTGGCTCATAGGTCAGCCTTAGCTCTTAATCTCTCCCCCTCAGAGTATTCACTAGGAATTTTATGTCTTCTCGTAGCTGGAATGGGAGGATTATTTGTGGCATCGCCTTCTTGGATAAGCCATAATTGAGCGGGTCCTTCTTGGAGAGAAGCTATCAGATTCGCGGCTTGATCTTTCGTCTCAAAGAAATTATTAAAGCGGCTTCTCCATACAGTATATTCGCCTCTTCTGAGAATTGGAGGACGGACATCGTTTCCAAGAGAGTAAGCGTCCATTGTCGTAGTTGATTTGTAGGATCTCGTGAAAGTTTGGATTTGAGTTGGTAAGAGTGTTTCACAAGTGACAAATTTTGTAGTAATGTTTGGTTCGTACTTTAAGCAATTTCCTTTTAGGGCCTATTTTTAGGTCCTAAAAATTGTGTTTGAGTGAGAAATATATTTCACACAGAAATTGATAATTCAAATTTTTGTAAAGGATTTTGAGTTTATGCTTTTAATAAAAAATTTTGAGTATCGAAAATGATTATGAGAAGAGAAATATTTTTCTTAAGTTTTGAAAATGACGATTATGATTCGTTGATAAAAATAATTTAAAAACAGTGTTGAAAATGTTTGCATTTGACAGATCAGTAAATGTAAAAAAATTTCGAGCAGTAAGCTTTTCGATTTGAAAAATTTCGATCCTTAAAATCGAAAATGATTTTCGTAAGTATAAGTTTGTCGAAAGATGTGTATCGAAAATAATAGAAAATGTTTTAGTAAAACCTGTAAAAAAAATGGTTTATCGAAAAATATTTGTCGATCGCAAAAATTCTGTCGAAATATTTGCTATCGAAAAAATTAGTATGATCGAAAATCTAACGCTTTAAAAAAAATTCGATAAGTTTGACTCGATTTGTTGACTAAACTTATTCGAGTGCAAAATATTCGATTGAAATTCGTTTTCGCTAAATTTGGACTCGAGAATTAAGACAATCGAAAAGCTTGAGATCAAAAAATTTGTAATCGAAAAACAGGTTTTTCGTGTCAAAAGTGAATATGGATATAGAGAAAACAATATTAGTCGAAAACTTTTACGCTTAGTTACACTCGAAAAAAGATTATTGTGTGATGATCGAAAAACTAATAATCGAAAATAAAGTTTTTCGCGTCAATGTCGGAGTGAAACTAACGAAAACAGTGAAATTGTCGAAAAACTTTTGCACCAGAGAACTAATCCAAAAAGATTTTCGAGCTAAATTTTCGATCGAAAAACGATCGAAGAATACAAAGCAGAGTTCAATGGAACAGTGGTACACAGATTCAACTGAGAAACATCAATTAAACACTGAGATTCTGGATAATCACTAGAATTTGTTTACTGAACAAGAACAAACAAAAGATTAAACACGTTTTAAAGCAACATCTATCAATTTTGATGAAAATCAAATCGTTTTCAAAACGCAATCGCAAACTGTAAAATAGATCGGAATCAAAAATCAAATAAGTTCGATGTTCTTAACGATTGAAATCAGTACGCGATTCATTCCTATAATCAATCACTTTCGCATTAGAATCAACAACAAATTTCGCAGAATTCAGCACATGGATCAAATTTCCAGTTCGCGCAAATTTTCGATCGAAAAAAAAAATTTTGAACAGAAATTGATCTAAAAATAGCAAAATTCAATCCAAAACAATCACGATCTTCTCTGATACCAATTGTTAGGTCCTAGATTATCAACTACCGTAAATCCTAGACATGAATTCTAGATATTCGAGTGGAAATCTAAGATTTGATACCTCAGTCGAATACCTTCGATGAAGAACACGAGAGAAACTCTCTTAGTGTGAGAAAGTGTTTTGTGTTTCTCTCTCTAGATTATAAATTGCAAGCCTTTCGAATTTTTTCTAATTACTTTCTCTCTTGAATTCAATAGTTTACATTGATATTCATACATATATATATGGTATAATTCAACTAAGTCCTACACTATTGAATACACAAATCATGCCCCTAATTACAAGGATAACTAATAAATGAGCACAATTAAAATATCTTCTCCAGCTAGCATTTTGATACTTTAATGACTATCATAGGGTGTTGATCGAAAATACTCGCGACATATGAAATCACCTATGTTATGGAGCAGTGGGGCCACTTAAAAAAATGAAAGGCTTAGTTCTTTAGAAATTCTCGAAGAATCAGGATGTGTTCATAGCCATAATGAACAAAACTATTAGAACGGAACAAAGAAAATGATATTGATGTATTGTATGTGGGTTCGTTTACACAAGAAAGCGGGACAAATCAAGGAAACCGGGTTTACTGGGCTGCTAGTAAACAAAGCATACTTACGAGGAGGAAGTTCAAATGGTAAAACATAATATCATCTATCCATTAGAATGATGAACAAGAACTCTGAACAAACAATTTTCATTCATATGGGGGATTGTTGGACAATTTATAAAGCATATTGGGCTTTAACATTGAGCGTGTGAATTAGGAATTATTTGGAGGGAAATATTTAAGCCCGCCTGATCAACCCGCCTTTTTCCTTAGCGGATTGTGGTTTCAAGACCGCTGCCATTGGCACTGAGGCCAGTTTTTGCTATACCGGATCTTGGAGTGCGAGACTGGTCTGACGGTATACAGCAGTATGTGTTATACCGAAAAAATAGAATAATGGGTATTATGACGAGACAATTAATATCGTGATTGTTTGCATATCGCGGTCAATCTTAATGTCCTTGCATTTGAAAGGACAATCAACTGAAATGACAGACTATCTGAAATGACAGACTATCCATATTGAAGAGACTCTTCGTATAGCTGTAACTGTGTCGGTCTAGTGACTATTCATTTGGTAGCATGAATAGCTCCACGTGTTTAATTTATATAAATATAGGATCATTCTCAATGGAGAAGACACGTCGAAAACCAGAAAACACAAGCGAAATATAAAGAGAGAGTGTTATTACATTTGCTCCAGTTCGCCTTTGGTATTGTTATTGTGCTTAACAAACGTGAACAGTATATTAGAATTGTGCTTTATTATTTCATTATCCTTGTAATTAGGGGCGTAATTAGAAATATTGATAGTGTAGGACTTAAGAGTAATTATACCTTAAATATAAGTATAAATATGACGTACACTATCCATGTAAATAACAATTCATTATTGAGTAAATAAAAATTCGAATTCATATTTTAAACGAGAGGAAACGCTCGAGAAACAAGGAAACATCTAACAACCTCTCAAGATCTTCAAAGCGGATATTCGACCGATCGTATATCGTAAGAATTCTTACTCGAATACCTAGAATTTGTGCTTAGATTGTTTGTTGATTGATGAAACAGGACCTAACAATTGGTATCAGAGCAAATCGTGATTGATTTTGGACCGAATTCGCAATTTTCAGATCAAAATAATTTTCCAGATTTTTCGACCGAAATACTAACGTGACTTATATTTTGATCGATATTCTTAATTGTGCGAATTTTGCTATTGATATTGCTGAATAAGTGATAGATTATATGTTATGATTGATTTACGTACTAATTTCAATCGCTTACAACGTAATTATAATTAAAATTTTTAATCTATATTATTTTTTAAGTTTGCGATCAAGTTTTGAGTTAAATCTGAATTTCTTAAATCTCGATATATTTTGCTATTAAACGTGGTTGATTATGTGTTTGATCATATTTAGAACTGTTAAACAAGTGATTATCCAGAATCTCAGCGACTAAATTGAACATTTCGATTAAATCTGGAATTTTCACTGTTACATTGATCTTTATTGTTCTTCGATCCAGTTCTTCGATCGAAAAACTTGAATCGAAAAATATTTTTCGACCAAGTTTGCAGCCGAGAAATTATTTTTTTTCGACCACAAAAACTATTTTCGAGTGTTTTACTCAAATTTAAGACTCGAAAAACATTATTTCAATAATTACTTTTTTCATATATAAATATATTTTCGAGCGAATAAGTTTGTCGGTCCATAATTAGCCAAAACATATTTTCGATCGAAAAATATTCCATCGAAAAATTTTTACAGTCAACAATTTGAGTCAAACTATAAACAAAGTTTTTTGATCACTAGTAATTTTTCGATCACAAGTTATTCGATAAGAGTTTTTCAGATCAACATAGTTTTTCGACAAAATATTTTTCGATAAGATCATCTTTTCAACAATTTCCGAAAAATATTCTTCGATAAACAAATAACTAAATTCTTAAACGTTCGAAAAACTTTTTCTATTAAAAAGCATAATATTTTTAAATCGAAAAACTTTACTGCTCGAAAAACATTTCGACCACATTATTTTTAAAAGAAATAAAAAATTTTGAACTTCAAAACTTACGAAATATATTTGACTTCGAACTATCAATTTTTTATACTCAATATTTTTTATCACTAATTCAAATTTCTTTAACGATTCTTGAAGTATCAATTTTTAATTACCAAATATTTTCAAAAACATAACAATTTCTCTTTCACGACCGGATCATAGGTTCGAAAAGGAAATTGTTTAAGTGCGAATCCAATATTTCTAACTAAGTTTGTCACTTGTGAAGCATTTTTCATTACTATTCCAAACCTTCACGAAGATCCTACAAATCAACAAAAATGGATGCTTACTCACTTGGAAATGATGTCCGCCCTCCAATTCTTCGAAGAGGCGAATACACGAGATGGAGAAGCCGGTTCTTGAACTTCTTGGAAACGAAAGATCAAGCCTCAAATTTGATCGCGTCACTTCAAGAAGGTCCAGCTCAATTCTGGCTCATCCAAGAAGGAGATGCCACAAACAATCCTCCTATTCCTGCAACCACAAGACTTATAAAGTCCCTGGTGAATATACCGAGGGGGAGCGTTTAAGAGCCAAAGCAGACTTGGGAGCCAAGACTTTCCTAATGCAAGGAATACCAAATGACATCTATATGCAAATAGATAGTCTATCAAGTGCAAAAGCCATGTGGGACGAGCTCCACAAGATGATGCAACGAATTGAAGTTGGAGTCAAAGCAAAGAAAGCAAATATCGTAACTGCTTATGACTCCTTCAAGGCCAAGACGGAGGAATCAGTTTATGAACTATATCAAAGATATCTAACCCTTCTCAATGAAATGAGGAAGATTGATATTTTCAAGACAACCATGGAGGTCAACATCAGATTTCTCTCTTCTCTTCAACCGGAGTGGAAGAAAATATCCATTCAAATCCGACAAAATAAGGATCTGGACGAAATGGATATCCACGCCGTCTTTGACAATCTCGCCCAACATGAAGAAGATATAAGCGAGATTCAAAAAGAACTAAAGGGCAAACAGACCGACGACTCTATAGCACTTATCTCTGAAAGAAAGAAAAGTCAATCTCGAAAGGATAAAAGTATCAAGCTGCCAAGTTCTTCAGAAGGTGAAGAAGAATTTGACTCGGACTCCGAACCTGATATGAAGGAGTTCAAGAAACAGTTAGCTCTCATTTCTAAAATGATGAGTAAAAACTTTTACAAAAGGAAATCCTCGTCTTCGGCCAATAGACTTCGGAGATCTAGCTCCAAGCAAAGGGAAAGATCGGCCAAGTCCTCAGAATCCAAAAGTGTCAAAGAACCTCAAAAATGCTAAAACTGTGGAAAGGTAGGACACTTCTCCAGAGAATGCAAACTACCCAAGAAAAAGGATGCCAACTACTACTCCAAAAAATTCCAACTCACTAAACAGAAAGAGGCTGGAGTAGCATTGATGGCAGAACAAGAGCATTGGCTGGAGGATACCACAGATTCTGAAGACGAAAAACTTGCACTAATGGCATACCTCGACGACGCTTCAAATGAAGACCCATCCAGGAGGCCTGACGACGACGACGACAAAGCATCCTCTTCGTCACAAGAGGTACAATTGTCTAATTCCACGTTATTAAACATGTTAGAATCGTTACAGCTTAAGTACACTAACATGAAAATTGAGCGGAAAGGAACAAAGAAATTAGAAGAGAAACTAGCTCTTAGCGAAAACAATTTCCAAAAGCAATTAGATTAGAAAATTCATCTCGAAATTCTCTTATCTAACGCTAAGTAAAAAATCTCTAGTCTTGAATTAACCGTAGCTAGCTCTGAGACTAAAATTACTGAACTTAATACGATTCTTATTGATTGTCAGAGAGACTTAGAGATTTCTTAAAATAATTTCAAAGAAATTTCTGACAAAGTAAGAAACTTTATTCAAGGATTAAAACGTTAGATGATCTTCTAATAAAAAGGTGTCAAACGGATCAAACTATATTTCTAAATCAACCTCTTGATACAGAATTTTATAATCCTAAAGAGGGCTTAGGTTTTAACAATCCCCGTAACTTGAAAAGGGTCAATGTTAGACAATTTTACGATATCAAGTATATGGGATTATGATTAACTTCTTTAATGGCATTTACTAATTCTTCCGAAATAAATGCTTTAGAAGAATCTAAACGACAAGCCACTGATAGGACTGACATTCCTTTTGACTACACCGACTTGAATAATAGTTACAAGACGAGTTCTTACCTTGTCTAGTGATTATACTTCATTATATCCCCTAGAAGATTTTTCGAAAAATAAGGAAGAAAATATTGATCATTCTCAAAACTCTAATTTCTATTATATTCCAGCTATTATTAGAAAAATAGCTATTTTACACGCTTCCTTGGAAACAGAAAGAAAGAATTTCAAAGCTGAAAAGAACGAACTTTTATTGGAGATTTCCAATCTCAAAACTTCCTCTATTTTTAAAACATGTCCGGATCTTATTTTGAAAAAAAAAATCTTTAATGAAGGATAAGATTAAAGCTAAGAAAAACTCTCCTATTATTTTTCAAAATATTTCAAAAGAAGATAAATCTTCTTTAGAAATTATAAAGAGAGAAAACGAATCCTTAAATACTTCAAAAAGGAAGAATAAATTTTCAGAAGAAAACTGATTTGTTATCTATTTCTTCTATGTCAAAAACTATGGACACTCGTCCGAAGGCAGCTATTTCTAGTATTGTTAATTCAAATTATGCGTTAAAGCCTATTATTTTTGAAAGCACCAACTTTGAAATTGGCTCTACTTCTAAAAACCATATTCATTCTAAAACAAATGCAAGTCTTAAGTCTCATAAGAAACAAGACCCAGCCATTAAGAAAGCTTATAGCTCTATACATTCTTGTTCTCACCTAAGGTATCCAGTCCACGTACATTCAGCTAAACACCTTAGGAGACTAGCCAGAGAAAATATTTTCTCCAGCAATAAGACAAATCAGACATTTGTTCGTGCTGAAATTAACCTCCCATGTAAGGTTCAACCACAATGGATTCCTAAATCACCACCTAGGCAAAAACAAGTCAATATGGCTAAATTGTCTAAAGAGGTACTACTTAAACCAACTACTTCTAAGTTGGTTTGGGTACCTAAGCATTTCAATAATTTCGGAACCAAAAATGAACAAATCTTACTTATCGAATATGCTAATCCGAGAGGACCCATTCAAAAGTGAGTAGCTAAGTAAATATATGTTAGTAATAGTCGACGATTATTCTCGCTACACATGGACAAAATATCTCCGAACTAAAGATGAGACTGGAGACTTGATAATAAGCTTTGTGAATACAACTCAGAATCTCCTGCAAAAGAAAATCCAAGTAATCAGAACGGACAACGGGACGGAATTCAAGAATCAGCGTCTCAGCAACTTTTACCAATCACTTGGAATTATTCAACAATTCTCAGCCGCAAAAACGCCACAACAAAATGGTGTCGTAGAAAGAAAGAACAGGACTCTAGTTGAAGCTGCAAGAACTATGATCATTCACTCCGGTCTTCCTCACTTTCTATGGGCTGAAGCAGTGAGTACGGCATGCTTTACTCAAAACAGGACAATTATTCACAAACAATTATTCACAAATGCTTTACTCTAGTTAAAACGCTTTGAAGCCTTTGAAGCCATTTTTGTCGGATATTCCTCTACCTCAAAATCATATCGTGTCTACCTCAAGTCTTCTCGTACAATTCTTAAAAGCTACAATGTCACCTTTCAAGAAATGACGGAATTGGCTTCTGAACAAAACAGTTCAGAACCCGAGCTTACTGGCATGTTGGCACAAGGTCAACAACTTTCGGGAACGTCTACATCAACATCAAATGAAGCAATTCCCGCTGACCAAGGAGATTTAGATTCTCTATTTGAACACTTTTATCGGAACAAGTCTCAAATGCATGTTTCGTCTCACTCAACTCCAAGCAGTGCCCTATCGGCCTCAGTGGAATAAATTAATAATGAGACTCATCTTCTTCAAAATCCGACAACTGTTGGAGAATCTAATTATTCAGAATCTTCATCTAGTACTGCAGTTCCTACAAATACAAATGAGAAAATTCCTATCGACTCAACATATGATTTGAATTTTCCAACTTTGAATGATCAACCAATTAATTCGGGATATCTCGATCTCCAATCCAATGACGACTCTACTTCAGTTATTCCTCACGAACGCAAATGGACTCGAGCTCACCCTACTGATCAGATTATTGGTGATCCTTCAAGTGGTGTACGTACTAGGACGTCTACACAAACCGGTTTATTCACATGCTTTCTAAACAAAAATGAACCAAATAAGGTGGCCGAAGCTCTCAAAGACCCGGATTGGGTAATTGCAATGCAAGATGAACTCAACCAGTTCGAGCGTCTACGAGTTTGGACATTGGTTCCTCGACCTCAAGGCAAAACCATAATTGGAACAAAATGGGTTTTGAAGAACAAGAAAAATGAATACGGTGAAGTAATCAGGAATAAAGCACGACTCGTTGCTAAGGGATACAATCAACAAGAAGGAATTGATTACGACGAGACGTATGCTCCGGTTGCATGCATTGAAGCTATTCGCTTGTTCCTAGCATACGCGGCTCACAAAGACTTCAAAGTCTATCAAATGGATGTCAAAACTGCCTTTCTCAAATGGACGAGAACCTTCCTGATCATGTATATCGATTGAACAAAGCTCTCTATGGACTAAAACAAGCCCCTCGTGCTTGGTATGATGTTATGAGCGAATTTTTTGTCAAATCCAACTTCATCAGAGGAACAATCGATACTACCCTTTTCATCAAAAGGCAAGGCTACTTGATCTTATCGTTTAAGTTTACGTTGACGACATCATCCTCGGATCGACGAATAAACGTCTCTGTCAGAAATTTGGTCATCTCATGAAGACAAAATTTGAGATGAGCTTAATGGGAGAACTCCAATTCTTTCTTGGTTTACAAGTCAAGCAACTCGATGATGGAATCTTCATCAGTCAGACCAAATATATCCGAGATATTCTGAATAGATTTAATCAAGACAAGAGCACACCGATGAACAATCCTATGTCTACTAATTGCAAACTGGATGTTGATCCGTCTGGAAAGGCTGTCAACATCACCACCTATCGAAGCATTATCGGATCTCTTCTCTACTTGACATCAAGTCGACCTGACATTATGTTTGCAACTTGCCTATGCGCCCGCTTTCAAGCCGACCCAAAGGAATCCCACATGAATGCTGTCAAGAGGATTCTACGATATCTCAAAGGAACTCCAACCTTAGGGCTTTGGTATCCTAAAAATACAGACTTTCGACTAATTGGCTACACTGATGCTGACTTTGCAGGTTGTCGAATGGACAGAAAAAACACATCTGGCTGAGCACAATTTTTAGGCGAAAAGTTGGTCTGCTGGTCTTCAAAGAAACAAAATTGTGTATCAACATCGACGGCCGAGGCGGAATATGTCGCGGCTACCAGCTGTTGCTCGCAAATTCTATGGATGCGGACACAACTACGCGATTACGGGTTTGATTTCAATAACATTCCCATTTATAGTGATTCTCAAAGTGCTATACCCATTACTTGCAATCCTGTTCATCATTCACGCACGAAACACATAGACATACGATATAATTTTATAAAAGATCATGTAGAAAAAGGCACGATAGATATGTATTTTGTTAAAACGGAGCTTCAACTTGCCGACTTATTCACTAAGGCATTGGATGAAAAACGATTTCAATTCCTTATTGCTAAGTTAGGCATGTTGAATCTCAATTTTACTTGAAATATGTTTTACATGCTCTACTATGCTTCACTCTAACATTCTATGTGCTTCTTAATATTTCTTGATTATTATGCGTGACTCTATCTTTTAATGTTTTTTTTATTTAAAATAAAAAAAATATTATTATATATATATTTTATTTTTTATTAAATAAATAAATATATATATATATATATAAATACTATCAATAACAAAAATGGGGGATGACGATGATTTTGACCATTTTTGAAATCACTCACAAAAATATTTCTTCGAAATATATAGTTAAATTCTTTGCCTGAAATTCAATATAACATTCTTTTATTCAAAAGAACTTTGTATAATTCACTAGACACAAAGCCACATCATACATGTGAAGAATTTGAACCTCAATATTTTTTTTGAGTTTCACACTTCAAATGACTATCTTTTCATTTGTACTTCATAGCCTCAATCTTGTTTTTGTGTTTATTTTGTCATGAAAATGATAAGGGCATATTAGGAAATACCTCACTTCACCTAAATTATAAATCCTTTATTTTTCCTCTAGATATCCCCTTTGAGCCTTCTCCGATATTCTTTTTCTTTATCAAGCACACCCGGTTAGGCCTTTCAACATTATTCAAACGATTCGTGGTTACTCAATCAAGAAAAAGAGGGGGAGAGCTAAAGTGATGTACATTTCGCATTTCTCAATCATTATAGAAGAGAAACACTGATCTCACTGTGAACTTCTCCTAGATAATCTCGTATACCCTAGAAGTGAAGCACCTCGAAGTGAACTTCTCCAATGATAATCTAGATCTTATGTAGAGAAAACGAGAAGAGAAGCACAGTCTTGGGTTTGAACTCGATAACTGTGAAACTTTCTAAAGGAACACAGTCTCGACCCAAAATCAAAGAAGATCTTATCTCTCAAATCACTGAAAAGAGATTACTACAGAAAGGAAAAACAAAAGGCTCAGAATAGAATCTCACAAAAAGAGCCCCCGGAAGAGAAGAATTTTTAAGCTCACTAACCCAAAATTCCTACCCCTTAGTCAGAGCCTAAAAATAATCCCTTAAAAGTCCTTTTGATTCAAAATGACGAACTCTCACTTGGCAAGTTGATTAAAAATACTACGTTAACAAATTAATTGATATAATTTTGTTGTGATGATAAGAGTGATATATCTACTAAAAATCTCCTTGATAAAAATAAATTGAGTGATATGAGCGAAACTTGCGAGAGTTGTCAAAGTGATTCATACTATGCTCTTAGAATACTAATTTTGGTTATTTGAATTTATGGCAAATTATTATTATATATATCTTAGGAAATTTTTTTGTGATAAAAATTTAAAATAAATAAATCTGACCCCGAAACAAAAATTATTATTTTTATTATTTTATTTTATTTTATTTTATTTTCTATTTTCTTCGCACATTTTTAAATGCATTATTACATGCATTGGCTCAGACTTGATAAAATGCGAAATTATTCTTGAAAAAAACGCAGCATTTTCATTAACTATGCTGAATTGCTTAGAATGCATTAATTATGCTTAAATCGGAAATTTTCATTTGTACCGAAAATATGTGTAGGTAATGAAAACTTGTTCATGCAATTGTTGAGGGGGAGTTTTTATATGAGAATTTGTCATTATCTTCTACAATTTGTAGAAACTTGAATTCTAACAATTTATTAAGTCTCGCAGAAAATTTAGAGCTCATCCGAGGAGTCAAATGTTGAATTTCATCAACATCAGGAGACAATTTCCTTCTTTGCTGAAATACAGGGAGTATTATACAAATTATTTTTGGGTTAATTCATAAATTTTATTTTTTTCCTTTTCGACCTATTTTTATCTAAAGCCCAAGAATATTCTTTTTACTTTCGGCCCAAAGAGAATTTTTACTTTACCCCATCGTAAAGTATTAATATCACTTTGTCATTCGAAAAACTCATTCACACGTTACAAATTTCCAATCGAAAAACCTTTCATCTTCTTAACCATCTTCGAACCGACTTCGGCATTCCATCCAAATTCATCATTTCTCAGAATTTTTAGCTTAAACGTGCGGATTTCGAAGGTAGAAACATGTTTCGATTCATTTTCTGTTCAAAAACATCCACTTATCGAGCATTTTCACGATAAAATTTCTGTAGAAAGTTCATGTTTATTTTTCCGAGGAAAACTGATTTTTCGACCTTCAAATCAAAGTGTTTACACTAAATCTCTAGGGTTAAAATCATGATATTCGGATTCGCCACAGTTTTCTGTCCGTTTCGAACCCAGATACACCCATGATTTACCCAGAAATCGAAAATTATGTTTTACATATTTACTGTTTGATTTGAAAATTTTCGATCGAAAAAGTTTGAGTCGCAAACAATGCATCGAAGAACTTTAGTTTTCGTTAAAATTTTATTCGATCGCAAAACTCAGCGTCGAAAAACTTTTGTTTTTCGAATTTATTTTATTCGATCGCAAAACTACGCGGCGAAAAACTTATTTTTTTTAAATTTATTTTATTCGATCGCAAAACTATGCGGCGAAAAACTTATTTTTTCGATTTAATTTGATAGCAAAACTAAGCGGTAAAAAAAACTTAAGTTATTCGACCCTTCTCTTTTCTCGATCGAAAACCTAATCAGCGAAAAACAATTATTTTCATTAACTTTTTATTCGATAGTAAAAGGCATCAGCAAAAACACAAATTATTCGACACAATTTTATTCGATCGCAAAACTTGTCAATCGAATAAATTTTTACTCGAATAAAAACACGCTGCGAAAGACATGGAAAATTTTTCAAGACTTAGACAAATTTTCGATCGCAAATATTATAAAATCGAATAAATTGTTATTTCAAATAAAAACACGCTTCTAAGACTTAGTTAATTCTACAAATTTTTCAAATCTTTCGCGATAAGTTTTTCAATGTGCAATTATCCTCTACATTCGTATTAATCAAATTTATTCATTCATAAAACTTGATCAACTAATGAATCTCATATTATTTTTGCAGATATGGCAACTCCCAACTACCCTCATATCTATCCTTCTGGAAGTTATATGACAGTCCAAGACAACAACTTCCAACTGAATTTAACAACATTTCGGTGTTCGGATGACGTCATCCTATCCATACTCAAAGGACACCCCTTATGGCCAGCTCTGACAATGACGGCCACCGTACCGATGGTCTATCTCCAGCAGTTCTGGGGATGCATGCAGAGCTTCGTCAACGGCGATAGCGTGGAATATATGACTAAGCTCAATACAAGACACATCGCCCTGACGAAAAACTTAATGACCATGGTGTTCTTGACGAATAGACCAATTACCTACGGACGCGGAGATCGTAGAAGACATGCTCAGGATGGGATACAAACTGCCGCTAAATAAACTGGCCAACTTTCAAAATAGCGGAATCCCTCATCCATGGAAGACTCTGTTCGGCATCATCAACAAATGCCTCTCCCCAAAACACTCCGGATTCGATAAAGCAAATGGCAACATTCTGCGTATTTTCCACGGAGTGGTCTTCTCCAAGAAATATGACGTGGCTCAGCTGATCTGGAACGATCTCGCCGACCAAATGCGTCAGAGGGAGACGAAGTCGAAGGCCCGATCCCTTCCTTATGTACGGTGATTTCCGGTAATGATCGCGCATTTCATGGAAGTCCACTCGGAAATCCCGAAACTTCCACCGATCACGGACTACATCCCGCCACGCCTTCGATTCAGCTGTTCCCATTGGAGCTGCTCCATTTAGCTGATCCAACTGATGAGGCCTACCAAGCTTACTGCCAAAACAACTCCATCACGGAGGCGATGGTACGTGCCATGGATCCAGCGCCGGCGCCTTCTCAAAGGGAAGTGACATCATCCGAGCTCGAAGCCACACCTCAGGAGATTGAACCCGAAGGTGTCTCTCATGATATCTCTCCTGAGGCAACCGACTCCGATGAAGCACACAGACTCCGACGAAGGGGCCCTCGCCGACAACAAATCTCAGCCCCGTCTACAGTGTCTTCACCCATACAAGCTTCGGAGCCCACACTTCCATTACCGGGTGATCAGCCCACTGAACAGAGTCAAATTGAATCTGTCTCAACACCCATAGAGGTGATACCCATCGTATCATCTCAAGGATTGGGTGGAAGCCCTATTGGACCCCCGATATCTTCGGACCAACAATAGACCAACCCTCTGAAGTGGTGACTTCAGGGTTGATAACGGATGTCATTGGACGTACCGGACCCACAAGACCTACTATAGGCGGCACATCGGAAATCTACTCCGATGTTGTGACAGTGGAGCGCCTCCCTGGCCCCACTCCATCGATGTTTGTGACGGAGCACAGACTACAAGAAGCACTCTCCTCAGCCCTATCTTCACTAGAAGACTGTCTGATGGACCGAATGCTCCATGCTCTCGAGACTTTCCGAAGAGACACCGGGAAAACACCTGTCTCAGAAGCTGCTCCCACCGACACACAAACCACAGCCGTCTCCTCACCACTTCCTACCACCACTCCACACACCCCACTACAACCAATCCTCACGACCCTAACTCCCTCACTCTCACTCATCAACCCATACACCATTCCGATTACTCAGCTTCACGATATCCTCATTTCGCGTCTTCTCGCACTAGAGACAAAAACTCCCACAGAAGAAAGTCTCTACAGAAGATTAATAGATGAATCAAAGCTGCCAGCACAAACAACGTGCCGTGAAGAAAGCTCCCGCCCCAAACGTAGACATGACGATCCCGATGATCCGGATCGTCATGAGGGGGAGAAGCGGCAAGGAACAACAAGGAGCAGCCGTGGATTGAGTCAGACAAAGACTCAAGAAGCTGGAGGATCGTCCTCACACCCAACAACCACACAACCTCAACCTCAAACCCGCCAACAAACAACCACACCTCCCACCATATCCCAAACACTAACCCTCTTTCCTACAAATCCAAACCTATCCCAACCTCAAACCTTCCCCAAGTTCATCAAGAAGCTGTTGCCTACGATCCACATCTGATCGTAGATGACTACATACTAAACGAGAAGTGGACGACGGAATGGGAACCAGAGGAAGCTGCTCAAGCTCGACTCTCCAACGTCAGATACTTCCTTCAACAAGCTTCAGTGGACTTGGTACTGCTTGAAGAAGAAGAAATTCAAGAAGGTGAGGACTACAGTTCTGCCCTCCCAGAGCTACCCGAAATGATAAGACTCAGAGTCGACTCTCCTCCCCGTCTATCAAAAGGGACAGTTAGAGTCGAGACACCATGGGAGAATGTCAGAATTGAAGTCCCCTTCATTGAAGACATAAGAAAGCAGATTTGGAGGGCTCCAAACAAGATTAAGAAGCTCAACGAATTCAATTTAAGGGGCATCTCACATTGGGAAGACAGGAAGAAAATGGAGCATATCTTCATGCTCAACTATCTTGGACCCGATCGTAGTCTCTCATACGATTGGAAGATATCCAACTCCTATCTACATAATTGAGCGAGCGGACAACAACCGCACTCAAGAAGAGATAGACGAAAGTTATCTCTCATTCCTTCCACCGGATGAAGTCTACCAAATATATCAAATGTACAAGAGAAAGTACAAGACACATCCGGGATACATCAAGACTGAAGGACTCGAGGGGCTGAAAAGATTCATGGTGCGGCAGATCAAATACCACACCGCACACGACCTTCAAATTGCAATAGAGAACAACATGAAGAAGGTCAACATGGAATCTCCGCTTATGAAGGGCTTTCCACTTAACAACTTTCCCGAGAACTACATTTTCAAGACACCTGGCCTCGCCATAGCCTATCTTAATCCAGTCATTGGAAAGACGAGGGTTATGATGAAGTCAGAAGTTCATAAATTCTGTGACGGGACACTTAAGTTGTTGAAGAAGAACATTCTAAAGAGATTGGGAGAGATCACCGAAGAAACAATCTTCGAAGACCTTTGTGAAGAAGAGGCTCCACTTTTGAACGAGATTTTAGATGCCATAAATGAAAGAGTGGAGTTGAGGAATGCTGTTCGACGCTACGAGGCAGCATTGGGATTGATGAAGTCTTTTTATCACCGACAAGGATAAAAGGAGCTGAAACGACAATAAGCACAAAGGGGGAGATTGAAGAGTATATTAGAATTGTGCTTTATTATTTCATTATCCTTGTAATTAGGGGCGTAATTAGAAATATTGATAGTGTAGGACTTAAGAGTAATTATACCTTAAATATAGGTATAAATATGATGTACACTATCAATGTAAATAACAATTCATTATTGAGTAAATAAAAATTCGAATTCATATTTTAAACGAGAGGAAACGCTCGAGAAACAAGGAAACATCAACAACCTCTCAAGATCTTCAAAGCGGATATTCGACCGATTGTATATCGTAAGATTTCTTACTCAAATACCTAGAATTCGTGCTTAGATTGTTTGTTGTTTGATGTAACATGACCTAACAAAATGCCAAGTGCTTCGATTGGGAAACGGACGCCCGTTAAACATATAGCACATATGTGAGGGATCGAATCTGTGTTAAGGAAATTTTATGCAACACAATCTTTGAAATTTCCTTCGTTAATCTATTCGGTGCGAGTCTTCCTCAAACCGGTCAAGGAGCGCAATACTTAAATATTTTGATGATTGAATTGGTGGTGGTTCTTCATATACTACTGCATTTCAGGCCGCGTTGCAAGACTCAAATAAATTATGGCTAGCCTTTTACATAACTAAATTTCTATTGGGATTAAAGTTGAAATGGTCTCGATGGTTACCCACAATGACCAATTTAGTCCCTGACGTTGTCGACTTTGGACCAAATTGGTCCACGTCAGTATATCCTGCAATTTGGATTAAAAAACGCCATGTGTCATAACCCGAGCAGCTCACTTGTTTGTGATTCTTTGTTTTTTATTTTTTATTTATTCTTATAAAGCTCCGTTTTTCATTGTTTTTTCTACTTTTTACACTATGATTTCTTAATTATTTTTTGTTCTTGCTTTATATTTTATTTCCAAAATATCTTTTCTAAAAAAAATTTATTAAATAAAAGAGAATAAAATATATATTAAAAATAATAAATAATAATTTATAAAATAAAAAAGAAAATGAGGAGAATAAAACATATATTAACAAGGAAAAAAACTGAAAAAATATTTATTTATTATAAATAAAATAAAAAGGTAAAAAAAGCCACTGAAAGTTTACGTAGAAAGTTCAGAGGAGTCCCCGTTCTTGTTTGATCCTAGTTAATGGGTACGAAAGACGAAATCATCCTTGACCCGGCCTCGAATTTTGTTTTAGAAAATATTTTTTATATTCTAATATATAAATTGAATGTATATTTTAAATATTATTCATACATTATTTATATTTATAATATATAAATTGATTATCTACTTAATTACGGGAGGAGGACTATTTCATCACCGTTAACTTGGCGTGGACGAGGACAAGGATTTCTTCTTAAACTTCCAGATATACTTGTTTTTTAGTTATTTATTTTTTAATAAATAAATTGAACGAAAAAATAAAATAAATTTTTAAATTTTTTTTATATTTTAAGATAATTTTTATAATCTTTTCTCTTTATTATTATTTTTTGTTTCTATAAATTTTTTTAATTTTTGAAATATAGTTTTTATTCTCTTAACATAATTTACTTTCATTGATTTGTTTTTACCTTTTGTTGAGAGAAAATTTTTTTCCTTTTTAATTGTTAATTTTTTTATTACTAATAAGGCAATTTTATTCAACTATATTAGCTGACAAGATTTCGGCTAAAGCTTGGGACGGCGGGACATACCTCTCACCATCAAAGCCAAGTGATTTGGTCAGGAAATGAGCTGCAGCATTACCCCTCCTCCTAACAAGACTAAACAAAACTGAATCAAAAGGTTTAGTAAGTTCTAAACAATCATTGAGAATGCAACCAGTCTTCGCGGAGTCAGTGGAAAAAGTCGAGAGTTTGTGTATTACTCCAGCACAGTCCCCCTCAATCACAATGTGACACCAGTGTCTAGTCCTTGCTGCAAGCAACGCCCATCGGGGCCCCAAGCACTCTATAACTTCGGGATCAAATTCCCCTGGAAAGAATTTCGTCCACCAACCAATACACCTACCATCATCGTCACGAGCGATCACCCCCAAGGAAGCACCACTGCGAGCCTTATGAATAGCACCATTGAAATTAAGCTTAATAGTTCCCGAAAGAGGTCGTTCCCAGGAATCAAGCGTAGAGGAAGATGGATTTGCCGATGTGGCCAACTTCAAGAACAGTCGTCACATCCACAGCACGAACAAGGATGGCCCTCAAATGAATGGGAGTAGAATTCATAACCCACTTATTACGTGAATACCAGATTGCCCAACAAAGAGCAACGATGTGGGAGAATTCCACGGAGCTCAAACTGTCGTAGAGATTTCGCAACCATTCCCTAGCCGTCATGTTCCATTGACGTCGCAGCCCGGATGCAAAGGAGGATGCTTTCCAAATTTCCTGCGAGAGAGGGCACTCGACAAACACATGTTTGTCATCTTCTCGAGGATGACCACATCGTAAGCATGAAGCAGAGGAAATACAGTTTCGTGAGACGAGGTTCGAAGCCGTCGGCAGCGAACCCGAGCACAAGCGCCAAGCAAAAACTCTAACCCGCGGGGGAACCCTCGCATTCCATATGAAAGACCAAGAATTACCGCTGGAGGAAGAACTAGCTTGGTCTGTCTTTCTCAATTCCTTAGCAATAACATAGGCCGATTTGACCGAGAAACAACCGTTAGACGTGTAATGCAAAATCAACTTATCGGGTCTATCCGTCAAACTCAAAGGGCAGCCCAAGATCAAGTCGGCATCCATTGGTAAGAAAAGAAATCTTACTAGCGGCACAGACCACTCACCTGGCTTGGAATAGCGTAAATCAGAAACCCGAAGGTTCGCCTGTGAGGGAGTCATCGGAGTGATCACTCTAAACGAAGTAGGGCGTGGACACATTAATAGATTTTCCATCACCCACCCGCCAGCGAAGACCAGCAGCCACAATCGGTTTCGTCGAGTAAATCGCCCGCCATGTTGTCGAGGGATTATACCCAAGCCCGGACTCCAAAAAACCGTTATTAGGGAAATACTTCGCTTTCAGGACGCGGCTAAGGAGACACCCGGGCTGCGAAAGGATCCGCCATGCCTGCTTCGAGAGGAGAGCTGAGTTAAAAGTCTTAATATCCCGAAAGCCCATCCCGGCCAATGCACAATATATCCCATGCGATCCAATGCAGCTTATGTTTATCGGATGCACTCCACCAAAATCGAGAGAGCAGCTTTTGGATATCCCGTACAAGTGATGCAGGCAAACGAAAGACACTCATTGCGTAAGTCAGTATTGCTTAGAGCACAGCTTTAATTAAAACCTCCCGACCCGTCTGCGAAAGTGTTTTCTCTGTCCACCCCCGAACGTGTTTCCAAATTTTATCACGTATGCTCCGAACACCTCCTTTTTGTTATGTCCAACGACCGAGGGCAGCCCAAGGTACAAATATGGCGAGCCGCTTGATCAATACCGAGAGTCGGGCAACAGACATCCTTTAGGTGAGGCTCCACATTAGGTAAGAAAGCGAGCGATGATTTCTGAAAATTAACAACTTGTCCCGAAGCACGCCCATAAACATCCAAAATAGCCTGAGTCTCGTTCATGCTTTCCCCAGTTGCTCGAGCAAAGATCAACATGTCATCCGCGAAGAGAAGATGTGAAATCGACGAAGCGCCCCGACACACGACGATCCCTTGAATACGGCGAGCCGTCTCAGCTTCCTGTAAAAGGCTACTAAACGCTTCCGCGCAAAAGAGAAAAAGGTAAGGGGATAATGGGTTACCTTGACGTAAACCCCTTTCGGGGGTCAGCAGACCAAAGCAGCGCCCATTTAAGACAAAGGAATATTAAAGTGATGATACACAAAGCATAATAAGATTAATGAAAGCCTCACAAAAACCCAACTTACGCAGTATCCTTTCCAAAAAGGACCATTCCACGCGATCGTACGCTTTACTTATATCCAGTTTAAGGGAACAAAATTCCTCTCGACCTGACCTTTTCTGTTTCATCGCATGGTTAGTCTCAAAAGCAAGAAGGATATTATCGGTGATTAACCTATGCGGGATAAAAGCCGATTGGGTAGGGGATATGATTTGGTCCATAAATCGTTTTAGACGATTGGTAACACATTTCAATGTTATACGATAAATAACAGTACATAGACTAATAGGTCGGAATTGTGTGAGGTTGATAGGGTTAGCACTTTACGGAATTAACACAATGTGAGTCTCGTGAAAGGTCGGTAAAGAGGAGCCATTATGCAAAAAATCTAGAATAACCTGATATGTCTCCTCCCCAACTATCTCCCAATATTTTTGGAAGAAGATTGGCGAGAATCCATCCGGGCAGGGGGATTTCTATGGGAACATACCTGAGAGAGCTTCGTGAATGTCCTCTTTAGTGTACTGAAGGAGTAGCGCCTCGTTCATCGCATTCGTTACGCGAGGCTCAATTGCACGAATAGCTATATCCACTTCGGACCCTGACGGGGATTGCGATTGAAAGAGACTACTAAAATAATCAGATACCGCCCTTTCAACGTCCTCCGAGCTTTCACACCAATTCCCGGAGCTATCCTGGATTCGAGTAATGCGGTTAGAGCGTTGTCGGGAAGAAGCAAATCGGTGAAAAAAACTCGTGTTTCTGTCTCCATCATATAACCATTCGGCCTTGCTATGTTGCTTCCAATGAAGTTCTTCCTGCCGTAGTAACGAATCAAGTTCCTTTCGTAAAGCTGCTTCATTGGCTCGGAACTGAGAAGAAATGGGATTATGCATGAACTCCAGCAACGACCTCTCAATGGCTTCCTTACGCCTACGTGCATGGCTATAGAAGGAACGGCTCCATCGTGTGAGACGTGTTCGACTTGCCTCCAGGAACTCCCAGGCCCGCCCGTTTTTGCTATGGGATGACGTAGGATTCCAACATTCCTTGAAGATGAGCGCACACTCTTCTTCAAGGGCCCATTTTGCCTCAAAATGAAATCTATGAGTTTGCCTCGGAACAGGGATATCTTGAGCAGCCATAGCCATGTCAACAATTTTATAGAATGATGGTCTGAAGAAAATGTAGGTAAGTTACGAACTGGTGCATTCGGAATCATAGAGACCCACTGAGCGGTTGCGCAAGCCCGATCAAGTCGCTCCTGGATAGTATTAGGAAAAATAGAACGGTTGGACCAAGTGAAAGGGCTGCCTGAAAAACCCAAGTCTGACAAACCACAGTGGAGCAAATAATCTCGGAAGTCATTAATTTGCCAAGCTGGTCGAGGGCAGCCGTCTATTTTCTCGTAAGCGTCAAGAACTTCGCTAAAAGTCACTGTGACATCCAACTGGCTGGTTCATTAGTACTGAGACGGGAAAGGAGCCGCCAGCTATCCTTCCTAGCCGTCACGCACGGATCACCATGAAACTCCGTGAGACGCCAAAGATTACCGGAGTCCCTACTTTTCACGAATACATCGATATGAAAATTAGAATAAGACAAGAGCAAGACATTCAAAACCCGCTTCCATAACATAATCAGCCCCCAGCCCCCCTTTTCGACCTCGAACTTCAACGCCAATACCATGCATGTCGTATCGTTGCTTCACTACATCAAATCTACTTTTATCGCATTTAGTTTCAATAAGGAAAATCACATCCGGCGATAATAACGGACGAAATTTCCCAGCTCGTGAACTGTAGAGGCTCCTCCCAAGCCTCTACAGTTCCAACTTATGATTTTCATTGCAATCGGCGGGACTGCCACGCAGTCTCCGCCGTTAAGTCAGTAGTTTCCATCGGATCCCCAGTCGAAAGCATGAGCCTCTTTGTTGCTTTGCTAACAGGGGATCTCCCTTTCTCTTCTTTGGGGCAGAAGCTATTGAAGTGATCAGTGGTGAAGTAGCTTTCGATCGAGGGATGATAACAGGGTTCCTTTTAGCAGATGTAAGGCCCCTGCCCTTGCCACGTTCTTTCTTAACAGGGAGTAAAGGAGGCGATCGAGTAGTATCTGAGGCATGGGCCTTAGTGAGGTCGGTTTGGATATGAAGGGAGCCCAAGTTATATTTATGGAAGAGTTTTTTAACTCGGGGTGGAGCTTCATACCCTAAGGATGTGTTTGGTTGGGGGTATTAGGAGGGTTAGGATTAGTTAAAGAGTTGTTTGGTTTGAAGATTTATTTAAAGAAAATGTTTAATTAATACCCTCCTAATACCCCATATAATATATTATTTAAAGCAATATTCACCCCTCTCTTTAACTAATCCCACCTATTTTGGACGTCTCCCCTACTCGCTCTCCCCCTCTCTCTCTCTCTCGTCTGCCCCAATCTCTCCCCCCTCTCCCTCTCTCTCCTCTCTCCCCTCGTCTTCCCCGTCCCTCCTCTCTCTCTCTCCCCCCTCCCTCCCCCTCCCTCTCTCCCCCTCCCTCCCTCCCCCTCTCTCTCGTCTTCTCCCCTCACTCTCATCTTCCTCTCTCGGCTTATTCTCTTTCTCTCTCCTTTCCTCATCTCTCTCCTCATATCGTATTTTTTAACTGAAAGGATAAAATTGTAATTTTGTTTATTTAAATTTAATACCATCTAAACCCATCTACCAAAAATATTGGACATCATTATTTAATCTCATAAACCAAACACCCAAAAAAGTTCATACCCTCCATTATATAAACCCAACTTAAACTAATACTATCTAAACTCATTCTTCCAACCAAACGGACTCTAAGGAGCTAAGAGTTTCAGTCTGAGTTGGAAGTGTTTGTTGTTAAGGATGTGTGAGAGGTACGAGTGATATGCTGAATTAGGGAATGGATTGTATCAAGGGGTTCGGATATGCATGCACCCTTCATGGCATGCTGGGTGGATGGGAGTAAGTGAGAATTTTGTATCAGTGATGATGAAGCAAGTGACTCGGGGAGGGGCTGATTGAGTGGATCGGCGATGCAGCTGGGGTGGTTTAGTGAGAGGTCGAGAGTCGGAGATGTAGGAAGTTTCGAAGGTGTTCGATCATTGCTCAATGGTTTTGTCTAGCTCATCGTGGGATTTAGTGAGTCGTGTGGTGGATGGTCCCGGACATGGGATGGTAAAGGGCCAGAGGTTTGGGAGCTAGGTTTTGTGGGATCAGGGTTCGGGGGTTATTGGGCTGCTTAGATGATGACATGGCAAGGGTAGGGTCAGCATTGAGTAGGATTTGCGGGTGCATTTGTGGATAGGATGGGCTAAGAGAATCATCATCTATAATCATAGAATTTAAATTGAGGTCTATAACGGCCTTCACAGGATTTTTTGTTATAGATGGTAGGTTGTTTGGATGAGGGGAGGGGATTACGGGAAAATTAGAATCTTTTCCCTGGTTTTGGAGAGATGAATTAGGAAAGTGGGTTAAGGCTAAATTTTCGGGATCTTGAGGATTTTCCTGAATTGACCCCGTTCTCCGTGCTTCGCTGGAGCTTGGACGGCCTGATGGTTCCCGGCGGCGCTCAGCGCTCCTCCTCGATAACGCAGAACCCCTAATACAATCCATTGATGCCACAAATTTTGTTGCACGAAGAGAAGAGTCATATGGCATCTTTTCGCCCGGGTCTTGGAAGTGCTCATCAAATTGGGAGGCATATGAATAAGATGTATGGTCGAGCAAGCCACACAAATAACAGAAGTTCGGTAATCGTTCATATTTGAAGCTGACAACACATTCCCGGCCCTAGATCACCTACTTCATAAGTCGTCGGAGGGGTTTGGTTACGTTGATACGACACCTAATCCGTACATAGGGTAACCCATGAGCCTTTTCACTCCTATCATAGTCGATGAACTCCCCCAGAGTAGTCCCGATATGAGATATGACTTTCTCCGTATTTGCCCAAAAAGGAAGGTCAGAGGCCTGGACATAGAAATCACACATATCCAAGTTCACGAGCTGCGGGTCTGTCCTGCCATCGTATTCCCGGAGAATGACAAGTTTCTTCTCAAACGACCACATCGCAGATGATAGGGTTCGCGATATGTCTAATTTATGAATAAAATAGATGATAAAGAGCTCATTGTCAATGCGATTCATCTCCAACCCCGTCACCGTGTTAAAAGCCGTCGTAAGAGTTCGCCTCAAAATTATAGGTCTTTCGGGAGAGGATTCGCCCAACCACAGGGAAAGAATCTCTATGCAAGTACGAGGGTTTCCCGGCATCTGATATTTGAATGTCTCTTAGTTCTTCCGTCAGAGGCATCTCTATGGAGTCCATAGTGTATAGCTATTCAGTGTAATCAACTTTGGTGTAAACGGATGAATCTGAAACGTGACGATCCCTGCAGTACTACAAAAGAAGACGGGAAGGAACTTAACTCGGGAAAAGAAGGTTTACGTGAGGGTTAAGAAACGAAACAAAACAAGAGAGAAAAGAAACGGGCGCCCCAGAATAAATAGAAGAAGACAAGACGAGATTGTTGGCGAGTCGTTGGCGGTGACGGGCGTGATCAAATCTGAAGGGGTGTCCCGTAAAAGATATGAGAAAAACACAAATGTAAACTGGATGTTGCCTTCAATGTTTAGGTATCATCAGTTAAAAACAGTTTTGCACAGCGGAATTAAATAACTTGTAAAAGTAAACTAAGATGAAAGATTTCAAAATTCGCAGCAAGTAAGAATACTTGCTGCGTGCCTTCAGGGCAAAATTCCAATATTACTTGGATTACAAAAACGTGAATAAAAGAAGTCTAGAAAAGAACCTAAACGATTCTACGATCATCAACACAGGAATTCCTATTCCTATGAAGAGTAAAACACTAGACTTAAAGAATAAAGACGATCTACTGAATATGTCGTGACTTTGAAGCTCTGGGTAAATCGTTATCCGTCAATGTGATCTTCGATCTCTTTAAATAGGTCTTGAATGTTTGACCAAGATCAACCCATGATCTCCATGATCTGCAGCGTGGCTCCTCCACTTCTTCCTTTATTTGCTCTGAACGTGCTCTGGAAAGTCGAGTAGTGGAGATACTTTATCTTCCCTTGAAATCCTATCTTTAGTCATCCTATAATTAGTAAGTTCGGCTCGGTCAAATATGACTTCGTCCAGGCTCAGCCACGTTGCCCTGCATTACCAAAAGACTAGGAGAGAATATAGGAAGGTTAGTTAGTTTGGGAAGGAAAGAGAAAATTAGGAAGACCAAATCAACGCCCAGATGTTGGCTGTGATGTTGAGACAACATCACTGGCAACATTGGTCAAAAGTTGATATTAACAATCTCCCCCTTTTTATCTTTCTTCCCAAAATCGTGCACAGATCACTGAGAGTTTCCTTAACCTAACATACGCTGCAACCTCCAGCTTCATCAGCACCTCCAGCTTCTTCTACTCCCCCTGCACCAATCTCCAGCTTCATCAGCACCTCCAGCTTCATCTACTCCCCCTGCACCAACTCCCCCTGAACCAACTCCCCCTGAAGCTTGGCCTCCTACCTCGGCATCTGTATCTGTAGCACTTACTCCCCCTATTTGGGAAGAAATCAGGCCTCGTCCACAACACACTGGGCCGTCAGGTGGGCGATAGAATCCTCGAGCCATTTCAGTTCAGCCTGGAGACGAGCAAGAGTTGATGTTGGAGCCGATGTTGGGGCAACATTGCGTCCAACATCAGGGTCAGCGACCCACGGAAGATATACCACTCGATTTATCGGTGACAAGTGTAGGGCAGAAATAGCATAAGGGATATTCCCAAGTGCCACAGCATCTTGACGAGAGGGTTTGAATCCTCCTCGTTCCAACATCAGTAAAATGATCGAAGGGAACATAAGCATACCTCGCCCTTCTTTCGTTGCTTGCCCGGCCAGTTGATTTACAATCAATTCTCCCCATTTGATAGGGAGATTCTTGCCTAGTGCATAAAGAAGCTGCGCCATTTGAGTTGTGACGCGAGTGTCATTCGTCGTTGGGATGAAGTTGTATACGCCGAGCTTAAACAGTACCGAGTAGAGGGAGGTAAGCTGTGCTCCGACGAGATTGTTGTCCCATTTCGTGACACGCCCGCCAGTGATAAGGTCACGACTTCATCCAAGTCCGCATCCTCAAACGACGGAACCTCCGGCGTGCCAAGCAACTGATTCACCATCGAACATGAAAACTCATAATTTTCCCGCGGAAATAAACCTTACCGTACTTCGGTGAGGTAGGCTCATTGAGAGATGGAGAAAGATTGGCGTAGAATTCTTTGGTGACCCGGAGTGACGCTCGTCCAAGACTTGTGACAGCTTTGAGAAGATGTCGGGACTCCAAAAATTGAAGCATTCCTTGCTCACGGAAGCTATTCTTGTTGATAGTCTTCTCAGTGCGGAAATTCCGGAGCAAAAACGAGTCCCAAATAGCGCTGTTCCGAGCGGTGTAAAACGCGAGGGAGTAGCCCGGCAAAACCCACCCAATTTCTTCGTCTATTGGAGTCTCGGCCGGAGATTTTGGCGAAGAAATAGGGGCTGTGGGGCGAGTCGCAGAGGATCTTGTCGTCCGGCGTTTCTTGGGGGGAGGCGCCGGCTCCGACATCGGGCGTTTGCCCGCCTTCTTCTGCATCCTTTCGAGCATTCGCTGCAACGGCAAATCTTCAGGAAATTCATCTTCTTGATTAGGGCTCGGGTTTGGCGAATCGGCGGCGGAATGGTCGGGAGTGGTTTCCGGGACCAATTCGACAGAGGAGTCGGATGATGAGCTCGCCGATTTTTCCTTGGAGGCGTCGAAATCTTCGTCTTGGGAGTTCTCCGATTCCGTGGACGAAGACGAGGAGGGGGACGCGTCAGGAGATGCGGGAGTGACCTCGATCGGGGTTTCTCTGGTTGCCCCTTCCGCCGTGGAAAAATCGAACCCGAATGGTACCATTGTCAAGGTTGGGTTCATTGTTGCGACAACATTGGGAGTACGGCGGGACCTTGTCGACACCATTGCTGAAACAATTCTTGAAGAAAATCGTGAAGCAAGAATTTTTGGTGAAGAATGCGAGAAACCGAGAGAAAGAGAGAAGAAGATATGATGTGATGTTTTGAAAATTTCTCAAGAAGATATTAAATGATATGATATGAGCGCCAAAACATTTTGAAAATATTTTGAAAATTTCGCCTAAATTTTTGGAGGAATTTTCGGAACTGAAACTTGTGAGTACTAGTGTAGTAAAAGATCATGCTTTGCAAAAGTAACTTTCACATACCTTAGTTGATAAACCGAAACCATTGAGCTTGTGACTTGATGATCGATCGAGCTTTCATGGGGAAACTGCTTCTAGATGCATGGCTAATGAATGAAAACTAAAAAAATATGCTGGATATACATAAAAATCGGACAAAGAATCAGAAAAATAGAAAATGTTAGCACCGTCAAAAATGGTCAGTCCAATGTTGCCTCAACATTTGATCCAACATTTTCCCAAAAAGTTCCCTCAGAATCTGTTCAACATTCAAAAGCTCAATTTTCTTTCATTTTCTGTTTGAAACCCTTTGACTCGATCTTCTTTCATTTTCTGCCTTTTCTCACCTCAAATATTGATAAAACTTATAATGCACATTGCGCTTTCTCAAACATCAAGGATCAGAATTTATGTACGCAAAGAATACATCGTCACCGCGAATGCCGTGTATCTAAGGAATCTTATTGAATGAACCTATATCTTGAATGAGAAATTGAAAAATGCGCTAGTGAGTAGGTCATTTCAGAACACGGTCATGGTGAATCAAATCATTTCAGAAAACGTCTTTTGTAAGAAAACATCATTTCAGAAACCAAGTGAAAAGCAGTTAGTTCAAAATATCAAAGCTGAAAAAACCAAAGAATTTGACAGATGCTAATTTTGACCCTGATGTTGGGCCAACATTTATGCCAACATGAACAAACCTATAGACTTCTTGAGGTTAGAGAACCTTTCGAAGTCTAATGCTTTCGTAAATATGTCAGCCAACTGATTCTTAGTATCTATATGCTCAATCCTAACAATTTCTTTTTCGACCATGTCTCTTAAAAAATGATGCCTAATGTCGATATGCTTAGTCCTAGAATGTTGTATGAGATTTTTAGAAATATTAATGGCACTCAAATTGTCACAGTACATAAGAACAGAGTCACATCTAATGCCATAATCACCTAGCATGCTTTTCAACCAAATGAGTTGCGTACAACAGTTTCCCGCTGCCACATACTCGGACTCAGCCGTAGACAAAGACACACAGTTCTGTTTCTTACTATACCAAGAGACAAGGTTATTACCTAAGAAGAAACAGCCCCCACTTGTGCTTTTTCGATCATCTTCATCACCTGCCCAATCAGCATCACTATATCCAACCAAGTTAGTATTAGTATCTTTTGAAAACCAAAGACCTAAACTAACCGTACCACTCACATATTTCAAAATTCTTTTTACAGAATTTAAATGGGAATTCTTAGGCTGGGATTGATATCTAGCACACACACAAACACTATACATGATATCGGGACGACTAGCAGCAAGATATAGTAAACTGCCTATTATGGATCGATACAATGTTGGGTCAACATCGTCCCCAACATTGTCTTTACTTACCTTCTGCGTCGATCCCATCGGGGTTTTCATTGCCTTTGCAGTGTTTAATCCGAACTTCTTCACTGTGTTCCTCGCATACTTCTCTTGGGACATGAAAATCCCGTCCTCACTTTGCTTTATCTGTAGGCCTAAAAAGAATGTTAGTTCGCCTATCATACTCATTTCAAACGTAGAATTCATAGCATGTACGAACTGATCAGACATAGAATTGGAAGAAGAACCAAACACTATGTCATCTACGTAGATTTGGGCGATCAAAACATCCGTCCCGAGCCGTTTTATGAACAACGTTCGGTCGGCCTCGCCTCTTATGAATCCAAACTCGATCAAGAATGTGGTCAATCTTCCGTACCACGCGCGAGGGGCCTGCTTCAAGCCGTAAAGAGCTTTCTGTAGCTTATAGACATGGTTAGTGTGGATAGGATCTTCAAAACCCTTAGGTTGCTCAACATATACATCTTTATCAATATAGCCATTAAGAAACGCACCCTTCACATCCATTTGAAACAAGGTAATGTTGAGCCAACATGCTATAGCGAGTAATAAACGAATTGATTCCAACCTTGCCACGGGTGCAAAAGTTTCATCGAAATCAATACCCTCAACTTGTGAGTATCCTTGGGCAACAAGTCTCGCTTTATTCCTAATCACACGACCTAACTCATCAGATTTATTCTTAAAAATCCACTTTGTCCCAATGACATTAATGTCCGAGGGTCGTGGAACTAAGGTCCAAACACTATTTCGCTCGAATTGCATAAGCTCTTCTTGCATTGCATTGATCCAAAAACTGTCCTTGAGAGCTTCAAGAACATTTTTTGGCTCAATGTCAGAAATATAGCACAAGAAGCGTACCTCATTGTAGACGGAAGTCATACACACACCCTTTACCATAGATTTGTAATCTTTGCGCGGTTTATCCCTTGTCTTTCGCCCTTCATCAAGTCTCCCTATGATTTGATCAGTAGGATGAGTTCTTTGTATTCTGGCAGGAGGATCCCTTCGAACTTCCATGGTGTTGTCATCAATATTCTGTTCAGGGACTGATGTTGGCTCTGATGTTGGGGTAACATCGGACTCAACATCTCCTTCTGCCTGTTCCAGAGGAGGGTTAGCATCCGAAACTTCTACTTGCTGATCCCTGTCTTGACTGCTAAGATTAGAAGCATCATCAAATACCACATTTACGGACTCTTGAATGGATTTTGTCCTTAGATTATAGATTCTATAAGCACGGCTATTGGTCGAATATCCTAAGAATATGCACTTATCACTTTTAGAATCGAACTTTGTTAAGTACTCACGATCATTAAGCATATAACATGAACGACCAAAGACGTGAAAGTATTTCACCGTAGGCTTCTTATCCTTCAAGACTTCATAGGAAGTCTTCTTAGTCCCGGGCCGGAAGAACACTCTATTCGTTATGTGGCAAGCCGTGTTCAACGCCTCAGCCCAAAACCTCTTTGAAAGGCCTTTGGACTGTAGAAACACGCGTGCCATCTCCTGGAGAGTTCGGTTCTTCCTTTCGGCGACTCCATTTTGTTGTGGTGTATAAGGCGACGAAAACTCATGGATGATGCCTTTTCTATCACAGAACTCCTTGAATGATTGATTCTCAAATTCCCTGCCATGGTCAGATCTAATACGGAAAATAGGTGCACAAAAATTGTTCTTAAGCATTGCACAAAAATTTTGAAAAATTCAAAAGTTTCCGATTTTTCTTTCAAAAAATAAATCCAAGAGAATCTGGAATAATCATCAACAAGGACATAGGCATATTTCTTACCACCTAGGCTATCTACCTCCATTGGACCCATCAGATCCATGTGTATAAGTTGAAAGCTATGAGCAGTGCCGTGATGTTGGCCCGGATGTTGGCCAACATTATGTCCAACATTGTGTACAGTATGAGTTTGCTTACCTTTTAAGCACTGTTCACACACCACCTTGCTGAAATTTTTGAGTTTTGGGATCCCACGAATGGCCTCATGTCTGATCAATTGCTCCAAGGTGCGGTAGTTCACATGGCCGAGTTTGTGATGCCAAACCACAACTTCATCATCCGTCTTTGAAAGTTGGCACACGTCGTTGTTTTCGGACTTAAGGCCTGCTTGATAGCAATTGTCGGCCGATCTAACTCCTGTCATTACACAAAGATTTTGCTCGTCAAAAACTTCACAATTATCTTTGTTAAATCGAACCTGTAAATTGTCATCACACAGCTGACTAATGCTTATCAAGTTCGCCACAAGTCCTTCCACATGGAGCACATTTTTCAGCGCTGGAAAACCGGGCACGGCAAGCACTCCACGACCACTTATCTTACCTTTGGCTCCACCACCAAAAGTCACCGATCCGCTATTCATAGGCACGTATTCTGTCAGAAAATCTTTGGTGCCCGTCATGTGACGAGAGCACCCACTATCAAAGTACCACGTGCCTGAAATGTTAGCTTTAAGTGCGGTAAAAATGCATTGCATAAAGTGACCGGCGGCTTTTCAACCAAAAATTCCTTCTGGCCTTTTGGAACCCATATAAACTTAGAAAAAGAGTGAAATTTGTTGGAAGAAATGTCACCAGACCTTCTTTCCAACACTGATTTCCCAATGTTGGATTGAATGTTGGGCAACATCTCAGCCAACATCTTCTTTCTGTGAAAATCATCTCTAAATTTCCAACAAAATGGTTTGATATGCCCAGTTTTAAAACAGTAGTGACATCTTCTTTGTCTACGGCTGAGTCCGAGTATGTGTCAGCGGGAAACTGTTGTACGCAACTCATTTGGTTGAAAAGCATGCTAGGTGATTATGGCATTAGATGTGACTCTGTTCTTATGTACTGTGACAATTTGAGTGCCATTAATATTTCTAAAAATCTCATACAACATTCTAGGACTAAGCATATCGACATTAGGCATCATTTTTTAAGAGACATGGTCGAAAAAGAAATTGTTAGGATTGAGCATATAGATACTAAGAATCAGTTGGCTGACATATTTACGAAAGCATTAGACTTCGAAAGGTTCTCTAACCTCAAGAAGTCTATAGGTTTGTTCATGTTGGCATAAATGTTGGCCCAACATCAGGGTCAACATTAGCATCTGTCAAATTCTTTGGTTTTTTCAGCTTTGATATTTTGAACTAACTGCTTTTCACTTGGTTTCTGAAATGATGTTTTCTTACAAAAGACGTTTTCTGAAATGATTTGATTCACCATGACCGTGTTCTGAAATGACCTACTCACTAGCGCATTTTTCAATTTCTCATTCAAGATATAGGTTCATTCAATAAGATTCCTTAGATACACGGCATTCGCGGTGACGATGTATTCTTTGCGTACATAAATTCTGATCCTTGATGTTTGAGAAAGCGCAATGTGCATTATAAGTTTTATCAATATTTGAGGTGAGAAAAGGCAGAAAATGAAAGAAGATCGAGTCAAAGGGTTTCAAACAGAAAATGAAAGAAAATTGAGCTTTTGAAGGTTGAACAGATTCTGAGGGAACTTTTTGGGAAAATGTTGGATCAAATGTTGAGGCAACATTGGACTGACCATTTTTGACAGTGCTAACATTTTCTATTTTTCTGATTCTTTGTCCGATTTTTATGTATATCCTAGCATATTTTTTTAGTTTTCATTCATTAGCCATGCATCTAGAAGCAGTTTCCCCATGAAAGCTCGATCGATCATCAAGTCACAAGCTCAATGGTTTCGGTTTATCAACTAAGGTATGTGAAAGTTACTTTTGCAAAGCATGATCTTTTACTACACTAGTACTCACAAGTTTCAGTTCCGAAAATTCCTCCAAAATTTAGGCGAAATTTTCAAAATATTTTCAAAATGTTTTGGCGCTCATATCATATCATTTAATATCTTCTTGAGAAATTTTCAAAACATCACATCATATCGTCTTCTCTCTTTCTCTCGGTTTCTCGCATTCTTCACCAAAAATTCTTGCTTCACGATTTTCTTCAAGAATTGTTTCAGCAATGGTGTCGACAAGGTCCCGCCGTACTCCCAATGTTGTCGCAACAATAAACCCAACCTTGACAATGGTACCATTCGGGTTCGATTTTTCCACGGCGGAAGGGGCAACCAGAGAAACCCCGATCGAGGTCACTCCCGCATCTCCTGACGCGTCCCCCTCCTCGTCTTCGTCCACGGAATCGGAGAACTCCCAAGACGAAGATTTCGACGCCTCCAAGGAAAAATCGGCGAGCTCATCATCCGACTCCTCTGTCGAATTGGTCCCGGAAACCACTCCCGACCATTCCGCCGCCGATTCGCCAAACCCGAGCCCTAATCAAGAAGATGAATTTCCTGAAGATTTGCCGTTGCAGCGAATGCTCGAAAGGATGCAGAAGAAGGCGGGCAAACGCCCGATGTCGGAGCCGGCGCCTCCCCCCAAGAAACGCCGGACGACAAGATCCTCTGCGACTCGCCCCACAGCCCCTGTTTCTTCGCCAAAATCTCCGGCCGAGACTCCAATAGACGAAGAAATTGGGTGGGTTTTGCCGGGCTACTCCCTCGCGTTTTACACCGCTCGGAACAGCGCTATTTGGGACTCGTTTTTGCTCCGGAATTTCCGCACTGAGAAGACTATCAACAAGAATAGCTTCCGTGAGCAAGGAATGCTTCAATTTTTGGAGTCCCGACATCTTCTCAAAGCTGTCACAAGTCTTGGACGAGCGTCACTCCGGGTCACCAAAGAATTCTACGCCAATCTTTCTCCATCTCTCAATGAGCCTACCTCACCGAAGTACGGTAAGGTTTATTTCCGCGGGAAAATTTATGAGTTTTCATGTTCGATGGTGAATCAGTTGCTTGGCACGCCGGAGGTTCCGTCGTTTGAGGATGCGGACTTGGATGAAGTCGTGACCTTTATCACTGGCGGGCGTGTCACGAAATGGGACAACAATCTCACCGGAGCACAGCTTACCTCCCTCTACTCGGTACTGTTTAAGCTCGGCGTATACAACTTCATCCCAACGACGAATGACACTCGCGTCACAACTCAAATGGCGCAGCTTCTTTATGCACTAGGCAAGAATCTCCCTATCAACTGGGGAGAATTGATTGTAAATCAACTGGCCGGGCAAGCAACGAAAGAAGGGCGAGGTATGCTTATGTTCCCTTCGATCATTTTACTGATGTTGGAACGAGGAGGATTCAAACCCTCTCGTCAAGATGTTGTGGCACTTGGGAATATCCCTTATGCTATTTCTGCCCTACACTTGTCACCGATAAATCGAGTGGTAGATCTTCCGTGGGTCGCTGACCCTGATGTTGGACGCAATGTTGTCCCAATATCGGCTCCAACATCAACTCTTGCTCGTCTCCAGGCTGAACTGAAATGGCTCGAGGATTATATCGCCCACCTGACGGCCCAGTGTGTTGTGGTCCGAGGCCTGATTTCTTCCCAAATAGGGGGAGTAAGTGCTTCAGATACAGATGCCGAGGTAGGAGGCCAAGCTTCAGGGGGAGTTGGTTCAGGGGGAGTTGGTGCAGGGGGAGTAGAAGAAGCTGGAGGTGCTGATGAAGCTGGAGGTGCTGATGAAGCTGGAGGTGCTGATAAAGGAATCTGAGGATTCTTGTGTGCTTGATTTTGATGTGTTTGTTTCTGCATGCCTAACTATTTTTGTGTGCTTAACCGTAGGTTGTTTTTGCAGAACCGTTTCCTATTCAGCGTATGTTATGTTAAGGAAACTCTCAGTGATCTGTGCACGATTTTGGGAAGAAAGATAAAAAGGGGGAGATTGTTAATATCAACTTTTGACCAATGTTGCCAGTGATGTTGTCTCAACATCACAGCCAACATCTGGGCGTTGATTTGGTCTTCCTAATTTTCTCTTTCCTTCCCAAACTAACTAACCTTCCTATATTCTCTCCTAGTCTTTTGGTAATGCAGGGCAACGTGGCTGAGCCTGGACGAAGTCATATTTGACCGAGCCGAACTTACTAATTATAGGATGACTAAAGATAGGATTTCAAGGGAAGATAAAGTCTCTCCACTACTCGACTTTCCAGAGCACGTTCAGAGCAAATAAAGGAAGAAGTGGAGGAGCCACGCTGTAGATCATGGAGATCATGGGTTGATCTTGGTCAAACATTCAAGACCTATTTAAAGAGATCGAAGATCCCATTGACGGATAACGATTTACCCAGAGCTTCAAAGTCACGACATATTCAGTAGATCGTCTTTATTCTTTAAGTCTAGTGTTTTACTCTTCATAGGAATAGGAATTCCTGTGTTGATGATCGTAGAATCGTTTAGGTTCTTTTCTAGACTTCTTTTATTCACGTTTTTGTAATCCAAGTAATATTGGAATTTTGCCCTGAAGGCACGCAGCAAGTATTCTTACTTGCTGCGAATTTTGAAATCTTTCATCTTAGTTTACTTTTACAAGTTATTTAATTCCGCTGTGCAAAACTGTTTTTAACTGATGATACCTCAACATTGAAGGCAACATCCAGTTTACATTTGTGTTTTTCTCATATCTTTTACGGGACACCCCTTTCTCATATCTTTTTTCTCATATCTTTTTCTCATACCACTTTGAAGGGGTGTCCCGTAAAAGATATGAGAAAAACACAAATGTAAACTGGATGTTGCCTTCAATGTTGAGGTAACATCAGTTAAAAACAGTTTTGCATAGCGGAATTAAATAACTTGTAAAAGTAAACTAAGATGAAAGATTTCAAAATTCGCAGCAAGTAAGAATACTTGCTGCGTGCCTTCAGGGCAAAATTTTCATAAACCGGATTAGGCTTAAAACCTAACCCGTGTTTAGAAGACGTACATATGGCCAAGGCCTCGTCGAGAGTAGCCTTACCTTTGTTCAGTCTAGTGAAAGTATCATCGGCTTTGTTGACTTGAGTTTCTAGCTTCACAAGCATCATGTCCTTCTTGGTCAACAAGGCTTCCATCTTGCCAATTCCTTCAATAAGATTGTTGATCACCTTCTCATTCTGAACATTCTGTTCGGATAGCTCCTGGACAGTTCTCTTTAGTTCATCATTTTGTTTCTTCTCCTTGGAGTACGCAAGTGCAATAGATCTATAAGATTCTGCAAAGTCATCAGAAGTGACTATTGGTTGCTCAATTTCAGACTCTGCATCATCAATAACACCAGTGACGTCAAAACAATTGGAATCATCATAATCAAAATATACAACTTGTTCAGATGTTGGATCTGATGTTGGTGCAACATCAGACACAACATTTAACCCGATATGATGTTCCTCTTCTTCATCGGCATCTGAGAAGGATTGAGTCTTGGCATGAGTCCACTGGGTCTTTTCCTTGGAAGATTCGCCTTCATCATCAGAGAGGCTAACCCAGTAACCTTTTCCATGCTTACGAAGTGTGTTGGCACATTCATTGGCAAAGTGACCCCATCCTTTGCATGCATGGCATTGGATCGAGTCCAGATCAACCTTCTCCGCCTTAGTTTTCTCAGCAGAATGCCTCCGAGGGATAGGACGACTTGGATTGATGGTTGTCTCACGGGGTTTGTATGTTGTCTGAAATGTTGGGCCAACATTGACTTGCTTCTTGTTCCTCAGTAGTTTTGCAATGTTGCGAGCCAACAAAGACGTATCCTCATCCATCTCCAAGTCATCCTCAGTCAGTTGCACCGAAGGTTGAGTGACCAGAGCCAGACTTTTACCTCTTGATGAACCTTTTTGAACTTCGAGATTAGTCTCGTAGTTCTTCATTATGTTCATCAAGCTGTTAAAGTCCATTGTGGCCAAATTGTGGGCTTCTTCGACAGCTGCAACCTTCATATTGAATTTTTCAGTTAAAGAACGAATTGCTTTTGAATTGAGTACCTTATTCGCAATAGGTTCGCCAAGGCTATGACATTCGCTTGAGATGTTGAGCAGCTTCCCGAAATACGTCGTGATGTCCTCGTCCTCACGCATGCGAAGGTTCTCCAATTGGCTATGAAGTAGGCGTAGTTTGGTATCTCTCACGCTCGCATCGCCTTCGCAATATCGTTGAAGCATATCCCAAGCGAGTTGGGCATTGACGCAATTCTGAATTATCTTAAACATGAATATATCTACGCTGGAAAATATTGCATTGAGGGCTTTTTCATTAGCATCAGCCGCGGCCCTCTCTATTTGGGTCCATTCATGAACTGGCTTATCAAACACCTCTCCATCTGCATCAGGCGCAGTCCGAGGAGGGGTGTAGCCATTGATAACGGCATCCCACGCTCTAGTGTCTATAGATTTGATAAATTGACGCACACGAATTTTCCAATAAGCATAGTTTGAGCCATCCAAAATGGGTAATCTTGTAATCGAATTCATGGTATCCATATATTTAAAGAGGATTGAAAACGCTTAGTACGGTCAAGCGGTGGCTCTGATACCACTTTGAAGGGGTGTCCCGTAAAAGATATGAGAAAAACACAAATGTAAACTGGATGTTGCCTTCAATGTTTAGGTATCATCAGTTAAAAACAGTTTTGCACAGCGGAATTAAATAACTTGTAAAAGTAAACTAAGATGAAAGATTTCAAAATTCGCAGCAAGTAAGAATACTTGCTGCGTGCCTTCAGGGCAAAATTCCAATATTACTTGGATTACAAAAACGTGAATAAAAGAAGTCTAGAAAAGAACCTAAACGATTCTACGATCATCAACACAGGAATTCCTATTCCTATGAAGAGTAAAACACTAGACTTAAAGAATAAAGACGATCTACTGAATATGTCGTGACTTTGAAGCTCTGGGTAAATCGTTATCCGTCAATGGGATCTTCGATCTCTTTAAATAGGTCTTGAATGTTTGACCAAGATCAACCCATGATCTCCATGATCTGCAGCGTGGCTCCTCCACTTCTTCCTTTATTTGCTCTGAACGTGCTCTGGAAAGTCGAGTAGTGGAGAGACTTTATCTTCCCTTGAAATCCTATCTTTAGTCATCCTATAATTAGTAAGTTCGGCTCGGTCAAATATGACTTCGTCCAGGCTCAGCCACGTTGCCCTGCATTACCAAAAGACTAGGAGAGAATATAGGAAGGTTAGTTAGTTTGGGAAGGAAAGAGAAAATTAGGAAGACCAAATCAACGCCCAGATGTTGGCTGTGATGTTGAGACAACATCACTGGCAACATTGGTCAAAAGTTGATATTAACAAAATCCAGGAGAGAGAGACCACGCAGTCGGCGTTTGTTGTAAAACCCTCATAGAGAAGGAGGCAGACACTCATATTGAGAGAGAGAGACGCTCACGTGGGAGAGAAATTATAAATTAATAATTTTTTAAAATAATACTCTATTCTTGAAAATGGTAGAAACCGATTAATTTATTTTGTTTCTAAGATGTGCTAACCGGGATATCGACATGTGGCGTTTTCCGTCCAAATTGACGGACTTACTACGGATGGACCACTTTTGTCCAAAATTGAGGGAATAAATTGATCCACGTTATATATTTTCATCCTGACATGCCCAATATCAAATCCCCAACCAAATAATCTCATATCATTTATATTGGATGACTTCTTTTATATTTACTCGACTTAATTTTCAGAAATCTCGCTTACCATTTTCTATACTTCATGAAGATGGGCCATAGACGACGACTTCAAGTGTGAACACGAACGTCGAATGTGGCCCAACACCAAAACGAGTCCGTCTTCGTTTCCTCGACGACCCCAGATGATCTCCACCTCCATTGTCCTCTTCCCGTTTTATTGTTTAGAAAACTCAAGAATGCCAAAAAAAATTACAAATAAGACAGAAACTGCTTGCAGCAATGAATCACGGCCAGACACGTCGACCAATTATCTACAATTTAGTCGTTTCTTTATTTTCCATGCAGGAAGCGTGCGTTTCGAGCTCTTTTTCTTATTTTGTAATTATTTATGGAGTTGGTCATTACAGCTCGCATAATCCTCGTTCGACCTGAAATAAAGACGAAAAAAAAAATTATTTCCCACTACCCATTAGCTCTACTACCTCAATCCCTTGTGACGGATCTTATTTCAATAAACTATTGAATGATTTGATTGATTCTTTTGCTGCTGCTGCTATAGAATGCCAACGCCGGTGAGCATCGATCCCAGTACGACTACTGCCCTCAGCTATTGGTTGAACTGGAGAGTATTCGTATGTGCGATATGGGTTTTGGGATCTATGCTCGTCGCATCGATTCTCATATGGAAATACGAACGGTTGAACAATTATGTTGTCGGAGGGAACAAATATTACTGCAATAGATCTTGGAAACCTTGTCTTAATAATATCCATCCCATTTTCTTGATGATTTATCGGGTCCTTGCCTTATGCCTGCTTCTGGTATCTCTGAGCTTCGATGTCACCCTCCACGGAGCTGAATTGTTCCATTATTACACTCAGTAAGTTCGTGCTGTAAAGTATTTGCATCTAAGTCAAGAATTAGCTTATGGGGTTGTTTTGTTTGTATACTTCTCTGCAGGTGGACTTTCACTTTAGCGAGCATCTACTTCTTGGTATGGCTTTCTTTCAGTCTGTTTTTTTTTTTGTTAGAGATTAATGGTTAAAATCGAAAATATCACATCATGTGTATCATTGTTCCTGCACTTAATCTTGTCCGTAATCCTATTGCAGCTTGGTTCTTTTCTTTCAATCCATGGATGCTACGGCTTACTTAGGGAAAAAAAATATTCGGGCGAGGATACAGAGCAAGGCTCGTACAAGGCAAAATTATTACAGGACAAGGCGAACGAGCCTGGATTTTGGGATTTTCTTTTTCGAGTCTTGTTCCAGGTACATATATATGTCTCTATTGCTTGAAGGATTATATCGTATATTTGCAAGATAGACACTATTTTGATTTATAGAGCAAGCACACCCTTATGAACACGATTGAATCGCGATAACATGTATCAAAAGTTGGAATTTTTCTGGGATCAGTAGATATGTGCAGGGGCGGCGACCCTCACGGATGTTGTTTACTGGTGCGTGATATTTCCATTTTTGAGCATCAGGGACTACGAAATCAACTTTGTAAGTCTTGTAGTAATAAATCCATTTCTCTTTAGCTTTGTAAGTTTTGTTTAACAGATGCTTATATATGTATGTTTCATATAGCTGACGGCTCTTACGCATTCTCTAAATCTCGTCCTACTTCTCGGTGATGCAGCGTTTAATAGTCTGGTAAACCCTATGCTTCATCCCCTTTTTCCTTCTCTTTTTAGCATACAATTTTCAGTTGGTTACAAAATCTTTCTTCGTCTCTCAACTCAAGCAACTTCAATGGTATGGGATCTCTTACTTCCTTCTGTGGACTGGATCATACGTGATCTTCGAATGGCTCATCCATGCCTGTATCAATTTATGGTAAGTCTCTCTCTCTCTCTCTGTCTGTATTCAAGAAAAAATAATATTCATGACATATATAATACTCTCCGTTGTAGGTGGGCATATCCTTTCCTGGACTTGTCTATGCCTTATGCTCCACTCTGGTAAGTTTGTGTCAAATCTTCCGAAGAAAAACTAATTAACGAACCGCAATTTTCTCGTCTGATTAAGGTGGTAATAATTTTGATAGGTACCTTGTGGTGGCGGTGTTGCACGTACCGTGCTATGCGCTATTTCTGATGGTCGTGAGAGCAAAGTACTTGATATTGTCGAGATGGTTTCCGCGGTTTGATCAGCGTCTCTCGTGAAAGTTTCAGTTATATTTTCTCACACACAATCAATCTCCGAGCCAAAGCCGAGATGGAATTGTGAAGAACACTAAAGATTGTTGTTGTATCTACTGCGGATGGATTTTATTGCAAACTGTGCACATTACGGGACCCGGCGGGGATCCCGGCCTCATTTGGGGTATATTATAATATTTAATTAATATTTTTATATCCAATTATATTATTATAATATAATATTAAAATATATATAAAGGGACAATTACACATAAATCCTTAGGGACCAAAAAGAACATCACTTAACTCCCTCAATGAGAAACTTAATTTAAGGAACAAGTAGAAACATTTCATACAAATAAGGACCAATTGGACGAAAATAACCCTCAGAAGTTGCATTATAACGATTATACATGGACTTTTAATTAAAAAAACAAAAACCAAAATAAAAATATCTCAATCGATCCAATGTATAAAACCAACATTTCAAATCAAAAACTCAATCTCAATCGACCCGAAATCGAAACACCCACACCAAATTGTTCCCATGAAAAAACGCTCAAGGAGTCGCCGCCACTATTGAATCTTAAAATTTCTCATGTCCTTGCATGTTTCGTAATTTTTTCTTTTTTCGCCAATTCGTGTTTCTTTTTGTTTAAATCCGGATGTTTTAGGTATAATTTGGGGTTTCTTTTAGGTGTTGCTCACTTAGGGTTCTCGTGAGTTCGTTTCCTGTTTCGTATTTTGGGTATCAATCAAGATTTTAATTTTCGTATTTTTGGTACGCTTTATGTATGTTTTTGGTACGTTATATTCATATTTTTAATACCGTCAATGCATCACAATGGTATGGCGTGATAATATAAACCGGTACAGTATATATAGAAATATCGTACGAAGAACCTCTTTTTGTATCATATAACTGGTTGTAATTACAGTACGTTTTATGTCATTTATGATCTCGTAGTCTACATGAATAGTTAAAGAATATGTTTAATGTATAAATTGTGTATGGAGTACCATGTAAGCATGGTGTAATGTGTATTGCAGATAAAAGACCCCGTTAATGATTTTTTTGACCCCTTACTTTCGGTATCAAAAGTGCATATTTAATTGATGCATATAACCCGCTGACAGAGGATATCATTTATGACCAGATGTACGTGTTCTTCTCCATCGCCGAATGATGCAACGGTTTCTTCTAAAGTTGACAAAACATCAAACAAGTGCAAAATATGTTAAAAATATGAGCACAAGTCGTACATGTAGAGAAGCGAATGAGTTTAGTTTTGAGTTTAGAGGTTATGGCTTATTATTTTTGCCATATGTTGCATATAGGTTGATTCGTTTGTGGATATTTCGATTGTGAGCATATTTTAGTATTGTTGTAATGTTGGATGTATTTTGAATTAAACAGTCTTACTCGTAAAATATTATTTTTTATTTCTTTAATTTTGGGTACGTTAACAATGTTAAAAAAAAGGTACGGTTACTATGGATACTAGGTACACTAAACATCAACTAAATGGTACTCTAAACGAATCAAAATAGTACGCTAATTAATAGCTGTAAAATAAGTGATGAAAAATACAGAAAAAGTTAGCATTATCAATATCTGACATTTTTAACGGTATATGGAACAAATCCTGGCGCGCACAGAAAGTTTTGACACGTCCATAAAGTTCTGACACGCATAGAAATTTGCAATATACTTGGTAAAGTTTCAGTACTTATCTTGGTACATCGAACTACTTTATTGTGGTATAGTAAATGTTCATTATAAGGTACAATCACATGCATCTCTAAGGTGCACTACACACGTTATATTTGATACAACTTATTAAGGTAAGAATTTTTCGTTGCCATTTGAATGGGTTTTTCAGCAAATTTGTATTACATGTATATACGTTATATGTGTCACTTGGTATCAAATTTGATGGTGTAACCATAATATGCATGCTTTTGTATTCCAAGCTCGTAGTTTAATAATAAGAGAATGGTCATTGTAACGACATCTTACTATTGAAGCTTGAGTTTGAACTACAAATCCATGTTTGTTAGAGTTTACCAATTCAAATGTGAAACGAAATGAAACTTATAACATGTGTACGTATAATAAAGTGTTTTTGCATCGGAACAAACGTAAAACGCGACGAAAAACACTTATCCTAATAAGTTGTATCAAATGTAGCGATTATAATGTACCGATGAACAATTTGTTAGTGTACCTCGTTGTAAACTTATAGTGTACCACATGTACGTATTTTCGTACCAAGATAAGTAAGGATATTGTAACACGTTTTATCGGTCTACAAAATATGTAAAAATTACGAGTCCACAACGTCTACTATTAAATGTGATGCCCTGGAACAATAATAACTTGAAAATTTTAAATCTAACAAACATATAAACTATGTTGTAGTAAGCTGTTTTAACAATGTTCATCATCTTCTAGTGAAACTTGAGGTTTTGAAATATAGGATTATGATTGTAGGGGTTACTACATCAAATATGATAAAGAGTGAAACACATAATTGATATATGTAAGGAAATATGGTATTCCAAAAAATAAAATTCGAATTGCAACAAAAAACGCTAATTCTAATAAGTTATACCAAACATATCATTTATACTGTACACTGGTCAGACTGTGACTGCGCCCTATTCTGGCGATATATCGTACCACAACTAAGTAGTTTACCATACCAAAATTAAGAATTTGTTCAAGATTCTGTTAGTGAGATGTCAGATGTCGTTATTTGTCAGATGTCAGATTTCATTCCTGAAAAGCACTGACTTTTTGTAATTTTCATCTATTTTGTACATATATGAATATAGTGTACCATTTTATTATGTTTAGCATACAAGTTAACTGGTGTTTGTGTACCTTGCATGCATGGTTGTCGTACCTTTTTACCATTGTTAACGTACCAAAAAAATACATGCGCATTAAACATCATTTTTGCCACAATATTTTTGGTATCTTAATACATTCACAAAATTACATCAAAACAAAAAGCAACATTGTTAAAAAAAATGCGAGCAACCAAACTTATACGGTTAATGACAAGAAAAATGACACCATCATCTTAGCCAAAATTATTAAAAAGAACATGAAAATATATGCAAAGTATGGACAAAACACGTAAGCTGATAAGCACATAACCCAAACAGTGTGCCCCCCCCCCCCCCACCCCCATAAACTACACTTTTAAACATATAGTTGTTTGCCCCCTACAAAATTTAGCAACCGTTATTAATGATACCATAACTATACCATACAAAGTACACTATATACAGCAATACGGTACTCTAACCACGTGTATAAAAGTACATCGTATCTAAACAGGTGTGATATGCATTGCTTCGAACTACCTATGTAGGGACACCTTTAGGTTTCTCAAATGCAACGAGAATTCGTACTGATGTATCGTACGTGAGAGATCTCAAAGGCTTACTTTCTACATCAGAACCAAGAGATGAGGATGATGAAATAGAGCCGATGGACAACATAATAAATTCAAAGATATGGTCACAAATGTTTTAGATTTCACTTAAGCTCTTGGGAAAGAAATGATAACAGATGCTAAATGTACATATCATTCACTAACCTAAGAGAGCTTTTCACCGTTTCCGGTAGACTGAAATACATCATTCGACTAGCACTGATCCAGACTCATCGTGAGATTAAGAATATGAACGAATAGAGGGTAAGCACATACCATCTGATTTAAAAAAAAATCCATGATTTCAAGAAGACCACGACCACGATCTATATCGAACAAACCCGCGAATGAATTGGGATAATTTCAATTTTATTTTACGGCAACTCACGATAAATTGAAAAGACCCACGTTGTACTGACCTGAATCGAGAAATTTTGCGCATTACCGTGGAAATCTACCATTTCTTCTCCATTTTCTTTTTTCTTACCCACAATTTCTTCTTTATTTCTTTCCATGAGAACCCGTACCACATTGAGAAACGCACGCGTCGTTGTTCGGATCTTGGAGAGTTATTCTTCTTCTTCTTCTTTAGTTGTTTCTTTTTATTTTTGTTTTCTTTTTTAATATTTTTAACGTTAATGTAAAAGAGAAAGGAAAAAAATGAAAATAAAAATCATAAAGAGATGATACAATCGACTTTTCAGTAAAGTTGGTCCTTAAGTGTAGGAAATGTTTCCACTTGATCTTTAAAGAAATAAAATTATGAGTGGGTAGTTATGTGATGGTATTTTAATATTTTTAGTTATTAGGCACTTCAATAATATAAATAATATTAAAAATGTAGTTTAAATATTATAAATAATATTAAACTATAGTTTATATTATATATGGTATCTATTTTTTAAGAAATATTGTCGGTGCATGGATCCCGCGGGGACGGGGACGTGGATCCATATCGAAAGTAAACATATCGGACATTGTTGGGGACGGTGGAGAGCGACCTACCCCGTCATCGGCCAGAGACTTAGTTAAATAATGCGCTACAGATTACTAATACGGTTAACGAAATTAAATGAAATATTATTAGAAAACTGGGACATAAAAGCACAGTCCTTTAAAGTAGCACCATAATGGGTGGAGAGCATATTCTCCTTTCTAGAATTCGCTATCAATACATTGGCAGTCTCCTTCAACTTCTTGTTGTCCCCGTTGACGAGCTACACTTATCCCCAATGGGCAACCATTTTCTCAATGTTGTCTCGAAGGAACTCTCCTTCATAAAGTTTGGTCCGCCAAAGAAATACACCATCCTTCATGATTTCACGCGACTACACCAGCCCACGCCCCTCCATGGTCACCACAATGCTAAGCCCCATCAAAGTTTAGCTTTATCACCAATCGTCGATCGTGTCCACGTGCTCTCCATGTGTTGTCCTGTTGCACCCGCCACATCATACTCTGGCTTAAAAGGCGTGTCCACTTTCATAGCTCGACAAAGCATGACGGGGAGATATCCGCTCGCCTTCCACTATCATTTATTCCTCACTATCCTCAATGACCAACATTAATTAAGGAACATATTAATATCCGAAGTGGTCAGATTTTTGTGTATATTATGTCGATATTCCTTAGTCGAACATGCACATATCTGTATCAAATAATACAAAACAAATGAGTTGTACCCAACATTGTAAAACTCATTACGCGCTAGGCGGACGCCGGGGTGGACCTAGAGCCTAGACGTCCTAGGCGGGGTGTAAGTTGTTTCTAGGCATGTTAGGTATTGTGAGCCTAAACTCGTCGGAGATTGGCCGGGAGGTGACCGGATAGTCGCCTAGATGGTCAGTGATGATGGAAATCGTTTTTCAGCTGAGGATATGTGCTTTTCTCCCAGATTTAATGTAGAACGTCGGATTATTGGAGCTACATGTAAGGCCTGGGATTTAAACATCCGATGTTTGAATGGTGTACGTTGGATCGAGCACTAAGATGAATCTGAGAGCTGAGAAGAAGAGTTGCAAAATTACTTAAAGAAGCGCATTGCAACTTATAAGTAACGTAGGACGAGTGTTGAACAACGAAGCAAGTAGCAGTTTGTTCTTCAGACTATAAAAACCAGAAAACCAAGTGTGAGTAGCAACTTTCATGACCGCGTTCTCCAAGTTGACTCCCGTTTTCGATATCCCTCTCCAAGAGAGGTTCGCCAACGATAATTCCGTCCTTTGTTTATCTAAGGTAAGAAGGATAAAAGAATTAACCGGCCACCCAACTCAGCAGGTCAGGGCAAATAAACTAGTGAATCGTAGACGAGATAGCGATCTTTTAATTCGATGTGGAATCAATAAAAAAAAGGAGGATCTGTCGGTCCGTGGAGTAGGCTCAAAGTCGATGCCAAACTATGTAAATTTGTGTGCGTTTTCTGTGTTTGTTTGCTTATGTTTTCCTTCAAATTTTTTTACCGTTTGTTCTAACTGAGGCAACCGACATATACACGCATAAACGCTGTTAAATCACGAGTCATTTGAACCTGATTTATCAACAGTTGATGCGGTGAGTGATAAACATATGTTTATCTTGATTATAAATAGATCGTATTTTGAATTAATTGTTGTGTTTTATGCCTTTATTCGTGTTATTTACACTTATTTTATGTTGAAGGAACATATGACAGTAATCGGGAGAGAACGGAGCGAAAAACGACTTAGGTTCGTCCCGCAGAAACCGTCACGGCATCGTGAGGAATCTTCGATGCCGTGACGCTCAAGAAGAGAAGGCATATAGCACTCAGGAATTCGTCACGGTATCTTGAGAACGTCGTCGATGCCGTGACGGTCGAGCAGAAAAGGAATACACCTTTTTGGAATTTGTCACGGCATGTTGAGTAACTTGTCGCAGCCACGACGGACTAGCAACATACCTATCAGGAATTCGTCATAACATGTTGAACAACCAGTCGCTGCCGTGACATTTGACCCGAAAAGGAATACAACTTGCAGGAATTCGTAACGGAATGTTGAGCAACCCATCAAGCCGTGACAGTCAAGCTGAATGGACTTCGCGACAACGTCCATGTCGTGAGGGCCATTAGAAAATCCGCGACGAATACCAGATTTTATAGAAGCTCATTTTCAAGCCCGAAAAAAGGACTCAATCATCCATAACTTGATTATATACGTCCCGAAGAACTAAAAGGCGGCTCAGGAACCATATGAATCATCCTTATGATTCCTAGAGTTCAAAAGAGGAATTCAACGAGGAACAATCGAAGAATTGAACGCGTGACGAAGGAAATCATCGAGGCTGCTCAGAATGCATCCGTATAGGGAAGAATTATGATTTCTTAGTCCTATGTTTATTTATGTAATATGAGTAGCTTATTTTTGTTGTGTTTGGGGTTAGATGAACACTAGGTAGAACCGTGTTTTGACTTAGATTACTCGTGAATGCGTGTCTTTGATTATTTATCGTTTATGAATACGTTTCTTCGACCCAATATGTTTATGTATCGAGTTGATTCTTCGAATCAATATGTCTAGGTGTTAATTCGGTGTTTGGTATCGTTTAAGGCGACAACTAAATGATTAGGCCTCTCATAATGATAAGAACTCGATTATATGGCGACATCAAATAATGGTTTCTCATTGTAAGTAATTATCGATTTAGATCCGCATAGGCCATAGTCGTCTAGGGTCACAAAAAAATCCTCGAGTCAGTAGGAAATTACTACGATTTAATCGATATACACGTAATAACGGTAGCTTATGGCTTAGTCGATGACACCACGTGGGATTCGATATCCCGAGCACATCGTATTATTTGAAGTTACTCATTTTTATTTTAGCTGTATCATTTAATCTTTTATCACGTGTTAGGTTAGGTTTTCGGTGTTTAGGTTCTAGTTTCAATTATAAAATCAAATCTTAAGACACTTATTTAGGCTAGCGAGTCGATAGGTTTGTACTAATAATCAAGTTTATTCCCTGAGATCGATACTCGAATACTTATTCGAGCTATTCTACGAATGATATGTACACTGCATGTCGTGTGTGGTGATAGTTATAACGTATTCGTTTTAATTATTACTTATCACAATTGGCACGCGCAGAAGCTCTACATAATTGCTGCACTGCATAGCGATCAGTGAGCGTGGAGATCGAATGTATCAAAGTCGAATAGCTGCAACACGACTAGAAATTGAGATCTCCTACGGACCGAATGATTTTGGTGTCTAAAAGTTGAAGATGGAGGCTCTTTTAGTAGATAAAGGCCTTGAGGAGGCTCTTAAAGCCTAAATCAGAGATGGAACCGAGGGATATGGCGGATGCATTGAAAAAGAAGATCCATGAAGGGGCGTATTCAATGATGATCATGATAGTGTGAATTACAAGGTTGTGAAGTAGACCACGACTGAGGATTTGTGGAAGAAGTTCGATGAGTTCTTCATAGCAAAGTCCTTGGCGAAGCGTCTTTACTTGAAACAAGCATACCTTCTGGATGCAAGATAAGACGGTATTGGAACCTCAAGTTGACCAATTCTCGAATATCATTTTGGATTTGGAGGAAGGAAAGCAGTGAAACTCACAGATGTTGAAGAGAATTTAGAATTGTGCTTTGTAATTTTATTATCCTTGTAATTAGGGGCATAATTAGTAGTTTTGATAGTGTAGGACCAAATAGTAAATATACCATGTAAATAGATATGAATACAATGTACACTATCAAAATCAATATACAAGTTCATTTCAGAAAATCACGAGCATTGAATTCACATTCTAAGAGAGAGAAAAGTAATCGAGAAACTCTCTCTCTCAAGATCTTCAAAGAAGATATTCGACCAAAGGTATATTGTGAGATTTATCATTCGAATATCTAGAATTCATGCTTAGATCAATCGGTAGTTGATAATATAGGACCTAACAATTGGTATCAGAGCAAATTGTGATTGATTTTGGATTGAATTCACGATTTTAAGATCAAAATAATTTTCCAGATTTTTCGATCGAAAAACTTATGTGACTTGTATTTTGATCAAAATGCTTAATGTTTGCGAATTTTGTTGATGATCTTGCTAATTAAGTGTATTTTGATCAAAATGATTTACGTACTGATTTCAATCGCTTAGAACGTCATATTAGTTCAGATTTTCGATTTAGATCGATATTTGCGTTTGCGATTAAGTTTTGATTTCGATTTGATTTTCGTAATATTTATATATTTTGCTGTAAAACGTGATTAATCTTGTGTTTGCTCATATTAAGAATGAAAAAATGAGTGATTATCCAGAATTTCATCACCTAACTTGAACATCTCGGTTGAATCTGGAATTTTCACTGTTACATTGAACTTTGCTGTTCTTCGATTGGATTTTCGATCGAAAAACTTGGCTCCAAAATTAATTTTCGAATAAGTTTGCAGCCGAGAAATTTTTCGATGACAAACACTGTTATCGTGTGTTTTACTCAAATATAAGACTCGAAAAACATTATTTCGATAATCAGTTTTTCGATTCATATATAAATATTTTTTTCGAGCGTAATAAAGCGTATTTTTTTTCGACGGATACTGTTTTCGCTAAATAAATATCTAATTTTGACTCGAAAAACTTGTAATAGTAAAAAAAGTTTTTGATCTCAAGATTTTCGATCATCTAAATTTTTGAGTAAAAAATTTAGCGAAAACATATTTCGATCGAGTAATTCACACTTGAAAAACTTTGAGTCAAACTTAACAAAATTTTTCGATCATTATTAATTTTTCGATTACAAATTTTTCGGTAAACGTTTTTGAGATCAACAATTATTCGACAGGATATCTACTCTGAAAAACTCTTACGTTCAAAAAATAATTTTCGATAAATACAACGAAAAACTTATACAATAAAAAATCTCTTTCGATCATAGGTTCGGATTTTTTTAATCGAAAACTTTATTGTTCGAAAAACTTTTCGGTCACTGCTCAAACACACACACATTTAACACTATTTTGAAAGAAATCAAATTTCGTAATTTTCAAAACTTACGAAAATTATTTGTCTCCGAATTATCTTCTACGATACTCAAAATTTTCGATCTTAAAATCAAAATTCTTTAGCAAAATTTTGAATTATCAATTCTCATATCAAATATTTTTCGAAATCAAAATAATTTCTCTTTAATAACCGAAAAATAGGTACGAAAGGGAAATTGTTTAAAGTACGAATCAAACATTACTAACGAAGTTTGTCACTTGTGAAGCACTTTTCATTACAATTCCAAACTTTCACGAAGATCCAACCAATCAACTACAAATGGATACTTACTCGCTCGGAAACGACATCCGCCCTCCAATTCTACGAAGAGGCGAATACACTATATGGAGAAGCCGATTCATGAACTTCTTGGAAACAAAAGAGCAAGCTACAAATTTGATAGATTCTCTTCAAGAAGGTCCCGCTCAATTTTGGCTCATCCAAGAAGGCGATGCCACAATTAATCCTCCAATTCCCGCCTCACGAAGACTCAAAATTCCTAGTGAATACACCGAGGGGGAGCGATTAAGAGCAAAAGCGGATTTAGGAGCCAAAACTTTCCTAATGCAAGGAATTCCTAATGACATCTATATTCAAATAGATAGTCTATCTAGTGCAAAAGCTATGTGGGACGAGCTCCACAAGATGATGCAACGGACCGAAGTTGGAGTCAAAGCCAAGAAAGCAAATATTCTAACCGCTTACGACTCATTCAAAGCCAAGGCAGAGGAAACCGTTTATAAACTCTATCAACGCTATCGAACTCTTCTTAATGAGATGAGGAAGATAGATATCTTCAAGACCAACATGGAGGTCAACATCCGATTTCTGTCTTCTCTTCAACCGGAGTGGAAGAAAATATCCATACAAATCCGTCAAAATAAGGATTTGGATGAAATGGATATCCATGGCGTCTTTGATAATCTCGCCCAACACGAGGAAGATATCAGCGAGATACAAAAAGAACTTAAGGGCAAGAAAAACAAGTCGATCTCGCAAAGATAAAAACATCAAGTTGCCAAGTTCTTCAGAAGATGAAGACGAATCTGAATCGGACTCCGAACCCGATATGAAGGAGTTCAAGAAACAGTTGGCTCTCATTTATAAAATGATGAGCAAAAAGTTCTACAAAAAGAAATCCGTTTCCTCGGCAAATGGACTTCGGACATCAAGCTCCAAGCACAAGGAAAGACCGGCCGAGTCCTCAGAATCTAAAAACGCCAAAGAACCACAAAAGTGCTATAATTGTGGTAAGATAGGGCACTTCGCCAGAGAATCCAAACTTCCCAAGAAAAAGGACGCCAACTACTACTCAAAAAAATTCCAACTCACTAAACAAAAAGAGGCTGGAGTAGCACTGATGGCCATACAATAGCATTGGCTGGAAGACACCACAGATTCTGACGATGAAAATCTCGCTCTAATGGCAAACCTCGAAGAAGCCTCAAATATAACTCTTCAAGAAGGCCTGACGACGATGACGATAAAGCATCCTCTTCATCACAAGAGGTAACAATGTCTCAATCCACATTATTAAACATGTTAGAATCATTACAGATTAAGTACTCTAACATGACAAATGAGCGGAAAAGAATTAAGGAATTAGATTTCCAAAAATAATTTCAAAGAAATCTCTGACGAACGTAAGAAACTTTACTCAAGGATTAAAACTTTAGATGATCTTCTAACGAAAAGGGGTCAAACGGATCTAACTATCTTTCTAAATCAACCTCTTGATATACAATTTTATAATCCTAAAGAAGGCTTAGTTTTTAACAATCCGTGTAACTTGAAAAAGGTCAATGTTAAACAATTATATGATACCAAGTACATGGGATAAGGATTAACTGCTCTAATGACCTTTACTAATTCTTCAGAAATAAACGCCTTAGAAGAATCTAAAAGAAAAACCACAAATAGGACTGACATTTCCTTTGACTACATCGACTTGAATAATAGTTACAAGACAAGGGATCTCAACTTGTCTAGTGACTATAATTCATTATATCCCCTAGAAGATTTTCTAAAAATAAGGAAGAAAATACTGATAATTTTCAAAGTTCTACTTTCTGTTATATTCCAGCAATTATTAAGAAAATAGCTGATTTAAACGCTTCTTTAGAACAGAAAGAAAGAATTTCAAAGCTTAAAAGAATGAGCTTTTACTGGAGATTTCTAATCTCAAAACTTCCTCTACTTTAAAAATTTGTCCTTTGAAAGAAAAATCATTAATTAAGGACATGATTACATCTAAGAAAACACCTCCCATTGTTTTTCAAAATATTTTAAAAGAAGATAAATCTTCTTTAAAAATAGTAAAGGGAGGAAAAGAATCCTTAAATGCTTCAAAAAGGAAAAAGACTTTTTCTAACTCTTTTTCTACTCCATCCGCAGGTAGAGTAGAAAAAGAAGTGAAGCATGGAAAGGAAAGAGTGCCAAGGGTAGAATTTCAGTAGAAAAATGATAGAAATGTCTTATTTTCAAAATTTTCTTCTGTATCAAAAACTATGGACACTCGCAAGAAGACAGCCATTTCAAACTTTAATGTTGTTGCTTCCACTTATGTGTTAAAACCTATTAATTTTGAAAGCACAAATTTTGAAATCGGTTCTACTTCAAAAATTATAAACAATCATTCTAAGACAAATGCAACTCTTAAGTCTCGTAGAAAACAAGATCCAGCTATTAAGAAAGCTTATAGCTCCATACATTCTTATCCTCACCTAAGGTACCCAGTTAACATACATTCAGCTAAACACCTTAGGAGACTAGCTAGAGAAAAGATTTTCTCAAGCAATAAGACAAATCAGTCATTTGTTCGCACTGAATTAACTTCCCATGTAAGGTTCAACCTCACTGGGTTCCTAAAACACCACCTAGGCCAACACAAGCCAATAAGGCCAAGTTGCCTAAAGAAGTACCACTTAAATCAACTATTTCTAAGTTGATTTGGGTACTTAAGCATTCCAATAATTTAGGAACCAAAGATGACCAAACCTTACTTATCAAATCTGCTAATCCGAGAGGACCCATTCAAAAGTGGTTACCTAAATCTCTCTAACCTCTTTCTATGCAGATCCATCATGTGTTGTATTTAGATTCTGGTTGCTCCACACACATGACGGGAATGCAAGAACTGTTGAGCAACTACCTAGACCGTTACAACCGAAAAGTCCGATTTGGCAACAATGATTCAGCTCCAATACTCGGCTTTGGAGACATTCTACTGCTGAATCTGACAATTAAGGATGTCTCTTACGTCCAATGTCTTAAACACGACATGTTCAGCATAGGATAATTCTGCGACAAAGGATTTCAAGTGGTGTTTCTAGCTGATCAGTGCAAAATTTTAAATTGTCAGAATCAAGAACTTCTAACATGATCACGAAGATCAAATCTCTACACTATCAATCTAACAACAGTTCGAACTTCGACAGCTATTTGCTTCATCTCACAGACTACAATCAAGAGGAACAACTTATGGCATCAACGCTTGTCTCATCTATATGACAAAGCTCTTCACAAACTCTTTGTTAAAAAGTTGGTCAACGGTCTACCAACAATCTCTCCTCATCAAGAGCATCACTGTTCGGCTTGTCAAATGGAAAAAATGAAGCGAGCATCACATAAACTCAAGAAATTGCTTCAACATCTCGACCCTTAGAACTACTTCACATGGACCTTTGAGGACCAATGCGTACACAAAGTATCAACGATCGAAAATATGTGTTAGTAATTGTCGACGATTATTCTCGCTACACCTGGACAAGATATCTCCGAACTAAAGATGAGACTGAAGACTGACAACGGGACTGAATTCAAGAATCAGCTTCTCAGCAATTTTTATCAATAACTTGGAATTATTCAACAATTCTCAGCCGCAAAAACGCCTCAACAAAATTGTGTCGTAGAAAGGAAGAACCGGACTTTAGTTGAAGCTGCAAGAACAATGCTCATATATTCCGGTCTCCCTCAGTTTCTATGGGCTGAAGCAGTGAGTACGGCATGTTTACTCAAAATATGACAATTATTCACGGACGCTTCGAAAAGACGCCATATGAGATAATTAATCAAAGAATCCCGAATATCTCATTTTTCAAAGTATTCGGTTGCAAATGTTTTGTGGCCAACGATCGGGAGCATCGAAGCAAGTTTGATTCCGAAGCCTTTGAAGGCATCTTTGTCGGATATTCCTCTACTTCTAAATCATATCGCATCTACGTGAAGTCTTCCCGTACAATTCTGGAAAGCTACAACGTCACATTTCAAGAAATGACGGATTTGGCTTCTGAACAAAATAGTTCAGAACCCGAGCTTATGTTGGCACAAGGTTAACAACTTCGACAACTACTATCTCAAAATCAAAAGACGCAATTCCCGCTGACCTAGAAGATTTGGACTTTCTATTTGAACATTTTTATCGGAACGAGTCTCAAATTTCTGCTTCGTCTCATTCTATACTAAGTAGTGCGCATTCTTCCTCGAAGAAATTCAAATTGAGATTCTTAATCCTCAAACTCCGACAAATGTTCCGGATTCTCCTAATTCTGAATCGTCATCTATTGCTGCAGCCCCTACGAATGCAGTTGAGGAAATTCCTTCCAATTCAACCTCTGAATTGAATTACCCAACTACGAATGATCAGCACATCAATTCAGGAAGTCTCGATCTATAAACCAATGACGAATCAACTTCGGTTATTCCTCACGAACGCAAATGGACTCGAGCTCATCCTATTGACCAAATCATCGATGATCCTTCAAGTGGTGTACGCACTAGGACGTCCACTCAAAGCGGCTTATTCACATGCTTCTTAAGCCAAAATGAACCAATTAAGGTAGCCGAAGCTCTTAAAGACCCGGATTGGGTAATCGCAATGCAACATGAACTCAACCAATTCGAGCGTCTACAAGTTTGGAGGTTAGTTCCTCGACCGCAAGGCAAAACAATAATTGGAACTAAATGGGTTTTCAAGAATAAGAAGAACTTAAACAGTGAAGTTATTAGGAATCAAGCACGACTCGTAGCCAAGGGATACAATCAACAAGAAGGAATTGACTACGATGAGACGTATGCTCCGGTGGCACGTATCGAAGCAATTCGACTATTTTTAGCATACGCGGCTCATAAAAACTGCAAAGTCTATCAAATGGATGTTAAAACCGCCTTTCTTAATGGTGTGTTAAAAGAAGAAGTCTACGTCGCTCAACCCGACGGGTTCGTGCACGAAATCATCCCGATTATGTCTATCGATTGGACAAAGCTCTCTATGGACTAAAATAAGCCCATCGTGCTTGTTATGATGTCCTAAGCAAATTTTTAGTCAAGTCCAACTTCATAAGAGGCACCATCGATACGACACTCTTCATCAAAAGTCAAGGCAAAGACCTGATGATCGTTTAACTTTACGTTGATGACATCATCTTCGGCTCGACAAATGAACGTCTCTGTCAGAAATTTGGTGAACTCATGAAGACCAAATTCGAGATGAGCTTAATGGGAGAACTCCAGTTCTTTCTTGGACTACAAGTTCTCGAAGATGGAATCTTCATCAGTCAAACCAAATATATCCGAGATATTCTGAAGAGATTTAATCAAGACAAGAGCTCACCGATTAGTACTCCCATCTCAACAAACTGCAAATTGGATGATGATCCGTCTGGCAAGGCGAGAGTCAACATCACAATCTATCGGAGCATTATCGGTTCTCTTCTCTACTTAACGTCCAGCCGACCTGACATCATGTTTGTCACATGTCTCTGTGCTCGTTTTCAAGCTGACCCAAAGGAGTCCCACATGCAAGCAGTCAAACGAATTCTACGCTATCTAAAAGGAACTCCCAACTTAGGGCTATGGTATCCTAAAAATATTGATTTTAGATTAATTGGCTATAGTGACGCTGATTATGCAGGTTGTCGAATGGACAGAAAAAGCACGTCTGGCGGAGCACAATTTTTAGGCGAAAAGTTGGTCTGCTGGTCCTCAAAGAAACAAAATTGCGTGTCAACATCAACGGCCGAGGCAGAATACGTTGCGGCTGCAAGCTGTTGCTCGCAAATTCTATGGATCCGGACACAACTACGCGATTACGGGTTTGAATTTAATAACATTCCCATTTACAGTGATTCTCAAAGTGTTATTGCCATTACTTGCAATCATGTTCATCATTCACGCACGAAACATATAGACATTCGCTATCATTTCATAAAAGATCATGTAGAAAAAGGCACTATAGATATGTATTTTGTTAAAACGGAGCTTCAACTTGCCGACTTATTCACTAAGGCATTGGATGAAAAACGATTCCAATTCCTTATTGCTAAATTAGGCATGTTGAATCTCAATCTTACTTGACATATGATTTACATGCTCTACTATGCTTCTATTTGATACTCTATATGCTCGATATTCTTTGAGTATCATGCGTGATACTATTTTTCAAATTTTTTATATATATACATAATAATATATATAAAGTAATAATAATACCAAAAATTGGGGATGACGATAATATTGCCTATTTTGAATTACTCAGAACAGTATTTCTTCGATATATATGCTTAGTTCTTTGTCTAAAAATTCACGTCACATTCTTTTATTCAAAGAGCTTCGTTTGATTCAATAGACACAAAGCCACATTACATGTGTGAGAATTTGAACCTCAATAATTTTTTTTCTTGAGTGTGTCACACTTCAAATGACTATGTTTTAGTTTGTACTTCGTAGCTTCATTCTTACTTTTGTGATTATTTCGTCATGAAAATTATAAGGGCATATTAGGAAATTCCTCACTTAACCCAAATTATAAATCCTTTAATTTTTTCCCTAGAAATCCTCTTTTGGGCCTTCTCCGACATTCTTTTTCTTAATCAAACCCAATTAAGCCTTCAACCTTATTAACAAGATTCGGGGTTACTTAATCAAGAAAAAGAGGGGGAGAGCAAATGCACATGATGAATTTCTCAATCATTATAGAAGAGAAACACGAATCTTGCTGTGAACTTCTCCTAGATAATCTCGTATACTCCTAGAAGAGAAGCACCTCGAAGTGAACTTCACCAATGATAATCTAGATCTTATAAATAGAGAAAACGAGAAGAGAAGCATGGCCTTGGGTTCGAATTTCATAACTGTGGAACCTTCGAAAGGAACACGGTCTCGACCCAAAAAGAAGTTCTAATCTCTCAAAGTTTTGTAAAGAAGACGAGACTCATCCTGAAAAGAAAAACAAAAGGTTCAACACAGAATTTCACAAAAGGGCCCCCGGGAACTGAAGAATTTTTGTTAAGCTCACTAACCCAAAGTTTCCTACCCCTTTACTCAGAGCATAAAAATAATCCCTTAAAAGTCCCTTTGATTCAAAATGATGAACTTTCACGAGGTAAGTTGATTAAAAATACTACGATAACAAATTAATTGATATAATTTTGTCGTGATGATATGAGTGATATATCTACTAAATATTTCAAAATAAATTGAGTGGTATGAGCGAAACTTCTGAGAGTTGTCGAAGTAATTCATACTATGATCTTAGAATATTAGTTTAGTTACATGATTTCATGGCAAATTATTATTTTATATGTCATAAGAAATTTTGGAGTGATAATGTTCAAAATGTCCCATCCGACCCCAAAACAAAATATTTTTGAATTTTTTTTTTAAATATCTTTCGCACATTTTAAATGCATTAATACATGCATTGGCTCAGAATTGATAAAATGCGAAATTTTTTTGAAAAACGCAAAATTTTAATGAATCTATGCTAAATTTTTTAAAATGCGTTACTTGTCCTTAAATAGTAAATTTTCATATGCCTAATTGTACTAAGTATGTGCATAAATGCCGAAAAGTTAAATCGTGAAATAGTTGAGGGGGAGTTTTATATGAATTTTTTATTATCTCCTATATGATTTACTTATAAAACATGACTTCTAAATTTTTTTTTAAGCATCACAGAAAATTTCGTGCTCATCCGAGGAGTCAAGTGTTGAATTTCATCAACATTGGGAGATAATTACATTTCTTTCAGAAATACAGGGAGCATTATGCAATTTACTTTTGGGTTAATTCATAAAAGATTAAGTTTTAATTTAATTATACCTGAATTTTAACGAAAGCCAAAAATATTTTTTTTCGGCCCAACGTATTTTTACCTTACCCGATCGTAAAGTATTTATACCACTTTATTGATCGAAAAACTAACTCACACGCAACTTATTTCCATCGAAAAACTTTTCAACTTCCGAAAATAATCTTCGAACTCCGGCGATTTCACCACAAGTCGCCCATTTCTCACTAAACTCGCTAAATATCCGTGATTTTCTCACTAAACTCGCCCATTTCGAAGGTAGAAACACGTTTCGAATCACTTTCCGTTCAAAAACATACGATTCGCAAGCAGTTTCACGAAAACATTTGAAGAAATTTTATTTTCACACTTTTTCGACTAAAACCGATTTTAAACTCTCACATCAACGTGTTTAAACTCGATTGTTTGGGTTAAAATCATGATATTTGGATTCGCAACTATTTTCTGAACGTTCCGAACCCAGATTAAATCATGATTTACCCAGAAATCGAAATTTACGTATTATGCGTTTACTGCTTGATTTGAAACTTTTTCGATCGAAAAAGTTCGTATCGCAAACAGTGTCGTCGAAGAACTTTAGTTTTCGTTAAGTTTTATTCGATCGCAAAACTCAGTGTCGAAAACCTTTTGTTTTCGGTATATTTTAATTTGATCGTAAAACTTCGCAGCGAAAACTTAATTTTTCAATTATATTTTATTCGATCGCAAAAGTCAGCGGCGAAAACTTTAAGTTTTTCGATATTCTTTTATTCGATCGCAAAACTACGCGGCGAAAAACTTAAGTTTTTCGACAATTTTTTATTCGATCGAAAACTTACTCAGCGAAAAAGTATTGTTTTCGATAACATTTTATTCGATTGTAAAAGTCATCGGCGAAAACTTGATTTATTCGACACATTTTTATTCGACCCATTTTTATTCGATCGCAAAATTTAACGATCGAATAAATTGTTACTCGAATAAAGACACACTGAAAAAGACTAAGAAAATTTTTCAAGACTTAGAAAATTTTCGATCGCGAAAATTTACTTTCGAATAAATTTCCAATCGAATAAATTTTCGATCGCAAAAATTTTTCACTAAGTCTTTCGAACATAAACCTTAATACTTACAATATTCTCTAAATACATTTTAATCTTGTTTAGTTGCATATGAAATTTCCGAACTAATGAATTATCTTTCATTCTTTACAGATATGGCAACTCCAAACTACCTAAACATCTACCCCTCTGGAAATTATATGACAGTCCAAGATAACAACTTCCAACTGGACCTTACAACGTTTCGGTGTCCGATGAAGTCATCATATCCATCATCAAAGGACACCCACTATGGTCAGCCTTGACCAGGACGTCCATCGTACCAATGGTCTATCTCCAGCAATTATGGGGAAGCATGAAGAGTTTCGTCAACGGCGATAGCGTGGAATATATGACGAAGATCAACACAAGACATATCGCCCTGACGAAAAATCTGATGGCCATGGTGCTCGATCTCCCGCACTACGACGAATATGATCAACTTCCAACGGACCCGGAGATCGTAGAAGATATGCTCCGGATGGGATACAAACCCCCGCTGACGAAACTGGCAAACTTTCAAAATAGTGGGATCCCCCATCCGTGGAAGACGTTGTTCGACATAATCAACAAATGCCTCTCCCCAAAACACTCTGGCTTCGACAAGGCGAATGGGAATATCCTTCGCATCTTTCATGGAGTGATCTTCTCCAAGAAATACGACGTGGCCCAGCTAATTTGAAATGATCTAGCGGACCAGATGTGTCAAAGAGACCAAGTCGAAGGCCAAATCTCTCCCCTATGTACGGTGGTTCCCGGTGCTGATCTCACACTTCATGGACATCCATCCAGAAATACCGAGACTACCACCAGTTGGGGAATACATTCCGCCACGCCTTCGATTCTTTCAACCCGAAGGCAGCCGACCTAGCGCTCCAACCAATTCTGATCCCATTGGAGCTGCTCCGACTGGCTGATCCAACGGAAGAGGCCTACCAAGACTACTGTTAAAACAACTCCATCACGGAGGAGATGGTACGGGTCTTGGATCCAGCTCCGGCACCTTCTTAAAGGGAATCGTTGGTGGAAACAACGGAACCCGAAGCCACGGCTCAGGAGATAGAGACGCCGGCCGTCGAGCCCGAAGGTGTTCCACGAGATGTCTCTCCTGAGGCCACTGACTCAGATGAAGATTACAGACTCCAAAGAAGGGGCTCTCGCCGACAGCAACTCTCGGCCCCATCTGTATCTCCTTCAACGATACCGGGTTCGGTGCCAACATCTCCACCACCAACGGATCAGCAAACCACACAAATTCCAATTGATTCTGTCTCAACACCCATAGAGGTGATACCTATTGTATCATCTCAAGGATTTGGTGGAAGCCCTATTGGACCCCCGATATTTTCGGAGCCAACAATAGGCCAACCCATTGAAGTGGTGACTTCAAGGTTGACAATGGATGTCGCAGGACGTTCCGGACCACCAAGACCTACTCAAGGCGGCACATCGGAAACCTTTTCCGATGTTGTGACAGCGGAGCGCCTCCCTGGCCCCGCTCCACCACTGATCGTGACGGAGCAACGCCTACAGGAAGCGCTCTCTACAACCATGTCTTCTCTTGAAGATCGTCTGATGGATCGCATGCTTAATCACATGTCTACAGGAGACTTCCCGAAGAGATACCGGGAAAGCACCAGTCTCCGAGGCTGCTCCGATCGACACACAAACCACCCCCGTTTCCTCACCACCTCTTACCACCACCATACACATCCCCATACAACCCACCCTCGCCACCCCTACTCCATCACCTTCTCTCATCAATCCCTATACCATCCCAATTCTCCCAGCTTCACAACATACTCATCTCCCGCCTCCTCGCCTTAGAGACCAGGACCCCCGATGAGGAGAGTCTCTACAAAGGCTGGTAGATGAACCAGAGCCGCCAGCATAAACAAGGTGTCAAGAAGAAAGCTCCCGCACCAAATAAAGACATGATGATCCCGATGATCCGGATCGTGATGAGGGGGAGAAACGGCAACGAACCACACGGAGCGGCCGTGGAGTGAGTCGAGAACAAACAAAGACTCAAGAAGCTGGAGGATCATCCTAAAACCCACCAACCACACCACCCACAACCCGCCAACAAACAACCACACCTCCCACTACATCTCACACACTACCACTCTCTCCTACAAATCCAAATCCAATCCCGACCCCTAACCTCCTCCAAGCCCAAACAGAAGCAGTCGTCTACGATCCACATCTGATCGTAGACGATTATATCTTAAATGAGAAATGGACGATGCAATGGGAACCAGAGGAAGCTGCTCAAGCTCGACTCTCCAACGTCAGATATTTCTTACAACAAGCTTCAGTGGACCTGGTGCTGCTTGAAAATGAAGAACTTCGAGAAGGCGAGAACTACAGTTCTGCTCTCTCAGAGCTACCAGAGATGATTAGGCATAGAGTCGGCTCTCCTCCCCGCTTATGAAAAGGGACAGTTAGAGTCGAGACGTCGTGGGAGAATGTCAGAATGGAAGTCCCGTTTATTGAAGACGTTAGAAAGCAGATCTGGAGGGCTCCAAACAGAATAAAGAAGATCAACGAACTTAATCTAAGGGGCATCTCACACTGGGAAGATAGGAAGAAAATGGAGCATATCTTCATGCTCAACTATCTTCGCCCCGATCGGAGTGGCATCCCAACTGATCAACTGAAGAAAAACTTCAGGGACAAGCCACCGATTCTCCAACTCATCGGAGTTTCACATACGATCGGAAACTACCCTACCCCAATCTACATCATTGAGCGAGCGGACAACAACCCGTACTCGAGAAGAGATAGATGAAAGCTATCTCCTTTTCCTTCCACCGGATGAGGTCTACCGTCTGTATCAAATGTACAAGAGAAAATATCGGACGCACTCCGGATATATCACGACTGAAGGACTCGAGGGGCTGAAGAGATTCATGGTGCGGCAGATCAAGTATCACACCGCACACGACCTTCAAATTGCGATAGAGAACAATATGAAGAAGGTCAACATGGAGTCTCCGCTCATGAAGGGTTTCCCACTCAACAATTTTCTCGAGAACTACATCTTCAAGAAATCTGGCCTCGCCATAACCTATTGGAATCCAGTCATTGGAAAGACGATGGCTATGATGAAGTCAGAGATCCACAAGTTCTGTGATGGGACACTAAAGTTAGTGAGGAAGAACATCCAGAAAAGATTGGGAGAGATCACCGAAGAGACAATCTTCGAAGATCTTTGTGAAGAAGAGGCCCCACTCTTAAATGAGCTTCTGGATGCGATAAATGAGAGATTGGAGCTGAGGAATGCTGTTCGATGATACGAAACAGCATTGGAATTGCGAAAATCATTTTACGCCCGACAAGGATAAAAGGAGCTGAAACGAAGACAAGCACAAAGGAGGAGATTGAAGAGAATATAGAATTGTGCTTTGTAATTTTATTATCCTTGTAATTAGGGGCGTAATTAGTAGTTTTGATAGTGTAGGACCAAATAGTAAATATACCATGTAAATAGGTATAAATACAATGTACACTATCAATATACAAGTTCATTTTCAGAAAATAACGAGCATTGAATTCACATTCTAAGAGAGAGAAAAGTAATCGATAAACTCTCTCTCTCTCAAGATCTTCAAAGAAGTTATTCGACCAAAGGTATATTGTGAGATTTATCATTCGAATATCTAGAATTCGTGCTTCGATCAATCGGTAGTTGATAATATAGGACCTAACAGATGTGCTCTCAGTGTTGAGCTCGAAGCAGCTGAATATCAAAAAATCACGAAATCTCAAATTTAACAGGTGTGGCTGATCTCCTTTGTGCAAAATAAATCGAAACCTTAACAACGGAAGGACAAATGTAAGGATAAGAGTGAAGTCAGGGCTCAAGTGAGGTGCTATCACGAGGAATGCCACATTCGAAAGTTTTGCCCCAAAAGATTGAATAACATCACAGTTGTAGGATCGAGTAAATGAGCTACTGATATGCACAAAACTATGAAGATGCTGAGATTTTAAATGTGTCTAAGCATGAGGGGAGAAAGGATTAGATCCTTGATTCGGGGTGTAGCGTCCATGTAACTTGCAGCAGGAATTTGGTGCTTGATTTCGAGGAGACGCGTGGAAAATTCGTCAAACTAGGTGGTGGTAAGGTTTGAAAGATTTTAGGTGTTGGTTCTGTGTGGTTGAGTCTGAAAAGTGGTGTTGTAGGGATTCTTATAAATGTGAGGTTGGTCCCAGATATGAATAGGAATCACATTTTGATTGGCGCGTTGGATAAACGCGGCTACAACACGATAAATGTATGTGAAAAAATCAGAATTCTGAAACAAAAAAGCTAATTTTAGAGGGATTTCAAAGGCATGAAATCTATGTCTTGGAAGGTTGCATGTTGGAAACAACTGACCTAATGAAACAAGGGAATATTGTGACTTGAAGGTTAAGCAACTGAAGCGACAAAAACCTTTGCTTGAGTGGAACAAGTTGGAGCAAAACACGAGTCTCGACTTCATAGTGGAATCGATATTCATGCAGTTACGACGGGTTCGCCAATGACACCTGGTGGGGTTTAATATTTTAAGCATCTCTTTATTATCAATTACTCATATGTATTTTAGTCGTATCTTTTAGTCTTTGATCTCTTAATAGTTTAGTAGTCGGAATTTAGATTCATAATATAACTTAATCTTAAGTCCCTTCTTTATGCTAGATATCGTGTCGATAAGTTAGTACTAATAATCAAGTTTGTGATCGATACTCGTATACTCACTAAACTACACTACAAACGATATGCACACTGCTTATCGCTTATCGCTGTTTGTAATAAGTATTCGTTTTATTTATTACTTATCATGAATTCCACGCACATACACTTCACATCCCTTGTGCAGCGCGTAGCGATCACGTGTACTGATAGATGAGGGAACTTCAAGATCACATATGAGGGTGACATCTGAGGTGGAAAAGAGCTCAGAGTTTGAAGGAAACGAGGACGAAACCAATGAGGAGAACTTAATGGAAAGTTCTGAAATCATGTGAGTGAAGGCGATGATTTTTCACTGGATCATGTTGTTGAAGTCTCACCCGCGAAAGAGATCAAGAATCAAGTTGAGGTTAGTCGGAGATGGGTCGGGAAAGCGACTCAGATGGCTAGAAACGAAGGATTTTCAAAGGGAATGAAGATGGAGAGCTGGAAAGTCCAAGTTGGTCTCAGGTGGGAGATTTCAATCTAACTTGGGATTAACAAAGTACCTTTCGAGGCTAGAAGCTCCTAGGACATTTTTTACCAACATGTAATTAATCGAGGTAGAGGCTCGATTAAAGCTGCAAGAGGAATTTTAGCTGAAAGTGGGTTGGTTGCTGGTATGTTTTCGGGCGAGGATACTCGTGTGTTTGAGCCATTTAGGTGGAGCTTGGTGTTGGGATTGCGAGCTCAAGGTGGAGTTTGTTAGGCATAATGAGCCTAAACTCGTCGGAGATTGGTCAGGAGGTGGCATTGATAGTCGCCTAGATGGTCATTGATGATGGAAATCTTTTTTCAGCTGAAAATATGTGCTTTGTTTCCCAGATTAATGTGGAACGTCGGATTATTGGCACTAGATCTAAGGGTCGTGATTTAAACATCAGAGGTTTGAATGGTGTCCGTTGGATGAAGCGCTGAGATGCATCTAAGGGCAGAGAAGAAGAATTGCAAAGTTACTTAAAGAAGTGTGGTGCAACTTATAAGTGACGTGGGAAGATAGTTCAACAACGAAGCAAGCATCTGTTTATTCTTCAGACTTTGAAAACCAGAAAACCAAGTTTGAGTAATCACGTTCATGACCTCGTAACTTCTTCTGTAGTTTGAATTTGAGGAAGTTATAAACTAGCAAATTGTAGACGACATAAGGATTTTATAATTTGATGTTGAACAATAAAAAATAAGGCTATGTTGGTCCGTGGAGGAGGCTCAAACTCGAGGCAAAACCACGTAATCATGTGTTTCTTTGTTGTTGTTTTAGTTCAAATTTCATTTGCGTTTGTTTGAAATGAGATATGCAACATACACATGCATAAACACTGCTAAATCACGAGACATTTAAACCTTATTTCTCAATTACGCAGAAATTAGATGGTATACCAATTTTCTTATTATTTTATTTTCAATATATCAAATATGTTAATATTCTACAAAAATAAAGGTATATCAAATTTATCCAGCCATTCCAATTAAATTATGTCAATTCCTACAATATTTTCTATATTTAAAAAAATTCCAAAAAATAGGACCAATTAATCGGTTGCCTAGCCGACTAATCGGCGATTAATCAGTTCAACTGATTAATCGACCGCCTAACCGATGTTCACCGCGCAGGTCGCCGCTTAGGCCGATTTTCACCACAAATGTTATTCCAAACTCTTTGGATTCGCAACACTAGACAAATAGGTCGAACTCACCTTCCTCGTACTAATCACACCTTCGGCAGCTAGCATTGGTGATGCATTTGCGACTTCGAAGGTTATGATCTGTGGGTAGTAAGTTTCTTCCAAGTTGCCATGAACATTTTTTACCCGCGGGGTCAGTCTCACTTTCCATATAAACTACCATGATGGGGCTCTGAAGAGAATATTAGAATTGTGCTTTATTATTTCATTATCCTTGTAATTAGGGGCGTAATTAGAAGTTTTGATAGTGTAGGACTTAATAGTAATTATACCTTAGATATAGGTATAAATATGATGTACACTATCAAAGTTAAAACAAGTTTTATTATTCATAAAAATACAAGTATCGAATTCATATTTTAAACGAGAGAACACGCTCGAGAAACTCTGAAAAGCTAACAACCTCTCTCAAGATCTTCAACGCGGATATTCGACCGATCGTATATCGTAAGATTTCTTATTCGAATACCGAGAATTCGTGCTTAGATTGCTTGTTGATTGATGAATCAGGACCTAACAATTGGTATCAGAGCTAATCGTGATTGATTTTGGACAGAATTCGCAATTTTCAGATCAAAATAATTTTCCAGATTTTTCGATCGAAAAACTCACGTTACTTATATTTTGATCAATATGCTTAATTGTGCGAATTTTGTTGTTGATTTTGTTGATTAAGTGATAGATTATATGTTAGGATTGATTTACGTACTGATTTCAATCGCTTAGAACGTAATAATAATTCAGATTTTCGATTTAGATCAATTTTTGCGTTTGCGATCAAGTTTTGAGTCCGATCTGATCTTCTTAAATTTCGATATATTTTGCTATTAAACGTGTTTGTTCATATTTAGAACTGTTAAACGAGTGATTATCCAGAATTTCAGCATCTAAATTGAACATCTCGATTGAATCTGAAATTTTCACTGTTACATTGAACTTAGCTGTTCTTCGATCAGTTCTTCGATCGAAAAACTTGGATCGAAAAGTATTTTTCGACCAAGTTTGTAGTCGAGAAATTTTTCGACGACAAACACTATTTTCGAGTGTTGTACTCAAATTTAAAACTCGAAAAACATTATTTCAATAATTAGTTTTTTTCGGTACATATATAAATACATTTTTCGAGCGAATAAATTTTTCGATCCAAAATTAGGCAAAACATATTTTCGATCGAAAAATATTCCATCGAAATAGTTTACAGTCAACAATTTGAGTCAAACTAAAAACAAAGTTTTTCGATAACTAGTAATTTTTCGATCACAAGTTATTCGATAAGAGTTTTTGTGATCAACATAGTTTTTCGACAAAATATTTTTCGATAAGATCATTTTTTCAACATTTTTTCCCGAAAAATATTTTTCGATAAACATATAACTAAATCCTTAAACGTTCGAAAAACGTTTTCGATTAAAAAGCTTAATATTTTTAAATCGAAAAACTTTACTGCTCGAAAAACATTTCAACCACAGCATTTAAAAGAAATAAAAAATTGTGAACTTCAAAACTTACGAAAAATATTTGTCTCCGAACTATCAATTTTGATACTCAATATTTTTGATCAATAATTCAAATTTCTTTAACAAATCTTGAAGTATCAATTTTTAATTACCAAATATTTTCGAAAACATAACAATTTCTCTTTCACGACCGGATCATAGGTTCAAAAAGGAAATTATTTAAAGTACGAATCAAATATTTCTAACTAAGTTTGTCACTTGTGAAGCATTTTTCATTACTATTCCAAACCTTCACGAAGATCTTATCAATCAACAAAAATGGATGCTTACTCACTTGGAAATGACGTCCGCCCTCCAATTCTTCGAAGAGGCGAATACACGGTATGGAGAAGCCGGTTCATGAACTTCTTGGAAACGAAAGATCAAGCCATAAATTTGATCACGTCACTTCAAGAAGGTCCAGCTCAATTCTAGGTCATCCAAGAAGGAGATGCCACAAACGATCCTCCTATTCCTGCAACCAGAAGACTTAAAGTTCCTGGTGAATATACTGAGGGGGAGCGTTTAAGAGCCAAAGCAGACTTGGGAGCCAAGACTTTCCTAATGCAAGGTATACCGAATGACATCTAACTGCTAATAGATAGTCTATCGAGTGCAAAAGCCATGTGGGACGAGCTCCACAAGATGATGCAACGAACCGAAGTTGGAGTCAAAGCAAAGAAAGCAAATATCCTAACAGCTTATGACTCTTTCAAAGCCAAGACAGAGGAATCAGTTTATGAACTCTATCAAAGATATCAAACTCTTCTCAATGAAATGAGGAAGATAGATATATTCAAGACCAACATGAAAGTCAACATCAGATTTCTTTCTTCTCTTCAACCGGAGTGGAAGAAAATATCCATTCAAATCCGACAAAATAAGAATTTGGACGAAATGGATATCAACGCCGTCTTTGATAATCTCGCCCAACATGAAGAAGATATAAGCGAGATCCAAAAAGAACTAAAGGGCAAGCAGATCGACGACTCTATAGCACTTGTCTCTGAAAAAAAGCAAAGTCGATCTCGAAAGGATAAAATTATCAAGCTGCCAAGTTCTTCAGAAGATGAAGAAGAATCTGACTCGGACTCCGAACCTGATATGAAGGAGTTCAAGAAACAGTTAGCTCTCATTTCTAAAATGATAAGTAAAAAGTTTTACAAAAAGAAATCCTCGTCTTCGGCCAATAGACTTCGGACATCTAGCTCCAAGCAAAGGGAAAGACCGGCCGAGTCCTCAGAATCAAAAAGTGTCAAAGAACCACAAAAATGTTATAATTTTGGAAATGTAGGACACTTCTCCAGGGAATGCAAACTACCCAAGAAAAAGGACGCCAACTACTACTCCAAAAAATTCTAACTCACTAAACAGAAAGAGTCTGGAGTAGCACTGATGGCAGAACAAAAGCATTGGCTGGAAGATACCACAGATTCTGAAGACGAAAATCTTGCACTTATGGCATACCTCGACGACGCTTCAAATGATGACCCATCCAGGAGGACTGACGACGACGACGACAAAGCATCCTCTTCGTCACAAGAGGTACAATTGTCTAATTCCACATTATCAAACATGTTAGAATCGTTACAGCTTAAGTACACTAACATGAAAATTGAGCGCAAACAAACAAAGAAATTAGAAGAGAAACTAGCACTTAGCGAAAGCAATTTCCAAAAGCAATTAGATAAGAAAATTCATCTCGAAATTCTCTTATCTAACGCTAAGGAAAAAATCTCTAGTCTTGAATTAACCATAGCTACCTCTGAAACAAAAATTACCGACCTTAATACGATTCTTATCGATTGTCAGAGAGACTTAAAAATTTCTAAAAATAATTTCAATGAAATTTCTGACGAACGTAAGAAACTTTATTCAAGGATTAAAACGTAGATGATCTTCTAATAAAAAGAGGTCAAACGGATCAAACTATATTTCTAAATCAACCTCTTGATACAGAATTTTATAATCCTAAAGAGGGCTTAGATTTTAACAATCCCTGTAACTTGAAAAAGGTCAATTTTAGACAATTTTACGATATCAAGTATATGGGATTAGGATTAACTTCTTTAATGGCATTCATTAATTCTTCCGAAATAAATGCTTTAGAAGAATCTAAAAGACAAGCCACTGATAGGACTGACATTCCTTTTGACTACACCGACTTGAATAGTAGTTACAAGACAAGAGATCTCAACTTGTCTAGTGATTATATTTCATTATATCCCCTAGAAGATTTTTCTAAATATAAGGAAGAAAATATTGATCATTCTCAAAATTCTAATTTCTGTTATATTCCAGCTATTATTAGAAAAATAGCTATTTTACACGCTTCCTTGGAAACAGAAAGAAAGAATTTCAAGGCTGAAAAGAACGAACTTCTACTGGAGATTTCCAATCTCAAAACTTCCTCTCTTTTAAAAACTTGTCCTGATCTTATTTTGAAAGAAAAATCTTTAATGAAGGATAAGATTAAAGCTAAGAAAAACTCTCCTATTATTTTTCAAAATATTTCAAAAGAATATAAATCTTCTTTAGAAATTATAAAGTGAGAAAACGAATCCTTAAATGCTTCAAAAAGGAAAAAGATTTTTACTAACTCTTTTTCTACTCCATCTACAGGTAGAGTAGTAAAAGAGGTGAAGCATGCTAAGGAAAGAGTGCCTAGAATAAATTTTCAAAAGAAAAATGATTTGTTATCTATTTCTTCTATTTAAAAAACTATGGACACTCGTACGAAGACAGCCATTTCTGGTATTGTTACTTCAAATTACGCGTTAAAGCCTATTATTCTTGAAAGCACAAACTTTGAAATTGGCTCTACTTCTAAAAACAATAATCATCATTCTAAAACAAATGCAAGTCTTAAGTCTCGTCAGAAACAAGATCCAACTATTAAGAAAGCTTACAGCTCCATACATTCTTGTTCCCACCTAAGGTATCCAGTACACGTACATTCAGTTAAACACCTTAGGAGACTAGCCAGAGAAAAGATTTTCTCTAGCAATAAGACAAATCAGACATTTGTATCGTGTTGAAATTAACCTCCCATGTAAGGTTCAAACACAATGGATTCCTAAATCACCACCTAGGCAAACACAAGCCAATAAGGCTAAATTGTCTAAAGAGGTATTACTTAAACCAACTACTTCTAAGTTGGTTTGGGTACCTAAGCATTCTCATAAGTTAGGAACCAAAGATGAACAAGCCTTAATTATCAAATCTGCTAATCCGAGAGGACCCATTCAAAAGTGGGTACCTAAGTCTCCCTAATTTCTTTCTCTGCAGATCCATCATGTGTGGTATTTAGATTCTGGTTGCTCCACACACATGACGGAAAAACAAGAACTGTTGAGCAACTACCAAGATCGTTACAATGGCAAAGTTCGATTTGACAACAATGACTCAGCTCCCATACTCGGATTTGGAGACATTTTACTGCCAAATTTGACGATTAAAGATGTCTCTTACGTCCAAGGTCTCCAGCACAATCTGTTCAGCATAGTACAGTTCTGTGACAAAGGATTTCAAGTAGTATTTCTTGCTGAACAATGCAGAGTTTTGAATAGTCAGAATCAAGAGCTTCTCATAGGATCACGAAGATCAAATTTATACACAATCAATATCACAACAATTCGACCTTCAACAGTTGTATGCCTCATCTCTCAGACAACAATCAAGAGGAACAGCTTATGGGATCAATGTCTGTCTCATCTAAATTTAAAAGCTCTTCACAAACTCAGTGTTAAAAAGTTGGTAAACGATCTACCAAGAATTTCATCTAACCAAGAGCATCAATGTTCGGCTCGTCAAATAGGTAAAATGAAGCGAGCGTCACACAAAATCAAGCAAGTTGCTTCTACATCTCGACCCTTAGAGTTACTTCACATGGATCTTTGCGGACCAATGCGTACACAAAGCATCAACGGTCGTAAATATATGTTAGTAATTGTTGACGATTATTCTCGCTACACATTGACAAGATATCTCCGAACTAAAGATGAGACTGGAGACTTGATAATAAGCTTTGTGAATACAACTCAGAATCTCATGCAAAAGAAAATTCAAGTAATCAGAACGGACAACGAGACTGAATTCAAGAATCAGCGTCTCAACAACTTCTATCAATCACTTGGAATTATTCAACAATTCTCAGCCGATAAAAAGCCACAACAAAATGGTGTCGTAGAAAGAAAGAACCGGACGTTAGTTGAAGCTGCAAGAACTATTCTCATATACTCCGGTCTTCCTCACTTTCTATGGGCTGAAGCAGTGAGTACAGCATGTTTTACTCAAAATAGGACAATTCTTCACAAACACTTCGAGAAAACGCCATATGACCTAATTAATCAAAGAATCCCGAATATCTCATTCTTCAAAGTATTTGGTTGCAAGTGTTTTGTGGCCAACGATCGGGAGCATCGAAGCAAGTTCGATCCCAAAGCCTTTGAAGCCAATTTTGTCGGATATTCCTCTACCTCAAAACCATATCGCGTCTATTTCAAGTCTTCTCATACAATTCTTGAAAGCTACAACGTCACCTTTCAAGAAATGACGGAATTGGCTTCTGAACAAAATAGTTCAGAACCCGAGCTTATTGGCGTGTTGGCACAAGTTCAACAACTCTCGGCAACTTCTACGTCAACGTCAAATGAAGCAATTCCCGCTGACCATGAAGATTTAGATTCTCTATTCGAACATTTTTATTGGAACAAGTCTCAAATGCCTGCTTCGTGTCACTCAACACCAAGCAGTGCCCCATCTCCCTCAATGGAAGAAATTAATAATGAGACTCCTCTTCTTCTAAAACCGACAAATGTTGGAGAATCTACTTATTCAGAATCTTCATCTAGAGCTGCAGCTCTTACAAATACAGATGAGGAAATTCCTATCGATTCATCATCTGAATTGAATTTCCCAACTATGAATGATCAACCCATTAATTCAGGATGTCTCAATCTCCAATCCAATGACAAATCTACTTCAGTTATTCCTCACGAACGCAAATGGACTCGAGCTCACCCTACTGACCAGATTATCGGTGATCGTTCAAGTGGTGTACGCACTAGGACGTCTACCCAAAGCGGTTTATTCACATGATTCCTAAGTCAAAACGAACCAAATAAGGTAGCCGAAACTCTTCCCGGATTGTGTAATTGCGATGCAAGATGAACTCAACCAGTTTGAGCGTCTCCAAGTTTGGACATTGGTTCCTCGACCACAAGGCAAAACCATAATTGGAACTAAATGGGTTTTCAAGAACAAGAAAAATGAGAATTGTGAAGTAATCAGGAATAAAGCACGACTCGTTGCTAAGGGATACAATCAACAAGAAGGAATTGATTACGACGAGACGTATGCTCCGGTCGCCCATATTGAAGCTATTCGCTTATTCCTAGCATACGCGGCTCACAAAAACTTCAAAGTCTATCAAATGGACGTCAAAACTGCCTTTCTCAACGGCGTATTAAAAGAAGAAGTCTACGTCGCTCAACCCGAAGGATTCATGCACGAGAACCTTCTTGATCATGTCTATCGATTGGACAGAGCTCTCTATCGACTAAAACAAGCCCCTCGTGCTTGGTATGATGTTCTGAGCGAATTTTTGATCAAATCCAACTTCATCAAAAGAACAATCGATAACTCTCTTCATCAAAAGGCAAGGCAAAGACTTGATGATCGTTCAAGTCTACGTTGATGACATCATTTTCGGATCGACGAATGAACGTTTCTATCAGAAATTTGGTAATCTCATGAAGACTAAATTCGAGATGAGCTTAATGGGAGAACTCCAATTTTTTCTTGGATTACAAGTCAAGCAACTCAATGATGACATCTTCATTAGTCAGACCAAATATATCCGAGATATTCTGAAGAGATTTAATCAAGACAAGAGCACACCGATGAATACTCCAATGTCTACTAATTGCAAAATGGATGCTAATCCGTCTGGAAAGGCTGTAAACATCACCACCTATCGGAGCATTATCGGATCTCTTCTCTACTTGACATCCAGCCGACCCGACATTATGTTTGCAACTTGTCTATGCGCCCGCTTTCAAGCTGACCCAAAGGAATCCCACATGAATGTCGTCAAGAGGATTCTACGATATCTCAAAGGAACTCCAAACTTAGGGCTTTGGTAACCTAAAAATACCGACTTTCGACTTATTGGCTATACTGATGCTGACTATGCAGGTTGTCGAATGGATAGAAATAACACGTCTGGCGGAGCACAATTTTTAGGCGAAAAGTTGGTCTGTGGTCTTCAAAGAAACAAAATTGTGTATCAACATCGACGGCCGAGGCGGAATACGTTGCGGCTGCCAGCTGTTGCTCGCAAATTCTTTGGATGAGGACACAACTACGCGATTACGGGTTTGATTTCAATAACATTCCCATTTATAGTGATTCTCAAAGTGCTATTGCCATTACTTGCAATCCTGTTCATCATTCACGCACGAAACGCATAGATATTCGATATCATTTTATAAAAGATCATGTAGAAAAAGGCACGATAGATATGTATTTTGTTAAAACGGAGCTTCAACTTGCCGACTTATTCACTAAGACATTGGATGAAAAACGATTTCAATCTTACTTGAAATGTGCTTTACATGCTCTACTATGCTTCAATTTGATATTCTATGTTCTTCTTTATATTTCTTGATTATTTTGCGCAACTCTATCTTTTAATATTTTTTTTACATAAAAGAAAATTCAAAAAAATATAAATATATATATAATACTATATATATTAATAGTATAAATAAAGTAAAAAATTGGGCGATGACCATAATTTTGACTATTTTTGAAATTACTCACAAAAATATTTCTTCGTTATATATGATTAAATTCTTTGCCTAAAAAAATAAAGTCATATGACATTCTTTTATTCAAAAGAACTTTGTTTGTTTCACTAGACACAAAGCCACATCATACATGTGAGAATTTGAACCTCCATATTTGTTTTGAGTGTTACACTTCAAATGACTATCTTGAAGTTTGTACTTCGTAGCTTCAATCTTGCTTTTGTGTTTAGTTTGTCATGAAAATGATAAGGGCATATTAGGAAATTCCTCACTTGGCCTAAATTATAAATCATTTACTTTTTCCTCTAGAGATCCCCTTTGAGCCTTCTCCGACATTCTTTTTCTTTATCAACACCCGATTAAGCCTTCAACATTATTTAAATGATTCGGGGTTACTCAATCAAGAAAAAGAGGGGGAGAGCAAAAGTGATGCACATTACGCATTTCTCAAACATTATAGAAGAGAAACACTGATCTCACTGCGAACTTCTCCTAGATAATCTCGTATACTCCTAGAAGAGAAGCACCTTGAAGTGAACTTCTCCAATGATAATCTAGATCTTATGTAGAGAAAACGAGAAGAGAAGCACAGTCTTGGGTTCGAACTCCATAACTGTGAAAACTTTTTCAAGGAACACAGTCTCGACCCAAAATCAAATGAGATCTCAGCTCTAAAGTTTTGAAAAGAAATTACTAAAGAAAGGAAAAGCAAAAGGATCAGAATAGAATTTCACAAAAAGGGCCCCTGGAAGAGAAGAATTTTTAAGCTCACTAACCCAAAATTACTACCCCTTTAGTCAGAACCTAAAAATAACCCCTTCAAAGTCCCTTTGATTCAAAATGATGATTTTTCACTTAGTAAGTTGATTAAATTCGCTACGATAACAAATTAATTTGTATTACTTTGTCGTGTTGATATGAGTGATATATATGCTAAATATTTCCATGATAAAAATAAATTGGATGGTATGAGCGAAACTTGCGAGAGTTGTCGAAGTGATTCATACTATGATCTCAGAATACTAGTTTAGTCACATGATTATATGGCAAATTAATGTTATATATGTCTTGGAAATTTTTTGTGTGATAATATTCAAAATAAATAAATCTGACCCCGAAACAAAAATATTTTTATTTTTTATTTATCGCATCATTTTAAATGCATTAATACATGCATTGGTTCAGAATTGATAAAATGTGATTAACTATTTTCGAAAAATGTAATATTTTTATTGAAACTATGCTGAATTTCTTAAAATGCGTTACTTGTACTTAAATCGGAAATTTTCATTTGTCAATTTGTAGTGAAAATATGCGTAGGTACTGAAAAGTTTACTCATGCAATTGTTGAGGGGGAGTTTTATATGAGAATTTGTTATTATCTTCTACATTCGTAAAAAGTTGAATTCTAACATTTTTAAGCCTCGCAGAAAATTCAGAGTTCATCCGAGGAGTCAAATGTTGAATTTCATGAATATTAGGAGATAATTACATCTCTTTCAGAAATACAGGGAGTACTAAGCAATTTATTTTTGGGTTAATTCATAAAATTCTTTTTCAGACCTGAATTTAACTAAAGCCCATGAATATTTCTTTTACGGCCCAAAGGAAGTTTTACTTTACCCGATCGTAAAGTATAATATCACTTTATCGATTGAAATACTCTCTCACATGCTACACATTCCCAATCGAAAAACTTTTCGACCTCTAAGAACTTCTTCGAACCAACTTCGGCGATTCCAACCAAATCCCGCAATACTAAAAATTTTTTAGATTAAACTTGCCGATTTTGAAGGTGGAAACTTGTTTCGAATCATTTTCCGTTCAAAAACATCCGATTCTCAAGCATTTTCACGAAAAATATTTGAAGAAAGTTTATGTTTATATTTTCGACAAAAACTGGTTTTTCGACCTGTTAGGTTCTGATTCATCAATCAACAAGCAATCTACGCACGAATTCTAGGTATTCGAGTAAGAAATCTTACGATATACGATCGGTTGAATATCCGCTTTGAAGATCTTGAGAGATTGTTGGATGTTTCCTTGTTTCTCGAACGTTACATCTCGTTTAAAATATGAATTCGAAGCTTATTATTTTCTCAACAACGAATGATGATCATTTACATTGATAGTGTACATCATATTTATACCTATATTTAAGGTATAATTACTCTTAAGTCCTACACTATCAATATTTCTAATTACACCCCTAATTACAAGGATAATGAAATAATAAAGCACAATTCTAATATACTCTTCAATCTCCCCCTTTGTGGTTGTTGTCGTTTCAGCTCCTTTTATCCTTGTAGGGCGTAAAAAAACTTCCTCAATCCCAATACTGTCTCGTAGCGTCGAACAGCATTCCTCAACTCAATCTTTCATTAATGGCATCTAGAAGCTCGTTCAAAAGTGGAGCCTCTTCGAAGATTGTCTCTTCGGTGATCTCTCCCAATCTCTTCAGTATGTTCTTCCGCACCAACTTAAGTGTCCCGTCGCAGAATTTATGAACTTCTGACTTCATCATAGCCCTTGTCTTTCAAATGACTGGATTTAGATAGGTTATGGCGAGGCCAGGGGTCTTGAAAATGTAGTTCTCGGGAAAGTTGTTAAAATCCCTTCATAAGCGGAGATTCCATGTTGACCTTCGTCATGTTGTTCTCTATTGCAATTTGAAGATCGTGTGCGGTGTGGTATTTGATTTGCCGCACCATGAATCTTTTCAGCCCCTCGATTCCTTCAGTCTTGATATATCCATGATGTGTCTTGCACTTTCTCTTGTACATTTGATATATTTGGTAAACTTCATCCGGTGGAAGGAATGGGAGATAGCATTCATCTATCTCTTCTCGAGTGTGGTTGTTGTCTGCTCGCTCAATTATGTAGATGGGAGTTGGATATCTTCCGATCGTATGAGAGACTCTGACGAGTTGGAGAATCGGTGGCTTGTTCTTGAAGTTTTCCTTCAGTTGATCAGCTGGAATGCCACTACGATCGGGTCCGAGACAGTTGAGCATGAAGATATGCTCCATTTTCTTCCTATCTTCCCAATGTGAGATGCCCCTCAAATTGAGTTCGTTGAGCTTCTTTATCTTGTTTGTAGCCCTCCAAATCTGCTTTCTTATGTCTTCAATGAAGGGGACTTCAATTCTGACATTCTCCCATGGAGAGCAGAACTGTAGTCCCCGCCTTCTTGAATTTCTTCTCCTTCAGGCAGTACCAAGTCCACTGAAGCTTGTTGTAGGAAGTATCTGACGTTGGAGAGTCGAGCTTGAGCAGTTTCCTCTGGTTCCCATTCCGTCGTCCACTTCTCGTTTAGTATGTAGTCATCTACGATCAGATGTGGATCGTAGGCAACTGCTTCTTGATGAACTTGGGGAAGGTTTGAGGTTGGGATAGGGTTTGGATTTGTAGGAGAGATGGTTAGTGTTTGGGATATGGTGGAAGGTGTGGTTGTTTGTTGGCGGGTTTGAGGTTGAGGTTGTGTGGTTGGTGGGTGTGAGGATGATCCTCCAGCTTCTTGAGTATTTGTCTGACTCAATCCACGGTCGCTCCTTGTTGTTCTTTGTGTGTCGGTGGGAGCAGCTTCTGAGACTGGTGTTTTCCCGGTGTCTCTTCGGAAAGTCTCGAGAGCATGGAGCATTCGGTCCATCAGATAGTCTTCTAGTGAAGATAGGGCTGAGGAGAGTGCTTCTTGTAGTCTGTGCTCCGTCACGAACATCGGTGGAGTGGGGCCAGGGAGGCGCTCCACTGTCACAACATCGGAGTAGATTTCCGATGTGCCGCCTATAGTAGGTCTTGTGGGTCCGGTACGTCCAATGACATCCGTTATCAACCCTGAAGTCACCACTTCAGAGGGTTGGCCTATTGATGGCTCCAAAGATATCGGGGGTCCAATAGGGCTTCCACCCAATCCTTGAGATGATACGATAGGTATCACCTCTATGGGTGTTGAGACAGATTCAATTTGAATCTATTCAGTGGGCTGATCACGTGGTGATGGAAGTGTTGGCTCCGAAGCTTGTATGGATGAAGGCACTGCAAACGGGGCCGAGATTTGTTGTCGGCGAGGACCCTTCGTTGGAGTCTGTGTGCTTCATCGGAGTCGGTTGCCTCAGGAGATATATCATGAGAGACACCTTCGGGTTCAATCTCCTGAGGTGTGACTTCGGGCTCTGATGATGTTACTTCCCTTTGAGAAGGCGCCGAGACTGGATCCGTGGCACGTACCATCGCCTCCGTGATGGAGTTGTTCTGGTAGTAAGTTTGGTAGGCCTCTTCAGTTGGATCAGCTAAGCGGAGCAGCTCCAATGGGATCAGCATGAATTGGAGTGCTAGATCAGCGGCCTTCAGGTTGTGGAAGAATCGAAGGCATGGCGGGACGTAGTCCCCGATCGGTGGAAGTTTCGGGATCTCTGGGTGGACTTCCATGAAATGCGAGATCATTATCGGAAACCATCGTACATACGGAAGGGATCGGGCCTTCGACTTCGTCTCCCTCTGACGCATTTGGTCGGCGAGATCGTTCCAGATCAGCTGAGCCACATCATATCTCTTGGAGAAGACCACTCCGTGAAAAATACGCAGAGTGTTGCCATTTGCCTTGTCGAATCCGGAGTGTTTTGGGGAGAGACATTTGTTGATGATGCCAAACAGGTCTTCCATGGATGAAAAATGCCATTATTTTGAAAGTTGGCCAGTTTATTTAGCGGCGGTTTGTATCCCATCCTGAGCATGTCTTCTACAATCTCCGCGTCCGTTGGTAATCGGTCGTATTCATCGTAGTGCGGGAGATCGAGCACCATGGCCATTAAGTTCTTCGTCAGTGCGATGTGTCTTGTATTGAACTTGGTCATATATTCCACGCTGTCGCCGTTAACGAAGCTCTGCATGCATCCCCAGAATTGCTGGAGATAGACCATCGGTACGGTGGTCGTCATGGTCAGAGCTGGCCATAAAGGGTGTCCTTTGAGTATGGATAGGATAACGTCATCTGGACACCGAAATGTTGTTAAATCCAGTTGGAAGTTGTTGTCTTGGACGGTCATATAACTTCCAGAAGGATAGATATGAGGGTAGTTGGGAGTTGCCATATCTGCAAAAATAATATGAGGTTCATTAGTTAATCAAGTTTCATGATAGAATGAATTTAACTAATACAAATGTAGAGGATAATTGTACATTGAAAACTTATCGCGGAAGACTTAGTGAAAATTTGAAAAATTTGTAGAATTAATTAAGTCTTAAATGCGTGTTTTTATTCGAGTAACAATTTATTCGATTTCTAAATTTGCGATCAAAAATTTGTCTAAGTCTTGAAAAATTTTCTAAGTCTTTTGCAGCGTGATTTTATTCGAGTAAAGATTTATTTGATTGACAAGTTTTGCGATCGAATGAAATTGTGTCGAATAATTTACGTTTTCGCTGATGACTTTTACTATCGAATAAAATGTTATCGAAAATAATAGTTTTTCGCTGTTTAAGTTTTCGATCGAGAAAAGAAAGTTGTCGAAAAACTTAAGTTTTTCGCCGCGTAGTTTTGGGATCGAATAAAATAAAATCGAAAAAAAAGAAAAAAAATAAGTTTTTCGACGCGTAGTTTTGCGATCGATTAAAAATATTTCAAAAACAAAAGATTTTCTACGCTGAGTTTTGCGATCGAATAAAATTTTAACGAAAAGAAAAGTTCTTCGATGACACTGTTTGCGACTCAAACTTTTTCGATCGAAAATTTTCAAATCAAACAGTAAATACGTAAAACATAATCTTCGATTTCTGGGTAAATCATGGGTGTATCTGGGTTCGAAACGTTCAGAGAGCAGTGGCGAATCCGAATATCATGATTTTAACCCAAGAGATTGAGTGTAAACACTTTGATTTGAAGGTCGAAAAAATTAATATGAACTTTCTTCAGAAATTTTTTCGTGAAGATGCTCGATAAGTGGATGTTTTTGAACAGAAAATGATTCGGAACATGTTTCTACCATCGAAATCCGCATGTTTAAGCTAAAAATTCTGAGAAATGATGAATTCAGATCGAAATGCCGAAGTCGGTTCGAAGATGAAAGGTTTTTCGATTGGAAATTTGTAACGTGTGAATGAGTTTTTCGAGTGATAAAGTGATATTAATACTTAACGATGGGGTAAAGTAAAAATTCTTTTTGGGCCGAAAGTAAAAAGAATATTCTTGGGCTTTAGATAAAAATAGGTTGACAATATGAATTAACCCAAAAATAATTTGTATAATACTCCCTGTAGTTCCGCAAAGGAGGAAATTGTCTCCTGATGTTGATGAAATTCAACATTTGACTCCTCGGATGAGCTCTAAATTTTCTGCGAGACTTAATAAATTTTTAGAATTCAAGTTTCTACGAATATAGAACATAATAACAAATTCTCATATAAAAACTCCCCCTCAACAATTGCATGAATAAACTTTTCAGTACCTACACATATTTTCGGTACATATGAAAATTTTCGATTTAAGCATAATTAACGCATTTTAAGCAATTCAGCATAGTTTATGAGAATGTTGTTTTGTTTTTTAAGAATAATTTCGCATTTGATCAAGTCTGAACCAATGCATGTAATAATGCATTTAAAATGTGCAAATAAAATAGAAAATAAAAAAAATAAATAAAATAAAATAAATAAAATATAATAAAAATAATAAATTTTTTTTCAGGGTCAGATTTATTTATTTTAAATATGTATCACACAAAAATTTTCAAGATATATATAGCAATAATTAGCCATAAATTCAATTAACTAAATTAGTATTCTAAGAGCATAGTATGAATCACTCTGACAACTCTCGCAAGTTTCGCTCATATCACTAAATTTATTTTTATCAAGGAGATTTTTAGTAAATATCACTCTTATCATCACAACAAAAATATATTCAATTAATTTGTTATCGTAGTATTTTTAATCAACTTGCCAAGTGAGAGTTCGTCATTTTGAATCAAAGGGACTTTTAAGGGATTATTTTTAGGCTCTGACTAGGAGGTAGGAATTTTGGATTAGTGAGCTTAAAAATTCTTCTCTTCCGGGGGCTCTTTTTGTGAGATTCTATTCTGAGCCTTTTGTTTTTCCTTTCTGTAGTAATCTCTTTTCAGTGATTTGAGAGATAAGATCTTCTTTGTTTTTGGGTCGAGACTGTGTTCCTTTAGAAAGTTTCACAGTTATGGAGTTTGAACCCAAGACTGTGCTTCTCTTCTCGTTTTCTCTACATAAGATTTAGATTATCATTGGAGAAGTTCACTTCGAGGTGCTTCACTTCTAGGAGTATACGAGATTATCTAGGAGAAGTTCACAGTGAGATCAATGTTTCTCTTCTATAATGATTGACAAATGCGGAATGTGCATCACTTTAATTCTCCCCTTCTTTTTCTTGATTGAGTAACCCCGAATCGTTTGAATAATGTTGAAGGCTTAACCGGGTATTTGATAAAGAAAAAGAATATCAGAGAAGGCTCAAAGGGGATATCTAGAGGAAAAATAAAGGATTTATAATTTAGGTCAAGTGAGGTATTTCCTAATATGCCCTTATCATTTTCATGACAAACTAAACACAAAAACAAGATTGAGGCTACGAAGTACAAATCAAAAGATAGTCATTTGAAGTGTGACACTCAAAAAAAATATTGAGGTTCAAATTCTTCACATGTATGATGTGGCTTTGTGTCTAGTGAATCATACAAAGTTCTTTTGAATAAAAGAATGTTATATTGAATTTCAGGCAAAGAATTTAACTATATATTTCGAAGAAATATTTTTGTGAGTGATTTCAAAAATGGACAAAATCATCGTCATCCCCCATTTTTTTATTTATAATATTATATATGTATTATTTATATTTATAATAAAAAATAAAATATATTTATATATATATATAAAATATAAAAAAAAATTATTTTAATTAAAAAAAACTTTAAAAGATAGTGTCACGCATAATAATCAAGAAATATTAAGAAGCACATAGAATGTCAGATTGAAGCATAGTAGAGCATGTAAAACATATTTCAAGTAAAATTGAGATTCAACATGCCTAACTTAGCAATAAGGAATTGAAATCGTTTTTCATCCAATGCCTTAGTGAATAAGTCGGCAAGTTGAAGCTCCGTTTTAACAAAATACATATCTATCGTGCCTTTTTCTACATGATCTTTTATAAAATGAGATCGTATGTCTATGTGTTTCGTGCGTGAATGATGAACAGGATTGCAAGTAATGGCTATAGCACTTTGAGAATCACTATAAATGGGAATGTTATTGAAATCAAACCCATAATCGCGTAGTTGTGTCCGCATCCATAGAATTTGCGAGCAACAGCTGGCAGCCGCAACGTATTCCGCCTCGGCCGTCGATGTTGATACACAATTTTGTTTCTTTGAAGACTAGCAGACCAACTTTTCGCCTAAAAATTGTGCTCCGCCAGACGTGCTTTTTCTGTCCATTCGACAACCTGCATAGTCAGCATCAGTATAGCCAATTAGTCGAAAGTCAGTATATTTAGGATACCAAAGCCCTAAGGTTGGAGTTCCTTTGAGATATCGTAGAATCCTCTTGATGGCCATGTGGGATTCCTTTGGGTCGGCTTGAAAGCGGGCGCATAGACAAGTTGCAATCATAATGTCAGGTCGACTTGATGTCAAGTAGAGAAGAGATCCGATAATGCTTCGATAGGTGGTGATGTTGACAGCCTTTCCAGACGGATCAACATCCAGTTTGCAATTAGTAGACATAGGAATGTTCATCGGTGTGTCCTTGTCTTGATTAAATCTCTTCAGAATATCTCGGATATATTTGGTCTGACTGATGAAGATTCCATCATCGAGTTGCTTGACTTGTAAACCAAGAAAGAATTGGAGTTCTCCCATTAAGCTCATCTCGAATTTTGTCTTTATGAGATTACCAAATTTCTGACAGAGACGTTCATTCGTCGATCCGAAGATGATGTCATCAACGTAAACTTGAACGATCATCGAGTCTTTGCCTTGCCTTTTGATGAAGAGGGTAGTATCGATTTTTCCTTTGATGAAGTTGGATTTGACCAACAATTCACTCAGAACATCATACCAAGCACGAGGGGCTTGTTTTAGTCCATAGAGAGCTTTGTCTAATCGATAGACATGACCAGGATGGTTTTCGTGCATGAACCTTTCGGGTTGAGCGACGTAGACTTCTTCTTTTAAGACGCCGTTGAGAAAGGCAGTTTTGACGTCCATTTGATAGACTTTGAAGTCTTTGTGAGCCGCCTATGCTAGAAATAAGCGAATAGCTTCAATACGTGCAACCGGAGCATACGTCTCGTCGTAATCAATTCCTTCTTGTTGATTGTATACCTTAGCAACGAGTCGTGCTTTATTCATGATTACTTCACCGTTCCATTTTTCTTGTTCTTGAAAACCCATTTTGTTCCAATTATGGTTTTGCCTTGTGGTCGAGGAACCAATGTCCAAACTTGTAGACGCTCGAACTGGTTGAGTTCATCTTGCATCGCAATTACCCAATCCGGGTCTTTAAGAGCTTCGGCTACCTTAGTTGGTTCGTTTTTGCTTAGAAAGCATGTGAATAAACCGCTTTGTGTAGATGTCCTAGTACGTACACCACTTGAAGGATCACCGATAATTTGATCAGTAGGGTGAGCTCGAGTTCATTTGCGTTCGTGAGGAATAACTGAAGTAGATTCGTCATTGGATTGGAGATTGAGAAATCCTTAATTAATGAGTTGATCATTCAGAGTTGGGAAATTCAATTCAGATGTTGAGTCGATAGGAATTTCCTCATTTGTATTTGTAGGAACTGCAGTACTAGATGAAGATTCTGAATAAGTAAATTCTCCAACATTTGTCGGATTTTGAAGAAGATGAGTCTCATTATTAATTTCTTCCATTGAGGAAGATGGAGCACTGCTTGGTGTTGAGTGAGACGAAGCAGGCATTTGAGACTTGTTCCGATAAAAGTGTTCGAATAGAGAATCTAAATCTTGATGGTCAGCGAGAATTGCTTCATTTGACGTTGATGTAGAAGTTGCGGAATGTTGTTGACCTTGTGCCAACACGCCAGTAAGCTCGGGTTCTGAACTGTTTTGTTCATAAGCCAATTCTGTCATTTCTTGAAAGGTGACGTTGTAGCTTTTAAAAATTATACGAGAAGACTTGAGGTAGACGCGATATGATTATGGGGTAGAGGAATATCCGACAAAAATGGCTTCAAAGGCTTTGGGATCGAACTTGCTTCGATGCTCCCGATCGTTGGCCACAAAACACTTGCAACCAAATACTTTGAAGAATGAGATATTCGGGATTCTTTGATTAATTAGGTCATATGGTGTCTTCTCAAAGCGTTTGTGAATAATTGTCCTGTTTTGTGTAAAGCATGTTGTACTCACTGCTTCAGCCCATAGAAAGTGAGGAAGACCGGAGTGAATGATCATAGTTCTTGCAGCTTCAACTAGAGTCCGATTATTTCTTTCTACGACACCATTTTTTTGTGGCGTTTTTGCGGCTGAGAATTATTGAATAATTCCAAGTGATTGGTAAAAGTTGCTGAGACGCTGATTCTTGAATCCGTTCTGATTACTTGGATTTTCTTTTTCAGGAGATTCTGAGTTGTATTCACAAAGCTTCTTATCAAGTCTCCAGTCTCATCTTTAGTTCGGAGATATCTTGTCCATGTGTAGCTAGAATAATCGTCGACTATTACTAACACTTATTTACGACCGTTGATGCTTTGTACGCATTGGTCCGCAGAGGTCCATGTGAAGTAATTCCAAGGGTCGAGATGTAGAAGCAACTTGCTTGAGTTTGTGTGATGCACGCTACATTTTTCCCATTTGACAAGCCGAACAGTGATGCTCTTGGTTAGATGAAATTTTTGGCAGACCGTTAACAAACTTTTTAACACTGAGTTTGTGAAGAGTTTTCAAGTTTAGATGAGACAGACGTTGATGCCATAAGTTGTTCCTCTTTATTGTTGTCTGAGAGATGAGGCATACAGCTATCGAAGGTCGAACTGATGTCAGATTGATTGTGTATAGGTTAGATCTTCGTGATCCTGTGAAAAGTTCTTGATTCTGACAATTCAAAACTTGGCACTGTTCAGCTAGAAATACGACTTGAAATCCTTTGTCACAGAATTGGCCTATGCTGGACAGATTGTACTGGAGACCTTGGACATAAGAGACATCTTTAATCGTCAAATTTGGCAGTAGAATGTCTCCAAATTTGAGTATGAGAGCTGAGTTATTGTTGCCAAATCGGACTTTGCCATTGTAACGATCTTGGTAGTTGCTCAACAGTTCTTGTTTTCCCGTCATGTGTGTGGAGCAACTAGAATCTAAATACCACACATGATGGATCTGCATAGAAAGAAATTAGGGAGACTTAGGTACCCACTTTTGAATGGGTCCTCTCGGATTAGCAGATTCGATAAGTATGATTTGTTCAGTTTTGGTTCCTAAATTATGAGATTGCTTAGGTACCCAAACCAACTTAGAAGTAGTTGGTTTAAGTAGTACCTCTTTAGACAATTTAGCCTTATTGGCTTGTGTTTGCCTAGGTGGTGACTTAGGAATCCATTGTGGTTGAACCTTACATGGGAGGTTAATTTTAGCACGAACAAATGTCTGATTTGTCTTATTGCTGGAGAAAATCTTTTCTTTGGCTAGTCTCCTAAGGTGTTTAGCTGAATGTACGTGGACTGGATACCTTAGGTGAGAACAAGAATGTATGGAGCTATAAGCTTTCTTAATGGCTGGGTCTTGTTTCTTATGAGACTTAAGACTTGCATTTGTTTTAGAATAAGGATGGTTTTTAGAAGTAGAGCCAATTTCAAAGTTTATGCTTTCAAAACATAATAGGCTTTAACGCATAATTTGAATTAACAATGCTAGAAATAGCTGTCTTCGGACGAGTGTCCATAGTTTTTGACATAGAAGAAATAGATAACAAATCAGTTTTCTTCTGAAAATTTATTCTAGGCACTCTTTCCTTAGCATGCTTCACCACTTTTACTACTCTACCTATGGATGGAGTAGAAAAAAGAGTTAGTAAAAATCTTTTTCCTTTTTGAAGCATTTAAGGATTCGTTTTCTCTCTTTATAATTTCTAAAGAAGATCTATCTTCTTTTGAAATATTTTGAAAAATAATAGGAGATATTTTCTTAGCTTTAATCTTATCTTTCATTAAAGATTTTTCTTTCAAAATAAGACCAGGACAAAAAAGAGACGAAGTTTTGAGGTTGGAAATCTCCGATAAAAGTTCGTTCTTTTCAGCTTTGAAATTCTTTCTTTCAGTTTCCAAGGAAGTGTGTAAAATAGCTATTTTTCTAATAATAGCTGGAATATAACAGAAATTAGAATTTTGAGAATGATCAATATTTTCTTCCTTATGTTTAGAAAAATCTTCTAGGGGATATAATGAAGTATAATCACTAGACAAGTTGAGATCTCTTGTCTTGTAACTATTATTCAAGTCGGTGTAGTCAAAAGGAATGTCAGTCCTATCAGTGGCTTGTCGTTTAGATTCTTCTAAAGCATTTATTTTGGAAGAATTAGTAAATGCCATTAAAGAAGTTAATCCTAATCCCATATACTTGATTTCGTAAAATTGTCTAACATTGACCTTTTTCAAGTTACAGGGATTGAAGCCCTCTTTAGGATTATAAAATTCTGTATCAAGAGGTTGATTTAGAAATATAGTTTGATCCGTTTGACCCCTTTTTATTAGAAGATCATCTAAAGTTTTAATCCTTGAATAAAGTTTCTTACGTTCGTCAGAAATTTCTTTGAAATTATTTTTAGAAATCTCTAAGTCTCTCTGACAATCAATAAGAATCGTATTAAGTTCAGTAATTTTAGTCTCACAGGTAGCTACGGTTAATTCAAGACTAGAGATTTTTTCCTTAGCGTTAGATAAGAGAATTTCGATATGAATTTTCTTATCTAATTGCTTTTGGAAATTGCTTTCGCTAAGAGCTAGTTTCTCTTCTATTTCCTTTGTTCGTTTCCGCTCAATTTTCATGTTAGTGTACTTAAGCTGTAAAGATTCTAACATTTTTAATAACGGCGTTGCGAGAACGCCATTAGATAGAAGCATTCACCATGGTTTTGAAGACCGGACCGGCAGGTCCGACCGGAAAAACCGTGAACCGGTCGGAATTCGGTTCCGGTCCGGTTCATCTTTAATTTAAAAAATTAAGAAAAAAAATTAAAAAAAAAGAATAATACGAAAATAAGTAAGTAAAAGGTTAAATATATTGTGGTGGTATAGTGGTTAGCTTTTTAGAGTTATATTCCCAAGGTTGTGGGTTCAAATCCTTATTGTGCATATTTTTAGATTTTATTTTAAATTAATTTTTGATACCTCATTTTAGAATTAATTTTTTATCTCCCAATACATTTTATTTTAATTAATTTTTAATCCTCAATTTAAAAATTTTAATTTTCGACACCCATTTTACAATTACTTTTTAACCCCCAACACATTTTATATGATTAATTTACTCGTAAAATATAACTTTATTATATATATGGCACCAATTTTACGGCGGTTTTATTCCGGTTTTATATCGGTTAAACCACTAAACCTTAAACCACTAAAATTTCCGGTCCGTTCAAAAAACCGGTTAAAACCATGGCATTCACTTATCTAACAATCGCGGTGAGGGTATTTCTCAAGTAGAATACTCACGGATTATCGGAAGCTTAATGTATCTAATGAGTTGTACTAGGACAGACCTTGCTTAGGCCTTAAGCAAGTTAAGTTCATATACGAGCAATCCGAGTGCGGAACATTGGACCGCAATAATTAGAGTTCTGAGATACATAAGGTATACTCGTGACTATGGATTGCACTATGGTAGATATCATGTCGTGTTAGAAGTCTACACGGACGCAAATTAGATATCTAACATAAAGGACTCAAAATGCACAAGCGGCTACGTGTTTACTCTAGTTGGAGCTGCTGTGTCGTGAAAATCCTCGAAACAAACAGTAATAGCGAGATCCACTATGGAATCTGAGTTCATTATCCTTGGATAAATGTGGAGAAGAAGTTGAATGGCTACACCATTTCTTGGAGGATATTCCAAAGTGGGAAAAACCTGTGTCGCTTATATGCATACATTCCGATAGTCAATCTGCAATTGGACGGGCAAATAGTACTATGTATAATGGTAAGTCGAGGCACATACATCGTCGACATAATACCATAAGACAACTGTTATCAACTGGGGTTATCACGATTGATTATGTGAAATCGAAAGATAACATTGCAGATCCGCTAACCAAGGGGTTAAATAGAAATCCAATTTAGAGATTGACAAAAGGAATGGGCTTAAAAAGCCTTAAAGTATAAAACTTCTATGAAGGAAAATCCAACTTATGTGACTGGAGATCCCAAGATCTAGGTTTAAAGGGACGACCTAATTTTTGGACTTAGAATCACTGTGGGGGGAAGAACCCCTCTCATTCCTATTGAGAAACAGTGAAGAATGAGAAGGTTAACAAACTTAGATGCTTTAATGACTATCATAGAGTATTAATAAAAAACTCGCAACGTGAGAAGTCACCTATGTTAGGGAGAAGTGGGGCCGCTTCAAAGGAGAACTGAAAAGGCTTAGTTCTTTAGAAACCCTCGCAGAATCAGGACGTTCACATGGCCAAAATGAGCAAAACCATGATAAATGAACAAAGAGAAATGGTTTCTGTGTATTGTACGTGTGTTCATTTACACAAGAAAGCATGACAGTTCAAGGACATCGCGTCTACTGGACATATAGTAAATTAAACGTACTTTACAAGGAGGAAGTTCAAATGATAACACATACTATCCTCTATGCAGAGATCAAACACTGAACGTGAGCTCCGAAAAACGGAACAACTGTCATTCATGTGGGGATTGTTGGACTTTTAATTAATTTATGGGCTTGAATGAGATTTGGGCTTAGCTTGGGAAAAGATACAAACAAATCGAAAAAGTCATTGTCCCACATTGGTTGGAACACGTGGATGTAAGCACCTTATATATGGTTGTGTTTTTATATAGTCTAAAATACTAGGCATCATTATCCATAACACATGTCGCTAGCGTGCGCGCGTAGGGGGGGTGCAAATCCAGTCGACTTGTGTGCGAGCGCGCGACCTGCGCACACGAATGCTGGACCGAAAACAAGCGGGCCTGATCAACCCGCGTTGTTTCAGATTTATATTTTTTCCTACGAAAAATTTAATTATTTTTATTTCCCATAATTTTTTTAATTTTATATTTAAATTTAAAAGCCAAACGACTTGTCTCCAGCGAGTGTGTCCCAACAGAAACCGGGCATGTCTTTTCAAAGGTGTCTGTTCGAACATACACTTCTACTTGGACAGACGAGAACCATGCGAACGGATGCATGTTTCTGCGAAAAGTTGTGCGGTCTTTATGTAAAGAGTCGAAACTCGACTGGAAAAATTCATTCGAAAATCTCTCAAGCTATAAGTCTTCTGCTCGACTGTTCGAAAAGTACTCGTTCTAGTTCGCCAGTGATTTCTTCAGTGCACGACGAAGTCACGCTCTTCTTGACGTATCCTGGAAGACAGTCCTATACGAGGAAATCTCTTAAGAAAATTGTGCATCGCACAAACTCAGAATTTCCTTAATCTACGTGTTTACGTCGTTTGCCGAAAATACAACAAATTAGATTATTAAATTCGTATATTGAACTAATTCGAATCTTCAATTATTTTTCAGATGAAACAAAAATCATGATCCAATCCATTTCTTTCCATGGATTAACGTTACACATTACATAATAATTGACTTTCTTCAATGATAGCGACGATAGTCAAAGCAACTACACTCAGCTATTCACTCAACTGAAAAAGTAAATAAATTTTTTTTTAATCGTCCTCGTAGTTGCGAGAGTAGATAAATCGATCAATCTTGTATCTAACATTCGAAGGAATATACGAACCGGTCGGTTATGCTTTCGGTCAAGCCAAATTAACGTGACTTTTTATCTCTACTAGTAGCCCCGTGCGCGTGCCAACACAAACACACGTATATATATTATATATATATATGTTATTGTTTTAGGAGAACAAATTTCTTTATTAAAGAAAAATATCGAAGAAATTTTATCCTCGATAAAAGACATAAAAAACTTTTTATTGAAAGAAAAAAATAAGTTAGAAACGGTTGATATTGCGTCTCCCAGTATTCAACCTCCTCCTGAAATTACAGATTTTAAACTAAAATCTATTTCTCATATTGAGAAACTTCTTGAAGACAAAATTCAAAATCTCAAGCTTACTACTTTAAGCGAAGAATTTGAAGATCAATTAGAAAATTCTGATAATCTTCAAAATACATTTAATCAAGAAATTAATAAACTTAAGCATACGAAATATGCTGATAGGCCAACTCAAAGTAAATATTATTATCCTAGGCCTACTCCTCAAGATATCTTGTTCGAAGAACAAGAATTTATGCTCAATAATTCGTATAACGGTAGATGTATATACGAATGGAATTTAGATGGTTATACCGAAAGACAAATTTATAATATGATACATAGAATGCTTATGTATAGCACGATTTGCAAAGCTAATCAAAATAATGATAGAGCTGTTGCAAAAATGATCGTCGCTGGTTTTACTGGTCAGTTAAAGGGTTGGTGGGATAATTACTTATCTCAACGTGAAAAGGACGATATTTACTTAACCATAAAAGAAGAAAATGGTCAACAAGTGGATAATGTTGTCTATACACTTTGTGTAAACATCATTGAACACTTTACAGGCCGATGGTATGATAACTCTGAAAATATCAGAACTCTTCTTCAAAATCTTAGGTGTAAAACTCTTACCTCCTTTAGATGGTACAAAGATACATTCCTTAGCCGAGTTATGGAACTCCCTGAGTCAAATAGTACTCACTGGAAATCTAAATTTATAGATGGTCTTCCTTCTCTCTTCGCAGAAAGAGTAAGGAATAATCTTAGAAAAGGAGAATCGAGTATCGATTATAATTCCTATACTTATGGTAAACTTATTGGAACTTGCATACAAGAAGGTTTAGCCTTATGCAACGAAATAAAATTAAATAAACAAGTCAAAAGAAATTCTTTAGATGAGAAGAAACAATTAGGAGAATTATGTGGTCAATTTGGCATGGAAAACCCCTCTTGGAGCAAAACTCCAAAAGAACGTAAAACTAAAAAATATTCATCTAAACAATATGAAAGAAGAAAAGTTAGAAAATCTGAACGGAGAGAAAAAAATTTCTCTAAAGGAACTAATTTTCAATACAGAAATAAATTTCCCCCTATTATCTGCCGAAAGTGCGGAAAAATTGGTCATAAAGCGAGTACTTGCTGGACCAAAAAGAAAATAAATAATTTAGAAATCGATAGTGAGTTAAAAGAAACACTATCGAAAATTCTACTTGAATCTGATAATGAATCAAATTACTCTTCTGACAATGAAAATAACATTATTGAAGATATTTCATCAGAATCTGATGAATGCCGAAACTGTCAAATAGGACAACCCTGCTAAAAAAATTCAGATAAATCAGAATCTGAATCAGAAAATGATAATTTGTATCAAATTATCTCCCAATTTCAAGAGGTTAATGTCCTCGACAATAATCTCTTAGAAATACTTAAAGAAACTGATGATCCATATTTAAAGAATCTAATCATCAAGAAAATTATTCAAAATGAAGAAACTTCTAAGGAAGTTATTCAAAAATCGGAACCCTATAAAATGACAGAAGTAATGAAATTACTTCGAAATAAAAATAAAATTAACGAATCTCCAGTTAATATTAAAGATTTAACTATTGAGATTTCAGTTCTTAAAACAGAAATTAAAGAATTAAAATTAAGTAATGATAATTTAGAAAGAAGACTTTCTAAACTCGAAAAGGGAAAAAAAATTCTTGATGAATCATCCTCCAAATCAATCCTTGATGAATCATCTTTTAAATCCCTTGAAGAATTTACCAGTAAGACAGAAAATGATAATTTTCTTTCTACTCTAGAAGTCATCACTTCTCAAAAATGGTTAGTGAAGATTTCACTACTTATTGATAAAAATTATCAAAAAGATCTTATTGCTCTTATTGATAGTGGTGCAGATTTAAACTGTATCCAAGAAGGTATTATACCTACTCAATATTTTTATAAAACAACTCATTCTCTCAGCTCTGCCAGCGGAGAAAGGTTGCAAATTAATTATAAGATTCCAAAGGCCTATATTTGTAAAAATAAGGTCTGCATTCCCACATCATTTTTGCTTGTCAAAAATATTACAAACCAAGTAATTCTTGGCACACCATTTCTTAGGAAAATATTTCCTATCATTAATATTGATGAACGCGGATTTAAAGGAAGCTTCGAAAATAAAGAAATATACTTTAAATTCATTACTGAACCAATTTCACGAATTCTTAGTGAAATTAAAAATTCTATTCTTATTAGAGCAAAAGAAAATCAAATAAATTATTTGAAACAAGAAATCGGTATACTTACGATTGAGGATAAAATCCAAAATCCTAAGTTACAACAAAAAATTAAGCTAACTCATAATAAATTTACATTGCAAATATGCAATGATCTTCCAAATGCATTCTGGAACAGAAAGAAACATATTGTTTCTTTACCCTACGAAGAAGGTTTTAGTGAGAAAAATATTCCCACTAAAGCTCGTCCTTGTCAAATGAATGCTGAATTATTAGAATTATGTAAGAAAGAAATAAATTCTCTTTTACAGAAAGGTTTAATAAAACCTTCGAAATCTCCTTGGTCGTGTACCGCCTTTTATGTTAATAATGCAGCAGAAAAGGAAAGAGGAGCACCCAGGTTAGTAATTAATTACAAACCGTTGAATAAAGTTTTGAAATGGATCAGGTATCCTATTCCTAATAAAAAGGATTTGCTTGATCGATTGCATAATGCAATCCTATTTTCAAAATTTGATTTAAAATCAGGTTTTTGGCAAATCCAGGTTGAAGAAAAGGATCGGTATAAAACCGCCTTTGCTGTCCCAATTGGACAATTTGAATGGAACGTTATGCTTTTTGGTTTAAAAAACGCTCCTTCTGAATTTCAAAATATTATGAATGATATATTCATTCCTTATAGTAACTTTATTATTGTTTATATTGATGATATTTTAGTATTTTCTAAAGATATCGAAACACATTTTAAACATCTTGATATTTTTAAGAAAATAATTATCCAAAACGGATTAGTCATATCTAATCCAAAAATGATTTTATTCCAAACTAAAATTAGATTTTTGGGTCATACTATTGAAAAAGGTAGTATTACTCCAATTAATAGAAGTATTGAATTTGCGTCAAAATTTCCTGATCAAATTCTCGATAAAACACAATTACAAAGATTTTTAGGAAGTCTAAATTATATTTCCCCCTATTATAAAAATCTTGCAATTGATACATCTATTTTATATGATAGATTAAAAAAGACACCTTGTCAATGGACAAATTGTCATACTGAAGCAATTAAGAAAATCAAAAGTAAAGTCATGCGTCTTCCTTGTCTCATGCTTGCTAATCCTACTTGGCAAAAAATTATTGAGACAGATGCGTCTGATATTGGTTATGGAGGAATATTAAAACAAGTTTCTCCAGATGATAAATTTGAGCATCTTGTTAGATTCTATTCAGGAAAATGGAATAATGCTCAGAAAAATTATGCTACTATAGCCAGAGAAGTCCTCGCTATAGTTAAATGTGTTTTAAAATTCCAAGATGATCTTTACAATCAAAAGTTTTTAATAAAAACTGACTGTCAAGCAGCGAAATTCATGTTCCAAAAGGATTTCAAACATAATGTCTCAAAACAAATGTTTGGGAGATGGCAGGCTCATTTAGCCCCTTTCGATTTCGAAATAATTTATAAAAAGGGAAGCGATAATAGTCTTCCTGATTTTCTTACTCGTGAATTTCTTACATGAGTTTTTTGCAATGTGCAGCAATGTCCCAATATGGGAGAGGTTTCGCCTCTAATAGAGGTGGACGTGGTGGTCGTGGACATATTATTGCCCAAATGGGTAACAAGAAACTAGTGAAAGAAAATCTTTCGCAATTTTCTGCGTCTTCAAGTAATACTTGGAATAAAGACGATCCAACATACAAGGAGTTTCTTGAATACAAGAAACAAAAGGCGCAATCGCAAAATAAAGAAGGCACTTCTTATGCAAAAATTATTGCAGACGATGACGAAGACGTCGATTACGAGAAAAAGAACCATACAGAGGTAATACTTCTGTTAGAATTTAAAGACCTAAAATGGTCTGATGAACCTTGGACAATAATGTCAAGGTATTTGGAGAAAGCATCATATACTGCTCCTTTCTAGAAATCACGAGATAATTACGAGAATATTTTAAAGGCCACTGGAACGGCTGATTTTGAGCATTTTAATGCGGGTAATACCCAAACTGCTCAAAGAAAAGGTTATACCTTTAGCAAAATTATTATTAAGCAGATAATTACTGCTGAAAATTGGGCAATTCATCCCTAAAGGATAGAGAATATCTCCATCCCGAATCAAAAATTTTGATTAAATTTAATTACTATGATTATATTGATGCCTTTAATAAGGTATTCTTATATCAAAATGATTCTAAAAAACATTCTTGGTGGATAAAAATCTGCTCAGATGTTTATAAGAAAGAAATTCCAAATTGGTTTTATCAATGGTGGCTATTATATGGCGCATCTATTGAAATTCTAAAGGAACCCTTCTTTGGCCTTTACCAAGAATGGGTTAAAGTCTCTTCATTTCTAATAGAAGCGGAGCATAATAAACAATGTATAGAAGGAATGGCTTCTTTACATTTCTATATTGAATTTTCTATTCCATGGATTTGGAGATGGACTCCTGAAGTTGGTCATACCCAACAAAAACTTCCTTGTCTCCAGAGGAATTTTTATATTAAATTTTGGAAGAAAATGATTAGAAAAACTCAAACTGACGAATATGAAAGTCAGCAAACGATTGATAAAATCGAAGAGAAAATTTCTCTATATAAAGATGCGATTAATAATCGCCAACAAAGGGAAGCCCCTAGTCCTTTTGAGACCATCTCTAGAAGAATTAATCTTCAGAAGGGAAAATTGAAACCCAACGAGATAATTGATCTTTATCTCGAAGAGATGAAAAAAGATATTGCAAAAAATTTTGGAATGGACATTTCGGATATCTCAATGGAGACTTCATCAAAAGATGAAGAAATTTGCCTTGCTGGTGAAGGACAAAGTCCGGAAAATCCGGATGATATCTTTATTGAAGATATCGATGACACTCATGATCGCATTGAACAAGAAATATCAATTATTAAAGACAAGGTTGCACAAATTACCAAGTCTCGTGAAGAATTTGAAGGGCTTAAAGCCAAAGGATCACTCAAAGTGGACAAGACTAATTAAAGTTGATCGTGACATCCACGAAGACAAAGCTCACAGCTGTCATCCACGATGAAGAATTTAAAGTTGATCGTGACATTCACGAAGAAAAAGTTCACAGCTGTCAAGATTCCCTCAACAAGTGGGGCAGCTACGAAAGAAAATTCTTTCCCTCAATTATTGTACTTCTATTTATTACCTTCAAACCCAAATGTTTAGGGTGTGCTTTTTTGTGTGCTCTTTTCTACACTCTCCTTTACTCTCTCTCATCACTCTTGTAACTCTCTTTTAGAAATAAAAGTTGAAGATCGCTATACGACTCTCTACAAGTAAGTTTTTCTTTTTTAAATAAAATTATATTTCTCACCGAGCCCCAATGATGGGCTAATTCTACCGTTAAACTACATCAAGATGCCTTAATACCTAAAACATGGTTTTATTTTATCAGATGTGTCTTATATTTTCTTCTATCAGTTGAAAGAATTAAGTTTTGGATAAAGGTTGTAATTAAATTTGATTTCGATTTATTCTTTGTCGGTGTTTGGCAAAGCCCGTGTTGCCGCAGAAAGGCGTTTGTAGGGCAAAGGCTGTTACCGATCGAATTAATTGAATGATAATTTTGTTATGCAAAATCATCCCTTGTGTCCGACGATTTAATTCTAACAATCGTTAGAAGGTCCATGTATAAGATCCAGAAGATGGTATCAGAGCCATGGTGGAGGTATTAGGAAGTCAAGGTGTAGTTGAACGTCTTTTCTTATGAATTTGATGAGAAGAAAAGATACTGTTAAAAACAGTATTAAAGAGGAGTATGATATTCCTCAAAATTTAGATAAATTAAATCGTTGGACAATTCCTAAGATAGATTACAAAGTAATCTATGAATTAGGAACCTTCGAAAAATTAGATATATAAACAAATTATATAGCCAAGTAGCTCAGTTTAATTATTAGCTTTAAAGTAAACTCCCATGGATAGATTATATTAAAAACTTGATTTTTTTAGTTTTCATTCATAAAGTAGCCGACTCTAATTAATTATACGATAAACATTTCAAAATGATTTCATCGTGATTATGATTCTTATTTATAATCTATTTAAAAATACTGATCATGTATAGATCCTAAGATAATGGTCGAGAAGCATATAAAAGATCCGTCCTCTAATTTCGGTGGTATAGAATGAACCTCTTCGCTGGGTTTTTCGAAGACGAGAAGCTAGAAAAACATTCGGGCAGCTGAAGCTTCGTAGATTCTTGCCAGTACGACGAACTTGTTCTATGTAAATAATCAATGACAATGCATCATATATCTATACATATGTTATTAATCTTAAATTTTAATAAAAACATACCAATTTGAGAACATTTTTTAATGCATTAGCGGAACTATATAGTATCATGGCGTAGTTAAATTACTAAAACTATCATGCCAACTTTTCTTGACGCAAATGAGCATTATTAATTTAAATTTATTAACAATAAAATGACAATGTTCTACTAGAACATAATTTTGGGAACGGAAAGATCTATAGGCAAAAATTTAATTGAAATATGAAGAATATATTGACCCGAAGCCTCCTGACTCGGATTCCATACCCGTTTTTAGATTTGCTTAGTTGTTTCTTGTTGATTAAGTTAGTTAGTTAGATATTAATTAGCCCTTAATTAATTCGTCATATATATTCATTCTGTACAGAACATTTTCGCATAAGAAAATAGAATACAATTTTTCTCCCAAAACTTTCTGTTCTTCGAATGAAGCTGAAATAACTTCACAACTCTTTCATGGTATCAGAGCAGCAACAATTGAGCTCTGTTTCTGGGGAATCGATCTTCTAATCTTCTGCTGTGTCAAATAATTTGGCATCGGATTCTTCGATGGAGGAAAATCAGAATCAATCACTCTCGCCAAATCAGAATCAATCAAATTCAGCATCGAATTCGCAGGCGTATGTGCTTCATGGATCGGATTCCCCAGGGACGATCCTCGTTACAAATCTGCTCACCCGAGACAATTATGCATCTTGGAGTCACGCGATGACAGTTGCTCTAGGTGCTAAGAAGAAGCTCGGCCTTGTAAATGGCCGAATTAGAGAGTATGCGATAGGAGACTCATCTCACGAGGCATGGGAACAGGTGAATTTTATGGTTGTGTCATGGTTGCTTAATTCTATGTCGAAAGAAATCGCCACTGGGTATGCTTTCTCTTGAATGCAAGAACACTGTGGGAAGCTCTCAGGTCTAGATATGGTACGTCCTATGCACCTCAGATATTCACAGAAAGAAATCGCCTCTATAACGCAAGAAAATCTGCCGCTTGACCTGTATTTCACTAAGTTAAAGAGGTGTTGGGATGAAATAAATCATATTGATCCTCCTATACAGTGTAACTGCAGTGCTCGAGCATTGGTTGAAAAGAGGGAAAACAGAAATAAGCTGGTACAATTTTTAATGGGCTTAAATGAGAGCTATGATGGAGTAAAGAACCATATCCTCATGCTTGATCCGCTGCCAGATGAAAACAAGGCTTACTCGATGGTGATGAATGTAGAAAACCAGAAAAAGGCCAGCGTGTTTCATGCAGATTCAAGCTCCAACAGCGCTTTCATGGTGCAGAAGAAAACTGAGGCAAGGAAACCAATCTTGAGTAAAGAAGAGAGGAAGAAACAATGGTGTGATCACTGTAAAAGAAATGGGCACACGAGGGCTGGATGTTTCTTATTGCACGTTGGGTCGAATTGAATGGGAAGAAAGGCAAGACTCAAACACCAATTCCAGTCCACAAGTCAAAGATGATTCCGCAGAGATGCCATGAACATAATTGAGAAGCCCTTAGAATTCACAGCAAACAATGATCATGAGTTGCATGCTATGATGAATAACATCAATATTCTACAGCAAGAAGTTCTGCGAATGATGAAGGATAAGCATCCTGCAACTCAGATGGGTGATAATGTGGTAAACTATTCTCATTTTGGGAACTTTTCAGGTATTACAGCCTTATTCTGAATTCCGCTGACTCTCTAAGTTCGTGGTCTTGGATTCTAGACAGTGGAGCCACAAATCACATGGCACTACCTTAACCTTATGACAACCTATACACATGTGACTTCTTTCAGCCCTGTTCTTCTCCCGGATGGCACTATTAAAGCGATCAAACATATAGGAAATGTGCCATTTTACAAAGATTTTGCATTACCGAATGTGTTACATGTGCCAGATTTCAAACACAACTTGATCTCAGTCCAAAAATTAGCCCCAAGACAGCTACCTAGATACTTTCTTTTCCACTAACTATTGTATTCTACAGGACCAAATGACTAAGAGGATTGTGGCTGCTGGGCGAGTTGTGAACAAGCTCTCCATATTGGATGAGGAATATTTCATGCCAAGTAGGATAAAACAGTTCTTGCATCTAGGTAATTCTGTTTTTGAACCCAAAATACTCGCAAATAATGCTGTCGTATGGTCTGATCACTACATGTTGCATAGTCGATTTGGTCATCCCACTTATGCTGTAATGAGTCATATACCTTGTATTAACTCAGCAGCTAAACAACAAGTTCTATGTCAAATTTGCCCTATTTCAAAACAACAGCGCATGGAATTTCCTTCGAGCACTACACAAACCCAATCCTGTTTTGACATGTTACATGACGACATTTGGGGCCATTACAAGCATGAAACATACAAAAATTGCCATTATTTTTTGACCATAGTAGATGACCATAGTCGAGCCACATGGACTTTCTTGATGACATTCAAATCTCAGACTGTAACCTTACTCAAAAATGTTTTTTTCTATGGCTAAAACTCAGTTCCAGAAATCAGTCAAATCTGTTAGGACTGATAATGGGAGTGAGTTCCTTAGCCTACCTTGTCAAAACCTCTTCAAAGACCTGGAAATCATACACCAAAAATCTTGTCCATATACTCCTCAACAAAATGGCATTGTTGAGCGAAAACATAAACACTTACTTCAAATGGCCCGCTCCATCATGTTTTAATCTAATCTTCCAAAGAAATTTTGGGGGATGCTATCCTTGCTTCCACATACCTTTTGAATAGACTGCCCTCTGCAAAGTTGCAGTGGAGAAGTCCGTATCAAATACTATATCAGACTGTCCCGAACATAAGCCACTTACGGGTTTTTGGGGGCCTTTGCTTTGCCACAAATGTTGTTCCCAACAAATATAAACTTGACCGAGAGCCATTCGAGGTGTGTTTCTTGGGTATCCCACAGGTCAAAAGGCATACAAACTGTATGACCTCAACACATGAACCATTCTTATATCCCGAAATGTCATTTTTCATGAATAAACCTTTCCTTTTCAAGAGTCAACCACTGAAAAACAACATACTTTACCATCAATCATTGATCCTATATTACCAAATTCAATGCATGAACTTGATGTACCTTATGATATTTTTCAACCTGCACCTATACAGAATTCCCAGCCACCTCCCGAGTCCCTTGTAAACAGCCATGAACCTGACAACACTATCTCAGACCAGATTGACAATGAACCTGGCAATACAACCTCAGAACAGCCCACTACAAATCCTCTTTCTAATTCTCAAATACCTACATATCCTAGAAGGAGCTCTAGAGCAAAGCATGCTCCTACTTGGCTGAGTGATTACATATCAGACAATAAGCAAACACAGGGCGCAACTCCCCACAGCTGCAATCTGGTAAATTCCTCACCTTATACTCCACACACATATCCTTTCTATGTTAATCCTAATATTCCTTTTCCATATAAGTGTTTTATGGCAAATCTGGAAAGTATTCATGAACCACGGACTTATGATGAGGCTAAGGAATCTCCAGAATGGATTGAGGCTATGAGCAATGAGATAAAAGCTCTCGAATCCAATGAGACTTGGGATCTTGTGGAGTTGCCGAAGGGTAAGAAAAGTATTGGTTGTAAATGGGTGTTTAAGGTAAAATGCAAGGCGGCTGGGTCACTTGAGAAGTGTAAGGCACGCCTTGTTGCAAAGTGGTACAACCAAGTAGAGGGGGTAGACTATTTTGACAGTTTTTTTCCGGTAGCAAAACTTGTCACGGTTCGACTGGTTATTGCACTGGCTGCAGCCCGTTCTTGGTCTCTTAAGCAACTTGATATCAACAACGCATTCCTCCATGGTTATCTTAATGAGGAGGTATATATGCGTCCTCTCCCGGGCTATCAAATCAAGAATGGGAGGTTTGTAAACTTAAACGATCCTTATATGGCCTCAAACAAGCCTCAAGGAAATGGAATGAGGAGTTCACCATGAAGCTACAAAATTATGGCTTCATTCAATAACCTCATGACCATTGCTTGTTCACTTTGCAGAAACAAGATTGTTTCTTGGCTATGCTAGTCTACGTTGATGATGTCCTCCTCACGGGATCTTCATCAACAGAAATACAACAAGTTAAGGTCTTTCTGGATGAGGTCTTTCTAGGAATTGAGCTTATTCGGACAAATTCTGGGATCTATCTTAATCAACGAAAATACATTCTTGATCTTCTAGACACTGTTGGTTTAACTGGTTCCAAACCAACATCTACACCATTGCCTCGGCATTATAATTTTCCAACAATGGAAAATTGTGGTCCTCTGCTTGACAACCCGTCTCGGTACAGAACTCTTGTCGGCCAACTGCTCTATTTGAGCTTCACGAGGCCTGATATCACGTACTCAGTTCAACAGTTAAGCCAGTTTACTCAAGCACCGCTCGCAGCTCACTGGTCTGCTATGGTTCTTGTCTTGCGGTACCTCAAAACGTATCCATCTCGTGGTCTGTTTTATTCTGCTGTAAATGATTTCTCTCTTACAGCCTAATGTGACTCGGATTGGGCTTCATGTCATAATTCTCGTCGATCACTCACTGGATTCTGTATTTTCATGGGTACTTCTCTTATAAGTTGGAAAACGAAGAAGCAATCAACCGTGGCACGATCGTCCGCTAAAGCCGAGTACCGGAGTATGGCATCTACGGTTTATTTCATCACTTTCCTGCAAAGTTGGGCTTGAAGGACTTCCATCAATCACCAACTTGGGAGGGGGGTGACGAATATATTGACCCGAAGCCTCCTCACCCGGATTCCATACCCGCTTTTAGCTTAGCTTAGTTGTTTCTTGTTGATTAAATTAGTTAGTTAGATATTAATTATCCCTTAATTAATTCGTCATATATATTCATTCTGTACAGAACTTTTTCGCATAAGAAAATAGAATACAATTTTTCTCCCAAAACTTTATGTTATTCGAATGGAGCTGAAATAGCTTCACAGCTCTTTCAAAATACACCCAAATCCCGGCATTGTGTTCGTTCCTCCTAAAAATCCTATGTTGCTTTTGTTGGAATTTTGGGCTTTGGGCCCAAAAATGGGTATTTGACCCAATAAATAAAGAGCTTAACCGATTTTAATTAAATCGAGAAGCAATTGTTCGTCGAAACCCAAAATTGATGAAAGATTCATATTCTACGTTTTGAGGGGAATCTATCGAATATTCATTGGCTCAAAACCGATGTCGGCTGAAAGAGAAATTAATTTTCGAAGTTGGCCCAACAAAATAGATGAAATATATTTAATATATAAAGGGGACTTGTTGTTGTCCAACATTTGAAAGTTCATCTACTTTTCACTTGTTTATAAGGAATCGTCATACATGAGTTATTAAAAACGGCTTGCCCAAGTGGTTGGTGGGCTAGGGGCTTGTGTGGGGGGTTTTAGACCAAATTATAGCCCAAGTGCGAGTCGGTACCTCACGCCCGTGCTGGGCCGATCGCGAGGCCGAGCCGACACCTGCCCGAGCCGACACCTACCCGAGCCGACACCTACCTGGGCCGTGCCAAGTGTGCAATGGGCGCTTTGAGGCGCACTTGCATTGGAGCTTTGAGGAACGCTTAATTTTATGCTCCGGTGAGGCGGCGGAGGTGATGTCACTGGTGACATGGCAGCCCCAATGACGTGACAAGTGGTGCTGACGTGTCAGAGAACACATGTACAAATGAGCGAACGTGGAGCTGATGCACCGCTGCGTGGACGATGATGACGTGGCTCGGATCAGTTAGGGTTCGCGGGTCGCGTCAGTTGGTAAAACGGGTCGGCTGGAGCGGTTCGGTCCGAACCGGTGTGTCGAAAAGTGTCTTCAGCGAACTGACCTAAGAGATGTGCCTATTCCCAAAATGACCCCTGGTTAAACGATCAATAGTTGCCAGAATAGCCCAAAAATCGCGACTATTCGCAGATTGACCCCAACGACCTTTGAAAAGCTATAAATAGACCCTGACGAGTTTGGAAATTCATTCAAAATTCACCCCAGCACTCTAGAGTTAGAACATTCTAGTCCGAAGTGTAATAAAGCAAGAAAAACTCGAGTCTTTGAGTAGATTCGTCGATAATTCCAATTCGTTGTCAGCGAACCTGAATTCCGAAGTCGTTGTATCTTCAGGACCGATTGCGTAAACCCATGGCACTCAAATGCGGGGCAATAACATCTTACGGACAACATATGTAGTTGCCTCGACCTGAACGTTCTAACGAAATACTGTACGAGTCTGTACAACCACCGACTAGACGACAATACACCGAAACCAACAATCGTAAGACGTTATAATGTCTGATCGATGGAGAACATTTCGGCTGTACTACCGCTGCACGTAACGATCAGCAGCAGCCATGCCAAGAGACGGACAAAGTTCAACGGGACCGAGTTCAAGCGTTGACAACAAAAAGTGCTATTCTACCCGATGACGCTAAACCTGGTCCGCTTCCTGAAGGAGCTCCCACCGAAGGTGACAGAACCAGCACCTACCGATGCGGATGATGAGGTTCCCGAAGTGAACGAGCAATACGGCACGAGAAGGTTGTGTTGGACGCATGGAAGCATACTGACGTCCTGTGTCGTAACTACATCATGAACACTCTCGTCGACTCCCAATACAACGTATATGTAGTGGCTATGACTGCAAAAGAGTCGTGAGACTCGTTGGATAAGAAGTACAAGACCGATGATGTCGAACTGAAGAAATTCATTGTCGCTCGGCTCTTGGACCATATGATGACAGAATCCAAATCGGTTCTGGATCTAGTCCGAGAGGTGCAATTTATAATCCACGATATAAACTGATACACATGGAGGACATGCATATCAGTGAAACCTTTCAGGTAGCTGCTATTATAGATAAGCTACCGCCTTTGTGGAAGGATTTCAAGAACTACCTCAAACACAATCGCAAGGAAATGGGGCTTGAGGACCTGATTGTGAAGCTTCAGATTGAGTAAGATAACTGAATGATCAAGGCCAAGAATAAGAGGGGTTACATGGAGGCACGAGCGAACTTGGCCGAGTCAGGCAGTGGCAAGAAACGCAAGGGGGCAAATACGTCGTAGAACCAACAGAAGCCGAACTCTAACAAAATAACATGGAACGACTACAACTGTGACAAGCCCGGACACATGGGTAAAGACTGCCGACAGAAGAAAAGGATGAAAAAGAACAATGCTCACCATTTCCGAGGCAAAGTTGGCCTAAGATCTGTCAGAGATAGACCTCGCCGCCGTCATGCCCGAAGTCAATGTGGTGGAGAACATGTACATCGACACCGGAGCAACGCGCCATATCTGCTCCTACAAAGATATGTTCTCCAGCCACACTCCGATTTCCGGAAGAATGCTTGATCGCTACACGATGTAGTGTGTCAAGTAATAATAAAACGAATACGTATTTACTATCAGCAACGTGCGATAGGCAGTGGACCTATCGTTTGTAGCGTAGTAAAGTGAGTAAATGAGTATCGAACACGAGGAATTAACTAAGTACCAGTACCGACCTATCGACTCGATACATAGCCTAAGATTTGATTTTTGCGAATTTATTTTCTAATTATCCTACGGACTAAAATTCTACGACACGATTAACACGAATAAAAGCAAAAAAGGATGACTAAGTAAAATGAGTTCACAAGACATATTATCGAATCAATACATAGACATATTATAATGAAACATCAATGCAACACATAGACATATCGGGTTGAAGATTAATTTCAAAAACGATAAATAATGAAATACATGCGTTCACGAGTAATTCACGCCCTAACTACGATTCTACCTAGCGTTCATCTCGTCGCAAACACTCGGGAATTAGCTACTCATGCTAAAGAGAAACACAACGAAATAAATGAGAAAAAAAGGTAAATAAACTCATAAATTCTTCCATACGGGATGATCCAAGTCGACCGCAATGAGTTTCTTGATCGATTCGGCATCAATTTTTCGTTGAATCTTCAATTCGCCGCTAGAAATCGATGGAGATCGATTTCTAGGGCTCTTGAGTCTTCTTTTTGGTCCTTAGATTCACCCTAGTTCGTGTGTTGAAAATTAGATTCGGATTTAGGGTTTAAAAACGAGCTTTTATAGTCGCACGCATCACGACATAATTGTGGTCCGTCACGGCATGGACGAAGCGGAAAAGCCCTTTTAGTGTTGACTGTCACGGCATAGACGAGTGTTCAACATGCCGTGACGATTTCCTTGGAGCTAGATCTCTCTCTGATTTAATCGCCACAACATGGACGTGGTGTTAACATGCCGTGACGATTTCCTGAGAGCGTATTTTTGCTCTGTCTTGGTCGTCACGGCATGGACGGGATGTTAACATGCCGTGACGGTTCCCGCGGGATGAACTTGAGTCGTTTTCTGCTCCGTTTTCGCTTTGTCGTTTTATGTTCCTTCAACATAAAATAAGTATAAATAACACGAATAGATGCATAACCGACTACGATTAACTCAAAGAAGACCTATTTATAATCAAGTTTACCAAACCTCCATACACTTGAACTTTTGCAATCCTCAAGCAAATTAGAACTAAGAATAAGCACAAAAATGCAGCACGACTTCTTCGCAACTTATCATTCAAGGAAAAAATCATGATAGGAGAGTACAATAAGCGATCTCAAGCATGACACTAATAATCAACGCTTAACAATCATAAACTTACCTACAATACTAATTAAGATATGTACACTCGCATGGATTCACTCTAATTACTCGGTGTATATGGTAATATGTTGGTGAATTCACTCAATTCATGCCGTAATCTAGACTCTAGCATAACTTGCAAAGGACTCGTAAATCTACTACTCTCGGTGATCAAGCATGGATCAGAAGGTCTTTCCGGATTATAAGGGCTCGGCTAATAATGTTGGGGAGTAAACTTCCATAGGATGTGTCGTGTCGGTTGTGTGCCATTGTTCTATAACGCGCGACATAGCAACGTGGTTACCTCTTGCCGCCCTGAAATCTTTTCACCCTTTTTTTATCGATTCATCAACCTTTGACTAAGCTCTTCTTCTCTCATTTTTTGAACATGATAGATTATCGAAAGAAGGGTTCTTAGCATCTTTCCCACATATCTAAGCCCCTCTTTTCTCGTGCCCCAAAAACTTGATCGCTATGCGGTGTAGTGTGTCAATTATAATAAAACTAATGCGTATTTACTCAGCAATGTGTGATAAGCAATGGAACTATACCGACTATGTGTGCATGACCGAAGTGTGTGGTGAATGGACCGAGAATTGCGATAGCTATGCGTAGTAGGCATGACTCGTGACACAATACCTGATAGACACTAAAAAAAATAGAGACGTAAAACGAAAATAATAGCATAAATAAATAAAGTAAAAGCAGCAAATATAATATGCATCATATATTTTATACATAAAAGTTTTCAAAATATAAAGTTCTAGGAATTAACGATAGAGGGATAAGAGAACTAGAGTGGCGGCGGCGGTGGTGGTCCAACCGGTGGAGTCGGATCATGTGGGGGTCGTGCATCGAGCAAGACCGTAAGTGCCACTACAATCTCCTGGACTTTTTCGGTTGCTGCTCGATATAGCGCCAACTCCTGCTCGTGACGTGCCTTGTCCTCGTAATATTTGCGCCACGCCTCGGCTTGCATCGCTCGTATCTGTTGGTGGGCCTCCTCATTATCCCTTCGGTTTTCATCACGCCCCTGCCTCACCTCCTGCTGGAATGCGTAGAACTCGGTAGCTGTAACGTAAGACGCCATCCGGAACGATCTACCGTGTTCGAATGTGGAATGGTGCGCCTCTGGGCGCTCGATAGCGAAAGGCTCCGACCCAACGTCGACCGGGATCTCCCCATCGTTATGCTCCTCGTTCGCCTCCACGTTCTCTTCCTCGTTCGCTTCTTGGGGCCCAAGATCCCTATTGTGGCGGTAGTCGTTGTGCCACACATACACTCTATTTATCTTTGACCACCCGTCTAACTTGAAGATCATCTTCATCTTGCACATGGTGGTATCATTTACGGGCTTCCATCCGCCGACCTCCGTCATCTCGGGCGCATCACAAAGGGCCCCACCGTCATCTTCCCGTTATCTCGGACTTCAGACTAGTGCTTGAAGCCGTTGGCCATAGCAATCCCAAGGTGTACTAGCTCGCGGTTGTGCATATGCGACAGGTAGAATAGGTCGCAGAGTGTTATTGCACCATTGGAATCGCCTCGTGGTGTGACCATGGTAGATAGGAGCCGGTGAACGTATCTCAATCCCGGGCTCTGGAGTGAAGTGACCTTTGACAATTTGGAGCTATATTCTTCTTCCGGTTGTCCAGGTGGTCCCGAGCGTATGAGTGCGTGCCAAAGATCATTCCTCACACTCTTAAGAGCGAGGCGATACTTGTAATTTTCGTACGCCCTCGCTTGGTGAGGGGCTCTCAGACCGAGGGCTTCGAAAATTTGGTTGGCAGTCGTTCTCACCTTGGTGTTGAATGTGCGAAACCAAATGTTGGGCCAATCGTCATCTTCGAAGGAAAATAGGCAAGGAACTCAAGGGTGAGTTCCTTGTATGCCGTGTTATTTATCTGGAAGAACTCTGCCCAACCACTTGTGGAGAGGTAACCGTCAACTTGCTGGTCGATGTTGATTTGCACAAGTGTTCCACGGTGAAGTTGATCTGCGCGGACAATGTCCAGTCCTTCGAGTCTCTGGTAGCGTTCTGCCCGCCGGTCATCGCTAAACGTTGTCATGGCCGTGAGCATGTTAGACGTCCCCGCACGTCGGCGTTGGCGTGTGGGTGTGCTCGAGTTTTGGACTCGAGATGTGCTAGCACGAGATGAGTTTCTTCGAGGCATTGTACCTATAAAATTGCATGTGAGTTGCGAGAAAATGAAAGAATTAATTACAACACAGCTCGACTCGACCAATGACTTTACATACAAGCTCGGGTAAATATATTCATCACAAAATTCATTTATCATGGCTAAATCACTACGGAGAGAGTTCGCAATTGTCAACACCAAATATGCAAAGTCATGTCCATGGCTCGATTTTAAACACCCAAAATTTCAACGCGTGAAGATAAGCGAACAACCAAAAACATGAACTTGATTAATCGTAATTGAGATATGACCAACATAAGATAACACATCCTCGAAACGTAGATGCACGAACAATCATAAATATCATCGAAAAATCTACACCCTATAAGCAAACAAAGAACAAATTTCACATTTTATGGTTCGAGGAAAAATTGCAAATTAAGTTCAACTCGGGTGAGGACTTTCATCGAACACCACTTAGGCAAATGACATAAATTAACACAATCGATATCAAACCTTGAAATCGACCTAGACGATATACCATAGTATTCACAACCCATATTCAACGCATATACATCGATCTAAGTAGCGAAATCAACGACATTTTTTTCAAATCCCCAAATTTCGAATTTTAGGGTTCAAGGAAAAAATCATACCTTGCGCTTTAATCGTTGTTAAGGTTGTGATTAAGAGGTGGTCACATGGTCGCCGGAGTCTCACTAGAGGTCGGTCGATCGTGCGGCGGTCGGAGGTTGCCAGTGTCGCATGGGAGAAGAGGAGGTGTTTGAGAGTTTAGGGTGTTGGTCGAATTTTCAACGTGGGTTCTTAAGCTCCTTTTTTTTAGGTTATGTTATATATATATATATATATATTATTAGTATTATGATTATAATATAAATTCTTATTTTAATTATTTTAATTATTATTATTATTATTATTCCGTCACGGCATGGGTGAGACTTCGCCCAAGCCGTGACAATCGGCTGAATAGGGTTAAGCGCTGCCCGTTATTGTCTCCGCATGGATGACATACGCCACATGCCGTGACAATTGACTGGGAGATGATCTAAGTATGTCGATTTTGTCACGGCATTGACAGCATAAGCCTCATGCCGTGACAATCGGCTGAGAGCATCTAAACGCGGCACGACACCGTCGCGGCATCGACAAGATTCGATAAACCCGTGACGATTAGCTCAGAGCTCAGAATTTTATCCCATTACGGTCACGGCATTGACGCATAGGCTGTAAGCGATGACGGATATATATTGTTTTACGTGAATGCAACTAGTCTAAACATAAATAAACCTGAATGCAAATACCTGGGTTGCCTCCATAGTAGTGCTTCAACCGCTGACCATTTACCTTGAATGTTCCCTTCTCATCACTAAAAATCTCGACTGTACCATAAGGGAAAACATGAGTAATAGTAAATAGCCCGGACCAACATGATCTTAGTTTTCCGGGAAAGAGCCTAAGTCGAGAATTAAAGAGGATGACTTGATCCCCTTCTTTAAACTATCTCCTTTGTTTAATCTTCTTATCATGATATATTTTTTAACGCTCATTGTACATTCGAGCGTTATCGTATGCCGATAAACACCACTAGTCAAGCTCATTGACTTGGAGCATTCGTTTTTCACCGGCTGACCCCAAATCGAGGTTCAAAGATTTGATAGCCCAATAAGCTTTGTGTTCTAGTTCAACCGGAATGTGACATGCTCTTCCGTAAACTGGTCTATATGGTGTAGTGCCTATCGGGTTCTTATACGCTGTTCTATACGCCCATAGAGTGTCGTTTAGCTTATTGCCCATTCCTGTCGGTTCCCGTCTATGGTTTTCTTTAAAATTCTTTTTAACTCTCGGTTGACCACTTCTACTTGGCCACTAGCTTGAGGGTGATAAGGGGTAGAAATGCTATGCCTAACACCATATTTTTCTAAGGTACGAGCAAATTGAGTGTTGCAAAAATGAGTGCCCCTATCACCAATAATGCATTTAGATGCCCCGAACCGAGAAATTAATGCTTGTAAAAACCTAATCACTACCCTAGCATCATTTGTAGACAAGACATGAGCCTCTGCCCACTTAGACAAACAATTAACGGCTACGATAATATTCTTATTCCCATATGAACTAGGAAATGTCCCATAAAATCTATGCCCCATATGTCAAATATCTCACATACTAAGATGAAATTCTGAGGCATTTCGTCGCGTTTAGAGATGTTACCTGCTCGTTAACATTGATCGCACGTGTCAACGTACCTATGGGCATCCTTGACGATCGTTGGCTAGTAGAACCCGCACTCCAACCCCTTGTGGGTTGTTCGAGTGGCTGCGTAGTGTCCTCCGGTCGGTCCGCTGTGGCAATGCTCGATAATCTTCATAGTCTCGGGCGGAGAAACATATCGTTTGATTACTTGATTTGCACATCTCCTGAAAAGATACGGTTCTTTCCAAAAGTAGTATTTCAAGTCAGAAAAAAATTTCTTCTTTTGCTGACTTGTGTACTCCCTTGGTAGAATCCTCGCAAGAAGACCATTTGCGAAATTCGCAAACCAAGGTGTATCGTCACTTACTACGTGTATCGAATACAAGTGCTCGTCTGGGAAAGTATCGCAAATCTTCTTCCCATCATGCTTTTTCGTCTCACACTCCTCTAGCCGAGAGAGGTGATATGCTGCCACGTTTTCAGCCCCTTTTTTCATCTCAGATCTCGATGTCAAATTCTTCAAGTAGCCAGATCCATCTAATTAGTCGGGGCTTTGCATCCGGCTTTGCTAGCAAATACTTATCTATAGAGTGGTCAGTAAAAACAATAACTTTCGACAGTATAAGATATGAACTGAATTTGTCAAAAGCGAATATGACGACGAGGAGCTCGTTCTTGGTGGTCGTGTAGTTGGGTTGGGTTGTGTCTAACGTTTTACTCGCGTAGTAAATCGACCGAAAATGGTTGTCCTTGCGGTGTCCCAACAAGGCTCCTACTGCGTAATCAATAGCATCACGCATTAGCTCAAAAGGGAGCTCCCACTCGGGAGCTACCATAATAGGTGCCGAAATTAATCTTTTCTTGAGCAAAGTGAAAGCATGCATACAATCATCGTCAAAATCAAAAGGAGCGTCTTTTTCTAGCAACTTAGACATAGCTCGTGCAATTTTTGAAAAATTCTTAATAAATCTACGATAAAATCCTGCGTGACCTAGAAAACTCATAACCGACTTCACGTTCGAGGGAACGAGCAACTTTTCTGTAGTCTCAATTTTGGCTCGGTCCACTTTGATTCCGTTAGAGGAAATTTTGTGTCCAAAACTATGCACTCCCGAACCATGAAGTGAAATTTTTCCAATTAAGTGCTAAATTATTTTCTTCACAACGTGTACATCATCTAAGTTAGCTAAACAATCGTCAAATGAACTACCGAAAATAGAAAAATCATCCATAAATACCTCCATGATCTCACCCACCATCTTGTCAAAAATTGCCATCATACAACGTTAGAAGGTGACTGGGGCATTGCATAGATCGAATGGCATTCGTCGGTAGACGACATACCTAACGGGCAAGTGAATGTGATCTTCTCTTGATCCTCCGGTGCTATCAGGATCTGCAAATAACAGTACAAGCCATCAAGAAAACAATAAAACTCAGGACCCGATAACTTTTCTAACATTTGATCAATAAAGGGTAAGGAAAAATGGTATTTCTCGCGGCATCGTTCAACTTCTTGTAATCGATGCACGCGCGCCACTCGGTCACGGTGCTTGTCGGGATTAGCTCGTTCCTATAATTGGCGACCACTGTCATGCCTCCCTTCTTTGGGACTACTTGAACTGGGCTTACCCATGCACTATCCGAGATGAGATAGATCACCCTGACGTCTAGCATCTTTATGACATCCTTTTTGACGACGTCTCTCATATTAGGATTTAGCCTCCTTTGCCTCTAAACGACGGGTTTGAACTCGTCGTCCATTAATATCTTGTTGGTACAAAAGCTCAGGCTAATCCCTCGGATGTCTGAAATCTTCCACGCAAAGGCCCTTTTGTGCTCCCTTAGGACCTTCAGTAATTGGTGTCTCTGTCCGTCGTCGAGGCTCGGTGATATGATGACCTGTAGCCTATCGTTGCTCTCGAGAAAGACATACTCAAGGTGTTCGGGCAGCTGTTTTAACTCTAAGACGGATGGCTCTTCGATCGAATTCTTTTCCTTGTCCTCCTCCTTGATCTTGTTGACTACCGTCACGGGCTCGTCGATCTCCTCCTTACACTCGTCGACGGCCATCATCGTAGCGGCTTGCGTGTCGTCACTACTAAAAACTGTGATAAACCCTGCACGAAAAAGAGAAAATCATGATCAAAGGCATCTAAATAGTAACATTTATCATCATGCTCATTACTAGCTTTCATCGAGTGGGGCATATTGAATGTTACTTTCTTGCCGTCTACCGTCAAGGTTAGGGTACCACTCCTAACATCTATCATTGTCTCACGGTCGCTAAGAATGGTCTACCAAGAATTAACGGGACATATCGTCTTCCTCCATATCAAGAATAACAAAATCAGCAGGAATGACGAATTTGTCTACTTTTACTACAACATCATCGATAACACCTCGAGGGTACTTTGGGGATCTATCGGCCAATTGGAGGCTCATCCTAGTTGGTCGTGGCTCGCCTAACCCTAGTCGTTTAAATATGGAATACGACATGAAATTTATACTAGCCCCTAGGTCGGCTAACGCACGCTCAATAACAATATCTCCTATAATACAGAGAATCGTAAAACTCCCTGGATCCTTAAGCTTCTTCGGTATCTTGTTCAGTAGGATAGTCGAGCACTCTCCTCGTAGGCATATCGTGGAGACATCCTCGAGCTTCATTCGATTAGTGAGCAATAACTTCAAGAACTTGGCGAAACGAGACATCTGCGTAATAGCTTCAAGAAACGGTAAATTAATATGTAATTGCTTGCACATAGTCATAAATTTACCAAACTGCTCCTCGTCTCGCTCCTTCTTTAACCAAGCCGAATATGTGATCTTCGGCTAGTAGGGCTTTACCGGTGGTCGAGTGGCCTCCTTCTCCTTCGCCTTTTCAGATTCGACTTTCTCGATCTCATCTCCTTCGGGCACCCATCTCCTTGATCGACGTGGCCTTCGACATCGCCCTTTTCCACGGATCTCTTCTTGGGGGGTTGTTCTTGTATTATCTCCCATTTCTCAAGGTAACGGCCTCGTAGTGTTCCCTTAGATTTGGCTCGGTGTAGCTCGGTAATGATCCTTGAGGCCGACCCGCCAATTGCTTCGCCATTTGACCCACTTCCAACTTCCGGATAGAGGCGTCGGTGTTCTGCATCCTCAAGTCCTTGGCCTGGAATTAGTCTTCCATCTTTGTCGATCCACTCTTGTGAACCTCGGAGGTCTTGGTGAAGTTTGATAGCAACACATTCATCATATCCTTCATCTCCCCCATATCACTCGATCCGGACCCTTTGGGCTGCGTAATGAATGCTCAATCCTCCGGCTTGGAAACCCGGTGGCCCTTGCTAAAATTCGGACGTTCGTGGTGCTTGCAGGCTTTGATTACCGTAGGCCATGTTAGGGTGTACTCTCGGTTGAAAACTCCGTTGACCTTGGTAATTGCCCATGTAATCAACATGCTTCATCGGTTGCATGACTTGGCACTCCGATGTCGCGTGAGCTGCGTTGCAATTACCACTGAGGACGTAAGGTATTGGCTGAGATGACGCAGCAGTTGTCAATACGACATTCACGGTCGATGGTTGAGTATCCTTTGGGACCAATGTGTTGAGCACCGTCAGAAGTTGCGAGTTTGTCGCCGCGATTTGTTGTTGAAGAGCATCAAACTTTGAATTCATCGCTGTATTTTCGCTCACCCCAAACACTCTGGGCTGCATCATCCACGTGTTACCATGCATAAAATTGTTCTTCGTGAATCTTCGATGAGATTCCAAGCTTCTGTGGCGTTGAGCTTCACGAGACCTCCGCTTGCGGCTCCATCTAGCATGTGGACCGTCTGGTCGTTGAGGGCCTCGTGGAATCGATTGATTATGGCTGCCTTTGACATCCCGTGTTGAGGGCACCTCTTCAGTTGTAACGCTGACCGATTTCCCGGAGCGTCCGAGTCAAGCTTGCACGTTGTAGACATGTTTGTGGCCATCATTGTGCAACACTTTGTATTTCTTTGAGATGTGATGGATTTACTTTGACTGACTTATAAAGATTACGTCGTGTAATTGTTTGACTTGCAATCCGAGAAAGAAGCTTAAGTCTCCCATCCTGCTCATCTCAAATTTTGTCTTCATTAAGTCACTAAACGCTTTACAAAGCTTGGAATTTGTTGTTAGGATTATTATATTGTGTTCAATTAATTATGTTTTCTTAGTCTTGTAGTTTATTTAAATAGTTTTGGGCTTTGTTAAATAAGTCTTTTAGTGAAATTGGGTTATGCTTCAACTCGAAGTTGTTATTCCCGAATGACGGTAACAATTGCCGACTCGGTCCCACCAAGCGAGTCATTCTTAAGTAGTTCTTCCAATGATTGCTCCTCTTCATGATGCCATTTCTTCAGGTGTCTGCGAACTGCTACCAAAGCCTCTCTAAGAGAAGTGTTCGCGCTGTCATGAGAACTGTCGGTTGAGTCTTTGAATAGTTAACTAGCTGGATTGGATTATTGGACGTGTCTTAAGAATCGTATCTCAATCTCCGTCGCAACGTACGCTCGAGGTTTCGGATCTGCTTCGACGAGTGGGTATGATGGATGGATTCATTCACCATGTGAGTGTACCTGAAGGGATCAACGGATCAAGTTAGGTAGTTGATAAACTGCAACCGAAAAAAAACTTAAATAAAAAATAAAAAAAATAAAAAAAAATAATATAAATAGCTAACTACCGAACTAGGGTTTTCCTAATATCAATCTATTCCCCGACAACGGCGCCAAAAACGTGATCGCTACGCGGTGTAGTATGTCAAGTAATAATAAAACGAGTACGCATTTACTATCACCAACGTGCGATAGGAAGTGGACCTATCGTTTGTAGCGGAGTAAAGTGAGTAAACGAGTATAGAACACGAGGAATAGATTAGTACCAGTACCGACCTATCGACTCGATATCTAGCCTAAGAATTTATTTTCGCGAATTTATTTTCTCATTTCCTAAAAATTTTACGACACGATTAACACGAATAAAAGCTCAAAAAGGATTACTAAGTAAAATTGAGTAACTTCAGAAAATAGAGACGTGCTCGGGATTTCGAATCTCGCTACGCATCGTCCTTTAGGTCGTGAATCGTTGTTCACACATGGGATGATTAAATCACGATAATTTCCTACTCCCGATGTGAATTTGCTGTCGCCCTAGACGGTCGTGAGGATCTAAATTGACTATTACCTAAAGCGAGGATTGACTATTTGCTTTTGCCCTATAATCGAATCCCAACCTTTACGAAAGGGTATATCGTTATTAGCTATCGCCCTAAACGATACCAATTATCGAATCAACACATAGACATATTGAAACGAAACATCAACGCAATAGATATAGATATCGGGTTGAAGATAAATTCATAAACAATAAATAATCAAATACATGCGTTCACGAGTAATTCACGCCCTAACTACGATGTACCTAGCGTTCATCTCATCCCAAAGACTCGAGAATTAGCTACTCATGCTAAAGAGAAAAACAACGAAATAAATGAGAAACGCTATAATGCTCAAGAAAAATGTATTAAAATATGTTTATCAACATTATACAGGGGGAATGCGATGACTTCACCAATTGTATGATTGGAAAGAGTGGTCCTCAAGATGACCTCGGGCAAAGAGCTGACGCTGGTGGATGTGTTGCATGTCCCGGAGATCCGCAAGAATCTAGTCTTCGGCTCCCTGCTAAGCAAAGTCAGATCTAGACAGGTGTTTGAGGCCGATAGATATGTACTGACTAAGAATGATCATCTCGTAGGCAAGGGCTACTTTGAAAAAAGGTTCTTTAAATTAAGTGTAATGCCAGTAAAACGCGAGATTCAGCTCGCTAGTAATAAAATAAGTTCTTCAAACTTGGTTGAGTGTTCTAGTTTTCGGCATGACAGATTAGGACATGTTGGTTTAAACAAACTTAAAAAGTTAATAAGTTTAAACATGCTTCCGCAAATGAAAATAGACTCACAACAAAAATACGATATCTGCGTTGAGGCAAAAATGGTCAAACCACCATTCTCCTCCGTTGAGACAAATAGTTTCCCTCTAGAACTAATCCATACTGATATATGTGATCTGAAGTTCGTGCAGACTAGAGGTGGGAAAAAGTATTTTATTACTTTTATTGACGACTGCACTAGATTGTGTTACATATATCATCTAAGTGGCAAAGACGAAGCTCTTGTCGCCTTTAATAGATATAAGTGAAGTTGAGAATCAACTCGACTCAAAAATAAAAATAATTTGGTGTAACAGAGGAGGAGAATACGTGGCTCCGTTCAATGAATTCTGCCAAGAACATGACATTATTCATCTAACTACTGCGCCGTATTCACCTAAATCAAAGGGCGTTGTAGAACGCAAAAATAGATCTCTAAAGGAGATGATAATGTGATGTTGATCAGTTCGGGGTTACCCCACAACTTGTGGGGTTCTCACGGCAAGGCGCATTCTAAACATGTTGCCACACAAAAGGAGGGACCAAATTCCATACGAGTTATGGAAAGGTAGAAAGCCGACCTACGATTACCTTAAAGTGTGGGGGTGCCTAGTAAAGATCAAAGTACCTAAATCGAAGCAGGCAAAATATGACCCAAGACTGTTAGTTGCATTTTCATCGGATATGCTAATAACAGTAGTGCATACAGATTTCTTGTGCACAAATCGAAAATCTCTAACATTATCGCATGGATGATAATCGAGTCGAGCAACGCAACATTCTTCGAAAATATCTTTCCGAATAAGGATAAAAATAGATAAGTTCCGGGAAAAAGAACTTACGATGTCGTTGAAAGCTTACTTCAAGAAATGCGAAACGAGGCAAAGTAAAAGAAAGAAAGTGGCCAAATAATTTGGACCCGACTTTCTGACGTATATGATGGACGACGAACCTTATACAATGCAAGAAGCCTTGTCCAGTCCAGAAGCACCATTCTGGAAAGAAGCTATCAATAGTGAAATTGAGTCCATCATGCAGAATCATACCTGGAAACTAGTAGATCTCCCGAAGGGGTGCAAACCTCTCGGATGTAAGTGGATCCTGAAAAGGAAGCTTAGGACCGATGGGTCGATCGAGAAATATAAAGCTCGATTAGTAGCTATGAAGCTTAATAAAAAAGAAGGTTATGACTTCTTTGATACCTATACGCCCGTAACAAGGATAACGTCCATTCGAGATCTCGTTGCTATTGCAGCGTTGTATGATCTCGAGAAGCAAATCGACGTGAAGACAACATTCTTAAACGGGGAATTAGATAAAGAAATATATCTGAACTAACACGAAGGGTTTGTGGTACCCCAGCAAGAGAACATAGTGTGACGTCTCGTGAAATCACTTTACGGGCTTAAACAAGCACCGAAACAGTGGCAAGAGAAATTCGATATGAAGATGGCATGTTGATCAATGAAAACAGTCACAAAATATTCGTGAATACAAAGAATATGTTGAAAATTATTTCAGCATGAAGGATATGGGTTTGACTAATGTCATATTAGGGATAAATGTCTCTAAGACACCCGAAGGAATTGTTCTGACACAATCTCACTGCGTTGAGAACGAGTTAAAGAAATTTGAAGCATTCGATGATCCTCCGGCTAAGACACTATTGACGTTAATCTGCATTTGGTCAAAAATAAAGGAGAACCTATATCGCAACTCGAATATGTTCGGGTGATTGGCAGTCTGATGTATCTATCAAACTGCACTCGACCTGACATAGCATACTCAGTGAGTAAACTTAACATGTTTACAAGTAATCCGGGTAATAGCCATTGGATAGCACTAAAGAGAGTGCTAAGATATCTGAAGTACACCATTTATACTGAAATACTCTATTCGAGACATCCCGCAGTTCTCAAAGGATACTGCAATGCGAATTGGATATTTGACAGTAAAGACTCTAAACACAAGTGATTACGTATTTACCATCGATGGAGGAGCAGTTTCTCGAAAATCCTCATAGAAAACGTGCATAGCTCGATCAACGATGGAATCGAAGTTCATTGCACTAGATAAAGCCGACGAAGAAGCTGAATGACTTTAGAAATTTCTGGAGGATATTCCTTGTTGGAACAAACCTGTGCCAGCAATAATGATACACTGCGATAGCAAGGCGGCTATGTGCAGGGCACAAAGTTGCATGTATAACGGTATATCTCGGCACATACGTCGGCGACATAACACCGTAAGACAACTAATCTCTAGTGGAATAAACTCTATCGACTATGTGAAGTCTAAAGAGAACACAACAGATCTTTTGACGAAAGGCATTGCTAGAGAATAATTAAACACTGCAGTAAAAGGAATGGGACTAAAAATCCACACACCAAGAAAAGACACAGTGGTAACTCAACCATGATGAGTGGAGATCTCACAAACTTGGTTTAATGAGACAACTAAAGTGTGGCTATTTTTGTTGTATACTTGGAAATCCTAAAAGTCCATTCTCGAGAACTGCACAAGTAATCTCTCGATCACGTGTGGTTAGGATAAGCATTACTACTTTTAATGATGACTATACCAAAATGGTGGAATATTTCGAGCTACTCCAGGATTAAATCTTAATAGTCGGTCACATATATAAGTGTGAAGTGGGACAGCTTCAAAGGAAACACTTATGAATGGAGATAATGGTCCGATGCTGAAACGGACACAACGTGAGAATCGAAAGAGATCAGATTCATCTTTGTGTGTATGATGTTGTCTTGGTTTATACAAAAAACCGTCACTTCAAGACATCACGTTCACTGAGCATCGAATAAATCCGATAACATTTCATTAGGGAAGGTTCAAAGCCCCAAGCTACCTATCTCAATGCACTGATAGATCGTCGGGACTTTTTTGCTAGAGTCAGCATGCATTGCATTTGCATTAATTTCCATTCATATAGGGGATTGTTAGAATTTTGGGCTTTGGGCCCAAAAGTGGGTATTTGACCCAATAAACAAAGAGCTTAATCGATTATAGTGCAAGTGCGAGTCGGTGCCTCGCAGCGACGAGCCCGAGCCCGCATCCGCGCCCGGCTTGAGGTTGACCCGACACCAACCCGAGCTGTGCCAAGTGTGCAATGAGCGCTTTGAGGTGAACTTTGCACTTCACACGACGCATCGGAGCGAGGAGCTTTGAGGAGCGCTGAATTTTATGCTCCGATGAGGAGGCAGCGGTGATGTCATCAGTTACGTGGCGATCTCGATGACGTGACAAGTGATACTGACGTGTTAGAGGACACGTGTACAAGTGAGCGGGTATGCCGCTAACGCAGCGCTGCATGGAAGACGGTGACGTAGCTCGGACCTGTTAGGGTTCGCGAGTCGCTTCAGTTGGTGAAACTGGTCATCTGGAGCGGTTTGGTCCGAACATGGGGTTGAAAAGGTGTCTTGAGCGATTGGTCCAAGAGATGTGCTTATTCGCGAAACGACCCCTGGTCAAACAGTCAACAACTGTCAGAATAGCCCGAAGGTTGAGACTATTCGCAGATTGACCCCAACAACCTTTAGAAAGCTATATATAGACCCCTGACGAATTTAGAATTTCATTCGAAATTCACCCAGCATTGTAGAGTTAGAGCATTCTAGTTCGAAGTGTAATAAAGCAAGAAAGGGTTGAATCAAGTAGATTCGCCGATAATTCTGATTCGTTGTGCAGCGAACCTGAATTCCGAACTCGTATATTCGGGACGGATAGCGTAAACCCGAGACACTTAAATATGGGGTAATAACTTCTTATGGACAGGGTACGTAGTACGTGCCTCGAATTCAACGTTCTAACGAAATAGTGTACGAGTTTGTGCAGCCACCGACCAGACAACAATACACCGGAACCAATATCTTTTACTGCACTCCCATATTGTCATATTGGCCAGTACAGAGAAGGAAACCGGAGACCGTGGAGAGCATCCACAGTAGTGCAAGACTGGCTAAAGGGTGGAGACACTGTTGGAAACTCAAGATAAAAAACAAGTTCAAACACTTCTTATGGAAAGCCTTTCACGACATCCTTCCTACCAAGACCAACCTGCCGAGTAAAGGGGTCCCTAGTGACCCAATCTGCAACTGGTGTGGCTGCGAAGAGGAATGTCTTGACCACATTTTCTTCACCTGCTCGAGAGCTCGGCATGTCTGGAAACTCGCACCAATCAAGTACGATGATCTTCAGGGCACAGTAGTGCACTTCAAGGATTGGTGGATGAAAGTTTGCGCTGGTCTTGATAAGATTGGTTCCAAGATAGGGTACAACTCAGAGTCTATATTCTATGGATGCTGTGGAAATCACGGAACCTTTGGATTTTCGAGAGGTAGGGACTGACAGAAAAAGAGGTAATTGACCAGGCCTTGGTTGAGTTGCACGAATTCTCATTTGTTAATTAATCTCGTTGTTTTGGGTGGAGGAACTGAGCTTTGAAAGATTGGGAACCTCGCGGTGGATGGGTCGAAAAATGTAGGACTTGGAATTATCCAGGTCAGGGCATCTTCGATATGCTTCTTTTTCTAGTGCGGATTTCTCACAGTTTGTCTTTGCTGAGGGTTGGGGTGCCTGTGGTACAAGCGCTGCTGCTCTCTTCGGCAAATGATGAGTTTTGCTTTTGCTCTGGAAATGTTTTTTGGCTGTGGTTTTGGTTTTTGTTTGTTTTCCTCCAAACTTTAATATTTTACTTTTAATTTTGCTGTCTTATGATTTTTCTCCTGAAGGAGCTTGGTCTCTTTTTTATCTTTATGAGGGATTCATCGGATTGGTTAGTCCTTGTACATATTTTTTTTTGTGTGTGGAATGGAGCCATAAGTTAAATGGGAAAAAAAGAATATTGTCATAATGGGACTGGAAATACGATGATGCAACAATATTTAGTAAGGATAGGGAGATGATTCACTCCTTTTCTTGTTTTTTATGATTTTCTTTTATTTTTTCTTTCTTCGTTCTCGACTCTTCCAATTCGAGAGCTTTTATAACCCACTCTAGTAGCCTTTACTGAAAACGACAAGCTCTTTGAAGTTCAAGACATGAAAAAGGTAAGAGTATTGTAGATTTAAGATTAAATAGCCATTATGGTTGAGATTTAGACTAGTTTGTAGTAGGTTTTTTGGTACTTTTTGTTCTAAATTTTGAATCTTGTTTTCTTCCCTCTAAATGGTCAAATGTTGTTGTGGGGATCATCTTTGAAATTTGTTTCAAGGGACGAGACTATAGTTTGACTAAAAAATTATTTTTGGGAATAATGATCTCTCTTAATCCTCCATTTGTTAATTACTTTTTACTTTAGTCCCATTTTTTAAAGACGCGTTTGGATTCATGTGTTTGAATGGAATCTTATGATTTTAACTTACGAATTTTCAAATCCAAATTCATTGGCATCTTTAGGATTCCAAATATGGATTTCAAAATAGAGCTCCAGGTTAAGCTCAAGCTTGTGAAGCTCGTCAAGCTCGACCTCGAGCTTTTTGTTAAAAAAAAATTAAAAAGTACAAAATAAAATACAAATAAAAAATAATAAATAAAGCAAGCTGGCGAGCCCGCACGCGAGCTTTCGAGCACCCACGAGTGAGCATGACCTCAACAATAATGAGCTAGAGCTCTGTCATGGTTCACCCGAGTCATCATCGTCATCATCATTATTACTACTACTACTTTCGAAAACTTATAACGAGCTCAGATTTGATTTTACAAAACGTACAACTTGTCATTGAATTTCTAGACAAATGTTGCATGTTTAATTAACTTCGGATTTGGATATTCAAATCCAAGTCCGTGCATTTTAAACGGATAATTTGAACGAAACTCGGATTTCAAATCGAGTTAAGTTTGACGTAAATCGTGACAAAAGACCAAATTAGTGCAAGATCGACAACATTTGGAACTAAATTGGTTATGCGAAACATCAGACCAAATTTGTCGACATGATAAACATTAGGGACCATTTTGGATTTTCTCTCACTAATCTTATTTTAATTTTATATATTTTTATCTTAACATGCATTTCACGTCTAAATTGATTCTTTCTTATATATTGTCGTAATAATATTTTAATTTTACATATTTTATTTTTAGCACGCATTAAACATCTATGCTTGTTTCTTTTCTCATATATCCATAGTTTTGGCGGGTGATCGTTATGGTCCGTACCCATAATATCATGTTCAATGGCCACTTCATCTAAAAATTGAAGTGTGGAGGAACTATATTATATATTTTCTATATTTATTTTCAAAATGAAAACAATTTCCTAAGCTTATTCAAGGGATTTTCACATTTTCGGGCCGCGATGTTTGATATGGGAATTTTTGGTCCCCTATTTTCCCGTGTTACCGTTTCAGTCCCGAACGTTACCGATTTTGGTCGTTTTTGGTCCCCTGGTTAACTTAATCGTATGTTTGGAGGGAATTTAACACGTTACACGCACATGCTTTCATTTTAATCGACATAAATGCTCAGAAATCATCTTCTTGAACATGAAATGAAAGACTTGGGGGGAGAATTAGGGCATAAATTCAAACTAGCGATTCAATTATAACAATGGGATGTTATGAGCGTTTAAGTCGACGTGAGCACCTTTTTGGGGTGTAATGAATGTTTTAAGTTCGAACGAGTGAAATCAGGTGCGTATAATGTGTTAAATTCTCTCAAAACATGCGATTAAGTTAACCGGGGGACAAAAAATGCCCACAATCAATAACATTTGGATTGAAACTGTAACTTGGGAAAATGTGGGTGATGGATGAAGAAGACTTATAGATTGTGCTCATTTATTAGTTATCCTTGTAATTAGGGGCGTAACTTGCATTTTTGATAGTGTAGGACTAACTTATAATTATACCATATATATATGTATAAATATCATGTACACTATTGAAATCAATACACAAGAATTCAGAAAAATCACAAGGGCTTGTAATTCTCATTCTAGAGAGAGAAACACACACGAAATACTTTCTCACACTAAGCTTCTCTTTCTCGTGTTCTTCAAAATAGATATTCAACCAAATGTAACAAATCATAAATCTACACTTGAATATCTAGAATTCATGCCTAAATCTCTCGGTAGTTGATCATATAGGACATAACAATTAGTATCAGAGCAGATCGTGTTTGTTTTGGATTGATTTTTGCTATTTTAGATCAAATTTGTTTCCATATTTTTTCGATCGAAAATGCGCGCGAAATTCAAATTTGATCTATGTGCTGTACATTGTGAATTTTGTTGTTGATTCTCATGCAAAGTGATAGATTATATGTTATGAATTGCATACTGATTTCAATCGCTTAGACCATCAAATTTGTCTGATTTTTTATTTTGATCGGTTTTACTGTTTGCGATTGCGATTGCGATTTGAATACGTTTTGATTTTCATCATAATTGATATATTTTGCTGTAAAACGTGTTTAATCTTGTGTTTGATCGTGTTCAATACTCATATGCAAGTGATTACCCAGAATCTCAGTGTCTAATTTGAGCTTATCAGTTGAATATGAGATTTATTGTTCCATTGAACTCGTGTTGTGTTCTTCGATCGTTTTTCGATCGAAAATTTGGCTCAAAAATCATTTTCGAATAGTTCACTGGCGCAAAAGTTTTTCGACAATTTCACTGTTTTCGCGAGTTTCACTCATAAATAGACTAGAAAAATTTATTTTTGATGAATAGTTTTTCAACTCTCACACAAAAATCCTTTTCGAGTGTAACTAAGCGTAAATTATTTTTCGACGAATACTGTTTCGCTATATACATATTTACTTTTGACTCGAAAAACTTGTTTTACGATTACAAGTTTTTCGATCTCAAGTTTTTTGATCGTCTAAATTCTCGAGTTAAAACTTAGTGAAAATCTATTTCGGTCGACTATTTCACACTCGAATAAGTTTAGTCAACAAATTGAGTCAAATTTTTAAAGACATAGATTTTCGATCATTTTAATTTTTCGATAACAAATATTTCGAAAAAAGTTTTTGCGATCGACAAATTTTTCGATAAACCATTTTTCGATGGGATACATTAGCAAAACTTTTATCAGTCGAAAAATAATTTTCGATAAAAATCCTTCGAAAAACTTATACATACAAACATAATATTCGATTATAAGGATCGAAATTTTTCAAATCAAAAATCTTAATGTGCGAAAACCTTTTTCAAATACTTAACTTTCAAATGCATATATATTTTACACTGATCTGGATTATTTTTTCAAAGAATCAATATCGTAATTTTCAAAACTTACGAAAAATATTTTCCTTTGCATAATCATTTACGATACTCAAAATTTTCGATCAAAATCATAAATTCAAAATTCTTTAGCAAAATTTTGAAGTATCAATTTTTGTGATAAATATATTTACTCAAACAAAATTCTTAGTAACCTAAAGATAGGCCCTCAAAAGAAATCGCTTAAAGTACGAACCAAAAATTACTAACAAATTTGTCACTTGTGACGTACATTTACCAACTCAAATCCAAACTTTCACGAGATCGTAGCAATCAACTCCAACAATGGATGCTTACTCTCTTTGAAATGATGTTCGTCCTCCAATTCTAAGAAGAGGCAAATATACCGTATGGAGAATCCGAATTATGAATTTCTTGGAGACGAAAGATCAAGCTGCGAATTTGATAGCTTCTCTCCAGGAATGACCCGCTCAATTATGGCTTATCCAAGAAGGCGATGCCACAAATAATCCTCCCATTCCCGCCACTAGAAGACTTAAAATTCCTAGTTAATATTCTTAGGGGGAGAGATTAAGAGCTAAAGCTGATTTCGGAGCTAAAACTTTCCTGATGCAAGACATCCCAAATGACATCTATATGCAAATAGATGGTCTATCAAGTGCTAAGGCAATGTGGGACGAGCTCCACTAAATGATGCAAAGGACCGAAGTTGGAGTAAAGGCAACGAAAGCAAACATACTCACAGCCTACGACTCCTTTAAAGCTAAGACGGAGGAAAATCTATATAAACTCTACGAACGATATCTGACTCTTCTGAACGAGATGAGGAAAATAGAAATCTTCAAGACAAATATGGAGGTAAACATCCGATTTCTATCATCTCTTCATCCGGAGTGGAAGAAAATATAAATGCAAATTCGTCAAAACAAGGATTTGGACGAGATGGATATCGAAGTCGTTTTCGAAAATCTCGCTCAACACGAGGAAGATATCAGCGAGATTCAGACGGAACAAAAGGGCAAACAGATCGAAGACTCTATAGCTCTTGTTTCGGAAAGAAAAACAAGTTGATCTCGCAAAGACAAGTTATCAAATTAACAAGTTCTTCAGAAGAAGAAGATGGCTTAGACTCGGATTCTGAGCATGACATGAAAGATGTCAAGAAATAATTGGCTCTCATTACAAAAATGATGAGTAAAAAGTTCTACAAAAAGAAGTCATCCTCTTCAGCTAATCGACTTCGGACCTCAAGTTCTAAGCACAAGGAAAGAGCAGTCGAGTCTTCAGAATCAAAAAATGCCAAAGATCCACAAAAATGCTACAACAATGGCAAAATAGAGCACTTCGCCAGAGAATGCAGTCTTTCGAAGAAGAAAGATGCCAACTACTACTCCAAGAAATTTCAATTAACTAAACCAAAGGAAGCCGAAGTAGCTCTAATGGCTGAACAAGAGCACTGGTTAGAAGACACCACTAATTCTGAAGCAAACAACTTAGCTCTCATGACATTTCTTGAAGATACCTTAGACGCCAGCTCAACGAAGAGGTTTGACAACGACAAAGCATCAACCTCGTCTCAAGAGGTAGCTACACCTGAGTCCACATTATCAATCATGTTATAATCTTTACAAATTAAATATGCTAACATGAAAAGTGAGCGGAAAAGTACAAAAGGGTTAGAGGAGAAACTAGCACTTCGCGAAAATAATTTCCAAATGCAATTAGATAAGAAAGTTCACTTAGAAACTCTCTTATCTAATGCTAAGGAAACGATAACTAGTCTTGAATCTAGGATAGCTACTTCTGAGACTAAAATTAACAACCTTAGTAAAACTCTTCGCGATTGTCAGAGAGATTTAGAAATTTCTAGAAATAATTATAAGGAAATCACTGATGAACGTAAGAAGCTTTACTCTACGATTAAGACTTTAGATGATCTTTAGACAAAAAGGGGACAAACGGATCAAACGATTTTTTTAAATCAAGCACATGATATATAATTTTATAATCATGTTGAAGGATTAAGTTTTAATAATCCTTGTAACTTGAAAAAAGGTAAATATAAAACAATTATATGATATCAAGTACATGGGTTTAGGATTAACTTCTTCAATGACTTTTACTAACGCTTCAGAAATAAATGACTAAGAAGAATCAAAAGAAAAGCCAAAACTAGGACTGACATCCCCTTTGATTATATTGATTTGAATAATAGTTAGAAGACACGGGAGATAAACCTGTCTAGTGACTCTAATTCATTGTATTCTATAGAAAATATTCCTAAAGTCGAGGAAGAAAATAATGATCATTCTAAAAATTCTACTTTATGTTATATTCATGCTATTGTTAAGAAAATGGGTAATTTAAACTCCTCCCTAGAAACAGAAAGAAAGAATTTTGAAGCAGAAAAGAATGCGTTTTTATTGGAGATTTCAAATCTAAAAAATTCCTCAGTTTTAACTAACGATTTAAAATCTTGTCCTGATTTAGTTTTAAAAGAAAAATCATTAATCAAGGACAAGACCAAATTTTAAGAAAACTTCCCCCTTTATTTTACAAAATATTTCAAAAGAAGAAAAATTTTCTTTAAAAAGCGTTAAGGGAGAAAAAGAGTCCTTAATTGCTTCGAAAGAAAAGAAGTCTATTAGTAATTCTTTTTCTACTCCATCCACACGTAGAGTAGTTAAAGAGACGAAGCATGCTAAGGAGAGAGTGTCAAGTATAGAAATTAAGAAGAAAAATATTGATAGAAATAACTCATTTTCAAAATTTTCTTCTGTACCAAAAACAAAAGACACTCGTGAGAGAGAGCCGTTTCTACTTTTCATGTTGTTGCTTCAACTTCTGCTTTAAAATATATTAATTTTGAAAGCGCAAATTTTGAAATCGGCTCCACTTCCAAAAACAAATACAATCTTTTTAAGACAAATGTGAGTCTTAAGTCTCGTAGGAGACAAGATCCAACTTTAAGCAAGCTTATAGCTTGATTCACTCTTGCTCTCACCTAAGGTACCCAGTCCAAATTTACTCAGCTAAACACCTTAGGAAACTAGCTAGTGAAAATATATTCTCCTTAACTAAGATTGATAAGACATTTGTCCGAGTTGAAATTAATCTACCGTGTAAGGTTCACCATAAATGGATTCCTAAAACACCATTTAAGCCAACACAAGCCAGAAAGGCTCAGTTGCCTAAAGAGGTACCACCTAAACCAACTACTTATAAATTTGTTTGGGTACCTAAAAATAACATTAGTTTAGGAACCATAAGTGAACAAACTCTAACCACTAAATCTGCTAATCCGAGAGGACCCATTTATAAGTGGGTACCTAAGTCTCTCTAAAATTTTCTTTGCAGATCAATCATGTGTGGTATCTAGAGTCGGGTTGCTCCACACACATGACGGGAAATCAAGAAATGTTGAGCAACTATCAAGACCGATACAACGGTAAAGTCAGATTTGGCAACAACTATTCAACTCCAATTCTAGGTTTTGGAGATATCATTCCGAAGAATCTGACAATAAAAGATGTCTCATAGGTCAAAGGTCTCAAACACAACCTGTTCATCATAGGACAATTATGCGATAAAGGCTTTCAAGTATTATTTGTAGCTAAATAGTGCAGAATTCTAAACACTCAGAATCAGAAACTTCTTACACGAGATCGAACATCTAATCTCTACACCATAAATCTGACAATGGTACGACCTTCGACGACTGTTTGCCTCGTCTCTGAGACGACACTTAAAAGAAACAGTTACGACATCAACTTATGTCTCATCTAAATTTCAAAGCTCTTCACAAACGTTTTGCTAAAAAGTTGGTAAATGGTCTACCAATAATTTCACTTCAACAAGAGCATCATTGTTCGGCTTGTCAAACGGGAAAAATGAAGCGAACGTCATACAAACTCAAGCAAATAGCTTTCACATCTCGACCTTTGGAATTACTACACATGGACCTATGTGGATCGATGCGTAAACAAAGTATTAGCGGGCGCAAGTACGTGCTAGTGATTGTCGATGATTATTCTCGCTACACTTGGACAAGGTTTCTACGAACTAAAGATGAGACTGGAGATTTGATAATAAATTTTGTGAATACAACTCATAATCTCCTCAACAAAAAATCCAAGTAATCAGAACTGACAATGGGACTGAGTTCAAGAATCAGCACCTCAGTACTTTCTATCAGTCACCTGGAATTTGTCAACAATTTTCAGCCGCTAAAATGCCTCAACAAAAAGGCGTCGTAGAACGAAAGAACCGGACTTTGGTTGAAGCCGCACGGACTATGCTTATACATTTCGGTCTCCCTCACTTTCTATGGGCTGAAGCAGTGAGTACATATTTCTTTATGCAAAATCAGATGATTATTCACAAACGCTTTGAAAAAATGCCGTACGAGATAATAAATTTAAGGATTCCGAATATCTCTTTCTTCAAAGTCTTCGGATGCAAATGCTTTGTGGCGAACGATAGCAGCGAAGCAAATTCGATTCTAAAGCATTTGAAGCCGTCTTTGTTGGATATTCTTCAACTTCTAAAGCGTATCGCATTTATATCAAGTCTTCTCGTACAATAATGGAAAGTTACAACGTTACTTTTCACGAAGTGACCAATTTGGCTTATAAATAAGACAGTTCAGAACCGGGCTTATCGGCGTATTGGCACAGAGTTAATAAATTTCGTTAACAACTGCCACACCATCAGTAGAAGTTCTTCCCGCTGATTCGGAAGACTTGGACTTTCTTTTTGAACATTTGTGTCGGAACGAGTCTCAAACGTCTGCTTCATCACAATCTATACCAAGCAACGCACCTTCCCCTTCTACGTTTCCAAATGACATTCCCGACCCTCCAAGTCCAACCGATGTTGTAGATTCTCAAGATTCTGAATCACAACCTAGTGTTGCAGCTCCTACTAATGCAGATGAGGAAATTCCATCAAACTCAATTTCAGAAATGAATTCCCCTCCTACTGATAATCAATCTATCAATACAGGATGTCTCAAACTACTCATCTAAGATGGTTCTACTTCGGTTCTACCCCATGAACGCAAGTGGACACCAGCTCATCCTGTCGATCAAATAATTGGTGATCCTTCAAGTGGAGTACGCACTATGACATCTACACATAGCGGACTTTTCACGTGCTTTTTAAGTCAAAACGAACTAGTCAAGGTACTTGAAGCCCTTAAAGACACGGATTGGGTGATCGCAATGCAGCACAGACTCAATCATTTCGAACGTCTCCAAGTTTGGACTCTAGTTCTTCAGGCCAGTAGGTGACCCCGAACCGCCCGCTCAAACACGCAATCGAGAACAAAGCTCCCGAACAAAGAGAAGACATGACGATCCTGACGATCAGGATCACCCTGGGGGGACGAAACGGCAAAAGACCACTAAAAGCGACCGTGGTCAAGGACGAGAAAAGACATCCTCAACACGTGAAGATGGAGGATCGTCAACCAAACCACCAACTACACAACCCACTTCCCGCCAACAAACAACCACCACATCCCACACCCACACAACATCTCTGGCTCCCAAAAGTCCAAACCCGATCCGAACCTCCACGCTCTAAGATCAACCTGAAGCAACAGTCAACTACGATCCTCACGCCATCGTAGACGACTACATTTTGAGTGAGAAGTAGCTGACGCACTAGGAACTAGAGGAAGCAGCTCAAGCTCGCCTCTCCAACATCAGATACTTCTTGCAAGAAGCCTCGGTTGATCTAGTTCTACTTCAAGATGAAGAACTTCAAGAAGGAGAGGACTGCAATACCGAACTCCCAGAGTTGCCAGAGATGATAAGACACCGAGCGGACACCCCTCCACGTCTTTCAAAGGGGACCGTTCGAGTCGAGACGCCATGGGAGAACATTTGATTGAAGTGTCCTTCCTTGAAGACATAAGGAAGCAAATCTGGCGAGCACCAAACCGTATCAAGAAGCTGAACATGGTAAATCTATGGGGTATTTCTCACTGGGAGCGGAAGAAGATGGAACACATCTTAATGCTTACCTATCTTGGTCCAGATCGAAGTTGCATCCAAGAGATCAACTCAGAAGAAACTTCAGGGACAAGCCACCGATCTTCGAACTCGTGGGCGTATCACACATAATTGGACCATATCCAACTCCGATATACATCATTGAGCGAGCGGATGTCAATCACACTCGAGAAGAGATAAACGAAAGTTATCTCCCCTACCTTCCACCGGGCGAGCTCTATCACCTTTTACTGATGTACAAGAAAAAATATCAGACACCGGCTGGGTACATCAAGAAGGAAGGGCTCGAAGGATTGAAGAAATTCATGGTACGGCAGATCAAATTTCACACCTCACACGACCTTCAGATCGCTGTGAAGAATAACATGAAGAAGGTCAACATTGAATCTAGTTATTGGAATGCTTCCCGCTCAACGACTTCCCGACGAACTACATATTCAAGAAGTCAGGCCTCGCCATCACATATCGGAATCTAGTTATTGGAAAGATGAGAGCGATGACGAAGTTTGAGGTACATAAGTTCTGCGACGGGACGTTGAAACTCATAAAGAAGAACATAGAAAGGAGATTGACAGAGATCGATGAAGACACGATCTTTGAGGAACTTGGAGAAGAAGAAGCGTCGCTCCTGAATGAGCTTCGCGTGCAATTAACGAATGGTTGGAGCTGAGGAATGCTGTCCGACACTACGAGACAACATGGGATTGAGAAAATCCACTACGCCCGACAAGGATAAACTTAGCTGAAGAGCAAACGAGCACAAAGGGGAGATTGAAGAAGACTTATGGATTGTGCTCATTTATTAGTTATCCTTGTAATTAGGGGCGTAATGTTGTATTATTGATAGTGTCGGACTTACTTGTAATTCTACCATGTATAGGTATAAATACCATGTACACTAATGAAATAAATCAATACAAAAGAATTCAGAAAAATCACAAGGGCTTGTAATTCACATTCTAGAGAGAGAAACACACACGAAATACTTTCTCACAGTAAGCTTCTCTCTCTCGTCTTCTTCAAAGGAGATATTCGACCGAAGGTAACAAATCTTAAATCTACACTCGAATATCTAGAATTTATGTCTAGATCTTTCGGTAGTTGATCATATAGGACCTAACAATGGATGTTGAAGTTTTGGTGATTGAGCAAGAACCGGAATCCACCAGTACCAGAACCACAATTGAGTATCGAATACTAACTGAAGCCGAGCGCAGCCGAGTACTGGAGGCAAGCTAGTACTGGAGTGATAACGAGGCACCTGCTGATCAAGGACAAGGTGCAGAAGGCCAAGTGGAGCATTGAATGCAAAGCTGCGATAAGTACTGAAGCTGAGCAGAAAAGTGGTACCCAGACGCGGAGTCAACTCTGAGAGCGGTAGTACCCGAAAAAAGAAAAGAAGTTAATGCTGCAAGAGCGGACTCGAGCATTCAAATCAAAACGGCTACTTCTGGAGCGCGAAGTATAAATAGCCGAAGGACCTCAAGACATAAGACACGAATTGTAAGAACTACAAAGAGAGAGTTTGTACGAAAAATTATTGTAAAAGTTCTTACGTCTTGAGTGTTCAAGTATTTGAGTGAAATACTTTGTAAACAACGGACTTTAAAAAGATGTTGTAGGTTTTAGAAGTTGTAGGTTGTACGTGTAGGTAATTCATACTTCTAATGGGTGCCTTCTTGAGGGAAGAATGAGAGACGTAGGAGTTCATTAACACTCCGAACTTCCATAAACAATTTCGGTGTCAAACACAAACAAACACAAACTCACACTATAACATTTCGGTACTCAACAGTGATATCTTTTGCATCACTGGTGATCGACTAAGTGTCAGAACTGAAAAGTATACCTAGTACCGGACTCATCCGGTACTAAGTGACATATACTTAGAAAAATCGAGTTTTGTTCATTCACCCCTCCTAAACACTACATAGTACCGACCCGATCCTAACAAGTGGTATCATAGCAGGTATACTCAATCACACAATGAGTACCTACAACAAGAAGCCGATGTTCAGCAGAGAAAACATCATTGAGTGGAAGATAAGAATGGAGTCACACTTGTCCGCGCAAAACGAAGACATGTGGGACGTCGTCATTGAAGGACCGCCCACACTTTTCAAGATCAATCATGTACATGCTAGTGACCCTACACAACCTCAGAAGATTGTAAAGGTCAAAAGCGAATAGACTGATGCAGAGAAGAAGCTGATGAACTTCGACAAGGTGGCCAATGATACTTGTTCAAAACCTTGGACACGGGAACTTTTAGAAAAGTCATGCTGTGTAAAACAGCGGGGGAGGTCTGGAGAAAATTCTGCTAGATCTGCGAGGGAAATGAGCAGACCCGAGAAAACAAACTCGTGGTGGCCATTCAAAAATATGATTCCGTCAAGATGAAGGTCGGGGAGACCATGACAGAGTTCGAAGACCGCTTCACCACCATCATCAATGACCTCTCAACACTTGGGAGGACAATCGAAGACATAGACATGGTCATGAAGGTCATGAAGACGCTCCCTCGAGAATGGGACGTAAAAACGATGGCCATGAGGTAGGTCAAAGACTTCAACAAGTTATAGGAAGAAGCTACGCCGTTGAGGTAGGTCGTTGAGGTAGGTCAAAGACTTCAACAAGTTATAGGTCAAAAACGATGGCCATGAGGTAGGTCAAAGACTTCAACGATGGCCATGAGGTATGAATTCGAGTCGCAAACTCGGATGGAAGAAGCTACGCCGTTACCACTAGTAAAGGCTCTGGCGGCAGCAGAAAGCACTTCAAAGTCCGCAGGGGACATGAGTGAAGAGGTGATGACACTCTTCTTCAAGAAATTCAGGCGTTTCATTAAGCAAAATCTGCCCACTTACTCGCCTCAATCGGGTAAGAAAAATACTAAGGATGAATCAAATAATAACGCATGTTTTAACTGTGGTAGGAAAGACCATTTTATTGCCGACTGTAAGAAGCCCAGAAATGACAAGGGTAAGGAAGAAAGTAAGAAAAGGTTCCGCAGGAAGCCTAAGGCCCTCGTAGCGGAGGACAACAAAAAATGGACAAAAACGGACTCTGACGACTCAAGGTCAGAAGAGGAATTAAGCGATGAAGAAGTCGAGTGCCTAGTGGCAGACATCGACGAATGTGAGGTATTTGATTCTCTCAACCTGAATTCACCTGTGAGGATCTGGTACAAGTTCTACAGGAGATGAAAAAGGAGTACCAGAAACTCGCTACTCTAAAGAAAGTAGTACCGGAACCGGAATAGTAATCAGTGGTACTAGCAATGAAGAACTCACCAAAGCTAAGGCTGGGCTGAGCTGAAAATGAATCTCTCAGAGAAAACTCTACAAGAATAAAACCCAAGTTTCTAGACTTCCACAAAATATCTGAACATTGTACAGAGTCATCAAGAAAATTTGAGACTCTGCAAAGCCCATCAAAGAACCCTTGCGATAAAATGGGTCTGGGATATAGCCCAGAGCCACCCATTCCCACGACTACACAATTTGTCAAGTTCGTGAAGTCCTCAGAAGCGATTGAAAGGCCTGAATTCCGGTACCCACCCGCTGAGGTAAAAAGCAGACATGGTCTAGGCTATAAACCTAGACCTCATAACTTTACACAGACAACACCACAATATAGGCAAGGGTGGGAGTCTTCCATGAGTAAAAGGCAGGTGCCTAGACCTCATGATGAAAGAATCAATAGAAAACCCCATCGGAGGTACACTGGGTACCGGAATAAGTTTCAGAGAAACTCTGGTACTCAGTATAATTTTCAAAAACCTGAACCAAATAACTCCCGGTACCAAGGTAGGGGGAAGACTCTACCTAGGGTTATTGTGGATCCCACCACATGAAGGTGCTTCAAGGTTATCCAAATGTGGATACTTAAAAATTTACTAGAGCATGGACCCACAAAAGATGGGTACCATAAGCCCACTTATTGCAGGTGTATGCTAATGGTGTCTGCAAGTCCAGCTGGTACCTAGACAATGGGTGCTGCAAGCACATGACGAGGAACCAGGAACTCCTCTCCGACATAAAGCCCTGCACGAGCCAAACAGTTACGTTTGGAGATAATGGCAAAGGTAAGCTCATGGGTAAGGGTAAGCTCATGGGTAAGGGTAAGCTTACCTATGGAAACTTCACACTGGGCAACATAAGCCTAGTGACGAATTAACATTACAAGTTATTAAGCATAAGTCAACTATGTGACACCGGGTATGTTTGTGACTTCAAGAAGGATAGATGTGAAATCATTGATTCTTCAGGAAAAACGGTACTCGTTGGTTGGAGAACCAACGATACCTATATAGTTAGATGGAAAGAACAATCTGTGACAAAACCGACATGTCTTATAGCTGAAAGCTCTAAGAGTTGGTTGTGGCATAAAAGATTGAACCATCTGAATTTTAAAACATATCCAAACTAAGCTCAAATGACTTAGTTCTGGATTACCAAAGGTGCATTACTTTAAGAAAAAGACATGTATTGTCTGCCAACTTGGCAAGCAAGTCAGACCTACCTTCAAAGTAAAGGGAAAACGGCCTATAAGCGTTGTCTCGATCTACTGCACATAGACCTGTTTGGTTCAATACCGGTATCAAGCTCAAGAAGAGCCAAGTATACTCTTGTAGTCATAGATGACTACTCACGGTACACTTGGGTATTGTTCCTAAGATGTAAAGATCAAACCCCTTCTATGTTGATCAAGCTACTGAAAAGAGTTCAGAATGAGCAAAACTCCAAGGTCAACACTATATAAGTCATCGTGGCACTAAATTTTTAAATTCTACACTTAACGATTATCTCGAAGACCATGACATTTGCCATGATTTATCTGCTTCTAGGACACCACAACAGAACAGAGTCGCGAAACGTAGGAACCGCACACTAAAGGAAGCAGCTAGGGCAATGCTAGCAGATGCCGATATCTCGCAGAAGCTCTGGGCAGAAGCAGTCAACACCGCATGGTACATGCAGAACCGCTCGATGATTTGCAAAAGCTTAGGGAAGACTCCATACGAAATCTGGAAAAAAAATGTTCCTTCAGTATGATACTTCAAGACTTTCGGGAGCCGATGTTATTAACACTTAAACCGAAGTCACTTATCATCATTTGAAAGTAGAGCGGACAAAGTGTTCAACAACAAGACCCTATCTATTGAAGTATCCACTCATGTTGTATTCGAGGAATCTCAAGAAGAAGACAGCTCTCCGACAAACATTAATTGTCTAAGTGAACTCTTGGAAAATACACACTTAGATGAATCCAGTGATGAAGAAGATCAAGGTCAACAAACAAGAAGTGAGCATAACGAAGACCCAATACCGAAAATACTAAACGATACTATGGAAAATTTGCAGGAACAAAGTACCGAACAAACTCCGGTACTCAATCACGAAGAGTCATTGGAAACTTTCCCAGTACCAAATCCCAGTGAGCAACTAAACGTAGTACCGTAAGAGTCTGGTACTCATCTCACCAGTTTAGAAGGTGAAGCAAGTGGGGGGAACGCATTAAGTGGAACATGACTAAGCTCAATCATCCATCAGATCTAATTATGGGTGACCCAAAGGCTCCAATGAAGACTCGACGATCACTCCAAAATCTCTTCAGCTACGCATTCATATCTCAATCACAACCTACGAAGATTGAGAAGGCGTTAGAGGACGATGGGTTGCTGCTATGCAAGAGGAACTAAATCAATTTGAAAGAAATGAAGTTTGGACCCTAGTCGCTCGACCCACACAAACGGTAATTGGTACCAAGTGGGTTTTCAAAAACAAGGTCAATAAGGATTGTCTAGTTATGAGAAATACGGCAAGAGATGTGGACTTTATTTTTCGTAAGGATTTTTACAAAAGAAGATACAATATAAGATAATTGTAATTTTTATTAAAATTATTTTTTACGATAAACTTGTATTTATATTTATATTAGAAATATTAATGTTTTCCCATCATATAGTTGTTTTATACTTTATGATTTGAGTATTAAAACGTGTTTTGTATTTTATGATAGTATGACGAATTTGCAAAGCCTCGAGTTTGTTGCCCTTGACATATCAGGAAAGAATTATTTATCTTAGGCACTAGACGCAGAGATTCATCTACAAGCAAAAGGTTTGGGTGACACTATTGTCGACCCAAAAACCACAACGAGTGCAGGTGACACCACTGATACTGTAAAAACCGCAAGCGGTCAGGATAAGGCAAGAGCTTTGATAGTTCTCCGCCGCCACATACATGCGGATCTGAGAGATGAATACTTAAATGAACAAGATCCCGCTGAATTGTGGAAAAATCTGAAAGATCGATTTGACCACTTGACAAGGTAAGGTATGAATGGATGCATTTAGGATTGCAGGATTTTAAATCCATAACTGAATATAACTCGGTTGCTCATAAAGGGGACTGCCACACTGAAATTGTGTGGAGAAACAGTCACCGAAGAGAGTATGCTGGAGAAAACATTCAACACTTTTCATCCATCAAATATGATATTGCAACAGCAATATAGGGAGAGGAGATTTAAAAAGAGTTCATCTCTTGTTTGTTGTTGGCTGAACAAAACAATGAATTGTGGATGAAAAACCACGAATCCCAACCGACTGGTTCTACTGCAATCCCTAAAGCGAATGCAGTCAAATGTAATAATGATAATAGTCGAAGCAATGATCGTGGACGTGGTCGTGGTGGACATCGCGGTCGTGGGCGTGGCCGTAGTCAAGGTCGTGGTCAAGGCCGTGGACGTGGCCGAGGAAATTACGTGGTGGTTATCAGCATTTCAGTGGTGGTTATCATAACACTCGTGGCAGTCATCAGATTTTTCCCCATAAGAGAAAAAAATACGAAAATAATGATGAGAAGAGGCATATCGAACAAAAGAACAACGATGAGCAATGCTATCGCTGCGGTGGTTCGGGCCATTGGTCACGTAACTGTCGTACGCCCAAACATTTGGTTGAATTATATCAACAAAATAAGGGCAAAGAAAAGATAAATGAAACGAATTTTGTTCAAAGTGATTTGGCCTCTGCTTCTGGGACAAAAGATGAAAATACACATTTCGAAACTGCAGATTTCTAGTTTTTCCTGAAGAAAACTAATCTACTATGTATTATTATCGTGTGCTTTATTGTTGTGTATTGTATGATTTATTATTGTGTGATTTATTATGTATCGTTTGGAGTGTTTTATTAAGTTATATGTTTTCTTGTGATACATCTGTTTATTTGAATAATTATTATTATGTGTTTGTGTATAAAGGAATTTCTCTGATGGAAACGAATATGTGCAATGGAGAATTATGTCTTGCAGACTGTGCAACGACTCATACGATTATGAAGAATAAGAAATATTTCGATCATCTTGAAATGAAAGAAACAAGTGTTATTACAATATCGAGTAGCACAAATATAATTGAAGGCTCCGGAAGAGCCAACATTTTACTACCAAGAGGAACAAGGCTGATAATTGAGAAACCCTTATATTCTCCTAAGTCTCAAAGAAATTTATTGAGCTTTAAAGTTATTCCACATAATGGATATCATGTTGAGACTGCAGAAAAAGCAGATGTTGAATATTTGCACATTACAAAATGATAAAAGAATTATGGAAACATTACATTCCTTTGACTCTGGGTTGTATTACACATATCTTAGAGCGATCGAATCGTATGCTACCGTAAACCAGAAGTTTACTAATGACAGTACATTAATGTTTGGCATGACCGGTTGGGCCATCCCGGTGCAATTATGATGCGGAAAATAATTGAGAATTCACGTGTCCATTTAATGAAGAACCAGAGGAATCTCCAAAGTAATGAATTATCATGTGTCGCTTGCTCTAAAGGGAAGTTAATTATTCGGCCATCACCAGCGAAAATAAAGATTGAATCCATAACATTTTTTGAGCGTATACATGTTGATATTTGCGGACCGATACATCCATCATATGGACCATTTAGGTATTTCATAGTATTAATTGATGCATCGACTAGATGGTCTCATGTATGTTTGTTATCAACGCAACATGGCGTTTGCGAGATTGCTTGACAAATGATCCGACTAAGAGCACATTTTCCAGATTATCCGATAAAGAAAATACGCCTTGATAATGCTGCTAAATTTACTTTCAAGGCATTTAATGATTATTGTATGTCTATCGGAATTGATGTTGAGCATCCCGTGCCACATGTTCATACGCAAAACGGTCTTGCATAATCGTTGATTAAGTGCTTGAAATTAATTGCAAGACCATTATTGATGAAGTAGAATCTTCCCTCGTCTTGCCGGGGACATGTTATATTGCATGCAACAACACTAATCTGCATCAGGCCAACAAGTTATAATGATGTCTCCCCATTACAAATGGTTCATGGTCAGGAACCATATTTTTCCCATCTAAGAATTTTTGGATGTGCAGTATATGTTCCAGTTGCTCCACCACAACGAACAAAGATAGGACCTCAAAGGAGGTTGAGAATATATGTCGGATATAAATCTCCATCGATAATAAAGTATTTGGAACCTCTAACTGGAGATTTATTTACGGCCAGATTTTCCAAGTATCATTTTGATGAATTGAATTTTCCGACATTAGGGGGAGAAAAGAAACAGCTGGAGAGAAATGTTAGTTGGAATGAATTATCACTAAATCATTATGATCCTCGAACTAAAGAATGTGAACTAGAAGTTCAAAAGATAATTCATTTACAGAGTTTAGCTAATCAACTGTCAGGAAGTTTTACTGACCTTAAAAGAGTGACAAAGTCACATATACCAGCTGTTAATGCTCCTGCAAAAATAAATTTTCCTGCAGAACATAATATCGAGCCTAAGCCACAGCTAAACCGTGGTAGGCCCTCGGGTTCCAAAGATAAAAATTCTCGAAAAAGAAAAGGAGCAAATAATAATAAGAATGGTCCAACCGAGGTTCGACTATAGAAGAGCCGATGGGCATAAAAGATAATGAGAATGAAACTCATGTACCTGAATGTTCAGAAAATAATGATAATGTAGAGATCTCGATAAACTATGCCCAAAATGGAATAAAATGGAACCGAGATGAAGTCAACGTTGACGATAAATTCTCATTTAACGTGGCGCTACATGAAATGAATGAGTTTATGAGAATGAGGATCATGAACCAAAGTTTATACAAGAATGCAGCTAAAGAAATGATTGGCTAAAATGGAAAGATGCAATCGAGGCCGAATTAAAATCACTTGACAAACGAAAAGTTTTCGGACCTGTAGTCCGTATACCAAAAAATGTAAAGTCGGTTAGATATAAATGGGGTTTCAGTAGAAAGAGGAATGAAAACGGCGAAATTGTAAGATACAAAGCACGACTTGTTGCGCAAGGTTTTTCGCAACGACCAGGTATTGATTATGAGCAGACGTATTCTCCTGTGGTGGATGCAACTACTTTTCGTTATATAGTAAGTCTGGCAGTACCAGAAGGTCTCGATATGCGTCTTATGGATGTTGTCACTGCTTATTTATATGGAACACTTGACAATGATATATATATATATATGAAGCTTCCCGAGGGATTTCAGTTGCCTAAAAATTCAGGGCCCAGAAACGAGTACTCAGTTAAGTTGAATAAATCGCTTTATGGATTAAAGTAATCTGGGCAAATGTGGTATAATCGCCTAAGTGAATTTTTAGTGAAAGAAGGGTATCAGAATGATCAAACTTGTCCCTGCATATTTTTGAAAAGATGTAATAATGAGTTTGTCATTATAGCAATCTATGATGATGATATCAATATAATTGGAACTCATGAAGAGTTTACCAAAGCTGTTGATTGTTTGAAAAGGGAGTTTGAATTGAAAGATCTCGGAAAAACAAAATTTTATCTTGGACTGCAAATTGAATATTTGAAAAGTGGAATATTTGTACATCAAGAGACTTATACGAAAAGATTTTACATGGATGAGTCTCATCCACTGGATACTCCAATGATTGTTAGATCTTTAGAGGTGAATAAAGATCCCTTTAGACCACAGGAAAATGATGAAGAGCTACTTGGTCCTGAAGTACCACATCTCAGTGCTATTGGAGCACTAATCTATCTTACGAGTCATACGCGACCTGATATAGCGTTCGCTGTAAACTTATCGGCAAGATATAGTTCTTCGCCGACTCGTAGACACTGGAATGGAGTTAAACGGATTTTTCGATACCTTAAAGGAACATCTGATATGAGATTGTTCTATTAGTAGTTGGGTATGCAGATGTTGGCTATTTGTCTGACCCACATAATGCTCGATCGCAAACAGGTTATTTATTTACATATGATGGAACCGCTATCTCATGGCGGTCAGTGAAACAAACTTTAACAGCTACTTCATCTAACCATGCGGAAATTCTCGCTATTCATGAAGCTAGCCGAGAATGTGTTTGGTTGCGATCGATAATTGAGCATACCCAACAGACTTGTGGGTTGCTTTATGATAAATTACTTCCACCGATCTTATATGAAAATAATGTGGCATGTATTGCCCAATTAAAGGATATATTAAAGGAGATAGAACAAAGCATATTTCACCGAAATTTTTCTTCACCCATGATTTGGAGAAAAATGATGATATTGATGTACAACAAGTGCGATCCAGTGAAAATCTTGCAGATTTATTTACCAAAGCTGAAGAGAATATTAGAAATTTGCTTTATTATTTCATGATCCTTGTAATTAGGGGCGTAATTAGAAGTTTTGATAGTGTAGGACCTAATAGTAATTATACCTTGGATATACGTATAAATTTGATTTACACTATCAAAGTTAATACAATTTTTATTTATTCAGAAAATTACAAGCATCGAATTCATATTTTAAACAATAGAATACGCTCGAGAAACTCGGAAAAGCTAACAACCTCTCTCAAAATCTTCAACGCGAATATCCGACCGAACCCGTAAGATTTCTTACTCGAATACCGAGAATTCGTGCTTAGATTGCTTGTTGATTGATGAATCAGGACCTAACAATTGGTATCAGAGCAAATCGTGATTGATTTTGGACAGAATTCGCATTTTTCAGATCAAAATAATTTTCCAGATTTTTCGATTCAAAAACTCACGTGACTTATATTTTGATCAATATGCTTAATTGTGCGAATTTTGTTGTTGATTTTGCTGATTAAGTGATAGATTATATGTTAGGATTGATTTACGTACTGATTTCAATCGCTTAGAACATCATAGTAATTCAGATTTTCGATTTAGATCGATTTTTGCGTTTGCGATCAAGTTTTGAGTCCGATCTGATCTTAAATCTCGATATATTTTGCTATTAAACATGGTTGATTCTGTGTTTGTTCATATTTAGAACTGTTAAACGAGTGATTATCTAGAATTTCAGAACCTACATTGAACATCTCGGTTGAATCTGAAATTTTCACTGTTACATTGAACTTAGTTGTTCTTCGATCGAAAAAAAAAACTTGGATCGAAAAATATTTTTCGACGACAAACACTATTTTCGAGGGTTTTACTCAAATTTAAGACTCGAAAAATATTATTTCAATAATTAGTTTTTCGGTTCATATATAAATATCTTTTTCAAGCGAATAAATTTTTCGATCCAAATTTAGCTAAAACATATTTTCGATCGAAAAATATTCCATCAAAAATTTTACAGTCAACAATTTGAGTCAAATTAAAAACAAAGTTTTTTGATCACTAGTAATTTTTCGATCAGAAGTTATTCGATAAAAGTTTTTATGATCAACATAGTTTTTCGACAAAATATTTTTCGATATCATCTTTTCAACATTTTTTTTGAAAAATATTTTTCGATAAACATATAACTAAATCCTTAAACGCTCGAAAAACCTTTTCGATTAAAAAGTTTAACACTTTTAAATCGAAAAACTTTACTGCTCGAAAAACATTTCGACCACTGCATTTAATAGAAATAAAAAATTGTGAACTTCAAAACTTACGAAAAATATTTTGTTTCCGAACTATCTATTTTGATACACAATATTTTCGATCAATAACTTAAATTTCTTTAACAAATCTTGAAGTATCAATTGTTACTTACCAAATATTTTCGAAATCATAATAATTTCTCTTTCACGACCGGATCATAGGTTCAAAAAGGAAATTGTTTAAAGTACGAATCAAATATTTTTAACTAAGTTTGTCACTTGTGAAGCATTTTTCATTACGATTCCAAACTTTCACGAAGATCCTACCAATCAACAAGAATGGATGCTTACTCACTCAGAAATGACGTCCGCCCTCCAATTCTTCGAAGAGGCGAATACACGGTATGGAGAAGCCGGTTCATGAACTTCTTGGAAGCGAAAGATCAAGCCATAAATTTGATCGCGTCACTTGAAGAAGGTCCAGCTCAATTCTGGCTCATCCAAGAAGGAGATGCCACAAACAATCCTCCTATTCCTGCAACCAGAAGACTTAAAGTTCCTGGTGAATAACCGAGGGGGAGCGTTTAAGAGCCAAAGCAGACTTGGGAGCCAAGACATTCCTAATGCAAGGAATACCTAATGACATCTATATGCAAAATAGATAGTCTATCGAGCGCAAAAGCCATGTGGGACAAGCTCCACAAGATGATGCAACGAACCGAAGTTGGAGTCAAAGCAAAGAAAGCAAATATTCTAACAGCTTACGACTCTTTCAAGGCCAAGACAGAGGAATCAGTTTATGAACTCTATCAAAGATATCTAACTCTTCTTAATGAAATGAGGAAGATAGATATATTCAAGACCAACATGGAGGTCAACATCGGATTTCTTTCTTCTCTTCAATCGGAGTGGAAGAAAATTTCCATTCAAATCCGACAAAATAAGGATCTGGACGAAATGGATATCCACGCCGTCTTTGATAATCTCGCCCAACATGAAGAAGATATAAGCGAGATCCATAAAGAACTAAAGGGCAAGCAGATCGACGATTCTATAGCACTTGTCTCTGAAAGAAAGCCAAGTCGATCTCGAAACGATAAAAGTATCAAGCTGCCAAGTTCTTCAGAAGATAAAGGAGAATCTGACTCAGACTCCGAACCTGATATGAAGGAGTTCAAGAAACAGTTAGCTCTCATTTCTATGATGAGTAAAAAGTTTTACAAAAATAAATCCTCGTCTTCGGCCAATAGAATTCGGACATCTAGCTCCAAGCAAAGGGGAAAGACCGGCCGAGTCCTCAGAATCAAAAAGTTTCAAAGCAGCACAAAAATGTTATAATTGTGGAAAGATCGGACACTTCTCCAGGGAATGCAAACTACCCAAGAAAAAGAACGTCAATACTACTCGAAAAAATTCCAATTCACTAAACAGAAAGAGGCTGGAGTAGCACTGATGGCAGAACAAGAGCATTGGCTGGAAGACACCACAGATTCTGAAGACGAAAATCTTGCACTTAGGGCATACCTCGACGACGCTTCAAATGATGACACATCAAGGAGGCCTGACGACGACGACGACAAAGCATTCTCTTCGTCACAAGAGGTACACATGTCTAATTCTACATTATGAAACATGTTAGAATCGTTACAGCTTAAGTACACTGACATGAAAATTTTGAGCGGAAACGAACAAAGGAATTAGAAGAGAAACTAGCTCTTAGCGAAAGAAATTTCCAAAAGCAATTAGATAAGAAAATTCATCTCGAAATTCTCTTATCTAACGCTAAAGAAAAAATCTCTAGTCTTGAATTAACCATAGCTACCTCTGAGACAAAATTTACTGAACTTAATACGATTCTTATCGATTGTTAGAGAGATTTAGAAAGTTCTAAAAATAATTTCAAAAAAATTTCTGACGAACGTAAGAAACTTTATTCAAGGATTAAAACGTTAGATGATCTTCTAATAAAAAGGGGTCAAACGGATCAAACGATATTTCTAAATCAACCTCTTGATACAGAATTTTATAATCCTAAAGAGCGCTTAGGTTTTAATAATCCCTGTAATTTGAAGAAGGTCAATGTTAAACAATTATACGATATCAAGTATATGGGATAAGGTTTAACTTCTCTAATGGCTTTCACTAATTCTTCCGAAATAAATGCTTTAGAAGAATCTAAACGACAAGCCACTGATAGGACTAACATTGCTTTTGACTACACCGACTTGAATAATAGGTACAAGACAAGATATCTCAACTTGTCTAGTAATTATAAGTCATTATATCCCCTAGAAGATTTCTCTAACGACAAGGAAGATAATCGTGATCATTCTAAAAATTCTAATTTCTTTTATATTCCAGCTATTATTAGAAAAATAGCTGATTTAAACTCTTCCTTGGAAACAGAAAGAAAGAATTTCAAAGTTGGAAAGAACGAACTTTTACTAGAATCTCAAAACTTCCTCTACTTTAAAAACTTGTCCTGATCTTATTTTGAAAGAAAATCTTTAATGAAGGACAAGATTAAATCTAAGAAAAACTCTCCCATTATTTTTCAAAATATTTCAAAATTGTAAAGAGAAAAAACGAATCCTTAAATGCTTCAAAAAGGAAAAAGAAAGCCATTTCTAGTATTGTTACTTCAACTTATGCGTTAAAGCCATTATTTTTTAAAGCAAAAACTTTCAAATTGGCTCTACTTCTAAAAACAATCCTCATCATTCTAAAACAAATGCAAGTCTTAAGTCTCGTCAGAAACAAGATCCAACTATTAAGAAAGCTTATAGCTCCAAACATTCTTGTTCTCACCTAAGGTATCCAGTACACGTACATTCAGCTAAACACCTTAGGAGACTAGCCAGAGAAAAGATTTTCTCCATCAATAAGACAAATCAAACATTTGTTCGTGCTGAAATTAAACTCCCATGTAAGGTTCAACCACAATGTGTTAGGTCCTGATTCATCAATCAACAAACAATCTAAGCACGAATTCTCGGTATTCGAGTAAGAAATCTTACGATATGCGATCGGTCGAATATCCGCTTTGAAGATCTTGAGAGGTTGTTAGATGTTTCCGAGTTTCTCGAGCGTGATCTCTCGTTTAAAATATGAATTCGAAACTTATTATTTTCTGAATAATGAAAAACTGTATTTAACTTTGATATTGTACATCATATTTATACCTATATTTAAGGTATAATTACTTTTAAGTCCTACACTATCAAAAATTCTAATTACAAGGATAATGAAATAATAAAGCACAATTCTAATATACTCTTCACAATGGATTCCTAAGTCACCACCTAGGCAAACACAAGCCAATAAGGCTAAATTGTCTAAAGAGGTACTACTTAAACCAACTACTTCTAAGTTGGTTTGGGTACCTAAGCATTCTCAAATCCGCTAATCTGAGAGAACCCATTCAAAAGTGGGTACCTAAGTCTCCCTAATTTCTTTCTATGCAGATCCATCATGTGTGGTATTTAGATTCTAGTTGCTCCACACACATGACGGGAAAACAAGAACTGTTGGGCAACTACCAAGATCGTTACAATGGCAAAGTCCGATTTGACAACAATGACTCAACTCCCATACTCAGATTAGAGGACCGACCGGTCGAAAAAGCCTCGCTAAGCTGCATGCGAGACACCTATTTTTGGTCAAACGCCATCCCCGGAAATCGAGCCCGACATGCCGAGGGACCTCCGCAAAACTGACCTCCATAGTAGTGACCTTCATAAAAGTGATCTCCGTAGGAGCCACATCCGCAGAAGTTGTTGGGTAACCTCGGGTGCTCCGGGGCTGGTACCCCGGACGGTGCGGAATTTAAAATTTTTTTTCCAAGATCCCCACTACGCTCGGACACTAAAAAGTGTGGTACATAAAATATATAACCACGTATATCGTTGCCCTCGTAGCGAAGATCCCTCGGTTGTCGTAAAACCGGCCTAGCACGAGCGGATGCACAATAGAGTCGCGCCGGACCCGAGACGTATCAAAAAACACCTGCCTCTTTAAGATGGCTAGTGAAGAAGTGAGATTTCATTCATTAGTTATTCACTAAGAATGGCACATGCATGTATTTTGCTCACTTAACATTATGTTTTTCATCTATTTCTCAAAGATCGTATGTGTATGTGTTGTATATATCATGTCAATTCTCAAAATAATAATAAATGCTAATACTATTTGTTTGATCCCATCATGTCCAAAGTGTTAGAAAATTTCTTTGAGCATTTATTACAAAAATCCAAATGAGAAAAATCTTTTGAATTTTTCCATTCAACGTGAATCATGTCCATTTATTGCTTATTTATTTATTTTATTTAATAATTAGAAATTAAATAATCAAATTAATATTTTTTGAAATTACACTAAGTTGAAATACTGTATTTAACCTTTTAAGTTGGCCTAAATAATTTAATTAAGAATAATATCTAATAAAGACTTAATAATAAATTAAGCCCAATATCTAATAAAGGCTGAATATTATTTTTCGATCCAAAAGCCAAAGCACACACTTAAATATTTATTTTTTAACACTCATGTACCGTAATTTTGAACGACTCAAAGTCCGTTAAATATTTGTTATATCTATTTTTGATAGATATTGTCTCAGTAATCTTTTTTAAGTCCGACTCTCTTGGTTCGTCTCAACCCAATACTGAGAGGAATTCAAGAGTTCGGTATTCACCTAGCCAATCCCGTGGTACCAAACCGATCCCGAGTTGAGTACGAATGTGATCTAATCAGTATTTACGAATCAACTGTAGATTGTCGTCATACGTATAAACCCTTCACATATGTCCCGATCGAGTGAGAATATTGGTTACGTCAAACTCACTAACTCGACATTTTGATTAACTCGTGACTGATGAAATGACTAAATTGCACTTCACTCTCACCTAAGTGGGCTTATTGCTTTGGCCAAAGACTTTGAAATTTTCCATCCCTGAATATACATACGACATATATCTCGATTACTAATGAGACTGTTAATTTCGCATGAATGCTCGGCAGCTACCCTTCGTTGTCAAGACCGCATGTCGCCGCCAATCCATGTTCGACCCCGAACAATGTGGGCCTAGCAAACTAGTGATAAATTAAGACCACATAGTCAACTCCTTCAATGACCCTTTGGTTTAAGGTCCACATACACTACTATAGTCAATCGATCGATCATTGACGCCTCCTAGAGTAATTGGCCATGTGATCATTCGATTACGAGTCAGTGTCCAAACATAAGTTAATTTCCGATTCTACTTATATCAGTGTTACGCCCTCCTGCTTCCCAAGTGAATGATTGGCACAATCATTTAACAGTCATCAACAAATAAGTTGTGATCGACATCCAGCACCCGACTGGAGCTTGAGACTTATGGAAAAATTTAATATTCGAGATTAATAGCTCACAGATGCTCCTCTCCCATCCCATGAGAATCGGTGAATAAACTCGCAATATTTGACCTTTATTTATTCACCTTGTTATCGGATGCCAAATAAGAACTTATGGTAAATAAATAATATGCTTATATGGAACGTAATGTTAAAAAAAATATTTATTCCATAAATTAAAATATTCGAATACAAATTCAAATATACAACGAATAATATATTGGTTGAATACGTGTCCTATTTATTTCATCCTCGAATGGCATTTCGAGGGCACATTCCTAACAGAAGTGACCTCCACAGAAGTGACCTCTGTAGGAGCGACCTCCGAAAAAGTGACTTCTGTTGGAGCGACCTCCACAGAAGTGACCTTCGCAAAAGTGACCTAGTATGAGCGACCTCCTTAGGAGAGACCTCCGCAGAAGCGACCTCCATATGAGCGACATCCGCTGGAAAGAAACAAATACAAGGCCAACCAACTCAGAGACATTCTGGGAGGATATTCGAATCCTAACAGAATGATATATTTTGGAAGCAAGGAAGGCGTATGAAGGGCCGATTCCGAAACTTTCGGGATCCTCTGCGTTCTAGGAGGTAGTTCACCTCGGCCCCTATAAATATCAATGCTCATTCAACATCGAAGGTACACATACACTCTCAACGCTTTTCTACAAGTTCCCTCTCTCTTGACTCACCCTTAAAAAAGAGGAAGACCTTGATGACATGCAGCAGGGAAAAAAACCCTCACCCCTTTAATCCACGCTATGAGAAGACAGTCCACGGATGTCCGACGACGTTCGCTGCGAAAGGATGATAGAAGCATGAGCAGATTTTTTTCTGGCATCATCATTGGTGCCGTATGTGGGAATCTACAGACAAAGAAGTGTGTATATAAGTGATTGAGGATAGCTTGAGATGTAAGTAACACATATATTGTAAAACATTCAAGTGATATTGAAGATTTAGCTCGTAATTGAAGATTACCCGAACTTCTCCATTCCGCTTCTAATCAGTAATCTAATTCATAATTCTTCGATATTATTCATTATTACGATTGGATTTGGGACTCATAACAATATTGTTTTTTTGTACGAAGTATCCCACTCAACTGGCAATGGGGCTTACACCACATTTTGAATGAGACTAATTCTGGGCAAGGTGAAATTCGTATCGAAATCACCTTGCCCCATTGTTATTATAAATCAAATTCACGACCTAGGGTTGGAATACCAACCCAAGTCATCAGGCGAACCCTATGGGACAAAACAGGGCTAAATGCAAATTCGAAAAAAATAAATATCAAATGTCATGATAGTTTTATTGTATCGACCAAACACAAACGTGTTATTACAAACAGACTTATTCCTAAAAAGCCAACGTAAATCCCACCACAAAGTTCACCGTACTTAAGATCAAATTGCAAAACAAGATACAACGTAATAATTCATGGAGAAAAACATATAAATATTATTAAGGGCACTTCACTATCTTCCCATGGATGACAACCGAATCCCAATCGTCACACTTCGTCGACACACCGGGCACACACAGGCTTTTATTGCAGCAACCTCCGCAAGCCCTCATGCACGGCCGGTAAGGTCGAACCGTTCTACAACGCTTAAAGCACAAACCTGCACATCCTCCTATTTACATGCATAATAGCATATAATATCAAATCGTTTTTATTCGGTAATAATGTAAAAACTAAGGAACTGTATTTATTACGTTATATCTTCTATTAATTAGTAGGATGGATTTGTTCGATTCATAATACCGCGATGTACAAAGACAGGTGGCACGGGCACAAACACCGGTGGCTCCGATGGTGGGAAGGAGACAGGTGGTGTACTCGATAGCGCTTGCACCGGTGGTGCGCAAGCTACGTTATTGAATTCTTCCAAAGCTATAGCCTGAGATTGTAAAATATTACGTATTGTAAAATATTAGGTATCCTCTTTCTACATTGTAAAATTCGCTAGTCTATATGGTTTAGGCGAGTTTTAGGGGCAAATTAGACGGTTTACATGTTTTAGTCAACAAATTGAGTCAAATTTTTAAAGACATAGATTTTCGATCATTTTAATTTTTCGATAACAAATATTTCGAAAAAAGTTTTTGCGATCGACAAATTTTTCGATAAACCATTTTTCGATGGGATACATTAGCAAAACTTTTATCAGTCGAAAAATAATTTTCGATAAAAATCCTTCGAAAAACTTATACATACAAACATAATATTCGATTATAAGGATCGAAATTTTTCAAATCAAAAATCTTAATGTGCGAAAACCTTTTTCAAATACTTAACTTTCAAATGCATATATATTTTACACTGATCTGGATTATTTTTTCAAAGAATCAATATCGTAATTTTCAAAACTTACGAAAAATATTTTCCTTTGCATAATCATTTACGATACTCAAAATTTTCGATCAAAATCATAAATTCAAAATTCTTTAGCAAAATTTTGAAGTATCAATTTTTGTGATAAATATATTTACTCAAACAAAATTCTTAGTAACCTAAAGATAGGCCCTCAAAAGAAATCGCTTAAAGTACGAACCAAAAATTACTAACAAATTTGTCACTTGTGACGCACATTTACCAACTCAAATCCAAACTTTCACGAGATCGTAGCAATCAACTCCAACAATGGATGCTTACTCTCTTTGAAATGATGTTCGTCCTCCAATTCTAAGAAGAGGCAAATATACCGTATGGAGAATCCGAATTATGAATTTCTTGGAGACGAAAGATCAAGCTGCGAATTTGATAGCTTCTCTCCAGGAATGACCCGCTCAATTATGGCTTATCCAAGAAGGCGATGCCACAAATAATCCTCCCATTCCCGCCACTAGAAGACTTAAAATTCCTAGTTAATATTCTTAGGGGGAGAGATTAAGAGCTAAAGCTGATTTCGGAGCTAAAACTTTCCTGATGCAAGACATCCCAAATGACATCTATATGCAAATAGATGGTCTATCAAGTGCTAAGGCAATGTGGGACGAGCTCCACTAAATGATGCAAAGGACCGAAGTTGGAGTAAAGGCAACGAAAGCAAACATACTCACAGCCTACGACTCCTTTAAAGCTAAGACGGAGGAAAATCTATATAAACTCTACGAACGATATCTGACTCTTCTGAACGAGATGAGGAAAATAGAAATCTTCAAGACAAATATGGAGGTAAACATCCGATTTCTATCATCTCTTCATCCGGAGTGGAAGAAAATATAAATGCAAATTCGTCAAAACAAGGATTTGGACGAGATGGATATCGAAGTCGTTTTCGAAAATCTCGCTCAACACGAGGAAGATATCAGCGAGATTCAGACGGAACAAAAGGGCAAACAGATCGAAGACTCTATAGCTCTTGTTTCGGAAAGAAAAACAAGTTGATCTCGCAAAGACAAGTTATCAAATTAACAAGTTCTTCAGAAGAAGAAGATGGCTTAGACTCGGATTCTGAGCATGACATGAAAGATGTCAAGAAATAATTGGCTCTCATTACAAAAATGATGAGTAAAAAGTTCTACAAAAAGAAGTCATCCTCTTCAGCTAATCGACTTCGGACCTCAAGTTCTAAGCACAAGGAAAGAGCAGTCGAGTCTTCAGAATCAAAAAATGCCAAAGATCCACAAAAATGCTACAACAATGGCAAAATAGAGCACTTCGCCAGAGAATGCAGTCTTTCGAAGAAGAAAGATGCCAACTACTACTCCAAGAAATTTCAATTAACTAAACCAAAGGAAGCCGAAGTAGCTCTAATGGCTGAACAAGAGCACTGGTTAGAAGACACCACTAATTCTGAAGCAAACAACTTAGCTCTCATGACATTTCTTGAAGATACCTTAGACGCCAGCTCAACGAAGAGGTTTGACAACGACAAAGCATCAACCTCGTCTCAAGAGGTAGCTACACCTGAGTCCACATTATCAATCATGTTATAATCTTTACAAATTAAATATGCTAACATGAAAAGTGAGCGGAAAAGTACAAAAGGGTTAGAGGAGAAACTAGCACTTCGCGAAAATAATTTCCAAATGCAATTAGATAAGAAAGTTCACTTAGAAACTCTCTTATCTAATGCTAAGGAAACGATAACTAGTCTTGAATCTAGGATAGCTACTTCTGAGACTAAAATTAACAACCTTAGTAAAACTCTTCGCGATTGTCAGAGAGATTTAGAAATTTCTAGAAATAATTATAAGGAAATCACTGATGAACGTAAGAAGCTTTACTCTACGATTAAGACTTTAGATGATCTTTAGACAAAAAGGGGACAAACGGATCAAACGATTTTTTTAAATCAAGCACATGATATATAATTTTATAATCATGTTGAAGGATTAAGTTTTAATAATCCTTGTAACTTGAAAAAAGGTAAATATAAAACAATTATATGATATCAAGTACATGGGTTTAGGATTAACTTCTTCAATGACTTTTACTAACGCTTCAGAAATAAATGACTAAGAAGAATCAAAAGAAAAGCCAAAACTAGGACTGACATCCCCTTTGATTATATTGATTTGAATAATAGTTAGAAGACACGGGAGATAAACCTGTCTAGTGACTCTAATTCATTGTATTCTATAGAAAATATTCCTAAAGTCGAGGAAGAAAATAATGATCATTCTAAAAATTCTACTTTATGTTATATTCATGCTATTGTTAAGAAAATGGGTAATTTAAACTCCTCCCTAGAAACAGAAAGAAAGAATTTTGAAGCAGAAAAGAATGCGTTTTTATTGGAGATTTCAAATCTAAAAAATTCCTCAGTTTTAACTAACGATTTAAAATCTTGTCCTGATTTAGTTTTAAAAGAAAAATCATTAATCAAGGACAAGACCAAATTTTAAGAAAACTTCCCCCTTTATTTTACAAAATATTTCAAAAGAAGAAAAATTTTCTTTAAAAAGCGTTAAGGGAGAAAAAGAGTCCTTAATTGCTTCGAAAGAAAAGAAGTCTATTAGTAATTCTTTTTCTACTCCATCCACACGTAGAGTAGTTAAAGAGACGAAGCATGCTAAGGAGAGAGTGTCAAGTATAGAAATTAAGAAGAAAAATATTGATAGAAATAACTCATTTTCAAAATTTTCTTCTGTACCAAAAACAAAAGACACTCGTGAGAGAGAGCCGTTTCTACTTTTCATGTTGTTGCTTCAACTTCTGCTTTAAAATATATTAATTTTGAAAGCGCAAATTTTGAAATCGGCTCCACTTCCAAAAACAAATACAATCTTTTTAAGACAAATGTGAGTCTTAAGTCTCGTAGGAGACAAGATCCAACTTTAAGCAAGCTTATAGCTTGATTCACTCTTGCTCTCACCTAAGGTACCCAGTCCAAATTTACTCAGCTAAACACCTTAGGAAACTAGCTAGTGAAAATATATTCTCCTTAACTAAGATTGATAAGACATTTGTCCGAGTTGAAATTAATCTACCGTGTAAGGTTCACCATAAATGGATTCCTAAAACACCATTTAAGCCAACACAAGCCAGAAAGGCTCAGTTGCCTAAAGAGGTACCACCTAAACCAACTACTTATAAATTTGTTTGGGTACCTAAAAATAACATTAGTTTAGGAACCATAAGTGAACAAACTCTAACCACTAAATCTGCTAATCCGAGAGGACCCATTTATAAGTGGGTACCTAAGTCTCTCTAAAATTTTCTTTGCAGATCAATCATGTGTGGTATCTAGAGTCGGGTTGCTCCACACACATGACGGGAAATCAAGAAATGTTGAGCAACTATCAAGACCGATACAACGGTAAAGTCAGATTTGGCAACAACTATTCAACTCCAATTCTAGGTTTTGGAGATATCATTCCGAAGAATCTGACAATAAAAGATGTCTCATAGGTCAAAGGTCTCAAACACAACCTGTTCATCATAGGACAATTATGCGATAAAGGCTTTCAAGTATTATTTGTAGCTAAATAGTGCAGAATTCTAAACACTCAGAATCAGAAACTTCTTACACGAGATCGAACATCTAATCTCTACACCATAAATCTGACAATGGTACGACCTTCGACGACTGTTTGCCTCGTCTCTGAGACGACACTTAAAAGAAACAGTTACGACATCAACTTATGTCTCATCTAAATTTCAAAGCTCTTCACAAACGTTTTGCTAAAAAGTTGGTAAATGGTCTACCAATAATTTCACTTCAACAAGAGCATCATTGTTCGGCTTGTCAAACGGGAAAAATGAAGCGAACGTCATACAAACTCAAGCAAATAGCTTTCACATCTCGACCTTTGGAATTACTACACATGGACCTATGTGGATCGATGCGTAAACAAAGTATTAGCGGGCGCAAGTACGTGCTAGTGATTGTCGATGATTATTCTCGCTACACTTGGACAAGGTTTCTACGAACTAAAGATGAGACTGGAGATTTGATAATAAATTTTGTGAATACAACTCATAATCTCCTCAACAAAAAATCCAAGTAATCAGAACTGACAATGGGACTGAGTTCAAGAATCAGCACCTCAGTACTTTCTATCAGTCACCTGGAATTTGTCAACAATTTTCAGCCGCTAAAATGCCTCAACAAAAAGGCGTCGTAGAACGAAAGAACCGGACTTTGGTTGAAGCCGCACGGACTATGCTTATACATTTCGGTCTCCCTCACTTTCTATGGGCTGAAGCAGTGAGTACATATTTCTTTATGCAAAATCAGATGATTATTCACAAACGCTTTGAAAAAATGCCGTACGAGATAATAAATTTAAGGATTCCGAATATCTCTTTCTTCAAAGTCTTCGGATGCAAATGCTTTGTGGCGAACGATAGCAGCGAAGCAAATTCGATTCTAAAGCATTTGAAGCCGTCTTTGTTGGATATTCTTCAACTTCTAAAGCGTATCGCATTTATATCAAGTCTTCTCGTACAATAATGGAAAGTTACAACGTTACTTTTCACGAAGTGACCAATTTGGCTTATAAATAAGACAGTTCAGAACCGGGCTTATCGGCGTATTGGCACAGAGTTAATAAATTTCGTTAACAACTGCCACACCATCAGTAGAAGTTCTTCCCGCTGATTCGGAAGACTTGGACTTTCTTTTTGAACATTTGTGTCGGAACGAGTCTCAAACGTCTGCTTCATCACAATCTATACCAAGCAACGCACCTTCCCCTTCTACGTTTCCAAATGACATTCCCGACCCTCCAAGTCCAACCGATGTTGTAGATTCTCAAGATTCTGAATCACAACCTAGTGTTGCAGCTCCTACTAATGCAGATGAGGAAATTCCATCAAACTCAATTTCAGAAATGAATTCCCCTCCTACTGATAATCAATCTATCAATACAGGATGTCTCAAACTACTCATCTAAGATGGTTCTACTTCGGTTCTACCCCATGAACGCAAGTGGACACCAGCTCATCCTGTCGATCAAATAATTGGTGATCCTTCAAGTGGAGTACGCACTATGACATCTACACATAGCGGACTTTTCACGTGCTTTTTAAGTCAAAACGAACTAGTCAAGGTACTTGAAGCCCTTAAAGACACGGATTGGGTGATCGCAATGCAGCACAGACTCAATCATTTCGAACGTCTCCAAGTTTGGACTCTAGTTCTTCAGGCCAGTAGGTGACCCCGAACCGCCCGCTCAAACACGCAATCGAGAACAAAGCTCCCGAACAAAGAGAAGACATGACGATCCTGACGATCAGGATCACCCTGGGGGGACGAAACGGCAAAAGACCACTAAAAGCGACCGTGGTCAAGGACGAGAAAAGACATCCTCAACACGTGAAGATGGAGGATCGTCAACCAAACCACCAACTACACAACCCACTTCCCGCCAACAAACAACCACCACATCCCACACCCACACAACATCTCTGGCTCCCAAAAGTCCAAACCCGATCCGAACCTCCACGCTCTAAGATCAACCTGAAGCAACAGTCAACTACGATCCTCACGCCATCGTAGACGACTACATTTTGAGTGAGAAGTAGCTGACGCACTAGGAACTAGAGGAAGCAGCTCAAGCTCGCCTCTCCAACATCAGATACTTCTTGCAAGAAGCCTCGGTTGATCTAGTTCTACTTCAAGATGAAGAACTTCAAGAAGGAGAGGACTGCAATACCGAACTCCCAGAGTTGCCAGAGATGATAAGACACCGAGCGGACACCCCTCCACGTCTTTCAAAGGGGACCGTTCGAGTCGAGACGCCATGGGAGAACATTTGATTGAAGTGTCCTTCCTTGAAGACATAAGGAAGCAAATCTGGCGAGCACCAAACCGTATCAAGAAGCTGAACATGGTAAATCTATGGGGTATTTCTCACTGGGAGCGGAAGAAGATGGAACACATCTTAATGCTTACCTATCTTGGTCCAGATCGAAGTTGCATCCAAGAGATCAACTCAGAAGAAACTTCAGGGACAAGCCACCGATCTTCGAACTCGTGGGCGTATCACACATAATTGGACCATATCCAACTCCGATATACATCATTGAGCGAGCGGATGTCAATCACACTCGAGAAGAGATAAACGAAAGTTATCTCCCCTACCTTCCACCGGGCGAGCTCTATCACCTTTTACTGATGTACAAGAAAAAATATCAGACACCGGCTGGGTACATCAAGAAGGAAGGGCTCGAAGGATTGAAGAAATTCATGGTACGGCAGATCAAATTTCACACCTCACACGACCTTCAGATCGCTGTGAAGAATAACATGAAGAAGGTCAACATTGAATCTAGTTATTGGAATGCTTCCCGCTCAACGACTTCCCGACGAACTACATATTCAAGAAGTCAGGCCTCGCCATCACATATCGGAATCTAGTTATTGGAAAGATGAGAGCGATGACGAAGTTTGAGGTACATAAGTTCTGCGACGGGACGTTGAAACTCATAAAGAAGAACATAGAAAGGAGATTGACAGAGATCGATGAAGACACGATCTTTGAGGAACTTGGAGAAGAAGAAGCGTCGCTCCTGAATGAGCTTCGCGTGCAATTAACGAATGGTTGGAGCTGAGGAATGCTGTCCGACACTACGAGACAACATGGGATTGAGAAAATCCACTACGCCCGACAAGGATAAACTTAGCTGAAGAGCAAACGAGCACAAAGGGGAGATTGAAGAAGACTTATGGATTGTGCTCATTTATTAGTTATCCTTGTAATTAGGGGCGTAATGTTGTATTATTGATAGTGTCGGACTTACTTGTAATTCTACCATGTATAGGTATAAATACCATGTACACTAATGAAATAAATCAATACAAAAGAATTCAGAAAAATCACAAGGGCTTGTAATTCACATTCTAGAGAGAGAAACACACACGAAATACTTTCTCACAGTAAGCTTCTCTCTCTCGTCTTCTTCAAAGGAGATATTCGACCGAAGGTAACAAATCTTAAATCTACACTCGAATATCTAGAATTTATGTCTAGATCTTTCGGTAGTTGATCATATAGGACCTAACAATGGATGTTGAAGTTTTGGTGATTGAGCAAGAACCGGAATCCACCAGTACCAGAACCACAATTGAGTATCGAATACTAACTGAAGCCGAGCGCAGCCGAGTACTGGAGGCAAGCTAGTACTGGAGTGATAACGAGGCACCTGCTGATCAAGGACAAGGTGCAGAAGGCCAAGTGGAGCATTGAATGCAAAGCTGCGATAAGTACTGAAGCTGAGCAGAAAAGTGGTACCCAGACGCGGAGTCAACTCTGAGAGCGGTAGTACCCGAAAAAAGAAAAGAAGTTAATGCTGCAAGAGCGGACTCGAGCATTCAAATCAAAACGGCTACTTCTGGAGCGCGAAGTATAAATAGCCGAAGGACCTCAAGACATAAGACACGAATTGTAAGAACTACAAAGAGAGAGTTTGTACGAAAAATTATTGTAAAAGTTCTTACGTCTTGAGTGTTCAAGTATTTGAGTGAAATACTTTGTAAACAACGGACTTTAAAAAGATGTTGTAGGTTTTAGAAGTTGTAGGTTGTACGTGTAGGTAATTCATACTTCTAATGGGTGCCTTCTTGAGGGAAGAATGAGAGACGTAGGAGTTCATTAACACTCCGAACTTCCATAAACAATTTCGGTGTCAAACACAAACAAACACAAACTCACACTATAACATTTCGGTACTCAACAGTGATATCTTTTGCATCACTGGTGATCGACTAAGTGTCAGAACTGAAAAGTATACCTAGTACCGGACTCATCCGGTACTAAGTGACATATACTTAGAAAAATCGAGTTTTGTTCATTCACCCCTCCTAAACACTACATAGTACCGACCCGATCCTAACAAGTGGTATCATAGCAGGTATACTCAATCACACAATGAGTACCTACAACAAGAAGCCGATGTTCAGCAGAGAAAACATCATTGAGTGGAAGATAAGAATGGAGTCACACTTGTCCGCGCAAAACGAAGACATGTGGGACGTCGTCATTGAAGGACCGCCCACACTTTTCAAGATCAATCATGTACATGCTAGTGACCCTACACAACCTCAGAAGATTGTAAAGGTCAAAAGCGAATAGACTGATGCAGAGAAGAAGCTGATGAACTTCGACAAGGTGGCCAATGATACTTGTTCAAAACCTTGGACACGGGAACTTTTAGAAAAGTCATGCTGTGTAAAACAGCGGGGGAGGTCTGGAGAAAATTCTGCTAGATCTGCGAGGGAAATGAGCAGACCCGAGAAAACAAACTCGTGGTGGCCATTCAAAAATATGATTCCGTCAAGATGAAGGTCGGGGAGACCATGACAGAGTTCGAAGACCGCTTCACCACCATCATCAATGACCTCTCAACACTTGGGAGGACAATCGAAGACATAGACATGGTCATGAAGGTCATGAAGACGCTCCCTCGAGAATGGGACGTAAAAACGATGGCCATGAGGTAGGTCAAAGACTTCAACAAGTTATAGGAAGAAGCTACGCCGTTGAGGTAGGTCGTTGAGGTAGGTCAAAGACTTCAACAAGTTATAGGTCAAAAACGATGGCCATGAGGTAGGTCAAAGACTTCAACGATGGCCATGAGGTATGAATTCGAGTCGCAAACTCGGATGGAAGAAGCTACGCCGTTACCACTAGTAAAGGCTCTGGCGGCAGCAGAAAGCACTTCAAAGTCCGCAGGGGACATGAGTGAAGAGGTGATGACACTCTTCTTCAAGAAATTCAGGCGTTTCATTAAGCAAAATCTGCCCACTTACTCGCCTCAATCGGGTAAGAAAAATACTAAGGATGAATCAAATAATAACGCATGTTTTAACTGTGGTAGGAAAGACCATTTTATTGCCGACTGTAAGAAGCCCAGAAATGACAAGGGTAAGGAAGAAAGTAAGAAAAGGTTCCGCAGGAAGCCTAAGGCCCTCGTAGCGGAGGACAACAAAAAATGGACAAAAACGGACTCTGACGACTCAAGGTCAGAAGAGGAATTAAGCGATGAAGAAGTCGAGTGCCTAGTGGCAGACATCGACGAATGTGAGGTATTTGATTCTCTCAACCTGAATTCACCTGTGAGGATCTGGTACAAGTTCTACAGGAGATGAAAAAGGAGTACCAGAAACTCGCTACTCTAAAGAAAGTAGTACCGGAACCGGAATAGTAATCAGTGGTACTAGCAATGAAGAACTCACCAAAGCTAAGGCTGGGCTGAGCTGAAAATGAATCTCTCAGAGAAAACTCTACAAGAATAAAACCCAAGTTTCTAGACTTCCACAAAATATCTGAACATTGTACAGAGTCATCAAGAAAATTTGAGACTCTGCAAAGCCCATCAAAGAACCCTTGCGATAAAATGGGTCTGGGATATAGCCCAGAGCCACCCATTCCCACGACTACACAATTTGTCAAGTTCGTGAAGTCCTCAGAAGCGATTGAAAGGCCTGAATTCCGGTACCCACCCGCTGAGGTAAAAAGCAGACATGGTCTAGGCTATAAACCTAGACCTCATAACTTTACACAGACAACACCACAATATAGGCAAGGGTGGGAGTCTTCCATGAGTAAAAGGCAGGTGCCTAGACCTCATGATGAAAGAATCAATAGAAAACCCCATCGGAGGTACACTGGGTACCGGAATAAGTTTCAGAGAAACTCTGGTACTCAGTATAATTTTCAAAAACCTGAACCAAATAACTCCCGGTACCAAGGTAGGGGGAAGACTCTACCTAGGGTTATTGTGGATCCCACCACATGAAGGTGCTTCAAGGTTATCCAAATGTGGATACTTAAAAATTTACTAGAGCATGGACCCAACAAAAGATGGGTACCATAAGCCCACTTATTGCAGGTGTATGCTAATGGTGTCTGCAAGTCCAGCTGGTACCTAGACAATGGGTGCTGCAAGCACATGACGAGGAACCAGGAACTCCTCTCCGACATAAAGCCCTGCACGAGCCAAACAGTTACGTTTGGAGATAATGGCAAAGGTAAGCTCATGGGTAAGGGTAAGCTCATGGGTAAGGGTAAGCTTACCTATGGAAACTTCACACTGGGCAACATAAGCCTAGTGACGAATTAACATTACAAGTTATTAAGCATAAGTCAACTATGTGACACCGGGTATGTTTGTGACTTCAAGAAGGATAGATGTGAAATCATTGATTCTTCAGGAAAAACGGTACTCGTTGGTTGGAGAACCAACGATACCTATATAGTTAGATGGAAAGAACAATCTGTGACAAAACCGACATGTCTTATAGCTGAAAGCTCTAAGAGTTGGTTGTGGCATAAAAGATTGAACCATCTGAATTTTAAAACATATCCAAACTAAGCTCAAATGACTTAGTTCTGGATTACCAAAGGTGCATTACTTTAAGAAAAAGACATGTATTGTCTGCCAACTTGGCAAGCAAGTCAGACCTACCTTCAAAGTAAAGGGAAAACGGCCTATAAGCGTTGTCTCGATCTACTGCACATAGACCTGTTTGGTTCAATACCGGTATCAAGCTCAAGAAGAGCCAAGTATACTCTTGTAGTCATAGATGACTACTCACGGTACACTTGGGTATTGTTCCTAAGATGTAAAGATCAAACCCCTTCTATGTTGATCAAGCTACTGAAAAGAGTTCAGAATGAGCAAAACTCCAAGGTCAACACTATATAAGTCATCGTGGCACTAAATTTTTAAATTCTACACTTAACGATTATCTCGAAGACCATGACATTTGCCATGATTTATCTGCTTCTAGGACACCACAACAGAACAGAGTCGCGAAACGTAGGAACCGCACACTAAAGGAAGCAGCTAGGGCAATGCTAGCAGATGCCGATATCTCGCAGAAGCTCTGGGCAGAAGCAGTCAACACCGCATGGTACATGCAGAACCGCTCGATGATTTGCAAAAGCTTAGGGAAGACTCCATACGAAATCTGGAAAAAAAATGTTCCTTCAGTATGATACTTCAAGACTTTCGGGAGCCGATGTTATTAACACTTAAACCGAAGTCACTTATCATCATTTGAAAGTAGAGCGGACAAAGTGTTCAACAACAAGACCCTATCTATTGAAGTATCCACTCATGTTGTATTCGAGGAATCTCAAGAAGAAGACAGCTCTCCGACAAACATTAATTGTCTAAGTGAACTCTTGGAAAATACACACTTAGATGAATCCAGTGATGAAGAAGATCAAGGTCAACAAACAAGAAGTGAGCATAACGAAGACCCAATACCGAAAATACTAAACGATACTATGGAAAATTTGCAGGAACAAAGTACCGAACAAACTCCGGTACTCAATCACGAAGAGTCATTGGAAACTTTCCCAGTACCAAATCCCAGTGAGCAACTAAACGTAGTACCGTAAGAGTCTGGTACTCATCTCACCAGTTTAGAAGGTGAAGCAAGTGGGGGGAACGCATTAAGTGGAACATGACTAAGCTCAATCATCCATCAGATCTAATTATGGGTGACCCAAAGGCTCCAATGAAGACTCGACGATCACTCCAAAATCTCTTCAGCTACGCATTCATATCTCAATCACAACCTACGAAGATTGAGAAGGCGTTAGAGGACGATGGGTTGCTGCTATGCAAGAGGAACTAAATCAATTTGAAAGAAATGAAGTTTGGACCCTAGTCGCTCGACCCACACAAACGGTAATTGGTACCAAGTGGGTTTTCAAAAACAAGGTCAATAAGGATTGTCTAGTTATGAGAAATACGGCAAGAGATGTGGACTTTATTTTTCGTAAGGATTTTTACAAAAGAAGATACAATATAAGATAATTGTAATTTTTATTAAAATTATTTTTTACGATAAACTTGTATTTATATTTATATTAGAAATATTAATGTTTTCCCATCATATAGTTGTTTTATACTTTATGATTTGAGTATTAAAACGTGTTTTGTATTTTATGATAGTATGACGAATTTGCAAAGCCTCGAGTTTGTTGCCCTTGACATATCAGGAAAGAATTATTTATCTTAGGCACTAGACGCAGAGATTCATCTACAAGCAAAAGGTTTGGGTGACACTATTGTCGACCCAAAAACCACAACGAGTGCAGGTGACACCACTGATACTGTAAAAACCGCAAGCGGTCAGGATAAGGCAAGAGCTTTGATAGTTCTCCGCCGCCACATACATGCGGATCTGAGAGATGAATACTTAAATGAACAAGATCCCGCTGAATTGTGGAAAAATCTGAAAGATCGATTTGACCACTTGACAAGGTAAGGTATGAATGGATGCATTTAGGATTGCAGGATTTTAAATCCATAACTGAATATAACTCGGTTGCTCATAAAGGGGACTGCCACACTGAAATTGTGTGGAGAAACAGTCACCGAAGAGAGTATGCTGGAGAAAACATTCAACACTTTTCATCCATCAAATATGATATTGCAACAGCAATATAGGGAGAGGAGATTTAAAAAGAGTTCATCTCTTGTTTGTTGTTGGCTGAACAAAACAATGAATTGTGGATGAAAAACCACGAATCCCAACCGACTGGTTCTACTGCAATCCCTAAAGCGAATGCAGTCAAATGTAATAATGATAATAGTCGAAGCAATGATCGTGGACGTGGTCGTGGTGGACATCGCGGTCGTGGGCGTGGCCGTAGTCAAGGTCGTGGTCAAGGCCGTGGACGTGGCCGAGGAAATTACGTGGTGGTTATCAGCATTTCAGTGGTGGTTATCATAACACTCGTGGCAGTCATCAGATTTTTCCCCATAAGAGAAAAAAATACGAAAATAATGATGAGAAGAGGCATATCGAACAAAAGAACAACGATGAGCAATGCTATCGCTGCGGTGGTTCGGGCCATTGGTCACGTAACTGTCGTACGCCCAAACATTTGGTTGAATTATATCAACAAAATAAGGGCAAAGAAAAGATAAATGAAACGAATTTTGTTCAAAGTGATTTGGCCTCTGCTTCTGGGACAAAAGATGAAAATACACATTTCGAAACTGCAGATTTCTAGTTTTTCCTGAAGAAAACTAATCTACTATGTATTATTATCGTGTGCTTTATTGTTGTGTATTGTATGATTTATTATTGTGTGATTTATTATGTATCGTTTGGAGTGTTTTATTAAGTTATATGTTTTCTTGTGATACATCTGTTTATTTGAATAATTATTATTATGTGTTTGTGTATAAAGGAATTTCTCTGATGGAAACGAATATGTGCAATGGAGAATTATGTCTTGCAGACTGTGCAACGACTCATACGATTATGAAGAATAAGAAATATTTCGATCATCTTGAAATGAAAGAAACAAGTGTTATTACAATATCGAGTAGCACAAATATAATTGAAGGCTCCGGAAGAGCCAACATTTTACTACCAAGAGGAACAAGGCTGATAATTGAGAAACCCTTATATTCTCCTAAGTCTCAAAGAAATTTATTGAGCTTTAAAGTTATTCCACATAATGGATATCATGTTGAGACTGCAGAAAAAGCAGATGTTGAATATTTGCACATTACAAAATGATAAAAGAATTATGGAAACATTACATTCCTTTGACTCTGGGTTGTATTACACATATCTTAGAGCGATCGAATCGTATGCTACCGTAAACCAGAAGTTTACTAATGACAGTACATTAATGTTTGGCATGACCGGTTGGGCCATCCCGGTGCAATTATGATGCGGAAAATAATTGAGAATTCACGTGTCCATTTAATGAAGAACCAGAGGAATCTCCAAAGTAATGAATTATCATGTGTCGCTTGCTCTAAAGGGAAGTTAATTATTCGGCCATCACCAGCGAAAATAAAGATTGAATCCATAACATTTTTTGAGCGTATACATGTTGATATTTGCGGACCGATACATCCATCATATGGACCATTTAGGTATTTCATAGTATTAATTGATGCATCGACTAGATGGTCTCATGTATGTTTGTTATCAACGCAACATGGCGTTTGCGAGATTGCTTGACAAATGATCCGACTAAGAGCACATTTTCCAGATTATCCGATAAAGAAAATACGCCTTGATAATGCTGCTAAATTTACTTTCAAGGCATTTAATGATTATTGTATGTCTATCGGAATTGATGTTGAGCATCCCGTGCCACATGTTCATACGCAAAACGGTCTTGCATAATCGTTGATTAAGTGCTTGAAATTAATTGCAAGACCATTATTGATGAAGTAGAATCTTCCCTCGTCTTGCCGGGGACATGTTATATTGCATGCAACAACACTAATCTGCATCAGGCCAACAAGTTATAATGATGTCTCCCCATTACAAATGGTTCATGGTCAGGAACCATATTTTTCCCATCTAAGAATTTTTGGATGTGCAGTATATGTTCCAGTTGCTCCACCACAACGAACAAAGATAGGACCTCAAAGGAGGTTGAGAATATATGTCGGATATAAATCTCCATCGATAATAAAGTATTTGGAACCTCTAACTGGAGATTTATTTACGGCCAGATTTTCCAAGTATCATTTTGATGAATTGAATTTTCCGACATTAGGGGGAGAAAAGAAACAGCTGGAGAGAAATGTTAGTTGGAATGAATTATCACTAAATCATTATGATCCTCGAACTAAAGAATGTGAACTAGAAGTTCAAAAGATAATTCATTTACAGAGTTTAGCTAATCAACTGTCAGGAAGTTTTACTGACCTTAAAAGAGTGACAAAGTCACATATACCAGCTGTTAATGCTCCTGCAAAAATAAATTTTCCTGCAGAACATAATATCGAGCCTAAGCCACAGCTAAACCGTGGTAGGCCCTCGGGTTCCAAAGATAAAAATTCTCGAAAAAGAAAAGGAGCAAATAATAATAAGAATGGTCCAACCGAGGTTCGACTATAGAAGAGCCGATGGGCATAAAAGATAATGAGAATGAAACTCATGTACCTGAATGTTCAGAAAATAATGATAATGTAGAGATCTCGATAAACTATGCCCAAAATGGAATAAAATGGAACCGAGATGAAGTCAACGTTGACGATAAATTCTCATTTAACGTGGCGCTACATGAAATGAATGAGTTTATGAGAATGAGGATCATGAACCAAAGTTTATACAAGAATGCAGCTAAAGAAATGATTGGCTAAAATGGAAAGATGCAATCGAGGCCGAATTAAAATCACTTGACAAACGAAAAGTTTTCGGACCTGTAGTCCGTATACCAAAAAATGTAAAGTCGGTTAGATATAAATGGGGTTTCAGTAGAAAGAGGAATGAAAACGGCGAAATTGTAAGATACAAAGCACGACTTGTTGCGCAAGGTTTTTCGCAACGACCAGGTATTGATTATGAGCAGACGTATTCTCCTGTGGTGGATGCAACTACTTTTCGTTATATAGTAAGTCTGGCAGTACCAGAAGGTCTCGATATGCGTCTTATGGATGTTGTCACTGCTTATTTATATGGAACACTTGACAATGATATATATATATATATGAAGCTTCCCGAGGGATTTCAGTTGCCTAAAAATTCAGGGCCCAGAAACGAGTACTCAGTTAAGTTGAATAAATCGCTTTATGGATTAAAGTAATCTGGGCAAATGTGGTATAATCGCCTAAGTGAATTTTTAGTGAAAGAAGGGTATCAGAATGATCAAACTTGTCCCTGCATATTTTTGAAAAGATGTAATAATGAGTTTGTCATTATAGCAATCTATGATGATGATATCAATATAATTGGAACTCATGAAGAGTTTACCAAAGCTGTTGATTGTTTGAAAAGGGAGTTTGAATTGAAAGATCTCGGAAAAACAAAATTTTATCTTGGACTGCAAATTGAATATTTGAAAAGTGGAATATTTGTACATCAAGAGACTTATACGAAAAAGGTATTGAAAAGATTTTACATGGATGAGTCTCATCCACTGGATACTCCAATGATTGTTAGATCTTTAGAGGTGAATAAAGATCCCTTTAGACCACAGGAAAATGATGAAGAGCTACTTGGTCCTGAAGTACCACATCTCAGTGCTATTGGAGCACTAATCTATCTTACGAGTCATACGCGACCTGATATAGCGTTCGCTGTAAACTTATCGGCAAGATATAGTTCTTCGCCGACTCGTAGACACTGGAATGGAGTTAAACGGATTTTTCGATACCTTAAAGGAACATCTGATATGAGATTGTTCTATTAGTAGTTGGGTATGCAGATGTTGGCTATTTGTCTGACCCACATAATGCTCGATCGCAAACAGGTTATTTATTTACATATGATGGAACCGCTATCTCATGGCGGTCAGTGAAACAAACTTTAACAGCTACTTCATCTAACCATGCGGAAATTCTCGCTATTCATGAAGCTAGCCGAGAATGTGTTTGGTTGCGATCGATAATTGAGCATACCCAACAGACTTGTGGGTTGCTTTATGATAAATTACTTCCACCGATCTTATATGAAAATAATGTGGCATGTATTGCCCAATTAAAGGATATATTAAAGGAGATAGAACAAAGCATATTTCACCGAAATTTTTCTTCACCCATGATTTGGAGAAAAATGATGATATTGATGTACAACAAGTGCGATCCAGTGAAAATCTTGCAGATTTATTTACCAAAGCTGAAGAGAATATTAGAAATTTGCTTTATTATTTCATGATCCTTGTAATTAGGGGCGTAATTAGAAGTTTTGATAGTGTAGGACCTAATAGTAATTATACCTTGGATATACGTATAAATTTGATTTACACTATCAAAGTTAATACAATTTTTATTTATTCAGAAAATTACAAGCATCGAATTCATATTTTAAACAATAGAATACGCTCGAGAAACTCGGAAAAGCTAACAACCTCTCTCAAAATCTTCAACGCGAATATCCGACCGAACCCGTAAGATTTCTTACTCGAATACCGAGAATTCGTGCTTAGATTGCTTGTTGATTGATGAATCAGGACCTAACAATTGGTATCAGAGCAAATCGTGATTGATTTTGGACAGAATTCGCATTTTTCAGATCAAAATAATTTTCCAGATTTTTCGATTCAAAAACTCACGTGACTTATATTTTGATCAATATGCTTAATTGTGCGAATTTTGTTGTTGATTTTGCTGATTAAGTGATAGATTATATGTTAGGATTGATTTACGTACTGATTTCAATCGCTTAGAACATCATAGTAATTCAGATTTTCGATTTAGATCGATTTTTGCGTTTGCGATCAAGTTTTGAGTCCGATCTGATCTTAAATCTCGATATATTTTGCTATTAAACATGGTTGATTCTGTGTTTGTTCATATTTAGAACTGTTAAACGAGTGATTATCTAGAATTTCAGAACCTACATTGAACATCTCGGTTGAATCTGAAATTTTCACTGTTACATTGAACTTAGTTGTTCTTCGATCGAAAAAAAAAACTTGGATCGAAAAATATTTTCGACGACAAACACTATTTTCGAGGGTTTTACTCAAATTTAAGACTCGAAAAATATTATTTCAATAATTAGTTTTTCGGTTCATATATAAATATCTTTTTCAAGCGAATAAATTTTTCGATCCAAATTTAGCTAAAACATATTTTCGATCGAAAAATATTCCATCAAAAATTTTACAGTCAACAATTTGAGTCAAATTAAAAACAAAGTTTTTTGATCACTAGTAATTTTTCGATCAGAAGTTATTCGATAAAAGTTTTTATGATCAACATAGTTTTTCGACAAAATATTTTTCGATATCATCTTTTCAACATTTTTTTTGAAAAATATTTTTCGATAAACATATAACTAAATCCTTAAACGCTCGAAAAACCTTTTCGATTAAAAAGTTTAACACTTTTAAATCGAAAAACTTTACTGCTCGAAAAACATTTCGACCACTGCATTTAATAGAAATAAAAAATTGTGAACTTCAAAACTTACGAAAAATATTTTGTTTCCGAACTATCTATTTTGATACACAATATTTTCGATCAATAACTTAAATTTCTTTAACAAATCTTGAAGTATCAATTGTTACTTACCAAATATTTTCGAAATCATAATAATTTCTCTTTCACGACCGGATCATAGGTTCAAAAAGGAAATTGTTTAAAGTACGAATCAAATATTTTTAACTAAGTTTGTCACTTGTGAAGCATTTTTCATTACGATTCCAAACTTTCACGAAGATCCTACCAATCAACAAGAATGGATGCTTACTCACTCAGAAATGACGTCCGCCCTCCAATTCTTCGAAGAGGCGAATACACGGTATGGAGAAGCCGGTTCATGAACTTCTTGGAAGCGAAAGATCAAGCCATAAATTTGATCGCGTCACTTGAAGAAGGTCCAGCTCAATTCTGGCTCATCCAAGAAGGAGATGCCACAAACAATCCTCCTATTCCTGCAACCAGAAGACTTAAAGTTCCTGGTGAATAACCGAGGGGGAGCGTTTAAGAGCCAAAGCAGACTTGGGAGCCAAGACATTCCTAATGCAAGGAATACCTAATGACATCTATATGCAAAATAGATAGTCTATCGAGCGCAAAAGCCATGTGGGACAAGCTCCACAAGATGATGCAACGAACCGAAGTTGGAGTCAAAGCAAAGAAAGCAAATATTCTAACAGCTTACGACTCTTTCAAGGCCAAGACAGAGGAATCAGTTTATGAACTCTATCAAAGATATCTAACTCTTCTTAATGAAATGAGGAAGATAGATATATTCAAGACCAACATGGAGGTCAACATCGGATTTCTTTCTTCTCTTCAATCGGAGTGGAAGAAAATTTCCATTCAAATCCGACAAAATAAGGATCTGGACGAAATGGATATCCACGCCGTCTTTGATAATCTCGCCCAACATGAAGAAGATATAAGCGAGATCCATAAAGAACTAAAGGGCAAGCAGATCGACGATTCTATAGCACTTGTCTCTGAAAGAAAGCCAAGTCGATCTCGAAACGATAAAAGTATCAAGCTGCCAAGTTCTTCAGAAGATAAAGGAGAATCTGACTCAGACTCCGAACCTGATATGAAGGAGTTCAAGAAACAGTTAGCTCTCATTTCTATGATGAGTAAAAAGTTTTACAAAAATAAATCCTCGTCTTCGGCCAATAGAATTCGGACATCTAGCTCCAAGCAAAGGGGAAAGACCGGCCGAGTCCTCAGAATCAAAAAGTTTCAAAGCACCACAAAAATGTTATAATTGTGGAAAGATCGGACACTTCTCCAGGGAATGCAAACTACCCAAGAAAAAGAACGTCAATACTACTCGAAAAAATTCCAATTCACTAAACAGAAAGAGGCTGGAGTAGCACTGATGGCAGAACAAGAGCATTGGCTGGAAGACACCACAGATTCTGAAGACGAAAATCTTGCACTTAGGGCATACCTCGACGACGCTTCAAATGATGACACATCAAGGAGGCCTGACGACGACGACGACAAAGCATTCTCTTCGTCACAAGAGGTACACATGTCTAATTCTACATTATGAAACATGTTAGAATCGTTACAGCTTAAGTACACTGACATGAAAATTTTGAGCGGAAACGAACAAAGGAATTAGAAGAGAAACTAGCTCTTAGCGAAAGAAATTTCCAAAAGCAATTAGATAAGAAAATTCATCTCGAAATTCTCTTATCTAACGCTAAAGAAAAAATCTCTAGTCTTGAATTAACCATAGCTACCTCTGAGACAAAATTTACTGAACTTAATACGATTCTTATCGATTGTTAGAGAGATTTAGAAAGTTCTAAAAATAATTTCAAAAAAATTTCTGACGAACGTAAGAAACTTTATTCAAGGATTAAAACGTTAGATGATCTTCTAATAAAAAGGGGTCAAACGGATCAAACGATATTTCTAAATCAACCTCTTGATACAGAATTTTATAATCCTAAAGAGCGCTTAGGTTTTAATAATCCCTGTAATTTGAAGAAGGTCAATGTTAAACAATTATACGATATCAAGTATATGGGATAAGGTTTAACTTCTCTAATGGCTTTCACTAATTCTTCCGAAATAAATGCTTTAGAAGAATCTAAACGACAAGCCACTGATAGGACTAACATTGCTTTTGACTACACCGACTTGAATAATAGGTACAAGACAAGATATCTCAACTTGTCTAGTAATTATAAGTCATTATATCCCCTAGAAGATTTCTCTAACGACAAGGAAGATAATCGTGATCATTCTAAAAATTCTAATTTCTTTTATATTCCAGCTATTATTAGAAAAATAGCTGATTTAAACTCTTCCTTGGAAACAGAAAGAAAGAATTTCAAAGTTGGAAAGAACGAACTTTTACTAGAATCTCAAAACTTCCTCTACTTTAAAAACTTGTCCTGATCTTATTTTGAAAGAAAATCTTTAATGAAGGACAAGATTAAATCTAAGAAAAACTCTCCCATTATTTTTCAAAATATTTCAAAATTGTAAAGAGAAAAAACGAATCCTTAAATGCTTCAAAAAGGAAAAAGAAAGCCATTTCTAGTATTGTTACTTCAACTTATGCGTTAAAGCCATTATTTTTTAAAGCAAAAACTTTCAAATTGGCTCTACTTCTAAAAACAATCCTCATCATTCTAAAACAAATGCAAGTCTTAAGTCTCGTCAGAAACAAGATCCAACTATTAAGAAAGCTTATAGCTCCAAACATTCTTGTTCTCACCTAAGGTATCCAGTACACGTACATTCAGCTAAACACCTTAGGAGACTAGCCAGAGAAAAGATTTTCTCCATCAATAAGACAAATCAAACATTTGTTCGTGCTGAAATTAAACTCCCATGTAAGGTTCAACCACAATGTGTTAGGTCCTGATTCATCAATCAACAAACAATCTAAGCACGAATTCTCGGTATTCGAGTAAGAAATCTTACGATATGCGATCGGTCGAATATCCGCTTTGAAGATCTTGAGAGGTTGTTAGATGTTTCCGAGTTTCTCGAGCGTGATCTCTCGTTTAAAATATGAATTCGAAACTTATTATTTTCTGAATAATGAAAAACTGTATTTAACTTTGATATTGTACATCATATTTATACCTATATTTAAGGTATAATTACTTTTAAGTCCTACACTATCAAAAATTCTAATTACAAGGATAATGAAATAATAAAGCACAATTCTAATATACTCTTCACAATGGATTCCTAAGTCACCACCTAGGCAAACACAAGCCAATAAGGCTAAATTGTCTAAAGAGGTACTACTTAAACCAACTACTTCTAAGTTGGTTTGGGTACCTAAGCATTCTCAAATCCGCTAATCTGAGAGAACCCATTCAAAAGTGGGTACCTAAGTCTCCCTAATTTCTTTCTATGCAGATCCATCATGTGTGGTATTTAGATTCTAGTTGCTCCACACACATGACGGGAAAACAAGAACTGTTGGGCAACTACCAAGATCGTTACAATGGCAAAGTCCGATTTGACAACAATGACTCAACTCCCATACTCAGATTAGAGGACCGACCGGTCGAAAAAGCCTCGCTAAGCTGCATGCGAGACACCTATTTTTGGTCAAACGCCATCCCCGGAAATCGAGCCCGACATGCCGAGGGACCTCCGCAAAACTGACCTCCATAGTAGTGACCTTCATAAAAGTGATCTCCGTAGGAGCCACATCCGCAGAAGTTGTTGGGTAACCTCGGGTGCTCCGGGGCTGGTACCCCGGACGGTGCGGAATTTAAAATTTTTTTTCCAAGATCCCCACTACGCTCGGACACTAAAAAGTGTGGTACATAAAATATATAACCACGTATATCGTTGCCCTCGTAGCGAAGATCCCTCGGTTGTCGTAAAACCGGCCTAGCACGAGCGGATGCACAATAGAGTCGCGCCGGACCCGAGACGTATCAAAAAACACCTGCCTCTTTAAGATGGCTAGTGAAGAAGTGAGATTTCATTCATTAGTTATTCACTAAGAATGGCACATGCATGTATTTTGCTCACTTAACATTATGTTTTTCATCTATTTCTCAAAGATCGTATGTGTATGTGTTGTATATATCATGTCAATTCTCAAAATAATAATAAATGCTAATACTATTTGTTTGATCCCATCATGTCCAAAGTGTTAGAAAATTTCTTTGAGCATTTATTACAAAAATCCAAATGAGAAAAATCTTTTGAATTTTTCCATTCAACGTGAATCATGTCCATTTATTGCTTATTTATTTATTTTATTTAATAATTAGAAATTAAATAATCAAATTAATATTTTTTGAAATTACACTAAGTTGAAATACTGTATTTAACCTTTTAAGTTGGCCTAAATAATTTAATTAAGAATAATATCTAATAAAGACTTAATAATAAATTAAGCCCAATATCTAATAAAGGCTGAATATTATTTTTCGATCCAAAAGCCAAAGCACACACTTAAATATTTATTTTTTAACACTCATGTACCGTAATTTTGAACGACTCAAAGTCCGTTAAATATTTGTTATATCTATTTTTGATAGATATTGTCTCAGTAATCTTTTTTAAGTCCGACTCTCTTGGTTCGTCTCAACCCAATACTGAGAGGAATTCAAGAGTTCGGTATTCACCTAGCCAATCCCGTGGTACCAAACCGATCCCGAGTTGAGTACGAATGTGATCTAATCAGTATTTACGAATCAACTGTAGATTGTCGTCATACGTATAAACCCTTCACATATGTCCCGATCGAGTGAGAATATTGGTTACGTCAAACTCACTAACTCGACATTTTGATTAACTCGTGACTGATGAAATGACTAAATTGCACTTCACTCTCACCTAAGTGGGCTTATTGCTTTGGCCAAAGACTTTGAAATTTTCCATCCCTGAATATACATACGACATATATCTCGATTACTAATGAGACTGTTAATTTCGCATGAATGCTCGGCAGCTACCCTTCGTTGTCAAGACCGCATGTCGCCGCCAATCCATGTTCGACCCCGAACAATGTGGGCCTAGCAAACTAGTGATAAATTAAGACCACATAGTCAACTCCTTCAATGACCCTTTGGTTTAAGGTCCACATACACTACTATAGTCAATCGATCGATCATTGACGCCTCCTAGAGTAATTGGCCATGTGATCATTCGATTACGAGTCAGTGTCCAAACATAAGTTAATTTCCGATTCTACTTATATCAGTGTTACGCCCTCCTGCTTCCCAAGTGAATGATTGGCACAATCATTTAACAGTCATCAACAAATAAGTTGTGATCGACATCCAGCACCCGACTGGAGCTTGAGACTTATGGAAAAATTTAATATTCGAGATTAATAGCTCACAGATGCTCCTCTCCCATCCCATGAGAATCGGTGAATAAACTCGCAATATTTGACCTTTATTTATTCACCTTGTTATCGGATGCCAAATAAGAACTTATGGTAAATAAATAATATGCTTATATGGAACGTAATGTTAAAAAAAATATTTATTCCATAAATTAAAATATTCGAATACAAATTCAAATATACAACGAATAATATATTGGTTGAATACGTGTCCTATTTATTTCATCCTCGAATGGCATTTCGAGGGCACATTCCTAACAGAAGTGACCTCCACAGAAGTGACCTCTGTAGGAGCGACCTCCGAAAAAGTGACTTCTGTTGGAGCGACCTCCACAGAAGTGACCTTCGCAAAAGTGACCTAGTATGAGCGACCTCCTTAGGAGAGACCTCCGCAGAAGCGACCTCCATATGAGCGACATCCGCTGGAAAGAAACAAATACAAGGCCAACCAACTCAGAGACATTCTGGGAGGATATTCGAATCCTAACAGAATGATATATTTTGGAAGCAAGGAAGGCGTATGAAGGGCCGATTCCGAAACTTTCGGGATCCTCTGCGTTCTAGGAGGTAGTTCACCTCGGCCCCTATAAATATCAATGCTCATTCAACATCGAAGGTACACATACACTCTCAACGCTTTTCTACAAGTTCCCTCTCTCTTGACTCACCCTTAAAAAAGAGGAAGACCTTGATGACATGCAGCAGGGAAAAAAACCCTCACCCCTTTAATCCACGCTATGAGAAGACAGTCCACGGATGTCCGACGACGTTCGCTGCGAAAGGATGATAGAAGCATGAGCAGATTTTTTTCTGGCATCATCATTGGTGCCGTATGTGGGAATCTACAGACAAAGAAGTGTGTATATAAGTGATTGAGGATAGCTTGAGATGTAAGTAACACATATATTGTAAAACATTCAAGTGATATTGAAGATTTAGCTCGTAATTGAAGATTACCCGAACTTCTCCATTCCGCTTCTAATCAGTAATCTAATTCATAATTCTTCGATATTATTCATTATTACGATTGGATTTGGGACTCATAACAATATTGTTTTTTTGTACGAAGTATCCCCACTCAACTGGCAATGGGGCTTACACCACATTTTGAATGAGACTAATTCTGGGCAAGGTGAAATTCGTATCGAAATCACCTTGCCCCATTGTTATTATAAATCAAATTCACGACCTAGGGTTGGAATACCAACCCAAGTCATCAGGCGAACCCTATGGGACAAAACAGGGCTAAATGCAAATACGAAAAAAATAAATATCAAATGTCATGATAGTTTTATTGTATCGACCAAACACAAACGTGTTATTACAAACAGACTTATTCCTAAAAAGCCAACGTAAATCCCACCACAAAGTTCACCGTACTTAAGATCAAATTGCAAAACAAGATACAACGTAATAATTCATGGAGAAAAACATATAAATATTATTAAGGGCACTTCACTATCTTCCCATGGATGACAACCGAATCCCAATCGTCACACTTCGTCGACACACCGGGCACACACAGGCTTTTATTGCAGCAACCTCCGCAAGCCCTCATGCACGGCCGGTAAGGTCGAACCGTTCTACAACGCTTAAAGCACAAACCTGCACATCCTCCTATTTACATGCATAATAGCATATAATATCAAATCGTTTTTATTCGGTAATAATGTAAAAACTAAGGAACTGTATTTATTACGTTATATCTTCTATTAATTAGTAGGATGGATTTGTTCGATTCATAATACCGCGATGTACAAAGACAGGTGGCACGGGCACAAACACCGGTGGCTCCGATGGTGGGAAGGAGACAGGTGGTGTACTCGATAGCGCTTGCACCGGTGGTGCGCAAGCTACGTTATTGAATTCTTCCAAAGCTATAGCCTGAGATTGTAAAATATTACGTATTGTAAAATATTAGGTATCCTCTTTCTACATTGTAAAATTCGCTAGTCTATATGGTTTAGGCGAGTTTTAGGGGCAAATTAGACGGTTTACATGTTTTAATAACTTTTTTATATATCAAATCCTAACACTCTACCTAAGGAAAAGTGCATCAAATTTACATGAACATTCTAAATAAATAATGAGAATCCCAACAATGCAACAAAGTAACATTGGTACAAATATTCATCTCTTTTGCATTTATTATTTTTTTTTACAAAAAAATCTTTTTTTAATGAACACCGAATAATCGCCCATCGCCGATTGACATGATACACCGACTAGACGGTAGCCTATGTTTTTTCGCCATGGCTAACGGCCGATTAGCGCCTAGGCGCCAACTAGGCAACAGCCTCTAGGTCGAACTTTACAACAATGAGCAAAACTAGGGTAACTTGTTATCAGAATTGAGTGTAAGAATGTACACACCATCCGTGAGACTAGGAAGAAGAATGCTAAAAGAAAGACCAGTGATAACTTTGCAGCCATTTTGCTAAGAAAACAATGATACTTCTCTCTAACTCAGGTTGGCAAGAGTACAAGAAGTATGTATTCTAATGTATATATATATAAAGAGAGAGGAAACCCTAGCTAATACACTATACGCATGCAAGAAAATATGCGGTATGTGCTCCATGTGAGCCGGGATTAAACTATAATATCATGGTTATCTAGGAAGTTGCTAGTTTTAAATATTATATATTGGAAACGATGATCACGCACATTATCATCGGCGTAAAGAAATGGCGGGTTTTTGATTGGTCAACGTATGTGCTTTAATTCTTATAAGTGAGGTCCTTGATGAATTCTTAGTTTAGCTAAACAAGATAACTCCAGCAAGCAAAGAGAGGTGTTGTAAAACACAGGCAATGCCCATATCCATCCTCTTTATATTAACAGCTGTTACATTGTTTAGAATTAAATATTATCAATAAATTAGATTTGTTAATCTAAAATAACTAGATTCACATATTTACAATATTCATGTATAGTATTTAATAAATGTATTTGCGATTAAGTACATTATTAGCTTACCCTATAGATAATCGAAGGTCAAGTTATTTTTGTATAAGAGAAAGTAAGAGATAACTTATTCTCTCTCAATATCCTCTATATTTTATCTTCTTCCGTACAATAAAATTTGTCTTCCATTTTCTAACAAGGCCAAAAAAGGTTATCTCGAAATATGTTTAGTAGAGTGCCTGTTTACATAAAATATCGTATAGTTTTTTTTTTTTTAATTCATTTGTGTTAAATGACTACTTGACTTTAGTCAAAAGACCTAGCCCATGACACTAAATAAATGTAATAGAATGACACGATAAACAAATCAATAACTTGAGCCGTAATTAATGTCTCCAAGAATATGCACATAGAATCAATAACGGAAAGTCAGCGGTGGTGATTCTTATTAATTTTATAAACTGCGACTGCTAGCTAAGCTCATAAGTTCGGTTCAAGTCTTAATATATAGAAAACAACATTTGTAATATAATAACCACCGATTCAGCTTAAATATGCGGTTATTACGAGCAACAATAAATGACATTTATTACCGAAGTGCGTGAAAATCCATCTTCTGAAAGATTGAACAAGCCCTATGTTAGGTCATATATGATCAAAGAAATCTAGGAATGAATTCTGATATTCGAGTGTAGATTTATGATTGTTACCTTTGGTCGAATATCTGCGATGAAGAATACGAGAGAGAGAAGCTTAGTGTGAGAAAGTATTTCGTGTGTGTTCCTCTCTCTAGAATGTGAATTACAAGCCCTTGCGATTTTTTCTCAATTCTTGTGTATTGATTTCAATAGTGTACATGGTATTTATACATATATACATGGTATATTTACAAGTAAGTTCTATACTATAAAAAATACTAGTTATGGCCCTAATTACAAGGATAACTAATAAATGAGCACAATTTATAAGTCTTCTTCAATCTCCCCCTGTGCTTGTTTGCTCTTCAGCTCTGTTTATACTTGTCTGGCGTAGAAAGATTTCCTCAATCCCAATGTTGTCTCGTAGTGTCGGACAACATTCCTCAGCTCCAACCGTTCGTTAATCGCGCTGAGAAGCTCATTCAGGAGCGAAGCTTCTTCTTCTCCAAGGTCCTCAAAGATTGTGTCTTCATCGATGTTCTTCCTTATGAGCTTCAACATCCCGTCACAGAACTTTTGTACCTCAGACTTCATCATCGCTCTCGTTTTCCAATAACTGGATTATGATAAGTGATGGCGAGGTCTGGCTTCTTGAATATGTAGTTCTCCGGGAAGTCGTTGAGCGGGAAGCCTTTCATGAACGGCGATTCCATGTTGACCTTCTTCATGTTATTCTCCAAATCGATATGAAGGTCGTGTGCGGTGTGAAATTTGATCTGCCGCACCATGAGTCTCTTCAATCCCTCGAGCCCTTCCTTTTTTATGTACCTTGTAGGTGTCTGGTATTTCTTCTTGTACATCTGGAATAGGTGATAAACGTCGTCCTGTGGAAGGTATGGAAAATAGCTTTCGTCTATCTCTTCTCGAGTGTGAGTGTTATCCACTCGCTCAATGAAGTAGATTGGAGATGGAAATGGTACGATCGTGTGTGATACGCCCACGAGTTGGAAGATCGGTGGCTTGTCCCTGAAGTTTCTTCTGAGTTGATCTTTTGGGATGCCACTTCGATATGGACCAAGATAGGTGAGCATAAAGATGTGTTCCATCTTCTTCCGCTGCTCCCAGTGAGAAATCCCCCATAGATTTAGCTCGTTCATCTTTTTGATACGGTTTGGTGCTCGCCAGATCTGCTTCTTTATGTCTTCAAGGAAGGGCACTTCAATCCGAATATTCTCCCATGGCATCTCGACTCGGACATTCCCCTTTGAAAGACGTGGAGGGGTGTCTGCTCGGTGTCTTATCATCTCTGGTAACTCTGGGAGTTCGGTATTGTAGTCCTCTCCTTCTCGAAGTTCTTCATCTTCAAGCAGAACTAGATCAACCGAGGCTTATTGCGAGAAGTATTTGACATTGGAGAGGCGAGCTTGAGTAGCTTCCTCTGATTCCCAGTGCGTCAGCCATTTCTCGCTCAAGATATAGTCGTCTACGATGGCGTGAGGATTGTAGTTGACTGTTGCTTCTTGTTGATCTTGGAGCGTGGAGGTTGAGATTGGGTTTTGACTTTTGGGAGCCGGAGGTGTTGTGTGGATGTGGGATGTGGTGGTTGTTTGTTGGCGGGTAGTGGGTTGTGTGGTGGAAAGAGCTGCTTGTAGTTAGTTAGAGCGGTGGAAGAGCTGCTTGTAGTTTTTGTTCCGTCACAAATGGTGACACCTCCGGAGCGGAGCCGGGTACGCGTTCCACTGTCACAACATCATAAAAGATTTCTGACGTGGCGCCTATGTCAGGACTTAAGATTCCGGGACGTCTGAGGACACCCGTTGTCATCCCCGAAGTCACCACTTCGGTGGGTTGACCCGTTGTTGTTTTTGAAGATGTCGGTGGACCAACGGGACTTCCATCCAATCCTTGAGATGAAACAGTAGGAAAAATCTCTATGGATGTTGGGATAGGTTTGATGTGAACCTGTGTAGTCGTTAAGACCGGTGGTGGTGGAGGAGGCAAATCTAAAGTTGTTGTAGTTTAGAGATATGCAGACGGGACGAGAGATCTTTGCAGTGAGAACCCCTTCGTAGTAGTTTACAATCTTCGTCCGAGTTGGTGGCTTCAGGTGAGACAGCTACTGGAGGTGTGGGCACACGTGCTTCAACCTCGAGCTCAATGGTCGCCGCCTCAGGCTCATGAACCTCAGCTTCGGGCTCTTGTGGCTCCAAAGTTGGTTCTTGACAGATAGGCATCGAAGCTGGGTCGGTGGACTGAATCATGGCCACCGTGATGGAGTTGTTCTAGAAGTAGTCTTGATGTGCTTCATCTGAAGGATCTGCCAGACGGAGGAGATCCAACGGGATTAGCATTGGTTGGAATGCCAAATTCGATGCCTTAGGATTGTGGAAGAACTGCAGCCTCGACTGTGTGTATCCTCCGACAGGTGGTAGGCGGGGAATCTCCGGATGGACTTTCATTAGGTGAGAAATCAGCATCAGGAACCATCGGACGTAAGGCATAAACTTGGTCTTCGACTTGGTCTCCCATTAACGCATTTGGTCAGCCAGGTCATTCTAGATGAGATGGGCCACGTCATAGTTTTTGGAGAAACGACTCCATGGAAGATCCGTAGTATGTTCTGGTTCGCCTTGTCAAAGCCCGAATGCTTCGGGGAAAGACACTTGTTGATGATCCCAAACAAGGTCATCCATGGATGAAGGATCCCGTCTGAAAGTTGCGAGCTTTGCCAACGGTGGCTTGTATCCCATCCGAAGCATGTCGGAAACGATCTCCGCATCTGATGGTCGGGGATTGTAGACGTCATGAAGCGGTAGATCAAGGACTAAGGCCTGAAGATCCTTTTTGATGATGACTTTCTTCTGGTTGATTTTCGCTGTGTAAGCTACGTCATCGCCCACAATATGGCTCTACATGCATCTCCAGACTTACTGGAGATACACCATCTGTACGGATGTCGTCATTGTTAGAGCTGGCCATAATGAATGTCCTTTGACGATTGAGATGATGACATCATCAGGGCATCAGAAGGTTGCTAAGTGCAGCTAATAATTGGTTTCGTGGACTGTTAGCCAAGCCTCGGACATATAGATGTAAGAGTATTCTTGATGAGCCATCTCTGAAAAAATAATTAAATAAGGATCATTACACTATAAAATGCAATTCAAATGAACATTAGTGTTAAGTAATTCAAATTTTTGTCGCGTACACATCGTTAACGTTGAAAATATTTTGCATTAGCTGAAAGTGTGGTTTGTTAACTTGATTTATAATGCGCAAACAGTCTGCATATGTGTAACATATGATTTTAAAAAAGACTTTGAAAAACTTTTGAACGTGTATACTGTTTGCGGCGCGTTTTTATTCGAACGGGACTTTATTCGAAAGCTAAATTTTGCGATCGAATAAAATCTTATCGACAACTAAAGTTTTTCGCCGCTAAGTTTATCGAATAAAATCTTATCGAAAACTCAAGGTTTTTGCCGTTGAGTTTTGCTATCGAATAAAAACTTATCGAAAACTAAAGTTTTTCGCCGCGGAGTTTTGCGATCGAATAAAATTTTATCGAAAAACTTAAGTTTTTCACCGCGTAGTTTTGCGATCGAATAAAAGTTTATTGAAAAACTAAAGTTTTTGCCGCGTATTTTGGTGATCGAATAAAATTGTATCGAAAAACTATAAGTTTTTTGCCGCTAACTTTTACGATCGAATAAAATCTTATCGAAAACTCAAGGTTTTTGCAGCAGAGTTTTGCGATCGAATTAAAACTTAACGAAAACTAAAGTTCTTCGACGCTACTGTTTGCGGTAAAAAGATTTTCGACCGAAATCGAACAGTTATTTTGAACTGCAAATGACGATTTGTTAGAAAACAGAAGATAATCTGGACTCAAAATGTTCAAAAAATAGTTCTGAACCCAAATATTGCGCAGGTAGTCAACATGGTTAAGTCTAAATCGCCTGAAATCAGATTTAGTAAGCATGAGCATTCGAAAATCACTCGAAAAAAATTGAAATACAGTCGCAATTCGTGATTTTCGGAACAAAAACGTTAACGGAATCTGAATTCTACCTTCAAATCAGGCGAAATTTTAGTAGTAATATGAAGATGTTTGAGAGATTTTAGATATCGATGTTTGATGTTTTGAGAGAATTGAAAGTTATACGTTTGATGTGTTTGCGTGTAAAAAGGTTTTCGATCGAAAAAATGTATATGTACTTTTCGATCAAAAAGTGTAAAAGAGTTTTGGGCCGCAAAAAATCATTCTGGGCTTTCGTTTAAACTCAGGTCTGTTTAGTTTTGAAAACAAATTTCTCTTTTACTTTTGCAACCTGGAATTTTTTTTTTCAAATTTAACAGAACTCCCCCTAAGTTCTGAACTAAATGCAATTAACTCCCAAGATGAAATTCATCACTTGACTCCTCGGATGAGCTCTAAATTCACTTAGAATGAAACATGAGGTCGTAAGTAAATCATTTAGGAGATAATAGCAAATGTTCATGGAAGCTCCCCCTCAACAAGTGCACATATAATGTTTTGGCAATTTAACATATATACACATATTCAACACAATATGCATATGCATATTTTAAACAATATATGACATAAGCAAAAATAACGCATTTAATCAACTCAGCGAAGATTCCTGATCCCTTAATCATGTATATGAAAATTTGCGTTAACATGTATTTTTTGGGAAATTTTGCATTTTGATAATTCTGTACCAATGCATGTTATGTGCTAGCATTTAAAAATGTGCGAAAATATGTTTGTGGTCAGAAAATGTCATTTTGATCATTATCACGCAAAAATTTCACAAGACATATATAATAATAATTTGCCGTGAAATCATGTCACTATTGTAATATCCTAAGATCATAATATGAACCATTTCGACAACTCTCGTATGGTTCGCTTATAGCGCTCAATTTATTTTTATCATGGGGATTATTAGTATATATATCATATCTACACGACAAAATTTTATCAATTAATCTGTTATCGTAGCGCATTTAATTAACTTACCAAGCAAAAGTCCATCAATTTGAATCAAAGGTCCTTTGAAGGGATTATTATTTTAGACTCTGACTTAGAAGGGTTTGAATTAGTGAGCTTAAGATTCTTCCATCCCAGGGGCTTTTTAAAATTCAATGCTGCTCCTTTTTTTTTTTCTTTTTTCTTCTGCACTTGCTCAAGCTGAATCTCTTCTTCTTTACGAGGCTTGAGACTAGATCTTCTTTTGTATTTCTCGGGCCGAGACCGTGCTCCTCTTGAAGGTTCACAATTATGGAATTCGAACCCAAGGTCGTGCTCCACTTCTCGTTTTCTCGATATAAGATCTAGATTATCGTTGGAGAAGTTCACTTTGAGGTGCTTCTCTTCTAGCAGTTTTGACGAGTATACGAGATTATCGTGTGCGTCTTCTATCTCCTTTTCTCCCCCTCTTTTTCTTGTTTGAGCAACCACCGAAACTTATGGAATAAGGTTGAAGGCTTGATCGGGTTTCAAATGAAAAAGAATATTGGAGAAGGCTCAAAGGGGATTACTAGAGAAAATAGTAAGGGTTTTATAATTTGACCAAGTGAGAAATTTCGTAATTGCCCTTATCATTTTCATGACGAACTAACACAAAGCGAGAATGAGGCCACGAAGCACAAATCAAGAGACAAGCATTTGAAGTGTGACACACTCAAGGATAAATCCTTTGAAAAAAATATTGAGGCTCAAATTCTCACATATTTGATGTGACTTTGTGTCTAGTGAATCATACTAAGCGCTTTAGACAAAAGAATGTGACTAGAATTTTTAAGCAAATAATCAAGCATGTATCACATAAATATTTTTGTAAGTAAATCAAACAGAACAAAGTCATCGTCATTCCCCCCTTTTTTTATTATATTATTTATTTAATATAAGTTTTAATAAACACTAAATTCGATATTGAAATAGCTAATATATATTTATTATTATACATTATTATTTAATTTTATTTTTATTAAAAAAATATTTGAGAAATAAAATCACGCAAGTATAACAAAGAATATCAAGAAGCACATATAATATTATATGGAAACATGATAGAGCATGTGAAGCACATTTCAAGCAAGATTGAGATTCAACATACCTAACTTAGCGATAAAGAAATGGAATCGTTTTTCATCAAATGCCTTAGCGTTAGGTCCTATTATATCAACTAACAATCGATCTAAGCATGAACTCTACATATTCGAATCAAAAAGCTTACGAATTACCTTCGGTCGAATATCGGCTTTGAAGATCTTGAGAGAGAAACAATTAGAGAGTTTTTCGATTGCTTTTCTCTCTCTTAGAATGTGAATTCAATGCTTGTGATTTTTCCGAAAATGAACTTATGTTTTATTTCGATAGCGTACATTGTATTTATACATATTTACATGGTACATTTACTATTTAGTCCTACACTATCAAAACTACGAGTTACCCCCTAATTACAAGGATAACAAAATAACAAAGCACAATTCTAATATCTCTTCAATCTCCCCCTTTATGCTTGTCTTCATTTCAGCTCCATTTATCCTTGTCGAGCATATAATGATTTCCTTAATCTCAATGTTGTTCGTAGTGTCGGACAGCATTCCTCAGCTCCAATCTTTCATTAATTGCATCCAGAAGCTCATTTAGAAGCGGGGCCTCTTCTTCTCCAAGATTCTCGAAGATCGTCTCTTCAGTGATCTCCGCCAGCCTCTTTTGGATGTTCTTCCTCACTAGCTTCAACGTCCCGTCACAGAATTAGTGGATTTCTGACTTCATCATAGCTCTCGTCTTTCCAATAATTGGATTCCGATAAGTTATGGCGAGGCCAGGTTTCTTGAATATGTAGTTCTCGGGGAAGTCGTTGAGTGGGAAGCCCTTCATGAGCGGAGACTCCATGTTGACCTTCTTGGTATTGTTCTCTACAACAATTTGAAGGTCGTGTGCCGCACCATGAATCTCTTTAACCCTTTGAGTCCTTCCATCTTGATGTAACCAGAGGGCATCTGGTATTTTCTCTTGTACGTTTGATATAGACGGTAGACCTCGTCCGGTGGAAGGAAGGAGAGATAGCTCTCATCTATCTCTTCTCGAGTGTGGTTGTTGTCCGCTCGCTCAATGTGATAGATTGGGGTTGGATAACTTCCAATCGAGTGCGAAACGCCCACGAGTTGGAGGATCGGTGGCTTGTCCCAGTTTTTCTTGAGTTGATCCGTTGGGATGCCACTTCGATCTGGACCAAGATAGTTGAGCATGAAGATGTGCTCCATCTTCTTCCTATCTTCCCAATAGGAGATACCCCATAGATTTAGTTCATTAAGCTTCTTTATGCGATTAGGAGCCCCCCATATCCTCTTCCTTATATCTTCAATGAATGGAACTTCAATCCGTATATTGTCCGAAGACGTATCGACTCTGACGGTCCCCTTTGATAAGCGGGGAGGAGAGTCGACTCTATGCCTGATCATTTCTGGAAGTTCTCGTCTTCTTCAAGTTCTTCATCTTCAAGCAGCACCAAGTCAACAGAAGCTTGTTGTAAGAAGTATCTGACGTTTGAGAGTCGGGCTTGAACATCTTCCTCTGGTTTCCATTGCGTCATCCACTTCTCGTTTAGGATGTAATCATCTACGATCGCATGTGGATCGTAGACGACTGCTTCTGGTTAGTTTTGGTGGAGGTTAGAGGTCGAGATTGGATTTGGATTTGTGGGAGAGGGAGGTAGTGTTTGTTGTGGGATATGGTGGGAGTTGTGGTTGTTTGTTGGCGGGTAGTGGGTTGTGTGTTTGGTGGGTTTGTGGATGATCCTCTAGCTTCTTGAGTCGTTTGTTTTTCTCAACTCTGACCACGGCCGCTACGTGTGGTCTTTTGCCTTTTCTCCCCCTCATGACGATCCGGATCATCAGGATCGTCATGTATTCTTTTGGTGCGGGAGCTTTCTTCACGGCACATTGTTTGGACGGGTGGCTGAGGTTCATCGACTAGCCCTTTGTAGAGAATCTCCTCAGCTGGGGTCCTGGTCTCTAAGGCTAGTAGTCGGGAAATAAGGATGTCCTGAAGATGAGTGATTGAGATGGTGTATGGGTTGATGAGGGAAGGTGATTGAGTTGGGGTGGTGAGGGTGGGCTGTATGGGGATGTGGTGTGAGCTTCGGACGGAGCAGCCTCTGAGACTGGTGCTTTCCCGGTATCCCGTCGGGATGTCTCAATGGCTTGGAGCATCCTGTCCATCAGTCGATCTTCAAGTGAAGAGATGGATGTGGAGAGGGCTTCTTGTAAGCATTGCTCCGTCACGATCATTGGTGGTGTCGGAGTGGGGCCAGGGAGGCGCTCCACTGTCACATCATCCGAGAATATTTCCGATGTGCCGCCTGGAAGAGGTTGGCTGATCCCTTGTTGGTGGAGGAGATGTCACCGAAGCCATTTGCGTTGAAGGAGATACAGACGGGGCAAAGATTTGCTGTCGACGTGAGCCTCTTCTTTGAAGTCTGTATTCTTCATCAGATTCGGTGGCCTCAGGAGATTCGACTTGAGGGACACCTTCGGGCTCAACAACCGGTGTTTCTGTCTCCTGAGCGGCGGCTTCGGGCTCGGTTATTTCCACCAAGGATGCCCGTTGAAAAGGCACCGGAGCTTGATCCATGGCTCGTACCTTTTCCTCCGTGATGGAGTTATTTTGGCAGTAGTCCTGGTAGGCCTCGTCGGTTGGATCAGCTAGGCTGTGCAGCTCCAATGGGATCAGCATCGGTTGGAGTGCTAGGTCTGCTGCCTTCGCGTTATGAAAGAAGCGACGACGAGATGGGATATATCCCCCAACTGGTGGTAAACGCGGGATCTTCGGATGTACGTCCATGAAATGGAAGATCAGCACCGGGAACCACCGAACGTATAGAAGGAACTTCGCCTTCGATTTAGTCTCCCTCTGATGCATCTGGTCCGCTATATCATTCCATATGAGCTGGGCCACGTCATATTTCTTTGAAAAGATTACTCCATGGAATATGCAAAGGATGTTTCCATTCGCCTTGTCAAACCCGGAGTGCTTTTGGGAGAGGCATTTCTTGATGATGCCGAACAGAGTCCGCCACGGGTGTGAGATCCCGCTGTTTTGGAAATTTGCTAGTTTGGTCAGCAGGGGCTTGTATCCCATCCAGAGCATGTCTTCCACGATCTCCGCATCTGTTGGATGTTGGTCGTAGTGTTCGAGATGCAGTAGATCGAGCACCATGACCAGCAGGTTCTTGGTCAGGACGACGTGTCTTTGATTAATCTTCGTCGTGTATCCACGTCATCGCCGACGACATAGTTCTGCATACATCCCCAGAATTGCTGGAGGTAGACCATCTATACGGAGGCGGTCATTGTCATATCTGGCCATAGTGGGTGTCCTTTGAGGATATAGATGATAACTTCATCCAGCAGCTGGTAGTTGTTGTCGTGGACCGTCATCCAGCTTCTAGAAGGATAAATGTTAGAGTATTCTGGATGTGCCATTCTGTAAAGAATGAAATAAAATTCATTAGATGAAATTTTCATATGCAAATTTTACTAAGTATTTGTATATGGCGAAAAAGACTTGGAAAGATTTGTAAGTGATAGTGTTTAGTATCGAAAGACTTAGAGAAAAATTTGAAAAAATTTGTAAGTCTTGTAAACGTATTTTTATTCGATCGGAAATTTATTCGAACGTTAAGTTTTGCGATCAAAAATTTTCTAAGTGTTAGAAAGACTTAGAGAAAAATTTGAAAAATTTGCTAAGTCTTTTCAGCGTGATTTAATTCGAGCGTGAATTTATTCGATCGTTACGTTTTGAGATCGAATAAATGTATCGAATAAGTCAAAATTTTCGCCGATGACTTTTACGATCGAATCAAATGTTGTCGGAAACAAGAGTTTTCGCTGAGTAATTTTGCGATCGAATAAAAAGTTGTCGAAAAACTTAAGTTTTTCGCCGCGTAGTTTTGCGATCGAATAAACGTATATCGAAAAACTTAAGTTTTCGCGGCGAAGTTTTTCGATCGAATAAAAATATATTGAAAACATAAGGTTTTTGCCGCTGAGTTTTGCGATCGAATAAAACTTAACGATAACTAAAGTTCTTTGACGACACTGTTTGCGATAAAAAAATTTTCGATTGAAAAAGTTTGAAATCAAACAGTAAACGGTTAAAACGCAAATGTCGAATTCTGGGTAGATCATGAGTTAATCTGGATTCGGAACGATGAGAAATCATTTGCGAATCAAAATGTCATGATTTTAATCCAAACGGTCGAGTTTAAACACGTTAATTTGAAGAGTTTAAAATCGTTTCAGTCGAAAATATCAAAGTAAAATTTTCTTCAAATAATCTTGAGAAATAATTGTGAATCATGCGTTTTTGACCGGAAAGTGATTCGAAACGGGTTTCTACCTTCGAATTCGGCGAGTTTAGGCAGAAGGTTACTGAGATATGAGTGATTTTGATGAAAACGCCGAAGAAAGTTCGAAAACAGTTTTGGAAGTCGAAAAGTTTTTCGATTGAGAGAAGTTGTGTGTGAGTGAGTTTTTCGATCGAAAAAGTGATATTAATACTTTACGATCGGGTAAGGTAAAAAAAATATTGTGGGCCGTGAAAATGTTTTGGGCTTTCGTTAAAATTCAGGTCTGATTAAACTAAAATTTTATCTTTTATGGACGAACCCAAAAATAAATTGAATAATGCTCACTGTATTTCTGAAGCAAATGCAATTATCTCCCAGTGTTGATGAAATTCAACATTTGACTCCTCGGATGAGATCGAAATATTCCGTGATACTTAAAAAAAATATTAGAAGTCGTGTTTTGCAAGTGAATCATATAGGAGATAAGAACAAATTCTCACGTAAAACTCCCCATCAACAAATGCAAATTTTAACTTTTCGGACTTTACCGTTGTAGCGGTTTTGATTGTTGCTCAATAATTCTTGATTTCCCGTCATGTGTGTAGAGCAATCCGAATCCAGATACCACACAGGATGGATCTGCATAATTTTTTTTAAAGAGACTTACGTACCGACTTATAAATGGGTCGTCTCGGATTAGCAGATTTAGTGGTTAAAGTTTGTTCACTTATGGTTCCTAAACCAATGTTATTTTTAGGTACCCAAACCAAGTTAGAGGTAGTTGGTTTAGGGTGTTACCTCTTTAGGAAACTGAGCCTTCTTGGCTTGTATTGGCCTAGATAATGTTTTAGGAACCCATTGCGGGTGAACCTTACAAGGTAAGATAATTTCAGCTCAGACAAATGTCATGTCAGTCTTAGTCGAGGAGAATATATTTTCTTTAGCTAGTCTCCTAACGTGTTTGGCTCAGTGAACTTGAACTGAATACCTTAGGTGAGAGCAAGAGTGAATCGAGCTATAAGCTTGCTTAATAGCTGGATCTTGTCTCCTACAAGACTTAAGACTCACATTTGTCTTAGAATGATTGTTCTTATTCTTGGAAGTGGAGCCGATTTCAAAATTTGTGCTTTTAATATTAATAGATTTTAAAGCATAGGTTGAAGCAACAACATGAAAATTTGAAACGACTCTCTTTTTACGAGTGTCTTTAATTTTCGGTACAAAAGAAATTTTGGAAAATGAGTAATTTCGATCAATAATTTTCTTCTTTATTTCTAAGCTAGACCCTTTCTTCTTATCATGATTCGTCTCATTAACTACTCTACATGTAGATGTAGTAGAAAAAGAATTAGTGATAGATTTTTTTGCTTATGAAGCATTTAAAGACGCTTTTTCTCCCTTGACGCTTTTTAGAGAAGATTTTTGTTTTGAAATATTTTGTAAAACAGAGAGAGAATTATTCTGAAATTTTGGCTTTTCCTCGATTAATGATGTTTCATTTAAAATTAAATCATGACAAGATTTTGAAACTTAGTCAAAACTAAGGAATTTCTTAGATTGGAAATTTCAAATAAAAGCGCATTCTTTTCTGCTTCAAAATTCTTTCTTTCTGATTCTAAGGAGGAGTTTAAATCAATTATTTTCTTAATAATAGCGGGAATTAACCGAAAATAGAATTTTTTTTAATGATCAAAATTTTCTTCCTCGACTTTAGGAATATTTTCTGAAGGATATAACGAATTATAGTCACTAGACAGGTTTATCTCTGGTGTCTTGTAACTATTATTCAAATCAGTTAATCAAAGGGGATGGCAGTCCTAGTTTTGGCTTTTCTTTTGGATTCTTCTAAGGCATATATTTCTGAAGCGTTAGTAAAAACAATTAAAGAAGTTAATCCTAAACCAATGTACTTAATATCATATAATTGTTTTACGTTAACCTTTTGGGTGGGGCAAAACCCAAAAGAAGGGTCCCCTAGCTGTTCAGAATTTTTCTAAAACCGACAATCTTTCACGGCTCACCTCCAATTCGCCTAACGATGATTGTGAACCTTCTTCAAGTCAGCAATCTCCTGATTATTAGAGAGAAATTATGCTTTGGACCTCGAATGTTCATCAAATAACGAGCATGCCTTTCGTTGGACTTTTGCAACTATCAACTAGACCACACGAGAGAGAAAACATCTGGCGAAAGGGACGAAACATGATTTATAGAAAAATATATAAGAAAAAAGTCATTAGGGGAAGTCGAGAACCTATGTCATGGACATGCACCATTTTTCCCAGAGCTCAGGGTCATTGAAGCTTTGAATAAAATCTTTATCAGCCTCTGCTAGAAAGTTCTCCATATAGTGGAGAGCGATTTTACCCTCTCATTCCGTAAGAAATAAGGGTGAGCAGCAAAGATCCTTATGAATGGAGGAGTTCCCTCGGGAGAGAGGGATACATCACGCAAGAGTAATCTACACCTCTTGTGTCTACGACCCTCGGGGGTGATAAGTCTCCCCTGTTGAGCCAGGTGATCCTCCTCGGGCGAGGATGAAAGGGAGACGACAGGAGCCTTTCCCTTGTCTCGCTGGGCGGATCGCATGTGTCCAGCAGAACGGATGAAATTCCCGCTCATGAGTACATCTACACCGTCACAATAAATGTTAGCCCTACTAGTATAAAAAAGGGGGGAGAAGAGAAGGAGAATAACAGAAGAAGGAAGGGAGATTACCCAAATTTCTAGCTATTTGGGCGTCTTGAGGACCAAAGCCAAAATGACAAAGAATGTCGTCTTTAATCAGCTCGGGAACTAAAAACCGCCTATCACCTATGGCTTCACGGAAAGCGTCCAGAGCCGAGGAAGAAGCGGGAGAGGAGGGTCGAAGACAATGGCGATTCTAGAAGGCGTATGAGAAGTGCATGTCCTGATATTCGGGAGGATGCCTAACGAAGAAAAACCTACTCATCCTTCCTTTGGGGGAGGAAGGGTTGCCCCTAACGAGTTCATCTGCTCGGCGGAGTATGAAAAAGAACTTGACAGTGTCTCTTTCCTCAACCCGAAGGAGGGAGAGAAGCAAAGATACTGTCAAGGGAAGTTTCACATAGCGGATAAGCATGGCCAAGGAGAGCAATAGACTGTAGGAGTGAGTTATCTAACTTGGGCTTATTCGCAGATGGTCGCATATCTCGACTATGACATAGAGACTGGGAAACGAAGCCCCATATTGATTTGATCGATGAAGAAGGTATGAAACCCGAGGGGAGGAAGGCCGGCTACGTCGGTAGCTTACGAGATGCGGACCTCAAAATCTGGCGACAAACCCGCTTTTTCCCTTAAAACGTTGATTTGAGCTAGAGAGGTGGTCGAAACCATAACACGAAACCAGGGAATATCCCCTTCGGATCGGGAGCTCTCCAACTCACTAACCCACTCTTGAAAGGCTTTATTAAAGGAACTCTCACGACAAAAATCCTCAAAACAAGGTGGTCGCCGAGGATTAAAGGACATTTGGTCAGGGATAGGCGACAAAATTGGTGAAAGCTCGGCGTCATGAGGGTTTGAATTGTGAGAACGTTCTCCTCCTCCAGAAGAACTCAGAGACACCCTGTTGGGAGTATTTTTGGATGATAAAGAAGAAACGGAGAGAGGCATATATATAGAGGAGACGAGTATAAAGGGAATATTCCCATAAATTGGGGAACATATTACATGGGATCTTTCAATATTGGAGGAGGATTTGCAAATTCCAGAGCAGGAATCAAGGGATTACTGCTCGGGCAAAAAATGCTTATTAGGAAAGTATTATCGGGAGATTGTGAGGTAAGAGTCTCAACCCAATGGAAAACAGTGATACGTAAGCGGCAACTATGGGATTGTCATGGGTAAATTAAGGAGCATTCTCGGATTGTATTAAAGACGATATAAATATACGCGGAAAGAAAGGAGTATTTACATTAAGAGTGCACGGCTCAATGTTTTGCCCTCGGGTAATAAGGAAAGATTTTTTAGACATAAAAAAAGGGGGAAATCTTAGTCACAACGGCTAAAGATTTTTTGCCGATCTCAGCTGCTAGACCGTCTCCCTCAAGCATCGCCTCCTGAGACCCGACTGCCGCACCTTCTTTTCTCTGCTCGGAGACAGTCGCCTCTCCACTTGTTGGAGCCTCCTCGGTCGATTTCTCGGTAGAAGTTGCAGGGTTGGGTTCGTCCACTTCCTCGGTAGGATCAGCAAAATGCACCATGAAGGACGCTGAAGATAAAACCCCAAGCCAGAGAATAGAGTTGGGGCTGAGAGACATCGTACCATGCTCTTGCACTTGGGAGATGCAACCCTGGAACCCATGCTGATAGTAGAGGATAGCTAGCTCGGCGAAGGATTGAAGCTCAGAGTTTAGCTGGGCCTTCCCTTTCTCAGTTTCCTTCAAAAGGGAACGTACTTCTTTGAGTTTCTTCACCTGGTTGGAAAGTCGGGCCGCTTAGGCTTGCACTCTCTTCTTTGATGCATCAACCCCTTTCCTCAGCTCGGAGACCTGAGCTTCGAGGTCTTCTTGTGCTCGAACGCTTTCGGCCAAGTCACTCTGGAAGTGGACCACACGCTCGATCACTTCCGAGATCATTGAAGTGGCCTTGAAAGACAGATTTGTTTTAGTTCGGAAGGAGAACAATGATATGTTAACAAAAAAAGAGGAAGGAAAATAGATTGACTAACTTTTCCCTAACTGGCCGCCAGGCCCCTGATCAGCTCTTCAAGGGGGGAACTTCTTGAGAAAGCGCTTGTCTTGCGGGGTAGCATATTGGCGCAAGTATTCCAAGGAAGCGTACCCGTCCCTCTGCGGGAATAGGTCCGGTTGACGAACAGAGGCGCTCGACGGAGGAGCCCGCAATGGAGAATGAGAAGGAGCAGGATATGCTTGAGACCGGTCTTCGCCCACTTAGAAGAGGAGCCTCCTGGTGCGCCCGAGGCCGCTCTTTTAGGAGTGGTCTGAGGCCTAGACATTGTGGGTGTGGATAACGAAGGGGCAATGCCTTTGCCTTAGCCATTAAACGTTCACTCACTTCCAAAATAGCTTTCTCCATTCGAGAATCTGGGGGAAAGGAGAAACAAAACAGGAAGAAATATCTTACTAACACATAAACCAGTCAGATAGAAGAATGGGGAAAGAAAAGAGAATAAGAAAGGATATATGATGGGTGATAATAGAGGAAGTACCTAAATCGGCTATGTTCGGCCTGTTCTTCGAGCAAAAACCGAAATGGGGCAAAAGGTCATCTTGAACTAGTTTGGGAGCAAAGAAACTTCTGTCAACTAATTTTTCAATGGCGACCGACTTTACTGGAGGAACCAAATGCCTGATGTTGACCTCGTCACTCCAGGGGACACCGAGAAATTGAGATTCGGCGTTCGAGGCCAAAGGACGCACGAAAAAATATTTATTCGGTTAACCCTTATGGGAAGTTGGGCTCTAATGACTTCGTTCAAATAGAGGGAAGAAAAAAAAACTTTTCGGGCTCCTTTTTATTAATTTTCAAAAGAGCTAGGAACATAGAATTTTATAAAGGAATGTTGTGGTAGCGAAGAAGAATACCTAAAGACAAGAGCAAGCTATAGGAGTTGGGGGCAAGCTGGCTCGGGAGAATACCGAAGTAAGGGCAAATTTCGATGATGAAAGAGGGGATAGGAAATCGAAGTCCCATCTCGATTTGCTCGGGATTAAAGGTCAAGAAACCTTCGGGTGGCGAACCTGTCACCTCCACGAACGAAGGAATTCTGACCTCATAACCCGAGGGCATACATGAAACCTCCCGAACATAATCTAACTTAGACTCGGGCAGAGTCGAAATTGTGATGAGATGCCAGGGGAGTTGTTGAGATTTGCAAAACTTCTCAGTGGCCGCTCACCACGTACTAAGAAGTAGCTGCTTCTTGCCCGGTTGTTCGGGATCTGAGGGGTTGTTAGGTCGAAGGAAGCCGGAACGGACTTTGATGTTTCCTGAGTCTCGGGAGGGAGTTTCAGCATCGGGGTCGTCTTCTAGGTTAGCCTCGAAATCGGGATCACCATAAGAGGATGCCTCGCCGTAGGAGCCACCAGAGACGGTGGCCCCATCTTGCGGGGTATTCTTAGAGCTATCAGACTCAACAATAATAGGGAAAAAAAGGAGGCAGAGCCTTCTCCGTGGAATCGCTAGAACTAGAAGACATCATAAAACCTCAGAGAAAGGGGGAAAATCACTTACAAGGGGGAAGACTAACTCGAGATCGGCTGACGAACGCGGTGGTCGGAGTTGATGGGGAACGGGACTCCAACTAAGGATCGAGAAATATGATTTGCGAGAGAAAGGACTGAAATTAGATTTTGGGGGTATTTAAAAGTATAAGTTAGAATCTTGACTGCTTGATCTACCACTAATCCAAGATCAGGGTGCCTCCACGTCCCGCGTCCATACAAGGACACGCGTCGACTTATGAAGTGATCGCGAGTGTTGATAGGAAACGAAAAGACAAGGAGGTGTTGGCTATCAATTAAGGATGAGGAGAAAAAAGAAAAAAGAGAAAGGGGGAAAAAGTAGGCAAGCAGTTGCCCAAGAATAAATATTTGGGCTTTCTGACAACCACGTCTGAGACTCGTTAACACTCCTTCAGACTACTTGGAGGGAGGACTAGTGTTGTCCTCGGCGATTTATGGGTTGTCATGGAACACTCCACTCGGGAAACCGTCCTTGAAATATAAGAATCAACGCCCGAGAGTACTAGATGACCGAAGGAAAGGGGGACAAATTCATGTGTCCTCAGCTCAAGTTGCTCGGGTGCTAAGAGGCGATAGTAACGGTCGTAGAGCCTTTATGATGTACGTTTTCAAGTCCACTAAGACACACCCCCACGAAAGGATATTGATGAGGTCACTTATAAATGAGTAATAAGCTATTAAAGGCAGACTAATTGATCTTTAAAGGCAGTAACGACCCTTTAAGGACACGACGGTTTCTGAAGCACAGGACTATAAATAAAGAGCAAGAGATAGTCGAAGGAGACATGGAAAAAAGGAAAAACCAAAAAACTCCTAAGTAAGAAACATCTTTCCACGTTTCATAAGAATCTCTCAGCAAGAAAATACACGAGGAAGGAAGAAGTCCCGAGGACGTCCTAATTCTCTATACATATTCTGAGGGAAAGGTTATCTACTAGCTTCTCATAGTAGAATACCCTTTGAATTTTTCATGACGCATCAAATTAAATAAAAAACTACAAGACTAAGATAACATAATTAATTGACACAATAAAATAAATCTAACAAGCCAGAAGCAGATACCATTACACTTGATTAAAAAGCGTCTTTCCAGTGGCACTTCAGAAAATTTAAGATTTTCACTCATCCAAACAAAACCTCCAGAGAACGTAAGATGGCAAAACTGAATTTGAAAGTGGAACCTAATATCATAACACAACCCTCTCGAGAATGCTCGACCATCAAAAATTTCATCGGCAAGGTGGTGCGATATGCATTAAAATGCAGGATAACGAGCAGACGTTCGTCACCAAAATCCCGTTAAGATCAAATGGAAAAAACAACCTTCACAGGTTATTGAACACTAGAGTCCCAATGATGAGTAATCAAGCGGAGGACAAAACAACATACAAGTGGTGCACATTCACCGTATACCATGATGACGACCAATTATACGTGTCCCATATTGATATGAAGCATGATGAGCAAGTCGAGAAGTTGGATGAGGAAAATCGTCAACCATTTAGAGTTTACGTAAGGCGAGCAAAAGGGACAAAAGGGGTGAAGATATGAAAAAGATATTATAATATTATTTACCATAGATAAAGAGAGAGATTTTAGGCAATAAATTCTCTTGTTAGGTATTAGAATAAGTTATTTAAATATAGTTATTTCCTAGGAGATATTATAGGGATTTCCTTTTAAATTGAGTCGTAAGGTGGCTATAAAAGGGCATAGATGCTCTTGTAATTGGTATGCAATAATTTATGAAAGAAAGGCTCGTTTAGAATTTATGAAAGATTTATCCTTGATAAGGAACCATCCTTGTCAAGATCCCTCGTCTCCTATCCCAATTACCTTCTATCAATTTGGTCCGACCTGCCAGATCCAATCATGGTGGAAACACGAGATTCCTCAACCAGCGCTAAACTACAAGCCCTTGGAGAGAATATTAGTATTATGGCGGAAGAGCATATTCAGATGAGGCAGGTATTGATGCCGTCAAGGATCAGATGGCTGAAATACTACGGGTTTTATCGAGAATTTCAACGGGACCCACGGTTGAAGAAACAAGTAACTCCCACGCAACATCAACGGCTAAGGGTGGAACATCAACCGGTGGTATAGGGTCTACGATCAATCCATCTCTTCCCACGTTCGATGGAAGTGACCCTCACGGATGGATTGCTCGAGTGGAACAATCGTTTGAAATCCATGTTACTCCAGAAGCTCAACGAATCCCATTAGTACTCGTGGCTATGGAGGGGTTGGCTCTTAATTGGTTCCGATGGCTTCAACGTCGTAAACCCGGTTCACATGGAAACAGTTTACCAATGCTCTGATGGTTTGATTCGATGAAAGATATGAAGGAAGTCCATAAGAGCGCTAGGCAGCCATTAAGCAAACAGGCTCCATCGTCCACTATATTGATCTCTTTATTCAAGTATCTAATCAAGTTCCCGATCTTAGCGAAGATCATTATATGGGATACTTCATAAACGGGCTGAAGGAAGATGTCCGATGCGACCTTCGAATCCTGAATCCTGAAAACTTGGAGGTGGCAATGCAAATGGCCCAAAATATCGAAAGAAAGTATCAACGAGAGCGAGGAGGAACATGGGAAAATCGAACAAATTTTTCTGGTAGCCGGGCTTATCATCCGCTTTCCGCACATCGACGGTGATTCGTCCGCCACCAGCCCCAAAACCGACCCACGCCCAACGGATATCAGCACCAAAACCATATATGTCTGGATAGTTCAATGCCCGCACCCCGTTTCGTCGACTGCCGCAGAAAGAGTACGAAGATCTGAGACAACGAGGATTTTGTTTTTGCTGTCGGCAACCCTATCACCCTCTGCACGATTGCCCCATGAAACAATTGCGGGTTATTTTAGTAGAGGAAGGAGATGCACCCGATGCTGAATTGGAAGAAATTTTGGTGGCAATAGGCGATGAATGAATAGTGGCCCACGAGAAAGACTCACCAGGTAAGGGTGACGCTTTATCCATGTGTTCGATGGCGGGTATATCAGGACCACGCACCATGCAACTCCGAGGCAAGATCGGCCATAAAGAAGTTACAATATTGGTGGATAGTGGTGCGAGTCACAATTTTGTGTCGGAAACGATTGTTGCTGAACTAAATTTTACTGATCGACCGTACAAAGAGGTTCGGAGTCCAACTAGGCGATGGGCAAAAAACAAAATCGTTGGGAGCAAGCCGTAACTTGATCATTCAGCTAAATAATTTCGACTTAAAAGTAGATATTTTTGTCTTTCCCCTGGGGAATGTTGGTGTGATCTCGGAATAGCTTGGTTGGCGTCACTGGGAGATGTTCGTGTTAATTGGGGCAAAATGACTATGTTATTTGAGAGAGCTGGCAAAACAATTCAAATACGCGGCGATCCTTCGTTGTGCCGCGCTAGAGTGGGGATCCGCTCTCTTGTTTGCTCACACGAAACCGAGTTCTGGGCTGTCATATTAGAGGAGCGGGAGTACATATCGGCACCAGGACAGTTCACCATCGATCAAGAAAAACAGGAGTCGCTAGAAGATTTGTTGGGGGCCCATTCCAATGTGTTTGGGGAACCGACAGAGTTACCACCAAGCCGATCAAATGATAACCGAATTGAATTAACAAAAGAAGCAGGACCGATATCCGTTCGACCCTATCGCTATGGTCACACCCAAAAAGACGAAATCGAGAAGCTAGTCCAAGACATGCTACTAGCTGGAATAATACAACCAAGTTCTAGCCCCTTCTCAGCCCGATGTTATTAGTAAAGAAGATGAACAGTAGCTGGCGGTTTTGTGTAGATTATTGGGAATCAAACAAAGTCACAATTCCATACAAATATCTGATACCAGTTATACAGGATATACTTGAAGAACTAGCAGGGTCAAAGGTGTTTTCAAAGATTGATTTACGTTTGGGCTATCACCAAATCCGAGTCACGCCGTCCGACGTGCCCAAAATAACTTTTTGCCCATGAACGATCTATTCCGACCTTGGCTACGTAAGTACGTTCTAGTATTCTTTGACGACATTTTAATATATAGCAAATCATGGGCGGATCACTTGTGACACTTAGCACATGTTTTGGGGATCTTGCGGACTCATCAGTTTAAGGCGAATCGCAAGAAGTGTGCATTTGCGTGTGAACAGGTGGAGTATTTGGGTCATATCCAAACAAGGGGTGGCGATGGACCCAAACAAAGTCGAGGCAGTGGTCACTTGGCCCCAACCGAAGTCCGTGAAAGAGGTACGAGGATTTTTAGGATTAACGGGGTACTATAGGCGATTCGTACGAAATTATGGGTTGATCGGACAACCATTAACCCAACTATTAAAAAAGGAGGTTGTGGGATCTTTCGAGTGGACAACCTCGGCGGAAAATGCCTTTCAATCCTTGAAGGAAGCCTTAACATCGGCATCGGTTTTGGCTATGCCTGATTTTACTAAGCAATTTGTTATTGAATGCGATGCGTCGGGGGTAGGGCTTGGTGCAGTACTAATGCAGGAGGGACGCCCCATCGCTTATTTTAGCAAGGCATTGGCGGAAGGCACCTACACAAGGTCTACGTACGAGAGAGAATTGATGGGACTAGTCTTAGCAATACAACATTGGCGGGCCTACTTGATTGGACGACACTTCAAGGTTCGAACAGATCACCACAGCCTCAAATACTTGTTAAATCAAATGATTGTAACCCCATCTCAGCAAGTATCGGTAGCGAAGTTAATGGGGTATACATTCGATATCGAGTATAAGTTCGGACGCACCAACTCAGCTGCGGATTCGCTCTCGCGTCGAGCCGAAAACAATGGCGAGTTGTCAGCCATTACGGGGCCGCTATGGACACGACAGATGTATTAATAGAGCAACAACAGGACCCACACTTATAGGAAATTGTGACAGAGCTACAAAGGGATTGCAATAGTTGACCCGGCTATGTTGTCGTGGCAGGGAAGCTTTTTCACAAAGGGTGCGTGGTCTTACCGGCTTCCTAAGCCTGGATTCCAAAGCTGATGTATGAATTTCACGATACACCAACTAGGGTCATGCAGGTGTATTTCGTACCTATCGGCGAATCGCTTCGAGCATTTATTGGCGATGAATGTATCGATGCATCAAGGAATACGTGAACAGCTGCTTAGTTTGTCAGAAATCAAAGTATGAAGTACAACGTCGGGCCGGATTGTTACAACCGCTACCGATTCCAGTAATGGTCTGGGAAGACATCTCGTTGGACTTTATTACGGATTTGCCAAAATCACAAGGCTACACTACTATTTGGGTTGTCGTAGACAGATTATCAAAGTATGGGCATTTTGTGACGTTGAGTACGCCGGTTACAGCAAGGAATTTAGCTGAGAAGTTCGTCAAGGAAATTGTAAGGCTACACGGTCTTCCCCAAATGATACTTAGTGACCGAGACCCGATATTCATGAGTGCTTTTTGGCGGGAATTATTTAAACTACAAGGAACCGGGCTGAAATTTAGTTCTTCATATCACCCCCAATCGAATGGTCAGACCGAGGTTCTTAATTGAACACTCGAGTCTTATTTGCGATGTTTTTCGTCGGAGCAGCCAAGAAAGTGGGCAGGGTGGTTAACGTGAGCAGAATACTGGTACAACACATCCTTTCAAACAACAGCGAAAATCACTCCGTTCGAGGTGGTTTAGGGGAGACAGCCACCAACTCTACGACGATTTATACATGAAGGGTGCAAAATTGATGCAATTGCAGAAGTTTTGGAGGAACGAGACAAGGTACTTCAACGGCTGAGGTTTAACTTTGAAAGAGCTCAAAATTGCATGAGCTACTATGCCAATAAACACCGCCGTGAGCGGGAATTCAACGTGGGTGATAAAGTGTTTCTCAAGGTACGACCCATAGGCAAACTTCGATGGCTCCAAACTCGTATAACAAAATCCAGCGAAGTATTACGGTCCATTCAAGATACAAAAGCGAATTGGAGCAGCAGCGTATGAATTGTATCTTCCCCCCACGGCGCGTATTCACCCGGTGTTTCATGTGTCACAATTAAGGAAGGTAATTGGTAATCATCCGGTTGAGACGGAACTCCCGAAAAGCTTAGAAATTACTGAGAGTAGTATTTTTTAGCCGGAGGAGATCCTACAATCCCGCACACGACCAGGGGGCTCAGATGTAGTCGAGGAAGTCTTGGTGGTTTGGAAGGAAAGCCAAGGTAAGAAGCGACTTGGGTTGATATCGTGGAGCTGTCATGACAATTTCCACATTTCAGCCTAGGGGACAAGGCTCATCTCAAGGGGGAACGAGTTGATATGAAGCATGATAAACAAGTCGAGAAGTTGGATGAGGAAAACCGCCAACCATTTAGAGATAAAGTAAGGCAAGCAAAAGGGACAAAAGGGATGAAGATATGAAAAATATATTAGAATATTATTTACCATAGATAAAGAGAGAGATTTTAGGCAATAAATTCTCTTGTTAGGTATTAGAATAAGTTATTTAAATATAGTTATTTCCTAGGAGATATAGGGATTTCCTTTTAAATTGAGTCGTAGGGTGGCTATAAAAGGGCATATAGATTCTCTTATAATTGGTATGCAATAATTTATGAAAGAAAGACTCGTTTAGAGCTTGATCCTTGGTAAGGAACCAGCCTTGTCAAGATCCCTGGTCTCCTATCCCAATTACCTTCTATCACATACAAATCATGTTGATGGACATCCATATTACATCTCTCATTCATGCTCAACTCTCTAGATCGAAAGCACTACGCTATCGAAATTAACTTCAAATTTCAATATGCATATGAAACATGAAAACATTACACGGATCATGTCGCCATCTCTAGTTATCAACCAAGAAATCCTACATAGTGTTTCAACAGCTAAGTGAACTGATCAACAAAATTGATGGAGGGGGAAGAGGACTGATGTTACAAATGGAGAACATCAACTACCAAAATTCAATGAACTAACAAATCTTATGCTAAATCAGAAAAGGACAAAGGGAAACAAAAATAAACACAATTATAAACAACCAAAAAATGAAAACCATGACTATAACAAATACTCCAATATTGACGAATAATTATTGCACATCCTAACCGTTGACAAGACAAAAAAAAAATATTCCACCAGATGCAAACCTCTGAATCAAAGAATTTAATATTTGTTGAACTCATTAGGCATCAAATGCACAGTACTCATATTAAAAGCCAAAAAAAATGATAAAACAAAAAATCTAACTTGTAAAAAAGATTCAAACAACAGATTAAGTTCTTCACAGATCTCGCCTAGATTCGAACTCAAAAAAATGTAAATTCAATCACTATCAACAGATCTTTACAATGTCGGCATTTTGATCCCCAGAACGACATTGACCGAGTATACCGTACCATCGTCTTTAGCTCGTCGAATGGCATGATACTTGATCTCGTAATGTTTTGCTCTTGCATTTGAAGCGGCTTCATCTTGAAAGAGAGGTTTTGGTTTTGGCTTGCTCCTCCTCATTTTAGACTTCTTCAAAGGTTCGGAAAGCAAATCTTGAATTTGAATTTCATTATTGATCGACATCTCCTCCTTCATCGCATGTCTCCATTCATCATACTTCATTACTTTTCCAACCGAGGAAGGTTTCGAGATAGCACATATGCATTTTTCATGCGTCTTCAACGTAGGCAAGTCGAGAGGAGACTCATCATCAATGTGAAACATGATTAACACATTCACGACTCTCATTGAACTTCAAAGGAAAGCTTTTTTCGATCATAGCCACCTTCGTCATTATCACATTATTCTGATCAAAGACGACACATGGATTGTCTTTGAATAAAAGAGAGTATCCTCTTTTCATCATTCTTGAAACAGTCTAAATATTTTGAGTTAAATGAGGAACAAAGAGAACATCGGGAATATACTTTTTACCTCGCTTTGTATTGACCGATATGGATCATTTCCCATGATGGAATCAATCTCATCATTAATTGCTTCCTTCCAAAAATCAACATTATGAGACTTCATTGCTTCGTTAAACGTTTTTGGATCATCCTCAACATTGAAGCAATATAGGTATTGGGTCGAAACCTCATCCCTTGAACCCTCAATTAAATATAACTGAAAATCAGGTCCATACGAGTTTGGTTTTCTTCCCCTTTTGCTTTTTCCAAGTTCAAGTGACTTATAACTAGTCAAATCAGAACTTTCCTCCTTACTACTTGTGATAGAAATCATGTCCTTAGGTCTAGGTATACTTGAGAAACGATTCTCATAAAAAATTGCATCTCTCGATTCAATCACGGTGTTAACCGAAACAGAATCATTAGGTTCGATTACATAAAACCTATAAGCCTTGGAATGCTCAGCATATCCAATAACGATACAATCTATACCCCTTTCACCTAAACTTTTCTTCTTGGGTTCGGGCAGTCTTACAACAGCCCGACAACCCCAAACACGAAGATAGTTCAACAATGGTTTCTTTTTAAACCAAAGTTCATAAGGAGTTAACTTTTTCCCTTTATTTGGAACCATATTAAGCAAATAACATGCCGTCAGTATAGCTTCACCCCATAATCCGTCACTCAATCCATAGTATGATAACATGGAATTAACCATCTTTCAGGATTCTATTCTTTCTCTCAGATACACTGTTTTGTTGTTGTGTATATTGAGCGGTAGTCTCATAAATTATCCCTACCGATTGAAAGTAGGTCGGATTAAAGTATTCACCACCTCTATCCGTTCTGAGTCTTTTGATCATTGCATTTTGTTGCAATTCAACTTCATTCTTATAAATAATAAATTTATCTAATGCTTCATCTTTACTATGCAGCAAGTAAACGTAACAAAATCTAGAAGCATCATCTATAAACGTAGCAAAATATCGTTTATTTCCTAACGAAGGAGTAACCTGCAAATCACATAAATCACTATGAATAAGATCTAATACTACCGAGGAATGCGTCACCGTATTAAAAGGTTGCCTCGCGATCTTAGTCAGCATGCAAGTCTTACATTTTTCAGTATTAATGTCAAAAGCTGGAATTAAACATTCCTTTGACATTTCATAAATTCGTCTATAATGAACATGTCCTAGTATGCCAAAGCACGGAATCATTCACTTTAGAACATGTCATGAATGCAGAATCATTGTAAGAGCGCAATTTATTAAATTTAACTTAAACATGTCATTATTATAATAACCAAAACCGATAAAATTACCGGATTTTATCAATACATTTGTCTGGTTCAAAGACCTACTTGTAACCACATTTGTTCAAGACAGGACTAGACACTAAATTCTTACGCAACTTTGGTACAAACAAAACATTACTTAAAGTAATAGCTTTTCCAGAAGTAAATTCTAAAACTACACTTCCTACACCAATTATCGGAGCACTTGACTCATTGTCCATATTAAAGCAGATCCATCTTCAACTGGTCGAAAATCTATAAACCAGCCTCGATCTTTACATGCATAAGTTGTGCCACCCGAGTCAATCCACCATGCTTCATCATCATCCTGCACATAAAATGCCTTCGGACTGATAGATACATAATGTATACCGGAATTAAAACAAACATTTAAATCCTGACCTTGTTTAGGGTTAGGGTTTTTAGGCCCTTCACCCGAAGTGCTTGCTTCTTTGGTGTTCTTTGTTTGACTACAACATTTTCCAACCAGACAATCCTTTTGAAATGCCCAGGTTTTCCACATTTCCAACAAGCCGCTTTAGGCTTTTTGTTAGAACCTCCATGGTTATCACCATGTCCCTTGCGTTTGTTGTATTTGACACGCTCCTCCACCATGTGAACACTAGATGTTCCAGCACTATTTTTGCCCTTTGGTTGGTCATTTTCCTGCGCCCTTAGAGATTCCTCTATAACGCAAATGACTAGCCAACTGTACGAGGGACAATTCCTCCTTTTTATGCTTGAGAGTGTGCTTGAAATCTTTCCATGATGGTGACAACTTATCAATGATGCTCGAAACAGATATTGCCTCATCCATCATAAGTTGGTGTTGAGTGAATTGGCCAAGAATACGAAGTAGTTTATTGTATGCTCCATCACCAATCTCGCATTGATCATTTTATAGTTATTAAAATTGCTAACCAGGAATTTCTTGGTTGAAGCATCTTCTGCCATGTACTTCGCTTCGAGGTCGTCCCATATGTCTTTTGCAGATTCAAAGTTCTGATAGATGCTGAATAATGAATCCGACATCCCGTTCAGAATATGGCCCCGACCAATGTAGTCGTCGTTCTCCCATTTGCTCCGCCTTCGGGCAGCCTCCATTGTTTCATTTTCAACGATCTCAGGCATGGGCGTACGCAGCACGTACACCACCTTCAGGGTCGTCAGGAGGAAATGCATCTTCGTTTGCCAGCGACGAAAATCTACGCCCTCGAACTTGTCAAGTTTGCAGATTTTCGTTGCCATCTCTCCCACCGTTTCAACCATAAAATCAGCAGAGTATTTTCTTTGATTGTTGGAAAATATTATGATAATATGACCGGATATTTCTCTAGAATCGCGTTTGAAATTCAGTTTCAAAGACAATATTTCGTCTCGGGATAAGACTAGAGAATAATTCTTCTGATGCGTTTGTAAATTCAATGTGTTTGAGTTGGATGTCTTTGCACTTATTTATAACCCCAAGTTCGATCAGTTGTGTCCATTCATGAGTGGACATAACACTTTTAAGGATGGTGTTTGTTTACCAATTGATACCACCTTTTCGACTCATATACCCTTTGGGGTCTCAGCACACCCTTTCGGGTGATAAGCAGATTCGGGTGAGTGATTGTAGTAAGGGTGGTGCCCGATAGACCCCGCTAGGGGCGCTGCCCTAGGACACCTTGACCTCCGCTTGGTTTTGAGTTTCAGAATAAATGTTTTCCGAGCGTGCACTTCGCACCTCCTAACTCGTGTACGCTTTATTCCCAATTACTCTAAAATATATAACACCTTCTTCGCACGAAGCCAAGGCCATTGTGCTGAGGTCAATGTCAAAACCAAGAGACCCTACATGATATACAAATTAATAATAAATGAAACTATATTAACTTTAATGGAACTTAATAAATCATATTTACATATGAATGAAGTTCAAATATATTAGTGAACAACTAAACAACGTTGAAATAGATGCTCAAACACTTAACGACCAAATGGCCCCCACCATTTAAGATTTAAATTTCATATTGGCCGTCGAGTTAGAATTTCAACTATCTATGATTTGATTATTGTGCAATAATTTTGTTCTAATTTAGTGTTAATTTTTTTAATTATTATTTTGAGGTCGACTCGCTTGATAATAGTATGTTCATTCGATAAAATATAAATATATTACCTATATCACTTAAAAGTCGCAAAACCGCACTGCAACCGTACAAAACCGCTCAAACCGTACTTGCGGTTTTATTTTCTAAAACCGCAATTTAACATTTTTTTGGAAAAAATCGCATATGGTAATGCGGTGTGAAATCGACGCCAAACAGCGTAAAACCGCACCGTGCACACCCCTACAACATGGTAATAGATGGACAATTTCTGATTTCATTTGCGGTTTAATGCTAAATTAGACAATCACTAACCGAAATGCATACTCAAACTCAAAATGCAGTAATTCTTCTCCAACCATTAAACGTATTCTAAAACTCACAAAAATATTCTTGTAATATTCTCTTAAACGCCAACTTTTATAGCTTTTTCGTACTACAAATATATTTTAAAACTTTAAAAATTAGACCACGATAGTATTTTAAATTTGATTAAGAAAATATTTAATTATTGCGATTCGTACATATAAAAAATATCGACACCCTAAAAGAGCGAAATAATACATTGAGATGAACATAAAAAAGTTATTCGTACAAATAAAAGATAAATAATTTTTCAAGTCTCGGGATTTGTGTTTCCTCTCATAAATGATCAATTAACACATTCCAAATTACAATTTCTAGTTTTTTAAAATTCTATAGTGGTGTTCAAAAAATTATTTAATAATTATATTAAACACAAAAAAAATCTAAAATAAATATTAAGATATAAAAATATTATTAAAAAGAGTAAATGTTATAATAATTTAATTTTTGCAAATTTTGTAATCATAATTATTTATTTTTTGTAGGTAGGTGTTTTTACAATCATTAAACTCATTATCAAACTGAAAATAATATTCTTGTAATAGTTTATTATACACAAAGTTTTACAACTTTCAATACTACCCATATTCATAAATTAGACCACAAAATTATTTTAAATTCAACTATTTCATAAAATTAATAATAATATTTACGGACATTTTAAAAACATAGAAAATTTTTTTTATTAAAAACTCAAAAACTACACTACACGAAGAGAAAAATACATTGAGATGTACATAAAAAATTATTCGCGCAAGTAAAATATAAATAATTTTCAAGTTTCGAAATTGGAGTATTTCCCCCCCCCCCCCCCCCCCCCCCACAAATGATTATTAGCATATACTGAAGTTAATCGTCTTTATTTTTAGTTTTTTAAAGTTCTATAGTTGTGGTCGAAATATTATTTAACTATTATAATAAATAAAAATAAAATATCAAGAATTTAAATTATAATATGTAAAATTTTATTACAAAAAGTAGTAAATTTATAACAATTGTTTATTTTGCCAATTCTATAATCATTATTATTAATACTCAATCTCTTACTAATTTTTTACTTATTGTACATAAGTGGCTTAATAATTAAATATAAGTAAAAGAGGCATGTTTGCCATTTTCAAACATCAAATCCATTTTGTTCAAACGCAAATTTGGCTTTTTGATGGAGGTGAGAGAAACAAAAAAACTCATTTTAAGTGTGAGATTGTACGAGTATTTTTTACTCCAAATATTGGATTATGAAGTACGGTTAGAAATTTGTCTTATATAGTTGACCCATTTTATAGGATAAAAAGCTAGTGAAATAAAGATATGTGCACGCCTTGTCGGTATGTCCATTTTGCAAATAATAATAGTAATAGTAATAATAATAATAGTAATATATTTAATAATAATAATTATAACAATAACAATAATAGTAATAGTATTAATAATAATAATAATAATAATAATAATAATAATCGTCAAATATGTATGGGGAAGTGATACTAATATATGTGACTAGTGGAGACTAGAGATTGTGAGGACGACATTTATCTAACGATTTCAGGTGTACACTTCTTGAATGGGCATGTGCTGCAATTTCAGTGCAAGAAAGGAATAAAGATTGATTCATTCCAGAAATAGACAAGTTCTTGAACTAACTCATGCAACATTCAGGTATATATATCTATCTTTAAACTTCTCTTTTCAAAAATTGTTAAATATATAAATGTTATGTTATGGATTATTACTAGTTATTTTTTCAAAAACCCAGATTTTACACAGCAATACTTGCGAACAACTCCAAAAAGGTAATAGAGGCTGGAATTTATAAATTTATTCTGCATTATGCAATTTTAGAAAGAGTGTAACTTAATTTTCCTTTTTCTTAATTGGGCACTTAAGTGCTTACTAATGACGCCACCACAATTTTTTTTTATTCCGGACACCGTGGCCTTCCGTGAACAGGTAAAGTTGGGTAAACTCCTCTATACCCCATGTGGTTAAACTGAAAATTACGTTATTACCTTGTTCTAAACGCCGCAACACTCACTTATGGTTTAGAAAACATATCATCATACGCCATATGGTTTAGAAAACATACCACCATACTCCTGAAAATGGGGAGAATGTGAAAAGTTAACTAAACCACGAGAGGTTTTTATGTTATTTAAAACCATAGGTTTTTTGTGATGAACTTCAAAACGATGGGGTGTTTTATGATTTTTAGCAGGTAAAGTTCGTGAGTAGCGGAATATTTTGCCAACTATACTAACAAGATGAGTCATAGAACGATATGAAGACATCACCGTCAAGGAGATTATTGCATCTAATTTTTGTCTGAATTGAGTTGTGAGAATGATAAAGTCAAGGGCTCTCTTTGCATACCTAAGCACGGATCCTCATCAAAGGAGCGCAAAGTTTGATTAACTGACACAAGCTAAACACAAAATGGGGACAGAAGTGGCTCTTGGAACAAGACTTTAATAAGATCAAAAGCATTGACAAAAGCTTGGGGAAGAACTAAATTTGTAAGGAGCTTCGAGATCTTCGACAACTTAATTGGGATATGGAAATGATGGAATTGCCGTTTAGTGGCCAAAAACTCGTCTATTTTAATTAAATAAATTTTTTAATTAGTATTTATAAAATAAGTTGAAAAAAAGTTATTAATAAAATAGATATTTTCGTATGTAATGGTTACAAATTAGTAACTCCTATCCAATATGTAGGAGTTATTCTGACATCGTGGCACCCACATCCGAACACATCCAATGCGGCATTCAACTCACATTCGCGTAAACTAACTTGTATGTAATCGTTACGAGATAGCAATTCGTGCCTATTAGATATGATTTACTTTGATAACTCGTATATATAACAAATGTTACGAGTCTATATAAACACCCACAGACCGATTTTTATTTTCAACACGATGTCAAGACTACCCCAAACTCACCCGAAAATGTAAATAAACCGCGAATTTTTAATAATAATTCGTGTGACTATATATAACACTCGTCTCAACCCTCTGAAGTTATTAAATAAAAACTCAAAGTCACAAATATTTGAGAACTCTGATAATAAAACTAACTGTTTCTCAACATCGTACGCAAACACGAAAAACTCGATTCAACATTTTTATTTTATATCGACCATTACGATGTGTGTATATATATATATATATTAAAATATATATTATATCTTATATACATGAATGGGGGAATGAACAGTTTTTCTCGTCGTTGCCTATATATCGCTATTTCTCTTCCTACTAACCCTATATATCGTGACATAAAACTATTCCTTCTCCACAATGATTATTGGCTAGCTTTGGAAATTGTTTAAACACTTGGGGAATTGTAACACATTTCATCAGCGAATATATTTATATTCATATACTCTAACAAATTAATTATATTTGTATTTTTAGTTTTCAACTTAATATACTTAAAAGGAATAATTACGAGAATCGATTGCGTGGAACTATCAATAAACTTTCCAATATCCATATTATTCTATATGTACAAATACAATCATATAGAATTATTTAATATTTAAAGTACAAAATAATTTTTTAAATCGTGTCTGTAGATCTGTATATAATTTTCTCAGCAGATCTTTTGGTTTCTCACACTACCTAACGCACGCAATTACTGTAGTTCTTGAGAAGACAACTATTTAAGCTTCTGCGTTGTTGGAAAAGCTATGAAGGAGAAGCCAACGGTTTAAGGATTTTTTGTTATGGGAAGCTAAAGAGCTGAGGTTGACCTTTTGTGATCTCTTCCAGAAGAAACTTTTGAGATTTCCGAACAAGTTAAAGGTGAGTATAACAACTCTTTACGGTGATAACATGCTACGAGATCTATGCGAACTGAACCACCCATGCTGGGAAGACGACCCAATAAATGGCTAGCTTGTGCATGTCTCTCTTGCTGCCATTTGTTTTTCCTCGGATCGATCGACCAACATGACCTTCATGTTGTAATAGGCGTAGAGGCACTCATTCGACTTGGGATTATCAATTATCTCCCCGATCGTACTCATGAGCTTGCATAATGCTTCTATGTTCTCGTCTGCCGGATTTTGATAGTAACTTCTTTATGCACCCATGCATGATTTTTTTTTTCAACATTCTCTTCTTGTAAAGTTCCCCAATGAGTCGTATATTTGTATACAACTTCTTTACTAACTCTCTTTGTTTGTGACACTACCAGGGAAGCTAGGGATTTAAGGGCTTTGGTGTTATTAGCAATCAAGTGTTTCAGGGTTCCTGTGATCTATCCGAGAAGAAAATTTGGTGATTTGGTAAGAAACTTATTTAGGATGCGTAGAACTTTCGTTGCTTGGAAGAGTGAACACTTTGCTATATTTTGTTGGCATTTCATGTCCAGTCTTTGTTATGCTAGAAATGCTAGGTGTTTTTTCTTTTACATATAATAGCACTATCTGGTTAATGTTTCATATTTAAATTTTCTGTGATGCTATTTTTTGTGATGCTATTTTCTGTGAAGTTTCCGGTAATAGTTGTCATGCGAGTTTTACCAAATTAAGGTGCGTTTGTTGTCCACATTAAAATAAATATATTATCGAATTTGCGTAAGAAATGGACCGAGCTGAAGTAAACCGCAAAAGAAGACTTCGGTATTCATCTATGGATCCTGAAAGACGGAATGAAGTATTGGCTTGTCGCAGATTGAAATATAAAGGAAATACACATGTATCACAAAATTTGGGAGCTAATGATTCCGAACCAAGCTTGGAGGTTCGTTGTTAGACCATTATTATGTCGAATGGAATATGGTTGTAGCAAGGCAAGTTTAGCATCTCTCGCAAGTCAACATTGAATGCAAATTACGACGATGGCAAACCCTGCAGTTGCAACCTTAAGCACTGACTTTCTGAAGTGAAGACTTTCTTATTTCATGATACAGAGGATAGTTGATAATGATGGCGTGGCATCCAGTGATAACGAAAACTTCAACGATCCTAATGCCTCTTATCAGTGCGACTCCGTCGGTGATGCTTTGGATGAGAGCATGATTGATGGTGTTTTTTATTGATTTCATTTATCTTTGAAGTTTTTTTTTACGGACAATTAATAAGGTCGTTGTTCATAAAACATTCTTATGATTAATCAACCTTGTCTCTTTTAGATTATGTTGGACATCTTTCAACATCAATCTATGTTAATTCGGAAAATGATCATCCACACATATTAAAAGGTTCGTTCTTATCTATTCTTTCTTTGAGTTTGAATCTTATTATACCTTCTTTTATACTTTACTTGTGATTCTTGCAGCTACATCATCATTGGGTTCTACAAGTGAATATCGCCGTGCTCGACGTAGTCGAGTTAATTATCAATTTTTCAGACTTGATGATTTATTGATGGATGAATGGGCATTGCCTTCGGTATTTCCATGTTCGCATTGTTCTGCTCATCGCATTAAATGGGAATCTCCATCATTTTGTTGTGGAAATGGTCAGATTTCGTTGGTTTGTCATGAAATGCCTCCTAAGCTGCATGATTTTTTTGTTGGGGAGACAAGATTCCGTCGATTTCAGAAAGTGTTCAAGGACATACAATAACAATCTTGCATTCACTTCGGTTGGGATAAAAGCAGATCCAAACTCTTCGTGGGCCAATAAGGGAATTTATTCATTGCGGATACAAGGAGTTGTTTACCACTACCTAAATGATCTAAACCTCGGTGTGATAAAACTTGTAAACACGGCATATAAAAGCTTCAAGATCTGAAAACAGTAAAATAACACCGAACGATACAAAGATATACACAAGGTGTGTACAAATTGTCGATGCTCGTCGTTGCTGTTAAGCTCGAAAAATACTGTATCAAAAAGAAAAAACTCTTGAATAGTTGAAGAACCCTAGATCTTGAGAGAACGCAGTGTAGAGAGCTATTAGATCGTAAAAAGTGTTTTTCTTGATCTTTACTCAAATGAGTCTTTATTCTATTTCCTCAGCCTCTCTTCATTTCTCAGCCGTTGGATGATCTTTAATCCTTCAAGAGACCCGTTGGATGCTAGATATTATTTTCAGCAAGTTGCAAATTGCTTTTAAGTCCTCCAACTTTCTCCCGCTCCTCAGTCCGGTGCCTATATGGAAACTTCCAGAACATGGGTGCCTATATGGAAACTTCCAGAACATGGGCCTGCATATAGTATTTATTTCAGCCCAATTCCTAAGTCCAGCACAAAGAATGGACGGCCTGCAACATTCTTTTCAACACCCCCATTCACTTCTTTGGGCGAAAGACGTCAATTAATCCCAATTTCCTGCAAAAATACGAATGTGCTTGTTTGCCAAGAGCTTTGGTTAGAATGTCCGCTATTTGATCTTTAGAGGAAACAAACTTCGTAGAAATAATCTTATTCACAATATGTTCCCGAACCAAATGACAATCTATTTCTATATGCTTGGTTCTTTCATGAAAAATCGGATTTTCTGCTATTTGTAAAGATGCCCTATTATCACAAAATAGATTGACAGGAGTAATATTACCTATTTGAAAGTCTTTAAACAATCCTTGAATCCACACAATTTCACAACTGGTTTGAGCCATGGCTCTATATTCTGCCTCGGCTGAGGATCTCGAAACAGTCATCTGTTTCTTAATCTTCCAAGACAATAAGGAATTCCCGAGAAATATGCAATAACCTGTTACAGACTTTCTAGTAATTGGGCAAGCTGCCCAATCTGAATCACAATATGCATTAACTTCAAAAATTTTACATTTTGAAATTGAAAAACCACAACCAGGGCTATGTTTCAGATACCTTAAAATTCGACATGCAGCAGTAAAGTGAGAATATTTAGGTGAATGCATAAATTGACTTAGTGATTGTACAGCAAATGACAAATCAGCTCTTGTATTGCACAAGTAGATCAGTCTACCTAACAATCTCTGAAACCTGCTTACATTTTCATAGGGCATATCATCAGGGTTAAGATCAATACTCAATTTCAGATTCTGTTGCATAGGAGTAAACTTTGGTTTGGAGCCTATCATGCCAAACTCATCAAGTAATTGCAAAGTATATTTTCTTTGATGCAAAATAAAAGAATCAGAGTTTCTTATGACTTCTATCCCCAAAAAATATTTCAGGTGACCTAAATCTTTAATGCCGAACATATCATTTAATTTTGCTTTAACACAGTCAATTTCACTCATGTCATTACCACTAATAATAATATCATCCACGTAGACAAGTAAATAAACACATTTATCATTCCTAACTTTAAAGAATAAAGAATAATCATGTAAACTTTGCTGAAAATTATTTTGTTTCAAAAATAAGGTCAGTTTTTCATTCCACTTTCGTGGGGCTTGTCGAAGACCATACAAAGATTTTTTAAGCCGACATACTCGAGAATCAATGTCATCAAAATAACCTTCAGGCAAACTCATGTATACTTCTTCAGAAAGATCACCATGTAAGAAAGCATTATTTATATCTAATTGAAAAACATCCCAATCCATATTAATTGCAATAGATAATAAAACACGTATTGTTACCATTTTAACTACAGGGGCAAAAGTTTCCTGAAAGTCAATTCCCTCCTTTTGATTGTAGCCTTTGGCAACTAATCGTGCTTTTGTATCTTTCTATTGTTCCATCGGAATTGTATTTAATTTTGAAAATCCATTTACATCCTATTGGTTTTCTATTAATAGGTAAATCTACAATTTCCCAAGTATTATTTTGTTCTAAAGCACTCATTTCACTATCCATAGCAGATTTCCAGTTTTTATCTTTAATAGCTTCATGAAAAGAATTAGGCACACAGAAACGAGTATTATCAATATTGTTAACAAATATTCTATCATCGAGATTCAAAACTGAATAATTCACGAAATCATGCAAAGGGTATTTAATCGAACACTTAGAAATATCACAAACATAATCCTTAAGGTGTGAAGGGAATTTTACCGATCTCTTGGGTCTGCCAAGAGTGTTATCACCATTGTTGTTCTCATCAGTTGTCTGCAGATCCTGATAAAAATTCCCTGGACCTGTACTAGAAGGTTCCGGTCCAAACGGGGTCTCAGAATCACTGTTATTTCCCAATTCTGATTGAGTACTGTTCTGGTCAAAAATTTCTTGGACAGAATCACGATTCTCATCATTGACCCCAAACTTTGGTAGATTAGAGTCTGAAGAATCAAAAAAAATCTGTTCTTCTTGAAACAAGTCTTCTGAAAGAGTTTTACTAATAATTTTGAAAGGAAAGACTGTTTCATAAAATTTAACATCTCTTGAAGAAAATATTTTTTTATTTTCCAAATCGTAAACTTTATATGCCTTTTTATTTTCAAAGTACCCAAGCATGACCGATTTTATGGCTCTTTGATCAAACTTATTTTCTTTGGTTAAATTTGTAGCATAGCAGAGTGACCAAAAACCTTTAAATGTTCATATATAGGTTTGCAACCAAACAAAATTTCAAAAGGGGTTTTACCATTCAAAACAACGGAAGGAATCCTATTTATCAAATAAACTGAAGTCATTATACATTCTTTCCATAAATCTAAAGGAACTCCAGATTGAAAATACAATGCTCTCGCCATATTCAATAAATGTCGATGCTTCCGTTCGACTACACCATTCTGTTGTGGCGTATACGCACAACTAGTTTGGTGTTTTAAACCTTTTCTATTAATAAAACTAGCAAAATCAGAGTTAATAAATTCAGAACCATTATCAGATCTGATTATTTTAATTCTATTTGAAAATTGATTTTTAACTAATTTAAAAAACTTTTGAAAATTAATGAAAGTTTCAGATTTAGAATTTTGAAAAAATACCCAACATCCCCTTGAAAAATCATCAACTATAGTTAGAAAATATTTTTTCTCATCTCCTTGTACTTTAAAAGGTCCCCAAATATCCAAATGTACTAGATCAAAAACTGATGAAGGTTTTGTTTCACTTAAAGAAAATGAATCTCTAGTTTGCTTGGCTCTATGGCATGCATCACAAGGTTCAAAAATTTTAAAATCAGAACAGTTCAAATTTTGTTATAAAAGCTTTAAAATATTTTCTGATGGATGCCCTAATCGTTTATGCCACAGAGATGAAGATACATTATTAATTAGTTTAGAGCATTTACCTCCTTGATCTGAACCTGTTTCAAACCAATAAAGTCCATTTATCAGATTACCAGTCCCCAACAACCTTCTTGTTGGTGGGTCCTGAAATAAAACAACAGAGTGTTTAAATACAACATCACAATTATTATCATGTATAAGCCGAGATACAGACATCAAGTTACAGTGGAAAACAGGGACAACCAAAACATCTTTCAGTAATAAACCATCAGCAAGTAAAATCTCCCCCGTATGATGCACAGGTATTTCATGTCCATTTGGAAGTTTAATTTTGAGCTTTTTATCAGATACATCAGATACATTTTTTAAATGATCAAAAGAACAAACGACATGATCTGTAGCACCTGAGTCTATTATCCATCCTAATTTGAAATCTCTAGTAAGAGAATTGATGCAAACACCTGACATTACGTCTGGAGTGATTCCACGTGTTTCCGAGCAGTCTAGCAACCTTAATAGCTTGTTGTACTGATCCACAGAAAGGTTAGGAACAACAGAACTTGCAATAGAACCTTCATATTCTACTTGATTTGTGAATCTGCTTTGGTTTCTATTCCAATTATTATTTTTCTTGTTATTTTTATTATTCCTAGCAGTATTATCATTAGCGTTAACCCAATCAGGATAACCTATTAACTTAAAACATTTTTCAATTAAGTGGCCTCTACCACCGCAATGCTTACACACAAGACTAGGATTACTCACTTTGTTTACAATCTTATTAAAAAACACAGGCACAGAATTATCACTATGTAAAGCAATGTTTCGATGAGATTCCTCCCTACATATGATATTGAATGCATGCATGACATCAGGAAGTGGTTCTAACATAAGTATATTACTTCTAACCATATGAAAAGAATCATTCAGACCCATTAAGAACTCTATAAGTCTAGATTCGTCTACTATCTTAGAGTTATGAGCAGATGCATCACAAGAACATAGTTTACAACATACAACAGCATCCAATTCATCCCACAAATGTTGTAGCTTAGAATAATAAACAGAGACCGAATCATTTCCTTGACGCGCACTAGCTATTAGTTGTCTCAAAGAATACTTTCTAGATCCATCTACTTTCTTAAAGGTTTTTTCAAGTGACTCCCACACCTTTGAGGCTAATTTAGCATAAGTGAATCTATTCCTGAGTTCAAGAGAAAGTGAATTTAACAACCAGGATAATACAATGGCATTACACCGTTCCCATTCTACACCTAATTCATGATCCAAAGGTTTAGCTAATTTACCAGACACAAATTCAGTTTTGTTCTTACTTGTAAGAACCAGCAGAATGGAATTTGACCATGCTGCATAGTTCTCAGACCTAGTAAGACTAATATTAGTTATATTAGTCACTGCTAGATCTGAGGGATTCAGGAACATAGCATTCTTACTATTAATGACAGTGATTGAATCAGACACGGTTGTCATATTCAAAAAACAAATTGATAAACAAACGGATCAGAAAATAACGCAACGGAGTTAAAAATATAGTTAGAGAAATATCACCAAAGGTCTGTTTGGACACCAATGTTGATGATAGCAGAACTGTTGCCTACTCAGAATCAGGTGGATGAGTTCACTTTTAATACAGCTCGCGAAGTATCTGGTCAAGAAAAAAAATCTTCAGATTTGCAAAAGCAGAGAATAGATCTATAGAAAATTAAGAAGAAGAAACCTTGTTAATACAAACAAATTTATTAAAAAAGCATTTGAAATACTCGTTAGCACTATACACGAATATTTCAGATCTGTAGAGGATTTAGAATTACAATAGACTTTGAAATCAGCGTCAGATCTCACATAAGAGTGAAAACGCATAACCCTAAATACGAATCTTAATATGTGCTAGGGTTTCTAGCCGGTATGAACACCGATTCAACGGCTTCAAGAACAATGTTAATCTATATGGGAGACTTCAGATCCGTACAGGAAAGCTTCAGATCTACACAGATAAAAAACATAAAACCCAAAAAAGAACACGATAGCTTTGTGAACTAGGGTTTTAAAAACAGAGTTAGATGTTAAAAAGAGTATCTATAGCTCTGATACCATGATAAAACTTGTAAACACAACATATAAAAGCTTCAAGATCTGAAAACAGTAAAATAACACCGAACGATACAAAGATATACACAAGGTGTGTACAAATTGTCGGTGCTCGTCGTTGCTGTTAAGCTCGAAAAATACTGTATCAAAAAGAAAAAACTCTTGAATAGTTGAAGAACCCTAGATCTTGAGAGAACGCAGTGTAGAGAGCTATTAGATCGTAAAAAGTGTTTTTCTTGATATTTACTCAAATGAGTCTTTATTCTATTTCCTCAGCCTCTCTTCATTTCTCAGCCGTTGGATGATCTTTAATCCTTCAAGAGACCCGTTGGATGCTAGATATTATTTTCAGCAAGTTGCAAATTGCTTTTAAGTCCTCCAACTTTCTCCTGCTCCTCAGTCCGGTGCCTATATGGAAACTTCCAGAACATGGGCCTGCATATAGTATTTATTTCAGCCCAATTCCTAAGTCCAGCACAAAGAATGGACGGCCTGCAACATTCTTTTCAAAACGGTGAAGATTGCACTCCAATTTAACTTTGTATTTCCATGAGTCTGAAGATGAAGTCTCGCAGCGCAATAAACGGTCGCCAAATTTAAAACCTCATATTCTTTCTTCGCTCATAGAAGTGCTTAGGGAAAATCCATATTCTTTATTTTTCCACGGCTTGAGGAAGGCTTTGGAAATTGAAGAATGCCGCATTGTGTTGCGATCTAATCCAAGATTAGACCAAAGAGTTTTTAACGTTCCAACTGTTGCACAAGTTGGAGCTATTTGCTCACAATCTCGCGACAGCGAACAATTGTCTCGTGACATTATGATTTTTGTCTCCGGGGGACATACTCACAAAGTCCAATATTATTTTGGTTGCTATGATCCACTTCAATACCCACTCCTATTTCCGCGTGGTGAGCCCGCTGGGATGCAGGCATCGCTAAAACCCAAATGAGATCTAGGTTGCCAAATGATTGCAGAGAAAGTATTTCTACAAACACATTGCTGGATCCTGCGAATAATGATTCAATTGAAGATCTTCTTTTACATGAGGAGGCAGGTAAATATTTTGTTATTTTCCAATAGCTATTTATACATATGCCAATTTTGATAGTAGTTTGCAAATAAATTTGTTGTTATATTTATACTCTGTTGTCATATTCATACACTAGCTATTTTTACTAGCATGATTGTTGAGAATATATGCGAAATAATATTTTTATTATATTTTTTGGCTTCCAATTATAAATTTTTTGTTATTTTTTTATTCTTTTATTATGTGTTGATGTTTTCCTTATTTTTCGAATTTAGATTTGCTATGAATAATCAATTGTTTTCCTTTTTTAAAATTTAAGTGCATGTGAACAACAAAAGGTGCAAGATGTGTGTTTCAATAAGAGAGTATTATTGTTACCGGTTTCAAATTCGTGATGGAGATATGTCGTGTTTGGTAAACTCCGGACGCTTGGGCCAACAATATGCAATAGATATGTATGTCAAACTAGAATGTTCCCTTCTTGATTACTATCGAAGTGAGCAACGACAACAAGATTTGAGATTTGAATCCTATCAAGGACTTGTGGATAGCTTGTCACGAGATGGTGAGGATGACCATCTAAGGTTGGGAGAAGAATTGTTTTGCCTACTTCGTTTATTGGTGGTCCACGTGATATGAAATAGAGATATGTGAATGCAATGGCATTGGTTCAAAGATTTTGGAAGCCAGATCGTTTTTTAACAATGATATGCAATCCTTCATGGCCTGAAATTGCATCACGAGTGAAAGATTTTGAAGAGCCACATGACAGACCAGATTTGGTTGCTTGGATTTTTAAAGCAAAAATTGAGGAGTTAAAAAATAATATTATTCGGAAAAAAATATTTGGCGATGTTGCAGCTTATGTGTATGCTATTGAATATCAGAAGCGCGGTTTGCCACACATACATTGGTTGTTAATTCTTAAAGAGGGCCAAAAGATTTGCTCTCCTCGGGATTATGATCGTGTCATTTGTGCTGAAATTCCACGCCACGAGGATTATCCTTTTCTTCGTTCGTATGTTGTTAATCATATGATGCATGGCCCGTGCGGTGATTTAAATCAGACGAATGTTTGCATGCGTGATGGCAAGTGCAAAAACCATTATCCTAAACCCATTTTGGATAGAACGGTTCATAGTTCGAATTTTTATCCTATATATAGAAGAAGGAATAGTGGGGATTCAGTTTTTGTTCGAAGACATGTTCTTGAAAATAAATGGGTTGTTCCTTATAACTCGTTTATTCTTGCAAAGTATAATTGCCACGTCAATGTTGAAGTTTTTTCAGACATTAGGTTGGTCAAATATTTATACAAATATGTGTATAAGGGTCATGATAGGATTGCATACGCCATTGTTGGGAAGACGAACATCCGTGATGAAATTCATGAATTTCAAGCTGCTCGTTAGATTTCTGCTCCCGAGGTGTATTGGAGAATATATGGGTTTCATATGAGTGAAATTTATCCTCCTGTTGTTGTTCTACAAGTTCATTTACCTAACGAGCATTACGTCAGGTTCGGTCGTGAGCGATCGATATCAGAGATCCTTGAAAATCCACTGATGCATCGGACAATGTTCACTGAATTTTTCAGATTAAATGCTACCGATCCGAAGGCGAAGAAGCTGAACCTGTTGTATAAGGAATGCCCTGAGTTTTATGTTTGGAAGACATATACTAAAAGTTGGTCTCGTCGAAAAAAGAGTAATGTTATTGGCCGATTAGTCACCGTTCAACCAACTGACACCGAAAGATTTTTCCTGAAGATTTTGTTAAACTGCACAAGATGTCCGACATCTTTTGAGTTTCTGCGTACCATTCGAGGTAACGTTTATGAGTCTTTTCATTCTGCAGCTTTTGAATTGGTGTTCTTGACTCGGATGACTTCATTGAAGAATGTCTTAACGAAGCCGTTTCTTGTCAAATGCCGAGTAGTTTGAGGACGTTGTTTGCGACAATTCTGGTTTATTCTGTGCCAGCTAATCCTAAACATTTGTGGGACAAATATGTCGATTTTCTCTCAGAAGATTTTCAGCATGCTGCTTCAATTGCGTCTAGGGATGTAACAAATATGACTTTAAAGTCAATTGATTATATCTGACAATCAATGGGAAAATCTGTTGATGATTTTGGTCTTTGTAATCGTTCGATGAGATTATTTGAAAATGAAAAGTTCGCTAGAGATTGTGCCCATGAGTACACTATAAAAGTTCCTGAAGCAGATGTTCTTTCTATTGACAAGTTGAATGATGAACAAAGGGCTATCTTTGATCTTTTGATTGATGTGATTGCGAAGAACCATGGTGGTGCTTATTTTATAAACGGTCCTGGTGGTACTGGTAAGACATTCTTATACAAAGCATTATTGGCACATGTTCGAAGGTCTGGTAGCATAGCAATAGCTGTAGCTACATCTGGAGTTGCTGCATCATTATTGCCTGGAGGAAGAACAACTCATTCTAGATTCAAGCTTCCACTTGAGATAGACGAGAATTATGATTCTAGGGTGAGTAAACAGACAATTTTATCAAAGTTGATAAACATGGCCAAAATAATTATATGGGATGAAGCATCTATGGCTAATAGGAAAACTATTAAGGCTTTCAATCTTATGCTTCGGGATATTTGTGACAACAACAACGTTTTTGGTGGAAAAGTCATTCTTTTTGGAGGTGACTTTCGTCAGACACTTCCGATTGTTGTTGGAGGCTCTCGAGAAGATGCCGTTGATGCTACCCTTGTTACTTCAAAACTATGGAGTTCAGTTAGGCGACTTGAGTTAACGCACAATATGAGGGCGAAGGAAGATCCTGATTTCATGAACTTCTTACTCCATATTGGTAATGGAACTTATCCTTTAATGCACGATGACGACTATGTTGAGATTCCAGCAGCCATGTGCTTGCCCGTTCAAGACGAGCGCATTATCGAATTGATTAATTTTGTTTTCCCTTGCGAAGAATTTTTTGGCACACATCCTCAGCAGTTCATTAACCACGCGATATTAACTCCAAAGAATGATGTTGTGAATGACATCAATATGATGCTCATTGAAAGATTTCTAGGCGACGCAGTTGAGTATATTAGCTTCGACAAGACAGATGATCCTCAACAACAAGTTGACTATCAAGACTTTCTGAACTCTATTAATATCGGTGGATTGCCTCCACACCGGTTACTTCTGAAAGAGAATTGCCAGGTTATGATTTTGTGGAATATCAATCCTGTGGAAGGTTTGTGTAATGGCACTACATTGATATGCAAGCAATTGGGACGTAAAATAATTGGATGTGAAATTGCTGTCGGAGAATTCAAAGGCAAACATGTGTTTATTCCTAGGATTCCGTTGGAGGCTTCTGATCATATCAAATGCCCAATTCCTTTTAAGAGACATCAATTTCCGTTAAGGCTATGCTTTGCAATGACCATCAATAAGGCCTAGGGTCAGACTTTGGATCGTGTTGGGATTTATTTGCGCGAACCAGTCTTCTCTCACAGTCAACTATATGTGGCACTTTCAAGAGCAAAGACATCTAAATCTGTTAAAGTCTTCGTTCATGAAAATTCTACACCAGCTCTTTTGCACAATTGTACCAAAAATATCGTCTATCATGAGATATTCAATATTTTACACCGTAGAATTTAATATGCTTTATGTGTTATGTGGTTGCTATATATATTAGATTAGTTTTTGGGTGATATTTTGTTATATTTTTACTTATGTATGGAATTAAGTATGCATTCAGGGTCTTGGCTCCCTGCGTTTTTTTATATATTGTACTGTCAATCTAATGCTTATTTATTGTTTAGCTTATTTATTGTTTAATACAATTTTAAGATTACTTTTATATGACTTATGGTACTCAGATGATAATGCAGGCAATGGCTCATTTTATTACACTATTGTGTTAGTATCCTAATTTTTTTAAATATTGATATTAGCAGGAAAATGCCTCAGTCAGTGGTTTTCAGGATGTGACTCCGGCCACAATAAGTTGGACTGTGAAGGTTTGTGTTGATGAGAAGTTTCATCCTCGTGTAGGTCAGAACAGCGTGAGACGTTACCAACGACTAATATTAACTTATGCTAAGGTATGTTATACTAAACATATGCGTTAGTGTATCACAATGATGTGTTTTATGTGATTTTACTCGTTTTCACAACAGGGAAGTAGGGTTGTTGAAACCATTTATGACAGAGATATAGAGTTGTTTCGTAATTCGTTGCAACTTTATGAAACTTATGTCATCTCTAAGGCACGTGTTACTACTGTGGAAGATAGATATAAGATTGTCGACAACCTGTATCAGTGGGTGATCAATGCTCGCACTGCAGTATTGCATGTTCCTGAAGATGCTATATCTCGGAATGTTTATGATGGAACGTAATTGTGAATCAAACTGGTGCGGATCTTGACGAGGCTGGGTCCTTGTCAAAGATCAATTTCTTAATACTCAGAATACTTTATTTCATAGATGATGCCCTTATTACAAAGGGTCAATGCCCACTTATAGAAAACTACTCACGTAATCCATAATAATTATTTGCCAATCAATTAATAATGCTAGGTGCACCAGTTTTTCAATCTCCTTGATCCACGCAATCATCAATCCTTATCCCCTTTTGCTCTCCTCACATAGACCCTTAACGGATGATTTATTTCCTCATTTATCTTCTCAGCTTGATCCACTTGTTCCACATCAGTTTATATGCCGAAGTTTGTTCCTTTCTCAGAATTTCATAATTACGTTGGTACCAAATCTTTGATAGGTATGTTCAATAGTTAGGAAAAAATATAATATCAAACTAATATTTTCAATATGTCAATGTAAGAGTAACTCGATTTGTCTTGATCTTATAGATATCATAGCTGTTGGTATCGACAAATTACCAGCGAGGTCTTTGGTGATTGAAAGAAGAAATGTACAAGTTCAAGATTTTGCTGTTGTGGATGAAAGGTATGATATATATATTTATCTCCTTTCTATCTTACGGTGGGTTGATTTACGTTTTTCACGTGCTCAGTTTTTTTTCTTTTTTTTGGTACATGTAGTTTGAAACCCTGTATCTTAACTCTATGGAATAACATTGCTGTCAATGAGGGATCAATGCTTTCAGTTGGAGAGGACAACATGTCAATCATTAAAATGAGTCGCACCGTTGTTTCCACTTATTATGGTAAATTTTTTCCCTTACCTTCAGCATCAACCACAAATTTCGGGTGAAATACTTTTTTTTTTCAATTTTATTAATGAAATTTTTTCCAGGCATGTCTCTTGGTTCCACCACTTCAACTGCAATAGATATTGACCCTGAAATTCCTTCGACAATGGCTTTAAAAGAATGGTATTTTAAAAGCACACAATTTATTTGCTGATGTCGTATTTACTTGTGTTGAATGACTAATATTTGATTTGGTACGATGTGTGATTATATTGTATAGGCGAAACAAGAATCGTGATGGTCTGAAATCAATTGTGGCTGCCAGATCCTATCTTATCCGACCATTTTTTTCTGAGATGGTGTCTACCGTTTCCATGGATTCTGTAAAAGATGCTCAGAATCATATGAGCCCTGTAAGTATATACAACTTTCTTGTTGAATATTACCATTATATATTATTTAAACTTTCTATCATATGACAGCATTATGCTTATTTTTTATATAGGGAACTCGGATGAATTTTAGATTGAAAATTAAAATTGTTGATACTGCACATCAGTTCTTTTATATGGCATGTGATGCATGCGGAGCTTCTACAGTTGCTGAATTTAATTGGAAATTCAATGCATGAAATGTCAGAAGACCGTTGTGGCCAAACCAAGGTACTATTAAACACTTAATTGCATCAAATTGTCTTTCCTCTGTGTTTTCCTCATGAAATTATGAAGTCGGTGAATTTTTACCTGCAGAGCGAAATTGACAGCTGCGGCATTTGATGAAACAGAAGAAATTGAGATTCTCGCATTTGGTTCTGCTGCTGAGAAAATTCTACAAATGGATGCTTTGACTTGCATGGATGCATATGTGAGCGTTGATATTCAACTTTGTATCCTGCTATTGATCTTACAATGATCTTTTTGTCTAATTATTTCCCTTACAGGAAAATGACCTTCTCTTGGGTCCTATTCATCAAATGCTTACAAAGAAAACCTTTTGTATTCAAGTTAAGAAAAAAGTATATTCCCGAGTTGATGGAGATCGCATTCAATATCTGGTGAACGAGATAGTTGAAGAAGAAATATCGTCCTCAGATGTATCGACTACAAGATCTTCGATTCAAGTAACGGAACAACATGCTGATGTGAACATGCACATGAGGACCAAAGTTGGTATTCTGAAGAAATTAACATTTGAAGGTACCAATGATGCATATCTATTTTCCTATTTAGATTAATTGTTGTGTTAAAATAATTTTTTTATGTAATATGTTAAATTTCAGGAAAAAGTGTGGATGATAACGAGCAAACCAGTGCTCTTTAGTGGCCTTGACTACAATCTGTATTTTGCTTATGGTAATCTCATAGTTTTAACCAGGGTTGGAGGTTTTGTGTGACTATGGAAGTAGCATGAAGCATTTCAGTATGATATGCATGCTTTTTGGGTTTTGCAATGTATATATAAGAAGTCGTCACTTTACCTTACGCCTTAAGACAACAGTGTACATAATGCTTTTGTTCTAATCGTTGCCTAATCTTTATTTTTAGCATTTGTTGCTGGTGATTAAATAATTTTGAAAGGATACACAGTACACTAAAAAAAGGACATAAGTGCCGGTCTAAATGGTCGGAAATATTTGCGAGGGGCGACAGATCCGACCTCGTGGTTGAACCTCAGCCCCCCTAAGCAGCATCACACGCAGCTCCAACCTTGCAATTCTGCACAACCCCTAGCTAGCAGTCGCTAGCTCCCCTTGCCGACTCTCACAGAACCTTACTGGCCCGAGCAACCCCGCTCCTGGTTGGCCTCACACCTCGTATCAAGCTTGTTTTGCTCCAAATCAAGAATTTTGATAAAAGCTTTCATCATATGATTGTTGAAATAATCTATATGTTGCAACTTCCGTCGAATTATTTTAAAAAAATCTAACCAAATTCTGGTGCTTTTCGCTCAAAATAATTTAAATAAAAATGAGACAAAAATTCATCGCAAATTTCAATAAAAAAAAAAGAAAAAAAAATGTCGTCAATATTTCGTTGACTCACCATCACCACCACTACCACCATTATTATTATTATTTTTATTATTATTATTATTATTATTATTATTATTATTATATTGTCACGAGCATTTTCAAGAATGTATTTTTTATTTATGCATCATGTGACAAAGGCACGTGGATTCATTGGATCGACCGGATAGTGCTGTTTCATGATAATGTGGCGGCTCGACAATGTAGCAGGAATTCCGCGTTTTTCTCTTTGGGTAGGGCTGAAACGGGAATCATCTGCCCCGTGGAGATTTGATACACTGAACAAATCTTACTAACATTATAAAGCTTATTTTTTTTATTAATTATTTCTTTACTTTTCTAATCTGAACATTAGCATGTTTTTATTTCTGTTTTATAATACTTCTGCCAAATGATTTCTTTTTACTATTTTATCTAAAATAAATAACCCTTTACTGACTCGTAAAATAATATTCCGAATTTCACCAACAGAAGACAAATATGAATACATTATGAAATACTGAATATCGCATCGCATATATGTTAGATGTCGTGCTTGCATACATAACCGAAAATAATATTCAAACGTTCAAAATCTCGAGATGCACAAAACTAATAGCATAAAACATCAGAAATTCAGTATTTATACACTTGAATGCCCGGGGCGGGAATTCCTGATAAGTATCGGAGTGCGGATGGAAATTACCACAGCTGTTGAGTATTGGATAATTTTCTTTGTTTCAGGCCATTCAAGAAATAATAATAAAAAAATTCAAATGTTTTTTAGGCCAATTTTCAAATGCATTAATGTAAAAGTAATAAAAGCAAAACGAATGCAGACAAAAAAGCCACATCCCACCTATCGAGAACAAACCCTAGCGATGTTTCATAGTAGACATGAGAGTCACCATACCAAGTTAGATGGCATAACCATTTACATGCTCCAGCAATTTTTTGACGGAAATACATCGTAACTCCCGTCATTGGTTTTAACGATGGTATTTATACCGTAATTATCGTTGCAGTTGCATTTAAACTTTTTACTATTATATGTATTATTCCAGCTTGTTGAAATTTAAAATGTATGACTTAGTTTTTTAAATCATTAATTAATAAATTGATTAGAAGAAGTAATGTGCTTATAGACAAAATATGGGCATTTATCGCCGCGCCTATGGCGCCCCATATTTTCTAGTATATATATATATATATATATATATATATATATATATATGCAACGAAAGAGACTCGCCCGCCTCACAGGTCGTCATCCGTGTACAATCCAATCTCAAAAGCCTGTGAAAGCTCCAACGGCCAGCCTCGCCGTCTTCGTCAGCCACTCACTTTCACCTATAACGCATGAACTATATGAGCTAAAAACTCAGTAAGCAAAAATCATGCATGTTGTGAAAATATACAAATCCCCAGCACATCGACGTGTGACTCGACATCTCAAAGTGATTCATCACTATCCTCTCTTATTTCTAGGCTTGTTGCTAAATTACTATGCAATACCAAGAGCGCAATATATAAAATGATAGTGGCCTACTCCAGGTAGCCTACGCTAACTTTCCCAGGCTGCTCCTTTGAGGTTGCCCCTTCTGCCACGCGATTGCCAACACTGGTAACCCACGCAAGGTTTTCCTAGGTCACACCCTCAAGGTCGCCCCATTCATGTCGCTCCCACCGCAATAATATGGCACTGGCCCACTCCAGGTAGCCTACGCTAGGTTTTCCTAGGTCGATCCTTCTCAGATAACTCCTTCTGCCTCAATATATGACGCTGGCTTACGCTGGGTGACCTACGCTAGGGCTCTTTACCCTAGGTCGCTCCTTCCGTCGATGTTGCAATAGTAATTAGCCCCTAAAGGTGCCAATAACCAATAGTCGGTACATATACATCGCTCTCTGACAATAATCATAGGACATACAAATACTCTACAACCCGCTAACTATATATGTACGTGTATATGTTGATGAATGATATGCTCATGAATTCACGTACCTCAAATAAGTCACGCATGTAGAGGTGACATATCGTCACTAAATCAAGACACATAATTCATTAAAATATATATACAACAAAAATATGTTCATGGATTGAGTTGGACTTTTACTTACCCATGGTTCCAAGATTTGTTGATTAAGTTAGGCATTCCTTCCCGTAGTCTTTAACAATAGGTACTTTATTGAAGTCCGATAGAGACTGTTCAATTGCCTTTATTGCGTAAATGAGATTTGTCTCACAACCAAAATCTACAAATCGGCGAGCCTTTAGTGCTGATATTCTCGGAATCTTATAGCTTGTTGCTACTCCAGTGAAAGTGAAAGGCTATTTTCCAAGTAAATGAAACATAACTGCCTTTTTACTGCAGAAAAGTATCGCTCGGTACTTTGAACCAATCCATACCGAAGATGACATCATAATCATTCATAGGAAATTAGATCGACAAGAAGCATCTTATTATCAATCAAAACCGCGCATTCTTCCAAGATATGATTTTTTGTGTAGAAGCTCCTTGAGGGATCCTCACATTTTAGTTGAATTTGGACAGGTGAGGTGTTATACAAGCCTCGTTATGTACTTAGGTGATGCAAATGAATGTGTGGCTCCTGAATCTATTAGTATGGATGACGGGACATTGTATGTATATAGTGTACCTGTCAACACCGAAGGGTTTGCCTCCGCCTCATCGGATGTTTTCTAATCGGTACACCTTGTAGCTTTGGTCGGTTCACCACCTGGTTGTTCGGACACATTTTGCAAAATGTCCCTCTTTCCCGCGTATAAAGCACTTGAAATTTTGTTAGTAACAGTACCCCGTGTGTAGACGCCGCACCTTGGACATAGGGGCATCGGAATTTGGGGTGTCTGTCGGATAGGATTCGGTTTCTGATTTTGCGCCCATTGTGGAGGTCCTAGTCCACCTTTGGGAATTGAGTCTTGGGCCTTTGATCACGAAAGTGCCTTCAGTCCATTTCTGTCCTTGGAAAAATATTCGTTTTCTTCTTGTGCACGAGCAATCCTCATTTCTGCTTGCTCCGCCACCAGGGCCCTTTCTCGGACTTGTGCATAAGTGACTCCTTGAGTGCCGACCATGTTGACATCTCGTATAATTTTGGCTTCAGGCCCTCAACAAATCGTTTGGCCTTTAGAGCATCAGTACTACCATGTGGGTGGCAAACCTCAACAACTGTTCTGCAAATATACTCTGACACCGTCATTGCCCCTTGTTTTAGGTTTATGAACTCAATCATCCTCATTGCACGAACATGGGCGATGAAATATGTTTTTCAAAATATTTCTTTAAAGCATTCCCACGCCATCATGGTAGGGTGTTCTATTGCTTTCATCATGTTAGGTCCTGATTCATCAATCAACAAGCAATCTAAGCGTGAATTCTCGGTATTCGAGTAAGAAATCTTACGATATACGATCGGTCGAATATCCGCTTTGAAGATCTTGAGAGGTTGTTAGATGTTTCCGAGTTTCTCAAGCGTGATCTCTCGTTTAAAAAATGAATTCGAAACTTATTATTTTCTGAAAAATAAAAAACTCTTTAAACTTTGATAGTGTACATCATATTTATACATATATTTAAGGTATAATTACTCTTAAGTCTTACACTATCAAAACTTCTAATTACGCTCCTAATTATAAGGATAATGAAATAATAAAGCACAATTCTAATATACTCTTCAATCTCCCCCTTTGTGCTTGTCTTCGTTTGAGCTCCTTTTATCCTTGTCGGGCGTAAAAAGACTTCATCAGTCCCAATGCTGTCTCGTAGCGTCGAACAGCATTCCTCAACTCCAATCTTTCATTTATGGCATCTAGAAGCTCGTTCAGGAGTGGGGCCTCTTCTTCACAAAGATCTTCGAAGATTGTCTCTTCGGTGATCTCTCCCAATCTCTTCTAAATGTTCTTTCTCACTAACTTAAGCGTCCCGTCGTAGAATTTATGAACTTCTGACTTCATCATAGCCCTTGTCTTTCCAATGACTGGATTTAGATAGGTTATGGCGAGGCTAGGGGTCTTGAAAATGTAGTTCTCGGGAAAGTTGTTGAGTGGGAAGCCCTTCATGAGCGGAGATTCCATGTTGACCTTGTTCATGTTGTTCTCTATTGCAATTTGAAGGTCGTGTGCGGTGTGATATTTGATCTGCCGCACCAGGAATCTTTTCAGCTCCTCGAGTCATTCAATCTTGATATATCCAGGATGTGTCTTGTACTTTCTCTTGTACATTTGATATATTTGGTAGACTTCATCTGGTGGAAGGAATGGGAGATAGCTTTCATCTATCTCTTCTCGAATGCGCTTGCTGTCCGCTCGCTCAATTATGTAGATAGGAGTTGGATATCTTCCGATCGTATGAGAGACTCCGACGAGTTTGAGAATCGGTGGCTTGTTCTTGAAGTTTTCCTTCAGTTGATCAGCTGGAATGCCACTACGATCGGGTCCGAGATAGTTGAGCATCCATTTTCTTCCTATCTTCCCAGTGTGAGATGTCCCTCAAATTAAGTTCGTTGAGCTTCTTGATCTTATTTGGAGCCCTCCAAATCTGCTTTCTTATGTCTTCAATGAAGGGGACTTCAATTCTGACATTCTCCCATGGCGTCTCAACTATAACTGTCCCTTTTGATAGACGGGGAGGAGAGTCGACTCTGAGCCTTATCATTTCGGGTAGCTCTGGGAGGGCAGAACTTTAGTTCTCACCTTCTTGAAGTTCTTCTTCTTCAAGCAGTACCAAGTCCACTGAAGCTTGTTGTAGGAAGTATCTGACGTTGGAGAGTCGAGCTTGAGCAGCTTCCTCTGGTTCCCATTTCGTCGTCCACTTCTCGTTTAGTATGTAGTCATCTACGATCAGAAGTGGATCGTAGGCAACTGCTTCTTGATGAACTTGGGGAAGGTTTGAGGTTGGGATATGATTTGGATTTGTAGGAGAGAGGGTTAGTGTTTGGGATATGGTGGGAGGTGTGGTTGTTTGTTGGCGGGTGTGAGGATGATCCTCCAGCTTCTTGAGTCTTTGTCTGACTCAATCCACGACCGCTCCTTGTTGTTCGTTGCCGTTTCTCCCCCTCATGACGATCCGGATCATCGAGATCGTCATGTCTACGTTTGGGGCGGAGCTTTCTTCACGGCATGTTGTTTGTGCTGGCAGCTCTGGTTCATCTATTAATCTTTTGTAGAGACTTTATTCTGCGGGAGTTCTTGTCTCTAGTGCGAGAAGGCGCGAGATGAGGATATCATGAAGCTGAGTGATCAGAATGGTGTATGGGTTGATAAGTGAGGGTGAGGGAGTTGGGGTGGTGAGGTTGTAGTGGGGTGTGTAGAGTTGTGGTAGGAAGTGGTGAGGAGACGGATGTGGTTTGTGTGTCAGTGGGAGCAGCTTCGGAGACTGGTGTTTTTCCGGTGTCTCTTCGGGAAGTCTCGAGAGCATGGAGCATTCGGTCCATCAGACGATCTTCTAGTGAAGATAGGGCTGAGGAGAGTGCTTCTTGTAGTCTTTGCTCCGTCACGAACATCGGTGGAGTGGGGCCAGGGAGGCGCTCCACTATCAATACATCGGAGTAGATTTCCGATGTGCCGCCTATAGTAGGGCTTGAGGGTCCGGTACGTCCAAGGACATCCATTATCAACCCTGAAGTCACCACTTGAGAGGGTTGGCCTATTGTTGGCTCCGAAGATATCGGGGGTCCAATAAGGCTTCCACTCAATCCTTGAGATGATACGATAGGTATCACCTACAGACGGGGCCGAGATTTGTTGTTGGCGAGGGCCCCTTCGTTGGAGTCTGTGTGCTTCATCGAAGTCGGTTGCCTCAGGCGTGACTTCGGGCTCTGTTGATGTCACCAATTGTTCCCTTTGAGAAGGGGTCGGGGCTGGATCCATGGCACGTACCATCGCCTCCGTGATGGAGTTGTTCTGCCAGTAATCTTGGTAGGCCTCTTCAATTGGATCAGCTAAACGGAGCAGCTCCTATGGGATCAGCATTGATTGGAGTGCTAGATCGGCGGCCTTCGGGTTGTGGAAGAATCGAAGACGTTGCGGGGTATAGTCCGCAATCGGTGGTAGTTTCGCGATCTCTGGATGGACTTCCATGAAATGCGAGATCATTACCGGGAACCACCGGACATACAGAAGAGATCTGGCCTTCGATTTTGTCTCCCTCTGACGCATCTGGTTGGCGAGATCGTTCCAAATCAGCTGAGCCACGTCATATCTTTTGGAGAAGACCACTCCGTAAAAAATTCGAAGAATGTTTCCATTCGTCTTGTCGAAGCCGAAGTATTTTGGGGAGAGGCATTTGTTGATGATGCCGAACAGTGTCTTCCACGGATGAGGAATCCCGCTATTTTGAAAGTTGGCCAGGTTAGTTAGCGGCGGTTTGTATCCCATCCCGAGCATGTCTTCTACGATCTCCGCATCCGTTGGTAGTCGGTCGTATTCATCGTAGTGCGGGAGATCGAGCACCATGGCCATTAGATTTTTCGTCAGGGCGATGTGTCTTGTATTGAGCTTAGTCATATAATCCACGCTGTCGCCGTTGACGAAGCTCTGCATGCATCGCTTAACTGCTGGAGATAGACCATTAGTACGGTGGCCGTCATGGTCAGAGCTGGCCATAAAGGGAGTCCTTTGAGGATGGATAGTATGACGTCATCCGGACACCAAAACGTTGTTAAATCCAGTTGGAAGTTGTTGTCTTGGACTGTCATATAACTTCCAGAGGAGTAAATATGAGGGTAGTTGGGAGTTGCCATATCTGCAAAAATAATATTAGGTTCATTAGTTGATAAAGTTTCATGAATGAATGAATTTGATTAAGAATGAATGTAGAGTAGAATTGTATATTTAAAGAGTTATCACGGAAGACTTAGTAAAAATTTCAGAAATTTGTAGAATTAACTAAGTCTTAGAATCGTGTTTTTATTCGAGTAAAAATTTATTCGTTTTTTAAAATTTGCGATCGAAAATTCTTCTAAGTTCGCCGCGTAATTTCTTCTAAGACTTAGGTTCATTATGTTTTCAATCGAATAAAAAATTGTCGAAAAACTTAAGTTTTTCGCCGCTTAGTTTTGCGATCGAATAAAATAAAATCGAAAAAATAAGTTCGCCGCGTAATTTTGCGATCGAATAAAATAAAATCGAAAAAATAAGTTTTTCGCCGCGTAGTTTTGCGATCGATTAAAAATATGTCAGAAACAAAAGATTTTCGACGCTGAGTTTTGCGATCGATAAAACTTTAACGAAAACTAAAGTTCTTCGATGACATTGTTTGCGACACAAACTTTTCGATCGAAAATTTTCAAATCAAACAGTAAATACGTAAAACATAATCTTTGATTTATGGGTAAATCATGGGTTTATCTGTGTTCGAAATGTTCAGAGAACAGTGGCGCATCCGAATATCATGATTTTAACCCAAAAGATTGAGTGTAAACAACTGTGATTTGAAGCTCGAAAAATCAGTTTTCGTCGAAAAAATAAACATGAACTTTCGTCAAAATGTTTTCGTGAAAATGCTTAATAATCGCATGTTTTTGAACAGAAAATGAATCTGAACACGTTTCTACCTTCGAATTCCGCACGTTTAATCTAAAAATTCTGAGAAATAAGGAATTCGGATTGAAATGCCGAAGTCGGTTCGAAGATGTTCTTAGAAGATGAAAAGTTTTTCGATTGGGAATTTGTAGCGTGTGAGAGAGTTTTTCGAGTGATAAAGTGATATTAATACTTTACGATCGGGTAAAGTAAAAATTCTTTTGGGCCGTAAAAAAAATATATTTGGGCTTTAGATAAAATCAGGTCGGAAATAAAATTTATGAATTAACCCAAAAATAATTTGTATAATACTCCTTGTATTTCCGCAAGAGAGGAAATTATCTCCTGATGATGAAATTCAACATTTGACTCATCGGATGAGCTGCGAGGCTTAATAAATTGTTAGAATGAGTTTCTACGAATGTAGAAGATAATAACAAATTCTCATATAAAAACTCCCCATCAACAATTGCATGAATAAACTTTTCAGTACCTACACATAGTTTCGGTACATATGAAAATTTTCGATTGAAGTACAATTAACGCATTCTAAGCAATTCAGCATAGTTTATGAAAATGTTGCGTTTTTCAAGAATAATTTCGCATTTTATCAAGTCTGAACCAATGCATGTATTAATGCATTTAAAATGTGAGAAAAGAAAAAAATATTTTTGTTTCGGGGTCAGATTTATTTATTTTGAATATTATCACAAAAAAAATTTCAAACATATATAACATTAATTTGCCATTAAATCATGTAACTAAACTAGTATTCTAAGAGCATAGTATGAATCATTTTGACAACTCTCGCAAGTTTCGCTCATATCACTCAATATATATTTTTTTTATCAAGGAGATTTTTAGTAGATATATCACTCTTATAATCACAACAAAGTTATATCAATTAATTTGTTATCGTAGTGAGAGTTCGTCATTTTGAATCAAAGGGACATTTAAGGGATTATTTTTAGGCTCTGACTAAGGGGTAGAAATTTTGGGTAAGTGAGCTTAAAAATTCTTCTCTTCCCGGGGTCCTTTTTATGAGATTCGATTCTGATCCTTTTGCTTTTCCTTTCTATAGTAATTTCTTTTCAGGGTTTTGAGAGATGAGATCTTCTTTGATTTTGGGTCGAGACTGTGTTCCTTTAGAAAGTTTCACAGTTATGAATTTCGAACCCAAGACTGTGCTTCTCTTCTCGTTTTCTCAACATAAGATCTAGATTATTATTGGAGAAGTTCACTTCGACGTACTTCTCTTCTAGAAGTATACGAGATTATCTAGGAGAAGTTCACAGTGAGATAAGTGTTTCTCTTCTATAATGATTGAGAAATGCGTAATGTGCATCACTTTAGCTCTCCCCCTCTTTTTCTTGATTGAGTAACCCCGAATCATTTGAATAATGTTGAAGGCTTAATCGGGTGTTGATAAAGAAAAAGAATGTCGGAGAAGGCTCAAAATGGATCTCTAGAAGAAAAAGTAAAGGATTTATAATTTAGGCCAAGTGAGGAATTTCCTAATATGCCCTTATCATTTTCATGACAAACTAAACACAAAAGCAAGATTGAAGCTACGAAGGACAAACCAAAAAATAGTCATTTGAAGTGTGACAAAAAAAATTGAGGTTCAAATTCTCATATGTATGATGTGGCTTTTGTCTAGTGAATCAAACAAAGTTCTTTTGAATAAAAGAATGTTATATGAATTTTTAGGCAAAGAATTTAATCATATTTATCGAAAAAATATTTTTGTGAGTAATTTAAAAAATAGTCAAAAATTATCGTCATCCCCCATTTTTTTATTTATACTATTTATATATATGTATTATTATATATATTTATTTTATGTAAAAATAAAATATATTTATTATATATTTTTAATTTTATTTTAGAAAAAAATCTTAAAAGATAAAGTCACGCAAAATAATCAAGAAATATTAAGAAGCACATAGAATATCAAATTGAAGCATAGTAGAGCATGTAAAGCACATTTCAAGTAAAATTGAGATTCAACATGCCTAACATAGCAATAAGGAATTGAAATCGTTTTTCATCCAATGCCTTAGTGAATAAGTCGGCAAGTTGAAGCTCCGTTTTAACAAAATTCATATCTATCGTGCCTTTTTCTACATGATCTTTTTATAAAGTGATATCGTATGTCTATGTGTTTCGTGCGTGAATGATGAACAGGATTGCAAGTAATGGCTATAGCATTTTGAGAATCACTATAAATGGGAATGTTATTGAAATCAAACCCGTAATCGCGTAGTTGTGTCCGCATCCATAGAATTTGCGAGCAATAGCTGGCAGCCGCAACTATTCCGCCTCGGCCGTCGATGTTGACACACAATTTTGTTTCTTTGAAGACCAGCAGACCAACTTTTCGCCTAAAAATTGTGCTCCGCCAGACGTGCTTTTTCTGTCCATTCGACAACCTGCATAATCAGCATCAGTATAGCCAATAAGTCGAAAGTCAGTATTTTTAGGATACCAAAGCCCTAAGTTTTGAGTTCCTTTGAGATATCGTAGAATTCTCTTGACGGCATTCATGTGGGACTCCTTTGGGTCGGCTTGAAAGCGGGCGCAAATGCAAGTTGCAAACATAATGTCGGGTCGGCTGGATGTCAAGTAGAGAATAGATCCGATAATGCTCCGATAGGTGGTGATGTTGACAGCCTTTCCAGACGGATCAACATCCAATTTGCAATTAGTAGACATTGGAGTATTCATTGGTGTGCTCTTGTTTTGATTAAATCTCTTCAGAATATCTCGGATATATTTGGTCTGACTAATGAAGATTTCATCATCGAGTTGCTTGACTTGTAATCCAAGAAAGAATTGGAGTTCTCCCATTAAGCTCATCTTGGTCTTCATGAGATTACCAAATTTCTGAAAGAGACGTTCATTCGTCGATCCGAAAATGATGTCGTCAACGTAACCTTGAATGATCATCATGTCTTTGCCTTGCCTTTTGATGAAGAGAGTCGTATCGATTGTTCATCTGATGAAGTTGGATTTGACCAAAAATTCGCTCAGAACATCATACCAAGCACGAGGGGCTTGTTTTAGTCCATAGAGAGCTTTGTCCAATCGATAGACATGATCAGGATGGTTCTCATGCAAGAACCCTTCGGGTTGAGTGACGTAGACTTCTTCTTTTAAGAAAGGCAGTTTTGACGTCCATTTGATAGACTTTGAAGTCTTTGTGAGCCGCGCATGCTAGAAATAAGCAAATAGCTTCAATACGTGCAACCTGGCATACGTCTCGTCGTAATCAATTCCTTCTTGGTGATTGTATCCCTTAGCGACGAGTCGTGCTTTATTCCTGATTACTTCACCGTTCTCATTTTTATTGTTCTTGAAAACCTATTTGGTTCCAATTATGGTTTTGCCTTGTGGTCGAGGAACCAATGTCCAAACTTGTAGACGCTCGAACTGGTTGAGTTCATCTTGCATCGCAATTACCCAATCCGGGTCTTTAAGAGCTTCGGCTACCTTATTTGGTTCGTTTTGGCTTAGGAAGCATGTGAATAAACCGCTTTGTGTAGACGTCCTAGTACGTACACCACTTGAAGGATCACCGATAATCTGATCACTAGGGTGAGCTCGAGTCTATTTGCGTTCGTGAGGAATAACTGAAGTAGATTCGTCATTGGATTGGAGATCGAGATATCCCTAATTAATTTGTTGATCATTCAGAGTTGGAAAATTCAATTCAGATGGTGAATCGATAGGAATTTCCTCATCTGCATTTGTAGGAGCTGCAGTACTAGATGAAGATTCTGAATAAGTAGATTCTCCAACATTTGTCGGATTTTGAAGAAAAGGAGTCTCATTATTAATTTCTTCCATTGAGGGAGATGGGGCACTGCTTGGTGTTGAGTGAAACGAAGCAGGCATTTGAGACTTGTTCCGATAAAAGTGTTCGAATAGAGAATCTAAATCTTCATGGTCAGCGGGAATTGCTTCATTCGATGTTGATGTAGACGTTGCCAAGAGTTGTTGACCTTGTGCCAACACGCCAGTAAGCTCGGGTTCTGAACTGTTTTGTTCAGAAGCCAATTCCGTCATTCTTGAAAGGTGACGTTGTAGCTTTCAAGAATTATACGAGAAGACTTGAGGTAGACGCGATATGATTTTGATGTAGAGGAATATCCGACAAAAATGGCTTCAAAGGCTTTGGGATTGAACTTGCTTCGATGCTCCCGATCGTTTGCCACAAAACACTTGCAACCAAATACTTTGAAGAATGAGATATTTGGAATTCTTTGATTAATTAACTCATATGTCGTCTTCTCAAAGCGTTTGTGAATAATTGTCCTGTTTTGAGTAAAACGTGCTGTACTACTGCTTCAGCCCATAGGAAGTGAGGAAGACCGGAGTATATAAGCATAGTTCTTGCAGCTTCAACTAGAGTCCGGTTCTTTCTTTCTACGACACCATTTTGTTGTGGTGTTTTTGCGGCTGAGAATTGTTGAATAATTCCAAGTGATTGATAAAAGTTGCTGAGACGCTGATTCTTGAATTCTGTCCCGTTGTTCGTTCTGATTACTTGGATTTTCTTTTGCAGGAGATTCTAAGTAGTATTCACAAAGCTTATTATCAAGTCTCCAGTCTCATCCTTAGTTCGGAGATATCTTGTCCATGTGTAGCGAGAATAATCGTCGACAATTACTAACACATATTTACGACCGTTGATGCTTTGTGTACGCATTGGTCCGCAAAGATCCATGTGAAGTAATTCTAAGGGTCGAGATAAAGAAGCAACTAGCTTGACTTTGTGTGATGCTCGCTTCATTTTTCCCATTTGACAAGCCGAACAGTGATGCTCTAGGTTAGATGAAATTGTTGGCAGACCGTTGACCAACTTTTTAACACTGAGTTTGTGAAGAGCGTTTTTTGAGATGGGACACACGTTGATGCCATAAGCTGTTCCTCTTGATTTTTTTCTGAGAGATGAGGCATACAGCTGTCGAAGGTCGAACTGATGTCAGATTTATTGTGTATAGGTTAGATCTTCGTGATCCTGTGAGAAGTTCTTGGTTCTGACGATTCAAAACTATGCACTGTTCAGCTAGAAATACTACTTGAAATCATTTGTCACGGAATCGGCCTATGCTGAACAGATTGTGCTGGAGACCTTGGACTTAAGAGACATCTTTAATCGTCAAATTTGGCAGTAAAATTTCTCCAAATCCGAGTATGGGAGCTGAGTCATTGTTGCCAAATCGAACTTTGCCATTGTAACGATCTTGGTAGTTGCTTAACAGTTCTTGTTTTCCCGTCTTGTGTGTGGAGCGACCAGAATCTAAATACCACACATGATGGATCTGCATAGAAAGAATTTAGGGAGACTTAGGTACCCACTTTTGTATGGGTCCTCTCGGATTAGCAGATTTGATAATTAAGGTTTGTTCATCTTTGGTTCCTAACTTATGAGAATGCTTAGGTACCCAAACCAACTTAGAAGTAGTTGTTGTATGTAGTACCTTTAGACAATTTAGCCTTATTGGCTTGTGTTTGCCTAGGTGGTGACTTAGGAATCCGTTGTGGTTGAATCTTACATGGGAGGTTAATTTCAGCACGAGTTGTAAGCTTTCCTCATAGTTGGATCTTGTTTCTGACGAGACTTAAGACTTGCATTTGTTTTAGAATGATGATAGTTTTTAGAAGTAGAGCCAATTTCAAAGTTTGTGCTTTAAAAAATAATAGGCTTCAATGCATAATTTGAATTAACAATACTAGAAATAGCTGTCTTCGTACGAGTGTCCATATTTTTTGACATAGAGAATAGATAACAAATCATTTTTCTTCTAAAAATTTATTCTAGGCACTCTTTCCTTTGCATGCTTCACCTCTTTTACTACTCTACCTGTTGATGGAGTAGAAATAGAGTTAGTAAAAATCTTTTTCCTTTTTGAAGCATTTAAGGATTCGTTTTCTCTCTTTACAATTTCTAAAGAAGATTTATCTTCTTTTGAAATATTTTGAAAAATAATATGAGAGTTTTTCTTAGTTTTAATCTTGTCCTTCATTAAAGATTTTATTTCAAAATAAGATCAGGACAAGTTTTTAAAATAGAGGAAGTTTTGAGATTGGAAATCTCCAATAAAAGTTCATTCTTTTCAGCTTTGAAATTCTTTCTTTCTGTTTCCAAGGAAGCTTTTAAATCAGCTATTTTTCTAATAATAGCTGGAATATAAAGGAAATTGGAATTTTGAGAATGATCAATATTGTCTTCCTTATTTTTAGAAAAATCTTTTAGGGGATATAATGAAGTATAATCACTAGACAAGTTGAGATCTATTGTCTTGTAACTATTATTCAAGTCGGTGTAGTCAAAAGAAATGTTAGTCCTATCACTGGCTTGTTGTTTAGATTCTTCTAAAGCATTTATTTCGGAAGAATTAGTAAATGCCATTAAAGAAGTTAAACCTAATCCCATATACTTGATATCGTATAATTATCTAACATTGACCTTTTTCAAGTTACAGGGATTATTAAAACCTAAGCCCTCTTTAGGATTATAAAATTCTGTATCAAGAGGTTGATTTAGAAATATAGTTTGATCCGTTTGACCCCTTTTTATTAGAAGATCATCTAACGTTTTAATCCTTGAATAACGTTTCTTACGTTCGTCAGAAATTTCTTTGAAATTATTTGTAGAAATTTCTCTCTGACAATCAATAAGAATCGTATTAAGTTCAGTAATTTTTGTCTCAGAGGTAGCTCTGGTTAATTCAAGACTAGAGATTTTTTCCTTAGCGTTAGATAAGAGAATTTCGAGATGAACTTTCTTATCTAATTGCTTTTGGAAATTGCTTTCGCTAAGAGCTAGTTTCTCTTCTAATTCCTTTGTTCGTTTCCGCTCAATTTTCATGTTAGTGTACTTAAGCTGTAACGATTCTAACATGTTTGATAATGTGGAATTAAACAATTGTACCTCTTGTGACGAAGAGGATGCTTTGTCGTCGTCGTCGTCACGCCTCCTGGATGGGTCATCATTTGAAGCGTCGTCGAGGTATGCCATAAGTGCAAGATTTTCGTCTTCAGAATATGTGGTATCTTCCAGCCAATGCTCTTGTTTTACCATCAGTGCTACTCCAGCCTCTTTCTGTTAGTGAGTTGGAATTTTTTGGAGTAGTTGACATCCTTTTTCTTGGGTAGTTTGCATTCTCTGGAGAAGTGTCCTACATTTCCACAATTACAGCGTTTTTGTGGTTCTTTGACACTTTTAGATTCTGAGGACTCGGCCGGTCTTTCCCTTTATTTGGAGCTAGATGTCCGAAGTCTATTGGCCGAAGACGAGGATTTCTTTTTGTAAAGGTTTTTACTGATCATTTTAGAAATGAGAGCTAACTGTTTCTTGAACTCCTTCATATCAGGTTCGGAGTCCGAGTCAGATTCTTCTTCACCTTCTGAAGAACTTGGCAGCTTGATACTTTTATCCTTTCGAGATCGACTTTGCTTTCTTTCAGAGAGAAGTGCTATAGAGTCGTCGATCTGCTTGCCCTTTAGTTCTTTTTGGATCTCGCTTATATCTTCTTCATGTTGGGCGAGATTATCAAAGACGGCGTGGATATCCATTTCGTCCAAATCCTTACATTGTCGGATTTGAATGGATATTTTCTTCCACTCCGGTTGAAGAGAAGAAAGAAATCTGATGTTGACCTCCATGTTGGTCTTGAATATATCTATCTTCCTCATTTCATTGAGAAGAGTTAGATATCTTTGATAGAGTTCATAAACTGATTCCTCCGTCTTGGCTTTGAAAGAGTCATAAGCCGTTAAGATATTTGCTTTCTTTGCTTTGACTCCAACTTCAGTTCGTTGCATCATCTTGTGGAGCTCGTCCACACATGGATTTTGCACTCGATAGACTATCTATTTGCATATAGATGTCATTTGGTATTCCTTGCATTAGGAAAGTCTTGGCTCCCATGTCTGCTTTGGCTCTTAAACGCTCCCCCTCGGTATATTGACCAGGAACTTTAAGTCTTCTGGTTGCAGGAATAGGAGGATTATTTGTGGCATCTCCTTCTTGGATGAGCCAGAATTGAGCTGGACCTTCTTGAAGTGACGCGATCAAATTTGAGGCTTGATCTTTCGTTTCCAAGAAGTTCAAGAACCGGCTTGTCCATACCGTGTATTCGCCTCTTCGAAGAATTGGAGGGCGGATGTCATTTCCAAGTGAGTAAGCATCCATTTTTGTTGATTGATAGGATCTTCGTGAAGGTTTGGAATAGTAGTGAAAAATGCTTCATAAGTGACAAACTTAGTTAGAAATATTTGGTTCGTACTTAAACAATTTCCTTTTTGAACCTATGATCCGGTCGTGAAAGAGAAATTGTTATGTTTTTGAAAATATTTGTTAATTAAAAATTGATACTTCAAGATTCGTTAAAGAAATTTGAATTATTGATCGAAAATATTGACTATCAAAATTGATAGTTCAGAGACAAATATTTTTCGTAAATTTTGAAGTTCACAATTTTTTATTTCTTTTAAATGATGTGGTCGAAATGTTTTTCGAGCAGTAAAGTTTTTCGATTTAAAAATATTACGCTTGTTAATCGAAAAAGTTTTTCGAACGTTAAACGATTTAGCTATATGTTTATCGAAGAATATTTTTCGGAAAAAAATGTGGAAAAGATGATCTTTTCGAAAAAATATTTTGTCGAAAAACTCTGTTGATCACAAAAACTCTTATCGAATATCTTGTGATCGAAAAATTACTAGTGATCCAAAACTTTGTTTTTAGTTTGACTCAAATTGTTGACTGTAAAATTTTTTGATGGAATATTTTTCGATCGAAAATATGTTTTGGCTAATTTTGGATCGAAAAATTTATTCGCTCGAAAAATATATTTATATATGAACCGAAAAACTAATTATTGAAATAATGTTTTCCGAGTCTTAAATTGGAGTAAAACACTCGAAAATAGTGTTTGTCGTCGAAAAATTTCTCGGCTGCAAACTTGGTCGAAAAATATTTTTCGATTCAAGTTTTTCGATCGAAGAACTGGATCGAAGAACGGTTAAGTTCAATGTAACAGTGAAAATTCCAGATTTAATCGAAATGTTCAATTTAGACGCGGAAATTCTGGATAATCACTCGTTTAACAATTCTAAATATGATCAAACACAGAATCAACCACGTTTAACATCAAAATATATCGAGATTTAAGAAAATCATATTGGATCAAAACTTGATCGCAAATGCAAAAATCAATCTAGATCAAAAATCTGAATTATTATTACGTTCTAAGCGATTGAAATCAGTACGTAAATCAATCCTTACATATAATCTATCACTTAATCAGCAAAATCAATAACAAAATTCGCACAATTAAGTATATTGATCAAAATATAAGTCACGTGAGTTTTTCGATCGAAAAATCTGGAAAATTATTATGATCTGAAAATTGCGAATTCTGTCCAAAATCAATCACGATAAGCCGTGTTATAACATTGTTTCTCTCATATGTGGGAGGCGGTGCCGGTTGACCCTAAATGGGCATCACGATTTCTCTACCCTGAATACTTCCTCTGTTACTTTCACTTCTAGTTCGTACCATAATTATTTCTTTATTACCCTGCTAACCTCATCAGAGAATGTGGCCAATAACTTCATGCAATAAAATAATTCACACAATAAAATGAAACTTACTAGCAATGCTGTGCTTCCACACTTTTGAGTCCATGTACATGGACAATCTACAGAACATGTGACCGTAGCTCTGATACCACTCTGTCACGAGTATCCCGAACTCACCCGAAAATGTAAGTAAACATCGAATTTGTTTTTGAGTAATAATTTTCATGATTATATTTAACACCTGCCATCCTCTGAACTTATTAATTAAAAACTCAAAATCAGGAATATTTGAAAACTCTAGTAATAAAACAAACTGTTTCTCAACATCATACGCAAACACGAACGACTCGATTCGACTCACCTTGACTCGACCTTTTTATTTTATAAACATGACCTACAATCGACCATTACAATATATATATATATATATATACACACAGATACAACACATCCAACAAACGCAACGAAAGAGACTCGTCCGCCTCACATGTCGTCATCCATGTATAATTCATCTCAACAAAAGAGACTCACCGCCTCACAGGTTGTCATCCATGTACAATCCATCTCAAAAGCCTGTGAAAGCTCCAACGGCCAGCCTTGTCGTCTACGTCGTGACGCGATATCATCACCTTCACATACAATGCATGAACTACATGAGCTAGAAGCTCAGTAAGCAAAAATCATGCATGCTGTGAAAATATACAAATCCGCAGCACATCTACGTATGGCTCAACATCTCAAAGTGTCCCATCACCACCCTCTCTTCTATCTGGGTCCGTGGCTAAATTACTATGCACCACGATCTCAATAAATAAAATGACAGTGACCTACTCCAAGTAACCTACGCTAGGTTTCCCTAGGTCGCTCCTTCCAAGTCGCCGCTTCTGCCATGCGATTGGCAATGCTGGTAGCCTACGCTAGTTTTCCTAGATTGTGTTGGAATTTGGGCTATAGGCTCAAATGGGGTTTATACCCGATAAATAAAAGCTTAATCGATTTTTAATTTAATCGAGAAGCCGTCGTTCATCGAAAACCGAAATTGATGGAAGATTCAAATTCTACGTTTCGAGGAAAATTTATCGAATATTAATTGGCTCAAAACCGATGTCGGGTGAATGAGAAAATAATTTTCGAAGTTGGCCCAATAAAGAGATGAAATATATATTTAATAAATATAAAGGGACTTGTTGTTATCCCACGATGGAAACTTCATCACTTTTTCACTTGTTTATAAGGAGTCTCCCTACATGGGCTGCTCAAAAGAGCTTGCCCAAGTGGTTGGTGGGTTATGGACTAGTGGGCTTGTGTGGGGGTTTTGGACCCAATTATAGCCCAACTGCGAGGCGGTGCCCCACACCGCCGAGCCCGCGCCCGCGCCTGAGCTCAACACTGACCCGAGCCGTGCCAAGTGTGCAATGGCCGTTTTGAGGCGCACTTTGCACTAATGCCCCGGTGAGGCGGCGGCGGTGATATCACCGGTGACGTGGCGATCACGATGACGTGGCAAATGATGCTGACGTGTCAGACGACACATGTGCAAGTGAAGCTGACGTGGCGCTGATGCAAGCGCTGAGTGGACGACGATGACGTGTGCGGACCCGTTGGGTCGCAATGGTTTGTGAAGCGGGTCGAACGGAGCGGTTCGGATCGAACCTTTGGGTCAAGAAGTACTGTTGACTATTTTGCCCAGAAGGTACGTTTATTCGCAGAATGGCCCCCAGTCAAAGTTCCAGAAACTGTCAAAAAGACCCAACAGTTGCAACGCTTCGCGAAATGACCCCAGAAAGTTTCGCCAGCTATAAATATGCCCCTGCAGAATTGGAAAAATCATTCAATCGACCCCCAACATTCTAGAGATAGTGCATACATAGTCGACAGTAAAATAAAAGCAAGAAAGGCTCGAGTCTTTGAGTAGATTCGCCAATAATTTTGTATCGTTGTGCAACGTGCAAAATTCTGAAGTCGTTGTATCTTCGGGACGGATTGCGATAACCCGATACACTGAAATACGGGGCAATAACGTCTTACTGACAGCGTACATAGTACGTGCCTCGACTTCGACTCTAACATAATTTCTGTTCGAGTTTCTGCAGCCACCGACCAGACGATATACACCGGAACCAACAATCGTAAGACGTTATTCTGTCTTATCGATGGCAAACATTCCAGTTGCACTTCCGCTGCCCGTAACAACCGGCAGCAGCCATGTCGAGAGACCTTTGAAGTTTAACGGGACCGAGTTCAAGCGTTGGCAGCAGAAAATGTTGCCAAGAACAAGAGGGCTAACATAGAGGCATGGGCGAACTTGGCCGAGTCGGGCACCGGCAAGAAACACAAGTGGGCGAATATGTCGCAGAACTAGCAGAAGCCGAACTCTAACAAGATAATAGGGAACTGCTGCAACTGTGACAAGCCCGGACACATGGCTAAAGATTGCCGACAGAAAGAGAGGGTCAAAAAGAACCATGCTCACTTGTCTGAGGCAAAGCTGGCCTCAGATCTGTCGGGGAAAGACCTCGCTGCGTCGTGTACGAAGCCAATGTCGTAGAGAACCCCAGGTCGTGGTACATCGACACCGGAGCAATGCGCCATATCGGCTCCGACAAAGAGATGTTCTCGAGTACATCCCGATTTCCGGAAGAATGCTATATATGGGATACGCAGCGACTTCACCAATTGTCGGATTGGGAAGGGTGGTCCTCAAGATGACCTCGGGTAAAGAGCTGACGCTGGTGGATGTGCTGCATGTCCCGGACATCCGCAAGAATCTAGTCTCCGCTCCCTGCTGAGCAAAGTCGGATTTAGACAAGTGTTTGAGGCCGACAAATATATACTGACCAAGAATGGTCATTTCGTAGGCAAGGGCTACTTTGAAAAAAGGGCTCTTTAAATTAAGTGTAATGCCTGTAAAACGCGAGATTAAGCTCGCTAGTAATAAAGAAAGTTCTTCGTACTTGGTTGAGTGTTATAGTTTGTGGCATGACAGATTGGGACATGTTGGTTTAAACATGCTTCCGCAAATGGAAATAGACTCACAAAAATGTGAGGTCTGCGTTGAGGCAAAGATGGTCAAAGCACCATTCTCCTCCATGGAGAGAAGTAGTTCACCTTTAGAACTGATCCATACCGATATATGTGATCTGAAGTTCGTGCAGACTAGAGGTGGGAAAAAGTATTTTATTACTTTTATTTACGACTGCACAAGATTCTGTTACGCATATCTTCTAAGTGTCTAAGACGAAGCTCTTGAAGCCTTTAAGAGATATAAGAGTGAAGTTGAGAATCAACTCGACTCAAAAATAAAAATAATTCAAAGTGACAGAGGAGGAGTATACGTGGCACCATTCGAAGAATTCTGCCAAGTACATGACATTATTCATCATACTACTGCGCCGTATTCACCTCAATCAAACGGCGTTGTAGAACGCAAAAATAGATCTGTAAAGGAGATGATGAATGCGATGTTGATCAGTTCGGGGCTACCCCAGAACTTGTGGGGGGAGCAATTCTCACGGCAAACCGCATTCTAAATATGTTACGAGACAAAAAGAGGGACCAAACTCCATATGAGTTATGGAAAGGTAGAAAGCCGACCTACGATTACCTTGAAATGTGGGGTGCTTAGCAAAGGTCGAAGTACCTAAACCGAAGAAGGTTAAGATAGGACCCAAGACTGTTGATTGCATTTTCATCGGATATGCTAATAACAGTAGTGCATACAGATTTCTGGTGCACAAATCAGATATCCCTGACAGGAACGCAGGGATGATAATCAGTCGAGGAACGCCGCAATATTCGAAAATATCTTTCCAAGTAAGGAAAGAAAGGAGATAAGTTCTGTGAAAAAAACTCACGATGCCGTTTTAAGTTCACCTCAAGAAAGAAAGTGGTCAAATCATTTGGACCCGACTTTCTGACGTATAAGATGGACGACGAACCCCGGACATTGTAAGAAGCCTTGTCCAGACCAGAAGCACCGTTCTGGAAGGAAGCTATCAATAGCAAAATTGAGTCCATCATGCAGAATCATACCTGGGATGTAAAATTGAGTCCATCATGCAAAATTGAGTCCATCATGCAAAATTGAGTCCATCATTGTAAGAAGCCTTTCTCGGATGTAAGTGGATCCTGAAAAGGAAAATTAAGACCGATGGGTCGATCGAGAAATATAAAGCTCGATTAGTCGCTAAGGGGTTCAATCAAAAGGAAGGTTATGACTTCTTTGATACATATTCGCCCGTAACAAGGATAACGTCCATTCGAGTTCTCGTTGCTATTGAAGCGTTGTATAATCTCGAGATACACCAAATGGACGAGAAGATAGAATTCCTGAACGGGGAATTAGAAGAAGAAATATATATGAAACAACCCGAAGTGTTCGTAGCACCCGGGCAAGAGAACAAAGTATGCCGTCTCGTGAAATCACTTTACGGGCTTAAACAATCGCTGAAATAGTGGCACGAGAAATTCGATATGACGATGCTATCGAATGGGTTCTAAATAAACGAGTGTGATAAATGTGTTTACATTAAAGGCACACCCGAGGAGTTTGTGATTGTATGTCTTTATGTAGACGACATGTTGATAATGGAAAACAGTCACAAAATAATCGTGAATACGAAGAATATGTTGAAAAATTATTTCAGCATGAAGGATATGGGTTTGGTTGATGTCATATTAGGGATAAATGTCTCTAAGACACCCGAAGGAATTGTTCTGACACAATCTCACTACGTTGAGAACGTGTTAAAGAAATTTGAAGCCTTCGATGATCCTCCGGCTAAGACACCTGTAGACGCTAATCTACATTTTGTCAAAAATAAAGGAGAACCTATACCGCAACTCCAATATGCTCGGATAATTGGCAGTCTGATGTATCTGTCTAACTGCACTCGACCTGACATAGCATATTCAGTGAGTAAACTTAGAAGGTTTACTAGTAAACCGGGTAATAACCATTGGATAGCACTAAAGAGAGTGCTATGAAGTACACCATTAATTATGGCATACTCTATTCGAGATATCCCGCAGTTTTTGAAGGATATTGCGACACAACTTGGATATCTGACAGTAAAGACTCCAAGTCCATGAGTGGTTACGTATTTACCATTGGTGGAGGAGGAGTTTCTTGGAAATCCTCAAAGCAAACGTGCATAGCCCGATCAACGATGGAATCGGAGTTCATTGCACTAGATAAAGCCGGCGAAGAAGCTGTATTGCTTCGGATTTTTCTGGAGGATATTCCTTGGTGGAACAAACCTGTGCCAGCGATAATGATACACTGCGATAGCATGGCGACTATCGGCAGGGCACGGAGTTGTATGTATAACGGTAAGTCTCGGCACATACGTCGGAGACATAATACCGTAAGACAACTAATCTCTAATGGAATAATCTAAATTGACTATGTGAAGTATAAAGAGAACATAGCAGATCCTTTGACGAAAGGAATCACTAGAGAACAGTTAAACACTGCAGTAAGGGGAATGGGACTAAAAAGCCACACACCAAGAAAAGACACAGTGGAAACTCAACCATGATGAGTGGAGATCCCACGAACTTGGTTCAATGAGACAACTAACTTGTGGCTACTTCAGTTGTATACTTGGAAATCCTAAAAGTCCATTCTCGAGAGCTGCCCAACTAATCTCTCGGTGAAGTATGGTAAGGGTAAGCGTTTACGCTTTTAATGATGACTATACCAAATTGGTGAAGTATTTCGAGTTACTCCAGGATTATGTCCTAATAGTTGGTCACCTATATAAGTGTAAAGTGGAGCCGCTTCAAAGGAAACACTTATGAATGGAGATACGGTCCAAGGCCGAAACGAACACAACGTGAGAATCGAAAGAGATCAGATTCATCTTTGTGTGTATGTTGTTGTCTTTGTTTACACAAAAAGTCATCAGTTGAAGACATCACGTTCACTGAGCAGCGAGTAAATCCGATAGCATTTCAGTAGGGAAGGTTCAAAGCCACAAAATACCTATCTCGATGCACTGATGGATCGTCAAGACTTTCTTGCTAGAGTCAGCATGCATTGCATTTGTATTATTTTCCATTCATGTGGGGGATTGTTGGAATTTGGGCTATAGGCCCAAATGGGGTTTAGACCAAATAAATTAAAGCTTAACCGATTTTTAATTAAATCGAGAAGCCGTCGTTCGTCGAAACCCAAAATTGATGAAAGATTCAAATTCTACGTGTCGAGGGGAATTTATCGAATATTAATTGGCTCAAAACCGATGTCGGTAAATTAGAAATTAATTTTCGAAGTTGGCCCAATAAAGAGATGAAATATATATTTAATATATATAAAGGGACTTGTTGTTATCCCACATTGGAAACTTCATCACTTTTTCACTTGTTTATAAGGAGTCTCCCTACATGGGCTACTCAAAAGAGCTTGCCCAAGTGGTTGGTGGGTTATGGGCTTGTGGGATTGTGTGGGGGTTTTGGACCCAATTAAAGCCCAAGTGCGCGGCGGTGCCCCGCACCCCCGAGCCCGCGCCTGACACCGACCCGAGCCGTGCCAAGTGCGCAATAGGCATTTTGAGGCGCACTTTGACGATTGGGCTCAGAAGTTGCGTTTATTCGCAGAATGGCCCTCAGTCAAAGTTCTAAAAACTGTCCAAAAAAATCCAACAGTTGCAACGCTTAGCGAAATGACCCCAGAAAGTTTCGCCAGCTATAAATATGCCCCAGCAGAATCGGAAAAATCATTCAATCGACCCCCAGCATTCTAGAGATAGTGCATACACAGTCCAGAGTAAAATAAAAGCAAGAAAGGCTCGAGTCTTTGAGTAGATTCGCAGATAATTTTGTATCGTTGTGCAACGTGCAAAATTCTGAATCGTTGTATCTTCAGGACGGATTGCGATAACCCGAGGCACTAAAATACGGGGCAATAAAGTCTTACGGACAGCGTACGTAGTACGTGCCTCGACTTCGACTCTAACATAATTTCTGTTCGAGTTTCTGCAGCCACCGACCAGACGATATACACCGAAACCAACAGGTTGTACCCTCCAGGTCGCCCCATCCAGCTCCCTCCTACCTCAATAATATGGCAGTGACGTACTCACAGTAGCCTAGGCTCGGTTTCCTCCTTCCAAGGTCGCCCCTTCTGTCTCAATATATGACGGCTAAATATATGACGGCTACGCTAGCGCTATTAGGCATTCCTAACTCAAAATAAATACGAACGTTCATGCGTGTTTCACAGGCTTATTACATCTCTACTAAAGATAAACAAGATAAAACCCACGGTCAAAGTCATTATTTTTCCCAAAGCCAAAGATTACTATCATTTCTTAATTCGGTACAAGCTATAAAAATAATAAGCGATATATGAAACTCAATATCCGGTTGCATGCACATGATATGATAGAGATAGTAATCCGTCAATGAGCATAATTCTAGGATCGAAACTAGGGCTGAGCAAAAATATCCGGAATCCGAAATTCGATCTGGTATCCGGTTTATAAAATCCGAAAAACCGAATATTCGGTTTTTAAAACCGGATCGGATATCTGAATCCGAATATTTTAATATAAATCGGATCGGATACGGATACGTTTGATACTAAAATCCGAATATCCAGTATCCGGTTAATTATTTAAAATAAATAAATTAATTAAATAATAACACAAAAACAAAGAAAAATTAGGCCAAAAAAGAGAAAAAAGAAAGAAAAATAGCCCAATATCCTAATTTGACTCAAATAAAATATATCGGATTGAATTTATATCATTCGTGAAAATAAATGAAGAGTTGAAAACTAAATCGAATATGTTACAATAATTTTTTTTAAAAAAAATTAATCGAAATAAAAAATCGAATATCGAATATCCGTAATTTTGGATATCCGAAATCCGGATATCCGATTAAAATCGGATCGGACACGGTTCTAGATTTTAGATATCCGAAAATTCGGATATTCGAATTTCGGATATCCGAAAAACCGGATATCCGGATATGCTCACCCCTAATCGAAACTATGCTCTCAGATTTAGGTTCTTTCTCCTCTTAGTATATATATATATGTATACTAGGTTACTCACGCCGCACGTTGTGCGGCTAGGAGAGAACTTCAACCCGAAAAAGGAATAATAAAAGCTGGGTAGATAATGTATAAACTCACGGATAACGTAAAACGTCTTCCGATTTCGCAAAGCTTATTCCCAAAAAATGGGAGTGAGCGATTGATTTCGATTTTATGAAATTTTTCACTTCGATTCGGTCGACCCCAAACTATTAATAACTATAAAGAAGTGCGTTGTATTATTCACTTGATTAGGTTCTTGCATTGAATTGAAAGAAGTAGTTCTTTCGTTTTCTCGAAATATCTGGTAGGTCCAAATGAGTTTTTGTATTGTGCTATGTAAATATAACGTAAACATAATGAATTATATGTAATTACACTGAAGCATGTGCACTGAATAAACCTCCCTAGACCACAGCCGTGATGGGGATAGTGGGGGCTAGCCCCACCGTTGGTAAGGCCTAGTCCCCTTCGCCAAGCCAAATGCCGTTGCTTTCTTAAAGGTGAACAACATAATCGCCACAAACAGAAAAACGTTGACTGCCTCTTCCTTTGAGGTGAACAACATGATTACCAGAAACAAAAAGCATTGGAAGCATAGTCAACAATAACAACATATCCTTACTAATGAGATTCAACGGATATTCACAGTCAAAGAAGGATAATAACAACAACCACATCATCGATGGGTCCCACGCTCCGGGTGTTTCTTCGTGGTCATCGGTAAAAGTGTGCATGGAGATTTGGTTAATTAAAGTAGCTGATCCCACAAAAAGCTAATATTGTAGATGTTGAAGGAAATCGTACCTTCAATAGGTTGTATATATATCAGCTAACTGAGCATCAATAAGTTTATTATTGTGCATTGTTCTCGAATTATGGTTTCCGAGTTTGAATCTATATCAATATCCCTCTTCATCACTCCATCAAAACAAAACAAGCATCATCTAGCATTCCACTTCTGAATAAGGCCACGAAGAGAACTTGAAATGTTTTAACACTTGGACAGTGTTTACTCTGCAAAATGGCGTTCAAAACCTTCATAGCCCAAATGAAATCATCAGCTTGGCATAAACTGTCAACACCATTCTGTAAGAAGCAACATTCCTTGCAAAACCTTAACCTACATATCAAATAATATTTGTATCCCTCCAAAGGCACACCCGTTAATTCGATAAATATATTATAGATAACCATGTCTGGGTTCTTCATCTTGACAAGCAAGGCATTGCCTTCATCATTCAATCCTCTCTTTGATTGACGAACTCTACTTTACAACCCTGTGGATGATGGATGATGAATCAAAGCAGTCGTTGAAGAATTGGGTGAAACAAGATCAATGCCTTCCAATGAGGCATTATGTCGAACATTTGCAATGCACCCGTCCCAATCCGTGCAACATTCCAACCATCCCCGTAGGTCACATCAACCAATTGATCATCAGAAACAACAAAGGTGGCAGGATAGCCACAAAGCCACCAGAAATTCTTCCAACACCGACCACCAAAGGACGCAAAGAACAACCGCCTAAATCGGACGACAAAACGGGAATCCCATCATAGCAGCAGCCCCAAGGATGAGGAAACATAAACATGTATAACCGCTAAAGCAAAAGTCGACGTTGTCCACTGAGGCATTATGTCGAACAAATACAAGGCACGAATTTGAACCTTCCTCATACAGCTACACAATCCTTCTATCCCGTGCATAGCTTGAGTTTAAGGCTGGTTCTTAGGTGGCGAAGAAGAGGAGAAGGCGTGGCGAGGGGCGTGGAGTTGCTTTGGAAGGGGCACCGTGCTTGCGTTTCAGATTGGAATCGAAGGGAATCGTTGACTACGTGATGAGACTTAAAAATAACAGAGGTGACCGATTACTTACGGAAAGCTGGCTATCAAACGGTGGCTTCGCTCTTTTATATAAGTAGAGATATATTGGAAATGTGAGATGATCTTTCAGATACACCAACTTATATAGATCGGGAAACGGACAAAAGAGGGTTAATACTTCCTTTGAGATTAGTCCCTTCATATCCTAAACATAGTGATAATCATGTAATAAATAGTATTTAAACAGTTGACATGAATTAAACTTCCTAGCAGTGAAGCCACGCATCTCACGTTCATGGGACATATACAAATGAAAAATTGTTTCTTTCTGCTATGATACAACGTGTATTGTTTCTCTATGTATGCAAGTATAGGTTAGATAAACATATGTATATATATATCACATAAAATTTCTTTTTTATATATAATACTAGTATACATGTTTATGGTATATAGAAGACTCCCACAAGTCCTATGAGCCCACATGTTTACTATTATTACTTATTTTATCTATCAATATTATATTTATTATAATCATTATTTTTATCATCATGAGATAAGGATTAAAGGTCTGGTAAACACGTGTAACTAGCTACGTCTAGCGATCGACACATATTTTATAACTAATCTAACTCAACTAACATGATGGGATTTCTAAATAAACTTCCACAACTTAACTCCTAATATCAATCTATCCTATAATGATGTCAAAACTAACCAAGGTTACATTACCCAAATAAAATGCATTAAATATGCAATAAATGAAAATAATTCATGTTATTAGCAGCACATAATTCTCATATAAATTATGCATATATAAAATGTGCACGTAATCACATAAGTTGAATAATAAAAGGCACGAATTATATTGGCCATATTAGGGTATCGGGACCTCGGTGTCACACACAATCACATTCCTTAAAACGTTGACCAATCTAGTACATGTTGTCGTCTTTTTTGGTACTGAAATCATTCAATCATCTGATTCACTCATGAAATAGAGTATTAGTCCGACTGGTTATAGACGACTTAGTCGTAATACCAATTTTCTGAATTTCTGTCATTCTAGTTTGAAATCACGGGTATCGATAACAGGTTTTGTTAGATCATTGTTCATGCATTGAATATTTGCATCAAATCCCCCATATTTTATTAGCTTATACAAATTTCAAATGACAGTGATTTATTGTTTTTCCTACATCTTGATGCTAAACTATACTATTTGGAGGTTTTCGTTTGTTCACGTATTTGTGTAGATATTCCCGAGGTAGTATCAACAACCACAAGATTATATAATCTTTCTATCAGCATTCCAATAATAGATGTTCCTTCAAGATGTCGATACATGCCAAAGTTGAGGAGGAACCTGAGCACGATGATGATGTAACTGACACTGAAGTCGACGGTTTAAATCTTATGTCGAAGTTACCTAATCCGAACGATCCTGACGAAAAAATGACGGTGATGATACAGTTGAAGGCCCTACCGTTGCGCCAACCTGATACCAATCAACGCCTTTTAATCATATTTATCAGATGCCACTACCTGAAGTTGACGGCTATGGCGGATGCGGCGATTTTTATGGAAGTGCAGACCCTATGTTTTGTTAAGGTGTGATTTTGAAAGTAAAGAACATCTATAGCATGTTGTCAATGATTATATGATAAGGGTAGTTCGATGTGAATTCCATGTTAAAGAGAGTAAGAGCACGCTGTGGAGTGTCATCTGCAATCGTAGTGGCGATTTTCCATATCGACTGAGAGCATGCTTCAAGCCTAAAAAATGTCACAGAAAGATCACCTCATTCTTTGGACCACACACATGCTACACGAATGAGTTGTCGACCAATCTTCATTAAATTTCGTGAAATGATATTGCCGATTTGTTGGTTGGAATCGTAAAGACGGATCCTCTTTCAGTACCAATAAAATTGTAGCAACCCTTGAAAGATCGATTCGGATATGGTATATCATATATTCAAGTTTGACATGGTCTGTAAAAGAGTCATGGAAAATGTTTATGACACATTGAAAGATTCAGTCTAAAAACTGTCTATTTTTTAAAGCGTTGCAACATTTTAAACCAGGGGCAATTGTTGAGTGGTGACATCTTCCCAGTTGGTATGTTTTTGGCAACATTTTTGAAAGCTTTCACGTATTGTTGTAAAGTTTTGTGTTGATGGTGTACACTTATACTCAAAGTATAAACACAAAATATTGACTGCCACTCGCTTGATACCAATAAAATTATTTTTCTGCTTGCCTTCGCCATTGTCGCGGAAGAAAATGCAGGACTTGGTTTCTAAATCTACTGAAAACTCATGTTCTAGAGAATTAGTCTATTTGTTTTATTTCATATCGTCACCATTGGCTTTTTTTTTGTTTTATTTTTATTATTATTATTTTGTATATAATTATACGTCGATTTTATTTGTTTATTTTATTACATTGCACGCGTAGATCTGATGGTTGCTGTTAGAGAGATTAAGGCATTTCCAGCACCGAATGCAGTGCATCGGTTCTGTCTTCGACATATAAAGTCCAATTTTTACAAGAAATTTAGAAGTCAACAACTAAAAGTTTGTGTCACATAGTTGGGACGACACATAAGTTGAACAAATTCGATAGCAGTATGAAACATATAGAAGATATAAATAAAAATGCATGGAAGTGGTTAATTGACGTTAACGTAGAGCAATGGACATTTGTTCATGATGGTGGTCATCGATGTCATGTAATGACCGCTAACATTTCAGAGGGGCTTAATGGGGTATTTAAAGGGGCTCGAATACTACCTCCTAGAGAGCAATTGCCAATTTTACTTTTCATGGATGCGTGCAATCCGGTCGATAACAAGAAGCTTCAGTATCCATGGACAACAACAAAACTATTTGGTGGCGTTATGCCACGAGAATGTTTCAAAATTGGACGACACAATCTTGGGCTCCCAGTGTATGTCGATTTGATGTTCGTCGGGTACAACCGAAGTCGTGACAGCTGGCATTCATTCACATACTATGTAGTAAGTATCGGTGATAGAGCATGTACGTGCTGAGATTGGGGTATGTATAATATTCCGTGTTCTCATGCACAAGCGGCATGTCATTGGTAAATTCAGTGTGGTCAATTTGTTGCACCATACTACAGACTACAGTAAAGTATCATATTCGAGAACATATTAGGGTATGTTCCATCCACTACCCAATCAATATTATTGGAGTCGTGTAGATTTATTGCTTATTCATAATGAGCGCCATCGAGAACGAACATGACCATAAAGATAACGAAGAATTCGTATTCAAAACGAGATGAATAGGGGTGAAACTCGTGCCAGACAATGAAATGGAGATAGAGGCATGGGCTTTTATGCACTTGATATATTTTCCTCGATTCCATGTAATGTCATATTTGAATGATTATGCTAATGAAAATATTTTTCATTTAACAATAAACTTGCATAATCGTCATCAACGTAAAATATAAAATACAAAAGTCTATCTCCATAACAAATGACTGCCAGTACCACAATGCCGAGGATTACGTCGTCTATCTCCACGATGTGATCCGGTTTGAACTTCATTCTCGGGACTTCGAGATCGCCTTGGGCGTGTTGAGGTCGTCGCAAATTGTGCTTGTAATTCATGTATTCTCGTTGAGTATACGTTTCAACTCTCTCAAAGCCGGTAAATGTCGTAAACATGTCCGGGAGATATTCGAAAAACGATAGATCAGGATCATCATCATTTACATGCTCATCTTCATGCACGTGCCTTGGCTGCTGGCGTCTAGCAATAAATGTCTGCTCCATCTAATAAACTAGATGTTGGCCTTGATCAACATGATTATTCCGAAAGAACTTCGTGCATTCATAAATCCGGTGTTCCTACAATTAGCAACGCAAATAATAATTCTCCAAATATTAGTTATCATGACTGGACCACGGGTCTTGCCTCGTCGGACCTTAATCTTCGTCGCTCGCCTTGCCTCGTCGCATATCGTCGGAATTAAGTGGGTGTTTTTGCTCAGGCATCGAATTATTTTGATCAGCGATATTAAGATACGAGTTACTTGATCAACAAGTCAAAGCCCTGCCACGTCAGATTAGTGTCCCGTAATTGGCTAGGTCAGACAAGTATTTCGTACCTAGTAAATACAATTTAGTATCTCGTACCCATTACGTACGAAAATACCTATTTTAGTAATACCTTTTTCCACTTACTTTACAAATACTAATTAAAAAAAACTTATTAAATTAAAAGCCCAAAAAATTTACTTGGGCAAATAACATGAGTGTGGAGGATTTTGTTGAGGAGAGTACTAATAGGATCTTTTTTCCCCTAAGTGGGCTTCTGATTTTCCTGCGGCAATGGTTTATCGTGAAGATACACTCGCGTTTGAGGGTACGAATGTGTGTTATATATAAGCATTTTAGATGACTTGGTCGCACGTTGCGCGGCTTCTATGTAATCGTACCCCGAAATCAAATGATTAAAACGTTTAATATAGATACACACAATAGAGATGTTATGTTAGATATACATGCAATATGATAAAATAATGTTGTTACTTAGTGTTATACTTGTTCCATAATGTAAATTACTGTATCGATTAAAAAAATTTGCAATTTACAGACAAATGGCTTGCGAGAATTTAATTTGAATAAAGGGATTTTTACATTTTTGGTCCCCGATGTTTGGCCTATGGGAATTTTTGGTCCCACTGTTAGGATCAAGTCGATACTATGTAGTGTTTAGAGGGGGGTGGACGAACACTACTCGATTTTTCTAAGTATATGTCACTTAGTATCGGACTCAGTACCGGATGAGTCCGGTACTGGATATACTTTTCAGTTCTGACACTTAGTCGATCACCACTAACGCGGAAGATATCACTGCTGAGTACCGAAATGTGATAGTGTGAGTTTGTATTCGTTTGTGTTTGACATCAAAATTGTTTATGAAAGTTCGGAGTCTTAATGAACTCCTACGTCTCCCCTTCCTCCCTCAGGAAGGCACCCTTTAGAAGTATGGTTTACTTACACGTACAACCTACAACTTCTAAAAGCTACAACAAATTTTGTTGTTTACAAAGTATTTCGCTAAAAAACTTGACCACTCAAGACGTAAGAACTTTTACAACAATTTTTCGTACACTCTCTTCTCGTTGTAGTTCTTACAATTCGTGTCTTATGTCTTGAGGTCCTTCGGCTATTTATACTTCGCTCTCCAAAAGTAGTTATTGTGATTTGAATGCTCGAGTCCGCTCTTGCAGCATTAACTTCTTTTCCTCTTTCGGGTACTGTCGCTCTCGGAGTTGACTCTGCGTCTGGGTACCGCTTTTGCTACTTTGGGTAAGCCTTCTGCTCAGCTTCAGTACTCATCGCAGCTTTGCATTCAATGCTTCACCTTCTGCTCCTTGTCCTTGATTAGCAGGTGCCTCGTCATCACTCCGTTACTAGTTTTCCTCCAGTACTCGGCTATGTCTCGGCTTCAGCTAGTATCCGGTACTCAGTTGTGGTTCCGGTACCAGTAGATTCCGGTTCTTGCTCAATTTCCAAAAATTCAACATCCATCAATTTCCCCCTTTCTGGTGATTGGCAAAACCTCCATCAAGGCCACCAGAGAGCTCTCCTTCCGGTTCTCAGCCTCTCTTCTATTTCTCTTTGGCAATCTTCGCAAGCTCCTTTTGCGTGATCGCCTTTGCGTAGGGGACTCTCTTGATGAAATCGGACGACTTCACTCAGTTAATCCTCAGTAAGAGAAGCTGCAATATCCCTAAGCCCATGCGGATGGTAGATGCGCTCAAGCGGTCCTACTCGGGCTTCTACTCTGCCTTGTAGACGAAGGGCGGGAGTTCTTGATCCCGTATTACAAGGGCAAGGACTTTGTTTCGTTATTCACTGTTGTCCATGAACCTCACACTTTGGTAGAGTGGAGTTTCAAGAGAAGCACTGGTCCGTGACATTGTCAGTACCGGAAAGAGGTTGGGTATCGTTGATGTAGACTCGGGAACCAGCGCTTGCTCTGTTGTCTGCTCTCTGGTGCCAGCCTTGGAGTTTCCACCACCACGTTTGTCTTTTCCTTCCCCCTTTTTGGCAATCACCATGCCAGTTTCGCCCTGAGCGGCAAGATGCTTGACTACAGCGACTAGCGGAGAGAACTTTGATCTCATCCCTCACAGTGTCCGGACTACGGTGAGGCCAACCCGCAGAACAGTTTGGTTGGCAACCATCGTATCCACCTTCTGCATCAATTCTTTGTTGGACTTGGTGAATTTGCAGAGCTTTTACTTAACCTTGCTGAGCTCCCGATCAATGCGCCTTACATAGACAATCCCTCGTGAGTTATGCTCACGAATCCCTGGGTGATGGCGGGTTGTTGAGGGAGCGGAGGCAATTGGTTGCTGAGTCGGTATCACAATCCGCTCCAAGTTCTGAGCTTCTAGTGACGAAGTGACCTCAGCATGTTGTGGTCATACCGGAATACCGGCCTCTTGTGCTCCATGTTGTTCGTGCACTATGGACACCTTTGGAGCAAGATCAACATCTTCTTGACAAGTGAGAAGGAGTTGAAGAGCTGATGTTGACTGAGGCCGTGATGGAGGGTAGGAGCTTCGACAGCAGCCGGTGGTAGACTTTATTGATGTGAAGTCTCATGAGCTCGAGTTGGAGAAATGTTCTCCATGGCCTCTTGCAAAACCGGAGCAGGTTGTTCTGCTTCATTGGCCGGGTCGGGGAAACCCTATGCGGTTTCCCTTGGGGACACTGGAACCGGAGTTGGGGCCCTCTGAGTAGGTGAGGGAAAACGATCTTCAGGACTCACAGCTAACGTCTGAGAAGTCCCTACTCTGCCGGTTCCGTAGGTGCTGAGGGTCAAAGAGCTAATGGTCCCCACATACGCAGCGCTGCACGCACGACCCCCACACGCGACTGCAGCCTCGCAACTTCCGCCCGGAGCTTCTTCAATATCTTCGTCTCGCGGCGGGCCTCCTTGTGATTGGGATCAAATGTTGCTTCCCGTTGTTGAAGGAGTTATGTAACCTCGTGCAGTCGAGTATCCACCTCAAGTAGTTCTCTGCCTTGAATTAGAGTCATGGACGACTCTAACCCAAGTCGCTCCAGCAGCCGATGCTCGATGGTAATAGCGCTGCCAGCAGTGCGCTTAGAGATGGTGGTCAGAGTCATTCCTAATGGCACACTCCACTATTCTTCAAAGTCTTGACGAGCCAGGTTGAGAGCTTCTTGGATGTGGTCTTCAATGGAGCCCAAAACCGTGGTGGTGTATGATGAGTGGTGAGGGCTAGAGCGGGGTATTTTTCCCTTTCCACTAGCGCGTTTTTCTTCTTGGAGGGCGCCACAGTGGATTCCCTGATGACGATGCGCAGAATAGCAGTGCAAGCTATCGCCTCAGGTCGGTCCTCAACCATTGTGGGTTGTACTGGGACCACTTCGGGGGCGGGAACATCTTTTGTGCCCCATCACGGAACTGCCAGAGCAGATTCACTTTGGAAACTGGTTCCGGTTTCTTGACTTGTGCTCTCCCTGGTTCTATATGCAGGGATGCGCTCCATATCATCCGCGAGGCTGTGGAAGATCTCAGTAAGAACCGGAGAGGTTGGGCGATGATCGGCGGCAACGGGAACTGTGGGATGACAGCCAGTTACTTCTCCGTAGGTGCCACAACCTTCTTTTCTTGGCCTGCGGTGCTGGTGCTTTTTCCTTGAACATTGCGGGAGCTGCTCTCTTTGTCCCTTTGGCAGGAGAAGGAAGGGCCACCTCTGATACTGCGTGAATGCCGATCATTCGCTTGTCATAGAGGTAGTCCCTTCGGGCTGTATTATAAAAAACTTCCCCCGTTATCTTCTGCTTCAAGATATGGGTGATCTGGGGTCCGAAGTTCTTGATGAGGCGCGACTTGGCCCGAACGGTGGCTTGAAAGGCTTTGAAGACGATGGTGCCCCAGTCCACGTCTGTATGGGTGAGAATGGCCACCATTGCGTCTAGTTTCTCACCCATGACCATGTCGAATGCTTCAGCCTTTCCAAGTAGCCCTTTCGCCACTATGTTGTGGAGGAGGTGATACGCGGGCTTCAGTACCGCCTTCCTGTCGGAGTCTTTGAAAGTAGCTCCGTCCAAGGACATCGTCGGCTTCAGATCTTCGCGTATATCTCCAATCGCCCCATGAAGATTTACTGGTCCCACCGTTGGTAAGTCGAACTCTTTGACGAACCATGTCGTCGTCACTTCAACATCGCGGTTCTGAACACGACTGAAGATCGTTGTTTCGGAGAGGAAGACGATGTTGTTGATGAACTAACGAACATGATCTGTGAAGATTTCACGTTCGTTGTCCAGAAATATCGCCAGGCCGACGTCCATGATGCATGATGCCATTTGGTGAATCTCGCCGTCGTTGGTGCCCATGAGTTCCAGGACGTCGACCTTGACGACCACCCTCGTAAACTCCATGGGGTTGTGGGTGGTTGATGATGAAGGCTGAGCAGAAACTATGGATTGAGACGCCATTATAGATGTTGTTCTGGGAATTGTTGGAAGGATTATTAAGATTAGGGTTCGAAAGTTTGAGAGCATTTGAAAGCTTGACTTTGTTAGGGTTTTGATTTGAGAAGCATAAATGGTAAGTGTGACGTTTCATGTGTATAGACAAATGGATGGGATAAAGTGATGCGACAACATTTAATGATCTGTCAGACGATTTGACTACTCTGAGGAAATTCCTCGGACTGACGACCCGTGTCTTTGTCCTTGTTATCTCATTTAAGGAAAATCAATATGGTTCCTTCTATCCCATTTTCGATACTGTGTAGTTCCATGTGAGTGACTTGCTTATTCATGGTACCGAAAATTCCCCCTAAATCGGTACTGCCTAGGTACATGCTTCCCCCTTAGCTTGTGCTCCGTTATCTTAACCTATGATTCCGGTACTCAGGCACTTGAATTTTGGTTGTTCCCAAGTTAGTTGTTTGACAGATCAAGTAGGCCCAAGGCATTCCTTAAAGTGACAAACTTGGCTTCAAGGAGTGGCTTGGGTAATATATCAACTAGAGCTGAAAGTTTGGGCCTGAGCCCATGGGCCGGGCGGGCCGCCCGAAAAAAAATCGGGTTTGGGCCGTAAATTTAGGAGCCCGAAAAGTGCTCGGGCCGTTTGGCCCGGCCCACGATGGCCCGACAGGTCAGTGGGCCACGGGCCAGAAAGCCCGATGGCCGCAGGCCAATTTGGCCCGCTTTTTATTTTTTATATTCATTTATTTTTATGTTAAATATTTATAAAATTGGATTTTATAGAGGAAAAAAATATTTTTACATACAATCTTTTCAAAATTATGTATATATATTGTTTTATATAATATTAGGTAAGAATTATATTTTATAATAAATAATTAAAATAGTTTTTAAAAATTAAAATTAATAAATAAAAAAATCGCGCCGAATGGGTAGGGCCGGGCTGGCCCGGTCCATATATAAATTGGTTAGGGCCAAGATTCTATCGGCCCGTAGATATTAGGGCCGGCCCGCCCAAATTTTCAGCTCTAATATCAACTACATGTCGTTTATTCTTTATGCTCCAAATGAACATCCTTTATGAGCACATGATCTCGGATGAAATGGTGTCTGATCTCAATATGTTAAGTTATTGAGTGTAGTATCGGATTTTATGATATTGCGATAGCACTTGTGGTATCGCAATATATGGGAGTTTATGATTCATTTATCCCATAATCTTTGAGTTGATGCTGAATCCATAGTATCTGTGAGCAGCAACTCCCAGCGGCTAAGTATTATGCTTCTGCTGTTGAAGTGGCAATGGAGGTCTGTTTCTTGTTGAACCAAGAGATCATCCTGTCTCCAAGGAATTGACACGTGTCACTGGTACTTTTCTTATCCACCTTGCAACCGGCATAGTCGGCATATGTGTACCCATACAATGAAAAAGAGGAGTCCTTATGGTACCACAGTCCTACGTTAGTAGTGCCTTTGAAATATTTTAAAATTCTTTTGGGAGCGATGTAGTGACTCTGTCTTGGATTCGATTGAAACCGAGCACAGAGACATACGTTGTACATGATGTCAGGTCTACTTGCTGTAAGATACAACAGGGACCCGATTAATCCCCGGTACTTGGTGTTTCCACTTTGGTACCTGATTCATCCTTGTCAATTGGTTGGGGAACTCATAGGCGTAGTTGCGGGCGAACAGTCTTCAAGTCCAAATTTCTTAAGAAGATCCAAGGTGTACTTTTGTTGACTTATAAAGATTCCTTGACTCATTTGCTTAACTTGAAGCCGTAGAAAGAAATTCAGTTCCCCCAGCATGCCTATATCAAACTTTTCTTGCATGAGCTTTGACACTCTTTTGCAGAGTTTTGGATCCGTCATCCACATAGATTTGCACTAGTACGAAGTGCTCCCCTTTCGTGAATTGGAAAAGGGTCTTGTCGACAGCTCATATCGTGAATTCATGATCAATGAGAAAGCCTGTCAAGGTCTCGTACCAAGCTCTGTGCGCTTGTTTTAGGCCATAGAGTGCCTTCTTGAGCTTGTACACATGATAAGATTTTCATGATCTTCAAAGCATGGTGGTTGAGCGACGTAGACTCTATTCAATTATCGATGGAAACATATATTATAACATTAAAAAAAAATATCGTAATTAAACACTCTCGTAAAATCTTGGTAAAAACATAATCCATATATAGATAATTATCGCCGTGAGTAGAGTAAGATTCAGGAGAACAATCATCGTATATAGCAACATCCTTCAAAATATAAAATATATTTCAGTAATCATAATAATGAAAAATATTACAATTAATAACTATATTTTGGAAACAACTGTAAAAATATTATCCACCATCCGATAAGCATCACGGTAAATAAAGTAGGAAGCGCAAGATTCATCTTTGTATAAAACGACATGATTCTATATAAGAAAATATAATAGTCAGAGATGTATAAATTTAATTTCTCCAGTGGTAATAAAATTTGTTGATCCGTATAGTCAAAAATTAATTCAAAATATATATGATATATACTTGAGATATCAATAAAATAAATAATATTATTCAAATTGTTCCTTTCAAAATCTCGTCAAAAACAAAATTCCACTCGCCACCACTGGGATTCGAAATCTGGACCTCACATCACTTGTAGTGACGATATTCCGCGAAACCACTCGGGCTAAGGCATTTTAGTGGTATATATGTTATATTTATATAATTTAAATTGTTCGTAACATAAGTGTATGAGTGTTATAAATAAACTCACCGTACACAAAATAAAATTACCATACCTCGATTATAGTTGTATAATATCTTGTCCGGAGGTTGATCGTTGCCGGAGAGCGCTCGTGCTGATAACGTGTTATAAAACTATTATAATTGGACAAAAACAGAAAATGTAAACACGGGAATTGTAGAGAGAGTATTATTGATGTTTTCAATATGATTCAATACAAATACATCGGTCTATTTATAGGAGAAAAAGTTCTAGTATTTCATCTAACATTTACAACATTAAATACATCTTATCTCATCTCATCAACAATCAACTAATTTTTACAACATTTAATAAACCTAATCTTATCAACATTAAAAACATCCACATCTTAATATAATATTTCATAATAAATAACAAGTTTTCTTTACCTTCAATCGAGATAATATGGAATAACAAAAGATATAAAATATGGACAAGTTGCTAGAAGGCGGAGAACTATAAAAAGTAGAGATATTTAAGAGGTCTTTGACGTGGTCCACTTTTATAAAAGCCTCCATGTGTAATGAAGCTCATATAGAAATAGATATATTAAATGCAACGCGGGTTGTAATCCGCTTATTATATAGTCAATTGCCTTTGTAATAACGGGTTTAAATCTTAGTTGCAATACATTTTTTATTATACTAAAGGTTTGATGCACCCCACATATAACAGGGAATATCAAGGAACCACTGCATAAAACAACTGACCAGTGTTGTAATAGCAGAAAACTAATCTTTAATATAGCAGGGGACTCGTCCTGTAATAGAACATGAGACATGTGTATGAGACCAATAGTGTAATACAGAAGGGGACCCGTCCCTGCAGCGTTGATCTCAAGTTGCAATGCACGGTCCCCTGATGTACTACATCACATATCTCCTGCTATATAAGGGGTTTCCTGAATCACGATATTCATGAAAATGCCCTTAACGTGAGCAATGAGTAAAAACCATGGTCAAAAAGTTTAGTTTTAAAAAATTAAGGGTACATAGCATATAACTCACATGTGGTTTGAAAAATAAGCATCAAAACCCCTATGGTTCGGAAATAGCGTAAAATCCATTCCTTGTCATTTTCACCTAATAATTGGGGGTACAATGCTATGTTTTAGAAAACACAAAGGGTATGGTGCTAAGTTTTCGACAACACATGAATATTGTGCTAAGTTTTAAACAACACAATGGATACAATTCTAAGTTTAAGATATCACAAGGGAGTTTTGCGTAGTAAAAAAAGTATAGGATAGTTACGTGCATATCAGTATAACAAAACATGGTATTGCATAATTTATTCAAAAATTAATTAGATGAAAGGCCATTTTCTCAAAATAACCTTATTTCTACTAACTTCTCCCTAGGCTCGACCGAGCATGGTAATTTCAGACTCTCATCAACCACAATTTTCCTACAATCAGAGCAAAACAAGCACCAGAAATATTCAGCCGACGAATTTTTTATTTTGGCCACTGTACTCCGGCGTAGACATGGCGGAGGTGGAGCGAGGAACGAAATGCATAATCCGAGAGAGTAGAACGTTGAAGGCTGAAGACCTCTCAGACAAAACTAAAAAGAATCACTAAAAAAGAACAAGGCAATGGGCTGGCAGATGCCCTATTAGCTGATCTGTTGGATTTCGATCACTGAAAATATCTATTCAACAGATTATCTATGGATCGTATATATGCAAATACAATGGGAGGTGGCACCGCGCTATTAGATGACAGCCACTCACTCCCAAAGATACTCTCATGGGCCTACTACAAGAGGGATGAAAAAACTTGACACGTATATCTTGTTCTCTGTTGTTTGTAGGACTTGTTAGATGGCGGAAAACCTAAAGCCCACATATGATATGGAAAAATTTTCTCTTAGGCCCAAGTTTTTTTACAAGGCCTATTCTCATTGTGGGTCTGGCACAAAATTTAGGCAGTTGTGTATTGGTCCATATATATTGGTAGCTCACAAATTTTATTATGCCGAAATTGTTGGACTTCAACCCACGTGTTGTTGCTCCTTTAGCCGTCAGGCCCATAAGTTGAACATGGCACCATTAGTTGAACCTGGCACATAAAGCCCTTTTATCAAACAACAGTTGAGTGTTCACATTCGTCTTGTCTTATCAATGTAATTCCAAAAAGATAAGCTGGACAGTCAAGCAAACCGGTACGGACGCAAGGGCGTCTCCGGGGTCAATTGACCCCCGAGCCGCCGGATTTTGTCATGGAGGTTCTAATTTAACCCCCGAGCTTTCGATTTCTACCATGGGGAGAGTTCTAGGTTTTCCGCAATTCTTCAATGGAGGAAGACAGACAATGCATTTTAGGTTTAGTTGGGCTGCTTTTTAATTTTTATAAAAGGCTTCAATGGCCCAAAAATAAAAGATATTAAATTAAGTTTAGTTTTGATTTAACATTTTGCAACAACCCATTGGCATTAAATAAAAGTCCACTAACAATAATTAATTAAAAAAAATCATCTTCATTCCTCACCAAGCAGACGCCGAGTGATTTTAAAAAAAAATTCAAAATCTTCTCATACATCAAATCATAAAACCTCGGCATCTTCTTCCTTTTTACGAGTCCAGACGCCACCTCACCACAGGTGGGAATCACGCAATCAGGTATTTAATATTTCCTATATAAAAATATTGATTGTTCGTTATAACGTTTTGAAACATCGAGATTTATCGGGATTTTTATCGTGTATAGGAAGCAATATGGAAAAATGGGTTGTTAGAACACGGGTCCCGGACCGATTAATGATAGCTCTCCGTCCAGTGCTCCTGACTCTAATCAGAATCAAAACGGTAAGAGAAGTCGAACCGATGTAGAATTATTGGACAATTATATTGTCGGTGATCCAGCTTTTCGTAAGCCGATTAATAGCTATCCCGTAGAAATTAGAGATGAATTAAGAAGACGATATCTAGCAAAAGGTCCTTGTCAACCAAATGAGCATATTTTTCCAGCAAGTAATTTTAGTGGAGTTTGGAGAAAGTTTCAGAAGACATGGTTTGAGAAATATAAGTGGTTAGAATACATTGTATCTAAAGATGCTGCATTTTATTTTTGGTGCTATTTATTTGCCAAAAGTCAAAAGCATGGAGACGATGCTTTAACCGTAACTGGGTTTAGAAATTGGAAAAAAGCTGGAGAAAAGTTTATTGATCACGAAGGGAGCGAAACTAGCAGTCATAATTATGAGAATTCGATTGTGGAGATCAAAGAGGTGACGATGAGGAGGTTGCTTATCACATCAGGCTGACTTTTATTGTGGATGTGATCCGATTTCTTCTACGGCAAGGTTTGGCTTTCCGAGGAAATGATGAGTCAACACAATCATTAAATCGAGGTAATTTTCTCGAACTTATGAGATGGTATTGTGTACGAAATGAAGAAATAAATAAGCTCATTTCAAATGCTCCTACAAATAATCGGTTGACTTTCCAAAATATACAAAGACAAATTGTTAATGCTTGTGCACCAGAGGTTGAAAAAGTCATTCTTAAAGAGATAGGTGACAAGTTCTTTTCAATTTTGGTGTATGAGACGCGAGATTGTTCAGTGAAAGAGCAAATGTCTGTTGTTATTAGATTTCTGAATGATGACGGAGAAGTTGTCGAGCGATTTCTTGGTATAGTTCATGTTAGTGACACTTCAGCACAAACTTTGAAATGTGAGATTGATAATTTATTCGCAAAGAAAGGATTATCACTTTCACGCCTTAGAAGTCAGGGTTATGGCGGGGCTTCAAATATGCATGGGGAGTTTAATGGACTAAAATCTCTTATTCTAAAAGAAAATAAACAGGCATATTATATTCATTGTTTTGCTCATTAACTTCAGTTAGTTGTTGTCGGCACTGCGACAAATCATATAATCGTTTGTGGATTTTTTTAATATCGCTCTATGATTGTGAATGTTGTGGGGGCTTCGTGTAAAGGACGTCTTTCGACAAAAACAATATGATGATATTTTGAAAAAAAATAGAAAGTGGTGAAATTCAGACAGGAAAGGGAAAGAATCAAGAAGCAAGCTTAGCTAGAGCTGGTGATATGGGGTTCTCACTTTAAGACAGTCACGCGACTTTTTTCCCTATGGAATCCGGTGAAAGAAGTACTTGCAATTGTAATGGACGACGTACTTCACGGAAAAAGTCGAGGTCAAGCTGCAAGTTTACGTGATAAAATGGAAAGCTTTGAGTTTGTGTTCATTGGTCATTTGATGGAACATATCTTGGGAATGATGAATCCATTATCGCAAGTCCTACAACAGAAGACTCGGAATAGTGCCACTTCTATTGAGCTGATTAAGACGCCGAAAGAAGATTTAAATAGATTTAGAAATGACGGATGGGATGATTTGTTAAGGGAAGTCACTAAATTTTGTTCAGCAAGTGAGATCGAAGTGCCTAATATGGATAACTATGTTACAGGAAGAGCTAGAAAGACTGTTGATGGCCAACAAAAGACGTACTTCCATTATTATCGGGTTGACATTTTTCTACAGGTAGTTTATTATTCTAAAGTAATAATATTCAGCTATTAATTATATAATATAAGTATATTAATATATATTTTAAAATGACATGTGGTTGATCTTATTTCTCAAGAGATGAACAATCGCTTTACTGAATCAAATACGGAGTTGCTCATGTGTATAGCTTGTCTCGATCCTCAAAATGCATTTGCCAATTTTGATCAAGAGTGCTTACTTCGTCTTGCCGAGTTATATTCAGAAGATTTTTCTTGCATCGATATATCGGGATTAAAACATCAACTTCGGTCGTATATATCGTACATGCGATCGAACTCCGTTTTCTCTAAACTCAATGACATTCGAGATCTTTCAAAGAAGATGATTGAGATGAAGTGCCATTATGCTTTTCCGATGGTATACGCTAGCTTTGGTTTTACCAGTTGCAACCGCAAGTGTAGAAAGATCGTTCTCAGCGATGAAAATTATCAAGAAGGACTTGCGTTACAAGATGGGAGAGAGGTTCTTCAAGATTGTCTAATGTGCTACATTGGGAAAGAAATATTTGTAAAGCTTGACACTGAAGCTATATTGCAAGAATTTCAGCGGATGGCAAAACGTAGAGTTCAATTACCACGTAACCGTTCGTTGCCACCGTGTTAGTTATTGTCGATAGTATAAGTTAATTCCTGTAAATAATATTACAGTATGTCTTTTTTGTGAACATGGTTTTGAAATTCATTGCATATTTTCTATATGAAGATAACTTTTCTTATCATGTATACGGAAAAGTAATTTTTTGAGCCCCCGACCATAAGATCCTGCGTCCGTCACTGCGAGCAAAGATCTAGTCGAGTTAACATTTTTCCAGTATAATACGTAAATCGGGCCTCAACTCACATATATTGATCAATTTTGACTTAACAAATGGAATAATTTATATATTAGCTTGGATGTAATTAAATATGTGGGTTTGATGGCGTACACTCTCACAAGTGCTAAGAGAGTCGTATGAGTTCATCATTACCACAACCAAAAATTCCTTCGCACATTTCAATGTTCGTTGGGCACTAAAATGCATTGAGTTAATCATGTACCTTTTGGGCTAAAAAATAATAAAATTAGCAAGATTGAAAAAAAAAAAAGAGTTTATTAATGTTTATAACCTTAACATCAAACGAGGCAAAAAGATCTTTCTCGTGAGGAGCGCTTGTGCATTATAGTGTAACAAACCTGCTCTATAGCATACGTCATTTTTTCATCCACCGAACAATCGTTTCTACACGTTATATCATTTAGCCTATGACCATTAGGATCGTCATAAGACTTAAGTAGATTGTCGAAGACGTCTTGTATTTTAAAATAAAATGTTTGTTCCTTCCATATACCTTGAAACAATAAATGCGACATCTTGATAATGTATGCGACAAAAGATAAAGATGGAAGGAGATCTCGGTATTTTCTTTTCGAAAGATATTTTTAAAAATGAATTCAACGATTTTCATTTTACGTTTCCCAGAGATACATTGGAAGTCATCATATAGTTTCTTCCTAACGATGTGTCATTTCAAATAGACAAACAACACGCACCTTATGAACAAAGATTTATTATCACTCTAATTATTTATATTTCTTATATGAACTTTAAAGCAAAATCATAATGATTCAAAATATATTGTTCCATAGCGCAAGCAAATACACATATCAAAGAATGTTTGATGGCTTTCATAATATGGCCTTTTACATAACTTGAGCATGAGACATAATGCCTTATATCCTTAACAATACGTAGAAACATGTTGATGTTGTCATTAAGTCTTGTCTTTATCAATATAATGCCCAATAGATCTTTTGGACAATCAAGGAAAGTCGAGCTTACATATTTTATAATATAACCATATTACTCAAATCATACATCAATTCATCTCTCTTGTCTCATTTCTTACATTGAAGGATAAAATTACTTGTCTTATCGATGGTGAGCTCATCGCCCAAATGGAGATTATTTCTTACAAGGAGTTTCGATATAGTTGAAAATGTTTCAAACATATTATGTACTATCATATGATACATTTTGAACCTATCCATTTTCCAATTTTCAAGGTCGATGAATTGAAAATGTTATTTATGGAAAAAGAAACTAATGTCGTTATTCTTCTTTTATCTTTACGAGATGAGACTTCTATATCTAGTCGAGCATCAAATTTGTTTCTAAGGTCAAATTAAAGTTGGATAAGCACATGTACCGTATTTGTCTTAACTATACGCCCATTACATGCAAAAGCTTGTGTAAGTCGTTATTTTGTTGTTCCTCCTGTGTCGGGCTTTTATACAAAATGAAGTTTTTTTACTTAAGAAATGGAATAAGTTAGATCTTAGATTATATTTAATATAATATGTAGGTTCGAGAGCGTACATCCTCATACAAGTTAAGAGAGTCGTATGAGTTCATCACTTTCACGACGGGGAATTCCTATGCCCATTTCCATGCTTTTTGAGCATTAAAAATGATTTATCGAGTGAGTACCAAATGATAAAATTACCAAGATTAAAAAAGTAAAGTTTATTAATTTATAATTTTAGTTATGCCAAACGATCTTTTTAGTGAGGAGCCACATACATATTAAAGGATAAAAAACATTCTCGATCGCAAATGTTGATACTTCATCTACAGAACAATCATTTTCTATGTGTTATAACATTTTCCTAAATGGGATCATCATAAAACTCCAGTAGATTTTCGAAGACGTCGTGTATTAAAATAAAACGTTTTGTTTCATCCGTCTACCTTAAAACAAGAATGCTCTGCAAAATCTCGATAGATGCACACATAATAAAAAGACACAAGTTTGAATCTAATCATTGTTTCTTGTTTCCGAGAGATGTTTGTTTAACAAAATAAATTCAACGATTTCAATTTTATGTTTCCTAAAAGATATGTTGAAAGTCATAAAATAAATATCGATATGAACAAATATATTCTCCTTGTAATTTTTTAGATTTTTTTATATTGAACCTTCATTACTATCCTAACATCCTTAACAATACGTAGAAACATGTTGCACGCTCCCACTTGCCTTTTTCTTTTATCAAGATAATATCAAAGAGATATTTTGGACAATCAAATAAGATCAAGCAGAGTTCACATATGTACTAATCTAACCATACCACGCAAACTAGACCTCAACTCATCTCTTCTCTCATTTCTTACCTTGAAGGATGAAATCACCGGCCATATTAATGACACCTACTAGAATTTTTGAGGTATATATGAGAGACATGTTTTTTGAAACGACAAATATCGACAATCCAAGCAGCGGAAAAGTAATGCCCAACACGCCATAATTCTTTTTGTTCAATGCTAATAAACATAATTTATGTAGTAGAGATTGCGTGAACACTTCAAAATGACTTGTACAACTGTTATATTGTGCTCGATTAAAAATGGAAAATTTGCTGGAAAAACAGAATAACTGTTATCGTGTCGTCAAACGATCTTCTATCAGTACAAAAAACATAATTAGTTTTGATAACATAAAAATTGTTTCGTGATATACCTACGTATATAATAACTATGATCAAATTAAAATAGATGAATTTGTAAATTGCGTATCACATCTTCATCAATATGTGACAGTCGTCCCAGCAAGAAACAAAATGGGGTGTTTGTAATTCATAAATGGTGATAAAGAATACTTCTTAATGACAATCTCAACATATTCATGATTGATCTATGGACAAAATGATTTATGACGATCCGAGAACAACTTGCTCAACTTGTATATTGAAGTGTACAAATAAATGTATAAATTGTTATCCTCATTGAAGTGTTACAAATCAATGTATGAATTGCACAGAATTATTTATGACGTAGATGCAACCACGCATATATTAAGCACAACATTATGTTGGCTAGATCAATCTTTTCCATTATGCACGACGATTTTTTGGTCACAAGGTAGGTCTGTGGCCTTGACGATGCCTACGTAGATGTATTGCATGTCATACTCATAAGTGCTCGTCAGTTTGTTTTGAGTGATTTGTTCTGGTGCTTAGGTGTGGCTTTGTCTCCTTCAAGGAGAAATCGTGGTGATGGTTTCTTCATCTTCTCCGGATCTTAAACGCGATGATAGAGGCGAATGAAAACAGACGAAACGAATCTTATGGAATGAAATCTAAACAAGTCTCAAACTTCAGATCAGCTCCTTAAATATAAAACAAAACATAAAATCAAACTCAACTCACACAAGCTGCAAATAAGAAGTAGAGGTGATTGAGATTAGTAGACTCAATGCACATAAAAGCACCCAATAAGATGAACGACCTTAGCAATAAAAAGAGCGTTTGGCTTGGTGGGAGATCCTTGGGAGTGATGCGACGAATATGCTTTGGGTACTCCATATATATATAATATATATAAACATATATATATATATATTGCGTGCAGTGTATTTCTGCCATTTGTTTTAAAAAATTCTTACTACGATTCTTATACATTTATTACCATCCTTTTGTCTTTTGTGGACTCGACTCTCGAGTCTTTTTGATATGGTGAATGCTTGAATCTATATTCTATAAAAGTTGGATAGAAGCTCTAATTTGAGGACACGTCAGCAACAAATGCTTCCCTCCATACGCCATCAAAATATCGAAAATTTCTCCACGTGACCTACGTTGTATCTAGCTTTACTGTAGACATCGTATTAAGAGTTTACTATAATTAATTACTATAATTAATTACTATAATTAAACTTAAACATAAAGTCTAACCAGATAATGAAGAGCCTCTTCAACATACGAAGAATATATTAGTTACAGTAATTAAACTTGAAAGTTATAGTGTTGATATGACCTTTTTCATGATGGCTCATTAAATGATATGAAGAAAAATCTTCAAATGATGGCTATGTAAAACGTGGGGTTGAGAAATTCAAAGGAGCATGCAATTTGCTTTCTTTCGTCCGGCGCCGATTTAATATGTGAAAAGGAACGGCTTATCTTCTTATGTTCACATATAAGAAACGATGTATAGGCTCCCCTATAAATAAGCATCATTAGACGAAGTAGAAGACACATCACAACACCGGTCTTCTTCTCCGATTATTTCTTTGTAACTAACTCCTAGTTGTGTAGTTGCTTTTGTGTACCGCGTCCGGTGTACGTGTCTGTAATCACACCATATAGTAAAGAAGCTATACCCCCGACACGTGGACGTAGGTCATTCCGACCACACCACGTAAATTCTCGTGTCCACTGTCATATTTATTTTTCGTCATTTTATTTGTTATCGCCATTTTTCGGGCAATCAAATTATCGGGAATTAAGAATATCTAAACAAATTGGTATCAGAACCTCGCTTTGTCGATATTCTTAGTATGCTCTGTAGTTGCAGTTTTGGCTGATCTTCCACATCTGAAAAGATATCAAAAAGGCATGATCCAGGCTGAGCCAACTTCCTGGTTTTTTTTTAGCCACCATGACGATTACAAAATTGTCGATTGAAAAGTTCGATAAAAATGTCAACTTCAAAATGTAGAGTCTCAAGATGGAGGTCATATTCATTAAAGACGGTTGTGAATTGGTGTTTGAAGACAAAACAAAGAGAACCAAGGAAATGACATAGATCAATTAAAGGAACTGGACAAGAGTGCCAGATCATCAATTATCTTTAGTCTCTTGTACGAGGTTTTACAAGAAGTTGCTACCGAGACGCGCCAGGGTATATGGGATTCCTTGAAGGCTATCTATATGAAGAAGACTAGGGAGAATCGGATTTATCTAAAGCAAAAGCTACACAATTTAAAAATGACGAAAGGTACTTCTATACTCTCACACCTCAATAAATTCGACTCAATCATAATTAATTTGGCGAACGTAGTAGTCAAAGTGGATAACGAAGACTAGGCCATAATATTGTTGTGTTTTCTTCCTCCGTATTTAAAACATTTTTGAGACACTATAATTTATGGGAAAGATACTATCTCCTAAAATAGTGTCAAATCTGCATTACAGTCGAAAGAGCAGATTGATAGGGATATAACGGGGGAATCTAAGGTTAGCAGGCAAAGGGTCTGTTTGCACGGGTAGGCCAGAAAATAGAGATGTTGATAGTAGCAGATCTAAGGGCAGGTTAAAATCCAGATACAAAATTAACTTTATAATTATTGCAATAAGAAGGGTCACATCAAAGCTGAGTGTTATAAATTAAAAAATAAGTAGAAAAGAAACAGCAAAATTATAAACCTGCCAAAGTTAGCGTAGCTACTGATGAGAGCAACGAAACTATTTTTGTAGCAACTACAAATATTGTGAGGTCTGAGTGGATGTTAGATTCAGGTTGTTCTCACCACATAAGTCGCACTCGAGACTGTTTTTCCAAGTATGAAACTTTCTATGGTGGATATGTCTTGATGGGAAATGATGCTCCCTATAAAGTTGTTGGTAAAGGCACTGTTCAAATCAAGATGTTCGATGGAATCATCCAAACGCTCACAGAAGTCAAACATGTTCCAGATATGAAGAGAAATATTATCTCTTTAGGCATACTTGAATCTCAAGGGTGCAGGTTCTCGGGTGTAGGTGGAGTTCTAAAGATGGCTAGAGGTGCCCTTATCGTGATGAAAGCTTGTAGGTCTGGAAATTGATATAGTTTGCAGGAAAATATTGTTACATGTTCCGCTGCAGTTTCGACATCCCCGAATGTTGATACCACGAGATTATAACATATGAGACTTGGACACATGGGAGAAAAAGACTTGACGATTTTGAGCAAGGGGGCCTACTTTGTGGTCAAAGTACTGGTAAGATGAAAGGTACTTTGGAGTATATTCATTCTGATTTGTGGGGTCCTTCTCGTGTTTCGTCCAGTGGTGCCAGATATATGTTGATTTTCATTGACGAATTTTCAAGGAAAGTTTGAGTCTATTTTCTTAAACAGAAAAGTGATGTTTTCCTAACGTTTAAACAATGGAAAGCTTTAATTGACAATAACACATTAAAACAAATCAAGCAGTTGCGGACAGATAATGACTTAGAATTTTGCGGAAATGATTCCAATGAACTCTATAAAAACAAAGGAATTGCTCGACATCACACTGTTTGAATGACGCCTCAACAAAACAGTGTTACCGAGCACATGAACCGGACTCTGTTGGAGAGAGCTCGATGTATGATCTCTAATGCTGGATTGACAAACGATTTTTGGGAAGAAGCTATTGTTGCAGCATGCTATATTGTCAACCGCTCACCATGTTCATCAATCAAAAGACGCATGAGGAAGTATGATCATGTACTCCTGCTAATTACTCTAATTTAAGAATATTTGGGTGCCCCACTTATATTCACGTAAACGAGGGAAAGTTAGAGCCTAGAGCTAAGTAGTGTATTTCTCTCGGTTATGTTTCAGGGGTAAAAGGTTATAGATTATATAATCCCTATCCTGAGTCACCTAAATTTTTAATAAGCAGAGATGTTTCATTTGGCAAATCATATATGGTACATCCTAGAAAAGAGTCTTCTAATTCTTATAATTAAGAAAAAGGAGGATAGTGTACAAAAGAGGTGGAGCTCGAGATCAACAAAGATTCTTCAGATAACCCTGCTACGAGCTCAACACCAGATTCAGATCTCGTTGAAGATGAAAAAATCGAGCAAGAATATTCCATAGCCAAAGATTGACAGAGAGGTCATATTAGATTACCACATCAGTATGTGATTTTTTTCGTACGCTTTATCAATGGCACAAGAAACAGGTGGAGGTGACAAACCTTATACCTATACGGAGGCAATTCAATATGTAAATTTTGATAAGTGGTTGGAAGGATGAATGAAGAAATGGAGTCTTTTTACAAGAATGGTACTTGGATTCTTGCGCCGCCGCCGAAGAAGAAAAAAATAATCGAATGTAAGTGTGTTAGGTCCTGATTCATCAATCAACAAACAATCTAAGCACGAATTCTCGGTAGCCGAGTAAGAAATCTTACGATATACGATCGGTCGAATATCCGCTTTGAAGATCTTGAGAGGTTGTTAGATGTTTCCTAGTTTCTCGAGCGTGATCTCTCGTTTAAAATATGAATTCGAAACTTATTATTTTCTGAATAATGAAAAACTCTTTTTAACTTCGACAGTGTATATCATATTTATACCTATATTTAAGGTATAATTACTCTTAAGTCCTACACCATCAAAACTTCTAATTACGCCCCTAATTACAAGGATAATGAAATAATAAAGTACAATTCTAATATACTCTTCAATCTCCCCCTTTGTGCTTGTCTTCGTTTGAGCTCCTTTTATCCTTGTCGAGCGTAAAAAGACTCCTTAATCCCAATGCTGTCTCGTAGCGTCGAACAACATTCCTCAACTCCAATCTTTCATTTATGGCATCTAGAAGCTCGTTCAGGAGTGGGGCCTCTTCTCTTCGGTGATCTCTCCCAATCTCTTCTGAATGTTCTTCCTCACTAACTTAAGCGTCCCGTCGCAGAATTTATGAACTTCTGACTTCATCATAGCCCTTGTCTTTCCAATGACTGGATTTAGATAGGTAATGGCGAGGCCAGGGGTCTTGAAAATGTGGTTCTCAGGAAAGTTGTTGAGTGGGAAGCCCTTCATCAGCGGAGATCCCATGTTAACCTTCTTCATGTTGTTCTCTATTGCAATTTGAAGGTCGTGTGCGGTGTGATATTTGATCTGCCGCACCATGAATCTTTTCAGCCCCTCGAGTCCTTCAGTGTTGATATGAAGGCTGTGTCTTGTACTTTCTCTTTTACATTTGATATATTTGGTAGACTTCATCCGGTGGAAGGAATGGGAGATAGCTTTCATCTATCTCTTCTCGAGTGCGGTTGTTGTCCGCTCGCTCAATTATGTAGATAGGAGTTGGATATCTTCCGATCGTATGAGAGACTCCGACGAGTTGGAGAATCTGTGGCTTGTTCTTGAAGTTTTCCTTCAGTTGATCAGCTGGAATGCCACTACGATCGGGTCCGAGATAGTTGAGCATGAAGATATGCTCCATTTTCTTCCTATCTTCCAAGTGTGAGATGCCCCTCAAATTAAGTTCGTTGAGCTTCTTGATCTTGTTTGGAGCCCTCCAAATCTGCTTTCTTATGTCTTCAATGAAGGGGACTTCAATTCTGACATTCTCCCATGGCGTCTCAACTCTAACTGTCCCTTTTAATAGACGGGCAGGAGAGTCGACTATGAGTCTTATCATTTCGGGTAGCTCTGGGAGGGCAGAACTGTAGTTCTCACCTTCTTGAAGTTCTTCTTCTTCAAGCAGTACCAAGTCCACTGAAGCTTGTTGTAGGAAGTATCTGACGTTGGAGAGTCGAGCTTGAGCAGCTTCCTCTGGTTCCCATTCCATCGTCCACTTCTCGTTTAGTATGTAGTCATCTACGATCCGATGTGGATCGTAGGCAACTGCTTCTTGATGAACTTGGGGAAGGTTTGAGGTTGGGATAGGATTTGGATTTGTAGGAGAGAGGGTTAGTGTTTGGGATATAGTGGGAAGTGTGGTTGTTTGTTGGCGGGTTTGAGGTTGTGTGGTTGGTGGGTGTGAGGACGATCCTCCAGCTTCTTGAGTCTTTGCCTGACTCAATCCACGGCCGCTCCTTGTTGTTCCTTGCCGTTTCTCCCCCTCATGACGATCCGGATCATCGGGATCGTCATGTCTACATTTGGGGCGGGAGCTTTCTTCACGGCACGTTGTTTGTGCTGGCAGCTCTGGTTCATCTATTAATCTTTTGTAGAGACTTTCTTCTGTGGGAGTTCTTGTCTCCAGTGCGAGAAGCCGCGAGATGAGGATATCATGAAGCTGAGTGATCGGAATGGTGTATGGGTTGATGAGTGAGGGTGAGGGAGTTGGGGTGGTGAGGATTGGTTGTAGTGGGGTGTGTAGAGTGATGGTAGGAAGTGGTGAGGAGACAGGTGTGGTTTGTGTGTCGGTGGGAGCAGCTTCTGAGACTGGTGTTTTCCCGATGTCTCTTCGGGAAGTTTCGAGAGCATGGAGCATTCGGTCCATCAGACGATCTTCTAATGAAGATAGGGCTGAGGCGAGTGCTTCTTGTAGTATGTGCTCCGTCACGAACATCGGTGGAGTGGGGCCAAGGAGGCGCTCCACTGTCACAACATCGGAGTAGATTTCCGATGTGCCACCTATAGTAGGTCTTGAGGGTCCGTTACGTCCAAGGACATCCGTTATCAACCCTGAAGTCACCAGTTCAAAGGGTTGACCTATTGTTGGCTCCGAAGATATCGGGGGTCCAATAGGGCTTACACCAATCCTTTAGATGATACGATAGGTATCACCTCTATGGGTGTTGAGACAGATTCAATTTGAATCTGTTCAGTGGGCTGATCACCCGGTGATGGAAGTGTTGGCTTCGAAGCTTCTATGGGTGAAGGCACTGCAGACGGGGCCGAGAAAAAAATATTTTTGGGCTTTAGATAAAATCAGGTCGGAAATAAAATTTATGAATTAACCAAAAAATAATTTGTATAATACTCCCTGTATTTCCGCAAGAGAGGAAATTATCTCCCAATGTTGATGAAATTCAACATTTGACTCCTCGGATGAGCTCTAAATTTTCTGCGAGGCTTAATAAATTGTTAAAATTCAAGTTCCTACGAATGTAGAAGATAATAACAAATTCTCATATAAAAACTTCCTCTCAACAATTGCATGAATAAAATTTTCAGTACCTACACATATTTTCGGTACATATGAAAATTTCCGATTGAAGTACAATTAACGCATTCTAAGCAATTCAACATAGTTTATGAAAATGTTGCGTTTTTCAAGAATAATTTTGCATTTTATCAAGTCTGAACCAATGCATGTATTAATGCATTTAAGATGTGTGAAAAGAAAAAAATATTTTGTTTCGGGGTAAGATTTATTTATTTTGAATATTATCACAAAAAAATTTCAAGACATATATATAACCTTAATTTGCCATAAAATCATGTAACTAAACTAGTATTCTAAGAGCATAGTATGAATCACTTTGACAAATCTTGCAAGTTTCGCTCATATTACTCAATTTATTTTTTTAATCAAGGAGATTTTTAGTAGATATATCACTCTTATCATCACAACAAAATTATATCAATTAATTTGTTATCGTAGTATTTTTAATCAACTTACCAAGTAAGAGTTCGTCATTTTGAATCAAAGGGACTTTTAAGGGATTATTTTTAGGTTCTGACTAAGGGGTAGAAATTTTGGGTTAGTGAGCTTAAAAATTCTTCTCTTCCAGGGGTCTTTTTTGTGAGATTCGATTATGATCCTTTTGCTTTTCCTTTCTATAGTAATTTCTTTTCAGGGCTTTGCGAGATGAGATCTTCTTTGATTTTGGGTCGAGACTGTGTTCGTTTAGAAAGTTTCACAGTTATGAAGTTCGAACCCAAGACTGTGCTTCTCTTCTCGTTTTCTCTACATAAGATCTAGATTATCATTGGAGAAGTTCACTTCGAGGTGCTTCACTTCTAGGAGTATACGAGATTATCTAGGAGAAGTTCACAGTCATATCAGTGTTTCTCTTCTATAATAATTGAGAAATGCATAATGTGCATCACTTTAGCTCTCCCCCTCTTTTTCTTGATTGAGTAACCCCGAATCATTTGAATAATGTTGAAGGCTTAATCGGGCGTTGATAAAGAAAAAGAATGTCGGAGAAGGCTCAAAGCGTATCTCTAGAGGAAAAAGTAAAGGATTTATAATTTAGGCCAAGTGAGAAATTTCCTAATATGCCCTTATCTTTTTCATGACAAACTAAACGCAAAAGCAAGATTGAAGCTACGAAGGACAAACCAAAAAATAGTCATTTGAAGTGTGACACTCAAAAAAAATATTGAGGTTCAATTTCTCACATGTATGATGTGGCTTTGTGTCTAGTGAATCAAATAAAGTTCTTTTGAATAAAAGAATGTCATATGAATTTTTAGGCAAAGAATTTAATCATATATATCGAAGAAATATTTTTGTGAGTAATTTCAAAAATAGTCAAAAATTATCGCCATTCCCCATTTTTCTTATTTATATTATTTATATATATGTATTATTATATATTTTTATTTTATGTAAGAATAAAATATATTTATATATATATATATATTTTTATTTTATTTTAGAAAAAAATCTTAAAAGATAGAGTCACGCAGAATAATCAAGAAATATTAAGAAGCACATAGAATATCAAATTGAAGCATAGTAGAGCATGTAAAGCACATTTCAAGTAAAATTGAGATTCAACATGCCTAACTTAGCAATAAGGAATTGAAATCGTTTTTCATCCAATGCCTTAGTGAATAAGTCGGCAAGTTGAAGCTCCGTTTTAACAAAATTCATATCTATCGTGCCTTTTTCTACATGATCTTTTATAAAGTGATATCGTATGTCTATGTGTTTCGTGCGTGAATGATGAACAGGATTGCAAGTAATGGCTATAGCACTTTGAGAATCACTGTAAATGGGAATGTTATTGAAATCAAACCCGTAATCGCGTAGTTGTGTCCGCATCCATAGAATTTGCGAGCAATAGCTGGCAGCCGCAACTATTCCGCCTCGGCCGTCGATGTTGACACACAATTTTGTTTCTTTGAAGACCAGCAGACCAACTTTTCGCCTAAAAATTGTGCTCCGCCAGACGTGCTTTTTCTGTCCATTCGACAACCTGCATAGTCAGCATCAGTATAGCCAATAAGTCGAAAGTCAGTATTTTTAGGATACCAAAGCCCTAAGTTTTGAGTTCATTTGAGATATCGTAGAATTCTCTTGACGGCATTCATGTGGGACTCCTTTGGGTCGGCTTGAAAGCGGGCGCAAATGCAAGTTGCAAACATAATGTCGGGTCGGCTGGATGTCAAGTAGAGAATAGATCCGATAATGCTCCGATAGGTGGTGATGTTGACAGCCTTTCCAGACGGATCAACATCCAATTTGCAATTAGTAGACATTGGAGTATTCATTGGTGTGCTCTTGTTTTGATTAAATCTCTTCAGAATATCTCGGATATATTTGGTCTGACTAATGAAGATTTCATCATCGAGTTGCTTGACTTGTAATCCAAGAAAGAATTGGAGTTCTCCCATTAAGCTCATCTTGGTCTTCATGAGATTACCAAATTTCTGAAAGAGACGTTCATTCGTCGATCCGAAAATGATGTCGTCAACGTAACCTTGAATGATCATCAAGTCTTTGCCTTGCCTTTTGATGAAGAGAGTCGTATCGATTGTTCCTCTGATGAAGTTGGATTTGACCAAAAATTTGCTCAGAACATCATACCAAGCACGAGGGGCTTGTTTTAGTCCATAGAGAGCTTTGTCCAATCGATAGACATGATCATGATGGTTCTCATGCATGAACCCTTCGGGTTGAGCGACGTAGACTTCTTCTTTTAAGAAAGGCAGTTTTGACGTCCATTTGATAGACTTTGAAGTCTTTGTGAGCCGCGTATGCTAGAAACAAGCGAATAGCTTCAATACGTGCAACCGGAGCATACGTCTCGTCGTAATCAATTCCTTCTTATTGATTGTATCCCTTAGCAACGAGTCGTGCTTTATTCCTGATTACTTCACCGTTCTCATTTTTCTTGTTCTTGAAAACCCATTTTGTTCCAATTATGGTTTTTCCTTGTGGTCGAGGAACCAATGTCCAAACTTGTAGATGCTCGAACTGGTTGAGTTCATCTTGCATCACAATTACCCAATCCGGGTCTTTAAGAGCTTCGGATACCTTATTTGGTTCGTTTTGGATTAGGAAGCATGTGAATAAACCGCTTTGTGTAGACGTCCTAGTACGTACACCACTTGAAGGATCACCGATAATCTGATCAGTAGGGTGAGCTCGACTCCATTTGCGTTCGTGAGGAATAACTGAAGTAGATTCGTCATTGGATTGGAGATCTTAGATATCCCGAATTAATTGGTTGATCATTCAGAGTTGGAAAATTCAATTCAGATGTTGAGTCGATAGGAATTTCCTCATTTGTATTTGTAGGAACTGCAGTACTAGATGAAGATTCTGTATAAGTAGATTCTCTAACATTTTTCGGATTTGGAAGAAAAGTCTCATTACTAATTTCTTCCATTGAGGGAGATGGGGCACTGCTTGGTGTTGAGTGAGATGAAGCAGACATTTGAGACTTGTTCCGATAAAAGTGTTCGAATAGAGAATCTAAATCTTCATGGTCAGCGGGAATTGCTTCATTTGATGTTGATGTAGACGTTGCCGAGAGTTGTTGACCTTGTGCCAACACGCGAGTAAGCTCGAATTCTGAACTGTTTTGTTCAGAAGACAATTCCGTAATTTCTTGAAAGGTGACGTTGTAGCTTTCAAGAATTGTACGAGAAGACTTGAGGTAGACGCGATATGATTTTGAAGTAGAGGAATATCCGACAAAAATGGCTTCAAAGGCTTCGATGCTCCCGATCGTTGGCCACAAAACACTTGCAACCAAATACTTTGAACAATGAGATATTCGGAATTCTTGTATTAATTAGCTCATATGGCGTTTTCTCGAAGCGTTTGTGAATAATTGTCCTATTTTGAGTAAAACATGTTGTACTCACTTCTTCAGCCCATAGAAAGTGAGGAAGACCGGAGTAAATGAGCATAGTTCTTGCAGCTTCAACTAGAGTCCGGTTCTTTCTCTCTACGACACCATTTTGTTGTGGCGTTTTTGCGGCTGAGAATTGTTGAGTAATTCCAACTAGGTTTGATCTTCGTGATCCTGTAAGAAGTTCTTGATTCTGACTATTCAAAACTCTGCACTGTTCAGCTAGAATACTACTTGAAATCCTTTGTCACAGAATTGGCCTATGCTGAACAGATTGTGCTGGAGACCTTGGACGTAAGAGACATCTTTAATCGTCAAATTTGGCAGTAAAATGTCTCCAAATCCGAGTATGGGAGCTGAGTCATTGTTGCCAAATCGGACTTTTCCATTGTAACGATCTTGGTAGTTGCTCAACAGTTCTTGTTTTCCCGTCATGTGTGTGGAGCAACCAGAATCTAAATACCACACATGATGGATCTGCATAGAAAGAAATTAGGGAGACTAAGGTACCCACTTTTGAATGGGTCCTCTCGGATTAGCAGATTTGATAAGTAAGGTTTGTTCATTTTTGGTTCCTAACTTATGAGAATGCTTAGGTACCCAAACCAACTTAGAAGTAGTTGGTTTAAGTAGTACCTCTGTAGACAATTTAGCCTTATTGGCTTGTGTTTGCCTAGGTGGTGATTTAGGAGTCCATTGTGATTGAACCTTACATGGGAGGTTAATTTCAGTACGAACAAAGGTCTGATTTGTCTTATTACTGGAGAAAATCTTTTCTCTGGCTAGTCTCTTAAAGTGTTTAGTTGAATGTACGTGTACTGGATACCTTAGGTGAGAACTAGAATGGATGGAGCTATAAGTTGTCTTAATAGATGATTCTTGTTTCTGACGAGACTTAATTTTTGCATTTGTTTTAGAATGATGATAGTTTTTAGAAGTAGAGCCAATTTCAAAGTTTGTGCTTTCAAAAATAATAGGCTTTAACGCATAATTTGAATTAACAATATTAGAAATAGCTGCATTCGTACGAGTGTCCATAGTTTTTGACATAGACGAAATAGATAACAAATCATTTTTCTTCTGAAAATTTATTCTAGGCACTCTTTCCTTAGCATGCTTCATCTCTTTTACTACTCTACCTGTGGATGGAGTAGAAAAAGAGTTAGTCAAAATATTTTTCCTTTTTGAAGCATTTAAGGATTCGTTTTCTCTCTTTACAATTTCTAAAGAAGATTTATCTTCTTTTGAAATATTTTGAAAAATAATAGGAGAGTTTTTCTTAGTTTTAATCTTGTCCTTCATTAAAGATTTTTCTTTCAAAATAAGATCAGGACAAGTTTTAAAATAGAGGAAGATTTGAGATTGGAAATCTCCAATAAAAGTTCGTTCTTTTTAGCTTTGAAATTTTTTCTTTATGTTTCCAAAGAAGCGTTTAAATCAGCTATTTTTCTAATAATAGCTGGAATATAACAGAAATTAGAATTTTGAGAATGATCATTATTATCTTCCTTGTTGTTAGGGAAATCTTCTAAGGGATATAATGAATTATAATCACTAGACAAGTTGAGATCTCTTGTCTTGTAACGATTATTCAAGTCGGTGTAGTCAAAAGGAATGTTAGTCCTATCAATGGCTTGTCGTTTAGATTCTTCTAAAGCATTTATTTTGGAAGAATTAGTGAATGCCATTAGAGAAGTTAAAACTAATCCCATATACTTGATATCGTATAATTGTCTAACATTGACTTTTTTCAAGTTACAGGGATTGTTAAAACCTAAGCCCTCTTTAGGATTATAAAATTCTGTATCAAGAGGTTGATTTAGAAATAGAGTTTGATCTGTTTGACCCCTTTTTATTAGAAGATCATCTAATGTTTTAATCCTTGAATAAAGTTTCTTACGTTCGTCAGAAATTTCTTTGAAATTATTTTTAGAATTTTATAAGTCTCTCTGACAAGCAATAAGAATCGTATTAAGTTCAGTAATTTTTGTCTCAGAGGTAGCTATGGCTAGTTTCAAGACTAGAGATTTTTTCCTTAGCGTTAGATAAGAGAATTTCGAGATGAATTTTTGTCTCATCATTTGAAGCGTCGTCGAGGTATGCCATAAGTGCAAGATTTTCGTCTTCAGAATCTGTGGTATCTTCCAGCCAATGCTCTTGTTCTGCCATCAGTGCTACTCCAGCCTCTTTCTATTTAGTGAGTTGGAATTTTTTGGAGTAGTAGTTGACAGTTTGGTAGTTTGCATTCTTTGGTAGTTTGCATTCTCCGGAGAAGTGTCCTACCTTTCCACAATTATAGCATTTTTATGGTTCTTTGACACTTTTAGATTCTGAGGACTCGGCCGGTCTTTCCCTTTGCTTGGAGCTAGATGTCCGAAGTCTATTGGCTGAAGACGAGGATTTCTTTTTGTAAAAGTTTTTACTCATCATTTTAGAAATTAGAGCTAACTGTTTCTTGAACTCCTTCATATCAGGTTCGGAGTCCGAGTCAGATTCTTCTTCAACTTCTGAAGAACTTGGCAGCTTGATACTTTTATCCTTTCATGATCGACTTTGCTTCCTTTCGGAGATAAGGGCTATAGAGTCGTCGATCTGCTTGCCCTTAGTTCTTTTTGGATCTCGCTTATATCTTCTTCGTGTTGAGCGAGATTATCAAAGACGACGTGGATATCCATTTCGTCTAAAAACTTGTTTTGACGAATGCATGGATATTTTCTTCCATTCCGGTTGAAGAGAAGAAATAAATCTGATGTTGACCCCCATGTCGATCATGAATATATCTATCTTCCTTATTTCATTGAGAAGAATTAGATATCTTTGATAGAGTTCATAAACTGATTCCTCCGTCTTGGCTTTGAAAGAGTCATAAGCCGTTAGGATATTTGCTTTCTTTGCTTTGACTCCAACTTCAGTTCGTTACATCATCTTGTGGAGCTCGTCCCACATGGCTTTTGCACTCGATAGACTATCTAATTGCATATAGATGTCATTTGGTATTCCTTGCATTAGGAAAGTCTTGGCTCCCAAGTCTGCTTTGGCTCTTAAACGCTCCCCCTCGGTATATTCACCGGAACTTTAAGTCTTCTGGTTGCAGGAATAGGAGGATTTTTTGTGGCATCTCCTTCTTGGATGAGCCAGAATTGAGCTGGACCTTTTTGAAGTGACGCGATCAAATTTGAGGCTTGATCTTTCGTTTCCAAGAAGTTCAAGAACCGGCTTCTCCATACCGTGTATTCTCCTCTTCGAAGAATTGGAGGGCGGACGTCATTTCCAAGTGAGTAAGCATCCATTTTTGTTGATTGATAGGATCTTCGTGAAGGTTTGGAATAGTAGTAAAAAATGCTTCACAAGTGACAAACTTCGTTAGAAATATTTGATTCGTACTTAAACAATTTCCTTTTTGAACCTATGATCCGGTCGTGAAAGAGAAATTGTTATGTTTTTGAAAATATTGGTAATTAAAAATTGATACTTCAAGATTCGTTAAAGAAATTTTAATTATTGATCGAAAATATTGAGTATCAAAATTGATAGTTCGGAGACAAATATTTTCCTAAGTTTTGAAGTTCACAATTTTTGATTTCTTTTAAATGATGTGGTCGAAATTTTTTTTCGAGCACTAAAGTTTTTCGATTTAAAAATATTAAGATTTTTAATCGAAAGAGTTTTTCGAACGTTTAAGGATTTAGTTATATGTTCATCGAAAAAATATTTTCCGAAAAAAAATGTTGAAAAGATGATCTTATCGAAAAATATTTTGTCGAAAAACTATGTTGATCACAAAAACTCTTATTGAATAACTTGTGATCGAAATATTACTAGTGATCGAAAAACTTAGTTTTAGTTTGAGTTGACTGTAAAATTTTTCGATGGAATATTTTTCGATCGAAAATATGTTTTGCCTGATTTTGGATCGAAAAATTTATTCGCTCGAAAAACATATATATATATATATATATGAATCGAAAAACTAATTATTGAAATAATGTTTTTCGAGTCTTAATTTTGAGTAAAACGCTCGAAAATAGTGTTTTTCGTCGAAATATTTCTCGGCTGCAAACTTGGTCGAAAAATATTTTTCGATTCAAGTTTTTCGATCGAAGAACTGATAGAAGAACAATTAAGTTCAATGTAACAGTGAAAATTCCAGATTCAAACGAGATGTTCAATTTAGACGCTGAATTCTGGATAATCACTCGTTTAACAGTTCTAAATATGAACAAACACAGAATCAACCACGTATAATAGCAAAATATATCGAGATTTAAGAAAATCATATTGGACTCAAAAGTTGATCGCAAACGCAAAAATCAATCTAGATAAAAAATATGAATTATTATTACGTTATAAGCGATTGAAATCATTACATAAATCAATCCTAACATATAATTTATCACTTAATCAGCAAAATCAATAACAAAATTCGCACATTAGGCATATTGATCAAAATATAAGTCACGTGAGTTTTTCGATCGAATAAAAAATCAGGAAAATTATTTTGATCTGAAAATTGCGAATTCTGTCCAAAATCAATCACGATTTGCTCTGATACCAATTGTTAGGTCCTGATTCATCAATAAACAAACAATCTAAGCACGAATTCTCGGTATTCGAGTAAAAAATCTTACGATATACGATCGGTCGAATATCCGCTTTGAAGATCTTGAGAGGTTGTTAGATGTTTCCTAGTTTCTCGAGCGTGATCTCTCGTTTAAAATATGAATTCGAAACTTATTATTTTCTGAATAATGAAAAACTCTTAAGTCCTACCCTATCAAAACTTCTAATTACGCCCCTAATTACAAGGATAATGAAATAATAAAGCACAATTCTAATATACTCTTCAAAGTGGGCCTTCAAGATGTAAGAAGTATTATATGGTTCGAAAGATGCAAGGTATAAGGCACGATTAGTCGCGAAATGCTATATCAGGTACAAGGTATTGATTTTAACGATGTTTTCTCACCTGCCATTAGACATAGCTCTATTCGTGTATTACTTACATTCATTGTCATGTATGATTTCGAGTTAGAACATCTTGACGTCAAGACAACATTCTTACATGGCGATTTAGACGAACAAATCTATATGAAGCAACCTGAAGGCTTCATTATTGATGGAAAGGAAGACCATGTTTGTTTGTTGAAAAATCCTTATATGGATTAAAGTAATCTCCATGTTGGGTCATGGTTTCTCCAGGAGCAAGTATGATAGTTGTGTTTACTTCCGAAAGTTGATGATAGTTCGTTCATTTATATGTTGTTATATGTTGATGACATGCTCATTGCGACTAAAAATATTGCAAAAATTCACCAAATGAAGGCCTTATTGAAGGGTGAATTTGAGATGAAAGATTTGGGAGCAGATTCTTGGTATGAAGATTGGACGTGATAGAGGAGCTTGTAAGTTACACCTGACCTAGAAAAGTTACCTCAAGAAGGTTTTGAGAGATTTGGCATTAACGGTGCCAAACCAGTCAGCACTCCTCTCGTTAACCATTTTAGTCTATATGCTGCTAAGTCACCATAATCAGAAGAGGAAGTATATGATACGAGTTCCTTACTCGAGTGCAGTCAGCAGTATTATGTATGCAATGGTTTGTACACGTCCTGATATTTGGCAAAATGTTAGTGTTGTTAGCAGGTATATGGCTAATTCAGGAAAAAAACACTAGCAAGCAGTGAAGTGGATCATCAGATACTTGAAAGGTACTCTAAGCACATGTTTGGGGTTTGGCAGAAACAGTACTCTCGTTGGCTTCGTTGATTCAGATTACGCCGGTGATCTCGACAAATGTCGATCTCTTACAGGTTATGTATTCTATATTAGAGGTTGTACAATTAGCTGAAAAGCTACTCTACAGCATGTAGTTGCTTAATCTATTACTGAAGCAGAATATATGGCTATTACCAATGCAATCAAAGAAGCTTTATGGTTGAATAGGTTATTCAGTGAATTAACTCATCAGCAAGGAGTTATTACTATCTACTGTGATAGTCAAACTGCAATTCACTTGACTAAGGATAAGATGTATCATAAAAGGACTAAGCATATTTATTTTATGTATCATTTTATTCCTGATGTCATTGCACAAAAGAATGTGTTTATCGAGAAGATCAACACGAAGGATAATCCTGCATATATGTTTACGAAAGATAATCCATGTATATATGTATAAATACCAATGTACACTATTGAATTTACAGAGAGAAAGTTATTAGAAAAAATCCGAAGGGCTTGCATTTTACATTCTAGAGAAAAAAACACACAAAATACTTTCTCACACTAAAGGCGTTTCTCTCGTGTTCCTCATCGAAGGTATTCGATCCAGATATCAAATGTTAGATTTACACTCAAATATCTAGAATTCATGCCTAGGATTTACGATAGTTGATAATCTAGGACCTAACAATTGGTATCAGAGCAGGTCGTGATTGTTTAGGATTGAATTTCGCTGTTTTTAGATAAAATTCTGCTCAGATTTTTTTTCGATAGAAAATGCGCGCGAACTGGAAATTTGATCTCTGTGCGGAATTCTGCAAAATTTATTGTTGATTCTGATGCGAAAGTGATTTATTACATGTTAAGAACGAATCGCGTACTGATTTCAACCGTTAAGAACATCGAAGTTATTTGATTTTTGATCCGAACTAGTTTACTGTTCGCGATTGCGTTTTGGAAACGATTTGATTTTCATCAAAATTGATAGACATTTGTTGATGATCCCAAACAAAGTCTTTTCCAAGGATGAGGGATTCTGATGTTCTGGAAGTTGGCGAGCTTGACCAGCGGGGCTTGTATTTCATCCTAAGCATATCGACAGTGATCTCCGCATCAGAAGGTAAGGGATCGTAGACGTCGTGATGCGGGAGATGAAGGACTATTCCAGGGAGATCCTTGTTGACGACGCTTTTCTGGTTGATCTTGGTTGTGTAGACAATGTCGTCGCCCACGCTATGGCTCCTCATACATCCCCAGAATTGCTGGAGATACACCATCTGAACAGAGGCTGTCAGTGTAAGAGCTGGCCAAAGTGTGTGCCCTTTTAGGATTGAGATGATGACGTCATCAGGACATCGGAAGGTTGTCAAGTCCATTCATAATTGTTGTCGTGGACTTGTACCCAAAGCTCGGATGGATAGATATTTGAATATCCTTGATGTGTCATCTCTGAAAAAAAATGAATAAAGATCATTAGTTTATATAGTTCAATTCAGAGTAAGCAAATGAAGATTTGTGTAAAGTATTTCAAATGTTATTGCTAGCAAACATTTTAAGTTGGAAAATATTTTTCATTTGTGTAAAGTATGGTTTGGGAAAAGACTTTAAAAATTTTCGAAGTGTTAATAGAAATTACTATTTGCGGCGCGTTTTTATTCGAACGGGATTATATTCGAATGCTAAGTTTTGCGATCGAATAAAATTCCATCGAAAAATAAAGTTTTCGACATTAAGGTTTTGCGATCGAATAAAATTCCATCGAAAAATAAGGTTTTCGACACTTAAGTTTTGCGATTGAATAAAAATCTATCAAAAACTAAGGTTTTTGACTCTAAGTTTTGCTATCGAATAAAATATTATCGAAACTAAAGTTTTTCGCCGCTAAGTTTTGCGATCGAATAAAATCTTATCGAAAGCTAAAGTTTTTCACCGCTAAGTTTTGCGATCGAATAAAATCTTATCGAAAACTAAAGTTTTTTGCCGCTAAGTTTTGCAAACGAATAAAATCATATCGAAAACTAAAGTTCTTCGACGCTACTGTTTGCGTAAAAAGGTTTTCGACCATAAAAGTTTCAGAAATCGAACAGTCTAATTTTAAACTACTAATGATGATTTTTTCGAGAAACAAGATTTAATCTGGACTCAAAATGTTCAAAAACAAGTTCCGAACTCAAGTATTACGTAGTTTATTAACATGTTTAAAGCTAAATGCAGCAAACCAGAACAGATTTCTTAAACATGAGTGTCGAAAAACTGAGTGTCGAAAATCGCTTGAAAATTTTTAAATACGGATGCAATTCGTGATTTACGGAACTGAAATAGTAACAGGATCTGGATTCTACCTTCGAAACCGGCGAATTTACAGAAGAAATAATGAGCATTATTGGAAGAATATGTGATTCGCCGTTTGAACTTTTCAGAGAATCGAAAACTTTTTCGTTTGAGTTTTTGCGTGTAAAAGAGTTTTTCGATCGAAAATTATATAAGTAGTTTTGGGCCGAGAAAGATATTCTGGGCTTTTGTTAGACTAGGCTAGTTTAGTTTTTCGATCCTTTTTAGAGATAAAAAAAATTTACCTTTGCACCCTTAAGTTCTGAAAGAAATTATAACAGAACTCCCCTAAGGTTCTAAAATAAATGCAATTAACTCCCAATGTGGATGAAATTCATCGCTTGACTCCTCGGATTAGCTCGAAATATCATGTGATACTTAGTGAAAAACATTAGAAGTCGTAATTGAAAGGAAATCATTTAGGAGATAATAGCAATTATACATGTGAGCTCCCCCTCAACAAGTGCACATATAATGTTTGACAATTTTGCATGGATACACATATTCACCACAATATGCATATGAAAATTTAACAATATATGACATAAGCAAGAATAATGCATTTAATCAATTCAGCATAGATTCATGATCCCCTAATCATGCATATGAAAATTTTGCGTTAACATGTATTTTCGTAAAATTTGGCGTTAACATGTATTTTCGTAAAATTTGCATTTTGACAATTTTGTACCAATGCATGTGCTAATGCATTTAAAAATGTGCGAAAATATTTTTGGGTCAGAATATGTCATTTTGATCATTATCACGAAAACAAATTTCACATGACACATAGGAATAATAATTTGCCATCACTCATGTCACTAAACTAATATCCTAAGATCATAGTATGAATCATTTCGACAATTCTCGCATAGTTCGCTCATAGCGCTCAATTTGATTTTATCATGGGAATTATTAGTATATATATCACTCATATCAACACGACAAAATTTTATCAATTAATTTGTTTATCGTGGCGCATTTAATCAACTCACCAAGCGAAAGTCCATCAAATTGAATCAAAGGGACTTTGAAAGGATTATTATTTTAGGCTCTGACTTAGAAGGGTAGGAAAATAATTTGGAATTAGTGAGCTTAAAATTCTTCCGTTCCAAGGGCCCTTTTAACATTCATTTATGTGCCTTTTTATTTTTTTTCTTCTGCACTTGCTCGAGCTGAATCTCTTCTTCTTTATGAGGCTTAAGAGATTAGATCTTCTGAATATTTCAAGGGCCGAGACCATGTTCCTCTTGAAGGATTTAAAGATTATCTTTGGAGAAGTTCACAGTTATGGAATTCGAACCCAAGGTCGTGCTCCTCTTCTCGTTGTCTCGATATAAGACCAAGATTATCGTTGGAGAAGTTTGCTTTGAGGTGCTTCTCTTCTATCCGTTTTCACGAGTATACGAGATTATCTAGGAGAAGTTCATAGCAAGATCCATGCTTCTCTTTTATAATAATCGAGCTATTATTTTTGTATTCATCGTGTGCGTCTTCTATCTTCTTTTCTCCCATTCTTTTTCTTGTTTGAGCAGCTCCCGAAACTTATGAAATAAGGTTGAAGGCTTGATCGGCTTTCAAGTGAAAAAGGATATTGGAGAAGGCTCAAAGATGATTGATTACTAGAGGAAAAATGATTATATATTATAATTTGGTCAAGTGAGGAATTTCCTAGTTGCCCTTATCATATTCATGACGAACTATCACAAAGCTAGAATGAGGCCACGAAGCACAAATCAAGTGACAAGCATTTGAAGTGTGACACACTCAAGGATAAATCATTTGAAAGAATATTGAGGCTCATATTTTAACATATATGATGTGACTTTCTGTCTAGTGAAAAATACTAAGCTCTTTCGACAAAAGAATGGGCCTTCAATTTTAAGCAAATAACTAAGCATGTATCACATAAATATTCTTGTGAGTAAATCAAAATGAACAAAGTCATCATCATTCCCCGTTATACTATATCTTTTGATTATTTATATTTTTTTATTATTATATTTATATATTTTTTATTATTATTTTAATTAAAACTAAATGCTATATAGAATCACGCAAGATATAGCAAAGAGTATCAAGAAGTACATAGAATACCACACAAAAACATAATAGAGTTGTGAAGCACATATCAAGCAAATGTCGAACTTAGCGATAAGGAATTGGAATCGTTTTTCATCCAATGCCTTAGTGAATAAGTCGGCAAGTTGAAACTCCGTGTTAACAAAATACATATTTATAGTGCCTTTTTCTACATGATCTTTTATAAAATGATAGCAAATATCTATGTGTTTTGTGCCTGAGTGATGAACAGGATTGCAAGAAATGGAAATAGCACTTTGAGAATCACTATAAATGGGAATGTTATTGAATTCAAACCTGTAATCGCGCAGTTGCGTCCATATTCACAGAACTTGTAAGCAGCAACTGGCAACCGCGACGTACTCTGCCTCAGCCGTCGAAGTTGATACGTAATTTTGCTTCTTTGAGAATCAGCAGACCAACTTATCGCCCAAGAGTTATGCTCCGCCTGGCGTGCTTTTCCTTTCCATTCGACAGCCTACACAGTCAGCGTCAGTATAGCCAATTAATTTGAAATTTGTGCCTTTTGGATACCATAACCCTAAGGTGGGAGTCCCTTTGAGATAGTGTAGGATTTGCTTGACCGCGTGCATGTGAGACTCCTTCGGGTCAGCTTGAAACCGAGCGTAGAGGCAAGTGGCAAACATTATGTCCGGTCAGCTTGACGTGAGGTAGAGAAGAGAGTCAATGATACTCCGATAAGTCGTGATGTTGACTACCTTTCCAGAAGGATCAGCATCCAATTTACAGCTTGTTGACATGGGAGTACTCATAGGTGTGCTCTTGTCTTGATTAAATCTCTTCAGAATATCTCTTATATACCTTGTTTGACTGATGAAAATTCCATCTTCGAGCTGCTTGACTTGTAGTCCAAGGAAGAATTGAAGTTCGCCCATTAAGCTCATCTTCAATTTGGTCTTCAGCAGATCACCAAATTTCTGACAGAGTCGTTGATTTGTCGAGTCGAAAATGATATCGTCGACGTAGACTTGGACGATCATCAAGTCCTTGCCTTGCTTTTTGATGAACAGTGTCGTATCGATTGTTCCTCGTATAAAGTTTGACTTCACTAGAAATTTGCTCAGGACATCATACCAAGCTCGAGGGGCTTGTTTTAGTCCGTAGAGAGCTTTGTCCAATCAATATACGTGATCAAGGTGCTCTACGTGCACGAACCCTTCGGGTTGAGCGACATAGACTTCCTCTTTTAACACATCATTGAGAAAGACGGTTTTTACGTCCATTTGATAGACCTTGAAGTCTTTATGAGCCGCGTAAGGCAAAAACAGTTAGATAGCTTCTATTCGAGCAACAAGAGCATACGTCTCATCATAGTCAATGCCTTCTGTTGGTTGTACCATTTGGATACAAGACGCGCTTTGTTCCTAATATTTCATCGTTCTCGTTCTTTTTATACTTGAAAACCTATTTAGTTCCTATAATTGTCTTGCCGCGCGGTCGAGGACTAGGGTCCAAACTTGTAAACGCTCGAATTGGTTGAGTTCGTCTTACATTGCGATCACCCAATTCGTGTATTTAAGAGCTTCAGCTACCTTGATTGGTTCGTTTTGGCTTAAAAAACACGTAAAAGTTCGCTTTCAGAAGATGTCCTAGTGCGTACTCTGCACGAAGGATCACCAACTATTTGATCGACTGGATGAACTCGTGTCCACTTGCACTCATGAGGTAGAGCATATGTAGAACCATCGTCGATAAGTAATTCGAAACATCCTGAATTGAGAGTGAGTATCCGTAGGAGGGAAATTCATTTCTCAAGTTGACATGGATGGAATTTTCTCATTTGCATTCGTAGGAACTGTAGCACTAGTTGGTGATTCAGAATCCTGACAGTCTAGAACACCGGTTGAACCTTGGTGGTCGAGAATCTCATTTGGGAGTTCAACCGTAGAAGGATAAGGTGCACCTGCTTGGTGTAGGTTGTGTGAAACAAGCAATTGAGACTCGTTTTGATAAAAATGTTCAAAGAGGGAGTCCAAGTCCTCCAGATCAGCGGGAAGCGCTTCTCCTGACGATGATGTAGATGTTGTCGAAATTTGTTGACTTTGTGCCAACACGCCTATAAGTGTCATGTTCAGAAATCAAGTCCGTCACTTCGTGAAAAGTGATGTTGTAACTTTCCGTTATTATGTGAGAAGACTTGATATAGACGCGATACACTTTAAATGTTGAAGAATATCCAATAAAGATGGCTTCAAATGCTTTAGGATCGAACTTGCTTCGACGCTCTCTGTCGTTCGCCACAAAGCACTTGCACCCTAAGACTTTGAAGAATGAGATATTCGGAATCATTTCATTTATATCTCGTACGGCATCTTTTCAAAACACTTCTGAATAATCGTCCTATTTTGCATAAAGCAAGCTGTATTTACTACTTCAACCCATAGAAATTGAGGAAGACCGGAATGTATAAGCATAGTTCGTGCAGCTTCAACCTGAGTTCGGTTTTTCCGTTTACGACGCCATTTTGTTGAGGCATTTTAGCGGCTGAGAATTGTTGACATATGTCATGAGACTGATAGAAAGTATTGAGGCGCTGATTGTTGAACTCAGTCCCGTTGTCAGCCTGTTTACTTGGATTTTCTGTTGCAGGACATTTTGAGTTGTACTCACAAAATTTATTATCAAGTCTCCAGTCTCATCTTTAGTTCGTAGAAACCTTGTCCAAGCGTTGCGAGAGTAGTCATCGACAATAACTAGCACATACTTGCGACCGTTGATACTCTGTGTTCGCATTGGTCCATGTGTAATAATTCCAAAGGTCGAGATGTGGAGGCTACTTGCTTGAGTTTGTGCGACGCTCGCTTTATTTTTCCCATTTGACAAGCCGAACAATGATGCTCTTGTTGAAGTGACATGGTTGGTAGACCATTGACCAACTTTTTAGCAAAATGTTTGTGAAGAGCTTTGAGATTAAGATGAGACATATGTTGATGCCATAAGTTGTTCCTCTTAATTGTCGTCTGAGAGATGAGGCAAATAGCAGTCGAAGGTCGTACTGTTGTCAGATTTATTGTGTACAGATTAGATCTTCGAGCTCCTATAGGATGTTTCTAATTCTGACTGTTGAAAATTCTGCACTGATCAGCTAGAAATACCACTTGAAAGCCTTTATCGCTGAGTTGTCCTATGATGAACATGTTGTGTTTGTGACCTTTCACGTATGAGACATCTTTTATTGTCAGTTTCTCCAGAATGATATCTCCAAGGCCTAGAATTGGAGCTGAATCGTTGTTGTCGAATCTGACTTTACCGTTGTAGCAATTTTGATAGTTGCTCAACAATTCTTGATTTCTCGTCATGAGTATGGACCAACTCGAATATATATACGACACATAATGGATCTCTTGAGATGAGGTTAATGCTTCGTCATCGTCAGACCGCTTCTTCAAGCTTGCGTCTGAGGTATCTTCAAGACATGCCATGAGAGCTAAGTTGTCCGTTTCAGCCAGTGATCTTGTTCATCCATTAGAGCTACTCCAGCTTCCTTTTGTTTAGTTAATGAAGTTTCGTGGAGTAGTAGTTTGCGTCTTTCTTTTTTGGAAGGCTACATTCCCTGGCGAAGTGCCCTGTTTTGCCACAGTTGAAGCATTTTTGTGGCTCTTTGCCATTCTTGATTTCTGAAGTTTTAGCTGGTCTTTCCTTGTGCTTAGAGCTTGAGGTACGAAGTCGATTAGCTGAGGAGGACTTCTATTTGTAGACCTTTTTGCTCAACATTTTTGTAATGAGAGCCACTTGCTTCCTGAACTCTTTCATGTCAGGCTCACAATCCATGTCTGGGTCATCTTCTTCTTCTAAAGAACTCGGCATTTTGACACTTTTGTCTTTGCGAGATCGGCTTTTTCTTTCTGAGACAAGGGCTATTGAATCTTCGATCTGTTTGCCCTTATCCTCCTTCTGAATCTCGTTGACATCTTCCTCGTGTTGAGCGAGATTGTAAAAAATGGCGTGGATATCCATCTCATCCAAATCCTTGTTCTGACGGATTTGCATGGATATTTTCTTCCACTCTAGATGAAGAGGTGATAGAAATCGGATGTTTACTTCCATATTTGTCTTCAAGATTTCTATTTTCGTCCTCTCATTCAGAAGAGTCAGGTAGCGCTGATAGAGTTCGTATAGATTTTCCTCCGTCTTAGCTTTGAAAGAGTCGTAGGTTGTAAGTATGTTTGCTTTCTTTGCCTTTACTCCGACTTTGTCCTTTGCATCATTTTGTGGAGCTCATCCCACATTGCCTTAGCACTTGACAGACTATCTATTTGCATATAGATGTCATTTGAGATGCCTTGCATCATGAAAGTTTTGCCTTCTAGGTCAACCTTAACTCTTAATCTCTCCCCTTCAGAGTATTCACTAGGAAGTCTTCTAGTGACTGGAATGGGAGGATTATTTGTGGCATCGCCTTCTTGGATAAGCCAAAATTGAGCGGGTCCTTCTTGGAGATAATCTATTAGATTCGTAGCTTGATCTTTCATCTCCAAGAAATTCATAAAGCGACTTCTCCATACGATATATTCGCCTCTTCTGAGAATTGGAGGACGGACATCATTTCCAAGAGAGTAAGCATTCATTGTCGTAGTTGACTTGTAGGTTCTCGTGAAGGTTTGGATTTGTGTTGGTAAGAGTGCTTCACTGGTGACAAATTTGTTAGTAACGTTTGGTTCGTACATTAAGTAATTTCCTTTTTATGCCTATTTTTAGGTCCTAAAAATTGTGTTTGAGTAAGAAAAATATTTAGCACAAAATTGATACTTCAAAATTTTGCTAAAGGATTTTGAATTTATGATTTTAATTGAAAATTTTGAGTATCGAAAATGATGATGCGAAGAGAAATATTTTTCGAAAGTTTTGAAAATGCGATTTTGATTCTTTTTTTTTTAAATAAAAATTTCAAATCAGTATAGAAAATGTTTTCGTTTGAAAGTTCAGTAATGGTAAAAGTTTTTCGAGCAGTAAGTTTTTCGATTTGAAAAATTTCGATCCTTAAAATAGAAAATGATTTTCGTAATTATAAGTTTGTCGAAAGATGTATATCGAAAATTATTTTCGGCTGTTAAAAATTTTGTGAGAGTATTTTTCGACCATAGATGATTTTCGATAGTATTTATATAAAATGTTTTAGTAAAACAGTTCGAAAAAATAATTTATCGAAAAAATATTTGTTGATCGCAAAAATTCTGTCGAAACATTTGTTATCGAAAAATTAATATGATCGAAACTCTATGACTTCAAAAAAATTCGATAAGTTTGACTCGATTTTTCGACTAAACTTATTCGAGTGTGAAATATTCGATTGCAATACGTTTTCGCTAAGTTGGGATCGAAAAATTAAGACAATCGAAAACACTACATACCGGGAAAACACCAGTCTTCGAGGCCACTCCGTCTGATCCCATTCCCTCACCACCACAACCCACAACAAATACCCATATCCAACCCATAGGTCATCACACCAACCCCATCTCCCAAACTTATAAACCCATGCACTATCCCAATCACCCAGCTTCACGATATTCTCATTTCTCGTCTCCTAGCCATCGAAGAGAGGACCCCTGCTGAGGAGAATCTCTAACGACGGCTAGTCGATGACCCCGAACCGCCTGCTCGGACGAGCTGCAGAGAACAGAGATTCCACACCAAAAGGCAACATGAAGATCCTGATGATTAGGATCGCCCTGAGGGGGAGAAGCGGCAGAAGACAACTAAAAGCAGCCGCGGTCTAGAACGAGAAAAGACACCATCGACTCGTGTAGCTGGAGGCTCGTCAACAAACCCACCAACAACATCCACACAACCTACTACCAGCTCACAAACGACCACCACACCAAACACCCACACAACATCTCCGGCTCACAAAAGTCCAAACTCAATCTCAACCTCAGACTCTATGCTCCAAGATCAACCAGAAGCCTCAACAGTCAAATACGATCCTCACGCCATCGTAGATGACTACATCCTAAGCGAGAAATGACTGACGCACTGGGAACCAGAGGAAGCTGCTCAAGCTCGCCTATCCAACGTCAGATATTTCCTACAACAGACTTCGGTTGATCTAGTTCTGCTCGAAGACGAAGAACTTGAAGAAGGAGAGGACTACAATCCCGAACTCCCAAAATTACCAAAACTGATAAGACATCGAGCGGACACCCCTCCACGTCTATCAAAGGGAACCGTCGGAGTCGAGACACCATGGGAAAATGTTCGGATTGAAGTGCCTTTTCTTGAAGATATACGGAAGCTGATCTGGTTATCACTGAACAGAATCAAGAAGCTGAATGAGCTGAAGCTTCGGGGGATTTCTCATTGGGAAGAGCGGAAGAAGATGGAACACATTTTCATGCTCATCCATCTCGGTCCAGATCGAAGTGGCATCTCAATAGATCAATTCAGAAGAAACATTAGGGTCAAGCCACCGATCTTCCAACTCGTGGGCGTCTCACGCTTGGACCTTTTCCAACTCCAATTTACACGATTGAGCGAGCAGATCACACTCACACTCGAGAAGAGATAGACGAGAGTTATCTCCCCTTCCTTCCACCAGACGAGGTCTACTTTATGTTCCAGATGTACAAGAAAAAGTATCAGACACCTGCTGGATACATCAAGAATGAAGGGTTCGAGTGCTTAAAGAGATTCATGGTGCGGCAGATCAAGTTTCACACCGCACACGACCTTCAGATTGTTAGAGAATAATATAAAGAAGTTCAATATGGAATCTCTGCTGATGAAAGGCTTCCAGCTCAACGACTTTTCGGAGAACTACATCTTCAAGAAGTCAGGCCTCGCCATCACTTATCGCAATCCAGTCATTGGAAAGACGAGAGCGATGATGAAATCTGAAGTGCACAAGTTCTGCGATGGGACTTTGAAGCTACTAAAGAAGAGTATTGAAAGGAGATTGGAAGAGATCGATGAGATCACGATCTTTGAGGACTTTGGAGAAGAAGAAGCCACGCTCCTGAATGAACTTCTCAGCACTATTGAGGAACGATTAGAGCCAGGGATGCTATCCGTCATTATGAGACATCATTGGGATTGAGGAAGTCATTCTACGCCTGATAAGGATAAACAGAGTTGAAGAGCAAATGAGCACAAATGGGAGATTAAAGAAGGCATTTTAATTGTGCTCATTTATTAGTTATCCTTGTAATTTGGGGCATAATTTGTTTAATCAATAGTGTATGACTTAGTTGTATTATTCCATGTATATAGGTATAAATATCAATGTACAACTATTGAATTCACAGAGAGAAAATTATTAGAAAAAATCCGACGGGCTTGCATTTTACATTCTAGAGAGAGAAATACACAAAATACTTTCTCACACTAAAGGCGCTTCTCTCGTGTTCTTCTTCGAATGTATTCGACCGATGTATCAAACCTTAGATTTACACTCGAATATCTAAAATTCATACCTAGGATTTACGGTAGTTGATAATCTAGGACCTAACAAAGAAGTAGAGACAATAAAGTCAAGGTGGAGTAAATATCGGAACCAAACGTCAATGTGGAGCTTTGTTGATATGACATTTATCATGATGCCTTCTCATTAACTGATATGAAGTAAAATCTTCAATGATGGCTATGAAAAACGTGGGTTTGAGAAATTCAGAGCGAAACAAGTTGCTTTCTTTCGTCAGGCGCTGATTTAATATGTCAAAAGGAACGGCTTATCTTCTTATACACATATGAGAAACAATGTAGAGGCTCTCCTATAAATAGGCATCATCAGACGAAGCAGAAGACACACCATAACACCGATCTTCTCCGGTTATTTCTTTGTAACTTACTCCTAGTTGTTGTAGTTGCTTTTGTGTCCCGCGTCATGTGTACGTGTCTGTAATCACTCCACGTAATAAAGAAGTTCTATCTCCGGCCCGTGGACGTAGTTCAGACCGAACCACGTAGATTTTTGTGTTCACTGTCATATTTATTTTTCTTCATTTTATTTGTTATCGTCATTGTTCGGGCAACCAAATTATCGAGAATTAAAGAATATCCTAACATAAAGTCATAGGAGATAACGAAGAGCCACGTCTATATTATTTAAAAGTTAGAAACACAAACTTGACGACACGTCAGCAACAAATTGCTTCCCTCCATGCGAGACATCATCAAAGTATCGAAAATTTCTCCAGGTGACCTAAGTTGTATTAAGCATTAAAGTGAGAACGTGAGTATTGTCGCAAATTTGTTTGTAAGCATGGAACTGGTATGTTCTCGTATTTTGGCCTCTGACTCAAAGAATTCATGTACTATATTTACCATTAATTCCCAGGTTCTCCATATGTTTTTGAAAAGTAAGTGTTAACCGAAGGTCTCATTTCTGCAGTTGAGGAGAGGTTCGCTTTATTTGTCTTCGTTTTCTGTTCGTACATTCATTTACGCACATTTACATTCTTTTGCGCATAATCTTGTTGAGTATTACATGTCATTCCATCTCACAAAGCAATCAATACTCTGAGTCTGATCATTTTTCGTAAGCGCTGACATAGTTGTGGCAACCATCGCTCACACAACTGGACAGGTTACGCGCTTTGTGAAGTTTGCTTTTGTCTTTCTATTGTTTTATTATCGATGGCTGTTATTCATGCCTTTCTTCATTCGGGAATAATGGGTTTTCTATTTTGTTAGAGTAAAGAAGAGGAAGAAAGACCGTCATTTCTTTTTTTTTTTTCTCTGGAAGCAGTAGTGCAATAATTCCGTTTATTGTGGATAAAATTTCTGTTTTTATAGTTGCCTGATGAAGATTGTAAATTTGTAGCAAGTAGAAAAGAACAAAATCTGCACTTACAATGGCCAATGAGCCTGTTTCCTTCGAGGTTAGTATGCTTTTATGCGTGATTGATTCTCATGTGGTTGAATTTTTTTTGTTCTCTAATTTGTATGCATCAACGGGAGCATACTTTCAAACGGCCGTTCTTATTTTTTCCCCTTGCATGTTCATATAATCGCAGGGGTGGAATCGCAGTCGCATCCCTTTTGAATTCTTCTTTCTCCTTATCTCACATGAAATATTCATACTAAATTATGTAGCAGAACTTTCAACGGTCGTCGAGTTCGTGGCATAGAACGGGATTTAACCGACCTTGACTGAATTGTCGGAAAGCTGTTACAACCTGGTGTTACTTGAAGTACAAAGCTGAGATGTCGCTGCCATCTTTGTAGTTATTCCTAGTTCAGTTTCTTGATTCTTCAAAACGAGTTGATGCTCAAGTTTGCCATGTGCTGATAAGCTTCATTTGCATTTGAGATGTTTTATTATATTTATATATGTATGCGTCGTCTTCCTTTTCATATGTCGCCACCAATCCTTGAGGAATCAATGAATGTTTACTCTACCAATCCTTGGAAGATAGTGAAGAGTACTTTTGACCGGAACTTAATAGCCGTTTTTACGGATTATTAGGATTATATGTTTTCTTTTTGTGTTTGTTTCTCTATTGATGAAAGCTTTTTCCCTTTCCATACTCAAATTTTACCCCAAGGATCACCGATCTTGTCCCATTTGTATATTCGGTGGTTTTTAATGAAATTTTTGTTTGGAAAAAAATACGAGGGTATTTGTTTGAAGTGATCCAACATTACGATGATACGCACATCATCGTGATGTAGGTATCACCGTGATGTGGATCAAGGTGATTTTTCGTCACGATATTTATTTTGGGTTGATATTTCATTGTGCATATCAAGGCGATATTGAAATACTGTGTTTGTTTAATTGCAATGATGTGTGGGGTGATGTTGTGTAAACGTCATATTTAACCCTATGCACATTATGTAGTTTAAGTGTTTTAATATGTTCGTTTTGAGGTGATATTTTACGTGATAATGATTGTTTAAATATTAAGTAATATTTTTGTAAGCATTTATTACAAGTATTTCAAATAATGTTTCAATATATTTCGTTTACAATGTGTTTGGTTGGGGATATTAGGGGGGATTAGGAAGGTTAGGATTAACTAAAGTGATGTTTGGTTAGAAGGTTTATTTAGAGATGAAGTTTATTTAATAGCCTCCTAATACCTAGACTTGCCCAACCGCCGGTTTCAGTTAACCGGCGGTTGGGATCCGGCGTTGCCGGTTGGTCGAAATGACCCCGGCAACAACCGGCCGGAGACGGATGTCGGTTAGCCGTCTCCGGTTGCCGGTTGACCAACGGCGGTTGGTCAACCGCCGGTCAAAGGGTATCCGGCGGTTACCCATCCGCCGGTTTGTTTATTTTTATTTTTATTTTTTTTAAATTTATAGTGTATATTTCGATAGTTTTCGGCACACAATTATGTTTTTTTCGGTATATAACAAGGGTTTCGGTTTAAAAATGTTAATCATCATAAATAAATTTCATTACAAAAATGAAGTTACAGTTACAATTAAAATTTACAAATTAGAAAATACAAAGTAAGAAAAAAAAATTATTCATTATTCGTTGAATACTTGAATAGTAATCGCCATTTGCCAACGCCAGTCGATACTCGGTTTCTGAAAAAAAATGTACAATAGAAGTTAGATAATTTTTTTTAACATAAAAAATTTAATCAATAAATTAAAAAATGAAATTAGTATTAAGGACTTACCTTTTTCGGGCTTTGTCGTCGGCTTAGATGTCGTCACACGAGCGATTTCTTGGAGACGTTGGGTGAAAAATAAGATTGTATGAGTAAGTAATTATTTAAAAATATAAAATAAAAAATTAATACAATGAGATTGAGTGGAGTGGTATACTACTTATCTTTTTTCGGGCTTGAATCTTTCGCCGTTTTCGGAGATTCTCTATTCTCTCTACTCGTAGTCGTCGCCATTGCCGCCACCATTAGTCTCTGTGCCGGTGGTGTCGTCGAACACGTCGTCGTCCGAATCGGTATTCGGTAAATCTTGTGTTCGATGTTCGACTCTCGTCCAATCATCGAGAAGGCATTGATATTCGACATTTTCTACCGTCAACCTCGAACGCCGTTCACTTAAAGTTAAGCCGCACATGCTAAAAGCTTGTTCAACCGCGACGATTGAAATTGGGACGGCAAAGATTTTCCTAGCGATCTTCGCCAACGTTGGATACGTTGGCGACATCTTCGACCACCATCTGAGGACGTTGAACTGATCCTCGTCCCCGGCGAACTCAAAAGTGGTCGACAAGTAATTATCTAACTCTATGAACGGGTTCGTCGACCTTTGGCGTTTGCTCGTGTTGAGGAGGTTGTAGTAGGAGGCTAAGCGATCACTACCACTAGCACTACTACTACTAGTGGATTGACCCGAACTCGATCGAGTTGGGTCTTGACCAATATCGGTCTTATACGCTGTAAAGACTGCCTTTAGAGCGTCATACCCTATATTCCTAACTTGAATATTGTAGTTCATGGGGATAACACTAGAATCAGCCGTAATGGACTGGTAGTATAGTACCAGAAAATTATATGTCCCCTCTACGCGCATTCTGGGGTCTAGTTAAGATTACGAGTGAAAATTAATAGAGAAATAAAATGAAATGGAAAAGAAAATTAGTTTTTATATTTGATTACTTGAACAATAGATAAGGAAAAAAGTATAGAAAATTTAGTTAAATTTCTACTTCAAGGAAAATCTTTTTGTTCACCAAAACGGTGAGAAAAATGATAGAAAACTTATGCTAATTATTTTCTCTTCGATTTTCGTTCATACTACATCTTTGTTTCAAACACAACCTATAAGTAAGATTCAAAAGCAAAAGAAGAAAGAAACAACCGCACTAAAGAACGTTCTATACCACATATAGCTAAAGAGGTCGGACTCCCATGAGTCCGACAAAGGCGTCATGATTTCTATTCCACTTGAATGCTATAAAAATTGATATCTATGTAAAACGAGGATTGGATTCACGTTGAATTTGGAGCTAAATCGCATTTACTCAGAAATATAGGAACTAGTGTAAGGGACGTCGTCGTATTATGTGCTCACGATAAGATTCTGTTTCGATTCGAGACGGTATTAAATTGTGGAATTTATGGTAACGTTTTGTGGGAATATTCTGTTGGAAAAAAATAATTATTAACGAAGAAACTCGAGTTTAACCACTTAGGTTTTAGGAATATTTTCTTTAAAATTTTAAACCCATAATATTCCTCCATAGCCTCAAAGGGAAAATTATAAGATTAGGTCACTAAGTATATATGTTTTCGGTTTTAGGTCACTATGTTTGATAATTGCAAAAATAGGTTACTAACTTTATATGTCAAAACAATTTTGGTCATGTTTTCAATTTTAGGTCACTAAGTATATATTTTTTATTTTGAGTCACTAAGTATATACATTTTTCAATTTCGGGTCACTCATGTGGTAATTAACCTTGTAAACATAGTGACCCAAAAATGAAACATGTATACTTAGTGACCCAAAATCGAAAAAATATATACTTAGTGACCTAAAATTGAAAACATGACCCAAAATTATTTTGACAAACAACTTAGTGATCTACTTTTGCAATTAATGACAAAAAAAATGGAAACTTAGAATAACTAGTGAACCTAATAGCCTCAAATTTGGTTAGCAAGACATCTTTATGCTGCTGCGTCTCAGACAAAAGTCTCCCTCTGGTCCCTTTATCCACGACGTCTATTATATGTAAAAATCTTACCTCGGTCATAGCAGGAGATATTGATAAACAACACTTATGACGCTTATGAGGTCCACTAATTGTAAAAGCTAATTAACAAATGGATCGAGCAAGATGACCATGAAGCAATCACATTCAAACAGAGCTACTCATTAGAAAAGGGAAAAAAAGGAAAGGTAACTTTACGCAGAGAACTAATTATTTTCAAGAAGTAATCCCAAGTTCTAATCTTTTGATCGGCCATCACTGTCGAATTCTCATAACTGGATCAAGAAGATGAAGAATTGGAAACGTCTGTTCCCAGGCCACGTCCGTCATTACTGAGAGAGAGGTTTTGCATATGAATCTCCTGCCTCGTTGCATCATCAGCATAGCCGGTCACGGCGCCGGCGGTTATAAGTGGAGGTGGTTGGCCTTTCATGGCGGAGGTGTTCTTGTTATTATGCATCCAAACCTTGAAAACACCCTTTTCCACACCAATCCCACTGCAGAAGTCGTTTAAGGCGACTTCGGCTCTCTTCTGAATCTTCCAGCCTACCCTTTCTGCGAATTCGAGCATCTTGTCCTTTTGATCCTGATTGAACTTGTTCCTAAACCTCTTCCTCGCGCTGCCGGATAGGATAGAAGACGGCGGCGGGTGTCCTAAGCTGGAGGTTTTCGCCACCTCGTGGCGGTGCTGGGCACCCTGCTGATTGCCGAGTGCCGCCATCAGCATGTGATGGGGAAAGGCAGATGAGAGAGAATGGTTGCTGGGACTGAAAAGCGGCGGTGGAGGCAGGTGGCGGTGATGGGGTTGGTACTCGAGCAGCGCCGGAGGGTGGAGTTTGGCGATGGCGGAGACGTCTGGGTCGCGGCGGTGGAAGTTGCGGTGGCAGCCGCATGCTCCGCACTTGAGCGTGGACGGATCTGAGGGGTTCAGCGACGGAGACGGCATGAATTCGCCGCAGCCGTCGACCGCGTGTCCGCCGATCGACGCCGCGTGGTTCTTGAGGCATTCCCTGTACGTCACGACAACCGGGTGGCCGTGGTGGTGGTGGTGGTGGTGTAGATGAAGCGGCGCCTGGCGTTTCAGCAAGCCGTTGGTGAAGGGCGTGGTCTGCTGATGGGCGCGGCTCGGCGTTTCGGTGTCCGGTTCGGAAGTTTTAACCACTGCTGCTGCGACGGTGGTGGTTAAGTCCATCGTCAAATCTTTGTGAGCGCTTTTTATTTATTTAAATTCACTCAATTTCACTTCACTCCCTGAGAGAGAGAGAGAGCAAAAAGCTTTGCTAAGAGTTATGTGGTGGTGATGGTGACTTAACTGATATGTGGGTTTAACAATTAACCCCGGTTAGGCTAATCGGTGGTTAAATGGGATGGATTTGGGTTAGGGTTGATGACCACTGCCATGATCATACGGTTTTGTCGTGAAATAATAAAAATACAATAATGATCACATATATAATTGTTTTGGTGTGACGAAGAGTTACATAAAAAATAAAACATAAACCAAATTGACGTAAATTAGAAGACAAGTTCGTGCAGTTCTGCTGCATTTACTGAATCCACCTTAATTTGTCAAATTGCTTCTCTCTCTTACCCTCAAAGCCTTACTTTTTCCTTTTTATCAAACATCTTCATCGTCATCTCAAATCGGAAACCCCAAATTGCCACTGTTATGTCGAAAATTCGTGTACTGCCACGCTCTATTTTCACTTCGTTTTCCCACAAATTATTGCATTCATTTTCCATAATTACCATTCCGTCCATCTAAATTGTACAAATCGTAATAATGGAAATGCAATCAGGCTTTTCTTCCTTAAATGCACATTGAAGCTAACAATTGCATTTTAATCAATTACATTATTACATTTTTACACTTGTATGATCCTCCTTATAGTTAAATTTTATATATGATTCTTCCTATTTGAAGCCCCATGACATTTGATAGCAAAGTAAAATATGATAACGTTTTGTACAACTTTCTTATTTTTACTTTTCGACGTTGCCATTTCCTAGAAAATAAATAAATAGTTACCAACTAAAAAGGAAATTTGTTGATGTTTACTTGAGTTCGACCGTTGTAAATGGCGTCCGGAGGCTCTCCGGCTACGTTTGGCAATGGCAAGCAATTGGTGATTGGTTGGAACAATTTTGAAAAGTAGCCAAATCTTGATCGAGCGGAAAATATGGATCCTTGCCAAGAATGTCGGCGACAATGAGCCGACAGTCCGGACTAGCCAGAGGGCTACGCAACGATCGACTTGTCCCGACCAAATGGCAGGACTTCATCTAGTCAATCTCCACATATGTCCAACGGCATGTCTCCAACATGATGCTCGCGATTGGAGGGCCATGCAATTGAGTCGCGGGACAAGCTTGCCGCGCTCTGATAGACCTAAACATGTCGCAAGCATGGCGTTCACGGATTGGCGTGCAAAGCCGCATGGCAACTGAACGACAAATGTCGAACAAGGATGTTTCGCCCACTTGTAGGCTTAGACATGTCTCCAGCATGGCACTCACGGATTTACGGTGCATGACAAGAGTCACGTGGCAACCGGTAGGTCATAAACACATCTCCATCATGGCATAACGGTTTGACGAGGCATGCCAAGTGTCTTGTGGCGAATGGTTGGCCTAGAGATATGTCTAACATGGCACTTACGAATTGGCAGACGAGGACAAGTGCCGCACGAGGATGATTCTATTAAATGATGTCATTTAATGTTTATAGTATTTTATCGCACTCTTTATATTTGTGCTCTGATATATATTATACATTACTATATTTTAAGTTATTTGTATTCTATTGCACACCTAAGTTATTAGTATAGATAAGTGAAGTCTTTGACGATAATAGAGAGATTGTTGGCATTGTCAGCAAGTCCACAACTTAATGTTCCCATGGGTCGGATAAAGAAAATTCCTTAACGATAACCTCAAACATTGCTCCATTTAGAGAGCAAACATTGCTCAATTTACATTGTTCCATTGACAGAAGCAGTAGGGTTTCGCCGTCCCTCGGAGGAGCCCCCATGGGATCTGAACTTTTCACCACCCCTACCAGCCGCGCTCCACATGGGCTGGAGAAAGAAAATTCCTTAACGATAACCTTAAACATTGCTCCATTTAGAGAGCAAACATTGCTCAATTTACATTGCTCCATTGACAGAAGCAGTAGGGTTTCGCCGTCCCTCGGAGGAGCCCCCATGGGATCTTAACTTTTCACCAGCCCTACCAGCCGCCACTAGTACAAAATAGATCATGCCGCCACTAGTACAAAATAGATCATGGGCGTCGGTTGTTACGGCACATGGGCGACGGTTTCGTGGCGTTGCCTAGAGCCCCGACGCCCAAAACACCTGTATTGTGCGTCGATTGTTAATCGACGCACAAGGTTAAATTATGGGCGTCGGTATTATGTTCGGTTGTTTCGACAACCGACGCCCAAAGAGGGACACTATGAGCGTCGGTTGTTGAACAACCGTCGCTTCTTTTTTATTTTTCTACTTCCCCAACACTCAAAACCAACACAAAACCAACAAAAAGCAATACAAAATCATGCAAAACCAAAAAAAAATCAATGCAACTTAACAATAAACAACATCAACAAAATGTCCAATACTAACATTCAACAATAAAAGTAATGTTCTAAACCCACTCCGCAAGGCAAACGCTATTAAAGTGCTCGGCCCATATCTCCCGCACTTCATTAATCGATGCCTCATCGTACGACACGTCTTCTAATATCTATAATAACGGATAAATATGATACAATCAAAAGATAATAAAACAATTCGAAGTTCGAAGAATTGGTTTTATTTTCATACCTTCTGCAAATTGCAAGTCCCACTTCCGATACGTCCGATAATATCGTACAGATATCACATTACGTAATAGCCATACAATTCACTCTCGAAGGATTATCGTGGGCACTAAGTTTAAAAAGAATAAAAAATAACATGTTAATTCAATATCAACGATTACAAAAATACAAATTATCTTGCAAAATAAAAAATACGAACCTTGCATCTTTTCCAACTAACAACGGATGCTTTCTTCTTAGTTTGAATTGCACCCCTGAATGTCGCCGTTTTTATTGCCCTGAAATTTAAAAGTTTGTTTAAAGATGATTTTATACAATAAATTACGAATATGTAGTATAGTTTATAAAACTTACGTGTCTAGTCGTCCGCGGATCCCTATTTTCCTAACACTGATGTTTGGCGCCAAAGGATCGAACACAAATACGGTGTTCGCGGCAAACTCGATGACCAATAGAATCCATTGTTCCCTAAATAAAATAGAAATTGTTATCTATAACATAAACTATTAATATATGAAAGAAAATATGTTTATTATTACCCTTCACAGTACGAAGCGAAAATGTAATTGCTTGACTCGTAAGAATCTCTTAGAGCCGCAGCCATGTGCTCAATTTCACTATCGCTATTCTCATCATTCGCCATCAAACTTAGACGACTCGGGTTGAAACACTTGAACCCCGACGAGTCTTGATGAAAATACCTACAATTGTGATAAATCAATAAAATTATAAATTAAAGTAACATGTAATATCTAGATCGATAAATTTAAAGATATATACCTCTTGAAAAGTTGAATCACGCTAGTATCCAAACTCATGAGTTGAACATTTCCAAGATATCCTTGATGTCGATGAACACCTGATAATCCTCGAATCTTGGATTATAGTATGCATCTCTCATACTGAATGAGAAATATGCATGTGTTCATCCTTGCGGGTCGAAAGAGTCTCGAACAAATAACGGCAATGCTCTCCAAGACTACCCACCAGTCCTTGGTCCAAGCGCCCGATGTCATCACTTTGGCTTTTCGAGACGTCGGAGGACTTCAACGACGACTTTCCTTTCCGTGAGTAAGTCCTTAATGAAGAGAGAAACAACTATATATGAAAAACAAATTAAGTTAAAATTTTGTACGTATTTAATAATTTTTTTTTTTCAAACATGTTAATTTTTCTTACCGCATTCGGCGATAGTATCAGCTCCCTAGGCCATTGTCCGCAACTTCTCTGTGCATCTCCAAGTATTACCAACTCAGTGGTTGGTACAGGAAGTGGGTTTGTTCATTTCTCGAAGCAATGATGTCAACAGAGACGAGGACGTTTTTTGACGCAATTGGGACGCCATGAATGTACTCACGCCCACGACGACCGTCCCAAGAGAGACAACCTCTGAAGCATTTCGGTGCTTCAAAATCAGTCGTACTTTTAGATACTAAACGATTTCAAAAGAATGAATAATTAATATCAATAGTACGCAAGATATAAGTTAAAAATAAAACATAAAAAAATTAAGTCATACCGACACGTCCATCGATTGGAGAAACGGGTCAAAGGCCAAACCGCAAGAACTCTGTATCGTGTGGGACTCGTCCGAAGCTGTGTTGCCCATGTTCACTTCTTCCTCGGTGTTAGGAACCGGAAGTCCCATCGAAGCGAACATGGCCCTAATATCGGCCCTCATCTCGACCCTCATCTCGACCCTCATCTCGAACATGGCCCTAATATCGGCCCTCATATCGACCCTCATCTCGGCCCTCATCTCGGCCTTCATCTCGTTCCTCATTCAGGTCCCCAAGCAAGCCACTTAATCATTTCAATGGAATGATTGAGAGCCCTTATTTTGAACCGACCTAAAAAGATCGGTTATGCTCTTTTATGAACCACAACTCGGTTTTCGTTGGAGTTTCGCGTCCTTAGATCGCCATATGTTCCTCCAAGAAAGGATGAACTTCTGGAACATGCTGCAATACGAAGAACTGTGATGACTCCCATTGTTCTCGAGATAACGTCTTAAAAACTGGCTTCGTCAAAGGTTTTCCTCCCAAACGTCCATCATGGCGAGAAGTAGGCACACCTATCTCCTTTACATTTGCCAAATATGCAGAACAAAACTCAACACATTCCTCGGTTGTGTAACCTTTAATAATGCTGCCCTCTGGCCGATACCGATTTCTTACGTATCCTTTTAGAATCTTCATATATAGTTCAAAAGGATACATGCATCTCATGTACACATGACCACACGACTTGATTTCTTGCACCAAATGAACGATGAGATGTACCATAATGTCGAAAAATAATGGAGGGGAAAACATTTCGAACTGACAGAGTGTAATCACGACATCGACCTGTAGGTCATCTAGCACTTTGGGATCAAGAACATTACTACATATTGCATAGAAAAAGAAACAGAGTTTCGAAATGCACTGGCGCACATGCTTCGGCAAAATACCACGAATAGTGATGGGTAATAAATGTTGCATCAATGCATGACAGTCATGTGACTTGTATTCGACGAGCTTCAGGTCATTCAACGAGACATATCTCTTAATGCTAGTAGCATATCCAGATGAGACTTTAATACCTTGAAGGCATTCGCAAAAGCTTAACTTCTCATCCCTGCTTAGTGTAAAACAAGCCAGGGGAAGGAATATCTTTCGTCCCCTTTTTATCGGTGCAAGTTCCGGCCTCATGCCAAGTTCGACCATGTCTAATCTGGATTTAAGTCCATCTTTTGTCTTAACGGGCATATTTAAAAGAGTTCCTACTATGCTGTCACACAAAACTTTCTCAACGTGCATCACATTGATGCAGTGTCTGACATCTAGGTGCTTCCAATATGGGAGTTCCCAAAATATAGACTGTTTTTTTCCAGACACTGCCTTTTGGATTTTTTATCAATCTGGGCAATGATATTAGCAACGATGTCACTCACTTCGCTGCCTTTCAACGGAAATGTAGCCCTATACGTCTCACTCTTCCCGTTGAATAGGGGTAACATCTTTTTCTTTGTTCGATATTCGTGGGAACGTGACATGAACTTTCGATTACCCATGTAGATGTGTTTCCTGCAATTGTTCAACCACCGACTATCTGTATTATCCCCACAAATTGAACAAGCTTTCTTGCCTTTCACACTATATCCAGAAAAATTCCTGTATGCCGGAAAATCACTGATGGTATAAAATATCATAGCGCGTAGCCTAAATCTTGATCTAATGTACTCGTCGTACACTTCAACACCGTTGTACCATAGGCTTTTTAGATCATCAATCAATGGAGTTAAGTAGACATCAATGTCGTTACCGGGTTGTTTTGGACCGGATATTAATACCGACAACATGATGTATTTTCTTTTCGTACAAAGCCATGGAGGGAGATTGTATCTACAGAGCAATATCGGCCAAGTACTGTGACGACTGCTCATGTCGCCGTGTGAGTTTATCCCATCAGTGGAAAGGCCTAGTCTAAGATTTCGTGCCTCGATTCCAAAATCAAGATAAAACGCAATAATATTAATCCATTGAGGTGCATCTGCCGGATATCTCAATTTTTCATTCCTTTTTCTCTCTTCATCGTGCCATCTAAACAATTTAGCGTCGTTAGGGTTGGAGAACATGCGTTTTAATCTGGGGACTATTGGTAGGTACCACATAACTTTAGCATGAGCACCGTCGACTTCGGCTTTTTGCTTATAATGCCAAGTGTCACACATCAGACACTTATCGACAGATTCATACTCGCCCCTATAAAGTATGCAATTGTGGGACATACATGTATTCTTTTGTATTCTAAATTCAATGGGCACATTAACTTCTTTGCCTCGTAAGTCGACGTCGGAAGCTCACTTTCATCAGGAAGCATACTCGCGAATGTTTCTAAAAACCTCGAGAAACACTTATCTGAAATTCCGAATTTAGCTTTAACGTTCAACAACTTGAACACGGAAAATAACTTTGTGTATTTTTGAGCACCCGTCGTACAACGGAATATTGTTGTCCCTAACTAGTCTATCAAATATAGGAGGTCGTTCTTCAAAATCTCCTTAAACATCACGCAACATGTACTCAATATGATCATTGTCGACAGATGAATTATCAACTTCATCATCATCATTTGCGCTAGTTCCTTCCCCCGCATTATTAGCTTCAGTAACGACCACCTCACCGTGCCATATCCAATTAGTATATTCAGATTTAAAACCGGTGATGATTAAATGTTCCCGAACTATGTCACTATTCCACCGCCTAAGATTATTGCAATCACGACATGGACAAACCATCTTAGATTGCATCTTTTTTCTCCTATTTTGCTCCGCAATTTCCATAAATTCCTCAATGCCATTCAAATACTCAGCCGTTATTCGAACACTACGCATCCAAATCCGATCCATTTTAATCGTCTAAATTATAGCAAGTAAATTTAAACAAATAATCCAGAAGCAAGCTTAGTTCACATAAACCAATTGGAAGGCTTTGGGGTCCTTATCGCTCCAACCTACCCATTTTAAACATCCACTATCACTAGCAAATGCGTGTATGAACCTCGATATTGCAGAAAAATTCGGCAGCATTTCCCCACAGTTCTCCAAGTAAACAAAAAATATGAATGAATAGATATTCAATTCATATGTCTACCGAGAGAACCTTGTAGGAAAATGAAACCAAACTTTTCATCAATATCAATGCTCAGAAACACACATTTACAACCTAAGCGATAGTGAACGTCTAAAAATGGTCCCAAAACGGGGACCATTCAAAATTTGCTCCTAATGAGCAAATTTTGAACGGGTATCTAAGTTAATAAAAAAAAACACAAATCATAACAAGTAAACACATAGCCACATAGAAAAAAGCAACTAAAGCATACGAGGTAACACGATTTACCTTAATCCTAAAAAATATAATCAATCAGTTCCAACGCAGCAGCCCACGCACGAAACCCACAATTCGAACCCTATTTTTCAAACAAGAAAAATGCAAAATCAAAGACGAGACCTTAAAATTAACACCCAATTCGACATAAATAGAACAAATTCAACCAAATGCCCATGCCAATTTGTATTAATTCACCAAAAATTCGGGAAAAATCGAAAAAAAACGGAAATGGAAAAACTTTTGCACCCGCAACTTGGTCGAAAATCAATTATTTGACGCTAATCCGCCAAGGAACACTCGTTGTTGGGTGGAGACGCCTCAGCCTCACCAGAAACCACCGTGGGAGCTTCGATTTGAACCGTTCGAGTTAGAAAATTGCGCAATAATCGAAGAACAAAAACAAAATCTACCTTGAATCGCGCCGGAGCACTCCAATTCTTCGTTCCTTCGCCGCCTTTATGTTGGGTAGGTCAATCTTTGTACTTGAATCGCACCTTAGGAGCTTTGAAAATCGCTGGGACGGTGAGTTATAAAATAAAATCGCGAAATGAGGAATAATGAGGCTCGACTGTTATTTTAAAACGAATGGGCACATATAAGAAAAGTAAGAACTTAATTTATGGGTGTCGGATAATCTGGAAAATATGCTCTTAATCGAATCAATTGAGCAAGCAATCTCGCAAAGGCCACGTTTCGCGTCGATGACAAACATACATGAGACAATCTAGTTATGCATCAATTAATACCATGAAGTACCTAAATGGTTCACATGATGGATGTATCGGTCCGCTAATATCACAATGTATACGCTCCAAAAATGTTATAGATTCATTCTTTACTTTCGCTGGTGATGGCCAAATAATTAACTTCCCTTTAGAACAAGTGACACATGATAATTCATTACTTTTGAAGAATCCTATGGTTCTTCATTAAATCCCACCTGAATTTTCAATTATTTTCCGCATCATAATTGCACCGGGATGACTCAATCGGTCATGCCAAACATTAAATGTACTGTCATTAGTAAACTTTTGGTTTACCGTACCATACGATTTAATCGTTCTAAGATATGTGTAAAACAACACAGAGTCAAAGGAAGATTCATAATTTTTTATAATTCGAAATTCCATTTGTAATGTGTAAATATTCAACATCTCACTTTTCTGCAGTCTCAACATGATATCGGTTATGTCGAATAGCTTTAAAGCTCTATAAATTTATTCGAGACTTAGGAGAATATAATGTATTTTCTATTACCAGTCGTGTTCCTCTGGGTAGTAAAACATTAGCTCTTTTGGAGCCTTCAATTATATTTATGCGACCCGATATAGTAATAACACTCGCTTAATTCATATCAAGATGATCGACGTATTTCTTAGTTTTCAGAATTGTATTGGTCGTTGCACAATCTGCAAGACGTAATTCTTATTTGCAAATGTTCGTTTCCATCAGATTCTTTTTTAAACAAACACATAATAATCATTATTGATAATCAACAGATATAGCACAAGCAAACATATAAAATTTAATAAAACACTCCAAATGATGCATAACAAATCACACAATAGTAAAACATGCAATAATAGCACATCATAGATCAACTTTCTTCAGGAAGAGATAGAAAATCCGTAGTTTCGAAATGTGTATTTTCATATTTAGCAGCAGAAGCAGAGGTCAATTCACTTTGAACAAAATTTGTATCAAATCTCTTCTCTTTGCCCTTTGTTGATTTAACCAACTAGATGTTTGGGGGTGACAGTTACGTGACCAATGGCCTGAACCAGCAGAATGATATCATTGCTCTTCATTATTCTTTTGTTTAGTGTGCCTCTGCTCATATTTATATTCATAATGTTTCTTCTTCTGGAGAAAATTTTGATGACCGCGACGATTATAACCACCACGAAAATGCTGATAACTACCGCCATAATATCCTCGGCCACGTCCACCGCCTCGACCATGACCTTGACCAGGACCACGACCACGACCGCGATATCTACCACGATCATTGCTTCGACTATTTCATTATTACTTCTGACTGCATTCACTTTAGGGAGTGCAGTAGAACCAGTCGGTCGGGACTCGTGGTTTATCATCAACAACTCATTCTTTTGTTCAACCAAAAATAAACAAGAGATTAACTCTGAATACTTTTTAAAGCATCTCTATATTGTTGCTGCAAGTCAATATTTGATGGATAAAAAGTGCTGAATGTTTTCTCCAACATATTTTCCCTACATAATTTCAATGTGCAAGTAACATTATGGACGACCGAGTTTTATTAAGTCACGATTTTAAAATCCTGTAATCTTAAATGCATTCATTCATACATGTGGGAGGATAACAATGTCACGTGGTAAAATCGATCATTCAGATTTTTCCACAATTCAACAGGATCTTTCACATTTACATATTTATCTCTCAGATCTCCATGAATATGGTCACAGAGAACTATCATGGCTCTTGCCTTATCTTGGAACAATTGTGGTTTTTGCAGTATCGTTGGTGTCAGCTGCATTTGTTATAGTTTTGTGACGACAAGTGTCATCCAAACCATTTGCTTTTAGATGAATCTCTGCGTCTATCCAAGATAAATAATTATTTCTTGAGATGTCAAGAGCAACAAACTCGAGACTTTGCAAATTCGTCATACTACTATCATAAAATACAAAGCACATTTTAATACTCAAATCATAAAATATAAAACGAATCTATGATGTCTAAGACAAGAATAATATTTGAACTGGGGAATTGTTAATACTTCCAATATAAATACCAATACAAGTTTATCGTAAAAAATACTTTAAAGAAAAATTACAATTAATCTTCTTTCGCAACTTCCTTTGTAAAAATTATTATGAAAATTGATATCCACATCCAAATAAGTGTCGACGTAATAATAATCATAAAACATAGATCAAACATCGGACATAGGAACATCTTCTAACTATAAAATATATTTCGTAATCATAATAATGAAAAAATATTACAATTAATAACTATGTTTTAGAAAAAACTGTAAAATATTATCCACCAACCCAATAAGCGTCACGGTAAATAAGGTAAGACCCGCAAGAGCCATCTTTGTATAAAATGACATGATTCTATAATAAGAAAAATCATAATAGTCAGAGATGGATAAAATATATGTATATCTTCGTAATAAAAAAAATTATTTTCTGGTGGTAATAAAATTTCCCCATCCATTCCGTCCAAAAATGAATTCAAAATAAATGTATAATTATTAAGATAAATCATAATACATTAACAAATTTGAAAAAATAAAGAAAATATTATTTTTAATCGCTCTTTTCGTAAATCTTGTCAAAACAATTCCACTTGCCACCGTCATGATATGAAATCTGGACCTCACATCACTTATAGTAACGATATTCCACGAAACTACTCGGGCTAAGGCGTTTAGTAGTATATTTGTTATGTTAACATAAGTGTACGAGTATTATAAATAAACTTACCGTACACAAAATAAAACTATCATACCTCGTATTAGATCTTGGACGGAGGTTGATCATTGCCGGAGAATTTTGACAGAGGTTTAGCGTTGTCGGAGAGTGCTCGTGCTGATAACGTGTTATAAAATTATTATAAATAGACAAAAACAGAAATATAAACACTGGAATTGTAGAGGGAATTTTTAGTAATGTTTTCGATATATCTCAATACAAATACATCAGCCTATTTATAGATGAAAATCTCTACTTTTATTTCTGTCCTGAAGTATCCCCACTCGACCTGGCTATGAGTTAGTCCCTAAATACGTCGTGGGCTTTTTTACGCCACAAAGACCAGGCGGAGGCTTAATTGCGCCATACACTCAGTGGTGAGACTAATTCCCCCGGTCAAATGGGTACATCCCAAGCCCATCTGACAACGATTGTCATGAGCCATAAAGTCCATGGAGACTACTTAAAGAATTGTTGGAGAGGGAAATCGATCTCATCGCACGACCTAACCACCAATCCTTAAGGCATGATGATCCTTAAACATCAACATCATCTTTATATCTTTATAATAACTACATAGTTTATGTAAATTTGCAATTATTTATTTGAAACCGGTGACAATGGAGGGCAAAACAATAATTCACATCTAAAACAACATTCCTTACGTTTGCATGATGGCTACGTTACAGCCCTAAATATAAAAGCAAGCACTTTTGTCGGATCCATAGAATTTAGAGACGTTGAGCGCTTTGTCTGAATACTGTATGATACTTAGAAGAAAAATTAGTATTTTATTACATTAAACTAATTAACCTAAACAATGTTTAAGTTTAACATTGGACGCCATATCTTTTGGAGGTTAGTGCATGAAAATTGAAAGATGAACAAATGTAATAATCATTATGATTAACTAATCTTGAATTACTACCACGTGGCGGTATCCGTTGGCTTAATGGCTGCGACGTGGAGGTCGATCGCTGTTGTGGTCTTCCGATGATCTGCCACGCTCAATTGTCTCCGTCTTATTAAGTATTTCCTATTTATTATGTATGTCCTATTTACTATACATACATTGATACATCAGCATCTCTTGCATAAATAGAAATAATAAAGTCGAGTCTGTGTGTCACAGCCGACTTGTAAATTTAATTAAAAATTTAAGAATCTTTCAACTTACGAATAGTTTTCTATTGCTAAACTTGTATGAATTTTGAAATTCAATGAAGCATGAATAAACAAGATCCATTCAAAACGAGTACTATGTAACTTTAAGTCTGACATAGTGTGATGATTATACATTGAAATATTGATATAATGGGCATTTGCCTTTATATATATATATATCTAGCATTTTATTCACCCTCAACGTCGTGTGTTCTAAATATATAACTATATATAATTTTACTGAGTTAGTTATAATTTAAATGTCTCGTCATATATGTCATTATTATTAAAAATTTAATAGTTTAATATTTTTGAAGTATAGAAGACGAAAAATTGATATGCGAGAATATAATTATAACAAATAAAAAATCGGGTGTAAAATCGTAAGTTATTAAATTAAAATAAGATGGGTAAAAAAACTTTAGTAAATGTTAAAGAAAATAACAGACCTTTCTCTCTTTGTGAGTGTTGAGTCTTCTCTCCGCGAGGGTTTATTCTCGTCTCTTTCTCACGAGTGACGGGTCCGTATTTTCTTCCATGCGATCAACTAGGGTTTGCTCATCTGGTCTACACGCTGAACTCAAAATCTCTCGCTACTATATCTCTCCTTTTTGTTTATAGTTTTACTCCCTTGGTTGATGAAAATACAGCCTTGCACCGATGAAAACATTCACCAACCGTATTAATTATAAGATATAATAAAATAATATTATTAATATAATATTATTTTATATATCTAATAAAATAATGAAAGGTCTGTATTGATTGGCGACGCGGCGAGATCCTGGACGTTGGATATGGACGATCCATACGAGCTGAAGACATCTATAATTAGACTGCAGTTCTTCATTTATTATCATCACAGATTCATTCGAGAATTACATTTGAGAGGTAGTCTGAGTGAATAGTGATGTTATCAATTCAGGTAGAAACTGATAAGGATTCCACATCCACAGAGAGGTGTGAGGTAAAATACGAGAGGTAAAAATCGTGAGGTAGTAAAAATTTAGTGTTGTAATTTTTACTGTAGTGAAGATTTTGCCAACTCGGCCGTGGTTTTTCCCTCTTCGTTAACATAGGGTTTTCCACGTAATAATTCTGGTGTCGTTTCTTACTTTGCGGTAATTTTACTTTTACCGTGGTAGTTACTGTGCGGGTCCCACCAAAGTTACCTTGTGGGTCCCACCCCGCCGTGGTAATTTTATTTTTGCCAATCTGGACCAATCCGCTGCGGGGCCCACTGACTACCACGGGGCCCACCACCCTTCCCAACAAGTGGTATCAGAGCCTAGTTGGTATTCTGAGTATGCTCTGTGGTTGCAGCTGAGACTGATCTTTCACATCAGAAAAGATACTAAATAAGTTGCTGGTAGACTAACGGCCATGGAGAACGACGGAAGAATGATCAAGTTGACAGTAACAAATTGCTCCACATGGAAATCGAGGATGGAGGATTATCTTTATTGCAAAGACCTCCATGATCCTATCGACGATGAAGGCAAGAAGCCCGAAGATACGAAGGACGATGTATGGAAAAAGTTGCAAAGAACGACGCTAGCTGCGATCCACCAATAGGTGGACATTAGCCTCTACAACCATGTAAGAAACGAGACGGGCCCCCTGATACTCTGGAAGAAATTGGAGGGTATGTATGAGGTGACGAATGCGCTGAGAAAAGTATTCATGATGCGGAAACTCATGAATATGAAGCTGAACGAGGGACGATCAGTTGCGGAACATCTGAATGACTTTGAAGGACTACCGACTCAACTTACAAGTACCGGTCTAGTCATTGATGATGAGACACAAGCATGTCTACTTCTGAGATCTCTACCTAAGAGTTGGGACACGTTGGTGGTATCGCTTACCAACTCAGCACCAAGTGGTAAAGTGACGATGGATATGGTGAAGAACAGACTGTACAATGAAGAGCTGCGACGGAAGGATGCTGCCACTATAAGTACAGGAAATCAGGCCTTTGTCACCGAGAATAGGGGTCGGAGCAAGAGTAGAGGTCAAAAAGGATAGGACAAGTCAAAAGCTAGATCCAAGTCCAGAGAGATGAGGAAGTGCTACCATATTGGACGAATCAGCAACTTACAAAGAAATTGTAGGCTTCTCAATGGAAAGCAGAAACAAGACGATGACAAGAACACGTCTGCGATCGCCTCCAACCATGATGGAGGTTACGCTGGTGAATAAAGCAGACTATTGTCATGTTACAGATGCAAACACCGAGTGGGTAGTGGACTCTGGGGCCTCCTACCACTGTGTTCCAAGGCGTGAATACTTCTTCACTTATAAGGCGGGAAATTTGGCACTACCTAGATGGGTAACCAAAGTGTTTCTCAAATTGTGGGGATCAGTGATATCTGTATTCGAACGTGGGGTGCACATTAAGGCTGAAGGATGTGCGACATATTCCAGATCTTCGTCTCAACTTGATTTCTGTGAAGGTGCTGGACAACGAAGGATTATACAACGAGATGAGTGATAGCAACTAGAAACTCACCAAAGGATCATTCGTGGTAGCGAGACGAAAGTTATGCTGCTCGCTGTACAAAATGCACGCGGTAATATGTGCTAACCAATTGAACGCAGTTGAAGATGTTGTTTCTTCAAATTTGTGGCATAGACGGTTGGCATTCGTAGGCAAAAAGGGGTTGAATATCTTGACTGGAAAGTCCCTCATACCGGTTGCCAAGGGAAAAGCGCTAAACCCCTGTGATTATTGTCTATTTGGGAAGCAACATAGAGTTTCATTCGCGAAGAATTCGACCCGACGAATGAAGAAGTTGGAGTTGGTACACTCTAACGTGTGCGGACCCATGGAAGTCGAATCTCAGGGAGGCAGTAAATCACTGATGATGCTTCTCGTAAGACCTGGGTATATCTCTTGCGGTCAAAAGATCAGGTATTCTATTATTTTCAGAAGTTCCACGCGATAGTGGAAAGAGAAAGGGGAATGCCGCTGAAGTGTCTACGCACAGATAATGGTGATGAATATATCTCTGGAGAGTTCAGAGATTATTACAACAAGCAGGACATAAGGCACGAGAAGACAGTTCATGGTACTCCTCATCAGAATGGTGTCACAGAGAGGATGAATCGAACCCTTATGGAGAGAGTCCAATCGATGCTCAAAATGGCTAATCTATCTAAGTCATTTTGGGCGAATCTGTCAACACTGTAGTCTATATTATCAACCGACTACCTTCATCGGCGTTAGATTTTGATATTCTTGAGAAGGTATGGATCGGTAGAGACATCTCATATTCGCATTTGGGAGTGTTCGGCTGCATGGCTTTCATGCATGTACCGAAGGAACAAAGATCAAAGCTTGATGATAAATCGAATTCTTGCATCTTTTTTGGGTACGGAAATGAGGTGTTCGGCTACAGACTTTGGGATTCAAAGAAGAAGAAGACTGTTTGGAGTCGCGACGTAGTATTCCATGATCACGAGACCATGGGAGACTCAGACGTGGATGTGTCGAAATCCACGGGTGGCGGTGTTGATGATTATACACCAACCAGCATTCCACACGACGATGCCACGGAGGAAGGAATGCAACAATCAGAACCTGAACCAATAGAGCCAGCCACCGGAGATGATGAGCCAGACGTAGATGAGCATACTGAAGGTGCTAAACATGGGGACCCTTCAGAAATAGTTGAACCTCAATTGAGAAGGTCAACTAGGGAACGCCAACCATCTACGAGGTATCCGAGTTCTGATTATATTTTGATTACTGACGAGGGGGAGCCAGAGAGCTTCCAGGAGGTACAATCTTGCAGTGAAAAAGACTGTTGGATAAAGGCCATGCAAGAGGAGATGGATTCTCTGAAGAAGAATGAGACGTACGAGTTAGTTCGATTGCCAAAAGGAAAGAAGACACTTAAGAACAAATGGGTGTACAAATTGAAGAAGGATGATGGTAAGCTGGTCAGATACAAGGCTCGATTGGTGGTCAAAGGTTTCACTCAGAAGAAGGGGATCGACTTCGACGAGATTTTCTCACCGGTCGTGAAGATGAGTTCAATCAGAGTCATATTGGAACTAGCTGCCACCATGGATCTTGAATTGGAGCAATTCGACGTGAAGACCGCATTTTTGCATGGTGATCTCGATGAAGAGATATATATGGAGCAACCAGAAAGGTTAGAGGTAAAGAAGACATGGTCTGCCGGCTGAAGAAAAGCTTGTACGGTTTAAAACAAGCTCCACGACAATGTTACACAAGTTCGATTCGTTCATGTTGCACCAAGGATTTAAAAGAACGGATGCGAATTCTTGTGTATATGTCTGGAGATAATGTAACGCTAAATTTATCGTTCTCCTCCTATATGTTGATGATATGCTAATTGTCGCACAAGATGCATAGATGATTAGCAGGTTGAAGAGAGATTTGTCAAAGACGTTTGAAATGAAGAATTTGGGATCGGCAAGGCGAATTCTCGGAATGGATATTACCCGAGGCAGGAAGGCTGGGAAGTTGTGGCTATCCCAAGAGCGTTATATTGAACGAGTTCTAGAGAGGTTCAATATGAAGAGTGCTAAGCCAGTTAGCCGCCACTTTTCGCGCACTTCAAGTTGCGAAAGAAATCCAGTCCACCAACATATGAAGACGGAGAAGAGATGACAGACGTTCCATATTCATTGACGGTCGAAAGTTTGATGTACGCCATGGTGTGTACGAGGCCAGATATTGCTCATGCAGTTTGCGTTGTGAGTCGATTTCTGGGAAGTCGCATTGGGAAGCAGTGAAGTGGATCTTGAGGTACCTAGGAGGAACTTCCAAATTATGTCTAACATTTGGAAGTGGTAAATGTTTTCTTACAGGCTATACGGATACTGATATGGCCGGTGATCTGGACAGCAGAAAGTCGACGTCGGGATACATATTTACACTCTCAGGGGGAGCTATCTCATGGCAGTCGAGGTTACAGAAGTGTGTTTCTTTATCCACTACTGAAGCGGAGTACGTTGCAGCCACCGAAGACGGGAAGGAGATGCTTTGGTTGAAGAGACTGCTTCAGGAGTTGGGCATTCAGCAGGAGGAATAAATAAAATTTTGCGACAGTCAAAGTGCGTTAGACTTGAGCAAGAATACTATGTATCACTCGAGGACGAAACACATCGACGTTCGTTATCACTGGCTCAGTCTGGCCATTGAGGAGAAAGCGGTCAAGCTGGAGAGGATCCACACGGATAAGAATGTTGCGGACATTCTCACGAAGGCTATTCCAAGGGAGAAGACAGAGTTCTGCGCGGAACTCGCCGGGATGGGCTATCGCTGAGGCGATAGAAGATCTCCCCCGTAAAATGGTGAATGCGACTGGAGGGGGAGAATTGATGAGATCCAACCTTGCACCGACGAAAACATCCACCACCGTATTAATTATAAGATATAATAAAGTAATATTATAATATTAGTTTATATATCTAATAAAATAATGAAAGGTCTGTATTGATTGGCGACGCGATGAGATTCTAGACTTTGGATTTAGACGATCCAGATGAGCCGAAGACATCTATAAATAAGCAGCAGTTCTTCAGTTATTTTCATCACAGATTCATTCGAGGATTACATTTGAGAGTGAAGTAGTCCGAGTGAATAGTGAGGTTATCAGTTCAGGTAGAAACTGATAAGGGTTCCACATCCTCAGAGAGGTGTGAGGTAAAATACGAGTGATAAAAATCGTGAGTAGTAAAAATTAAGTGTTGTAATTTTTACTATAGTGAAGATATTACCAACTCAGCCATGGTTTTTCCCTCTTTGTTTACATAGGGTTTTCCATGTAAAAATTCTGGTGTCTTTTCTTACTTTGCTGTAATTTTATTTTTACCATGGTAGTTACTGTGTGGGTCCCACCAAAGTTACCTTGTGGGTCCCATTTTTTTCGACCGTTCTACTGAGCAAATCCTGGACCTGACCACCGCGGGGCCCACCACCCTTCCCAAAGGAAATATATTTTCGAAGCAACACGCACTTCTCGATTCCATTACCGTGTTCTTGTTTATATCCAGAATTTTCGAATCATATACAAGAAAGTGATATGCCGTACTATTATGCGCATATCCTATAAAAATGCAGTCGACTATTTTAGGACCAACTTTTATTATTTTAGGTGTCGGTACGACTACCTTTGCTAGACACCCCCACATTCGTAAATGTTGATAGGATGACGTCTTTCCTTTCCATAATTCATATGGAGTTTTATTTTCTTTCTTTCGAGGTATCCTATTTAAAAGGTAATTACTCGACAAGATAGCTTCGCCCCACATGTTGGGCGGTAGGCCTGAACTTAACAACATCGCATTCATCATTTCTTTTAATGTGCGATTTTTCCGTTCAGCAACTCCATTTGATTGAGGTAAATAAGGTGCAGTCACTTCATGAATAATATCATGTTCTGCAAAGAAGTTTCCAATCGGAGCTTCGTATTCACCGCCTCTATCACTTCTTAATCTCTTTATTTTTCTACAGAGTTGATTTTCAACTTCGGTTTTGTAGAGTACGAATTTTTCTAACGCCTCATTTTTGCTTTTAAGCAAATACACATAGCAATATTTTGTGTTATCGTCAATAAATGTTATGAAATATTTATTTCCTCCTCGTGTTTGAACGTATTTCAAATCACAAACATCACTATGAATTAGTTCAAGTGGTTCAGTGTTTCTTTCTACCGTTGGGAACGATGACCTTGTCAGTTTTGCATCAACACATATTCGCACTTATGTTTCGAATCGTAGGAATGTGGTTCAACTTAATTAATCGACGTATCGAATCAAAATTAACGTGACCTAATCTTCCATGCCATAAATTAGAACATTCAAACAAGTAAACTGAACAAATACTTTTATTCATATCGTTGACAATAGTCATTACATTCAGTTTGAACAGCCATTCGGTAGCATATCCCTTTCCTACGTACATTCCCGATTTTGTCAGGATAACTTTGTCCGCCTCTGTTACAATGCGGAACCCGTGCTTGTTCAGCAGAGAGCCCGAGACAAGTTTCTTACGAATCTCTGGCACGTACAACACATCTTTCAGCTTTAGTGTTTTGCCAGAGGTCATCTTGAACAATACATCTCCTTTACCCTCAATGGAGACAACATTCGAGTTTTCCATGTAGATCTTTTCTCATTGAACTGGTTCAAACGTCGAGAAGTGGTTTTTATTCGTACACACGTGCCTTCTTCCCCCAGTGTCGATCCACCATTCTTTTGGATTTGACCAGACCATGTTGATCTCTGAAACAACCGCATCAAGGCTCATTTCTTCAACGTCCCGAGTGATGTCTTTTACCACGTTGGCCTCGAGTTTCTTTTTCGAAGTTGGCATTCGGATGATTTATGTCCGGTTTTGTTGCAGTTAAAGCACTTCCCTTGGAATTTATACTTCGGCTTCGAGACACCGCCGGTTGGTCCGAACTTCTTTTTCCCTTTTTCAGCATGCTTGCTTTTCGAGATGTGTCGTTGACCTTGTTCCATCATGTTGACTTTGGCTTCGTCGGACCTCGAGCATCCTTTCGGAATTTCAATTGTCTTATTCTATTCGAAGTCTGACAATGAGGTCTTCTAAGGACATCTCTTTGCGTTTATGCTTGAGATAGTTCTTAAAGTCCTTCCAACCCGGAGGTAATTTTTCAGCGACCGCAGCCACTTGAAAGGATTCGCTCAACGTCATCTTTTCGGCATGGATCTCATGAAGGATCAACTGAATTTCCTGCACTTGACTGATAACAGTCTTTGAATCAACAATTTTATAATCGAGGAACCGTTCGACAACAAATTTCTTTGAGCCAACATCCTCTGATTTATATTTATGGTCCAATGATTCCCATAATTCCTTAGCCGTATTCACACTACAATATACATTCTATAATGTATCGTGAATCGTATTAATAATATAATTACGGCATAAGAAATCCGCATGTTTCCATGCGTCAACCGCAGACTGAGTTTCGACATTAACATCACCTTCGGGAATTTTTGGCGCAACTTCGGTGAAGAACCTCGCCAGATTGAGCGTCGTCAGGTAGAAAAACATCTTTTGTTGCCAGTGTTCGAACGTCGATGTTGTCCCGGAAAATTTTTCCGGCTTCTCCATATGGCTGGCGGGAGGCATGGCAATCGGTTGAACGGGGGCTGTCACCACAGTGATCTTCGAAGCAGGAACGGTGACAGTTTTCTGTGCAGCAGAGGTATTCGGACCGGAGTTAACATAATTTTATGCGTTACCTTCAGTGTTCACCATCGTTAAAGATCTGTCTTAAGATTGTTGTATTTTCGGCAAACAATGCGAGCACGTATAGTAAGGAATTTTCGAGTTTGTGCGAGGTACAATTTCCTTAAGACAGATTTCTTCGTATAGGACTGTCTCCCAGGATACGTCGGAAGAGCGTGACTTCGTCGTGCACTGAAGAAATCACCGCCGAACTTGAACAATTATTTTCGAACACTTGAGAGCTTGAGCAAATTTTGAATGAATCTTTCCTACTGAGTTCGAGGTCTATTTATAGGGAGCATACACCCATTCGAAGAGGTATACAACCCTTCGCTGACCTTCTTCTGTCTGAACGGATGTGTCTGTTTGGACAGTCACCGTCGAACAGAAATGCTGGTGTCTGTTCGAACATACATGTTTGGACAGTAGCTGTTGGCTTTTATAATTTAAATATAAAATTTAAATTTTTCTGGGAAATAAATAAATAAATTTATTATTAATTTTTTTTCCGTAAGAAAAAAATATAAATCGGGAGCAAAACGCGGGTTGATCAGACCCGCTCGTTTTTGTTCCGACATTCGTGTGTGCAGGTCGCGCGCTCGCACACAAGTTGGCTGGATTTGCACCCCTCTGCGTGCGCACGCGAGCAACATGTGTTAGTATAATGATGCCTAGTATTTTTAGACTATACAAAAACACAACCATATATAAGGTGCTTACATTCACTTGTTCCAACCAATGTGGGGCAATGATTTTTCCATATATTTTTTTATATTTTCCCAAGAAGCCCAAATCTCATTCAAGCCCATTTTAAGTAAAAGTCCAATACATAGTTCCCATTCGTATCGCAGATGAAGGATTTTTGAACGAGGTACACGGGCTACGACTCCGACTTCAGATCCAGCTCTACAATTGGGGAAAAGGAAAGTTGTTGGAACTCTTGAAGCTAACAAAGTGGTAAAGGAAAATCGTAAGATGCAGTAGGTAGTAGTTGATCTTACTGTTGAATCGGTGGAGGACACATCGGTGGAGAAGTATCCCCGCCGGTTGCTATGAATCGGTAGTTTTGAATTGTAGGGGCTTCGATGGAGCCCTTAAAATTCAGCAGCTCGCCCGTATGGTCAAAAACCACCACCCATCCCAGGTTTTTCTTATTGAAACTAAGTACATCCGAGTGAGACGTGGAATGTTACAGAGGAAGTTCAACATGAATGGTTCTGGTATTGATGCGAAAGGACGCAAAGGGGGCTTAATCTTGCTTTGGAATAAGGACCTCGATCTAACGCTTTCCTCCTTTTCAGATTCTCATACTGATGTTCACATTAAAGACAATGAGGCGGATCCTGGGCGGTTTACGGGGTTTCATAGAGATCCATGCACGACGGCACGCAAGCACGGTTGGGAGTTACTGTCCAGATTGAGCGAGACGGGTCTTAGGCATGGCATTGTGTTGGTGATTTTAACGAAATATTACAACCTTCGGAAAAGAAAGGAGGTCGTCTTAGACCATCTTGGCAGATGACGGCTTTCGGATCAACGTAGATGCAGGCCAAGAACCTTCTTGATATGGGTTTCATTGGTGATCAATTCACTTGGACTAATATGTCGGCGGCCCCTCACTATATACAGGAACTTCTTGATCGGTGATGTGCGACGAGCGAGTGGCTCAACATGTTTCCCCATGCATGGGTCCGACAACTCCATAACTTGGCTTCAGATCACCATGCGTTGATTTTCGAGATGAAACATACCGAAATAAGGCCAACGCAAAATGGGAAGTTATTTTGCTTTGAAGCTCGATGGACACGTGAGGAGGTATGAATTGCTATTGTTCGAGAGATTTGGCTGCAACTTGGCGAAAGGAAGGGGGTTGATATGGGGCATTATGAAATGTAGTCGACAACGGCTACCGAGTTGGAGCAAGCAATATTATGGGAGGGTTAAACGAAGATTCTACAAGCTTGCAGTAGACATCGCATGATTGAGGACAGTGGAGCGTACGAAAGCCGTGTGTAAAAAGGAGCGGAACCTTACTCGTGAATACAAGGAGATCCTTTGGGAAGAGAAATTATATTGGCATCAACGGAGCAAAGTTGAGTGGATGCAGAATGGTTATCGCAACACAAAATTCTTTCATAAACGTGCCTCTAATCGGAGGAAGACTAACCATAGAGGGGCTGCAAGATACTAATGGCGTATGGTGCGAGTCGCAGCAGGACATTGAGGCGGTAGTCTTTAACTATTTGGAAGTGTTGTTTCGGTCCACAACTCTCGAGACGACGGATATTGATTATACGACCTGAGCAATTCCTCAGCGTGTCACAAGCGAGACGAACTTCTCCTACAGCCCTATACCGCCTAGGACATCAAGGTTCCACTGTCAAGTATGAGCCCTTTCAAGTCACCGGGACCCGACGTTGTGTGTCTCTCATGAGCTAGTCTTTTATCAATAATGGGAATTGTTTTGGACGGCTTATGCCTCAGGGGGCTCCGGCAAGGAGATCCACTGTTTTCATATTTGTTCTTATTCTGTGCAGATGCTTTTAGCACCTTACTCCAAGATGCAGTTCAACGACGGGGATCATGAATATTGTGGTATGTAGAGGAGCCCCCTGGTTATCACACTTATTTTTTGCAGACAATATTATGGTCTACGGAAGGGCGAACGCGGCAGAAATGGGAGTTATCACTAGCGCAATATAGTAGGGCATCCGGTCAAGAGGTTAAGATTTCGAAATCTACACTTACTTTCTCCCCAAACGTTGACACCAGGGTTTTTAAGACCAGACCGGAAAACTGCGGACCTGTCAATTTTCCGGTTCGGGTCCGGTCCGGTCCGAGTAGTATTTAAAAAATAAAAATAAAATAACTATATTTACATATTTGTGTTGCTAAATTTTGACAGAGTGCTATGTAGTGTGGCGGTTAGTTCGGAACATTTTATTTTCATGTCTTGGGTTCAACTCCCCTAACGCAGACCACCTGGTTTTACTTATATGGGCTATGAAGACAAATTTATTTATTTTTTTGCTCTTTACTCTAATTCAGTCCAATAATGTCTTTATTTTATTAAATTACTATTACATTTATGACCTTATATATTTTTTTATTTTTAAAGGCACCGGTTTTTCATCCGATTTTATTCTGGTTTTATTTCCGTTAAACCACTAAACCTTAAACCACTAAATTTTTCGGTCCGGTTCGAAAACCCGGTTTAACAACCATGGTTGACACGACTACGCGGGACACATGTTGTTCACTCAATGGCATATCTACTATTCTTCACCACAACTCTTACCTTGTGCTGCCATCTGAAGTGGGACATTTGGTTATATTCGAGACCAAATATGGCACAGGGTACAACAATGGTCCGAGAAACTCTTGTCTCAAGCCGGCAGAGAGGTTCTTATAAAGGCGGTAATATAATTCATACCTACCTACGCGATGAGCTATTTTTCCCTCGAACTCTGATAAGAGATATTGAGAAGCTTACACTGGTGGAACTCCTTGTTAATATTTTACTGTAATTGAGAATAAAGCGTATACGACTTAGGAGGTGCGGAGTGCTCGCTCAAAAAACGTTTATTTCGGAACCCAAAACAATCGGGGGTTGCGCCCCCTTGTGGGGTCCTAGGGCAGCGCCCCTAGTGACGGTCCCGCATGTACCCGAAAGGATTTGCATGGACCTATCCGAAACCGCATGCACCCGAAAGGGTGTGCAAAAGCCCCAATGGGTATGTATGTATGTTCGAAAATGTGGTATCTGCTGGTGAAATGACACCAACCTTAAATGTGGTATCTGCGATACAATTGGGTGGTCATTTGCGTATAGAGAAATCTCTAAGGGCGCAAGAAAATAACCAACCAAAGGACAAAAACAGTGTTGGAACATCTAGTGTTCACATGATGGAGGAGCATGTCAAATAATACAACAAACGCAAGGGACATGGTGCTAACCATGGAGGTTCCAACAAAAAGCCTAAAGCGGCTTGTGGGAAATGTGGAAAACCTGGGCATTTCAAAAAGGATTGTCGAGTTGGAAAAGGTGGTAGTCAAACAAAGAACACAAAAGGAACAAACACTTCGAGTGAAGGGCCTAAAAACCCTAACCCTAAACAAGGTCAGGATTTAAACGTTTGTTTTAATTCCGGTATACATTAATATATCTTTCAGTCCCGAGGCATTTTATGTGCGAGATGATGATGAAGATTGGTGGATTAACTCGGCTGCCACAACTCATGCATGTAAAGATCGAGGCTAGTTTAAAGTTTTGAAGATGGATCTGCTTTACATATGGGCAACAAGTCAAGTGCTCCAATAGCTGGTGTAGGAAGTGTAGTTATAGAATTTACTTATGAAAAAGCTATTAATTTAAGTAATGTTTTGGTTGTACCAAAGTTACGTTAGAATTTAGTGTCTGGTCCTGTCTTGAACAAATGTGGTTACAAGCAGGTGTTTGAATCAGACAAATTTGTATTGACAAAATCCGGTAATTTTATCGATTTTGGTTATTATAGTAATGGCATGTTTAAGTTGAATTTAAATAAATTGTGCTCTTACAATGATCATGCATTCATGACATGTTCTAAAGTGAATGATTTTGTGCTTTGGCATGCTAGACTAGGACATGTTCATTATAGAGGAATTTATGAAATGTCAGAGGAAGGTTTAATACCACCTTTTGACATTAATACTGAAAAGTGTAAGACTTGCATGCTGACTAAGATCACGAGGCAACCTTTTCATACGGTGACGCGTTCGGTAGTATTAGATCTTATTCATAGTAATTTATGTGATTTGCATGCTATTCCTTCTTTAGGTAATAAACAATATGTTACGACGTTTATAGATGATGCTTCTAGATTTTGTTATGTTTAGTTGCTGCATAGTAAAGATGAAGCATTACATAAATTTGTTATCTATAAGGATGAAGTTGAATTTCAACAAAATGTCATGATCAAAACACTCAGACGGATAGAGCTGATGAATACTTCAATCCGACCTACTTTCGATCGGTAGGGATTATTCATGAGACTACCGCTCCATATACACAACAAAACGGTGTATCTGAGATAAAGAATAGAATCATGAAAGAAATGGTTAATTCAATGTTATCATACTCTAGATTGAGTAATGGATTCTGGGGCGAAGCTATATTGACGACTTGTTATTTGCTAATAGGGTTCCAAATAAAAAGAACAAGTTGACTCCTTATGAACTTTGGTTTAAAAAGAAACCAATGTTGAACTACCTTCGTGTTTGGGGTTTTCGGGACTTCTCGAACCCAAGAAAAGTTTAAGTGAAAGAGGTATAGATTGTATCTTTATTGGATATGTTGAAAATTCCAAGGCTTATAAGTTCTATGTAGTCGAACCTAATGATTATGTTTCAGTTAACACCGTGATTGAATCGAGAGATGCAATTTTTGATGAGAATCGTTTCTCAGGTATACCTAGACCTAAGGACATGATTTCCATCACAAGTAGTAAGGAGGAAAGTTCTGATTTGACTAGTAATAAGTCACTTGAAGTTGGGAAAATCAAAAGGGGAAGAAAACCAAACTCGTATGGACCTGATTTTCAGTTATATTTAATTGAGGGTTCTAGGGATGAGGTTTCGACCCAATACCTATATTGCTTCAGTGTTGAGGATGATCCAAAAACATTTGACGAAGCAATGAAGTCTCAAGATGCTGCTTTTTGGAAGGAAGCAATTACTGATGAGATGGATTCCATCATGGGAAATATCATTTGGGTGTTATCCGATTTACCACCAGGCTGCAAACCTTTGGATTGCAAATGGATCTTCAAACGAAAGATGAGAGCCGATGGAACAATTGAAAAGTTCAAGGCGAGATTAGTCATTTAAGGGTTTAAACAAAAACCGGGAATCGACTATTTCGATACGTATACAACTGTTGCTCGAATTTCGACTATTAGATTGTTGATTGCATTGGCAGCTATTCACAATCTCGTAATTCACCAAATGGATGTGAAAACTGCATTCTTGAATGGTAAATTAGATGAGGAAGTTTATATGAAACAACCTGAAGGCTTTATCATGCCTGGAAATAAAAAGAAGGTGTGTAAACTTGTTAAATCCTTGTATGGATTAAAACAAGCACCTAAGCAGTGACATCAAAAGTTTGATCAAATTGTCTTGTCCAGTGGCTACAATTTGAACCAAGCACACAAGTATGTATACAGCAAGTTTGATAATTTAGGTAATGGAGTAATCATTTGCTTGTATCTTGATGACATGTTGATCTTTGGCACTGATCAGAAACAAGTCGACTTGACTAAAGAATTTATGTTATCTCGCTTCTCCATGAAAGATATAAGGGAGGTTGACGTGATCTTAGGTATTAGGATCAAACGTGAAAACAAAGGAATTGCTATTACACAATCTCATTATATTGAGAACGTGTTAAAGAAATTCAATTGTTTTGATTGTACTCCGGTGAGTACTCCTTTGGATACGAGTATGAAACTTTTGCCTAATAAAGGTGGGCCCGTTTCACAACTTGAGTATTCTAAAGTGATTGAATGCTTAATATATGTCGTGACGAGCACAAGGTCAGACATTGCGTATGCTGTACGAAAACTGCGTAGGTTTACTAGTAATCCAAGTACACATCATTGGCAAGCAATAAGGCGGGTGCTTAAGTACCTAAAGAAAACTAAATTATAGTTTATTTTACGTTGATCTGTCCTAGAAGGATATTGTGATGCAAGTTGGATCTCGAATCCGTAAGATCATTCATCAACAAACGGATGGGTATTCTTGCTTGGAGGAGGTGCAATATCGTTTCTAAGAAGCAAACTTGTATCACAAACTCGACAATGGAATCTGAATTTGTTGCCCTAGCAGCTCCTAGTCAAGAAGCTGAATGGTTGAAAAATTTAAGTCTATGAGATCCGTTGGGGCCTAAACCGATGCACCTATCCCTATCCATTGTGATAGATCTGCCACTTTGAAAAAGGCTTATATTCATATGTACAATGGAAAGTCAAGACACTTAGGTGTTAGACATAACATGATTCGTGAATTAATTACGAATGTGGTGATATCTGTTTACTATGTTAGATCGCAACAAAATTTGGCAGACCACTTGACGAAGGGGTTGACTAGATATTTGATTAATAAATATGCACTCAGGATGGGATTAAAGTACGTTTGATTTCTAATGGTACGATACCCAATTCCCCTATGATTTAAGCATTAGAGCATGAATTCAATGTGGAAAGCTTACACTTGGAACTTGAAGCACATAGTATTCTATATATCATCCTGGGATATGTGCTCGAATCTGCATGACAGTAGGTTGAAGTATAATCTAAATAGCTTCTTTGAAAAAGTGCAGGTGCAGATGCACGACGAAGGAAGCTACCTATGTGAATGTAATGTTTTGCCGCTTCAAGAAACTTTGGACTTAGTTTACGTACATTCATAAATGGATATGGATACAAGGCTTATATAATGATGTCGGCTTAAGTTTATTTATTCTGAAGACTTGTGCGTGCACTATCTTCATGTATTCAAATGGGTCGAAGGGTTCAATTCTTAGAACACCCTATCTTCTCGAGTATTTGTAATGAGTAGTGTACTAAGATGGATATTCAATCTTTTATGACATTTTCATTTGCCCATAAGTTTCTGTTTTTGTGTTTGTTTGTCTTAAAGGAATTGCACTAAAATGGTGGAGGATTGTTATATATTTTAGTGTAATTGAGAATAAAGCGTATACGAGTTAGGAGGTGCGGAGTGCACGCTCGGAAAACGTTTATTTCGGAACCCAAAACCAAGCGGGGGTCAAGGGGGCTGCCCCCTTGCCGGGTCCTAGGGGCAGCGCCCCTAGTGGCGGTCCCGCATGTACCCGAAAGGATTTGCATGCACCCATCCGAAATAGCATGCATCCGAAAGGGTGTGCAAAAACCCTAAAGGGTATGTATGCTCGAAAAGGTGGTATCTGTTGGTGAACAGACACCAACCTTAAAGGTGTTGTATCCACTGACGAATGGACACAACTGGTTGAATCTTGGGTTCTAAATAAGTGCCGAGACATCCAACTCAAACACATTAAATTTACAAATGCATCAGAATAATTTTCTCTAGTTATACCAAGACGAAATATTGTCTTTGGAAACTGAATTCCAAACGCAATTCTAGAGAAATATCTGATCATATAAATCAGAAATATTTACCAACTCTCCTCTGGGAAACATAAGATTCACTGGGTGGCGTGGAAACGTATGTGTACAGAGGAGTCTGAGGGGGGCTTAGGTTTTCGAGACGTCTTTTATTTTAACAGTGCGATGTTAGCTAAGCAGGGAGACGCATACTTCAATACCCGAACAGTCTCTTGTCGCAACTTCTAAGGCTCGATATGTTGCTTCGAGTGATATCTTGTTGGCCAAACTTGGGACGTATCCTTCTTCCACATGGCGCAACATCTACTCGACTAGGGACATTTTGCTTGCAGACTCTCGCTTGCAGATAGGGCAAGGGGCTGCTGTGAAGTTGCGGGAGGATTCTTGGTTACCATGTGATACTAACATGATGGTGATTACGTCTCCAATACAGAGTGTCGAAGATTTACGGGTCAACGAACTTTGATTCTCGCCGGGGCCATGGAACGTACCTCTTGTGCGCAACCTTTTCCTCCCTATTGATGCTGAGGTGATACTTGAGTGCCCTTTGAGCTCGATGAACCAACAAGATTAGCTGATCTGAATTTCGCCAAGAACGGAAATTTCTCAATCAAATTTGCATATTGGTTGTCCTCCCATTTGGGCCGAGATATTTCGTCATCTTCAACGTCTCATCTTTCGTCCTGGAATTTTCTGTGGAAGGAAAAAGTGCCACCGAGGGTAAAGGTTTTTGTGTGGCGCCTTGCCGAAAATGGCTCCCAACAACTGCTAACTTATTTCGGAGAGGCTATTTGAAAAATGCTTTATTCTTGAGGTGTGGTTATCATACGGAAGATGAGTATCATGCTCTCATATGATTTTCCGAAGAAAAGAAGTTCTGGAAAGCATCAGGTTTTCCCTTTGCTACTATTAGTGTTTGTTCGGGCTCGACATTTTTATGGATTCGATCAGTTCACTCAAGTTTCGGGAATTCGAAGTTTTCGTCCTTCCTCGGATTTTGCGGAGAGCTGTGGCGACTACGTAATAAGTGGTTATGTAGGGCATTCGGCTACCTGTTGACGTCGGTTTCACTGAGGCCATTCTTGACCTTGATGTTGAGAAATCTCGTACGTCGGAAACACTCGCAGGGACAGTGGCAGTTCATTGGTCCAGCCCGCCGCCTGGAGTTATTATGCTTAATGTCGATGGAGCCATTCATGCAGGACGACGAGGAGCGTTTACGTGGAATTATTGCAAGAGACAACATCGGTTCTTGTGTGGGTTGGTGGACAAATTTTCTCTACGGAGAATTTCATCCGCTTATAATTGACGCTTTGGCAGTTTGGACGACATTAGTTTTCGCTCGGGACAAGGGTTGGTCGCGACTTATTATTGAAGAGGATTGTCTCCATCTTATATGTCTACTTAGTTCCCGTGATACGGGGTCCGCTATGGTGGGACACCTTATTCGGGACTGTTTACTTTTAGCGTCTTCTTTTGTTAAGCTTGAGGGTAATTCTGCCCTTTATATTGCTAAGCATTTGGGTTATGACTGTAGGGATTGTCCCCGCCTACCCAATCCTTGTTTGATATTTTGTCTTCGGACTATTCGTAATGAAATTTCTCTTTAAAAAAACAAATAAGATGGGTAAAATAGTCGCACCAAAAGAAGTTTTATCCAAAAGCAATTGCTATCCACCATGAGCATTTATTAATTAGAATATATGATATATTGTCTAAAGCTCAATTATATCAATTTGATCATGAAGCAATAAACATATTAGATATATTTATTTGTTTCTATAATATAAATCACATGAAATAACAATGATTTTATGATTTATTGGAATATGGAATTAAAAATTAGAAAATAATTAAAAATTAAACAAAAAATTCATGAGCCATTGTATCTAAAATTAATTGACCATGTAGAAGTGGGGCAGAAAGTGAGACATATAGTATAAGACTAAGTCATTTCAAGCCGAATACTATGCTGGGCCGGTAAAACAGGCCCAATATATTAGGCTAATGGCCCACTTCATGAGGCCCACTCCACGGTTCATTCTTCACTCGTCGTACTACATTCAGCCCAACCGATTTGAAGCACCATTTGCTCCCTTAGACCATCTCCAACCGAAAAACGCATTTTAATACTCAAACGCATTCTCGTTTTTACCTTTTAGCATGTTTTTCATTTTTTTTTAGTTTTTTATTTATTCTTTTAGTCTCGTTTTTATTATTTTTACCTTTTATTAATGTTTTATTTTTTGTTTTTAGCCAAACAATGCAAGCGTGTCATTTAATTTTCATTTAATAAAATATTTTACTTTTAACCTTTTTAATTCCTTTGATATCTCATTGAAATTACTTTTTTGCGCTAGACTATTATAGTTAATAGTCCAAAGCTATATTAATCATATGCAAACGCAAAGTAGTACATTGCAAAAGATAACTAAAATCAGCTTGAGTTAATAAAAATTAACCAGAGAGTCTTACTTAATAGAGCAAAGCTAATTAGTGTTATTTATACAAACGCAAACTATCACTGGTCTCACATTACACGGTACAGTATGTTCTACGTTGATCTCATCATTGACGCCAATGAATATACTATAGGGACAACTGCATCAATATATCCCACGTGGTATTACTCAATTACACATGCATCCCGTCTAGCTATAATTAATTACACTTACATCCCTTCTAGTTGAATCAACATTTACACTAAGACCCCCTCATTCGATTTTGGACAGTATTTTAAAACTTTAGGAATCCAAATTTACCCTAGTGGTTATATTCGTAAAATAAACATGTTTAAGCGGGTTTATGTATAATACATGAATGTTTAAGGGGTCTAAAAGATGATTATGTATAAACGAATATGAAAATTTACATGATAAATCAGATATATTAATTTCATATAATCTAAAATATACATTTCGACCACTTAATATTCATGTATTATATATAAAACTGCTTAAAAAATGTTTATTTTACAAAATATATTCATTAATGATAAATTTTGGAAGCTCGGATTTTTAAATTGTTGTCCAAAATAGAATGAAGGGGTCTTAGTGTAAATGTTAATTAAACTAGAATGCGTGTAAGTGTAATTACTTAGGGGGTGTATGTGTAAGTGAGTGATACCACATGGGGTGTTAGTTTAATTATTCCTATATTATATTACGCCTAGTGTAAGTGTAAGTGTTGGTTCCGGTGTATTACGCCTAGTGTAAGTGTAAGTGTTGGTTCCGGTGTATTACGCCTAGTCGGTGGCTGCCGAAATTCGAATGGAATCTCGTTAATGTTGAAGTCCAGGCACGTACTAGGTACGTTGTCCGTAAGACGTTATTACGCCGTATTTCAGTCGGGTTTACGCAATCCGTCTCGAAGATAAAACGACTTCAGAATTCAGCTTCGCTGCACAACAAATCAGAATTATCGATGAATCTACTCAAAGACTGGAGTCTTTCTTCCTTTATTAGACTTTGTACTCTCTATGCACTAACTCTAGAATGAATTTTCCAATTCTGCAGGGGCCTATTTATAGCTTTTCAGAGGTCGATGGGGTCAATCTGCGAATAGTCGCAACTTTTGGGTCGTTTTGACCGTTCTGGAAGTGCAAAGTGCGTGCACCTCAAAGCGCTCATTGCACACCTGGCACAACTCGGTGCCGGGCGCGGGCTCGTCGGTGCGAGGCCTCGCACTCGAGCTATAACTTGGTCTAAAACCCCACATAAGCCCATAAGCCCATAACCCACCAAACAATTGGGCAAGTCATTTTGAATAATCCATGTAGGGAGATTCCTCATAAACAAGTGAAAAGTAGATGAACTTTCCAATGTGGGACAACCAAAAGTCCCTTTTAATTATTAAATATATTTAGTCTCTTTTGTTGGGTCAACTTCGAAAATTAATTTCCCATTTACTCGACATCGATTTTGAGCCAATTAATATCCGATATATCATTCCCCTCAAAACGTAGAATATGAATTTTTCATCAATTTCGGGTTTCGACGAAGGACGACTTCTCGATATAAATAAAATCGGTTAACTTCTTTTTCTAACTGGGTCAAATATCCATTTTGGGCCCAAAACCCAAAATTCCAACAGTTATATCTCCCCTATATATCATAACTACCCGCGATAGTTATGAGAGAACAATCATCAAGTGTGATGAGTCAGACTTTAAAAATATTTCCAGAATGCCATTGCGGCGTATTATCGATGCTAGTTTCATAGGACTGACGCCTATAATGTCGTCGCCCATCTTATATTACTAAGCAAATATAGTTTTCATAATATGTTGCCAGATGTTTTCGTACTTTTTATTAAAGTAATTAGAACAACCATCCTGGAGGCCAGGATCGATTATTTGATAGAGGATGATGTAAATGAATGAAAGCTAGAAGGGGTCTATAGAGAAGAGACCTGATACATCATACAAATAGAGCGAATAGGTGGCTACTCCCACATTTGGAGACTCTGGCTCGACAGCACGATCGAACCATTCGCCTCCTCCGAGGGAATGGTGGATCAAACCCACGCGGGGCAAAGTAGGTGAAAATCGCGAGCAGGGGGTTCTGATTGCGAGTCAACGGAACGGTCAAGACCGCTATTGCAATGCGATGGCAGGAGGCCCACTTAAGTGAATCTCATCCGAGTCAATGAGGATGGACGCATTTATTTGCTTAGTTGCTATTCAATCTGGGTATTTGGGTTATCTAAGCTTGACCAATTACATCTGAGTTTGCTTTAATCTTCACCAAACACCACTAGTTCAACACCATGTAGGTAGTGCAATGATCGTATCGGTGCCCTATATGCTGATAGCCCTTGGAGAGCAGTTCTTGGAGATTAAGGTAAGCAATGCCGCAGAAGAATGAATCAATGATGAGAATTAATAACTAAAAAACACTTGTCATTCCATAAAAGTAAAGTTATCATTTTCTATAGCATCATATTAAAACCGCTGTCCTTTTTATCAAGTCTGGAGAATTGTGTAACAAAATGTCCGTTGTACATTAAACTCTCGGTGGTGCTTGTTTGGTTCGTCAGTTTATATTTAGAAGGGTTTAAATTAGTAAGGTTTATATAAAACTGATTATTGGGTATAAAATAAAATGTATGTTTGGTTAGTGGGTTTATAATAGCCCATCTGAGAGGCGTGTTTATTCAAACCGGTGCACATGGGTTTTGATAGGTCCGTTCTAATTCAACCAAATCGTATTATGAGAAGAATTCAATTACTCGAAGAGTTAAAAGATGAATTACCGTATCATAATGATTAGCGGAAGCGTTTGGTATTTCTCTCTAAAGCTTGTTCTCCGATTCAAGTTGTAAGCTCAATTTTACACAAATGAATTCTTAACCTTAATACATCACATGAGGATCCATTATATACCAAACAATTTTGGTATATTTGCTGAGTAGTCGTAATCAATATTTAATTACAATTAAGCCCAAACTAGTAAATAACAAGACTATAATAACATATTTATATTGAACACAATAAATATGATCTAACAATGTCTCCATTTGTGCTCAATCTTTGCTTGAGTGTTGATTATCTTGTCTTGTCTTTTAAAAGCTTCATCGAGTCCTAACAATCTCCCCTTTATGAGATTATTTGTATAATCTTGTCCTTTATCTTGTCTTATGATCTCTTCGTTTTTTGGAGATCTTCAAGCTTAACATGTCTTGTAATACTCTTCTTGGCACCGGATCTTTCTTCTAATTTTCTCTTTGAAGTTCCTATCACAAATTCCGAGAAGTTGTGTGAAGTTGCTTGCCGAATTTGGAGAATTTCTCTTTGAGTTTAAACTATGTTGGAGAATCTCATCTTTTTGTGTTCCATCTTTCCCTTCGATAGTGACAAAACTCCCCCTATTTTAGTTCAACCTTGTGTTGAGATCGGGGAATTCGATTTGAAATTTTGAGAGACGTCACGACAACTTCGGTCTTTGGAAGCTCGTGGTGTTTGCTTGATTCGACGACACTTGAGAATTTTGCATTTCTGATCAATCTTGTACTTTCGTTGTTGTATTGCTCATATTTTCTTTAGTACGACTCCCCCTCATTATGATTGAGTGGGGAGATCGTCATGGCGATGTGTCAAAATGGGACATCGTCGGTGGAAAGAAGATTGCATCGTCGTGCAAGGAGATGAGATTTATAGACTTTGTTAGGAAATCAAATTCAGTATTAACTCGACGAAGCCACTAAGGAGTTTCGTCGATATGAAACCTAGGCCACATAGGCTTCCTGTTGACATCATTCTAGGAGCGTTGCTCGTAGAAGATGGCCTAATACCGTTGTTGTTTTGATGTTGTAACGACAGAACTTCCTTACGATCCTCGAAGCATGTCTGAAAATGACATATTTACGAAAGTTCTAACTTGATCAAAAAGACCAAGTAAATAACAAGTGTATGTGTCCTAGAAAATTATAAACATTGGGGAGGTGAGGACACACTAGACACGGTGTGATCAATGAGAGCGTGGTTCGGGGCGGATTACCACTAGTTCAATATCTCCCTCTTCTGATTGAAGCGGCGATAGCATATATGGTTCCCCCGTGAGAAAATGAAACATCGATCTTTTGGGAGACAATGAGTGGATATGGCTCGGATGTGCACAGGCCGTTGGACCTAATGCAACATTTTCTACCGGGGAGCTAATAAAATTAGCAGCTGTACCTATGGGGGTTGGTCTGAATTATTTGTGAGATAAGAGATTTATGTAGCTTAAAAAATTTCAAAGTTATCATCGAAGTCAACTTTCTTGTTGTTCGGATGATTTAGGATAGATGGTAGGTCGGATCGTCACTAATGCTCGGACGCGTTTCGGGGTTAGGATCAACCGGATTAGACTGAACCATGGGAATTAGAATTCCATGCTTCCGATATATGAGATGTGTGCTGCTTTATTTGATTCAGCAAGCCGGAGCAGGTCGATCAAAAAGAGCATTTAGATCGTCATGTTGATTGTCACATTTGCCTTTTGGAAATATTTGTCCGTTGTAAGCTCGAGATTCTTTCTTAAAATCCGTCGAAAGTTGTCGAAGGAAATATCCATGAAGCTTGAGGAAGATGGGAGGAGATTTTCTTTTCTTTTCTTTTTTTAATTTTTCTCTCTCTTTGTTTGAATTTTCTCCCTTTTTACATATATATATATATAATAGTTATATATCTATTTTTTATTTTATATTCTATATATAGTACTAATATATGTAGAATTATATTCTATATTATATAAATATATGTATAATGTTGCGGGTGAGAGGATGTCGGGTCGGAGGCGAGAAGTGAATATATCGAAATTTTTTTCGGATGAGATTTATCGAGAATTTTGTTGGGATGAGGATTATCGATAATTTTTTTCGGATGAGGTGTATCGAGACTTTTGTTTGGATGAGGTGAATCAAGAGTTTTTTTTGGATGAGGTTTGCGATAAGATATCTCGATGCGTATGCCTTCATCGAAAAAATTTCTCGATAGTGTAATTTTTCTCGATAGTATGCCTTTATCAAAAAAATTTCTCGATAGGGTAAGCTTTTTCGGTAGTATGCTTTCATTGAAATTTCTCGATAGTGTAACTTTTCTCGATAGTGTAAGTTTTTTCGATAGTGTAAGTTTTTTCGACACTATTCCTTTATCGAAAAAAAACGTCGCAATATACTCTATTTTTCGAGAAAGGTTTGCGAGTTTTATTTATTTTCAAAATAAAAATGACAAAGGTATACTAGTTAAAAAATCGAAAATTTTATCAAAATTTTTTATTTATTACTCTCCTTCATATCATGCTCACTATAATAAAATTTCTCTCTCTCGAAAGTTGCATAGTAAGATCGAAAAGTTTACGCATCTCTTTCCCTTAATTCATTCGGTTAAAGTTTTCTCCCCCTAAAAAATTAAAATTGTTAATTCTTTTTTTTTTAAAAAATATAAGAGTCGCCCCTCCTCAAAGTAAAATAGTAACTCCCGCTCAAATTAAGCTCATTTAAAGATACTAAGTTGAAAAAAAAACTGTATTTATCATTTCTGTGCGTAATATGCATTTTGAATTTGAAAATCACTCAAAGTTTTGAAAACGCAATTTTAAAATGTACCATTTGAGAAATATTTCAAAAAAAAAAGGTATTTTTCTATTTAGCTCGTATGCGTACGTATTTTTTTTTTTAAAAATTAACGTTCGTGTAATATACGCATAAGTAGAATGTATTTCGTTGAAGTGCAGTTGTCGTAGCTCACGCCTCTTTATCATGTATGTGAAGCCACTACGTCAAATACCATACACGAGGGATTTTGCAAAACACTATCGGGACTTTGGTACCCATTGTAATGTGGGTCCTCCCTCATTAGCAGAAATCGGGTTAAGCATAGAAGGTGTCAAATTAGTTTTTTAGTCCAAAATCATTCATTAACGTACTTTTAGGTACCCAACTTAGTTTGGAATTACCTAACGTAGTTGTTGACTTAGGAACCAATTTAGGAGCAATTTGACACGGAAAAAAGGTTTCAGCTCCGATGAACGTGTGTTTTGTAGAAGATTTAAAAATTTTCTCCGAAGCCACTCGGATGAGATATTTCTTGGAATTTAATTTGACTGGATCAAGTAGGAATAAGAACATATAGCAACGTAAGCATCACTAGTAGATGAATTATTCTTCCTACAAGGAGAATTCACACGAATCACGTAAGAATGATGAACATTAGGAAAATTATTTTCAAGTCTAGCCTTTTAAATGAAGAGTTATTAAAATTATTTGAAGCACATGATGAAGTTTCCTTGCTAGAGCTTGAAATATTTTCTTTAGAAGTATAGGAATGATAGAGGAAAACTTTGGTTCTATAAATTTCCGTTCAGTGGCTTTTGAAAATAATGTAGTTTTTCCTTTCTCCCTTTTATTTGTTCCTTAGTTATTTGGAGTTATTGGCTTTTACTTTGAATTTTAGCTATGGTCAAACTTGACGTAGAATTATTAGGATTTTTACATTTTTGGGCCCCGATGTTAGGTCTATGGACGTTTGTAGTCCCCCGTTTTCCCGAGTTACAGTTTCGGTCCCCAATGTTATTAATTTTGGGTGTTTTTTTGTCTCCGGTTAGATTAATCGTATGGTTGGAGGGAATTTAACAGGTTACAGGCACATGATTTCATTCTAATCGACTTAAATGCTCAGAGATCATCTTCTTCAACATGGAATGCAAGACTTGCGGGAGACTTAGGGAATAAATTTGAACTAACGATTCAATTATAACAATGAGATGTTCTGAGCGTTTAAGTCGACGTGAGCACCTTTTTGGGATTGTAATATGAAAATGGAATGTTTTAAGTTCAAAAGAGTAAAACCAGGTGCATGTAACATGTTAAATTTCTTCCAAATATACGATTAACCGGGGGACCAAAAATGCCCAAATTTGGTAATATTGGGGACGCAAACTACAACTCGGGAAAATGGAGGACCGAAAACGCCCATAAGCTAAACATCGGGGACCAAAAATATAAAAATCCCGAGAATTATTAGTAAAAGTCTTTTCGATTTGAAGAAGAAACGTCCGCTTGCATTGCCTTATCTTGTTTAAAAAAAAATTATGTAGAAAGATCGTTTAAAACAGGCGAAGGAGGGGAATTTTTGAGATTTGATATCTCCTCAATGAGCTTTTTATTTTTTCACTCGGAAACTTACTACATGATTTTATGGCAAATTATTATTTTATATGTCATAAGAAATTTTTGCGTGATAGTGTTCAAAATGTCCCATCCGACCCCCAAACAAAAAATATTTTGAAATTTTTTATTTGAAAATATCTTTCGCACATTTTAAATGCATTAATACATGCATTGGCTCAGAATTGATAAAATGCGTTTAAAAAAAAAAAACGCATAATTTTAATGAATATATGATGAATTGTTTAAAATGCGTTACTTGTCCTTAAATAGTAAAATTTCATATGCCAAATTGTACTAATGTGCTTAAAATGCCGAAAAGTTAAATCGCGCAATTGTTGAGGGGGAGTTTTATATGAGAATTTGTTGTTATCTCCTATATGATTTACTTATGAAACATGACTTCTAACATTTTTTCTAAGCATCACAGAAAGTTTAGAGCCCATCCAAGGAGTAAAATGTTGAATTTCATCGACATTACGAGATAATTTCATCTCTTTTAGAAATACAGGGAGTATTATGCAATTTATTTTTGGGTTAATCCATAAAAGATTTAATTTTGGTTTAATCAGACCTGAATTTTAACTAAAGCCCAAATTTTTTTTACGGCCCAACGTACTTTTACCTTACCCGATCGTAAAGTATTAATACCACTTTATCGATCAAAAAACTCACTCACACACAACTCATTTCCATCGAAAAAATTTTCGACTTCCGAAAAACATACTTCGAGCTCCGGTGATTTCAACAAAACCTCCTCTATCTCTGTGATTTTCTTCCTTAACTCGCCCATTTCGAAGGTAGAAACACGTTTCAAATGATTTTCCGTTCAAAAACATACGATTCGCAAGCAGTTTCTCGAAAACATTTGAAGAAATTTCATTTTCGTACTTTTTCGACTAAAAACGATTTTAAACTCTCAAATCAACGTGCTTAAACTTGACTGTTAGGATTAAAATCATGATATTTGGATTCGCAACTGTTTTCTGAACTTTCCGAACCCAAATTAACTCATGATTTATCCAGAAATCGAAATTTACGTATTTCGCGTTTACTATTTAATTTGAAAATTTTTCGATCAAAAAGTTCTTATAGCAAACAGTGTAGTCGAAGAACTTTAGGTTTCGTTAAGTTTTATTCGATTGCAAAACTCAGCGTCAAAAACCTTTTGGTTTCGATATATTTTAATTCGATCGTAAAACTTCGCGGTGAAAACTTAATTTTTCGATTAAATTTTTTTCGATCGCAAAACTAAGTGGCGAAAACTTTAAGTTTTTCGATATTCTTTTATTTGATCGCAAAACTACGCGGCGAAAAACTTATGTTTTTCGACAACTTTTTATTCGATCGCAAAATTACTCAGCGAAAAACTATTGCTTTCGATAACATTTTATTCGATCGTAAAAATTAATATTCAAATAAATTCCCTGAGTAATTCTCTGAGTCACTCGAATAAAAACACGCTGCTTGGAAAATTTTTCAAAAATTAACATTCGAATAAATTCCCGATCGAATAAAAATACGCTTCTAAGACTTAGTCAATTTTACAAATTTTTCAAAAATTTTCACTAAGTCTTTCGAACATAAACCTTAACACATACAATTTTCTCTAAGTCCATTCTAATCCCGTTTATTCGAATATGAAATTTCTCAACTAATGCATTATCTTTCATTTTTTACAGATATGGCAACTCCAAACTATCCAAACATCTAGCCCTCTGGAAGTTACTTGCCAGTTCAAGATAACAACTACCAGCTGGACCTTACAACGTTTCGGTGTCCGGGTGAAGTCATCATCTCAATCCTCAAATGGTCTATCGTACCAATGGTCTATCTCCAGCAATTCTGGGGAAGTATGAAGAGTTTCGTCAACGGCGATAGCGTGGAATATATGACGAAAATCAACACAAGACATACCGCCCTGAAGAAAAATCTGATGGCCATGGTGCTCGATCTCCCGCACTACGACGAATATGATCAACTTCCAACGGACGCAGAGATCGTAGAAGATATGCTCCAGATGGGATACAAACCCTCGCTGACCAAACTGGCGAACTTTCAAAATAGCGGGATCCCACATCCGTGGAAGACGTTGTTCGGCATAATCAACAAATACCTCTCCCCAAAACACTCCGGCTTCGACAAGGCGAACGAGAATATCCTTCGCATCTTTCATGGAGTGATCTTCTCCAAGACATACGACGTGGCCCAGCTGATATGGAATGATCTAGCGGACCAGATGCGTCAAGACCTACCCAAGGCGGCACATCGGAAATCTTTTCCGATGTTGTGACAGTAGAACGCCTCCCTGGCCCCACTCCACCAATGATCGTGACGGAGCAACGTCTACAGGAAGAACTCTCCACAGGCATGTCTTCTCTCGAAGATTGTTTGATAGACCGCATGCTTAAAGTCATCGGGACTTCGCGAAGAGATACCGGGAAAGCACCAGTCTCCGAGGCTGCTCCGACCGACACACAAACCACCCCCGTCTCCTCACCACCTCTTACCACCACCATACACACCCCCATACAACCCGCCCTCACCACCCCAACTCCATCACCTTCTCTCATCAACCCCTATACCATCCCGATCACCCAGCTTCATGACATACTCATCTCCCGCCTCCTCGACTTAGAGACCAGGACCACCGCTGAGGAGAGTCTCTACAAAAGGCTGGTAGATGAAACAGAGCCGCCAGCACAAACAAGGTGCCGAGAAGAAAGCTCCCGCACCAAACGAAGACATGGCGATCCCGATGATCTGGATCGTCATGAGGGGGAGAAACGGCAACGAACCACACGGAGCGGCCGTGGAGTGAGTCGAGAACAAAAAAAGACTCAAGAAGGTGGAGGATCATCCTCAAACCCACCAGCCACACAACCAACCACACAACCCACAACCCGCCAACAAACAACCACACCTCCCACCACATCCCCCACACTACCTCTCTCTCCTACAAATCCAAATCCAATCCCGACCCCTAACCTCCTCCAAACCCAAATAGAAGCAGTCGTCTACGATCCACATCTGATCGTAGACGATTATATCTTAAATGAGAAATGAACGATGCAATGGGAACCAGAGGAAGCTGCTCAAGCTCGACTCTCCAACGTCAGATATTTCTTACAACAAGCTTCAGTGGTCCTGGTGCTGCTTGAAGATGAAAAACTTCAAGAAGGCAAGAACTACAGTTCTGCTCTCCCAGAGCTACCAGAAATGATCAGGCACAGAGTCCACTCTTCTCCCCGCTTATCAAAAGGGAAAGTTAGAGTTGAGACGCCGTGGGAGAATATAAGAATTGAAGTCCCGTTTATTGAAGATGTTATAAAGCAGATCTGGAGGGCTACAAACAGAATAAAGAAGCTCAATGAACTTAATCTACGTGGCATCTCACACTGGGAAGATAGTAAGAAAATGGAGCACATCTTCATGCTCAACTATCTTGGACAATCCCAACTAATCAATTGAAGAAAAATTTCAGGGACAAGCCACCGATTCTCCAACTCATCGGAGTTTTGTATACGGTCATAAGCTACCCTACCCCTATATACATCATTGAGCGAGCAGACAACAACCGCACTCGAGAAGAGATAGATAAAAGCTATCTCCTTTTGCTTCCACCGGATGAGGTCTACCGTCTGTATCAGATGTAGAAAAAGAAAATACCAGACGCACTCCTGATATATAGAGACTGAATGCCTCGAGGGACTGAAGAGATTCATGGTGCGGCAGATCAAGTATCACACCACACACGACCTTCAAATAGCTATAGAGAACAATATGAAGAAGGTCAACATGGAGTCTCCGCTCATGAAGGGCTTCCCACACAACAATTTTCCCGAGAAGTACATCTTCTAGAAACATAGACTCGCCATAACCTATCGTAATCCAATCATTGGAAAGACGAGACGCTATGATGTAGTCAGAGATCCACAAGTTCTGTGACCGAAGAGACAATCTTCGAAGATCTTTGTGATGAAGATGCCCCACTCTTAAATGAGCTTCTGGATGCGATATATGAGAGATTGGAGATGAGGAATGCTGTTCGACGTTACAAGACAGCATTGGGATTGCGAAAATCGTTTTACGCCCGACAAGGATAAAAGAAGCTGAAACGAAGACAATCACAGAGGCTGAGATTGAAGAATTTAATATTGTGCTTTGTTATTTTATTATCCTTGTAACTAGGGGCGTAATTAGTAGTTTTGATAGTGTTGGATCAGATAGTAAATATACCATGTAAATAGGTATAAATACAATGTAAACTTTCAAAGTTAATACAAAGTTCATATTCAGAAAAACACGAGCATTGAATTCACATTCTAAGAGAGAGATTAATAATCGAGAAACTCTCTCTCTCAAGATCTTCCAAGAAGATATTCGACCGAAGGTATATTGTGAGATTTATCATTCGAATATCTAGAATTCATGCTTAGATCGATTGGTAGTTGATAAAATAGGACCTAACAGAATTCCTTGCATTAGGAAAGTTTTGGCTCCTAAATCTGCTTTGGCTCTTAATCGATCCCCCTCGGTGTATTCACTAGGAATTTTGAGTCTTCTAGTGGCGGGAATGGGAGGATTATTAGTGGCATCGCCTTCTTGGATGAGCCAAAATTGAGCGGGACCTTCTTGAAGAGAAGCTATCAAATTTGTAGCATGATCTTTTGTTTTCAAGAAGTTCATGAATCGGCTTCTCCATACAGTGTATTCGCCTCTTCGTAGAATTGGGGGACGGACGTCGTTTCCGAGTGAGTAAGCATCCATTTGTAGTTGATTTGTAGGATCTTCGTGAAAGTTTGAAATTGAAATGGTAAAAGTGCTTCACAAGTGACAAACTTCGTTAGTAATGTTTGATTCCTACACTAAGCAATTTCCTTTTCTAACCTATTTTTCGGTTGTTAAAGAGAAATTGTTTTGATTTCGAGAAATATTTGATATAAGAATTGATACTTCAAAATTTTGCTAAAGAATTTTGATTTGATATAAGAATTATAAACAATAATGTTTTTCGAGTCTTAGATTTGAGTTAAACACACGGAAACGGTGTTTGTAATCGAGAAACTTCTCGGCTGCAAACTTATTCGAAAAATATTTTTCGAGCCATGTTTTTCGATTGAAAAACGATCGAAGAACAACCTTCAAGTTCAATGGAACAGTGAAAATCCAAATTCAACGAAATGTTCAAGTTAGGTGCTGAGATTAAAGATAATCACTCAAATTTAAGTTATGAGTATGAACAAACACAAGATTAACCACGATTTACAGCAAAATATATCCATTATGAAGAAAATCAAATAGTATTCAAAACTTAATCGCAAACGCAAATATCGATCGAAATAAAAAATCTGAAATAATCTGAAGTTCTAAGCAATTGAAATCAGTACGTAATTCATTCCTAACATATAATCTATCACTTAATCAGCAATATCATCAACAAAATTCGCAAACATTAAACACATTGATCAAAATACATTTCACGTAAGTTTTTCGATCAAAAAATCTGGAAAAAATTAATTTGATCTTAGAATAGCGAATTCAATCCAAAAGCGATCACGATCTGCTCTGATACAAATTGTTAGGTCTTTTTATCAACTAATGATCGATCTAAGCATGAATTCTAGATATTCGATTGAGAAATCTTACGAATTACCTTCGGTCGAATATCGAGTTTGAAGATCTTGTGAGAGAAACGATTAGAGAGTTTTTGGATTGCCTTTCCCTCTCTAGAATGTGAATTCAATACTTGTGATTTTTCTGAAATGACTTGTGTATTGATTTCGATAGTGTACATTGCATTTATACCTATTTACATGGTATATTTACTATTTAGTCCTACACTATCAAAACTACGAGTTACGCCCCTAATTACAAGGATAACTAAATAACAAAGCACAATTCTATGTTTCTTCAAACTTTCTCGATATTATTTGTCAACAAAGTTTCTCGCACAGTGGGATACATTTCCTCTATCGCAAAGTACTATAATGTTTGCGATAATATTTTAACAACTTTGCAGTAATAATAAGATTAGCTTTGCGAAAGTTTCTCGGCAAAATTTCTCGACAATAGTATTGTTAGGTCCTGATTCATCAATCAACAAGCAATCTAAGCACGAATTCTCGGTTTCGAGTAAGAAATCTTACGAATTACGTTCGGTCGAATATCCGCGTTGAAGATCTTGAGAGAGGTTGTTAGCTTTTCCGAGTTTGTCGAACGTGTTCTCTCGTTTAAAATATGAATTCGATACTTGTATTTCTCTTAATAATAAAACTCATTTTAACTTTGATAGTGTACATCATATTTATACCTATATCTTAGGTATAATTACTATGGGTCCTACACTAACAAAACTTCTAATTATGCCCCTAATTACAAGGAAATGAAATAATAAAACACAATTCTAATATTCTCTTCAATCTCCCCCTTGGTGTTTGTCTTCGTTTCAGCTCCTTTTATCCTTGTCGGACGTAAAACGGCTTCCTCATACCCAATGCTGTCTCGTAGCGTCGAACAACATTCCTCATCTCCAATCTCATTTATAGCTTCTAGAAGCTCGTTCAAGAGTGGGGCCTCTTCTTCACAAAGATCTTTGAAGATTGTCTCTTCGGTGATCTCTCCCAATCTCTTCTGAATTTTCTTCCTCACTAACTTTAGCGTCCCGTCGCATAACTTATGGACTTCTGACTTCCTCATAGCCCTTGTTTTTCCAATGACTAGATTTAGATAGGTTATGGCGAGGCCAGGTGTCTTGAAGATGTAGTTCTCAGGAAAGTTGTTGAGTGGGAAGCCCTTCATGAGCCAAGATTCCATGTTGACCTTCTTCATGTTGTTCTCTATTGCAATTTGAAGGTCGTGTGCAGTGTGATACTTGATCTGCCGCACCATGAATCTTTTCAGGCCCTCGAGTCCTTCAGTCTTGATATATCCAGGTGCGTCTTGTACTTTCTCTTGTACATTTGATATAATTGGTAGACCTCATCCGGTGGAAGGAATGGGAGATAGCTTTCATCTATCTCTTCTCGAGTGCGGTTGTTGTCCGCTCGCTCAATGATATAGATAGGGGTTGGATATCTTCCGATCGTATGCGAGACTCCGACAAGTTGGAGAATCGATGGCTTGTTCGTGAAGTTTTCCTTCAGTTGATCAGCTGGAATGCCACTTCGATCGGGTCCGAGATAATTGAGTATGAAGATATGCGCCATTTTCTTCCTATCTTCCCAGTGTGAGATGCCCCTTAGGTTAAGTTCATTGAGCTTCTTGATTTTGTTTGGAGCCCTCCAAATCTGCTTTCTTACGTCTTCAATGAACGAGACTTCAATTCTGACGTTCTCCCATGGCGTCTCGACTCTAACTGTCCCTTTTGATAGACGGGGAGGAGAGTCGACTCTGAGCCTTATCATTTTGTGTAGCTCTGAGAGGGTAGAACTGTAGTTCTCGCCTTCTTGAAGTTCTTCTTCTTCAAGCAGCACCAAGTCTACTGAAGCTTGTTGTAAGAAGTATCTGACGTTGGAGAGTCGAGCTTGAGCAACTTCCTCCGTCGTAGGTGTCGGGTCCCGGCATGCCCGAGCTCACGCTCGTGCTGTGCTGCGGCTCGAGCCTCGCAAGGCTCCCACGCAATAGCCGCAGCTCGCCGTCTGGTTCCCATTGCGTCATCCACTTCTCGTTTAGGATGTAGTCATCTACGATCAGATGTGGATCGTAGGCAACTGCTTGTGGTTGGACTTGGGGGAGGTTGAGGTTGGAATCGGATTTTGGATTTGTAGGAGAAAGGGTTAGTGGTTAGGATATGGTGGGAGGTGTGGTTATTTGTTGACGGGTTTGAGTTTGTGTGGTTGGTGGGTGTGAGGACGATCGTCCAGCTTCTTGAGTCTTTGTCTGTGTTTGACTCAATCCACGGCTGATCCGGATCGTCATGTGTACGCTTAGTGCGGGAGCTTTCTTCTCGGCACGTTGTTTGTGCTGGCGGCTATGGTTCATTTATTAACCTTTTGTAGAGACTCTCCTCAGCGGGACAATTGGTCTCTAGGGCGAGGAGGCGTGAGATGAGGATATCGTGAAGTTGGGTGATCCGGATGGTGTAGGGATTGATAAGTGAGGGTGATGGGGTTGGGGTGGTGAGGATTGGTTGTAGTGGGGCATGTAGAGTGGTGGTAGGAAGTGGTGAGGAGATGGGGTGGTTTGAGTGTCGGTCGGCGCAGCTTCTGAGACTAGTGTTTTCCCGGTGTCTCTTCGGGAAATCTCGAGAGCGTGGAGCATACGGTCCATCAGACGATCTTCTAGAGAAGATAGAACTGTGGAGAGCGCTTCTTGTAGTCTGTGCTCCGTCACGAACATTGGTGGAGTGGGGCCAGAGAGGCGCTCCACTATCACAACATCGGAGTAGATTTCCGATGTGCCGCCTAGAGTAGGTCTTGAAGCTCCGGAACGTCCAAGGACATCCGTTATCAACCCTGAAGTTATCACTTCAAAGGGTTGGCCTATTGTTGGCTCCGAAGATATCGAAGGCCCAATAGGGCTTCCACCCAATCCTTGAGATGATACGATAGGTATCACCTCTGTGGGTGTTGAGACAGATTCAATTTGAATTTGTTCGGTAGGTTGATCACTTGGTGGTGGATGTGTTGGCTCCGAAGCTGGTATGATTGGAGGCACTGCAGACGAGGCCGAGAGTTGTTGTCGGCGAGGGCTCCTTCGTTGGAGTCTGGGTGCTTCATCAGAATCGGTTGCCTCAGGAGAGATATCTTGTGGGACACCTTCGGGTTCAATCTCCTGAGTTGTGGCTTCGGGCTCTGTTGTTGTTACCAAGGATTCCCTTTGAGAAGGTGTCGGGGCTGGATCCAAGGCACGTACCATCGCCTCCGTGATAGAGTTGTTCTGGCAGTAGTCTTGGTATGCCTCTTCAGTTGGATCAGCTAATCAGAGCAGCTCCAATGGGATCAGCATTGGTTGGAGTGCTAGATCGGCGGCCTTCGGGTTGTGAAAAAATCGAAGGCGTGGCGGAGTGTATTCCGCAATTGGTGGTAGTTCGGGATCTCTGGATGGAGTTCCATGAACTGCTAGATCAGCACCGGGAACCACCGTACATAAGGAACAGATATGACCTTCGACTTTGTCTCCCTCTGACGCATCTGGTCGGCTAGATCGTTCCAAATCAGCTGAGCCACATCGTATCTTTTGGAAAAGACCACTCCATGAAAAATGCGAAGAATGTTCTCGTTCGCCTTGTCGAAGCCGGAGTGTTTTGGGGAGAGGCATTTGTTGATGATGCCGAACAATGTCTTCCACGGATGGGGAATCCCACTATTTTGAAAGTTCGCCAATTTGGTTAGCGGAGCTTTGTATCCCATCCGGAGCATGTCTTCTACGATCTCCGCATCCGTTGGAAGTTGATCATATTCGTCGTACTGCAGGAGATCGAGCACCATGGCCATCAGATTTTTCGTCAGGGCGATATGTCTTGTGTTGAGCATTGTCATATATTCCATGCTATCGCCGTTGACGAAACTCATCATACATCTCCATAATTGCTGGAGATAGACCATTGGTACGGTGGACGTCATGGTCAAGGCTGGCCATAGAGGGTGTCCTTTGAGGATGGATATTATGACTTCATCCGGACACCGAAACGTCGTTAGGTCCAGTTGGAAGTTGTTGTCTTGGACTGTCATATATCTTCCAGAGGAGTAGATATGCGCGTTATCAAAAACAATAGTTTTTCGCTCAGTAAGTTTTTGATCGAATAAAAAATTGTCGAAAAACTTAATTTTTTCGCCGCGTAGTTTTGCGATCGAATAAAAAAATATCGAAAAAAAGAGTTTTTCGACGCAGAGTTTTGCGATCGAATAAAATTTGAACAAAAACTAAAGTTCTTCGAACGCCACGGTTTGCGACATAAACTTTTTCGATCAAAAATTTTCAAATCAAACAGTAAATACGTAAAACATAATCTTCAATTTCTGGGTAAATCATGAGTTGATCTGGGTTCGGAATGTTCAGAGAACAGTGGCGAATCAAAATATCATGATTTTAACCCAAAAGGTCGAGTTTAAACACTTTGATTTGAGGGTCGAAAAACCAGTTTTCGTCGAAAATATAAACATGAACTTTCTTCAAATGTTTTTCGTGAAAATACTTGAAAATCGGATGTTATTGAACAGAAAATGATTCGGAACAAGTTTCTACCTTCGAAATCGGCAAGTTTAATCTAAAAATTTCGAATATTGCGGGATTTGGTTGGAATCGCCGAAGTCGGTTCGAATAGTTCGTAGAAGTCGAAAAGTTTTTCGATTGGGAATATGTAGCGTGTGAGGGAGTTTTTCGATCGATAAAGTGATATTAATACTTTACGATCGGGTAAAGTAAAAATTCCTTTGGCCCGTAAAAAAAAAATATTTTTGGGCTTTAAATAAATTCAGGTCTGAAATTTTTTTATAAATTAACCAAAAAATAAATTGCTTAGTACTCCTTGTATTTCTGAAAGAGATAAATTATCTCCTAATGTTGATGAAATTCAACCTTTGACTCCTCTGATGAGCTCTAAATTTTCTGCGACGCTTAAAAATGTTAGAATTCATGTTTTACGAGTGTAGAAGATAATAACAAATTCTCATATAAAACTCCCCCTCAACAATTGCGTGAGTAAACTTTTCAGTACCTACGCATATTTTCAGTGCAAATTGGCATATGAAAATTTCCGATTTAAGTACAAGTAACGCATTTTTAAGCAATTCAGCATAGTTTCATTAAAAATATTGCGTTTTTTAAAATAGTTACTCGCATTTTATCAATTCTGAACCAATGCATGTATTAATGCATTTAAAATGTGCGATTGATATTTTTCAATAATAAAAAAATTTTGTTTTGGGGTCATATTTATTTATTTGAACATTATCACACAAAAATATCCAAGACATATAACACATTAATTTGCCAAAAAATCATGTAACTAAACTAGTATTCTAAGAGCATAGTATGAATCACTTCGACAACGCTCGCAAGTTTCGCTCATATCACTCAATTTATTTTTATCAAGGAGATTTTTAGTAGATATATCACTCTTACCATCACAACAAATTTATATCAATTAATTTGTTATCGTAGTATTTTTAATCAACTTACCAAGTCAGAGTTCGTCATTTTGAATCAAATGGACTTTTAAGGGATTATCTTTAGGCTCTGACTAAAGGGGTAGGAATTTTGGGTTAGTGAGCTTAAAAATTATTCTCCTCCTGGGGCCCTTTTCTGTTAAATTATGTTTTGGTCCTTTTGCTTTTCCTTTCTTTAGTAATTTCTCTTCAAGGCTTTGAGAGATGAAATCTTCTTTGATTTTGGGTCGAGATTGTGTTCCTTGAGAAAGTTTCACAGTTATGGAGTTCGAACCCAAGACGGTGCTTTTCTTCTCGTTTTCTCTACATAAGATCTAGGTTATCATTGGAGAAGTTCACTTCAAGGTGCTTATCTTCTAGGAGTATACGAGATTATCTAGGAGAAGTTCGCAGTGAGATCAGTGTTTCTCTTCTACAATGATTGAGAAATGCATAATGTGCATCACTTTTGCTCTCCCCCTCTTTTTCTTGATTGAGTAACCCCGAACCATTTGAACAATGTTGAAGGCTTAATCGGGTGTTTGATAAAGAAAACGAATGTCGGTGAAGGCTCAAAGGGGATCTCTAGAGGAAAAAGTAAAGGATTTATAATTTAGGCCAAGTGAGGAATTTCCTAATATGCCCTTATCATTTTCAAGACAAATTAAACACAAAAGCAGGATGAAGCTACGAAGTACAAACCAACAGATAATCATTTGAAGTGTGACACTCTAAAAAAATATTGAGGTTCAAATTCTCACATGTATGATGTGGCTTTGTGTCGAGTGAAACAAACAATGTTCTTTTGAATAAAAGAATGTCACATGAATTTGTAGGCAAAGAATTTAATCATATATATCGAAGAGATATTTTGTGTGTAGTTTCAAAAATAGTCAAAATTATCGTCCTCCCCCATTTTTTTTACTTTATTTATACTATTTATATATATATTATTATATATATAAATATATATATATATATATATTTTATTTTATTTTTTTCTCTTATGTAAAAAAAATATTAAAAGACAGAGTCACGCAAAATAATCAAGGAATATTAAGAAGCACATAGAATATCAAATTGAAGCATAGTAGAGCATGTAAAGTACATTTCAAGTAAGATTGAGATTCAACATGCCTAACTTAGCAATAAGGAATTGTAATCGTTTTTCATCCAATGCCTTAGTGAATAAGTCGGCAAGTTGAAGCTCCGTTTTAACAAAATACATATCTATCGTGCCTTTTTTTACATGATCTTTTATAAAATGATATCGAATATCTATGTGTTTCGTGCGTGAATGATGAACAGGATTGCAAGTAATGGCTATAGCACTTTGAGAATCACTATAAATGGGAATGTTATTGAAATCAAACCCGTAATCACGTAGTTGTGTCCGCATCCATAGAATTTGCGAGCAATAGCTGGCAGCCGCAACGTATTCCGCCTTGGCCGTTGATGTTGATACACAATTTTGTTTCTTTGAAGACCAGCAGACCAACTTTTCGCATAAAAATTGTGCTCCGCCAGACGTGCTTTTTCTGTCCATTCGACAACCTGCATATTCAGCATCATTATAGCCAATAAGTCGAAAGTATTTTTAGGATACCGAAGCCCTAAGTTTGGAGTTCCTTTGAGATATCGTAGAATCCTCTTGACGGCATTCATGTGGGACTCCTTTGGGTCGGCTTGAAAGCGGGCGCATAGGCAAGTTGCAAACATAATGTCGGGTCGGCTGGATGTCAAGTAGAGAAGATATCCGATAATGCTCCGATAGGTGGTGATGTTGACAGCCTTTCCAGACGGATCAACATCTAGTTTGCAATTAGTAGACATTGGAGTATTCATCGGTGTGCTCTTTTCTTGATTAAATCTCTTCAGAATATCTCGGATATATTTGGTCTGACTGATGAAGATGCCATCATCGAGTTGCTTAACTTGTAATCTAAGAAAGAATTGGAGTTCTCCCATTAAACTCCATGAAATTACCAAATTTCTGACAGAGACGTTCAATTGTCGATCCGAAAATGATGTCATCAACGTTGTTAGGATGTTTTAATTGTGTTCAAATGTATATGTTATCTTAGTCTTGTAGTATAAGTAGTAGTTTGGGCTTAATTGTAATTAAGCCATAGATTAGGACTACATAGTAAATATACCAAACTTGTTTGGTATATAAAGAACCCTAATGTGATGTATTAGGGTTAAGAATTCATTTTAATAGAAAACCGAGCTTTACAACTTGAAGAACGCTCTAAAGCTACCGCGCCAAATTCAAACGTGTTCTTTGTAAGTTTTACTTTTTCTATCGAATTCTTCACCGAACTTAATCGTGTTGGATATAATAGGACCTATCAATTGGTATCAGAGCAAATTGTGATTGATTTTGGACAGAATTTGCAAATTTCAGATCAAAATATTTTTCCAGTCGATCTAAAAACTCACGTGACTTATGTTTTGATCAGTATGCTTAATTGTGCGAATTTTGTTGTTAATTTTGTTGATTAAGTGATAGATTATATGTTAGGATTGATTTACTTATTGATTTCAATCGCTTAGAATGTAATAATAATTCAGATTTTCGATTTAGATCGATTTTTGCGTTTAAGATCAAGTTTTTAGTGCGATCTTATCTTCTTAAATCTCGATATATTTTGCTATTAAACGTGGTTGATTCTATGTTTGTTCATATTTAGATCTGTTAAACGGGTGATTATCCAGAATTTCAGCATCTAAATTGAACATCTCGATTGAATCTGGAATTTTCACTGTTACATTGAACTTAGCTGTTCTTCGATCGAAAAACTTGAATCGAAAATTATTTTTCGACCAAGTTTGCAGCGGAGAAATATTTCGACGACAAACACTATTTTCGAGTGTTTTACTCAAAATTAAGACTCGAAAAACATTATTTTAGTACTTAGTTTTTCAGTTCATATATAAATACATTTTTCGAGCGAATAAATTTTTCGATCCAAAATTAGGCAAAACATATTTTCGATCGAAAAATATTCCATCGAATAATTTTCAGTCAACAATTTGCGTCAAACTAAAAACAAAGTTTTTCGATCACTAGTAATTTTTCGATCACAAGTTATTCGATAAAAGTTTTTGTGATCAACATAGTTTTTCGACAAAATATTTTTCGATACGATCATCTTTTCAACATTTTTTCCCGAAAAATATTTTTCGATAAACATATAACTAAATCCTTAAACGTTCGAAAAAAAATTTCGATTAAAAAGCTTAATATTTCAAATCGAAAAACTTTACTGCTCAAAAAACATTTTGACCACGACATTTAAAGGAAATCAAAAATTGTGAACTTCAAAACTTACCAAAAATATTTTGGATACTCAATAGTTTCGATCAATAATTCAAATTTCTTTAACAAATCTTGAAGTATCAATTTTTAATTACTAAATATTTTAGAAACATAACAATTTCTTTTTCACGACCGGATCATAGGTTCAAAAAGGAAATTGTTTAAAGTACGAATCAAATATTTCTAACTAAGTTTGTCACTTGTGAAGCATTTTTCATTACTATTCCAAACCTTCACGAAGATCCTATCAATCAACAAAAATGGATGCTTACTCACTTGGAAATGACGTCCGCCCTCCAATTCTTCGAAGAGGCGAATACACGGTATGGAGAAGCCGGTTCTTGAACTTCTTGGAAACGAAAGATCAAGCCACAAATTTGATCGTGTCACTTCAAGAAGGTCCAGCTCAATTCTGGCTCATCCAAGAAGGAGATGCCATAAACAATCCTCCTATTCCTGCAACCAGAAGACTTAAAGTTCCTGGTGAATATACTGAGGGGGAGCCAAAGCAGACTTGGGAGCCAAGACTTTCCTAATGCAAGGAATATCGAATGACATCTATATGCAGATATATAGTCATTTACTTATTTGTTATTTAATTCTAGTTAAAAGCCATGTAGGAAGAGCTTCACAAGATGATGCAACGAACCGAAGTTGGAGTCAAAGCAAAGAAAGCAAATATCCTAACAGCTTATGACTCTTTTGAAAGCCAAGACAGAAGAATCAGTTTATGAACTCTAAAGATATCTCTAACTCTTCTAATGAAATTAGGAAGATAGATATATTCAAGCCCAACATGGAGGTCAACATCAGATTTCTTTCTTCTCTTCAACCGGAGTGGAAGAAAATATCCATTCAAATCCGACAAAATAAGGATTTGGACGAAATGGATATCCACGCCGTCTTTGATAATCTCGCCCAACATGAAGAAGATATAAGCCAAAAAGAACTAAAGGGCAAGTAGATCGACGACTCTATAGCACTTGTCTCTGAAAGAAAGCAAAGTCGATCTCGAAAGGATAAAAGTATCAAGCTGCCAAGTTCTTCAGAAGATGAAGAAGAATCTGACTCGGACTCCGAACCTGATATGAAGGAGTTCAAGAAACAATTAGCTCTCATTTCTAAAATGATGAGTAAAAAGTTTTACAAAAAGAAATCCTCGTCTTCGGCCAATAGACTTCGGACATCTAGCTCCAAGCAAAGGGAAAGACCGGCCGAGTCCTCAGAATCAAAAAGTATCAAAGAACCACAAAAATGTTATAATTGTGGAAAGGTAGGACACTTCTCAGGGGAATGCATACTACCCAAGAAAAAGGACGCCAACTACTACTCCAAAAAATTCCAACTCACTAAACAGAAAGAGGCTGGAGTAGCACTGATGGCAGAACAAGAGCATTGGCTGGAAGACACCACAGATTCTGAAGACGAAAATCTTGCACTTATGGCATACCTCGACGACGCTTCAAGTGATGACCCATCCAGGAGGCCTGACGACGACGACAAAGCATCCTCTTCGTCACAAGAGGTACACTTGTCTAATTCCACATTATCAAACATGTTAGAATCGTTACAGCTTAAGTACACTAACATGAAAATTGAGCGGAAACGAACAAAGGAATTAGAAGAGAAACTGGCTCTTAGCGAAAGCAATTTCCAAAAGCAATTAGATAAGAAAATTCATCTCGAAATTCTCTTATCTAACGCTAAGGAAAAAACTCTTGTCTTAAATTAACCATAGCTACCTCTGAGACAAAAATTACTGACCTTAATACGATTCTTATCTATTGTCAGAGAGACTTAGAAATCTCTAAATATAATTTCAAAGAAATTTCTGACGAGTGTAAGAAAATTTATTCAAGGATTAAAACTTTAGATGATCTTCTAATAAAAAGGGGTCAAGCGGATCAAACTATATTTCTAAATCAACCTCTTGATACAGAATTTTATAATCCTAAAGAGGGCTTAGGTTTTAACAATCCCTGTAACTTGAAAAGGGTCAATGTTAGACAACTATACGATATCAAGTATATGGGATTAGGATTAACTTCTTTAATGGCATTTACTAATTCCTCGAAATAAATGCTTTAGAAGAATCTAAACGACAAGCCACTAATAGGACTAACTTTCCTTTTGACTACACCGACTTGAATAATAGTTACAAGACAAGAGAACTCAACTTGTCTAGTGATTATACTTCATTATATCCTTGATCATTCTCAAAATTCTAATTTCTGTTATATTCCAGCTATTATTAGAAACAGAAAGAAAGAATTTTACTGGAGCTGTCCAGTCTCAAAACTTTCTCTATTTTAAAAACTTGTCCTGATCCTATTTTGAAAGAAAAATCTTTAATGAAGGACAAGATTAAAACTATGAAAAACTCTCCTTTTATTATTTTTCAAAATATTTCAAAAGAAGATAAATCTTATTTAGAAATTGTAAAGAGAGAAAATGAATCCTTAAATGCTTCAAAAAGGAAAAAGATTTTTACTAACTCTTTTTCTACTCCATCCACATGTAGAGTAGTAAAAGAGGTGAAGCATGCTAAGGAATGAGTGCCTAGAATAAATTTTCAGAAGAAAAATGATTTGTCATCTATTTCTTCTATGTCAAAAACTATGGACACTCGTACGAAGACAGCCATTTCTAGTATTCTTACTTCAAATTATGCGTTAAAGCCTATTATTTTTGAAAGCACAAACTTTGAAGTTGGCTCTACTTCTAAAAACAATGTTCATCATTCTAAAACAAATGCAAGTCTTAAGTCTCGTCAGAAACAAGATCTAACTATTAAGAAAGCTTACAGTTCCATACATTCTTGTTCCCACCTAAGGTATCCAGTACACATATATTTATTCAACACCTTAGGAGACTAGCCAGAGAAAAGATTTTCTCCAGCAATAAGACAAATCAGACATTTGTTCGTGCTGAAATTAACCTCCCATGTAAGGTTCAACCACAATGGATTCCTAAGTCACCACCTAGGCAAACACAAGCCAATAAGACTAAATTGTCTAAAGAGGTACTACTTAAACCAACTATTTCTAAGTTGGTTTGGGTACCTAAGCATTCTCATAACTTAGGAACCAAAGATAAACAAATCTTAATTATCAAATCTGCTAATCCGAGAGGACCCATTCAAAAGTGGGTACCTAAGTCTCCCTCATTTCTTTCTATGCAGATCTATCATGTGTGGTATTTAGATTCTGGTTGCTCCACACACATGACGGGAAACACAAGAACTGTTGAGCAACTACCATGATCGTTACAATGGCAAAGTCCAATTTGGCAACAATGACTCAGCTCCCATACTCGGATTTGGAAACATTTTACTGCCAAATTTGACAGTTAAAGATGTCTCTTACGTCCAAGGTCTCCAACACAATCTGTAGAGGATAGGCCAATTCTGTGACAAATGATTTCAGGTTGTATTTCTAACTGAACAGTGCAGAGTTTTGAATCGTCAAAATCAAGAACTTCTCACAGGATCACGAAGATCTAACCTATACACAATCAATTTGACATCAGTTCGACCATCGACAGCTGTATGCCTCATCTCTCAGACAACAATCAAGAGGAACAACTTATGGCATCAACGTGTGTCTCATCTCAATTTAAAAGCTCTTCACAAACTCAGTGTTAAAAAGTTGGTAAACGGTCTGCCAACAATTTCATCTAACCAAGAGCATCACTGTTCGGCTTGTCAAATGGGAAAAATGAAGCGAGCATCACACAACCTCAAGCAAGTTGCTTATACATCTCGACCCTTAGAGTTACTTCACATGGATTTTTGCGGACCAATGCGTACACAAAGCATCAACGGTCGTAAATATGTGTTAGTAATTGTCGACGATTATTCTCGCTACACATGGACAAGATATCTTCGAACTAAAGATGAGACAGGAGACTTGATAATAAGCTTTGTGAATACAACTCAGAATCTCCTGCAAAAGAAAATCCATGTAATCAGAACGGACAACGGGACTGAATTCAAGAATCAGCGTCTCAGCAACTTTTATCAATAACTTAGAATTATTCAACAATTCTCAGCCGCAAAAACGCCACAACAAAATGGTGTCGTAGAAAGAAAGAACCGGACTTTAGTTGAAGCTGCAAGAACTATGCTCATATACTCTGGTCTCTCTCACTTTCTATGGGCTGAAGCAGTGAGTACAACATGTTTTACTCAAAATAGGACAATTATTCACAAACGCTTCGAGAAAACGCCATATGAGCTAATTAATCAAAGAATCCCGAATATCTCATTCTTCAAAGTATTTGGTTGCAAGTGTTTTGTGGCCAACGATCGGGAGCATCGAAGCAAGTTCGATCCCAAAGCCTTTGAAGCCATTTTTGTCGGATATTCCTCTACTTCAAAATCATATCGTGTCTACCTCAAGTCTTCTCGTACAATTCTTGAAAGCTACAACATCACCTTTCAAGAAATAACAGAATTGGCTTCTGAACAAAACAGTTCAGAACCCGAGCTTACTAGCGTGTTGGCACAAGGTCAACAACTTTCGGCAACTTCTGCATCAACGTCAAGTGAAGCAATTCCCGCTGACCATGAAGATTTAGATTCTCTATTCGAACACTTTTATCGAAATAAGTCTCAAATGCCTACTTCTACTCACTCAACACCAAGCAGTGCCCCATCTCCATCAATGGAAGAAATTAATAATGAGACTTCTCTTCTTCAAAATCCGACAAATGTTGGAGATACTACTTATTCAGAATCTTCATCTGAATTGAATTTCCGAACTATGAACGATCAACCCATTAATTCAGGATGTCTCGACCTACAATCCAATGACGAATCTACTTCGGTAATTTCTCACGAATGCAAATGGACTCGAGCTCATCCTAGTGACCAGATTATCGGTGATCCTTCAAGTGGTGTACGTACTAGGACGTCTACACAAAGCGGATTATTCACATGTTTCCTAAGCCAAAACGAACCAAATAAGGTAGCCGAAGCTCTTAAAGACCCGGATTGGGTAATTGCGATGCAAGATGAACTCAACCAGTTCGAGCGTCTACAAGTTTGGACATTGGTTCCTCGACCACAAGGCAAAATCATGATTGGAACAAAATACGTTTTCAAGAACAAGAAAAATGAGAACGGTGAAGTAATCAGGAAAAAAGCACGGCTCGTTTCTAAGGGATACAATCAACAAGAAGGAATTGATTACGACGAGACGTATGCTCCGGTCGCCCGTATTGAAGCTATTCGCTTATTTCTAGCATACGCGGCTCACAAAGACTTCAAAGTCTATCATATGGACGTCAAAACTGCCTTTCTCAACGGCGTATTAAAAGAAGAAGTCTACGTCGCTCAACCCGAAGGATTCATGCACGAGAACCTTCCTGATCATGTCTATCGATTGGACAAAGCTCTCTATGGACTAAAACAAGCCCCACGTGCTTGGTATGATGTTCTGAGCGAATTCTTGGTCAAATCCAACTTCATCAGAGGAACAATCGATACGACTCTCTTCATAAAAAGGCAAGGCAAAGACTTCATGATCGTTCAAGTCTACGTTGATGACATCATTTTCGGATCGATGAATGAACGTCTCTGTTAGAAATTTGGTAATCTCATGAAGACTAAATTCGAGATGAGATTAATGGGAGAACTCCAATTTTTTCTTGGATTACAAGTCAAACAACTCGTTGGTGGCATCTTCATCAGTCAGACCAAATATATCCAAGATATTCTGAAGAGATTTAATTAAGACAAGAGCACACCGATGAATACTCCAATGTCTACTAATGGCAAATTGGATGTTGGTCCGTCTGGAAAGGCTGTCAACATCACCACCTATCGGAGCATTATCGGATCTCTTCACTACTTGACATTCAGCCGACCCGACATTATGTTTGCAACTTGCCTATGCGCCCGCTTTCAAGCCGACCCAAAGGAGTCCCACATGAATGCCGTCAAGAGGATTCTACGATATCTCAAAGGAACTCCAATCTTAGGGCTTTGGTATCCTAAAAATACTGACTTTAGACTTTTTGGCTATACTGATGCTGACTATCCAGTTGTCGAATGGACAGGAAAAGCACATCTGGCGGAGCACAATTTTTAGGCGAAAAGTTGGTCTGCTGGTCTTCAAAGAAACAAAATTGTGTGTCAACATCGACGGCCGAGGCGGAATACGTCGCGGCTTCCAGCTGTTTCTCACAAATTCTATGGATGCGGACACAACTACGCGATTATGGGTTTGATTTCAACAACATTCCCATTTACAGTGATTTTCAAAGTGCTATTGCCATTACTTGCAATCCTGTTCACCATTCACGCACGAAACACATAGATATTCGCTACCATTTTATAAAAGATCATGTGGAAAAAGGCACGATAGATATGTATTTTGTTAAAACGAAGCTTCAACTTGCCGACTTATTCACTAAGGCATTGGATGAAAAACGATTCAAATTCCTTATTGCTAAATTAGGCATGTTGAATCTCAATCTTATTTGAAATGTGCTTTACATGCTCTACTATGCTTCACTTTGATATTCTATGTGCTTCTTGATGTTCCTTGATTATTTTGCGTGACTCTATCTTTTAATATTTTTTTCATAAAAGAAAATTAAAAAAATATATATATATAATATATATATATAAAACTATATATATATAAATAGTATAAATAAAAAAAATGGGGGATGACGATAATTTTGACTATTTTTGAAATAACTCACAAAAATATTTCTTCGATATATATGATTAAGTTCTTTGCCTAAAAATTCACATGACATTCTTTTATTCAAAAGAACTTTGCTTGTTCCACTAGACACAAAGCCACATCATACATGTGAGAATTTGAACCTCAATATATTTTTTGAGTGTCACACTTCAAAAGACTATCTTTTGGTTTGTACTTCGTAGCTTCAATCTTGCTTTTTTGTTTAGTTTGTCATGAAAATGATAAGGGCATATTTAGGAAATTCCTCACTTGGCCTAAATTATAAATCTTTTACTTTTTCTTCTAGAGATCCCCTTTGAGCCTTCTCCGACATTCTTTTTCTTTATCAACACCCGAATAAGCCTTCAACATTATTCAAATGATTCGGGGTTACACAATCAAGAAAAAGAGGGGTAGAACAATATGCATTTCTCAATCATTATAGAAGAGAAACACCTCGAAGTGAACTTCTTCTGATCATTTTTCTCACTGTGAACTTCTCCTAGATAATCTCGTATACTCATAGAAGTGAAGCACCTCGAAGTGAACTTCTCCAACGATAATCTAGATCTTATAAATAGAGAAAACGAGAAGAGAAGCACAGTCTTGGGTTCGAACTCCATAACTGTAAAACTTTCTAAAGGACCACCTCGACCCAAAATCAAAGAAGATCTCATCTCTCAAAGTCCTGAAAATAAATTACTATAGAAAGGAAAAGCAAAAGGATCAGAATAGAGTCTCACAAAAAGGGCCTCTGGAAGAGTAGAATTTTTAAGCTCACTAACCCAAAATTCCTACCCTTTGATTCAAAATGACGAACTCTCACTTGGTAAGTTGATTAAAATACTACGATAACAAATTATTTGATATAAATTTGTTGTGATGGTAAGAGTGATATATCTACTAAAAATCTCCTTGATAAAAATAAATTGAGTGATATGAGCGAAACTTGCGAGAGTTGTCGAAGTGATTTATACTATGCTTTTAGAATACTAGTTTAGTTACCTGATTTTATGACAAATTAATGTTATATATGTCTTGGAAATTTTTGTGTGATAAAATTCAAAATAAATAAATCTGACCCCGGAACAAAAATATTTTTTTTTCGCACATTTTAAATGCATATTACACACGGAAATGATAAATGCCAATATAACATTTTTTAAATGAGCATAATTTGAGGGAGATCTACTCTTTTATTTTAAAGAGGAGCGACTCTTATTTCTATCAAGAGGGAGCAACAATTTTAATTTTTGAGAGGGAGTTAAAACTTTAAACGAATGCATTAAGGGGAAGAGATTCGTAATATTTTTCAAGAGATTCGTAAAAAAAATTTTAATCTTACTACGGAACTTTCTAGGGGGAGAAACTTTATTTCGAAAGCATTATTTGAGAGGGAGAAATAAAAATATAGATATAGTTTTCAAATATTGAATTTTTTCTTCGTACAACTTTCTCGTGAAATTTTTCTCATGAAACGTTATCATAAATCTTATATCGAGAAATTTTCTCCACTATATCGAGAAATTTTACGCAAACCTCACTCGAAATATTTTTCGATACACTTCACTCGAAATTATTTTCGATACACCTTAATCGAAAATATTTTTCGATACACCTCATCCGAAATTTTTTTCTCGATATCTCTACTTCTCGACTCCGACCCGACAAACTCTCACCCGCACACCACATATACATATATATATACAATATAATATACTATTATATATTTATTATAAATATACATATATACAACGTAAAAAAAAAGAGGGAAGAAAAAAAAAAGAAGAAAATAAAAAAAAATATGGGAAAAAGAAAAATCTCCTCTCATCTTCATTAAGCTTCATGGATATTTCCTCCGACAACTTTCGACGGACTTCAAGGAAGAATCTCGAGCTTACAACGAACAAATATTTCCAAAAAGGCAAAGGTGACAATCTTTATGACGATCCAAATGCTAATTTTCAACGACCGGCTCCGACTTGCTGATTCAAATAAAGCAGCACTCATCTCATATCCCGGAAGCATGAATTTTTAGTTCCCATGGTTCAGTCTAAACCGACTTTATCCTAACCCCGGAACGCGTCCGAACATTTGAGACGATCCGACCTACCACCTATCCTACATCATGCGAACAACAAGCAAGATGACTTTGATGATGACTTGGAAATTTTTGAAGGTACATAAATCCCTTATCTCACAAATATTTCGGACTAACCCCCATAGGTACAGGTGCTAATTTTATTAGCTCCCGGGTAGTAGACGCCGCATTAGGTCCAACGGCGCATGCACATCCGACCCTTACCCACTCATCGTCTCCTAAAAGATCGATGTTTCATTTTTTCACGGGGAGCCACGTCTACTATTACCACTTCACTCGGAAGTGGGACATACTGAACTAAGTGGTAATCCGTGTTAGTCCTACGCATCCAACTACGTTTAAGATTAAAGACGATTTACCACGATTAAAGCTCGGAAGTATTGATTCGTCGTGGGATGGGCGTGGGAGACTTTGATAGCTTTGGGAATTCTGTTGTAATATGACTAATCTCTTCACACACACACTATGTGTGAGGGTTTTTGGTATTTATACCACAAGTTGGTATATAATACCTTGGGCTTTTGTAAGCCCAGTTACATTTAATAGCTCACTAGCCTCTAATTAAATTAAAGCCTAGTTCGCTAAATTAATTACAAGACTAAGATAAAATAATACATTGAACACAATAAAATAATCCTAACAATCTCCCCCTTTGTGTTCAATTAATAATAAGCGCTTGGTATCTTGGTCTTGTAAATCTTTTCCTGAGTCCTTGAAGAACACGTATCAAAGTGGCATTAGCGAAAGCGTTAGTGCGTGTGTTCTTCTTTAGTGTTTCTCCTCCTTTGTCTCGTCTTGACCTTCTCTTCTCGGCACCGCATCTTTCATCAAGTCTTCTCTCGAAGCTTGTCTTGGAGATGTCGGGGCTCGAAGAGGCTTGCCGGTGAGTTCAGTCTCTCCCTTTGATAGTGCACAACTCCCCCTACGTTTGTTCAACCTTGTGTTGGGATTGGGGAGTTCTCTTTATATTCGGAGAGGCGAACTTGTGGCTGTAAATTCGAGTTTTGAAGGTCGTGGTTCGCTTGATTTTCTGATGACGCTTGAGATTTGAGCATTTCCGATCAATCTTGCATTTTTCGTTGTGGTACGGCTCCCATTTTCTTTCTTTACTACTAGGTGAAAATAGGTCGTCGATGGCAAGATGTTTGCATCGTCAGGACGAGGAGAAGCAACTCAGGTTGGGCAATAACCTAACGGAGCCACAAAGGCGATCCGTCTTGAAGGTTAACCGGGGTCACAAAGACTTCCCGTTAACATCAATTCTCTTCTTCTTGGCTCCAGGTTCATCTTCTTCGAAGGAAGTTGTCTGGTTCGGCTTCGAGAAAGCTTGTCTGGCTCCGGAAGAAGGTAAGTGTGGGGCTTGATTTAAGTTGTGCCGAGGCTCCTTTGGAATGTACGTTCAAGTGCAGGAGAGCCCGGCTTCAGAGTGGTACGCTCGGCGGAATTTGTTGGGTGGTCCGACCTCTTTGTTTATCCGTGTCCCCTTCTCCCCCTCATGGCGATCGAATTAACGAGATCGGCATGCTTGTTTTGGAAGATAAGGACACAAACGACAGGTCGGCGTGGTAATGAACAGACGGAGCCACTAAGGCAATCCGTCATCACGATTGCCTGTGAGTACAGGGCTTGGTAAACCGGGGCCACATAGGCATCCCGTTTTCATCGTTCTAGAGACTAGCTCGAGACGATGGCCTGATTCCGTTGTTGTTTTGATGTTGCAACGGCAGGACTTCCTTCCGATCATCGAACCATGTCTACGAGTAACATGTCTACGAAAGTTCTAACTTGATCACAAAGACCAGGTGTTATAAGAGTGTATGTGTCCTAGAAAATATTTAAAATATGGGACGTGAGGACACACTAGACTCGATTGTGCACAAGAAAGTGTGGTAGTGGGGCTGAGTACCACTTAATTCAATATCTCCCACTTCCGAGTGAAGCGGTGATAGTAGTCGTGTCTCCCCGTGATTTCTTGAAACACCTGTCTTTTGTGAGACAGACGAGTGGGTGAGGCTCGGTTGTGCATGCGCCGTTGGACCTAATGCGGCGACTTCTACCCGGGAGCTAATAAAATTAGCACCTGTACCTATGGGGGTGTGATCCGAGATATTTGTGAGGTAAGGGAATGTTGTAGTGTTGGTCTTTTCAAAATGGATCAGAAGCATCATCGGAGGCAAGCTTTGCAAGATATTGACTAGTTCTCGGTGATGTTCCGGGGTTAGATTCAGTTGGATTTGCCTGAATCATGAGAACAAATTATCCTTGCGTCCGGTAGGAAGTAGTGAGTGCTGCTTTATTTGTATCAGCAATGCCGAGCAGGTTGCTTGAAGTGAGCACCGAGTTTGCACTAAAGGCCACCATTGGAAGCTTGAGATTCTTCGTTTAGAAAAGACTTGATATTTGGATGCTCGAAATTCTTCGTTCCAATCCGTCGAATGGTGTCCGAGGGATAATAATTTTTTTTTTTTTTTTTTTTTTTTTTTAATCATGCTCCCTAAATAATATTGCTCCCCCTCAAAAGATGCGTAGTCGGATTGAAACAATTTCTCTTCAATCTCTTTCCCTAAATTTACATATCCATGCTCTCTCCCCCCAAAAAAAATGTAATTATTTCTCCCTTTTAAACAATTGTAGAGGTTGCTTCTCTTTTATAAGTAAAAGAGTAGCTCCCCCTCAAATAAGGCTCATTTAAAAATGGTTTTTATCATTTTCGTGCGTAATATGCAACTCGGATCTCAAAATCTCGTAATGTTTTGAAAATGCATATTTAAAATGTACCATTTTAAAAGAAGGTATTTTTCAACGGGATACCAACCATGCTGGGGTTATCTGCAAAACCTTATCGGGACTTTGGTACCCATATTTGTATGGGTCCTCCCTTATTAGCAGAAAATAATTTATGCTTAGCATGTGTCAAATTCGGTCCTAAATCGTCCAACAATAAATTATTGGATAACCACTTAGGGGTAATTTGACACGGAAAAGACGTTTCAGTGCCAGTGAATGTGTCTCTAGGTATTCTAGAGTGAAAGATCTTCTCTTTGGCTAGTCTCATAAGGTGCTTTTCCGAATGGACTTTGACAGGATATTTCAAGTAGGAATACGAAGCTACAACATTGCAGGCATGTATAGCGGGTGAATACCTACGAGAAGACTTCACACAATTCACTCCATAATGATGGTCTTTAGTGGGATTTTGCTTACGAGAATGATAAACATTTTTGTTCGTGTAAGGAAATCCACTTTTCTCATTCTTTAAAGAATGGGAAATTTTGGAAGCTCGAGAAGTTAGCTTGCTTGAGCATGAAACTTCTCTTTGAGGAGCATCCTTTTTAATAGGAATAGGAGAGGAAAAATCAATAACAGTTTCTACTCTAGTTTTCATAGAAGGTGTTGATTTTCCTTTCCTCTTCCTATTTTTCTCCTGTTCCTTGGAAGAATTAAGCTTAGGCTTTTTACTTATCTTTTCTGCTCGGGTCACCGTAGACTTTGAAGTCGTCACGGGTAACTTAGAATGTGTATTTGAAGCTTTCTCAGATTTGAGAACAGAGATGCTTTTAATTTTTGTTGTCTTGACCTGTTTCGAGGATGATGTATCTTTTGAAAAATCATGGAAAACAGGTAAGGACGGGGAATTTTTAAGATTTGAAATCTCCTCTAAGAGTTTTTGCTTTTCTGCTTGAAACACTACTCTTTCCGATTCCAAAGTTGCGTTCAATTCGGAAATTTTACTAGCAATCATAGGAATTTCCAACCACGAGATAGATTTATATAACTTGTTTTCCCCGTCAAGCGCTGAAAAGGAATCTTGGTCGACTAGCTTCGCAATAATTGTCTTTAAAGGGATAGTTCTAGTGTACCATTTATTGCAGATTGCTAGGATAACCTCATATTGTTCTGTGACGACATTCCACTCAGTTGCTTTGAGTTCAAAACGACATCGATTAAATTCCTCAATTTCTTTAGCTTGAGCATCCATAATTAAGTATTAATTTTAAAATTAATTATTTTCTGAAAGAAATGGCTCTTGAAACTTTTGTTCCAAAAAGTTTGGTTTTGTCAAAAGATAGCGTGAAATTTCGAAAAAAAATTAGATTTCGAAAATTTGAGAGTTACCAAAACTTTTTCTAAAATTTGCCAAAAATGTCCTAAATAGATTGTTGGATACGTGATCGTTGACACGTAAAGTGGATTTGCCTTTGGAAAATTAACAAAAGCGTTTTCTATACCAAAATTTTGGGCCCGAAAAAATTTATTTTTAAAAAAAATTTTCGAAAGTCCTTTTTTTTTTTTTTTTTTTTTTTTTTAAGGGGTGGCCGAAAATTTTAGGTGGTCGAAAATGTTAAGGGTAATTTCAAAGGGTGGGTTATAGTGAAACTCGGATGGAAATATTTCGCTTAGTCTAAATTCGGGTAGAAATTCGATTTCAGTTTCGCCAAATTTCACAAATTCGGGGGACTCAAATTAAATTGGTCACGAAATTATGAAATTCGGGTATTAGTAGAAATTCGTCGAATTTGATTTGAACAGTAGTAATTCGCCGAGTTTTCCACAATTGGGCAAATTTTGTAATTTTGCCCGAAAATTTGCCAAATTCGGGTAGTAGAAGTTCGCCGAAATTGTAAAATTTGATTCAAAATCAGGAATTCAAAATTCGGGTAACTTAATTGAAATTCGGCGAGAATTTTGAAATTGGATTAACCAATTTCGGCGATAGAAATTCAATATCCAAATTCGGCCAGCTATCTAATGAAAATTGTCTCAAATTCTGGCGAATTTCGATCGAAATTCGGCGAGATGAATCAATTTTCGGGCTGATGAACAAACTTCGGGCATATGAACACTGTTCTAGAATCAAATTTCATGCGCGATTTCTCCCCAAAACTCACTCAAATCAACTGAAAATTGATGGGTAATCACTCAAAAACACTCGAAAAAAAACTAAATGTTGATCTTAATCAAGCAAAATCAGCAACATAGACTGAAAAATCTCAAGACCAAGACCTAAATATTTTCGAGTTTATCACATGAAAAACACCAAAAATTTCAGAAAATTTGATCAAATCCAAACGTGTTTGGCTCTGATACCACTTGTTAGTCCTACGCATCCAACTACGTTTAAGATTAAAGACGATTTACCACGATTAAAGCTCGGAAGTATTGATTCGTCGTGGGATGGGCGTGGGAGACTTTGATAGCTTTGGGAATTCTCTTGTAATATGACTAATCTCTTCACACACACACTATGTGTGAGGGTTTTTGGTATTTATACCACAAGTTGGTATATAATACCTTGGGCTTTTGTAAGCCCAGTTACATTTAATAGCTCACTAGCCTCTAATTAAATTAAAGCCTAGTTCGCTAAATTAATTACAAGACTAAGATAAAATAATACATTGAACACAATAAAATAATCCTAACAATCCGCCCCGTACCACGCTTTTATTTATCACATCGTGTCTAGTGTGTCCTCACTTCCTAAATTTTTATAATTTCTAGGACACATACACTTTTTATATACTTGGTCTTTGTGATCAAGTTAGAACTTTTGTAGACATGTCATTCTCGGACATGCTTCGATGATCGAAGGGAAGTCCTACCGTTGCAACATTAAATCAACAACGGTATTAGGCCATCTTCTACGAGCAACGCTCCTAGAACGATGTCAACGGGAAGCCTATGTGGCCCCGGTTTCATATCGGCGGAACGCCTTCATGGCTCCGTCCGGTTATTACCGAATTTGATTCTTACGAAGTCTACAAACTCCATCTCCTTGTCACGACGATACAATCTTCTTGCCAAATGACGATGCCCCATTTTGATACATCGCCATGACGATCTCCCCACTCGATCATCATGAGGGGGAGTAGTACTAAAAAAATGGGAGCAATACAACAACGAAAGTGGAAGATTGATCGGAAATATTAAATTCTTAAGCGTCGTCGAATCAAGCAAACACCACGAGCTTCAGTGACCAAAGTTGCCGCTCGTGTACGTCTCTCCAAATTTCAAATCGAATTCCCCGATCCCAACACAAGGTTGAATTAAAATAGGGGTAGTTTCGCTGCTATCAAAGGGAGAGATGGAACACAACAGAGAAAATTGTCCAACAATCCGGCTAGCAACTTCACACACCTTCCGACACTAGCAGACGAACTTTAAAAGAAAATTAGAAGAAAGATACGGTGCCGAGAAGCGTATTACAAGATAAGGTGAGCTTGAAGATCTCCAAAGAAGAAAGAGATCAAAAGACAAGATAAAGGAAGAGATTATACAAATAATCTCGTAAAGAAGAGATTGTTAGGACTCGATGAATCTTTTCAAAACAAGACAAGATAACCTACGCTCAAGCGAAGATTGAACACAAAGGGAGAGATTGTTAGGACGTTTTAATTGTGTTCAAATGTATATGTTATCTTAGTCTTGTAGTAGAAGTAGCAGTTTGGGCTTAAATTGTAATTAAGCCATAGATTATGACTACTTAGTAAATATACCAAACTTGTTTGGTATATAAAGAACCCTAATGTGATGTATTAGGGTTATGAATTCATTTTAATAGAAAACCGAGCTTTACAACGTGAAGAACGCTCTCAAGCTTCCGCGCCAAATTCAAACGTGTTCTTCGTAAGTTTTACTTTTTCTATCGAATTCTTTACCGAACTTAATCGTGTTGGATATAATAGGACCTATCAATTGGTATCATAGAAAAACGCGTTCGGATTTGCACCTGATTTTGAGTTTTGTTCTTTAATCGAGAATTTAGTTTTCGGCTCGAGAATTTTTACAGTGTTCTTCGCTCAAATTTTCGAAAATTGATCATATTTTGCTCTTGAGTATGATTAATTGAGTGTTTATTAGCTGCTACAATCGAAACTGTACTTGAAACTCATTTTTCGAGCTCAATTTGTGCGTTAATTGGTCAAATTGAGGATTGAAGTTCTCAAATTTTCAATCGCCGTTCTTCATCTTTTCTCGATCGATTTTCAAACTTCACCACGATTCGCTGTTTTTGAGGTTCGATTGATTGTTATAAACATCTTTGTGCTGAAATTTGATCGATCGAAACATCAATTAGTGTGAATTGTGAAGATTAATTTAAAATCCTCTTTGCGTGTTCTTCGTAAAATTCATCAAAACTTCGGGAAATTCCTTATGTTTAGCTGATTTTGTATTTAATCGAGTGTTAGAAATCGATAATCTACTTATTTCGATTCATTACCCGAACACAATCTTTCTAATCTTGTGTTTTGAGTGAAATTTGAGAATTTTTGGTATCGTAAAACTATTTCGCGAAGTCACAGCTTGTCGAGAAAATTTGGTCAAACCAACTAAAACATTAGTCAACCCGAAAATTTTTCTCGATATCATTTGTCGATAAAGATTACAGTATACAAAAATCTATCGCAAAATAATAATAGAATGCATTCTGCACGTGAACCAGACAAAGCATCGAGAAAATAAATGCCTTGAAGTTGCTATCACTAGAACAAAGTAGAAATATGTTTGTCCCTTGCCACGTTGGATTACACTTTTTGCAAGGTAGAATAGAACGCTTTTTCTGAGTCCCACCTGACATCGCACTCAATTGTTCTTGCTTAAAGTTTTTTTTTGGTTGCGTCGTGAAAGAGATAACCCTATCACGCAAAACATTTCTCGATATTGAATACGAAAAACTTTTTCGATAGAGAAATAAGTTTTTTTTCGATAGTTAATGACATAATTATCAAGTTTCTCGATAGCTAATTAACTTGAATATATACATATATATATAAAAAAAAATTCTCGGTAATATATCGAGAATTAAGGTGTCATACTGACACATACATTTTCTCGATACTAGAAACTTTTTCGACAAACGAAGTTTCTCGGTATCAATTGATTTCTCGATACCCTATTATTTCTCGATAAAACTAAGGATGAAATAAATTCGAGGCAAATTATAAGAAAATTTTTGTATTTTTTTTCGAAGTTTTCGGCATTGATATAAAACATTTTGGTATCTACCAAAAGTTTTCGAGACATATAATTTTCGAAAATTCACTATATTGCACGAATACACCAAAAATTTTCGATTCGGAATTTTATAAAGTCAATTTTAATAAAACGTTTTCGATACTTACACTCTCATTATCAAACGTTTTTGGTACACACGAAATTTTCGATACTTAAACTTTGCGACTCCAAACTTTTCAAAACTATACTTTTCAATCCAAAAGTTTTTAATATCTACATTTTATCCTAAAAACTTTTCGATACCTACTCTATTTCTCGAAATATTTATTAAAAGATTTCAAATCCACATAACGCGTCAACGATCAAATATCCAACCTAACAAAAACACGGATACCTACTCTATGGAACACAACCAAGACGTAATTGATGCTCTTCAAAAAGCACGGTATCTACAAATGAACTCATCTAGTGACCAACTCAAGGTTAGTCATTCTAACTCTAGTTTATTTGAAAAATTAGAGAAAACATTAATGGAGTTAGAAATAAAAAATAAGGAACTCACCACGCGTCTTAAAAATAGTGAAGCAGCGTGTCGTAATAAGTCACTCCTTTATGATGAGTTAGTTGAGGAACGCCGAAAGTTGTACTCTAAAATTAAAAATTTAGAATACAATCTTGCTGAAAAGGGTCAAAAATACCAAAGTTCCTCTAAAGTCTTAGCATATAATTGGGGAACTATTTTACATTTTAATAAACCTACCTCTTGTTGGGAAATTCCGGAGGTTATTCATAAAATAACCGAATTAAACGCATCTCTGGAATTAAAAAGAGTAGGTTTCCGAGCGGAAAAGAAAAAGCTTTTAGATGAAATATCAAATGTAAAAAATTCCCCTCATTTACATGACATGGAATTTTATAATCCTGTTGAAGGGTTAGGCTTTACGAATCCTTGTAACTTGAAAAAGATTAATGTAAAACAATTATATGATATCAAGTACATGGGTTTAGGATTCACTTTTTTAATGGCTTTTACTAACTCTTCCGAAATAAATGCCTTAGAAGAATCCAAACGAAAAGCCACAACTAGGATTGAAATTCCTTTTGAATACACTGAATTGAACAAAAGTTACAAGACACGAGAAATAAACCTGTCTAGTAACTATAATTCATTATATCCTTTAGAAGATCTTCCTAAAGTTGAGAAAGAAAATTCTGATCATTCTAAAAATTCTACTTTATGTTATACCCGTTATTATTAAGAAAATAGCTGATTTGAACTCTTCCTTAGAAACAGAAAGAAAGAATTTTGAAGCAGAAAAGAATGCGCTTTTATTGGAGATATTAAATCTCAAAAATTCCTCTTCTTTATCCATTTTAAACGATATTTCTAAAGAAAAATATTATCTTAAACATGATAAAGCAACGCAAATGGACGTTTTTATTCCTAAAATCGTAAAGACTTTTACTAATACTTCTACGTCAATTTTGACTGGAACTGAAATTCAAAGTAAAAGCCAATAACTTAAAATTGCTAAGGAACAATACAACTTAGGAAAGAGAAAGGAAAATCTACATTATTTTCAAAAGTTACGGAACGGAAATTTGAAGAACAAAAATCTTCCTCTCCTATTCGTATAAAGAAAGTTTTTAACGAAAAGGCTTCAAGATCTAGCAAACAAACTTCATCGTGTGCTTCATATGATTTTAATAATTCTCCATTTAAGAAGCATAAACTTGGTAATAATTTTTCTAATTCTTCTCATCTAACTAGTGTGAATTGTGTGAATTCTCAACGTAGGATACACGACTTATATGCTAGTTATGCTTGTAATTCTATATGCTCGTATCCCTACATGAAGTATCCAGTCCAAGTTCATTCTATGAAACATCTTATGCGACTGGCTTCGGAGAAAATATTTAAATCTTCTCCGAAACACACTTTCACCAAATCTGAAATTTCTTGTCCTTGTCAAATCACTCCTACATGGGTTCCTATGTCTACTATTAAGTTAGGAAATCCCACACAAATTTGGGTACCTAAACACACATTAATGGATGATTTAGGACCGAAATTAAATTTGACTCTATCTATGCTTAACCCGTTTTCTGCTACTAAGGGAGGACCCACTTTACAATGGGTACCAAAGTCCCGATAATGTTTTGCAGATTCCCTCATGCATGGCATTTGACGTAGTGGCTCCACATATATGATAAAGGGAAGAGGCGTGTGCTACTACAACTACACTTCAACTAGGTAAATTCTAATTTGCGTATGTTGAACGAACTTTCAATATTTTAAATTTCCATACGCATACGAGCTACTTTGAAAAATACAAATTATTTTTCAAAATGGTACATTTTACATATGCCTTTTCAAAACTTTAAGAGATTTTAAATTCTAAATGCATATTACACACGGAAATGATAAATGCCAATACAACATTTTTAAATGAGCTTAATTTGAGGGGGAGCTACTCTTTTATTTTAAAGAGGAGCGACTCTTATTTCTATCAAGAGGGAGCAACAATTTTAATTTTTGAGAGGGAGTTAAAACTTTAAACGAATGCATTAAGGGGAAGAGATTCGTAAAAAAAAATTTTAATCTTACTACGCAACTTTCTAAGGGGAGAAACTTTATTTCGAAAGCATTATTTGAGAAGGAGAAATAAAAATATAGATATAGTTTTCAAATATTGAATTTTTTCTTCGTACAACTTTCTCGTGAAATTTTTCTCATGAAACATTATCATAAATATTTTATCGAGAAATTTTCTCCACTATATCAAGCAATTTTATCGCAAACCTCACTCGAAATATTTTTCGATACACCTCATCCGAAATTTTTTTCTCGATATCTCTACTTCTCGACTCATATATATCTATATATATACAATATAATATACTATTATATATTTCTTATAAATATACATATATACAACGTAAAAAAAAGAGGGAAGAAAATAAAAAAAAAGAAGAAAATAAAAAAAAGGGAAAAAGAAAAATCTCCTCTCATCTTCATTAAGCTTCATGGATATTTCCTCCGACAACATTTGACGGACTTCAAGGAAGAATCTCGAGCTTACAACGGACAAATATTTCCAAAAAGGCAAAGGTGACAATCTTTATGACGATCCAAATGCTAATTTTCAACGACCGGCTCCGACTTGCTGATTCAAATAAAGCAGCACTCATCTCGTATCCCGGAAGCATGGATTTTTAGTTCCCATGGTTCCGTCTAAACCGACTTTATCTTAACCCCGGAACGCGTCCGAACATTTGAGACGATCCGACCTACCACCTATCCTACATCATGCGAACAACAAGCAAGATGACTTTGATGATGACTTGAAAATTTTTGAAGGTACATAAATCCCTTATCTCACAAATATTTCGGACTAACCCCCATAGGTACAGGTGCTAATTTTATTAGCTCCCGGGTAGTAGACGCCGTATTAGGTCCAACGGCGCATGCACATCCGAGCCTTACCCACTCATCATCTCCTAAAAGATCGATGTTTCATTTTCTCACGCGGAGCCACGTCTACTATTACCACTTCACTCGGAAGTGGGAGATATTGAACTAAGTGGTAATCCGCCCCGTACCACGCTTTTATTGATCACATCGTGTCTAGTGTGTCCTCACTTCCTAAATTTTTTTAATTTCTAGGACACATACACTTTTTATATACTTGGTCTTTGTGATCAAGTTAGAACTTTTGTAGACATGTCATTCTCGGACATGCTTCGATGATCGAAGGAAAGTCCTACCGTTACAACAATAAAATCAACAACAGTATTAGGCCATCTTCTACGAGCAACGCTCCTAGAACGATGTCAACGGGAAGCCTATGTGGCCCCAGTTTCATATCGGCGGAACGCCTTCGTGGCTCCGTCGGGTTATTACCGAATTAGATTTCCTACGAAGTCTACAAACTCCATCTCTTTGTCACGACGATAGAATCTTCTTGCCAAAAGACGATGCCCCATTTTGATACATCGCCATGACGATCTCCCCACTCGATCATCACGAGGGGGAGTAGTACTAAAGAAATGAGAGCAATACAATAACGAAAGTGCAAGATTGATCGGAAATATTAAATTCTTTAGCGTCGTCGAATCAAGCAAACACCACGAGCTTCAATTACCAAAGTTGTCGCTCGTGTACGTCTCTCCAAATTTCAAATCGAATTCCCCGATCCCAACACAAGGTTGAATTATAATAGGGGGAGTTTCGTTGCTATCAACGGGAGAGATGGAATACAAAAGATAAAATTGTCCAAAAATTCGGCAAGCAACTTCACACACCTTCCGACACTTGGAGACGAACTTTAAAAGAAAATTAGACGAAAGATACGGTGCCGAGAAGATTATTACAAGATAAGGTGAGCTTGAAGATCTCCAAAGAAGAAAGAGATCACAAGACAAGATAAAGGAAGAGATTATATAAATAATCTCGTAAAGAGGAGATTGTTAGGACTCGAGGAATCTTTTCAAAACAAGATAAGATAACCTACGCTCAAGCGAAGATTGAACACAAAGGGGGAGATTATTAAGACGTTTTAATTGTGTTCAAATGTATATGTTATCTTAGTCTTGTAGTATAAGTAGTAGTTTGGGCTTAATTGTAATTAAGCCATAGATTAGGACTACTTAGTAAATATACCAAACTTGTTTGGTATATAAAGAACCCTATTGTGATGTATTAGGGTTAAGAATTCATTTTAATAGAAAACCGAGCTTTACAACGTGAAGAATGCTCTCAAGCTTCAGCGCCAAATTCAAACGTGTTCTTCGTAAGTTTTACTTTTTCTATCGAATTCTTCACCGAACTTAATCGTGTTGGATATATAGGGCCTATCAATTGGCCGTCTTTGGGATTATGAAGGTCCCCGACGAGAGGCCCGTTTGCGTTTTTAAGAACTTGCGGGTCTGCGAGGACTACCACAACGCGATCAAGCACGTGGCTAAGATCGTGGGGAGGATGATAATCTTGCGGGTTCCTAACCGGCTTCACCATTTCAAGGATGGAGCTTGCAACTGTGGAGATTATGGGTGATGATGGTGGGTTGAGGGAGGGGAAATCGGGTCAAAATCGGGTTGAGAAATCGGGTCAAAACCGGCTCGGAGAAATGCAAGTTAAAACCTTTCGATTCCGCCACCAAGGTCAACGTCGACGGAAAAATGCATCCCGTTTTTGCTTCTTCACCTCGGAGTGTTGGGCCCGACGACGCTTCTTCTTCTGCTGCCGTGAATGAGGCCGCGGAAGTCCTTCAAAGACGGGAATCGAGGCCAAATAGTGGACACGGGGAAGGCCCGGTAGGTAGGGGTAGTTCGACCTATTTCTAGTGTTGAATACAGTACTAACCTAAAAATGCATTAATACATGCATTGGTTCAGAATTGATAAAATGCGATTAACTATTTTGAAAAACGCAATATATTTAATGAAACTATGCTAAATTGCTTAAAATGCGTTACTTGTACTTAAATCGGAAATTTTCATATGTCAATTTGTACTGAAAATATGCGTAGGTGTTGAAAAGTTTACTCATGCAATTGTTGAGGGGGAGTTTTTATATGAGAATTTGTTATTATCTTCTACATTCGTAAAAACTTGAATTCTAATATTTTTAAGCCTCGCAGAAAATTTAGAGCTCATCCGAGGAGTCAAATGTTGAATTTCATCAACATTAGGAGATAATTTCATCTCTTTCAGAAATACAAGGAGTATTATGCAAATTATTTTTGTGTTACTTCATAATTTTTTTTTTCAGACCTGAATTAATCTAAAGCCCAAGAATTTTTTTTTTACGTCCCAAGAGAATGTTTACTTTACCCGATCGTAAAGTATTAATATCACTTTATCAATCGAAAAACTCTCTCACACGCTACACATTCCCAATCGAAAAACTTTTCGTCTTCTAAGAATTTCATCGAACCGACTTTGGCAATTCAAACCAAATCCATCATTACTCGGAATTTTTGGATTAAACTTGCCGATTTCGAAGGTAGAAACTTGTTCCGAATCATTTTCTGTTAAAAAACATCCGATTCTCAAACATTTTCACGAAAAATATCTGAAGAAAGTTCATGTATATATTTCGACGAAAACTGGTTTTTCGACCCTCAAATCAAAGTGTTTAGACTCGACCTTTTGGGTTAAAATCATGATATTTGGATTCTCCACTTATCTCTTAACATTCCAAACCCAGATAAACTCGTGATTTACCCAGAAATCGAAGATTATGTTTTACGCATTTACTGTTTGATTTGAAAATTTTCGATCGAGAAAGTTTGTGTCGCAAACAGTGTCGTCGAAGAACTTTAGTTTTCGTTAAAAAAATTTTCGATCGCAAAACTCAACGTTAAAACAATTTGTTTTCGATATATTTTAATTCGATCGAAAAACTACGCGGCGAAAACTTAGTTTTTCGATTATATTTTGTTCGATCGCAAAAGTAAGCGGCGAAAACTTTAAGTTTTTCGATATTCTTTTATTCGATAGCAAAACTACGCGGCGAAAAACTTAAGTTTTTCGACCATTTTTTATTCGATCGCAAACTTACTCAGCGAAAAACTATTGTTTTTGTTAGGTCATGTTTCATCAATCAACAAACAATCTAAGCAAGAATTCTAGGTATTCGAGTAAGAAATCTTACGATATACGATCGGTCGAATATCCTCTTTGAAGATCTTGAGAGGTTGTTGGATGTTTCCTTGTTTCTCGAACGTTACCTCTCTTTTAAAATATGAATTTGAAATTATTTTCTCAATAACGAATGATACGTTTACATTGATAGTGTACATCATATTTATAACTATATTTAAGGTATAATTACTCTTACGTCCTACACTATCAATATATCTAATTACGCCCCTAATTACAAGGATAATGAAATAATAGAGCACAATTCTAATATACTCTTCAATCTTCCCCTTTGTGCTTGTTGTCGTTTCAGCTCTTTTTATCCTTGTTGGGCGTAAAAAGACTACGTCAATCCCAATGTTGTCTCGTAGCGTCGAACAACATTCCTCAACTCCAATCTTTCATTAATGGCATCTAGAAGCTCGTACAGGAGTGGAGCCTCTTCTTCACAAAGATCTTCGAAGATTGTCTCTTCGGTGATCTCTCGCAATCTCTTCAGTATGTTCTTCCGCACCAACTTAAGTGTCCCGTCGCAGAATTTATGAACTTCTGACTTCATCACAGCCCTTGTCTTTCCAATGACTGGATTTAGATAAGTTATGGCGAGGCCAGAGGTCTTGAAAATGTAGTTCTCGGGAAAGTTGTTAAGTGGGAAGCCCTTCATAAGCGGAGATTCCATGTTGACCTTCTTCATGTTGTTCTCTATTACAATTTGAAGATCGTGTGCGGTGTGGTATTTGATTTGCCGCACCATGAATCTTTTCAGCCCCTCGAGTCCTTCAGTCTTAATATATCCAGGATGTGTCTTGTACTTTCTCTTGTACATTTGATATATTTGGTAGACTTCATCCAGTGGAAGGAATGGGAGATAGCTTTCATCTATCTCTTCTCGAGTGCGGTTGTTGTCCGCTCGCTCAATTATGTAGATGGGAGTTGGATATCTTCCGATCGTATGAGAGACTCCGACGAGTTGGAGAATCGGTGGCTTGTTCTTGAAATTTTCCTTCAGTTGATCAGCTGGAATGCCACTACGATCGGGTCCGAGATAGTTGAGCATGAAGATATGCTCCATTTTCTTCCTATCTTCCCAATGTGAGATGCCCCTCAAGTTGAGTTCGTTGAGCTTCTTGATCTTGTTTGGAGCCCTCCAAATCTGCTTTCTTATGTCTTCAATGAAGGGACTTCAATTATGACATTCTCCCATGGTGTCTCGACTCTAACTGTCCCTTTTGATAGACGGGGAGGCGAGTCGACTCCGAGTCTTATCATTTCGGGTAGCTCTACGACAGCAGAACTGTAGTCTTCGCCCTTCTTGAATTTCTTCTTCTTCAAGCAGTACCAAGTCCACTGAAGCTTGTTGTAGGAAGTATCTGACGTTGGAGAGTCGAGCTTGAGGAGCTTCCTCTGGTTCTCATTCCGTCGTCCACTTCTCGTTTAGTATGTAATCATCTACGATCAGATGAGGATCATAGGCAACTGCTTCTTGATGAACTTGGGGAAGGTTTGAGGTTGGGATAGGATTTGGATTTGTAGGAGAGAGGGTTAGTGTTTGGGATATGGTGGGAGGTGTGATTGTTTGTTGGCAGGTTTGAGGTTGAGGTTGTGTGGTTGGCGGGTGTGAGGATGATCCTCCAGCTTCTTGAGTCTTTGTCTGACTCAATCCACGGCCGCTCCTTGTTGTTCTTTGCCGTTTCTCCCCCTCATGACGATCCGGATCATCGGGATCGTCATGTCTACGTTTGGAGCGGGAGCTTTCTTCACGGCACGTTGTTTGTGCTGGCAGCTCTGGTTCATCTATTAATCTTCGGGAGAGACTTTCTTCTGCGGGAGTTCTTGTCTCTAGTGCAAGAAGGCGTGAGATGAGGATATCGTGAAGCTGAGTGATCGGAATGGTATATGGGTTGATAAGTGAGGGGGAGGGAGTTGGGTGGTAGGAAGTGGTGAGGAGACGGGTGTGGTTTGTGTGTCGGTGGGAGCAACTTATGAGACTGGTGTTTTCCCGATGTCTCTTCGGGAAGTCTCGAGAGCATAGAGCATTCGGTCCATCAGACGGTCTTTTAGTGAAGATAGGGCTGAGGAGAGTGCTTCTTGTAGTCTGTGCTCCGTCACGAACATCGGTGGAGTGGGGCCAGGGAGGCGCTCCACTGTCACAACATCGGAGTAGATTTCCGATGTGCCGCCTATAGTAGGTCTTGTGGGTCCGGTACGTCCAAGACTTCCGTTATCAATCCTGAAGTCACCACTTCAGAGGGTTGGCCTATTGTTCGCTCCGAAGATATCGGGGGTCCAATAGGGGTTCCACCCAATCCTTGAGATGAAACGATAGGTATCACCTCTATTCAGATAGGTGTTGAGACTGATTCAATTTGAATCTGTTCAGTGGGCTGATCACCCGGTGTTGGAAGTATTGGCTCCGAAGCTTGTATGGATGAAGGCACTCCAGACGGGGCCGAGATTTGTTGTCGGCAAGGGCCCCTTCGTTGGAGTCTGTGTGCTTCATCGGAGTCGGTTGCCTCAGGAGAGATATCATGAGAGACACCTTCGGGTTCAATCTCCTGATGTGTGACTTCGGGCTCTGATGATGTTACTTCCCTTTGAGAAGGCGCCGGGGCTGGATCCGTGGCACGTACCATCGCCTCCGTGATGGAGTTGTTCTGGCAGTAGGTTTGGTAGGCCTCTTCAGTTGGATCAGCGAAGTGGAGCAGCTCCAATGGGATCAGCATGGATTGGAGTGCTAGATCAGCGGCTTTCGGGTTGTGGAAGAATCGAAGGCGTGGCGGGATGTAGTCCGCGATCGGTGGATGTTTCGGGATCTCTGGGTGGACTTCCATGAAATTTGAGATCATTACCGGAAACCACCGTACATACGGAAGGGATCGGGCTTTCGACTTCGTCTCCCTCTGACGCATTTGGTCGGCGAGATCGTTCCAGATCAGCGGAGCCACGTCATATCTCTTGGAGAAGACCACTCCGTGAAAAATACGCAGAATGTTGCCATTTGCCTTGTCGAATCCGGAGTGCTTTGGGGAGAGGCATTTGTTGATGATGCCGAACAGAGTCTTCCATGGATGAGGAATGCCGTTATTTTGAAAGTTGGCCAGTTTATTTAGCGGCGGTTTGTATCCCATCCTGAGCATGTCTTCTACAATCTCCGCGTCCGTTGGTAATCGATCGTATTCATCGTAGTGCGGGAGATCGAGCACCATGGCCATTAGGTTCTTCGTCAGTACGTGTCTTGTATTGAGCTTGGTCATATATTCCACGCTGTCGCCGTTAATGAAGCTCTGCATGCATCCCCAGAATTGCTGGAGATAGACCATCAGTACGGTGGCCGTCATGGTCAGAGCTGTCCATAAGGGGTGTCCTTTGAGTATGTGTAGCATGACGTCATCCGGACACCGAAATGTTGTCAAATCCAGTTTGAAGTTGTTGTCTTGGACTGTCATATAACTTCCAGAAGGATAGATATGAGAGTAGTTGGGAGTTGCCATATCTGCAAAAATAATATGAGGTTCATTAGTTAATCAAGTTTCATGAAAGAATGAATTTGACTAATACGAATGTAGAGGATAATTGTACATTGAAAAACATATCGCGGAAGACTTAGTGAAAATTTGAAAAATTTGTACAATTAACTAAGTCTTAAATGCGCGTTTTTTATTCGAGTAACAATTTATTTGATTTTTTAAAATTTGGGATAAAAAAATTGTCTAAGTCTTGAAAAAATTTCTAAGTCTATTGCAGTGTGTTTTTATTCGAGAAAAGATTTATTCGATTGACAAGTTTTGCGATCGAATGAAATTGTGTTGAATAATTTACTTTTCGATGATGACTTTTACTATCGAATAAAACGTTATTGAAAATAATAATTTTTCGTTGATTAAGTTTTCGATCGAGAAAAGAAAGTTGTCGAAAAACTTAATTTTTTCGCTGCTTAGTTTTGCGATCGAATAAAATAAATCGAAAAAAATAAGTTTTTCGCCGCGTAGTTTTGCGATCGATTAAAAACATTTCAAAACAAAAGATTTTCTACGCTGAGTTTTGCGATCGAATAAAATTTAAACGAAAAGAAAAGTTCTTCGATGACACTGTTTGCGACTCAAACTTTTTCGATCGAAAATTTTCAAATAAAACAGTAAATACGGAAAACATAATCTTCGATTTCTAGGTAAATCATGGGTGTATCTAGGTTCGAAACGTTCAGAGAGCATTGGCGAATCCGAATATCATGATTTTAACCAAGAGATTGAGTGTAAATACTTTGATTTGAAGGTCGAAAAATCAGTTTTCGTCGAAAAGATAAACATGAACTTTCTTCAGAAAATTTTTCGTGAAAATGCTCGATAATTGGATGTTTTTGAACATAAAATGAATCGGAACATGTTTCTGTGGCGACCCTACTTCCTAATTAAGTTAATTGGCGGATTTTCCCGCAACAGAACACGCGGAAGACCCGATAAAATTTTCTTTTTTTAATTTAAATAACCTACATAGTATTATATCGGGTTTACAAAAATATCTACTATTAATACTTTGGGCCGAAGCCCCAAAATTTCAAACCCAATATCAAACACTATGCCACTCCACAGGTCGCGTCCCATGTACTACGCCACCCTCAAAAGTCCGTGGAGTCACCGCCGCCAGCTCGCCATGAATCTCAACCCTGACACTAGTCGGTGTCGGGTTCATTCTTACCTACAAACAAAAATAGGATAGAACCCTGAGCTATTGCCCAGTAGGTGATTACATAACATGCAATACGTGCGTGCACTCCACCCAATCCCGGTTCCTCACAATATAATATAATGCACACTCGACAAATCTCATCTATCAATTCTCAATTCTCAATTCTCAACAGGGCCCTAGGTCAGACTCGGCACCCACGCGCGCAATGGCAAAGTACACCATCAACCATGCGGTAGCCCACACCGGCCGCGCCGGGTCGCTCCTTCCGCACACAATCTCAACCCGACGGCTTTTTCCCCGAATGTTATACCACAAGTTCGGGTAGACAGGAATCTCACATCTGTCTGCCGTCCCTGAGCCAAATAATATCCGGTGGTTTACACCTCGGGTGGCTCAATCCCGAGTAGATGGGTGTCGCAAACCCCCTCTCCCACCAAGTGCATAATCGAGTCTGAACCTGACTGCCAAAATCGGCAACTCTACCCTTCTCACATTCGACACAATATCGTGTCACCGTATCATTACGGTACCTTCACCTCTCTTATGCATGTCGTGAAATGCATATCACATTCGTCACATATATCACGTATTATTTCTTACAAATAATACCCCAAAATACTCTCGTATCTTAAAATAAGGGTTGACCCGAAAATTCTAGTCAAAGTATGAATATACTTTGATTTAAAGATAAAATGAACTTAAAATAATTTTATTCAAAGATGTGGGCTATTACCCGAATTTAACCTTTTAAATTCGGCGAAATTTAAATATTTCGCTTAGATATCGAAATTCTGCCCGAATTTGAAATATTAAATTCGGCGAAATATAATGCCCGAATTTAACCTTTTAAATTCGGCGAAATTTAAATATTTCGCTTAGATATCGAAATTCTGCCCGAATTTGAAATATTAAATTCGGCGAAATATAATGCCCGAATTTAACCTTTTTAAATTCGGCGAAATTTAAATATTTCGCTTAGATATCGAAATTCTGCCCGAATTTGAAATATTAAATTCGGCGAAATAAAATGCCCGAATTTAACCTTTTTAAATTCGGCGAAATTTAAATATTTCGCTTAGATATCGAAATTCTGCCCGAATTTGAAATATTAAATTCGGCGAAATATAATGCCCGAATTTAACCTTTTAAATTCGGCGAAATTTAAATCAAACATGTAATAACTTTACAGAACTCATATTGAGTTCGAACTTCACATAATTCACCAAAAACGTCAAATAACATATCAAAATACCCGAAATTCATAAATTCGGATGACCTTTCATCCAAATTCGTTTAACTATAAAAATCAACATAAGAAATGTTTGTAGGGGTTAAAAAAAAACACCTACCTCACTTCCAAGTTAGCCGAAATTGCCTAGTTTTTCTCTGCTTTTCTTCGTTTGTTTTCTCCTCTTTCTCTTTCTCTTTTTCTTTTCCTTCTTACTAAGTAACGATTTTTATTATCCAAGCTTAATTTTGATTGGTTGCTTAAAGTGGTGAAATCCTTGACCCAAAGCAGGTGGGTAACTCAAACGTATTTTTCCTTTTGTCTTAGGCAACCTTTTTATCTTATATCATTTGGACTAAAAATTATTTATTTGGGCCTTAACAACAAATTTGATTTATTTGAGTTCTCGGCCCAACTATTATTTTCCAGCTAAATTCTGAAAAATCCGTTTTGTCCGAAATTTAACTTCATTAATTTCGAACATTACAAAAATAATCCCGTATTTATTTTACGGGTATTACATCCTCCCCCCCTTAAAAGAAATTTCGTCCCCGAAATTTAAGTTGTCTGAAACAATTCAGGGTATTTCTCTCTCATTTCGTCTTCTCGCTCCCAAGTGGCTTCTTCCAATATCTGGTTTCGCCATAAGACCTTCACGAGGGGAATATTCTTATTTCGTAATTGCTTCACCTCATACATTAGAATCTCTACCGGCTTTTCTTCGTAACTCAAGTCCGGCTTCAATTGTTGGTGAAGTCTTTTGTCTCTTAGCACATGATACGGGTCCAACACATACTTTCACAGTGTAGACACGTGGAATACGTCATGGACTTGTGCTAACGACGTCGGTAATTCTAGCTGATATGCTACTTCACCGACTCTTTTCAAAATTTTGAAAGGTCCTATATATCTCGGACTCAACTTTCCTTTTTGTCCGAACCGTTTGACACCCTTCATAGGTGATACTTTCAAAAATACTTTATCACCTTCTTCAAATTCTAACGACCTTCGTCTCTTGTCTGCATAACTCTTCTGGCGACTTTGGGCCGTTTGCATTTTCTCCCGAATTTTCTTAACAACTTCAGTCATTTCGCGTACCATCTCGGGACCTAATAGCGCCTTCTCGCCGATTTCATCCCAATGAACTGGGGATCGACATTTACGTCCGTATAAGGCTTCGTAAGGCGCCATTCCGATCGTTGCTTGATAGCTGTTGTTATATGAAAATTCTATTAACGGGAGATATTTACTCCAACTCCCTTGAAAATCCAAGACACATGCTCTCAACATGTCTTCGAGTGTCTGGATCGTCCTTTCCGATTGTCCGTCAGTCTGGGGATGATAAGCTGAACTAAATGATAATTTAGTTCCCAGAGCTTTCTGTAAGCTTTTCCAGAACTGGGACAGAAATCTTGAATCTCGATCTGATATGATCGATATCGGAATTCCATGGAGTCTCACTATCTCTTGAATGTAGAGTTCAGCGAACTTCTCCATGGGATAGGTCTGGTGAATAGGCAAGAAATGGGCGGACTTAGTCAGTCTGTCAACAATCACCCAAATTGCATCATAACCTTTCACCGTTCTTGGCAATCCGACGACAAAATCCATTGTTATATGGTCCCACTTCCACTCGGGAATCGTCAAAGGTTGTAACATTCCTGCCGGTCTTTGATGTTCTGCTTTGATCTGCTGACAAGTCAGGCATCTATGTACAAATGCAGCAACATCCTTTTTCATTCCCGGCCACCAATAATTTAGTCGCAAATCACGATACATTTTCGTTGCACCGGGATGCACCGAATATATTGTCGTATGTGCCTCCGTCATTAAAGTTCGACGAATCTCTTCATCTTCCGGCACATATAAGCGACTTTTAAATCGTAAACTCCCGTCTTCTCGGAATTCAAATTCCGATGAGACTTCTTTATCTTGTTCTCTTTGTTTCTTCAAGTACAACTCATCTTTCTTTTGTACTTCAATGATTCGGTCTAATAGTGTTGGCTTAAGTGTCAACACTGCCAACTTTTCTTCAATCTCTCCGAAATTGATTACTTCAACTCCGAATTGGCGTAATTCAGTGTTTACCGTTTTGCGGCTCAATGCATCTGCGACTACGTTCGCTTTTCCTGGATGATAATTTATCACACAGTCGTAGTCTTTGACTAACTCGAGCCATCTTCTTTGCCTCATATTTAACTCCTTCTGGGTGAAGAAGTACTTCAAACTCTTGTGATCCGTGAAGATCTCGCATCTTTCTCCGTAAAGATAGTGTCGCCATGTTTTAAGAGCAAACACTACGGCTGCGAGTTCGAGATCATGAGTGGGGTAATTTTTCTCATATGGCTTTAATTGTCGGGAGGCATAAGCGATCACCTTCCCGTTTTGCATTAAAACACACCCCAACCCATATTTAGAGGCATCACTATAAACAGAAAAATTTCCAGTACCCGAAGGTATTGCTAACACTGGAGCAGTTGTTAGCCTTTTCTTTAATTCCTGGAAACTTTGCTCACATTCATCCGTCCATTTGAACGGAACATTTTTCTTTGTCAAATTGGTGAGCGTCGAGGCGATGCTGGAAAAGTCCTTAATGAACTTTCGATAATACCCAGCTAGCCCGAGAAAACTTCTTATCTCCGTGGGAGTGGTTGGTCTTGGCCAATTTTCTATAGCTTCTATCTTGCTGGGATCTACTGAAATTCCGTTTCCCGAAATAACACGCCCCAGAAAGATTACTCGATCCAACCAAAATTCGCACTTTTTAAATTTGGCGAATAATTGTTTCTCCCGAAGAATTCCTAGGACCGCTCTCAAATGTTCCTCATGTTCTTCTTTTGTCTTGGAATAAATGAGAATATCGTCGATAAAGACGATAACACATCGGTCCAGCAATTTTTTGAATACTCGGTTCATCAAATCCATGAAGGCTGCCGGAGCATTCGTCAATCCGAAAGGCATGACCAAAAATTCATAGTGGCCGTACCTCGTACTGAATGCGGTTTTTGGAATGTCCGCTTCCCGGATCTTCAGCTGATGATAACCGGAGCGCAGGTCGATCTTAGAAAATACTGTTGCTCCTTGGAGTTGATCGAATAAATCGTCAATCCTTGGCAATGGGTATTTATTCTTAATCGTGATCTTGTTGAGTTCACGATAATCGATACACATTCTCATCGACCCGTCCTTTTTCTTCACAAATAAAACCGGGGCTCCCCATGGTGAGAAACTGGGTTGAATAAAACCCTTCTGCAACAAATCTTCCAATTGCTCCTTCAATTCTCGTAATTCGTTCGGTGCTAACCGATACGGGGATTTAGAGATCGGGGCAGCTCCAGGTACAAGATCGATTGCAAATTTAATCTCCCGATCAGGGGGTAATCCCGGAAGATCCTCGGGAAATACATCGGAATATTCGTTCACTATCGGAACCTCCTCAAGTTTAAGCTGGGAAGATTCCTCAGCATTCACCGCAAAAACTAGGAACGATTCGCAACCCGTATTTACGAGTCGCTGAGCTTTTAAAGCAGAAATCCGAGGGATTGAGTTTCTATTCTTTCTTCCCGAAAATTCAAACTCCTCTCCCTCTGGCGATCGAAACCTAACTACCCTTTTTGAACAATCAATAATGGCTCCGTATTTCGAAAGCCAATCCATCCCGAATATAAGATCGTAATCATTCATCGGGATTACTATTAGGTTCACATCTAACTCTCTACCCTCAATTCTTACGGGACATTTCTCAACCACCAAATTTGATCGAGTTGGATCCCCATGTGGTAAAGATACCACGAAATCACATAATAAACGGGAGGGATAGATTCCTGCCCTGGCCACAAAGTTAGCCGATACAAACGAATGTGTGGCTCCCGAGTCAATCAAGATCGAAGAGGGCACGTGAAATATACTCAACGTACCCGTAACTACATTCGGGTTTGCCTCCGCCTCCTCATTAGTCAGAGTAAAAACTCTTGCAGGCACAGGTGGAGGTCGAATGAGGTTACGCGGTTGAGTCTGCACTAGAGGCTGACCTCTCGGGCAATTCCGTGCGATGTGTCCGGCCTCACCGCACCGGAAACATTGCAGAGTCTGCACCGGTCGTGATCCGTAGCATATGCCAAAGTGATTTCGTCCACACTGTTGGCATTGGGGCGCTGGTATCGGGGGTCGGTTGGGAACATTGGCCGGTCTCTGATAAGCATTCGGGCGCCACATCTGTTGACTCGGTCGATTTCCTTTATTCTTCGGGTCCTTGCCGAAGAATTGTCGCTTTTGGCCGCTTCCTCCTTGCTGTTGCTGACTCTCTCTTTTCCTACTTGCCTCTTGGGCTTCCCTTACTACTCCTTCCGCTTGTTCTGCGATCAACGCTCGCTCCGTCGCCTGACGGAACTCTAATTGGCGTACTCCCGCCACACTTAAATCTCGATAAAATTCGGGCTTCAGCCCTCGAAGAAATCTCGTCACCTTTAGAGTATTGGTTGCCACGAGATGAGGTGCAAAACGAGATAATTCTTCAAATTTGCGGATGTATTCCGCAACTGGCATTCGCCCTTGTTTCAGGTTCATGAATTCATACATTCGCTGCTCCTGATCGTGAGCAGTGAAGTACTTATCATAAAACAGTTCCCTGAAGCGTTCCCATGTCATCGTCGCCGGATCTTCTAACACCTTTATGGTGTTCCACCAAAAACGCGCGCCTCCCCGAAATAGGGAAACGGCACACAACACCTTCTCATTGTTCGGCACACGACTGTATATAAATAAGTCTTCTATTGTGTCGATCCAGTCCTCAGCTGCCGCAGGATTAGTAGCTTCGGCGAAAACTGGTGGATTTAACTTACGAAATCGCTCCCCTATGATCTCTACGCGATCAGGCTGTGGGGATGGACGGTGCTCAGATGAGCTCTGGTGATTTATCAAATCATGAATTTGGTCTGACTGTCTTCGAATAAGTTCAGTCAGCCTATTTATCGTGTCATGCTCACGAGTCGGGGGTGGGGATTCAGATTCGCCCCTCCGACTGGACTCTCCAACGAACACGTTCCTCGGTCTTCCTCTTGGCATTTTCCAAATACTAGATAATTCATGTAACAAATATACATGAGATCACATAATCATATCAAAGTATTACACTTAACTTACAGGCGAGGCTGGTTCTCCCGGCTTTTGAGTGGCAGTACATGGACAGTCTTCAGAATCTAAAGCCTAAGCTCTGATACCACCTGTGGCGACCCTACTTCCTAATTAAGTTAATTGGCGGATTTTCCCGCAACAGAACACGCGGAAGACCCGATAAAATTTTCTTTTTTTAATTTAAATAACCTACATAGTATTATATCGGGTTTACAAAAATATCTACTATTAATACTTTGGGCCGAAGCCCCAAAATTTCAAACCCAATATCAAACACTATGCCACTCCACAGGTCGCGTCCCATGTACTACGCCACCCTCAAAAGTCCGTGGAGTCACCGCCGCCAGCTCGCCATGAATCTCAACCCTGACACTAGTCGGTGTCGGGTTCATTCTTACCTACAAACAAAAATAGGATAGAACCCTGAGCTATTGCCCAGTAGGTGATTACATAACATGCAATACGTGCGTGCACTCCACCCAATCCCGGTTCCTCACAATATAATATAATGCACACTCGACAAATCTCATCTATCAATTCTCAATTCTCAATTCTCAACAGGGCCCTAGGTCAGACTCGACACCCACGCGCGCAATGGCAAAGTACACCATCAACCATGCGGTAGCCCACACCGGCCGCGCCGGGTCGCTCCTTCCGCACACAATCTCAACCCGACGGCTTTTTCCCCGAATGTTATACCACAAGTTCGGGTAGACAGGAATCTCACATCTGTCTGCCGTCCCTGAGCCAAATAATATCCGGTGGTTTACACCTCGGGTGGCTCAATCCCGAGTAGATGGGTGTCGCAAACCCCCTCTCCCACCAAGTGCATAATCGAGTCTGAACCTGACTGCCAAAATCGGCAACTCTACCCTTCTCACATTCGACACAATATCGTGTCACCGTATCATTACGGTACCTTCACCTCTCTTATGCATGTCGTGAAATGCATATCACATTCGTCACATATATCACGTATTATTTCTTACAAATAATACCCCAAAATACTCTCGTATCTTAAAATAAGGGTTGACCCGAAAATTCTAGTCAAAGTATGAATATACTTTGATTTAAAGATAAAATGAACTTAAAATAATTTTATTCAAAGATGTGGGCTATTACCCGAATTTAACCTTTTAAATTCGGCGAAATTTAAATATTTCGCTTAGATATCGAAATTCTGCCCGAATTTGAAATATTAAATTCGGCGAAATATAATGCCCGAATTTAACCTTTTAAATTCGGCGAAATTTAAATATTTCGCTTAGATATCGAAATTCTGCCCGAATTTGAAATATTAAATTCGGCGAAATATAATGCCCGAATTTAACCTTTTTAAATTCGGCGAAATTTAAATATTTCGCTTAGATATCGAAATTCTGCCCGAATTTGAAATATTAAATTCGGCGAAATAAAATGCCCGAATTTAACCTTTTTAAATTCGGCGAAATTTAAATATTTCGCTTAGATATCGAAATTCTGCCCGAATTTGAAATATTAAATTCGGCGAAATATAATGCCCGAATTTAACCTTTTAAATTCGGCGAAATTTAAATCAAACATGTAATAACTTTACAGAACTCATATTGAGTTCGAACTTCACATAATTCACCAAAAACGTCAAATAACATATCAAAATACCCGAAATTCATAAATTCGGATGACCTTTCATCCAAATTCGTTTAACTATAAAAATCAACATAAGAAATGTTTGTAGGGGTTAAAAAAAAACACCTACCTCACTTCCAAGTTAGCCGAAATTGCCTAGTTTTTCTCTGCTTTTCTTCGTTGTTTTCTCTCTTTCTCTTTTTCTTTTCCTTCTTACTAAGTAACGATTTTTATTATCCAAGCTTAATTTTTGATTGGTTGCTTAAAGTGGTGAAATCCTTGACCCAAAGCAGGTGGGTAACTCAAACGTATTTTTCCTTTTGTCTTAGGCAACCTTTTTATCTTATATCATTTGGACTAAAAAGTATTTATTTGGGCCTTAACAACAAATTTGATTTATTTGAGTTCTCGGCCCAACTATTATTTTCCAGCTAAATTCTGAAAAATCCGTTTTGTCCGAAATTTAACTTCATTAATTTCGAACATTACAAAAATAATCCCGTATTTATTTTACGGGTATTACAGTTTCTACCTTCGAAATCCGCACGTTTAAGCTTAAAATTTTGAGATATGATGAAGTCGCATTGAAATGCCGAAGTCGGTTTGAAGCTTTTTCTTAGAAGATGAAAAGTTTTGCGATTGGGAATTTGTAACGTGAATGAGTTTTTCGAGTGATAAAGTGATATTAATACTTTACGATGGGGTAAAGGAAAAAATCTTTTTTGGCCGAAAGTAAAAAGAATATTCTTGGGCTTTAGGTAAAAATAGGTCGAAATAAAATTTATGAATTAACCCAAAAATAATTTGTATAATACTCCCTGTATTTCCGCATATGAGGAAATTATCTCCAGATGTTGATGAAATTCAACATTTGACTCCTCCGATGAGCTCTAAATTTTCTGCGAGACATAATAAATTGTTAGAATTCAAGTTTCTACGAATGTAGAACATAATATCAAATTCTCATATAAAAAAAAAACTCCCCCTCAACAATTGCATGAATAAACTTTTCAGTACCTACACATATTTTCGGTACATATGAAAATTTCCGATTGAAGTACAATTAACGCATTCTAAGCAATTCAGCATAGTTTATGAAAATGTTTCTTTTTTCAAGAATAATTTCGCATTTTATCAAGTCTGAACCAATGCATGTATTAATGCATTTAAAATGTGCGAATAAAATAGAGAATAAAATAAAATGAAATAAAATAAAATATAATATAATAAAAATAATAATTTTTGTTTCGGGGTCAGATTTATTTATTTTAAATTTTTATCACACAAAAATTTCCAAGATATAAATATAACAATAATTTGCCATAAATTCAAATAACTAAATTAGTATTCTAAGAGCATAGTATGAATCACTTTGACAACTCTCGCAAGTTTCGCTCATATCACTCAATTTATTTTTATCAAGGAGATTTTTAGTAGATATATCACTCTTATCATCACAACAAAATTATATCAATTAATTTGTTAACGTAGTACTTTTAATCAACTTGCCAAGTGAGAGTTCGTCATTTTGAATCAAATGGACTTTTAAGGGATTATTTTTAGGCTCTGACTAAGGGGTAAGAATTTTGGGTTAGTGAGCTTAAAAATTCTTCTCTTCCGGGGCTCTTTTGTGAGATTCTATTCTGAGCCTTTTGCTTTTCCTTTCTGTAGTAATCTCTTTTCAGTGATTTGAGAGATAAGATCTTCTTTGATTTTGGGTCGAGACTGTGTTCCTTTAGAAAGTTTCACAGTTATGGAGTTCAAACCCAAGACTGTGCTTCTCTTCTCGTTTTCTCTACATAAGATCTAGATTATCATTGGAGAAGTTCACTTCGAGGTGCTTCACTTCTAGCAGTATACGAGATTATCTAGGAGAAGTTCACAGTGAGATCAGTGTTTCTCTTCTATAATGATTGAGAAATGGGGAATGTGCATCACTTTAGCTCTCCCCCTCTTTTTCTTGATTGAGTAACCACGAATCATTTGAATAATGTTGAAGGCTTAACCGGGTGTCTTTGATAAAGAAAAAGAATATCGGAGAAGGCTCAAAGGGGATATCTAGAGGAAAAATAAAGGATTTATAATTTAGGTCAACTGAGGTATTTCCTAATATGCCCTTATCATTTTCATGACAAACTAAACACAAAAACAAGATTGAGGCTACGAAGTACAAATCAAAAGATAGTCATTTGAAGTGTGACACTCAAAAAAATATTGAGGTTCAAATTCTTCACATGTATGATGTGGCTTTGTGTCTAGTAAATCATACAAAGTTCTTTTGAATAAAAGAATGTTATATTGAATTTCAGGCAAAGAATTTAACTATATATTTCGAAGAAATATTTTTGTGAGTGATTTCAAAAATGGTCAAAATCATCGTCATCCCCAATTTTTTTTATTTATAATATTTATATATATGTATATATTTATTTATTTAATAAAAAATAAAATATATATATAATAATATTTTTTTTATTTTAAATAAAAAAAACTTTAAAAGATAGAGTCACGCATAATAATCAAGAAATATTAAGAAGCACATAGAATGTTAGAGTGAAGCATAGTAGAGCATGTAAAACATATTTCAAGTAAAATTGAGATTCAACATGCCTAACTTAGCAATAAGGAATTGAAATCGTTTTTCATCCAATGCCTTAGTGAATAAGTCGGCAAGTTGAAGCTCCGTTTTAACAAAATACATATCTATCGTGCCTTTTTCTACATGATCTTTTAGTCCATAGAGACCTTTGTCCAATCGATAGACATGATCAGGAAGGTTCTCGTGTATGAATCATTCGGGTTGAGCGATGTAGACTTCTTCTTTTAATACGCTGTTGAGAAAGGCAGTTTTGACGCCCATTTGATAGACTTTGAAGTCTTTGTGAGCCGCGATGCTAGGAACAGACGAATAGATTCAATGCGTGCAACCGGAGCATACGTCTCGTCGTAATCAATTCCTTCTTGTTAATTGTATCCCTTAGCAGCGAGTCGTGCTTTATTCCTGATTTACACCGTTCTCATTTTTCTTGTTCTTGAAAACCCATTTTGTTCCAATTATGGTTTTGCCTTGTGGTCGAGGAACCAATATCAAAACTTGTAGACGCTCGAACTGGTTGAGTTCATCTTGCATCGCAATTACCCAATCCGGGTCTTTAAGAGCTTCGGCTACTTTATTTGGTTCATTTTGGCTTAGAAAGCATGTGAATAAAACGCTTTGTGTAGACGTCCTAGTACGTACACCACTTGAAGGATCACCAATAATCTGATCAGTAGGGTGAGCTCGAGTCCATTTGCGTTCGTGAGGAATAACTGAAGTAGAGTCGTCATTGGATTGGAGATCGAGATATCCCGTATTAATTGGTTGATCATTCAATGTTGGAAAATTCAAATCAGATGTTGAGTCGAAAAGAATTTCCTTATTTGTATTTGTAGGAACTGCAGTACTAGATGAAGATTCTGAATAATTAGATTCTCCAACAATTGTCGGATTTTGAAGAGGAGTCTCTTTATTTAGACGTTGCCAAATGTTGTTGACCTTGTGCCAACACACCAGTAAGCTCGGGTTCGGAACTGTTTTGTTCAGAAGCCAATTCCGTCATTTTTAGAAACGTGACGTTGTAGCTTTCAAGAATTGTACGAGAAGACTTGAGGTAGACGCGATATGATTTTGAGGTAGAGGAATATCCGACAAAAATGGCTTCAAAGGCTTTGGGATCGAACTTGCTTCGATGCTCCCGACCGTTGGCCACAAAACACTTGCAACCAAATACTTTGAAGAATGAGATATTCGGAATTCGTATATTAATTAGCTCATATGGTGCCTTCTCAAAGCGTTTGTGAATAATTGTCCTGTTTTGAGTAAATCATTCTGTACTCACTGCTTCAGCCCATAGAAAGTGAGGAAGACCGGAGTGAATGATCATAGTTCTTGCAGCTTCAACTAGAGCCGGTTCTTTCTTTCTACGACACCATTTTGTTGTGGCATTTTTGCGGCTGAGAATTGTTGAATAATTCCAACTAATTGGAAAAAGTTGTTGAGCCGCTGATTCTTGAATTTCGTCCCGTTGTCCGTTCTGATTACTTGGATTTTCTTTTGCAGGAGATTCTGAGTTGTAAAGCTTATTATCAAGTCTCCAATCTCATCTTTAGTTCGGAGATATCTTGTCCATGTGTAGCGAGAATAATCGTCGACTATTACTAACACATATTTACGACCGTTGATGCTTTGTGTACGCATTGGTCCGCAGAGGTCCATGTGAAGTAATTCCAAGGGTCGAGATGTAGAACCAACTTGCTTGAGTTTGTGTGATGCACGCTTCATTTTTCCCATTTGACAAGCCGAACAGTGATGCTCTTGGTTAGATGAAATTGTTGGCAGACCGTTAACCAACTTTTTAACACTGAGTTTGTGAAGAGCTTTTAAGTTTAGATGAGACAGACGTTGATGCCATAAGCTGTTCCTCTTTATTGTTGTCTAAGAGATGAGGCATACAGCTGTTGAAGGTCGAACTGATGTCAGATTGATTGTGTATAGGTTAGATATTCGTGATCCTGTGAGAAGTTCTTGATTCTGACAATTCAAAACTTGGCACTGCTTAGCTAGAAATACGACTTGAAATCCTTTGTCACAGAATTGGCCTATGCTGAGCAGATTGTGTTAGAAACCTTGGACGTAAGAGACATCTTTAATCGTCAAATTTGGCAGCAGAATGTCTCCAAATCCGAGTATGTGAGCTGAGTTATTGTTGCCAAATCGGATTTTGCCATTGTAACGATCTTGGTAGTTGCTCAACAGTTCTTGTTTTCCCGTCATGTGTGTGGAGCAACCAGAATCTAAATACCATACATGATGGATCTGCATAGAAAGAAATGAGGGAGACTTAGGTACCCACTTTTGAATGGGTCCTCTCGGATTAGCAGATTCGATAAGTAAGATTTGTTCAGTTTCGATAAGTAAGGTTTGTTCATCTTTGGTTCCTAAATTATGAGAATGCTTAGGTACCCAAACCAACTTAGAAGTAGTTTGTTTATGTAGTACCTCTTTAGAGAATTTAGCCTTATTGGCTTGTGTTTGCCTAGGTGGTGACTTAGGAAACCATTGTGGTTGAACCTTACATGGGAGGTTAATTTCAGCACGAACAAATGTCCGATTTGTCTTATTGCTGGAGAAAATCTTTTCTTTGGCTAGTCTCCTAAGGTGTTTAGCTGAATGTACGTGGACTGGATACCTTAGGTGAGAACAAGAATGTATGGAGCTATAAGCTTTCTTAATGGCTGGGTCTTGTTTCTTATGAGACTTAAGACTTGCATTTGTTTTATAAACCAATTTCAAAGTTTGTGCTTTCAAAAATAATAGGCTTTAACGCATAATTTTAATTAACAATACTAGAAATAGCTGTCTTCGGACGAGTGTCCATAGTTTTTGACATAGAAGAAATAGATAACAAATCAGTTTTCTTCTGAATATTTATTCTAGGCACTCTTTCCTTAGCATGCTTCACCTCTTTTACTACTCTACCTGTGGATGGAGAAAGAGTTAGTAAAAATCCTTTTCCTTTTTGAAGCATTTAAGGGTTTGTTTTCTCTCTTTATAATTTCTAAATAAGATTTATCTTCTTTCGAAATGTTTTGAAAAATAATAGGAGAGTTTTTCTTAGCTTTAATCTAATCCTTCATTAAAGATTTTTCTTTCAAAATAATATCAGGACAAGTTTTTAAAATAGAGGAAGTTTTGAGATTGGAAATCTCCAATAAAAGTTCGTTCTTTTCAGCTTTGAAATTCTTTCTTTATGTTTCCAAGGAAGCGTGTAAAATATCTATTTTTCTAATAATAGCTTGAATATAACAGAAATTAGAATTTTGAGAATGATCAATATTTTCTTCCTTATGTTTAGAAAAATCTTATAGGGGATATAATGAAGTATAATCACTAGACAAGTTGAGATCTCTTGTCTTGTAACTATTATTCAAGTCGGTGTATTCAAAAGGAATGCCAGTCCTATTAGTGGCTTGTCGTTTAGATTCTTCTAAAGCATTTATTTTGGAAGAATTAGTAAATGTCATTAAAGGAGTTAATCCTAATCCCATATACTTGATATCGTAAAATTGTCTAACATTGACCTTTTTCAAGTTACAGGGATTGTTAAAACCTAAGCTCTCTTTAAGATTATAAAATTCTGTATCAAGAGGTTCATTTAGAAATATAGTTTGATCCGTTTGACCCCTTTTTACTAGAAGATCATCTAACGTTTTAATCCTTGAATAAAGTTTCTTACGTTCGTCAGAAATTTCTTTGAAATTATTTTTAGAAATCTCTAAGTCTCTCTGACAATCAATAAGAATCGTATTAAGTTCAGTATTTTTAGTCTCAAAGGTAGCTACGGTTAATTCAAGACTAGAGATTTTTTCCTTACCGTTAGATAAGAGAATTTCGAGATGAATTTTCTTATCTAATTGCTTTTGGAAATTGCTTTCGCTAAGAGCTAGTTTCTCTTCTAATTAATTTATTCATTTCCGCTAAATTTTCATGTTACTGTACTTAAGCTGTAACGATTCTAACATGTTTAATAACATGGAATTAGACAATTGTACCTCTTGTGACGAAGAGGATGCTTTGTCGTCGTCATCGTCAGGCCTCCTGGATGGGTCATCATTTGAAGCGTCGTCGAGGTATGCCATTAGTGCAAGATTTTCGTCTTCAGAATCTGTGGTATCCTCCAGCCAATGCTCTTGTTCTGCCATCAATGCTACTCCAGCCTCTTTCTGTTTAGTGATTTGGAATTTTTTGGAGTAGTAGTTGACATCCTTTTTCTTGGGTAGTTTGCATTCTCTAGAGAAGTGTCCTACCTTTCCCTTTGCTTGGAGCTAGATGTTATAGCATTTTTGAGGTTATTTGACACTTTTGGATTCTGAGGACTCGGCCGGTCTTTCCCTTTGCTTGGAGCTAGATGTCCGAAGTCTATTGGCCGAAGACGAGGATTTCTTTTTGTAAAAGTTTTTACTCATCATTTTAGAAATGAGAGCTAACTGTTTCTTTAACTCCATCATATCAGGTTCGGAGTCCGAGTTAGATTCTTCTTCACCTTCTGAAGAGCTTGGCAGCTTGATACTTTTATCCTTTCGAGATCGACTTTGCTTTCTTTCAGCGATAAGTGCTATAGAGTCGTCGATTTGTTTGCCCTTTAGTTCTTTTTGAATCTCGCTTATATCTTCTTCATGCTGGGCGAGATTTTCAAAGATGGCGCGGATATCCATTTCGTCCATATCCTTAGTTTGTCGGATTTGAATGGATATTTTCTTCCACTCCGATTGAAGAGAAGAGAGAAATCTGATGTTGACCTCCATGTTGGTCTTGAATATATCAATCTTCCTCATTTCATTGAGAAGGGTTAGATATCTTTGATAGAGTTCATAAACTGATTCCTCCATCTTGGCCTTGAAAGAGTCATAAGCAGTTAGGATATTTGCTTTCTTTCCTTTGACTCCAACTTCAGTTCGTTGCATCATCTTGTGGAGCTCGTCCCACATGGCTTTTGCAGTTGATAGACTATATATTTGGATATAGATGTCATTCGGTATTCCTTACATTAGGAAAGTATTGGCTTCCAAGTCTGCTTTGGCTCTTCAACGCTCCCCCTCAGTATATTCACCAGGGACTTTAAGTCTTCTGGTTGCAGGAATAGGAGGATTGTTTGTGGCATCTCCTTCTTGGATGAGCCAGATTTGAGCTGGACCTTCTTGAAGTGACGCGATCAAATTTGAGGCTTGATCTTTCGTTTCCAAGAAGTTCAAGAACCGACTTCTCCATACCGTGTATTCGCCTCTTCAAAGAATTGGAGGGCGGACGTCATTTCCAAGTGAGTAAGCATCCATTTTTGTTGATTGGTAGGATATTCGTGAAGGTTTGGAATAGTAATGAAAAATGCTTCGCAAGTGACAAACTTAGTTAGAAATATTTGATTCGCACTTAAACAATTTCCTTTTTTTTTAACCTATGATCCGGTCGTGAAAGAGAAATTGTTATGTTTCTGAAAATATTTGATAATTAAAAATTGATACTTCAAGAATCGTTAAAGAAATTTGAATTAGTGATAAAAAATATTGAGTATCAAAACCTGATAGTTCCGAGTCAAATATTTTTCGTAAGTTTTGAAGTTCATAATTTTTTATTTCTTTTAAAATGATGTGGTTGAAATGTTTTTTGAGCAGTAAGGTTTTTCGCTTTAAAAATATTATGCTTTTTAATCGAAAAAGTCTTTCGAACGTTTAAGGATTTAGTTATTTGTTTATCAAAGAATATTTTTCGGAAATTGTTGAAAAGATGATCTTATCGAAAAATACTTGTCGAAAAACTATGTTGATCGCAAAAACTCTTATCAAATAACTTGTTATCGAAAAATTACTAGTGATCGAAAAACTTTGTTTTTAGTTTGACTCAAATTGTGGACTGTAATAATTTTTCGATGGAATATTTTGCGATCGAAAATATGTTTTGGCTAATTATGGATCGAAAAACTTATTCGCTCAAAAAATATATTCATATGTACCGAAAATCTAATTACTGAAATAATGTTTTTCGAGTCTTAAATTTGAGTAAAACACTCGAAAATAGTGTTTGTGGTCGAAAAAATTTCTCGGCTGCAAACTTGGTCGAAATATATTTTTCGATTCAAGTTTTTCGATCGAAGAACTTGATCAAAGAATAATTAAGTTCAATGTAACAGTGAAAATTCCAGATTTAATCGAAATGTTCAATTTAGACGCGGAAATTCTGGATAATCAGTCGTTTAACAGTTCTAAGTATGATCAAACACAGAATCAACCACGTTTAATAGCAAAATATATCGAGATTTAAGAAAATCAAATTGGACTCAAAACTTGATCGCAAACTTAAAAAAATCAATATAGATAAAAAATTTGAATTATAATTACGTTCTAAGCGATTGAAATTAGTACGTAAATCAATCCTAACATATAATCTATCACTTAATCAGCAAAATCAATAGAAAAATTCGCACAATTAAAAAAATATCGATCAAAATATAAGTCACGTTAGTTTTTCGATCGAAAAATCTGGAAATTTATTTTGATCTGTAAATTGCGAATTCTGTCCAAAATCAATCACGATTTGCTCTGATACCAATTGTTAGGTCCTATTTCATCAATCAACAAACAATCTAAGCACGGATTCTAGGTATTCGAGTAAGAAATCTTACAATATACGATCGGTCGAATATCCGCTTTGAAGATCTTGAGAGGTTGTTGGATGTTTCCTTCTTTCTCGAACGTTACCTCTCGTTTAAAATATGAATTCGAAACCTATTATTTTCTCAATAACAAATGATACGTTTACATTGATAGTGTACATCATATTTATACCTATGTTTAAGGTATAATTACTCTTAAGTCATACACTATCAATATTTCTAATTACGCCCATAATTACAAGGTTAATGAAATAATAAAGCACAATTCTAATATACTCTTCAGTTTTCGATAAAATTTTATTCGATCGTAAAAGTCATCGGCGAAAACTTAAGTTATTCGACACATTTTTATTCGATCGCAAAATTTATCGATTGAATAAATTGTTACTCAAATAAAAACACGCTGAAAAAGACTTAGAAAATTTTTCAAGACTTAAAAAAATTTTCGATCGCCAAAGTTAAAGATCGAATAAATTGTTACTCGAATAAAAACACTCTTCTAAGACTTAGTAAATTTTACAAAGTTTTCACTAAGTCTTACGAACATAAATTTTTAAACATAAAACTTTCCTCTAAATTCATTCTTAATCCAATTTATTCACTTATGAAAATTTATCGACTAATGAACTTTATATTATTTTTGCAGATATGGCAACTCGCAACTACCCTCATATCTATTCATCTGGAAGTTATATGTCAGTCCAAGAAAACAACTTCCAACTGGATTTAACGACGTTTCGGTGTCCGGATGACGTCATAATATCCATCCTCAAAGGACACCCTCTATGGCCAGCCTTGACCATGACGTCCATAGTACCGATGGTCTATATCCAGCAATTCTGGGGATGTATGCAGAGTTTCCTCAACGGTGATAGCATGGACTATATGACAAAGCTCAATACAAGACATATCGCCCTGACAAAAAATCTGATGGCCATGGTGCTCGATCTCCCACACTTACGACTAATACGATCAACTTCCAACGGTTGCGGAGATCGTAGAATACATGCTCCGAATGGGATACAAACCTCCGCTAACCAAACTGGCAAACTTTCAAAATAGTGGGATTCCCCATCCGTGGAAGACGTTGTTCGGCATCATCAACAAATGCCTCTCCCCAAAACAGTCCGGCTTCGACAAGGCGAATGGAAACATCCTTCGCATTTTTCACGGAGTGGTCTTCTCCAAAAGATATGACGTGGCCCAGCTGATTTGGAACGATCTAGCGGACCAGATGCGTCAGAGGGATACAAAGTCGAAGGCCAGATCAATTCCTTATGTACGGTGGTTCCCGGTGCTGATCTTGCACTTCATGGAACTCTATCCAGAGATCCCGAGACTAACACCAGTTGCGGATTACACTCCGCCACGCCTTCGATTCTTTCAAAACCCGAAGGCCGCCGATCTAGCACTCCAACCAATGCTGATCACATTGGAGCTGCTCCGTTTAGCTGATCCGACAAAAGAGACATACCAAGAATACTGCCAGAACAACTCCATCACGGAGGCGATGGTACGTGCCCTGGATCCAGCTCCGGCGTCTTCTCAAAGGGAATATTTGGTGACAACAACGGAGCCCGAAGTCCCGCCTCAGGAGATTGAACCCGAAGGTGTCCCACAAGATATCTCTCATGAGGCAACCGATTCTGATGAAGCACACAGACTCCAACAAACGGGCCCTCGCTGACAACAACTCTCGGCCTCGTCTGCAGTGGCTTCACTCATAGCAACTTCGGAGCCAACACATCCACCACCAAGTGATCGGCCTACTGAACAGATTCAAATTGAATCTGTCTCAACACCTATAGAGGTGATACCTATTGTATAATCTCAAGGATTGGGTGGAAGTCCTATTGGACCCCCGATGTCCTATTTGACCACCGATATCTTCGGAGCCAACAATAGGCTAACCCATTGAAGTGGTGACTTCAGGGTTGATAACGGATGTCCTTGGACGTTTTCGACCTTCAAGACCTACTCTAGGCGGCACATCGGAAATCTACTCCAATGTTGTGACAGTGGAGCGCCTCCCTGGCCCCACTCCACCGATGTTCATGACAGAGCAAAGACTACAAGAAGCGCTCTCCTCAGCCCTATCTTCTCTAGAAGATCGTCTGATGGACCGTATGCTCCATGCTCTCAAGACTTCCCGAAGAGACACCGGGAAAATGCCAGTCTCAGAAGCTGCTCCCACCGACACACAAACCACACCCGTCTCCTCACCACTTCCTACCACCACTCTACACACCCCACTGCAACCAATTCTCACCACCCCAACTCCCTCACCCTCACTTATCAATCCATACACCATCCCGATCACCCAGCTTCATGATATCCTCATCTCACGCCTTCTCGCCCTAGAGACCAGATCTCCCGCTGAAGAGAGTCTCTACAAAAGGTTAATAGATGAACCAGAGCTCCAGTACAAACAACATGCCGAGAAGAAAGCTCCCGCACTAAACGTAGACAGGACGATCCCGATGATCCGGATCGTCATGAGGAGAAGAAACGGCAACGAACTACACGGAGCAGCCGTGGATTGAGTCACACAAAGACTCAAGAAGATGGAGGTCGTCCTCACACCCACCAACCACACAATCTCAAACCCGCCAACAATCAACCAAACCTCCCACCATATCCCAAACACTAACCCTCTCTCCTACAAATCCAAATCCGATCCCAACCTCAAACCTCCCCCAAGTCTATCAAGAAGCAGTTGCCTACGATCCACATATGATCGTATATGACTACATCCTAAACGAGAAGTGGATGACGGAATGGGAACCAGAGGAAGCTGCTCAAGCTCGACTCTCCAACGTCAGATACTTCCTACAACAAGTTCAGATTTATTCAGATTTTCGATTTCGATCGATATTTGCGTTTGCGATCAAGTTTTGATTACGATTTGATTTTCTTCATAATCGATATATTTTGCTGTAAAACGTGGTTAATCTTGTGTTTGTTCATATTCAGAACTAAGAAACGAGTGATTATCCAGAATTCAGCACATAACTTGAACATTACACTTGAATCTGGATTTTTCACTGTTCCATTGAACTTGAAGGCTGTTCTTCGATCGAAAAACTTGGCTCGAAAAATATTATTTGAATAAGTATGCAACCGAGAAATTTTTCGATGACAAACACTTTTCTCATGTGTTTTACTCAAATATAAAACTCGAAAAACATTATTTTCGATAATTAGTTTTTCGATTCATATATAAATATCTTTTCGAGCGTAATAAAACGTATTTTTTTCGACGGATACTGTTTTTGCTAAATAAATATCTAATTTTGACTCGAAAAACTTGTAATAGTAAAACAAGTTTTTCGATCTCAAGATTTTCGATCATTTAAATTTTCGAGTCAATATTTAGCGAAAACAAATTTCGATCGAATTATTCACACTCGAAAAAATTTTAGTCAACAATTTGAGTCTAACTTAATGAATTTTTTCGATCACTCTTAATTTTTCGATTACAAATTTTTCGATAATAGTTTTTGCGATGAACAATTATTCGACAAATTATTTTTCGATAGGATATTTACTTTGCAAAACTCTTACGTTCGAAAAATAATTTTCGATAAATACCACGAAAAACTTATACGATCGAAAATCTTTTTTCGATTAAAGGTTCGAAAATTTTTAAATCGAAAACTTTGTGGATCGAAAAAATTTTCGACCACTGCTCAAACACACACACATTTTACACTATTTTGAAAGAAATCAAAATTCGTAATTTTCAACGAAAAATATTTGTCTCCGAATTATCTTCTACGATACTAAAAATTTTCGTTCTTAAATTCAAAATTCTTTAGCAAAATTTTGAAGTATCAATTCTCATATCAAATATTTTTCGAACTCAAAACAATTTCTCTTTAACAACCGAAAAATAGGTTCGAAAGGAAAATTGCTTAAAGTACGAATCAAACATTACTAACGATGTTTGTCACTTGTGAAGCACTTTTACCATTTCGATTCCAAACTTTCACGAAGATCCTACCAATCAACTACAAATGGATGCTTATAGATAGTCTATCAAGTGCAAAAGCTATGTGTGACGAGCTCCACAAAATGATGCAACGAACCGAAGTAGGAGTCAAGGCCAAGAAAGCGAATATTCTCACCGCTTACGACTCACTCAAAGCAAAGCCGGAGGAAAATGTTTATGAACTCTATCAACGCTATTTAACTCTTCTCAATGAGATGCGGAAAATAGAAATTTTCAAGACCAACATGGAGGTAACCATCCGATTTCTCTCTTCTCTTCAACCGGAGTGGAAGAAAATATACATGCAAATCCGTCACGACAAAGATTTGGACGAAATGGATATCCACGCCGTCTTTGATAATCTTGCTCAACACGAGGAAGATATAAGCGAGATACAAAAAGAACTTAAGGGCAAGCAGATCGAAGACTCTATAGCTCTAGTTTTTAAAAGAAAAACGAGTCGATCTCGCAAGGATAAAAGCATCAAGTTGCGAAGTTCTTCAGAAGATGAAGATGAATCCGAATCGGACTCTGAGCCAGATATGAAAGAGTTCAAGAAACTTAACTGTCATTACTAGGATGATGGCAAAAAGTTCTATAAAAAGAAATCCTCCTCTTCGGCAATAGACTTCGGACATCAAGCTCCAAGGACAAGGAAAGACCGACCGAGTCGACATAATCTAAAAAACGCCAAAGAACCACAAAAGTGCTACAATTGTGGAATGACATGGCACTTCGCCATAGAATGCAATCTTCCCACGAAGAAAGACGCCAACTACTACTCCAAGAAATTCCAACTAACTAAACAAAAAGAGGCTGGAGTAGCTCTGATGGCCGAACAAGAGCATTGGCTGGAAGACACCACGGATTTTGAAGACGAAAATCTCGCACTAATGGCATACCTCGACGACGCCTCAAACAACTCATTAAGGAGGTCAGACGACGAAGAAAAAGCCTCAACCTCATCACAAGAGGTAACAATGCCTAATTCTACATTATTAAACATGGTAGAATCTTTACAAATTAAGTATTCTAATATGAAAGTTGAGCGGAAAAGTACAAAATAATTAGAGGAGAGACTAGCCCTTAGTGAAAATAGTTTCCAAAAGTAATTAGATAGAACCACTCACATAGAAATCCTCATATCTAATGCTAAGGAAACCATAACTAGTCTTGAATCTCGGATAGATACCTCTAAGATAAAAAATGACATTAGTAAGACTCTTAACGATTGTCAGAGAGATTTAGAAATTTCTAGAAATGATTTTAAGCAAATCTCTGACGAACGTAAGAAGCTTTACTCTAGGATTAAAACTTCAGGCGATCTTCTAACGAAAAGGGGGCAAACGGATCAGATTATATTTCTAAATCAACCTCTTGATATAGAATTTTGTAATCCTAAAGAAGGCTTAGGTTTTAACAATCACTGTAACTTGAAAAAGATCAATGTCAAACAGCTATATGACATCAAGTATAGGAGATTAGGATTAACTTCTCTAATGGCCTTTACTAGTTTTTCCGAAATAAATGCATTAGAATAATGTAAACGAAAAGCCACAAATAGGACTAACATTCCCCTTGACTACACCGAATTGAATAATAGTTACAACACACGGGAAATCAACCTGTCTAGTGATTATAATTTATTATATCCTTTAGAAAATTTTCATAAAGTTAAGGAAGAAAATATTGATCATTTTCAAAATTCTAGTTTCTGTTATATTCATGCTATTATTCAGAAAATAGCTGATTTAAACGCTTCCTTAGAAACAGAAAGACAAAATTTCAAAGTTGAAAAGAATGAGCTTTTATTTGAGATTTCTAATCTCAAAACTTCCTCATTTTTAAAATCTTGTTCTGATTTTACTTTGAAAGAAAAATCATTAATTAAAGACAAGATTAAATCTAAGAAAACACCTACCATTATTTTTTAAAATAGTTTCAAAGAAGATAAATCTTCTTTAAAAAGCATAAAGGGAGGAAAAGACTCCTTAAATGCTTCAAAAGGGAAAAAGATTTTTACTAACTCTTTTTCTACTACATCCAAAGGTAGAGTAGAAAAACAGGTTAAGCATGCAAAGGATAGAGTGCCTAGAATAGAATTTCAGAAGAAAAATGATAGAAATGATTTAGTTTCAAAACTTCTTCTGTATCAAAAACTATGGACACTCGTAAGGAGACATCCGTTTCTAATTTTAATGTTGTTGCTTCCACTTATGCGTTAAAGGCTATTAATTTTGAAAGCACAAATTTTGAAATCGGCTCTACCTCTAAAAACATAAACCATCATTCTATGACAAATGAAAATCTTAAGTCTCGTAGGAAACAAGATCCGGCTATAAAGAAAGCTTATAGCTCGATACATTCCTGTCCTCATCTTAGTTATCGGTCAAAGTACACTCAGCCAAACACCTTAAGAGACTAGCTAGAGAAAAGATTTTCTCATGCACTAAGAATAATAAGACATTTGCCCGCGCTGAAATTAACCTCACATGTAAGGTTCAACCTCAATGGGTTCCCAAGACACCATCTAGGCCAACGCAAGCCAACAAGGCCAAGTTGCCTAAAGAGGTACCACTTAAACCAACTACTTCCAAGTTGGTTTGAGTACCTAAGAGCATAAATGGTTTAGGAACCAAAAATTAACAAACCTTACCTACCAAATCTGCTAATCCGTGAGGACCCATTATGTGTGGTATTTAGATTTCGGTTGACACATGACAGGAAACCAAGAACTGTTGAGCAACTACCAAGACCGTTACAACGAAAAAGTCAGATTCGACAACAATGATTCAACTTCAATACTAGGCTTTGGAGTTATTCTACTACAGAATCTGACAATCAAAGATGTCTCTACGTCCAAGGTCTTAAACACAACCTGTTCAGCAAAGGACAATTCTGTGACAAAGGATTTCAAGTGGTGTTTCTAGCTGATCGGTGCAACAATCTTAAATTGTCAGAATCAAGAAGTTATAACAGGATCTCAAAGATCTAATCTTTACACCATCAATCTGACAACAGTACGACCTTCGACAGCTGTTTGGCTCATCTCACAGACTACAATCAAGAGGAACAACTTATGGCATCAACGCATGTCTCATCTAAAGCTCAAAGCTCTTCACAAACTCTCAACCAAAAAGTTGGTAAATGGTCTACCAATGTTTTCCATTCACCAAGAGCATAATTGTTCGGCTCGTCAAATGGGAAAAATGAAGCGAGCATCACACAAACTCAAGCAAGTTGCTTCTACATCTCGACATTTGGAATTACTTCACATGGACCTCTGTGGACCAATGCGTACACAAAGTCCTAACGGTCGTAAATATGTGTTAGTAATTGTCGACGATTATTCTCGGTACACCTGGACAAGATATCTCCAAACTAAAGATGAGACTGGAGACCTGATAATAAGCTATGTGAATATGACTCAAAATATCCTGTCAAAGAACGGGACTGAATTCAAGAATCAACCTCTCAGCAATTACAATCAATCACTTGGAATTATTGAACAATTTTCAGCCGCTAAAATGCCTCAATAAAATGGCATCGTAGAACGGAAGAACCGGACTTTAGTTGAAGCTGCAAGAACAATGCTAATACATTCCAGTCTCCATCATTTTCTACGGGCTGAAGCAGTAAGTACTGCGTGCTTTACGCAAAATCGGACGATTATTCACAAACGCTTTGAAAAGACACCGTATGAGATAATAAATTAAAGGATTCCGAATATCTCTTTCTTTAAAGTCTACGGGTGCAAATGCTTTGTGGTCAACGATCGGGAGCATCGAAGCAAGTTCGACCCCAAAGCATTTGAAGCCGTCTTTGTTGGATAGTCATCCACTTCTAGATCATACCGTGTCTATATCAAGTCTCCGCATACTATTTCGAAAGCTACAACGTCACTTTTCAAGAAGTGACCGAGTTGGCTTCTGAAAAAAACAGTTCGGAACCCGAGCTTATAGGCGTGTTGGCAGAAAGTCAACAACTTCCGACAACTTCTACCTCAAAGTCAAAAGAAGCAATTCCCGCCGACCTAAAAGATTTGAATTTTCTATTTGAACATTTTTATCGGAAGGAGTCTCAAATGCCTGCGTCGTCTCACTCCATACCAAGCAGCGCTCCTTCTCCCTCTACGGAAGAAATTCTAATTGAGACTCCCAATCCCCATATTCCAACAAATGTTCCAGATTCTCCAAATTCTGAATCTTCAACTAGTGTTGCAGCTCCTACCAATGTCGATGCGGAAATTCCTTCCAATTCAACTTCGGAATTAAATTTTCCAATTATGAATGATCAACCTATCAATTCAGGAAGTCTCGATCTACAAATCAACGATGGATCTAATTCGGTTCTTCCTCATGAACGGAAGCGGACTCGAGCTCATCCTATCGACAAAGTTATCGGGGATCCTTTAAGTGGAGTACGCACTTGGACGTCTACACAAAGCGGATTATTCACGTGCTTCTTAAGCCAAAACGAACCAATTAAGGTAGTTGAAGCCCTTAAAGACCCGGATTGGGTAATCGCGATGCAAGATAACTCAACCAATTCGAGCATCTACGAGTTTGGACATTAGTTCCTAGACCGCATGGAAAAACAATTATGGGGACTAAATTGGATTTCAAAAATAAGAAGAACGAGAACGATGAAGTTATCAAGAATAAAGCACCACTCGTAACCAATGGGTACAATCAATAAGAAGGAATTGACTACGACGAGACGTATGGTTCGGTTGCACGTATGGAAGCAATTCGACTATTTCTAGCAAACGCGGCTCATAAAGACTTCAGAGTCTATCAAATGGATGTTAAAACCGCCTTTCTCAACTGCGTGTTAAAAGAAGAAGTCTACGTCGCTCAACCCGACGGGTTCATGCACGAGAACCATCCTGATTATGTATATCGATTGGATAAAGCTCTATACGTACTAAAACAAGCCCCTTGTGCTTGGTATGATGTTGTAAGCGAATTTTTAGTCAAGTCCAACTTCATAAGAGGAACCATCGATACGAGACTCTTCATCAAAAGGCAAGGCGAAGACTTGATGATCGTTCAAGTTTACGTTGATGACATCATCTTCGGCTCGACGAATAAACGTCTCTGTCAGAAATTTGGTCAAGATGAGCTTAATGGGAGAACTCCAATTCTTTCTTGGACTACAAGTAAAGCAACTCGAACATGGAATCTTCATCAGTCAAACGACGTATATCCGAGATATTCTGAAGAGATTTAATACAGACAAGAGTACATCAATTAATACTCCCATGTCAACAAACTGCAAATTGGATGCTGATCCGTCTGGAAAGGCTGTCAACATCACAGCCTATAGGAGCATTATCGAATCTCGTCTCTACTTAACGTCTAGCCGACCCAACATCATGTTCACCACTTACCTCTGTGCTCGTTTTCAAGCTGACCCAAAGCAGTCCCATATGAATGCAATCAACGAATTCTACGCTATCTCAAAGGAACTCCCAACTTAGGGCTATGGTATCCTAATGACACCGATTTTAGATTAATTGGGTATACTGATGCTGATTATGCAGGTTGTCGAATGGACAGAAAAAGCATGTCTGGCGGAGCACAATTTTCAGGCGATAAGTTGCTCTGCTGGTCCTCAAAGAAGCAGAATTGCGTGTCAACCTCGACGGCCGAGGCGGAGTACGTCGCGGCTGCCAGCTATTACTCGCAAGTTCTATGGATGCGGACACAACTACGCGATTACGGGTTTGAATTTAATAACATTCCCATTTACAGTGATTCTCAAAGTGCTATTGCCATTACTTGCAATCCTCTTCATCATTCACGCACGAAACACATAGATATTCGATTTCATTTTATAAAAGATCTTGTGGAAAAAGACACTATATATATATATGTATTTTGTTAAAACGGAGTTTCAATTTTCCGACTTATTCACTAAGGCATTGGATGAAAAAGGATTCCAATTCTTCATTGCTAAGTTAGGCATGTTGAATCTCAATCTTACTTGAGATGTGCTTTACATGCTCTACTATGCTTTTATATGATATTATATGTGCTTCTTAATTATCTTGCGTGACTCTATATTTCAATTATATATATATATAAACAAATATAAAAATAAAATAGTATATGTATATAATAATAAAAAAAATAGGGGTGACGATAATTTTGCCTATTTTGAACTACTCACAAAAAAATATTTCTTTGATATATGACTAGTTCATTGCTTAATAATTCATGTGACATTCTTTTATTCTAAGAACTTCGTTTCTTTCACAAGACACAAAGCCACTTCATGTATGTGGGAATTTGAACCTCAATATTTTTAATCTTGAGTGTGTCACACTTCAAATGACAATCTTTTGTTTTCTACTTTGTAGCTTCATTCTTGCTTTTCTGTTAGTTTGTCATGAAAATGATAAGGGCAACTTAGGATATTCCTCACTTTACCCATATAATAAATCCTTTACTTTTACCACTAGATATCCCCTTTGAGCCTTCTCCGACGTTCTTTTTGTTTTGAAACCCGATCAAGACTTCAACATTATACCTAAGTTTTGGGGTTGCTTAATCAAGAAAAAGGGGGGAGAAAAAGAGATATATATGATGAATGTCTCAATCATTATAAAAGAGAAACACGGGTCTCGCTTTGAACTCCTCCTAGATAATCTCGTATACTCCTAGAAGAGAAGCACCTCGAAGTGAAATTCTCCAACGATAATCTAGATCTTATATAGAGAAAATGAGAAGAGGAGCACTGCCTTGGGTACGAATTCCATAACTATGGAACCTTCAAAAGGAACACGTCTCGGCCCAAAAAGAAGATCTCATCTCTCAAAGTTTTGTAAAGAAGACGATACTCATCTTGAGCAAGCAGAGACGACAAGAAAAGCTAAAAGATCTGAAATGAATTTCAAAACGGGCCCATGGAATTGAAGAAATTTTAAGCTCACTAATCCTCAAAATTATTCTACCTTTTTAGTCATAGCCTATAATCCCTTTCAAAGTCCATTTGATTCAAAATGATGGACTTTCACTTGATAAGTTGATTAAATATACTACGATAACAAATCAATTGATATAATTTTTTCGTGTTGATATGAGTGATGTAACTATTAGATATCTCCATGATAAAAATAATTTGAGTGCTATGAGCGAAACTTGCGAGAGTTGTCGAAAAGATTCATACTATTAGCTTAGTTACATGATTTGACGGCGAATTATTATTTTATATGTCATGAGAAATTTTGGCGTGATAATGTTCTAAATGTACAATCTGAGCCCAAAATAAATTTTTTATGAAAAAATATTCTTTATTTTTTAAAATATTATTCGCACATTTTAAATGCATTAATACATGCATTGGTTCAAAATTGATAAAATCGAATAAAAATATGCTAAAAAGACTTAGCAAAATTTTTTTCAACTTTTTCACTAATTCTTTCGCTAATAAACTTTAACACTTAGAAAATTTAGAAATTTCTCTAAGTAATTTTCGCCATGCACATTTAATTCGATCAATTCGCATATGAAATTTTATCTAATGAAGTTTATTTCACTCTTTGCAAAAATGGCACATCAAGAATAGTCTCATATCTGCCCCTCGGATAGTTGGTTGCCGGTCCATGACAACAACTATCAATTGGATCTCGCCACATTTCGATGTCCGGATGACGTAATTATTTCCAATTCTAAAGGGACATCCACTATGGCCAGCTTTGACAATGTTGGCCTCCGTCCAAATGGTCTACCTCCAGCTATTCTGGAAGTGTATGACAAGCCACATCGTTGGTGATGAAGTGCAGTATACAACGAAGATCAATACAAGACACGTCATCCTGGACAAGAACCGAATGGCCATGGTGCTCAATCAACCGCACCACGAATACTACGACCAAATTCCAACGGATGCGGTGATCGTGGAAGACATGCCCCCGCTGACCAAACTGCCGAATTTCCAAAACAGCATGATCCCGCATCCGTGGCGGACTCTGTTCGGCATCATCAATAAATGCCTCTCCCCAAAGAACTCCGGATTTGACAAGGCGAACGGAAATATCCTTTCCATATTCCATGGAGTGATCTTTTCAAAGAAATATGACGTGCCCAGCTCATATGGAATGATCTAGCAGACCAGATACGTCAGAGGAAGACTAAATCGAAGGCGAAGTATCTTCCATATGTCCGGTGGTTTCCGGTGCTGATCTCCCACTTCATGGACGTACATCCGGAAATCCCGCGTCTACCAGCTACTGGAGGATATATCCTCCTCGCCTTCGCTTCTTTCACAACCCGAAGGCAGCCGACCTAGCACTCCAACCGATGCTGATCCCATTGGAGCTGCTCAGCCTAGCTGATCCAACTGACGAGGCCTACCAGGACTACTGTCAAAATAACTCCATCACGGAGGAAATGGTACAGGCCGTGTATCAAGCTCCGACGCCTTTTCACAGGCATCCTTTGTGGAAACAACCGAGCCCGAAGCCGCGGCTCAGGAGACAGAGACACCGGCTCTTGAGCCCGAAGGTGTCCCTCATGACGAATCTCATGGGCCACAGAATCTGATGAAGAATGCAGACTTCAAAGAAGGGCTCACGCCGACAGCAAATCTGAGCCTCGTTTGTATCTCCCTCAACGCAAATGGCTTCGGTGACATCTCCTCCACCAACAATGGATCAGCCAACCACACAGATTCAAATTGAATCTGTTTCAACACCCATAGAGCCAACCACTTCAGGGTTGATAACGGATGTCCTTGGACGTTCCGGAATTTCAAGACCTATTCCAGGCGGCACATCGGAAATCTTTTCCGATTTGTGACAGTTGAGCGCCTCCCTGGCCCCACTCCAACACCACCGATGATCGTGACGGAGCAACACTTACAAGAAGTCCTCTCCACAACCATCTCTTCACTTGAAGATCGACTGATGGATAGGATGCTCCAGGCCATTAAGACTTCCCGAATGGATACCGGGAAAGCACAAGTCTCAGATACAGCTCCGTTCGAAGCCCACACCACCTCTAACCACCACCATACACACCCCAATACCACCCACCCTCACCACCCCAACTCAATCACGTTCACTCATCAACCCATACACATCCCGATCACCCAGCTTCATGACATCCTTATTTCCCGACTCCTTGCCTTAGAGACCAGGACCCCAGCTGAGAAGAGTCTCTACGAAAGGCTGGTCGATGAACCTGAGCCGCCCGCCCAAACAAGGTGCCTTGAAGAGAGCTCCCGCACAAAAAGAAGACATGACGATCCTTATGATCCGGATCGTCATGAGGGGGAGAAAAGGCAAAGAACCACACGCAGCAGCCGTGGTTAGAGTCGAGAGAAATAGATAACGACTCAAGAAGCTGGAGGATCATCCACAAACCTACCAACCACACAACCCACGACCCGCCAACAAACAACCACATCCCACACACTACCTCCCTCTCCCACAAATCCAAATCCAATCCCTCCCTCTGACCTCCTTCAAAACCAACCATAAGCAATCGTCTATGATTCACATGCGATCGTAGATGATTATATCTTAAACGAGAAGTGGATGGCGCAATGGGAACAAGAGGAAGCTGTTCAAGCTCGACTCTCCAATGTCAGATACTTCTTACAACAATCTTCTGTGGACTTGGTGTTGCTTGAAGAGGAAGAACTTCAAGAAGGCGAGAAATACAACTCCGCTCTCCCCGAACTACGAGAATGATCAGGCATAGAGTCGACTCTCCTCCTCGCTTATCAAAAGGGACAGTAAGAGTCGAGACACCGTGGGAGAATATACGGATTGAAGTTCCGTTCATTGAAGATATTAGGATGCAGATATGGAGGGCTCCTAACCGGATAAAGAAGCTCAATGGACTGAATCTACGGGGTATCTCTCATTGCGAAGATAGGAAGAAGATGGAGCACATCTTCATGCTCAACTATCTTGGTCCAGATCGAAGTGACATCCCAACGGATCAACTCAAGAAAAACTTCAGGGACAAGCCACCAATCCTCCAACTCGTGGGCGTTTCGCACTTGCTTGGACGTTATCCAACCCCACTATAGCACATTGAGTGAGCGGACAAGAACCGCACTCGGGAAGAGATAGATGAGAGCTATCTCTCATTCCTTCCACCGGACGTGGTCTACCGTCCATATCAAATGTTCAAGAGAAAATATCAGACGCCCTCCGGTTAAATCAACATAGAAGGACTCGAGGGGTTAAAGAGATTCATGGTGCGGCAGATAAGGTATCACACCGCACACGACCTTCAAATTGCTGTAGACAATAATATGATGAAGGTCAACATGGAGTTTCCGCTCATGTAGGGTTTCCCACTTAACGACTTCCCCGAGAACTACATATTCAAGAAACCTGGCATCGCCCTAACTTATCGGAATCCAATTATTGGAAAGACGAGAGCTATGATGCAGTCAGAAATCCACAAATTCTGTGACGGGACGTTAAAACAAGTGAGGAAGAATATCCAGAAGAGGTTGACCGAGATCACTAAAGAGACGATCTTCGAAGATCTTCGAGAAGAAGAGGCTCCGCTCTTAGATGAGCTTCTGTATGCAATTAATGAGAGATTGGAGCTGACGAATACTGTCCGACATTAAGAGACAACATTGGGATTAAGGAAATCGTTCTACGCTCGAAAAGGATAAATGGAGCTGAAATGAAGACAAGCAAGAAGGGGAAGATTGAAGTGATATTACAATTGTGCTTTGTTATTTTGTTATCCTTGTAATTAGGGGCGTAATTCATAGTTTTAATAGTGTATGACTAAATAGTAAATATACAATGTAAATAGGTATCAATACAATGTACACTATGGAAATCAATACACAAGTTCATTTTCGGAAAAATCACAAGCATTGAATTCACATTCTAAGAGAAAGAAAAGCAATCGAAAAACTCTCTCTCTCAAGATCTTCAAAGACGATATTCGACCGAAGGTAATTCGTAAGATTTCTTATTCGAATATCTAGAATTCATGCTTAGATCGATCGTTAGTTGATATAATAGGACCTAACAAATCTCGAGTTTACAACGAACAAATATTTCCAAAAGGTAAAGGTGACAATCTTCATGACGATCCAAATGCTCATTTCCAATGACCGGCTCCGGCTTGCTGATTCAAATAAAGCAACACTCATCTCGTATCCCGGAAGCATGGAGTTGTAGTTCCCATGGTTCAGTCTAAACCCACTTGATCCTAACCCCGGAATGCGTCCGAGCATTTAAGACGATCCGACCTACCACCTGTCCTACATCATGCGAACAACAAGCAAAATGACTTGGAAATTTTTTAAGGTACATAAATCCCTTATCTCACAAATAATTGGGACCATATCCCCATAGGTACGTGTGCTAATTTTATTAGCTCTCGGGTAGAAGACCCCGCATTAGGTCCAACGGCGCATGCACAACCAAGCCTTAGCCACTCATCGTCTCCTAAAAGAGCGATGTTTCATTTTTTCACGGGGAGCCACGTCTACTATCACCACTTCACTCGGAAGTGGGAGATATTGAATTAAGTGGTAATCTGCCCCATACCACACTTTCTTTGATCACATCGTGTCTAGTGTGTCCTCAGTTCCTAAATTTTTATAATTTTCTAGGACACATACACTTTTTATATACTTGGTCTTTGGTATGAAGTTAGAACTTTCGTAGACATGTCATTCTCAGACAGGCTTCGATGATCGAAAGGAAGTCATGCCGTTGCAACATCAAACAACAACGGTATTAGGCCATCTTCTACGAGTAAAACTCCTATAACGATATCAACGGAAAGCCTATGTGGCCCCGGTTTCATATCGGCGGAACACCTTCTTAGCTCCGTCGGGTTATTACCGAATTTGATTTCCTATGAAGTCTTCAAACTCCATCTCCTTGTCACGACGATACAATCTTCTCGCCAACGTCGATGCCCCATTTTTATACATTGCCATGACAATCTCCCCACTCGATCATCATGAGGGGGAGTAATACTAAATAAATGGGAGCAGTACAACAACGAAAGTGCAAGATTGATCGGAAATACTAAATTCTTAAGCATCGTCGAATCAAGCAAACATCACAAGCAACGTTGCCGCTAGTGTACATCTCTCCAAATTTCAAATCGAATTCTCCGATCCCAACACAATGTTGAACTAAAATAGGGGGACTTTTCTAGCTATCAAAGGAAGAGATGGAACACAAAAGAGGAAATTCGCAAAAATCCGGCAAGCGACTTCACACACCTTCCGACATTTGGAGACGAACTTAAAAAAAAGTAGAAGAAAAATCCGGTGCCGAGAAGAGTATTACAAGATATGGTTAGCTTGAAGATGTCCAAAGAAGAAAGAGATCACATGACAAGATAAAGGAAGATATTATACAAATAATCTCAGGGGAGATTATTAGGACTCGAGGAATCCTTTCAAAACAAGACAAGATAACTTACGCCCAAGAGAAGATTGAACAGAAAGGGGGAGATTGTTAGGACATTTTTATAGTGTTCAAATATATATCATATCTTAGTCTTGTAGTTTAAGTACTAGTTTGGGCTTAATTGTAATTAAGCCATAGAATAGGACTACTTAGCTAATATTTCAAACTTGGTTGGTATATACGGAACCCTAATGTGTTATATTAGGGTTAAAAATTCATTTTGATAGAAAACCGAGCTTTACAACGTGAAGAACGCTCTCAAGCTTCCGCGCCAAATTCAAACGTGTTATTCGTAAGTTTTACCGTTTCTATGGAATTCTTCACCAAACTTAATCGTGTTGGATACAATAGGACCGAACAGTATTAGATAGTAATTTGATAGAATTGCTTAAGCAAACATAAGGTTCAGAAATTAGAAATATTTTAATAAAAAATTTATTAAGGAAGAAGAATAGTCTAAAAGAGTAATAGCTCTAACAATATAGCATGGCAGAAGTCATGAAAATATTAAGTACTAAAAATAAGATTGAGTCTCCGACTAATGTTAGAGACTTAGCTCTTGAAATTACTATTCTTAAAAGAGAAAATAAGGAATTAAATAATGATCTTGAAAGAAGAATTTCTAAAATAGAAAAGGGAAAAGAAATTTTAGAAGAGCCTCATTGGCTAATTACGGAAGAATATGTTAGTTAGTACTTCCGAGAATGATAATTTTCTTTCGACACTAGAAGTAATAACTTCCCAAAAAATGGTTACTCAAAATATCCTTATTAATTGATGGAAATTTTCAGAAAAATTTTATAGCCTTAGTCGATAGTGGAGCTGATCTTAACTGTATGCAAGAAGGGATAATACCTACCCGGTATTTTCATAAAACGACACATTCTCTTAGCTCAACAAGTGGAGAAAAATTACAGATAAATTATAAGATTCCTAAAGCATTTATATGCAAGAATTAAGTTTCTATTCCCACTTCGTTTTTATTAATAAAAAATATTACTAATCAAGTTATTCTTGGAACTTCTTTTCTCAGAAAAATATTCTCTATCAAGAATATCAATGAGCACGGGTTCACATGAAACTTAGATAATAAAGAAATGTACTTTGAATTCATTACTAGGTCTTCTTCTAGAATCCTTAATGAAATTAGAGATTCTATTATCATTAAAGCAAAAGAAAGTCAGGTAGTAAATTCCCTTAAGCAAGAAATAAGTATATTTACGATTGAGGAAAAACTCCAAAATCCTAAGTTACAAGAAAATATAAAACTGATGCATAATCAGTTTTCATTCTGGGATAGAAAGAAGCATATAGTTTCTTTAACCTATGAAGAAACATTTGATAAGAAGAATATTCCGACAAAAGCTCTAGAGCTTTGTTAAAAAGAAATAAATTCTCTTTTACATAAAGGTTTAATTAAGCCTTCAAAATCTTCTTGGTCATGTACATCTTTCTATGTTAATAAACATGAGGAAAAGGAAAGGGGAGTACCCAGAGTTATAAATTATAAGTCTTTCAATAATGTTTTAAAATGGATTAGATATCCTATTCCGAATAAAAAGGATTTACTTGATCGATTGCATAATGCAATAATATTTTCAAAATTTGATTTAAAATCAGGATATTGGCAAATCCAAATTTCGGAAAAAGATAGATATAAAACAGCTTTTACAGTCCCAATGGGACACTTTGAATGAACCGTTATGCCATTTGGTCTTAAAAATGCTCCTTCTGAAAATCAAAATATTATGAATGATATCTTCATCTGTTAGGTCCTATTATATCAACTAACGATCGATCTAGGCATGAATTTTAGATATTCGAATGAGAAATCTTACGAATTACTTTCGGTCGAATATCGGCTTTAAAGATCTTGAGAGAGAGAGTTTTTCGATTGTTTTTCTCTCTCTTAAAATGTGAATACAATGCTTGTGATTTTTCCGAAATGAACTTGTGTATTGATTTCGATAGTGTACATTGTATTTATACCTATTTACATAGTATATTTACTATTAAGTGCTACACTATCAAAACTATGAATTACGTCCCTAATTACAAGGATAACAAAATAACAAAGCACAATTCTAATATCTCTTCAGTCTCCCCCTTCTTGCTTGTCTTCATTTCAGCTCCATTTATTCTTGTCGAGCGTAGAACGATTTCCTTAATCCCAATGCTGTCTCGTAGTGTCGGACATTATTCGTCAGCTCCAATATCTCATTAATTGCATACAGAAGCTCATTTAGGAGTGGGGCCTCTTCTTCTCCAAGATCTTCGAAGATTGTCTCTTCAGTGATCTCAGCCAACCTCTTCTGGATATTCTTCCTCACTAGTTTTAACGTCTCGTCACAGAATTTGTGGATTTCTGACTTCATCATAGCTCTCGTCTTTCCAATAATTGGATTCCGATAAGTTATGGCGAGGCCAGGTTTCTTAAATATGTTGTCCTCGAGGAAGTCGTTAAGTGGGAAGCCTTTCATGAGCGGAGAGTCCATGTTGACCTTCTTCATATTATTTCTCTACAACAAAATCAAGGTCGTGTGCGGTGTGATACTTGATCTGCCGCACCATGAATCTCTTTAACCCCTCAAGTCGTTCTATCTTTATGTAACCGGAGGGCGTCTGATATTTTCTCTTTTACATTTGATATAGACGGTAGACCTCGTCCGGTGGAAGGAATGGGAGATAACTTTCATCTATCTCTTCCCGAGTGCGGTTGCTGTCCGCTCGCTCAATGTGATATATTGGGGTTGGATAACTTCCAATCGAGTGCGAAACGCCGACGAGTTGGAGGATCGGTGGCTTGTCCCTGATGTCTTTCTTGAGTTGATCCGTTGGGATGCCACTTCGATCTGGACCAAGATAGTTGAGCATGAAGATGTGCTTCATCTTCCTCCTATCTTCCCAATGAGAGATACCCCGTAGATTCAGTTCATTGAGCTTCTTTATGCGGCTAGGAGCCCTCCATATATGCTTTCGAACATCTTCTATGAACGTAACTTCAATCCTGATATTCTCCCACGGCGTCTCGACTTTGGCTGTCCCTTTTGATAAGCGGGGACGAGAGTCGACTCTTTGCCTGATCATTTCTGGTAGTTCGGGGAGAGCGGAGATTTAGTTCTCGCCTCCAACAGGTGGTAGACGCAGGATCTCCGGATGTACGTCCATTAAGTGGGAGATCAGCACCGGAAATCACCGAACATATGGAAGATACTTCACCTTCGATTTAGTCTCCCTCTGACGTATCTGGTCCGATAGATCATTCGATATGAGCTGGGCCACGGCATATTTCTTCGAAAAGATCACTCCATGGAATATGCGAAGGATATTTCCGTTCGTCTTGTCAAACCCGGAGTGCTTTGGGGAGTGCATTTATTGATGATGCCGAACAAAGTCTGCCATGGGTTTTGGATCCCGCTGTTTTGGAAAATTTTCAGTTTGGTCAGCGGGGGCTTGTATCCCATCCGGAGCATGTCTTCCACGATCACCGCATCGGTAGGTAGTTAGTCGTATTCTTCGTGATGCGGTAGATCGAGCACCATGGCCATTATGTTCTTGACCAGGATAACGTGTCTTGTATTGATCTTCGTTGTATACTGCACTTCATCCCCTACGATGTGGCTCATCATACATTTCCAGAATTGCTAGAGGTAGACCATTTGGATGGAGACCATCATCGTCAAAGCTGGCCATAGTGAATGTCCCTTTAGAATGGAGATAATTACTTCATCCTGACATTGGAATGTGGCGAGGTCCAATTGATAGTTATTGTCGTGGACCGGCAACAACTTATCAAGGGGCCATATATGAGAGTATTATTGATGTGCCATTTCTCCAAAAGATGAAATAAAACTCATTAGATGAAATTGTCATATGCAAATTTTACTAAGAATTTGTATATGGCAAAAAAGACTTAGAAAAATTTGTAAGTGATAGTATTTAGTATCGAAAGACTTAGAGAAAAATTTGAAAAATATGCTAAGTCTTGTTAGCGTATTTTTATTCGATCGGAAATGTATTCGAATTTTATGTTTTGCAATCGAAAATTTTCTAAGTGGTATAAAGACTTAGAGAAAAATTTGCTATGTCTTTTTTTAGCGTGTTTTTATTCGATCGTGAATTTATTCGATCGTTAAGTTTTGCCATAGAATAAAAATGTATCGAATAAGTCAAGATTTTCGCCGATCACTTTTAAGATTGAATAAAATGTTGTCAAAAACAAGAGTTTCTCGCTGAATAATTTTGCGATCGAATAAAAAATTTGTCGAAAAACATAAGTTTTTTGCTGCGTAGTTTTGCGATCGAATAAAACTGTATCGAAAAACATAAAGTTTTCACCACTTATTTTTGCGATCGAATAAAATTTAATCGAAAACTAGTTTTCGCCGCGAAGTTTTTCGATCAAATAAAAATATATCGAAAACATAAGGTTTTCGACGCTGAGTTTTGCAATAGAATAATACTTAACGATAACTAAATATCTGTTAGTACTTGTCGACGATTATTCTCGCTACACCTTGACAAGATATCTCCGAACTAAAGATGAGACTGGAGACTTGATAATAAACTTTGTGAATACAACTCAGAATCTCCTGCAAATGAAAATCCAAGTAATCCGGACTGATAAATGGACTTAATTCAAGAATCGGCGTTTCAGCAATTACTATCAGTCACTTGGAATTATTCCACAATTTTCAGCCGCTAAAACGCCTCAACAAAATGGCGTCGTAGAACGGAAGAACCGGAGTTTCTCAAAACAAGTTGCAAGCATTTACTGTTTCTCAAAACTAGTTTTCGCCGCGAAGTTTTTCGATCGAATAAAAATATATTGAAAACATAAGGTTTTCGACGCTGAGTTTGGCAATCGAATAAAACTTAACGAAAACTAAAATTATTCGACGACATTGTTTGCGATACGAACTTTTTCGATCGAAAAATTTTGAAATCAAACAGTAAATGCTTAAAACGTAAATGTCGATTTCTTAGTATATCATGAGTTAATCTGGACTCGGAACAATCAGAAATCAGTTGTGAATCCAAATATCATGATTTTAACCCGAATGCTCGAGTTTAAACACTTTAATTTTGAGAGTATAAAATCGTTTCAGTCGAAAACATATCAAAGTAAAATTTTCTTCAAAAACTTTTGAGAAACAGTTTGGGAATCATGCGTTTTTGACCGGAAAGTGATCCGAAACGGGTTTCTACGTTCGATTTCGGCGAGTTAGACGGAAAATTACTGAAGAATGAGAAGTTTAGATGAAATTGCCGAATAGCGTTCGAAGTTAGTTTTGGAAGTCGAAAAGTTTTTCGATTGAGGGAAGTTGCATGTGTGTGAGTTTTTCGATCGAAAAAGTGGTATTAATACTTTACGATCGGGTAAGGTAAAAAAAAAAACTTTGGGACCATAAAAATGTTTTGGGCCTTCGTTAAAATTCAGGTCTGATTAAACTAAAATTTCATCTTTTATGGATGAATCCAAAAATAAATTGCATAATGCTCCATCTATTTCTGAAATAAATGAAATTATCTCCCAAGTTGATGAAATTCAACACTTGACTCGTCGGATGAGCTCGAATATTCTGTGATACTTAAAAAAATATTAGAAGTCGTGTTTTGCAAGTAAATCATGATAGGTCCTATTATATAAACTACCGATCGATCTAAGCATGAATTATAGATATTTGAATGATAAATCTTACAAAATACCTTCGGTCGAATATCTTCTTTGAAGATCTTGAGAGAGAGAGTTTCTCGATTGCTATTCTCTCTCTTAGAATGTGAATTCAATGCTTGTGTTTTTTCCGAAAATGAACTTGTGTATTAATTTCGATAGTGTACATTGTATTTATACCTATTTACATGGTATATTTACTATTTAGTCATACACTATCAAAACTACTAATTAAGCCCCTAATTACAACGATAACAAAATTACAAAGCACAATTCTAATATCTCTTCAATCTCCCCCTTTGTGGAATATAACAGAAATTAAAATTTTGAGAATGATCATTATTATCTTTCTTGTCGCTAGAGAAATCTTCTACGGGATATAATGAATTATAATCATTAGACAAGTTGAGATCTCTTGTCTTGTAACTATTATTCAAGTCGGTATAGTCAAAAGAAATGTTACTCCAATAAGTGGCTTGTCGTGTAGATTCTTCTAAAGCATTTATTTCGGAAGAATTAATGAATGCCATTAGAGACGTTAAACCTAATCCCATATACTTGATATCGTATAATTGTCTAACATTGACCTTTTTCAAGTTACAGGGATTGTTAAAACCTAAGCCCTCTTTAGGATTATAAAATTTTGTATCAAGAGGTTGATTTAGAAATATAGTTTGATCCCTTTGACACCTTTTTATTAGAAGATCGTCTAACGTTTTAATCGTTGAATAAAGTTTTTTACGTTCGTTAGAAATTTCTTTGAAATTATTTTTAAAAATTTCTCTGTCTCTCTGATAATCGACAAGAGATTTTTTCCTTAGCGTTAGATAAGAGAATTTCGAGATGAATTTTCTTATCTTATTGCTTTTGGAAATTGCTTTCGCTAAGAGCTAGTTTCTCTTCTAATTCCTTTGTTCGTTTCCGCTCAATTTTCATGTTAGTGTACTTAACCTGTAATGATTCTAACATGTTTAATAATGTAGAATTAGACATTTGTACCTCTTGTGACAAAGAGGATGCTTTGTCGTCGTCGTCGTCAGGCCACCTTGATGGGTCATCATTTGAAGCGTCGTCGTCAGGCCTCCTTGATGGGTCATCATTTGACTCCAACTTCAGTTCGTTGCAGCATCTTGTGGAGCTCATCCCACATGGCTTTTGCACTCGATAGACTATCTATTTGCATATAGATGTCATTCGGTATTCCTTGCATTAGGAAAGTCTTGGCTCCCAAGTCTGCTTTGGCTCTTAAACGCCCCCCCTCGGTATATTCACCATGAACTTTAAGTCTATGGGTTGCAGGAATAAGATTTTTTGTGGCATCTCCTTCTTGGATGAGTAAGAATTGAGCTGGACCGTCTTGAAGTGACGCGATCAAATTTATGGCTTGATCTTTCGTTTCCAAGAAGTTCATGAACTGGCTTCTCCACCGTGTATTCGCCTCTTCGAAGAATTGAAGGGCGGACGTCATTTCCAAGTGAGTAAGCATCCATTTTTGTTGATTGGTAGGATCTTCGTGAAAGTTTGGAATTGTAATGAAAAATGTTTCACAAGTGACAAACTTAGTTAGAAATATTTGATTCGTACTTTAAATAATTTCCTTTTTGAACCTATGATCCGGTCGTGAAAGAGAAATTGTGATGTTTTCGAAAATATTTGGTATGTAAAAATTGATACTTCAAGATTTGTTAAAGAAATTTGAATTATTGATCGAAAATATTGAGTATCAAAATTGATAGTTCGGAGACAAATATTTTTCGTAAGTTTTGAAGTTCACAATTTTTTATTTCTTTTAAATGCAGTGGGCGAAATGTTTTTCGAGCAGTAAAGTTTTCCGATTTAAAAATATTAAACTTTTTAATCGAAAAAGTTTTTCGAACGTTTAAGGATTTAGTTATATGTTTATCGAAAAATATTTTGTCGAAAAACTATGTTGATCACAAAAACTCTTATCGAATAACTTGTGATCGAAAAATGACTAGTGATCGAAAAACATTGTTTTTAGTTTGACTCAAATTGTTGACTGTAAAATTTTTCGATGGAATATTTTACGATCGAAAATATGTTTTAGCTAATTTTGGATCGAAAATTTTATTCGCTCGAAAAAGGTATTTATAAATGAACCGAAAAACTAATTATTGAAATAATGTTTTCGAGTCTTAAATTTGAGTACAACACTCGAAAATAGTGTTTGTCATCGAAAAATTTCTTGGCTGCAAACTTGGTCGAAAAATATTTTTCGATCGAAAAACAGCTAAGTTCAATGTAACATTGAAAATTCCAGATTCAATCGAGATGTTCAATTTAGGTGCTGAAATTCTGGATAATCACTCGTTTAACTGTTCTAAATATGAACAAACATAGAATCAACCACGTTAAATAGCAAAATATATCGAGATTTAAGAAGATCAGATCGGACTCAAAACTTGGTCGCAAACGTAAAAATCGATCAAAATAGAAAATCTGAATTAATATGATGTTCTAAGTGATTGTAATCAGTACGTAAATCAATCCTAACATATAATCTATCACTTAATCAGCAAAATCAACAAAAAAATTCGCACATTAAGCCTATTGATCAAAATATAAGTCACGTGAGTTTTTCGATCGAAAAATCTGGAAAATTATTTTGATTTGAAAATTGCGAATTCTATCCAAAATCAATCACGATTTGCTCTGATACCAATTGTTAGGTCATGATTCATTAATCAACAAGCAATCTAACCATGAATTCTCGGTATTCGAGTAAGAAATCTTACGAATTACGTCCGCGTTGAAGATCTTGAGAGAGGTTGTTATCTTTTCCGAGTTTCTCAAACGTGTTCTCTCGTTTAAAATATGAATTCGATGATTGTATTTTCTGAATAATAAAACTTGTATTAACTTTGATAGTGTACATCATATTTATACCTTTATCTAAGGTATAATTACTATTAGGTCATACACTATCAAAACTTCTAATTACGTCCCTAATTACAAGGATAATGAAATAATAAAGCACAATTCTAATAGTCTCTTCAATTGTCGTAGGACATGTTAGGGTGTGCACAAGGTTGAAAACTCCTCTGGCCTTGGTAATTGCCCATGTAGTCAACATGCTCTAAGGGTGGTATGGCTTGACATTCCGAAGTCTCGTGAGCTGCACTACAATTACCGCAGTGAGGTATGTATGGTATTTGTTGAGGTGGTGCGGCGGCCATCGGGGTTATCACAGTGTTGATGGCTTGTGGTTGAGTTTGCGTCGTGCCCATTTGCTGTTGAAGAGCATCAAACTTAGCATTCATTGCTGTATCGTTGCTCACTTCGAACATTCCAGGCGCCCTCATTCTTGTGTTGCCTCGCATGAAGCTATTTCTCGTATATTCTTCGATTAAATTCCAGGCTTCAGTGGCACTAAGCTTCACAAGTCCTCCGTTTGCGGCACCGTATAGCATATGAGCCGTTTGATCGTTGAGTGCCTCGTGGAATCTATTGATGATTGCTGCCTTCGTCATTCCATGCTGCGGGTATTTCTTCAACAACGCTTTGTACCTCTCCCATACTTCGTAAAGATTCTCCGTGTCATTCTGATGAAAGAGTGAAATTTCAGTCTTTAACGTGAGAACCTTCGATTGCGGGAAAAAGTAGCCAAGAAAAGCCCCACGCAACTCGTCCGAACTAGTGATAGATTTCGGTGGTAATAGTTCCAACCACTCTTTTGCCTTATCTTTGAGAGAGAATGGAAACAACATAAGCTTGATTGCATCATTCGACACCCCATTGATTTTGATGATGTCCGTAATTGCCAAGAATGCTTTGATGTGTTTGTACGGATCATCTTCAGAGTTGCCCTCAAATTGAGCCGTCTAGAATATTATTTGAAGCCACGAGTTCTTCAGCTCAATATTATTGATTGCGATCGGTGGTGTGACAATTGCCGACTCCGTACCACCGAGTGTATCGTTCTTGAGCAAATATTGTAGTGATTGCTCAACGTTATTAGCTTCTTGATCTGCCATCTCCTTCGGTGTTCCCGATCTATCGATTGACGTCTCTGGGAGAGAGGTGCTTGCGGTGTCCTGAGAGTAATCAACTAGCTGAATTGATTCGTCGGACGAATGACTTTCAGAAGTTTATTGTCTCAGCCTTCGTCGCAATGTACGCTCAAAATTTGGAGATCCGTCAACATGTGGATACGATGGATGGCTTCGGGTCATTCACCGTATAAGTGTACCTAAAAAAGTCAACGAACTACGTTAGGTAGGTAATGAAACACAAACCAAAAGACAGTTGCAGATAAGAAACGTTGATTAACTAGAATTAAATAACAAATAAGTAAATGGTTAAATTACCGAACTCGGGTTTTCCTAATATCAATCTAGTCCCCGGCAACGGCGCCAAAAACTTTATCGCGATGCGTGTGCTCTTAAATATGGTATAGAGATTCGTGCATATACTTCAAGTAATAATTAAAACGAATACGTTAAACTAGCACCACGCTCGATAGGCAGTGTACCTATTATTTGTAGCATAACTTAGCGAGTATCCGATTATCGAACACGAGGAATAACATTGATTACTAGTAATTACCTATCAATTCGATATTTAGCCTAACAAGTAGTTTGTGATTTTTTTATGTTTGAACTAGATCACGACAACTTAAACTAACACGATGAATGAATTAAGACACGACTGAAGATTTAAAAGTAACTTTTCAAGTAAAGAAGAATGTGCTTGGGATTTCGAATCCCACTAGCTATCGTCGACTAGGCCGTAAACCACTGTATCCACGCAGATAATGACTAAATCGCAGTAATTTCTTTTCAATCCCGAATTTGTTGTCGCTCTAAACGGTCGTGAGGATTTATATTGGTTTACCTATAGCGAGGGTCGACTATTTGCTTTCGCCCTATAGTCGACTCCTAACGTTTGCGAAAGGACTAACCGTTCTTTAGCTTTCGCCCTCAACGGTCTACCAAGCGTCACATCAATACATAGACATATCAAATGCGACCTTCAAAACAACACATAGACATATTAAATCGAAGAAACAATGTCGTAAACGGTAAATAAACAATGTCACGTGTTCACGAGTGTTATAACGCCCAAACGACAACTCTACCTAGCGTTCATCTCATCCCGAGCACATAAGAAGCTTAGCTACTCATGCTTAAGAGAGATCTACGAATTGTATACAAAATAAAGCATAGAGAATACATAGATCTTCCCTATTTTACGAGCCCACGCAGATCCAGCGTCATTTGTGCTTAGATTTGGATAAAATGAGCTTCGGATCTTCAGTTTGGCACCTAGAAATCGTTTTGATTGATTCTTATGGGTCTTGAGACGTCCCTTACGTGTATTTTATCTTTTTGAAGTGAGTTATGTCGATCTAGATCCAGATCTGGGTTGAGAAGTGCGACTTATATAGAAGTAGTACGCAACACGGCTTATTCCACCGACAACCACGGCCGTGAACGAAGGCTGAGGCCCCGCGTTTGCGATGCTGAATAACAACACGGCCGTGTATACCAATGCATCAAACCGTGTAAACATGCCGAGGCCTCCTCTTTCACTAATGAACTACACACGGCCGTCTAACATGTCGATCAAGGCCGTGCGAACTTGCCGAAGCTTATCTTGAATAATGATGAAGTTATCAAGGCAGTGTTTATTTCTTGAAGTGGCCGTGTTGTCTGTGAACATGGTCGTGTAGTTGGTTGGTTGGAGCCGTGTTAACTTACCGAGGCTGACATTGGTGCCTGAAACTTCCTACACGGCCGTGGTCTCATTAGTACGTAGCCGTGTTGGATTGCCAAGGCTTAATATCCTTTTTGCGTGATCAAACACGGCCGTGTTGGTGCATAGTGAAGCCGTGTTTCTGGTGAACTTGGTCATTTTTGCCCCATATTCTCTCGATTAGTCTCGATTGTTATCTTATGTTCCTTCAATATCAAAACATAGGTATAATCTCGAATATAAGTACAAGATAACTCAAATAAACCAAGTTACGACCTAAATATGATAGAGATAAACGTATAAAAATACGTTTATCACTTCTCTTGACTTTGAGGTAGAAGTTGTCGAATGTTGTTGACCTTGTGCCAACACGCCTATAAGCTCGGGTTTTGAACTGTTTTGTTCAGAAGCCAAATTCGTCATTTCTTGAAAGGTGACGTTGTAGCTTTCAAGAATAGTACGGGAAGACTTGAGGTTGAGGCGATATGCTTGAGAAGTAGAAGAATATCCGAGAAAGATGGCTTCAAATTCTCTGGGATCGAACTTGCTTCGATGCTCCCGATCGTTGGCCACAAAACATTTGCAACCGAATACTTTGAAGAATGAGATATTCGGGATTCTTTGATTAATTATCTCATACGGCGTCTTTTCAAAGCGTTTGTGAATGATTGTCCTATTTTGAGTAAAACATGTCGTACTCACTGCTTATGCCCATAGAAAGTGAGGGAGACCAGAGTGTATGAACATTGTTCTTGCAGCTTCAACTAGAATCCGGTTCTTCCTTTCTACGACGCCATTTTGTTGAGGCATTTTTGCGGCTGAGAATTGTTGAATAATTCCAAGTGACTGATAACAATTGTTGAGACGCTGATTCGTGAATTCAGTCCCGTTGTCGGTCCTGATTACTTCGATTTTCTTTTGCAGGAGATTCTGAGTGGTATTCACAAAACTTATTATCAGTCTCCAGTCTGAACTTTAGTTCGGAGATATCATGTCCAGGTGTAGAGAGAATAATCGTCGACAATTACGAACACATATTTTCGACCGTTGATACTTTGTGTACGCATTGGTCCACAAAGGTCCATGTGAAGTAATTCTAAGGGTCAAGATGTGGAAACAACTTGCTTGAGTTTATGTGATGCTCGCTTCATTTTTCCCATTTGACAAGCCGAACAGTGATGCTCTTGGTGAAGAGAAATTGTTGGTAGACCATTGACCAACTTTTTAACAAAGAGTTTGTGAAGAGCTTTGAGATTTAGATGAGACAAGCGTTGATGCATAAGTTGTTCCTCTTGATTGTAGTCTGTGAGATGAGACAATCAACTGTCGAAGGTCGAACTGTTGTCAGATTGATGTTGTATAGATTTGATCTTCGTGATCCTGTGAGAAGTTCTTGATTCTGACTATTTAAAATTCTGCACTGATCAGCTAGAAACACCACTTGAAATCCTTTGTCACATAATTGTCCAATGCTGAACATATTGTGTTTAAGACATCGGACGTCAGAGACATCTTTGATTGTCAGATTCGGCAGTAAAATATCTTCAAAGCCGAGTATTGGAGCTGAATCATTGTTGCCAAATCGGACTTTTCCGTTGTGACGGTCTTGGTAGCTGCTCAACAGTTCTTTCTTTCCCGTCATATGTGTGGAGCAACCAGAATCTAAATATCACACATGATGGATCTGCATAGAAAGAGGTTAGAGAGACTTATGTACCCACTTTTGAATGGGTCCTCTCGGATTAGCAGATTTGATAGGTACGGTTTGTTCATCTTTGGTTCCTAAATTATTGAAATGCTTAGGTACCCAAACTAACTTAGAAGTAGTTGGTTTAAGTGGTACATCATTAGGCAATTTGGCCTTGTTGACTTGCGTTGGCCTACGTATTGTCTTTCGAACCCAGTGAGATTGAACCTTACATGGGATGTTAATTTCAGCGCGGACAAATGTCTTATTTGTCTTAGTGCTTGAGAAAATTTTTTCTCTAGCTAGTCTCCTAAGGTGTTTAGCTGAATGTACCTGGACTGGGTACCTTAGGTGGGGACAAGAATGTATTGAGCTATAAGCTTTCTTAATAGCTGGATCTTGTTTCATATGAGACTTAAGAGTTGCATTTGTCTTAGAATGATGAGTTATGTTTTTAGAAGTAGAGCCGATTTCAAAGTTTGTGCTTTCAAAAATAATAGGCTTGAACGTATAAGTTGAAGCAACAATATTAAAATTAGAAATGGTTGTCTTTGTACGAGTGTCCTTAGTTTTTTACACAGAAGAAATATAAGAAAATAAATCATTTCTATCAATTTTCTTCTGAAATTCTATCCTATGTACTCTTTCCTTAGCATGCTTCACACCTTTACTACTCTACTTGTGGATGGAGTACAAAAAGAGTTAGTAAAAATCTTTGTCCCTTTTACTACTCTACTTGAAGCATTTAAGGATTCTTTTCCTCCCTTTACGATTTTAAAGAAGATTTATCTTCTTTGAAAATATTTTGAAAAACAATGGGAGGTGTTTTCTTAGATGTAATCTTGTCCTTAATTAATGATTTTTCTTTCAAAGAAAAATCAGGAAAGTTTTTAAAGTAGAGGAAGTTTTGAGATTAGAAATTTCAACTAAAAGCTCATTCTTTTCAGCTTTGAAATTCTTTCATTATGTTTCAAAGGAAGCGTTTAAATCAGCTATTTTCTGAATAATAGCTGGAATATAATAGAAAGAAGTATTTTGAAAATGATCAATATTTTCTTCCATATCTTTAGAAAAATCTTCTAGGGGATATAATGAATTATAATAACTAGACAAGTTGAGATCCCTTGTCTTGTAACTATTATGCAAGTCGGTGTAGTCAAAGGGAATGTCAGTCCAATTTGTGGCTTTTCGTTTAGATTCTTATAAGGCATTTATTTCTGAAGAATTAGTAAAGGCCATTAGAGAAGTTAAACCTAATCCCATGTACTTGATATCATATAATTATTTAACATTGACCTTTTTCAAGTTACAGGGATTGTTAAAACCCAATCCTTGTTTACGATTATAAAATTCTACATCAAGAGGTCGATTTAGAAAGATAGTTTGATCTGTTTGACCCATTTTCGTTAGAAGATCATCTAAAGTTTTAATCCTTGAGTAAAGTTTCTTACATTCGTCAGAGATTTCTTTGAAATTATTTTTAGAAATTTTTAAATCTCTCTGACAATCGATAAGAGTCATATTAAGGTAATTGACTTTTGTCTCAGAGGTAGCTATTGTTTATTCAAGACTAGATATTTTTTCTTTAGCCTTAGATAAGAGAATTTATTGATGAATTTTTTTATCTAATTGCTTTTGGAAATTGTTTTCACTAAGAGCTAGTCTCTCTTCTAATTCCTTTGTTCTTTTCCGCTCATTTTTCATGTTAGAGTACTTAATCTGTAATGATTCTAACATGTTTAATAATCTGGAAATAGACATTGTTACCTCTTGTGATGAAGAGGGTGCTTTATCGTCGTCGTCGTCAGGCCTTCTTGAAGAGTTATCATTTGAGGCGTCCTCGAGGTATGCCATTAGAGCGAGATTTTCGTCTTCAGAATCTGTGGTGTCTTCCAGCCAATGCTCTTGTTCGGCGATCAGTGCTACTCCAGCCTCTTTTTGTTTAGTGAGTTTGAATTTTTTGGAGTAGTAGTTGGCGTCTTTTTTCTTGAGTTGTTTGTATTCCCTGGATAAGTGCCCTATCTTTCCACAATTATAGCACTATTGTGGTTCTTTGGCGTTTTTAGATTCTGAGGACTCGGCTGGTCTTTCCTTGTGCTTGGAGCTTGATGTCCGAAGTCTATTGGCCGAAGACGTGGTTTCTTTTTATAAAACTTTTTGCTCATCATTTTAGAAATGAGAGCTAACTGTTTCTTGAACTCCTTCATATCGGGTTCGGAGTCCGATTCAGATTCGTCTTCATCTTCTGAAGAGCTTGGCAACTTGATGCTTTTATCTTTGCGAGATCGACTCGTTTTTCTTTCAGAAACAAGAGCTATAGAATCGTCGATCTGCTTGCCCTTAAGTTCTTTTTGTATCTCGCTTATATCTTTCTCGTGTTGGGCGAGAATATCAAAGACGGCGTGGATATCCATTTCCTCCAAATCCTTATTTTGACGGAATTGCATGGATATTTTCTTCTGCCTTGGCTTTGAATGAGTCGTAAGCGCTTAGAATGTTCGCTTTCTTGGCTTTGACTCCAACTTCGGTCCGTTGCATCATCATGTGGAGCTAGTCCCACATAGCTTTTGCACTAGATAGACTATCTATTTGCATATAGATGTCATTAGGAATTCCTTGCATTAGGAAAGTTTTGGCTCCTAAGTCTGCGTTAGCTCTTAATCGCTCCCCCTCGGTGTATTCACCATGAACTTTAAGTCTTTTAGTTGCGGGAATAGGAGGATTATTAGTAGCATCGCCTTCTTGGATTAGCCAAATTTGAGCTGGTCCTTCTTGAAGTGAAGCGATTAAATTAGTGGCTTGATATTTCGTTTCTAAGAAGTTCATGAACCGGCTTCTCCATACTGTGTATTCACCTCTTCGAAGAATCGGAGGGCGGACATTGTTTTCGAGTGAGTAAGCATCCATTTGTAGTTGATTGGTTGGACCTTCGTGAAAGTTTGGAATTGTAATGAAAAGTGTTTCGCAAGTGACAAACTTCGTTAGTAATGTTTGATTTGTACTTTAAACAGTTTCCTTTTTGAACCTATGTTTCGGTTGTTAAAGAGAGATTGTTATGATTTCCAAAATATTTGGTAAATAAAAATTGATACTTCAAATTTTGTTAAAGAATTTTGAATTTATGATCGAAAATTTTGAGTATCAAAGTAGATACTTTGGAGACGAATATTTCGTAAGTTTTGAAAATCACAATTTTTGATTTCTTTTAAATTCAGTGGTCGAAATGTTGTTCGAGCAGTAAAGTTTTCGACTTAAAAATGTTGAACTTTTAATCGAAATAGTTTTTTGATCCTATAAGGTTTCGTATATGTTTATCGAAAAATATTTTTCAAACGTAAAAGTGTTGAAAAGATGTTATATCGAAAAATATTTTGCCGAGAAACTATGTTAATCGCAAAAACTTTTATCGAATAACTTGTAATCGAAAAATTAATGGTGCTAAAAAAATTTCGTTTTGTTAGACTCAAATTGTTGACTGAACGTATTCGAGTGAAAATTTTTCGATCGAAAATATGTGTTCGCTAAAACTTTTATATATGAATCGAAAAACTAATTATCGAAATAATGTTTTTCGAGTCTTATATTTGAGTAAAACACACGAGAACAGTGTTTGTCATCGAAAAATATCTCGGCTGCAAACTTTTTCAAAAAAATATTTTTCGACCCAAGTTTTTCGATCGAAGAACAACCATGTTCAATGCAACAGTGAAAATTCCAGATTCGACCAAGATGTTCAAGTTAGGTGCTGAAATTCTGGATAATCAATCGTTTAACAGTTCTTAATATGAACAAACACAGGATCAACCACGTTTTTCAGCAAAATATATCGAATATTAAGAAAATCAAATCGGAATCAAAACTTGATTGCAAACGCAAATATCGATCTAAATCGAAATTCTGAATTAATATGACGTTCTAAGCGATTGAAATCAGTATGTAAATCATTCCTAACATATAATATATCACTTAATCAGCAAATCAACAACAAAATTCGAACAATTAAGCATATTGATCAAAATACAAGTCACGAAAGTTTTTCGATCGAAAAATCTGAAAATTATTTTTATTTTAGAATCGCGAATTCAATCGAGAATCAATCACAACCTGCTTTGATACCAATTGTTAGGTCCTAATTCATCAACTAACAAATTATATAAGCATGAATTCTCGGTATTCGAATAAGAAATCTTACGAGTTACGTTCGGTCGAATATCCGTGTTGAAGATCTTGAGAGAGGTTTTGGTTGCCAAGATTCTCGATAGTATTCTCTCTCTTTTTAATTTTAATTCGATGATTTTGTATTTCCGAATAATGAACTTTTTTTCGATTTTGATAGTGTACATCATATTTATACCTATTTTCAAGGTATAATTACTATCAGTTAATTTGTTATCGTAGTATATTTAATCAACTTACCAAGTGAAAGTCCATCATTTTGAATCAAATGGACTTTGATGGGATTATTTTTATGCTCCGACTAAAAGGGTAGGATAATTTTTAAATCCCAGTGGCCCTTTTTGAAATTCATTTCAGATCCTTTAGCTTTTCTTTTCTTCTGTGCTTGCTCAAGATGAGTATCGTCTTCTTTAAAAAACTTTGAGAGACGAGATCTTCTTTTTGGGCCGAGACCGTGTTCTTTTCGAATGTTCCACAGTTATGGAATTCGAATCCAAGGCCGTGCTTCTCTTCTCGTTTTCTCTATATATAAGATCTAGATTATCGTTGGAGAAGTTCACTTCGAGGTGCTTCTCTTCTAGAAGTTCATAGCGAGATTCGTGTTTCTCTTCTATAACGATTGAGACAGTCATCATGTGCATCTCTTTTTCTCCCCCTCTTTTTCTTGATTGAGCAACCCCGAAACTTATGAATAAGGCTGAAGGCTTAATCGGGTTTCAAAAGAATAAGAATGTTGGAGAAGGCTCAAAGGGGATTTCTAGAGCCAAAAGTAAAGGATTTATAAAATGGGTTAAGTGAGGAATATCCTAAGTTGCCCTTATCATTTTCATGACAAACTAACACAAAAGCAATAATGAAGCTACGAAGTAAAAAACAAGAGATACTGATTTGAAGTGTGACACACTCAAGAATAAAAAATATTGAGGTTCAAAGTCTCACATATATGATGTGTCTTTCTGTCTACTGAAACTAACGAGGCTTTTTGAATAAAAGAAAGTCACATGAGTATTTAGACAAAGAACTTCATCATATATCAAGGAAATATTTTTTAGAGTATTTCAAAACACGCAAAATTATCGTCATCCCCCTTTTTTTTTATTTTATTATATATATATATATACTATTTTATTTTTATTTTTCTTTTTGTATATAAAAAAACTTGAAAGATAGAGTCACGGAAGATACTCAAGGAATATCAAGAAGCACATCAAATATCATATAGAAGCATAACAGAGCACGTAACGCACATCTCAAGTAAGACTAAGATTAAACATGCCTAACTAAGCAATAAGGAATTGGAATCGTTTTTCATCCAATGCCTTAGTGAATAAGTCGGCAAGTTGAAGCTCCGTTTTAACAAAATACATATCTATAGTGCCTTTTTCTACATGATCTTTTATAAAATGATATCGAATAACTATGTGTTTTGTGCGTGAATGATGAACAGGATTGCAAGTAATGGCAATAACACTTTGAGAATCACTGTAAATGAGAATGTTATTAAATTAATCCATAGAACTTGCGAGCAACAGCTGGCAGCCGCGACGTACTCCTCCTAGGCCGTCGAGGTTGTTACGCAATTCTGCTTCTTCGAGGACCAGCAGACCAACTTATCGCCTAAGAATTGTGCTCCGCCAGACGTGCTTTTGCTGTCTATTCGACAACCTGCATAATCAGACTCAATATAGCCAATTCATCTAAAATCTGTGTCTTTAGGATACCATAGCCCCAAGTTGGGAGTTCCTTTGAGATAGCGTATAATTCGTTTGACTGCATGCATGTGGGACTCCTTCGGGGCAGCTTGAAAACGAGCACAGAGACAAGTGGCGAACATGATGTCGGATTGGCTAGACGTAAAGTAGAGAAGAGATCCGATAGTGCTCCGATTGGTTGTGAAGTTGACAGCCTTTCTAGACGGATCAGAATCCAATTTGCAGTTTGTTGACATGGGAGTATTCATCTGTGTACTCTTGTCTTGATTAAATCACTTCAGAAGATCTCGGATATACTTTGTTTGACTGATGAAGATTCCATCTTCGATTGCTTTACTTGTAGTCCAAGGAAGAATTGGAGTTCTCTCATTAAGCTGATCTCGAATTTGGTCTTCGTGAGATAACCAAATTTCTGACAGAGACGTTCATTCGTCGAACCGAAGATGATGTCCTCAGCGTAAACTTGAACGACCATCATGTCTTTGCATGGTCTTTTGATGAAGAGTGTCGTATCGATGGTTCCTCTTATGAAGTTGGACTTGACTAAAAATTCGCTCAGAACATCATACCAAGCACGAGGGGCTTGTTTTAGTCCGTAGAGAGCTTTATCCAATCGATAGACATAATTAGGATGGTTTTCGTGCACAAACCCGTCGGGTTGGGCGACGTAGACTTCTTCTTTTAACACGCCGTTGAGAAAGGCGGTTTTAACATCCATTTGATTGACTTTGAAGTCTTTATGAGCCGCGTAAGCTAGAAATAATCAAATTGCTTCGATATGTGCAACCGGAGCATACGTCTCGTCGTAGTCAATACCTTCTTGTTGATTGTACCCCTTGGCTAAGAGTCGTGTTGTATTCCTGATAATTTCACTGGTCTCGTTCTTCTTATTTTTGAAAACCATTTAGTTCCAATAATTGTTTTGCCATGCGGTCTAGAAACTAATGTCCAAACTCGTAGACGCTCGAATCAGTTGAGCTCATCTTGCATCGTGATCACCTAATCCGGGTCTTTAACGGCTTCGACTACCTTAAGTGGTTCATTTTGGTTTAAGATGCACGTGAATAATCCGCTTTGTGTAGACGTCCTACTGCGTACTCCACTTGAAGGATCACCGATAATTTGGTCGATAGGATGAGCTCGAGTCCACTTGCGTTCATGAGAAAGAATCGAAGTAGATCCATATTTTATTTGTAGATTGAGACTTCCTGAATTGATGGGATGATCATTCGTAATTGGGATATTCAATTCGGCATTGGTAGGAGATGCAACCCTAGTTGAAGATTCAGAATTTGAAGAATATAGAACATTTGTTAGAATCTGATGATTGGTAGTCTCAACTTGAATTTCTTCCGTAGAAGGAGAAGGAGCACTGCTTGGTATATAATGAGACGAAGCAGGCATTTGAGACTCGTTCCGATAAAAATGTTCAAATAGAGAGTCCAAATCTTCCAGGTCGGCGGGAATTGCTTCTTTTGACTTTGAGGTAGAAGTTGTCGGAAGTTGTTGACTTTGTGCCAACACGCCTATAAGCTCGAATTCTGAACTATTTTGTTCAAAAGCCAACTCGGTCACTTATTGAAAAGTGACGTTGTAGCTTTCCAAATAGTACGAGAAGACTTGATATAGACACGGTATGCTTTAGAAGTGGATGAGTATCCAACAAAGATGCCTTCAAAAATCGAACTTGCTTCGATGCTCCCGACCGTTGGCCACAAATCATTTGCACCCGAGACTTTGAACAAAGAGATATTCGGAATCCTTTGATTTATTATCTCATACGGCGTCTTTTCCAAGCGTTTGTGAATATTGTCCGATTTTGTGTAACGCACGCGGAACTCACTGCTTCAGCCCATAGAAAATGAGCGAGACTGGAATGTATTAGCATTGTCCTTGCAGCTTCAACTAAAGTCCGGTTCTTCCATTCTACGATGCCATTTTTTGTTGAGGCATTTTAGCGGCTGAAAATTATTGAATAATTCCAAGTGACTGGTAGTAATTGCTGAGACGTTGATTCTTGAATTCAGTCCCCTTATCAGTCCGGATTACTTGGATTTTCTTTTGCAAGAGATTCTGAGTCGTATTCACAAAGCTTATCATTAGGTCTCCAGTCTGATCTTTAGTTCAGAGATATATTGTCCAGGTGTAGCAAGAATAATCGTCGACAATTAGTAACACATATTTACGACCGTTGATACTTTGTGTACGCATTGGTCCACAAAGGTCCATGTGAAGTAATTCTAAGGGTCGAGATGTACAATCAACTTGCTTGAGTTTATGTGATGCTCGCTTCATTTTTCCCATTTGACAAGCCGAAAAATTATGCTCTCGATGTATAGAAATCGTTGGTAGACCGTTTACCAACCTTTTGATAGAGAGTATGTGAAGAACATTGAGGTTTAGATGAGACAGACGTTGATGCCATAAGATGTTCCTCTTTATTGTAGTCTGTGAGATGAGGCAAACAACTGTTGAATGCCGTATTGTTGTCAGATTGATGGTGTGTAGATTAGATCTTCGAGACCCTGTTAGAAGTTCTTGATTCTGACTATTTAAGATTCTGCACTGATCAGCTAGAAACACCACTTAATGTCCTTTATCGCAGAATTGTCCTATGCTGAAAAGGTTGTGTTTAAGACCTGTTAATTCCAGTTATATCCAACACGATTAAGTTCGGTGAAGAATTCGATAGAAAATGTAAAACTTACGAAGAACACATTTGAATTTGGCGCAGAAGCTTTAGAGTGTTGTTCACGTTGTAAAACTTGGTTTTCTATTAAAATGAATTCTTCACCCTAATACATCACATTAGAGTTCTTTATATATCAAACAAGTTTGATATATTTACTAAGTAGTCCTAATCTATGGCTTAATTACAATTAAGCCCAAACTACTCCTTATACTACACGACTAAGATAACATATACATTTGAACACAATTAAAACGTCCTAACAGTATCCCCCTTTGTGTTCAATCTTCGCTTGAGCGTAGGTTATCTTGTCTTGTTTTGAAAAGATTCCTCGAGTCCTAACAATCTCCTCTTTACGAGATTATTTGTATGATCTCTTCCTTTATCTTGTCTTGTGATCTCTTTCTTCTTTGGATATCTTCAAGCTCACCTTATCTTGTAATACTCTTCTCGGCACCGTATCTTTCGTCTAATTTTCTTTTAAAGTTCGTCTCCAAGTGTCGGAAGGTGTGTGAAGTTGCTTGCCGGATTTTTGGACGATTTTCTCTTTCGTGTTCCATCTCTCCCTTTGATAGCAACGAAACTCCGCATATTTTAATTCAACCTTGTGTTGGGATCGGGGAATTCGATTTGAAATATGGAGAGACGTACACGAGCGGCAACTTTGGTCATTGAAGCTCGTGGTGTTTGCTTGATTCGACGACGCTTAAGAATTTAATATTTCCGATCCATCTTGCACTTTCGTTTTTGTATTGCTCCCGTTTCTTTAGTACTACTCCCCCTCATGATGATCGAGTGGGAAGATCGTCATGGCGATGTATCAAAATGGGGCATCGTTATTTGTCAAGAAGATTGTATCGTCGTGACAAGGAGATGGAGTTTGTAAACTTCGTAGGAAATCAAATTCGGTAATAACCCGATGGAGCCACGAAGGCGTTCCGCCGATATGAAACCGGGGCCACATAGGCTTCCCGTTGACATCGTTGTAGGAGCGTTGCTCGTAGAAGATGGCCTAATACCGTTGTTGATTTGATGTTGCAACGGTAGGACTTCCTTTCGATCATCGAAGCATGTCTGAGAATGACATGTCTACAAAAGTTCTAATTTTATCACAAAGACCAAGTATATAAAAAGTGTATGTGTCCTAAAAATTATAAAAATTTGGGAAGTGAGCACACACTAGACACGATGTGATCAATAAAAGCGTGGTACGGGGCGGATTACCACTTTGTTCAATATCTCCCAGTTCCGAGTGAAGTGGTGATAGTAGACGTGGCTCCCCGTGAGAAAATGAAACATCGATCTTTTAGGAGACGATGAGTGGGTAAGGCTAAGATGTGCATGCGCCGTTGGACCTAATGCGGCGTGTTCTACCCGGGAGCTAATAAAATTAGCACCTGTACCAATGGGGGTTAGTCCGAAATATTTGTGAGTTAAGGGATTTATGTACCTTAAAAAATTTCCAAGTTATCATCGAAGTCATCTTGCTTGTTGTTCGCATGATGTAGGATAGGTGGTAGGTCGGATCGTCTCAAATGCTCGGATGCGTTCCGAGGTTAGGATCAAGTCGGTTTAGACTGAACCATGGGAACTAAAAATCCATGCTTCCGGGATACGAGATGAGTGCTGCTTTATTTGAATCAGCAAGCCGGAGCCGGTCGTTGAAAATTAGCATTTGGATCGTCATAAAGATTGTCCGTTGTAAGCTCGAGATTCTTCCTTGAAGCTTAATGAAGATGAGAGGAGATCTTTTTTTATATGAAGTATATATGTATATTTATAAGAAATATATAATATTATATTATATTATATTATATATATGTAGTGTGCGGGTGAGAGTTTGTCGGGTCGGAGTCGAGAAGTAGAGATATCGAGAAAAAAAATTTCGGATGAGGTGTATCGAAAAATATTTCGAGTGAGGTTTGCGATAAAATTTTTCGATATAGTGGAGAATATTTCTCGATAAAAATTTCACGAGAACGTTCCACGAGAAAAATTTCACGAGAAAGTTGTTCGAGAGAAAAAATTGTCGATAAGGTTTTCGCATTATGTCTCGAGAAAGTTTGTCGACAAAGAATGTGTCGAGAAAGTCTTGCGAGAAAATTTTTCGAGAAAATGTAGAAAATTTATCGGTAAACTTAGTCGGTAGATTTTTCAAAAATTCAATATTTGAAAACTATATCTATATTTTTATTGCTCCCTCTCAATAATGCTTTCGAAATAAAGTTTCTCCCCCTAGAAAGTTGCGTAGTAAGATTAAAAAAATATTACGAATCTCTTCCCCTTAATGCATTCGTTTAAAGTTTTAACTCCCTCTCAATAATTAAAATTGTTGCTCCCTCTTGAAAGAAATAAGAGTCGCTCCTCTTTAAAATAAAAGAGCAGCTCCCCCTCAAATTAAGCTCATTTAAAAATGTTATATTGAAAAATGGTATTTATCAATTCCGTGTGTAATATGCATTTAGAATTTAAAATCACTTAAAGTTTTGAAAATGCATATTTAAAATGTACCTCGTTGAAGTGTAGTTGTAGTAGCTCATGCGTCTTTCCTTTATCATGTATGTGGAGCCACTACGTCAAATACCATGCATGAGGGAATCTGCAAAACATTATCGGGACTTTGGTACTCATTGTAATGTGGGTCCTCCCTTAGTAGCAGAAAACGGGTTAAACATAGATGAAATCAAATTTAATTGCGGTCCTAAATCATCCATTAAGGTGCGTTTAGGTACCCAAATTTGTGTGGGATTTCCTAACTTAATAGTAGACATAGGAACCCATGCAACAGTGATTTGACAAGGAAAAGAAATTTCGGCTTTGGTGAAAGTGTGTCTCGGAGAAGATTTAAATATTTTCTCCGAAGCCAGTCGCATAAGATGCTTCTTAGAATGAACTTGGACTGGATACTTCATGTAGGAATACGAGCAAATAGAATTATAAGCATCGCTAGCATATAAGTCGTGTATCCTACGTTGAGAATTCACACAATTCACAGTAGAATGATGAGAAGAATTATGAAAATTATGAAAATCATTTGAAGCACACGATGAAGTTTGTTTGCTAGAACTTGGAGCCTTTTCGTTAAAAACTTTCTTTATACGAATAGGATAGGAAAATTTTTGTTCTTCAAATTCCCGTTCCGTAACTTTTGAAAATAATGTAGATTTTCCTTTCTCCTTCCTAAGTTATATTTGTTCCGTAGCAATTTGAAGTTCTTGGCTTTTACTTTGAATTTCAATTTCGGTCAAAATTGACGTAGAAGTATTAGTAAAAGTCTTTTCGATTTTAGGAACAAAAACGTCCGTTTGCGTTGCTTTATCATGTTTAAGAGAAGGTTGTTCTTTAGAAATATCGTTTAAAACAGGTAAAGGAGAGGAACTTTTGAGATTTGATATCTCCAATAAAAGCGCATTCTTTTCTGCTTCAAAATTCTTTCTTTCTGATTCTAAGGAGGAGTTTGAATCAGCTATTTTCTTAACAATAGCGGGAATGTAACAGAAAGTAGAATTTTTAGAATGATCATAATTTTCTTTCTCAACTTTAGGAAGATCTTCTAAAGGATATAATGAATTATAGTTACTAGACAGGTTTATTTCCCGTGTCTTGTAACTATTGTTCAATTCAGTGAATTCAAAAGGAATTTCAGTCCTAGTTGCGGCCTTTCGTTTGGATTCTTCTAAGGCATTTATTTCGAAGGAGTTAGTAAAAACCATTAAAGAAGTAAATCCTAAACTCATGTACTTGATATCATATAATTATTTTACGTTAAAGCCTAAGCCTTCAACATGATTACGAAATTCCACGTCATGTAAATGAGGGGAATTTTTGAGATTTGATATCTCCTCTAAAATCTTTTTCTTATCCGCTTGGAAACCTACTCTTTCTAATTCCAGAGTTGCGTTTAATTCAGTTATTTTATGAATAACCTCCGGAATTTCCCAGCAAGAAGTAGGTTTATAAAAATGTAAATTATTTCCCCAATTAGATGCTAAGATTTTAGAGGAACTTTGGTCTTTATGACCCTTTTCAGCAAGATTGTACTCTAAATTTTTAATTTTAGAGTACAATTCTCCGCATTCCTCAACTAATTCATCATAAAGGAGTGACTTATTGCGACACGCTGCTTCACTATTTTTAAGACGCGTGGTAAGTTCCTTATTTTTTATTTCTAACTCGATAACTGTTTTCTCTAATTTTTCAAATAAACTAGAGTCAGAATGACTAACCTTGAGATGGTTAGTGGATCAGTTCATTCGTAGATACCGGGCTCTTTGAAGAGCATCAATTAGGTCTTGGTTGTGTTCCACAGAGTAGGTGTCCATTTGTTTTGGTTATGATAAAATGTAGGTTGGATATTTGATCGTTGACGCGTTATGTGGATTTGAAATATTTTAATAAAAGTTTCAAAGAATAGAGTAGGTATCGAAAAGTTTTTTTAGGATAAAATGTAGATATCGAAAACTTTTGGACCAAAAAGTATAGTTTTGAAAAGTTTGGAGTCGAAAAGTTTAAGTATAAAAAATTTTCTGTGTACCGAAAATTTTTTGGTTAGCTTTTTCGTTCAAAAAATAATTTTCGATTAACTTTTTGTGTCAAAAAAAATTTCGATTAACTTTTTCGTTCAAAAAAAAAATTTTGATTAACTTTTTCGTTAGAAAAAAAATTCGGATTAACTTTTTCGTTCGAAAATAAATTTCGTTCGCAAACAGCAATGTACTCAATTTTAACGAAGAACAAACATAGTTTTCGATCCGAAACACAAAATTTATCAAATTTAGCTTGGATTATGGATCGAAACATGTAGAATTCCAGTTTTTAACACTCAATCGAAGCAGAAAACATCAAAATATCTCGAATTTGTGAGAAATCGTATGAATTTCACGAATAACACGATTTATCGAATCTTCAAAATTCCGCGAAAATTGACGTTCGATCAATCAAATTTCAGCACAAAGATGTTTATAACACTCAATCGAAGTCTAAATACATCAAATCATATCGAAATCTGAAGAATCAAATCGAAAACGAGAAGATGTCGTATGCGATATTCATTAGATTTCGGACAAAAATTCGATCAAAATTTCAGCAAATTTACTCAAATCACGGTTAGTTCTGATAACAATTATTAATTCCAGTTATATCCAACATGATTAAGTTCGGTGAACAATTCGATAGAAATGTAAAACTTACGAACAACACGTTTGAATTTGGCGCGGATGCTTGAGAGCGTTCTTCACGTTGTAAAGCTCGGTTTTCTATTAAAATGAATTCTTCACCCTAATACATCACATTAGGGTTCTTTATATACCAAACAAGTTTGGTATATTTACTAAGTAGTCCTAATCTATGGCTTAATTACAATTAATCCCAGACTACTACTTATACTACAAGACTAAGATAACATATACATTTGAACACAATTAAAACGTCCTAACAAGACATTTGACGTAAGAGACATCTTTGATTGTCAGATTATGTTTTTGAATATCTCCAAAGCCTAGTATTGGAGCTGAATCGTTGTTGTCGAATCTGAATTTTCCGTTGTAACGTTCTTGGTAGTTGCTCAACAGTTCTTGATTTTCCGTTATGTGTGTGGAGCAACCAGAATCTAAATAACATACATGATGGATCTCCATAGAAAAATTTTGGAGAGACTTAGGTACCCACTTAGTAATGGGTCATCTCGATTAGTAGATTTGGTAGGTAAGGTTTTTTCGTTTTTGGTTCCTAAACCATTTATGCTCTTACGTACCCAAACCAACTTGGAAGTAGTTAGTTTAAGTGGTACATCTTTAGGCAACTTGGCCTTGTTGGCTTGCGTTGGCCTAGATGGTGTGTTGGGAACCCATTTAGGTTGAACCTTACATGGGAGGTTAATTTCAGCGCGGACAAATGTCTTATTAGTCTTAGTGCATGAGAAAATCTTTTCTCTAGCTAGTATCTTAAGGTGTTTGGCTGAGTGTAGTTTAACTGGATACATTAGATGAGGATAAGAATGTATCGAGCTATAAACTTTCTTTATAGCCGTATCTTGTTTCTTACGAGACTTGAGATTTGCATTTGTCTTAGATTGATGGTTTATGTTTTTAGACGTAGAGCCAATTTCAAAATTTGTGCTTTCAAAACTAATAGGCCTTAACGCACAAGTGGAAGCAACGACATTAAAATTAGAAACGGCTGTCTTCTTACGAGTGTCCATAGTTTTTGATACAGAAGAAAGCTTTGAAAATAAATCATTTCTATCATTTTTCTTCTGAAATTCTATCCTAGGCACTCTTTCCTTAGCACGCTTCACCTCTTTTTCTACTGTACTTGTGGATGGAGTCGAAAAAGAGTTAGTAAAAATCTTTTTCCTTTTTGAAGCATTTAAGGACTCTTTTCCTCCCTTTATGCTTTTTAAAGAAGATTTATTTTCTTTTAAAATATTTTGAAAAATAATGGGAGGTGTTTTTGTTAGGTCCTCTTATATCAACTACCGATCGATCTAAGCATGAATTCTAGATATTCGAATGATAAATCTTACAAAATACCTTTCGATCGAATATCTTCTTTGAAGATCTTGAGAGAGAGTGTTTCTCGATTGCTTTTCTATCTCTTAGAATATGAATTCAATGCGTGTATTTTTCCGAAAATGAACTTGTACTGATTTTGATAGTATACATTGTATTTATACCTATTTACATGGTATATTTACTATTTAGTCTATACTATCAAAACAACTAATTACGCCCCTAATTACAAGGATAACAAAATAACAAAGCACAAATCTAATGTCTCTTCAATCTCCCCCTTTGTGCTTGTCTTTGTTTCAGCTCTATTTATCCTTGTCGGGCGTAGAATGATTTTCGTAATCCTAATGTTGTCTCGTAACGTCTAACAGCATTCCTAAGCTCCATCATCTCATTGATTGCATCCAAAAGCTCATTTAAGAGTGGGGACTCTTCTTCACAAAGATCTTCGAAGATCGTCTCTTCAGTGATATCTCTCAATCTTTCCTGGATGTTATTCCTCACTAGCTTCAACGTCGCGTCACAGAAGTTGTGGATTTCTGACTTCATCATAGCTCTGGTCTTTCCAATAACAGTATTCCGATAAGTTATGGCGAGGCCAGGTTTCTTGAATATGTAGTTCTCTAGAAAATCGTTGAGTGGGAAGCCCTTCATGAGCGGGACTTCACGCTGACCTTCTTCATATTGTTCTCTATAGCAATTTGAAGGTCGTGTGCGGTGTGATACTTGATCTGCCGCACAATGAATCTTTTCAATCCCTCGAGTCCTTCAGTCTTGATGTACCCGGAGGGCGTCTGATATTTTCTTTTGTACATCTGATATAGACGGTAGACCTCATCCGATGGAAGGAAGGGGAGATATCTCTAATCTATCTGTTCTCGAATGTTGTTGGTGTCCGCTCGCTCAATGTGGTAGATTGATGTAGGGAAGCTTCCAATCGAGTGTGAAACCCCCACGAGTTGGAGGATCGGTGGCTTATCCCTATCTTGTCCCTATCTTCCCAAGATAGTTGAGCTTGAAGATGTGCTCCATTTTCTTCCTATCTTCCCAATGTGAAATACCCCGTATGTTTAGTTCGTTGAGTTTCTTTATCCGATTAGGAGCCCTCCATATCTGCTTTCTAACATCTTCAATTAACGGAACTTCAATTCTTATATTCTCCCACGGCGTCTCGACTCTGACTGTCCCTTTTGATAAGAGGGGAGGAGAGTTGACTCTGTGCCTGACCATTTCTGGTAGTTCTGGGATAACAGAATTGTAGTTCTCGCCTTCTTGAAATTCTTCATCTTCAAGCAGCACGAAGTCCACTGAAGTTTGTTGTAAGAAGTCTCTGACATTGTAGAGTCGAGCTTAAGCAGCTTCCTCTGGTTCCCATTGCATCATCCACTTCCCGTTTAAGATATAATCATCTACGATCAGATGTGGATCGTAGACAACTGCTTCTGGTTGGTCTTGGAGGAGGTTAGAGGTCGAGATTGGATTTGGATTTGTAGCAGAGGGAGGTAGTGTGTTGGATATGGTGGGAGATGTTGTTGTTTGTTGGCGGGTTATGGGTTGTGTGGTTGGAGGGTTTGAGGATGATCCTCCAGCTTCTTGAGTCTTTGTTGTTTGCTCTCGACTCAAACCACGACCGCTTCGTGTGGTTCGTTGCCTTTTCTCCCCCTCATGACGATCCGGATCATCGGGATCGTCATGTCTTCTTTTGGTGCGGGAGTTTTCTTCTCAGCACCATGTTTGAGCAGGAGGCTCGGGTTCATCTATCAGCCTTTTGTAGAGACTCTCCTCAGCGGGAGTTCTGGTCTCTAAGGCGAGGAGTCGGGAGATGAGAATGTCATGAAGCTGGGTTATCAGGATGGTATAGGGATTTATGAGTGAAGGTGATGGAGTTGGGGTGGTGAGGGTGATGAGGGTCGGTAGTATGTGGATGTATATGGTGGTGGTAAGAGGTGGTGAGGAGACGGGGTTGGTTTGAGATTCTGATGGACCGTTCATTTCCCGGTATCTCGTCGGGAGGTCTCAATGGCCTGGAAATTCTGTCCATCAGACGATCTTCGAGAGAAGAAATGGTTGTGGAGAGTGCTTCTTGTAAGCATTGCTCCGTCACGATCATCGGTGGAGTGGGGCCACGAAGGCGCTCCACTGTCACAGCATCGGAAAAGGTTTACGATGTGCCGCCACCTCCTCCGTGATGGAGTTATTTTGACACTAGTCTTGGTGGGCCTCGTCCGTTGGATCAGCTAGTCTGAGCAACTCCAATGGGATCAACGTTAGTTCGAGCGCTAGGTCGGCTGCCTTCGGGTTGTGAAAGAAGCGAAGGCGAGGTGGGATTTATCCTCCAACCGGTGGTAGTCTCGAGATTTCTGGATAATCGTCCATGAAATGAAAAATCAGAATCGGGAACCACCGTACGTATGGGAGGTACTTTGCCTTCGACTTGGTCTCTTTTTGACGTATCTGGTCCGCTAGATCATTCCGTATAAGCTGGGCCACGTTGTATTTCTTTGAGAAAACCACTCCATGGAAGATGCGAAGGATATTTCCGTTCGCCTTGTCGAAGCCGGAGTGTTTTGGGGAGAGACATTTATTGATTATGCCGAACAAGGTCCTGCACGGATGTGGGATCCCGCTGTTTTGAAAATTCGCCAGTTTGCTCAGCGGGGGCTTGTATCCCATCCGGAGCATGTCCTCCACGATCTCGGCGTCCGTTGGAAGTTGATCGTAGTTGTTGTAGTGCGGGAGATCGAGCACCATGGCCATCAGATTTTAGTTCAGGACAACGTGTCTTGTATTTATCTGCGCCGTGTATTCCACGTCATCTCTGACTACATGGCTCGGAGGCGGTCATTGTCAGAGCTGGCCATAGTGGGTGTCCTTTGAGGATGGAGATGATGACTTCATCTGGACACCGGAATGTAGCTAGGTCCAGCTGATAGTTGTTATCGTGGACCGTCATGTAACTTCCAGAAGGATAGATGTGTGGGTAATTTGGAGTTGCCATTTCTGTAATAAAAATGAAATAAACATCATTAGATAAAATTTTCATATACGAATTGATCAAATTCAATGTGCACTTTGAGAAATTTAAAAATTTCTAAGCGTTAAGGTTTATTTGCGAAAGACTTGGTGAAAAAGTGGCAAAGTTTACTAAGTCTCGTAAGCGTATTTTTTTTCTATCGGAAATTTATTGGAACGTACTTAGAATTTTGTAATGAATGAAATAAAATTCATTAGATGGAAAATTACTTATGCGAATAGATGGAATTAAAATGTACTTAGAGAAATTTTGAAAAATGTACTTAGAGAATTAAAGTGTTAAGGTTTATTTGCGAAAGACTTGGCGAAAAAATTGTAAAGTTGATTAAGTCTCGTTATCGTATTTTTATTCAATCGGGAGTTTATTCGAACGTTAATTTTTGCGATCGAAAATTTTGAAGTCTTTGAGAAAAATTTTCTAAGCCTTTTTCAGCGTGTTTTTATTCGAGTGACAATTTATTCGATCGTTAAATTTTGCGATCGAATAAAAATGTGACGAATAACTCAAGTTTTTCGCCGATGACTTTTACGATTGAATAAAATGTTATCGAAAATAATAGTTTTTCGTTGAGTAATTTTGGGATCGAATAAAAAGTTGTCGAAAAACTTATGCTTTTCGCCCCGTAGTTTTGCGATCGAATAAAAGAATATCGAAAAACTTAAAGTTTTCGCCGCTTATTTTTTCGATCGAATAAAATTTAAAATCGAAAAATTAAGTTTTCGCCGCGAAGTTTTACGATCGAATTAAAATATATCGAAAACAAAAGGTTTTTCGACGCTGAGTTTTGTGATCGAATAAAACTTAACGAAAACAAAAGTTTGCGAATCGTGTGTTTTTTACCAGAAAGTGATTCGAAACGTGTTTCTACCTTCGAAATCGGCGAGTTTAGGAAGAAAATCACTGAGATAAGTGAGGTTTTGGTCAAATCGCCGAAGAGAGATCGAAGAGTGTTTGGAGTCGAAAAGTTTTTCGATGGAGAGAAGTTGCATGTGAGGGAGTTTTTCGATCGATAAAGTGGTATTAATACTTTACGATTGGGTAAGGTAAAAATACTTTGGGCCGAAAATAAAATGTTTTGGGCTTTAGTTAAAATCCAGGTCTAATTAAGCAAAAATTTAATCTTTTATGGATTAACCCAAAAATAAATTGCATAATACTCCCTGTATTTCTGAGAGAAATGAAATTATCTCATAATGTTGATGATATTCAACATTTGACTTTTAGGATGAGCTCGAAATTTTCTGTGATGCTTAGAAAAAAATATTAGAAGTCATGTTTTACAAGTAAATCATATAGGAGTTAATAACAAATTCTCATTTAAAACTCCCCCTCAACAATTGCATGTTTGACCTTTTCGTCATCTAAGCATATATTTAGTACAATTTGGCATATGAAAATTTACTATTTAAGTACAAGTAACGCATTTTAAGCAATTCAGCATAGATTCATTAAAATTTTGCGTTTTTCAAAAAAAATTCGCATTTTATCAATTCTGAACCAATGCATGTACTAATGCATTTAAAATGTGCGAACAATATTTTCAATAATAAAAAATATTTTTATTATCAAAATTTTTTTTTGGGGTCAGATTTGGACATTTTGAGCATTATCACGCAAAAATTTCTCATGACATATAAAAAATAATTTGTCGTCAAATCATGTAACTAAACTAATATTCTAAGATCATAGTATGAATCATTTTGACAACTCTTGCAAGTTTCGCTCATAGCACTCAATTTATTTTTATCATGGAAATATTTAGTAGATATATCACTCATATCATCACGACAAAATTATATCAATTAATTTGTTATCGTAGCATATTTAATCAACTTACTGAGTGAAAGTGCATAATTTTGACTGAAAGGGACTTTGAAGGGATTATTTTTAGGCTCTGACTGAAAGCGTAGGATACTTTTGAGGATTAGCGAGCTTAAAATTCTTCAATTCGATGGGCCCTCTTTGAATTAATTTATGATCTTTTAGCTTTTCTTTTCTTCTGTGCTTGCTCGAGATGAGTCTTGTCTTCTTTACAAAGCTTTGAGAGATGAGATTTTCTTTTTGGGTCGAGACCGTGTTCCTTCCGAATGTTCCACAGATATGGAATTCGAACCCAAGGCCGTGCTTCTCCTCTCGTCTTCTCTATTTATAAGATCTAGATTATCGTTGGAGAAGTTCACTTCGAGGTGCTTCTCTTCTAGGACTATACGAGATTATCTAGGAGAAGTTCACAGCGAGATCCGTGTTTCTCTTCTAAAATGATTGAGACTTGGATCTCTTTTTCTCCCCCTCTTTTTATTGATTGAGCAACCCCGAAACTTAGGAATAATGTTGAAGGCTTGATCGGATTTCATAACAAAAAGAATGTCAGAGAAGGCTCAAAAGGGATATCTAGAGGTAAAAGTAAAATATTTATAATATGGGCCTAGTGAGGAGTTTCCTAATTTGCCCTTCTCATTTTCAGGAAAAGCTAACACAAAAGCAAGAATGAAGCTATAAAGATAGTCATTTGAAGTGTGACACACTCAAGAAGAAAAATATTGAAGCTCAAATTCTCACATATATCATGTGGATTTTTGTCTAGTAAAACACACTAGGCTCTTTGAATAAGAGAAAGTCACATGAATTTTTAGACAAAGAACTTAATCATATATCAAAGAAATATTTTCGTGAGTATTTCAAAATAGGTAAAATTATCGTCATCCCCCATTTTTTTTATTTTATTATTATTATATTTCTATATATTATTTTAATTTTTTTTCTTTGTAAAAAAAATTTGAAGGATAGAGTCACGCTAGATAATCATAGAATATCAAGAAGCACATAGAATATCATATAGAAGTATAATAGAGCATGTAAAGCACTTTTCAAGTAAGATTGAGAATCAACATGCCTAACTTAGCAATAAGGAATTAGAATCGTTTTTTTATCCAATGCCTTAGTGAATAAATCGGCAAGTTGAAGCTCCGTTTTTACAAAATACATATCTATAATGCCTTTTTCCAACATGATCTTTTATAAAATGATAGCGAATATCTATGTGTTTCGTGCGTGAATGATGAACATGATTGCAAGTTATGGCAATAGCACTTTGAGAATCACTGTAAATGGGACTGTTATTAATTCAAACTCGTAATCGCGTAGTTATGTCCCATTTACAGTGATTACGAGTTTGATTTCGCAAACAGTGTCGTCGAAGAACTTTAGTTTTTGTTCAATTTTATTCGATCGCAAAACTCAGCGTCGAAAACCTTTTGTTTTCGATATTCTGTTATTGGATCGAAAAAGTACGCAGCAAAAAATTAATTTTTGATTATATTTTATTCGATCGCAAAAGTCAGCGGCAAAAACTTTAAGGTTTTCGATATTCTTTTATTCGATCGCAAAACTATTGTTTTCAATAACATTTTATTCGATCGTAAAAGTCATCGGCGAAAACTTGAATTATTCGACACATTTTTATTTGATCGCAAAATTTACCGATCGAATAAATTGTTACTCGAATAAAAACACGCTGAAGAAGACTTAGAAAGTTTTTCAAGACTTAGAAAATTTTCGATCGCAAAATTTAAAGATCGAATAAATTGTTACTCGAATAAAAACACGCTTCTAAGACTTAGTCAATTTTACAAATCCTTCAAAATTTTTCACTAAGTCTTTCGAACATAAACCTTAAGACATACAATTTTCTCTAAATTCATTCTTATTCCTGCATATTAGCATATAAAATTTATCAACTAATGAACCTTATATTATTTTGCGGATATGGCAACTCCAAACTACCCTCATATCTACCCTTCTGGAAGTTATATTACAGTCCAAGACAACAACTTCCAATTGGACCTAACGACGTTTTGGTGTCCAGATGAAGTCATAATATCCATACTCAAAGGACACCCTCTATGGCCAGCCTTGACCATGACGTCCACCGTACGATTGGTTTATCTCCAGCAATTTTGGGGAAGTATAAAGAGTTTCGTCAATGGCGAGAGCATGGAATATATGACGATGCTCAACACAAGACATATCGCCCTGACGAAAAATCTGATGTCCATGGTGCTCGATATCCCGCACTACGACGAATATGATCAACTTCCAACAGATGCGGAGATCGTATAAGACATGCTCCGGATGGGATACAAACCTCCGCTAACCAAACTGGCGAACTTTCAAAATAACGGGATTCCCCATCCGTGGAAGACATTGTTCGGTATTATAACTAAATGCCTCTCCCCAAAACACTCTGGCTTCGACAAGGCGAACAGGAACATCCTTCTCATTTTTCACGGAGTGGTATTTTCCAAAAGATATGACGTGGCTCAGCTGATTTGGAACGATCTAGCGGACCAGATGCGTCAGAGGGAGACAAAGTCGAAGGCCAAATCTCTTCCCTATGTACGATGGTTCCTGGTACTGATCTCGCACTTCATGGACATCAATCCTGAGATCCCGAGACTACCACCAATTGCGGAATTCACTCCGCCACGCCTTCGATTTTTTCACAAACCGAAGGCCGCCGATCTAGCACTCCAACCAATGCTGATCCCATTGGAGTTGCTCCGACTAGCTGATCTAACTGAAGAGGCATATCAGGACTACTGCCAGAACAACTCCATCACGGAGGCGATGGTACGTGCCTTAGATCCAGCTCCGACACCTTCTCAAAGGGAATCGGTGACAACAACGGAGCCCGAAGCCACGACTCAGGAGATTGAGCCCGAAGGTGTTCCACAAGATATCTCTCTTGAGGCAACCGATTCTGATGAAGCACATAGACTCCAACGAAGGGGCCCTCGCCGACAACAACTCTCAGCCTCGTCTGTAGTGCCTCCAATCATACCAGCTTCGGAGCCAACACATCCACCACCAAGTGATCAGCCTACCGAACAGATTCAAATTGAATCTGTCTCAACACCCATAGAGGTGATACCTATCGTATCATCTCAAGGATTGGGTGGAAGCCCTATTGGACCCCCGATATCTTCGGAGCCAACAATAGGCTAACCCATTGAAGTGGTGACTTCAGGGTTGATAACGGATGTCCTTGGACATTCCGGAACTTCAAGACCTACTCAAGGCGGCACATCGAAAATCTACTCCGATGTTGTGACAGTGGAGCGCCTCCCTGGCCCCACTCCACCAATGTTCATGACGGAGCACAGACTACAAGAAGCGCTCTCCACAGCACTATCTTCTCTAGAAGATCGTCTGATGGACCCTATGCTCCACACTTTCAAGACTTCCCGAAGAGACACTAGGAAAACATCAGTCTCAGCAGCTGCTCCGACCGGCACACAAACCACACCCATATCCTCACCACTTCCTACCACCACACTACCACCCCACTACAACCAATCCTCACCACCCCAACTACCTCACCCTCACATAACAATCCCTATACCATCTTGATCACCCAGCTTCACGATATACTCATCTCACGCCTCCTCGCCTTAGAGACCAGATCTCCCGCTGAGGAGAGTCTGTACAAAAGGTTGATAGATGAACTAGAGCCGCCAGCACAAACAACGTTCCGAGAAGAAAGCTCCCGCACTAAGCGTATACATGACGATCCCGATGATCCGGATCGTCATGAGGGGGAGAAACGGCAACGAACTACACGGAGCGGCCGTGGATTGAGTCAACCATAGACAAAGACTCAAGAAGCTGGAAGATCGCCCTCACACCCACCAACCACACAATCTCAAACCCGCCAACAAACAACCACACCTCCCACAATATCTCAAACACTAACCCTTTCTCCTACAAATCCAAATCCGATCCCAACCTCAAACCTCCCCCAAGTCCAACCAGAAGCAGTTGCCTACGATCCACATCTGATCGTAGATGACTCCAACCTAAAGGAGAAATGGATGATGCAATGGGAACCAGAGGAAGCTGCTCAAGCTCAACTCTCCAACGTCAGATACTTCTTACAACAAGCTTCAGTGGACTTGGTGCTGCTTGAAGAAGAAGAACTTCAAGAAGGCAAGAACTACAGTTCTGCCCTCCCAGAGCTACCCGAAATGATAAGGCTCGGAGTCGACTCTCCTCCCCGTCTACCAAAAGGGACAGTTAGAGTCGAGACGCCATGGGAGAACGTCAGAATTGAAGTCCCGTTCATTGAAGACGTAAGAGAGCAGATTTGGAGGGCTCCAAACAAAATCAAGAAGCTCAGTGAACTTAAACTAAGGGGCATTTCACACTGGGAAGATAGGAAGAAAATGGAGCATATCTTCATGCTCAATTATCTCGGACCCGATCGAAGTGGCATTCCAGCTGAGCAACTGAAGGAAAACTTCAAGAACAAGCCACCGATTCTCCAACTTGTCGGAGTCTTGCATACGATCGAAAGATATCCAACCCCTATCAACATCATTGAGCGAGCGGAAATCAACCGCACTCGAGAAGAGATAGATGAAAGCTATCTCCCATTCCTTCCACCGGATGAGATCTACCAATTATACCAGATGTACAAGAGAAAGTACAAGACGCATCCTGGATATATCAAGACTGAAGGACTTGAGGAACTGAAAAGATTCATGGTGCGGCAGATCAAGTATCACACCGCACACGACCTTCAAATTGCAATGGAGAACAACATGAAGAAGGTCAACATGGAATCTCCGCTCATGAAGGGCTTACCACTCAACAACTTTCCCGAGAACTACATCTTCAAGAAACCTGGCCTCGCCATAACCTATCTAAATCCAATCATTGGGAAGACAAGGGCTATGATGAAGTCAGAAGTCCATAAGTTCTGCGATGGGAAGCTAAAGTTAGTGAGGAAGAACATTCAGAATAGATTGGGAGAGATCACCGAATAGACAATCTTCGAAGATCTTTGTGAAGAAGAGGCCCCACTCTTGATCGAGCTTCTAAATGCTATAAATGAGAGACTGGAGTTGAGGAATGTTGTTCGACGTTACGAGACAGCATTGGGATTGAGGAAATCTTTTTACGCCCGACAAGGATAAAAGGAGCTGAAACGAAGACAAGCATAAAGGGGGAGATTGAAGAGAATATTAGAATTGTGCTTTATTATTTCATAATCCTTGTAATTAGGGGCGTAATTAGATGTTTTGATAGTGTAGGACCTAATAGTAATTATACCTTGGATATAGGTATAAATATGATGTACACTGTCAAAGTTAATACAAGTTTTATTCAGAAAATTACAAGCATCGAATTAATATTTTAAACGAGATAATACGTTCGAGAAACTCGGAAAAGCTAACAACCTCTCTCAAGATCTTCAACGCGAATATTCGACTGAACGTAATCCGTAAGATTTCTTACTCGAATACCGAGAATTCGTGCTTAGATTGCTTGTTGATTGATGAATCAGGACCTAACAACGTTGATTTCGTAAGTTTTTCCTCTTGTTTTTAGGCTGGGATATTAGGTTCGAAGGTCGTACATTTGTCATGGGGTAGAGGTTTGATTGTCTAGCTCATGTAAGAAGTTCCTGATTCTGACTGTTTAGAATTCTGCTCTAATCAGTTAGAAATAACACTTTAAAGCCTTTATCCAGAATGTCCTATGCTGAACAGGTTGTGTTTGAGACCTTTGACGTATGAGACATCTTTTATTGTCAGATTCTTCAAAATGACATCTCCAAAGCCGAGAAGTGGAGCTAAATCGTTGTTGTCGAATCTTACTTTATCATTGTGTATCGGCTTGATAGTTGCTCAACAGTTCTTGATTTCCCCTCATGTGTGTGGAGCAACCCGAATCTAGATACACACATCATAGATCTGTACAGAAAAGTTAAAAGTGACTTATGTACCCACTTATAAATGAGTCCTCTCAGATTAGCAGATTTAGTGGTTAAAGATTGTTCAATTTTGATTCCTAAACCAATGTTAATTTTACGTACCCAAACCAACTTAGAAGTAGTCGGTTTATGTGATACCTCTTTAGTCAACTGAGATTTTTTGTCATGTGTTGGCCTAGATGGTGTTTTAGGAACCCATTGAGGGTGAACATTACATGGTAGATTAATTTCAACTGGACAAATGTCTCATCAGTCTAAGTTGAGGAGATTATCTTTTATTTAGCTAGTCTCCTAAGGTGTTTGACCGAGTGAACTTGAACTGGGTACCTTAGGTGAGAGCAAAAGTCAATCAAGCTATAAGTTTACTTAATAGCTGGATCTTGTCTCCTACGAGACTTAAGACTCGTATTTGCTTAGAATGATTGTTTTTATTATTGGAAGTGGAGCCGATTTCAAAATTTGTTCTTTTAAAATTAATAGATACGACTCTCTTTTTACGAGTGTCCTTAATTTATGGTACAGAAGAAAATTTTGAAAGTGATTCATTTCTATCAATATTTTTCTTCTTAATTTCTATACTACGCATTCTCTTCTTAGCATGCTTCGTCTCTTTAACTACTCTACCTGTGGATGGAGTAGAAAAAGAATTAGTAATAGACTTTTTTCTTTCGAAGCAATTAAATACTCCTTTTCTCCCTTTACGTTTTTTAAAGAAGATTTTTCTTCTTTTGAAATATTTTGTAAAATAAAGGGAGAAGTTTTCTTAAATTTGGTCTTGTCCTCGATTAGTGGTTTTTCTTTCAAAATTAAATCAGGTCAAAATTTTAAAACGTTAGTCAAAATTGAAGAATTTTTTAGATTTGAATTCTCCAATTAAAGCGCATTTTTTTCTGCTTAAAAGTTTTTTCTTTCTAATTCTACGGAGGAGTTTAAATCGGCTCTTTTCTTAACAATAACAGGAATATAACAGAAAGTATAATTTTTAGAATGATCATTATTTTCTTCCTCGACTTTAGGAATATTTTCTATAGTATATAATGAATTATAGTTACTAGACAATTTTATCTCCCGTGTCTCGTAACTATTATTCAAATAAGTCTAATCAAGGGGGATTTGAGTCCTAGTTTTGGCTTTTCTTTTGGATTCTTCCAGGGCATTTATTTCTTAAGAGTTAATAAAAGCAATTAAAGAAGTTAATCCTAAACCCATGTACTTGATATTATTAAATTGTTTTACGTTATCCTTTTTCAAGTTACAAGGATTATTAAAACCTAAGCCTTCAATAGGATTACAGAATTCTATATCATGTTGCTGATTTGGAAAAATTTTCCGATCCGTTTGTCCCCTTTTTTTCAAAAGATCATCTAAAGTCTTAATCATAGAGTAAAACTTCTTACTTTCAGCAAAGATTTCCTTATTATTATTTCTAGAAATTTCTAAATCTCTCTAACTATCGCTAAGAGTTTTACAAAGGTCGTTAATTTTAGTCTCAGAAGTAGCTATCCTAGATTCAAGAATAGTTATAGTTTCCTTAGCATTAGATAATAGAATTTCTAAGTGAACTTTCTTATCTAATTGCATTTGGAAATTATTTTCGCTAAGTGTTAGTCTCTCCTCCAACTCTTTTTGGTACGTTTCCGCTCACTTTTCATGTTAGCATATTTAATTTGTAAAGATTCTAAGATGCTTAATAATGTAGATTCAGGTGTAGCTACCTCTTGAGACAAGGTTGATGCTTTGTCGTCGTCATAACTCTTTGTTGAACTTGCGTCTGAGGTATCTTCAAGAAATGCCATTAGAGTTAAGTTGTCTGTTTCAGAATCAGCGGTGTCTTCTAACCAGTGCTCATGTTCGACCATTAGAGCTACTCCAACTTCCTTTTGTTAAGTTAATTGAAATTTCTTGGAGTAGTAGTTGACATCTTTCTTCTTCGGAAGACTGCATTCTCTGACAAAGTACCCTATTTTGCCACAATTGTAGCATTTTTGTGGCTCTTTGGTATTTTTGGATTCTGAAGACTCGGCTGGTCTTTCCTTATGCTTAGAACTTGAGGTCCGAAGTCGATTCGCTGAGGAGGAGGACTTCTTGTAGTAGAACGTTTTTATCATCATTTTTGTACTGAGAGTCAATTGCTTCTTCAACTCTTTCATGTCAGGCAGAATCCGATTCGGACTCGTCTTCTTCTTCTGAAGAACTGGGCAATTTGATACTCTTGTCTTTGCGAGATCGACTAGTTTTTCTTTCCGAAACTAGCGCTATTGAGTCTTCGATCTGTTTGCCCTTCTATTTCTTATGAATCTCGCTGATATCTTCCTCGTGTTGAGCGAGATTGTCGAAAACAGCGTGGATATCCATCTCGTCCAAATTTTTGTTCTGACGGATTTGCATGGATATTTTCTTCCACTCCGGATGAAAAGATAATAGAAATCAGATGTTTACCTCCATATTTGTCTTGAATAATTCTATTTTTGTCATCTCGTTTTGAAGAGTCAGATAGCGTTGATAGATTTCATACAGATTTTCCTATGCCTTAGCTTTAAAAGAGTCGTAGGTTGTGAGTATGTTTGTTTCCTTTGCATCATTTTGTGGAGCTCGTCCCACATAGCCTTAGCACTTGATAGACTATCTATTTGCATCTATATGCCATTTGGGATGCCTTGCATCAGGAAAGTTTTAGCTCCAAGATCAGCTTTAGCTCTTAATCTCTCCCCCTCAGAATATTCACTAGGAATTTAATCATCTAGTGGTTGGAATGGGAGGATTATTTGTAGCATCGCCTTCTTGGATAAGCAAAATTGAGCGGGTCCTTCTTGCAGAGAAGCTATCAGATTAGCAGCTTGATCTTTCGTCTCCAAGAAATTCATAAATCGGCTTCTCCATACAATATATTCAACTCTTATAAGAATTGGAGGACATACATCTTTTCCAAGAGAGTAAGCATCCATTGTTGTCGTTGATTGGTAGGATCTCGTGAAAGTTTTTGAGTTGGTATGTGTGTTTCAGAAGTGACAAATTTGTTAGTAATGTTTGGTTCGTACTTTAAACAATTTCCTTTTACGACCCATCTTTAGGTTCTAAAGAATTTTGTTGGAGTAAGACAAATATTTGTTTAAAAGATTTATACTTCACAATTTTGCTAAAAGATTTTGAATTTATGATTTTAATCGAAAATTTTGAGTATCGTAAATGATTTATGGGATGAAAAATATTTTTCGTAAGTTTTGAGAATGAAGATTTGATTTGAAAAAAATCAAGTCCGTGTCGAAAATATTTTCATTTTAATGTTTAGTGTATGTAAAAGTTTTTCGAGCAGTAATATTTTCGATTTGAAAAATTTCGATCCTTCTAATCAAAAATGATTTTCGGAAGTATAAGTTTCTCGAAGGATGTTTATTGAAAATTATTTTTCGGTTGATTAAATTTTTGCGAAGGTACCCTGTCGAAATATGGTTTATCGAAAAATTTGTCGATCGCAAAAAAAAATTCTGTCGAACTATTTGGTATCGAAAAATTATTGATCGAAAATCTATTGCTTTTTAAAAAAAATTCAGAAAGTTTGACTCGGTTAACTAAACTTATTTAAATGTGAAATGTTCGATTAAAGTATGTTTTTGCTAATTTTTAACTCGAGAATTAAGACGATCGAAAAACTCGAGATCGTAAAATTAGTAATCGAAAAACATGTTTTTCGTGTCAAAAGTAGAACTGGATATAGCGAAAACAGTATTAGTCGAGAAAATTATAAAGATTATTGTGTGAGGATCGAAAAACTATTTATCGAAAGTAAAATTTTTCGTGTCGATATTTGAGTGAAACTTAGCGAAAACAGTGAATTTATCGAAAAACTTTTACGCCAGTGAACTAATCGAAAAACAAATTCGAGTCAAATTTTCGATCGAAGAACACAACACGAGTTCAATGGAACAGTAAATCACAGATTCAACAGATAAACTCAAATTAGACACTGAGATTCCGGGTAATCACTTGAATATGTGTACTGAACAAGTACAAACACAAGATTAAACACGTTTTACAGCAAAATATATCAATTTTGACGAAAATCAAATCGTATTCAAAACGCGATCGCAAACAGTAAAACCAATCGAAATAAAAAATCATATAAATATGATATTCTAAGCGATTGACCGATTCATTCCTAAAATATAATCTATCACTTTTGAATAAGAATAAACAACAAAATTTGAATTTCGCGCGCATTTTCGATAGGAAAAAATCTGGAAAACAAATATGATCTAAAATAGCGAAATCAATCCAAAACAATCAGGATTGGCTCTGATACCAATTGTTAGGTCCTAAATTATTAACTACCGAGCAATCTAGGCATGAATTCTAGATATTCAAGTGTAGACCTATGATTGTTACCTTCGGTCAAATATCTTCGATGAAGAACACGAGATATATACGCTTAGTGTTGGAAAGTATTTTGGGTGTGTTTCTCTCTCTGAAATGTGAATGGCAAGCCCTTGTGATATCTATATACAATTGTATTAGTACGAGTAGTCCACACTATAAAAAATACAAGTTACGTCCCTAATTACAAAGATAACTAATAAATGAGCACAATCTATAAGTCTTCTTCAATCATACGACACTACCCACTTCATTTCCTACGGGGATCCATTACTCTTATTGATATTCGAAACCCTAATGTTTCATTGTTATTTCTTTAAGTCTTCATCTCTTTTCACGACCATCACAATTTTCACTATCATATTCCTTAATTTTCGGTCACGCACATCCGCTCACACGGTTGAGATCCCCTGTTCCATTTTGTATTCCTACCTCTATTCCACTTTCCACATCTTGACATATGTTATATCATACGGCTCAAAAATAAGTTTCCTTTCTTATTATTTATTTATTCCTCAAAATCATAAAAATCATCGTTATTTCATGTGATTTATGATAAAAATAAATAAACAAATCTAATTAATTCTTTGGTTCATGTACGGTCAAATTGATAATCATATCTTATATTTTTCGATATTCATAAGATTTTTTTTTTGTAAATTCGGTATCATAAAAAATGGAATGGAACACCAATTGTAACAGAGGATCCCTGAAGAGAATTTAAAATTGTGCTTTGTAATTTTATTATCGTTGTAATTAGGGGATGTAATTAGTAGTTTTGATAGTGTAGGACCAAATAGTAAATATACCATGTAAACAGGTATAAATACAATGTACACTATCAAAATCTATATACAAGTTCATGTCGGAAAAATTACGAGCATTGAATTCACATTCTAAGAGAGAGAAAAGTAATCGAGAAACTCTCTCTGAAGAGAATTTAAAGTTGTGCTTTGTAATTTAATTAGCCTTGTAATTATGGGCGTAATTAGTAGTTTTGATAGTATAGGACTAAATAGTAAATATACCATGTAAATAGGTATAAATACAATGTACACTATCCAAATTTAAACAAGTTCATTTTTCAGAAAATCACGAGCATTGAATTCATATTTAAACGGGAGAGAATACGATCGAGAATCTCGGAAATCTAACAACCTCTCTCAAGATCTTCAACGCGGATATTCGCCGAACGTAATTCGTAAGATTTCTTATTCGAATACCGATAATTCATGCTTAGATTGCTTGTTGATTGATGAATTAGGACCTAACAATTGGTATCAGAGCAGATCGTGATTGATTTTGGATTGAATTCGCAATTTTAAGATCAAAGTAATTTTCCAGATTTTTCGATCGAAAAACTTGCGTAACTTGTATTTTGATTAATATGCTTAATGTTTGCGAATTTTATTGATGATTTTCCTTATTAAGTGATAGATTTTATGTTAGGAATGATTTACGTACTGATTTCAATCGCTTAGAATGTCATATTAATTCATATTTTCGATTTAGATCGATATTTGCGTTTGCGATTAAGTTTTGATTTCGATTTGATATTCATAATATTTGATATATTTTGCTGTAAAACGTGGTTAATCTTGTGTTTGCTCATATTAAGAACGAAGAAACGAGTGTCCAGAATTTAATCACCTAACTTGAACATCTCGGTTGAATCTGGAATTTTCACTGTTACATTGAACTTTGTTGTTCTTCGATCAGATTTTCGATGGAAAATTTGGCTCGAAAATTAATTTTCGAATAACTTTGCAGCCGAGAAATTTTTCGATGACAAACACTGTTCTCGTGTGTTTTACTCAAATATAAGACTCGAAAAACATTATTCCGATAATTAGTTTTTCGATTCATATATAAATATCTTTTTCGAGCGTAATAAAGCGTATTTGTTTTCGACAGATACTGTTTTCGCTAAATAAATATCTAATTTTGACTCGACAAACTTGTAATAGTAAAACAAGTTTTCGATCTCAAGATTTTCGATCATCTAAATTTTCAAGTACAAATTTAGCGAAAACATATTTCGATCGAATAATTCACAGAAAAACTTTGAGTCAAATTTTTGAATTACAAATTTTTCGATAAACGTTTTTTAGATCAACAATTATTCGACAAACTATTTCTCGACAGGATATTTACTCTGCAAAACTTTTACATTCGAAAAATAATTTTCGATAAATACAACGAAAAACTTAGACAATCGAAAATCTTTTTCGATCATAGATTCGAATTTTTTTTTAATCGAAAACTTTATTGTTCGAAAAACTATTCGGTCACTGCTCAAACACACACACATTTTACACTATTCTAAAAGGAAATCAAATTTCATAATTTTCAAAACTTTCGAAAATATTTGTCTCCGAATTATCTTCTACGATACTCAAAATTTTCGATCTTAAATCAAAATTATTTAGCAAAATTTTGAAGTATCAATTCTCATATCAAATATTTTTTAGAAATCAAAATAATTTCTCTTTAATAACCGAAAAATAGGTACGAAAGAGAAATTGTCAAACATTACTAACGAATCAAACATTACTAACGAAGTTAGTCACTTGTGAAGCACTTCTCATTACAATTCCAAACTTTCACGAAGATCCAACCAATCAACTACAAATGGATGCTTATTCGCTCGGAAACGACGTCCGCCCCCCAATTCTACGAAGAGGTGAATACACCGTATGAAGAAGTCGATTCATGAACTTTTTGGAAATAAAAGAGCAACCTACAAATTTGATAGCTTCTCTTCAAGAAGGACCCGCTCAATTTTGGCTCATCCAAGAAGGCGATGCCACCAATAATCCTCCCATACCCGCCTCATGAAGACTCAAAATTCCTAGTGAATACACCGAGGGGGAGCGATTAAGAGCAAAAATCGGATTAAGGAGTCAAAACATTCCTAATGCAAGGAATTCCTAAAGACATCTATATGCAAATAGATAGTCTATCTAGTACAAAAGCTATGTGGGACGAGCTCCACAAGATGATGCAACGGACCGAAGTTGGAGTCAAAGCAAAGAAAGCAAATATTCTAACCGCTTACGACTCATTCAAAGCCAAGGCAGAGGAAACCGTTTATGAACTCTATCAACACTATCTAACACTTCTTAATGAGATGAGGAAGAAAGATATCTTCAAGACCAACATGGAGGTCAACATTCGATTTCTTTCTTCTTTTCAACCGGAGTGGAAGAAAATATCCATGCAAATCCGTCAAAATAAGGATTTGGATGAAATGGATATCCTCGCCGTCTTTGATAATCTCACCCAACACGAAGAAGATATCAGCGAGATACAAAAAGAACTAAAGGGCAAGCAGATCGACGATTCAATAGCTCTTGATTCTGAAAGAAAAACAAGTCGATCTCGCAAAGATAAAAGCATCAAGTTGCCAAGTTCTTTAGAAGATGAAGACGAATCCGAATCAGACTCCGAACCCCATATGAAGGAGTTCAAGAAACAGTTGGCTCTCATTTCTAAAATGATGAGCAAAAAGTTCTACAAAAAGAAATCCTCGTCCTCGGCAAATAGACTTCGGACATCAAGTTCCAAGCACAAGGAGAGACCGGCCGAGTCCTCAGTATCTAAAAATGCCAATGAACCACAAAAGTGCTATAATTGTTGTAAGATAGGGCACTTCGCCAGAGAATGCAAACTTCCCAAGAAAAAGGACGCCAACTACTACTCCAAAAAATTCCACTCACTAAACAAGAAGAGGCTGGAGAAGCACTGATGGCCGAACAAGAGCATTGGCTGGAAGACACCACAGATTCTGACGATGAAAATCTCGCTCTCATGGCATACCTCGAAGACGCCTCAAATGATAACTCTTCAAGAAGGCCTGATACGACGACGATAAAGCATCCTCTTCATCACAAGAGGTAACCATGTCTAATTCCACATTATTAAACATGTTAGAATCGTTACAGATTAAGTAAACTAACATGAAAAATTAGCGGAAACGATCAAAGGAATTAGAAGAGAGACTAGCTCTTACCGAAAGCAATTTCCAAAAGCAATTAGATAAGAAAATTCATCTAGAAATTATCTTATCTAACGCTAAGGAAAAAATATCTAGTCTTGAATTAACAATAGCTACCTCTGAGACAAAATCAATGAACTGAGAATACGATTCTTATCGATTGTCAGAGAAACTTAGAAATTTCTAAAAATAATTTCAAAGAAATCTCTGATGAACGTAAGAAACATTATTCACGAATTAAAACCTTAGATGATCTTCTAACAAAACGGGGTCAAACGGATCAAGCTATCTTTCTAAATCAACCTCTTCATATAGAATTTTATAATTTGAAAGAGGGCTTAGGTTTTAACAATCCCTGTAACTTGAAAAAGGTCAATGTTAGACAATTATACGATATCAAGTATATGGGATTAGGTTTAACTTCTCTAATGGCCTTTACTAATTCTTCAGAAATAAATGCCTTAGTAGTATTGAAACGAAAAGCCACAAATAGGACTGACATTTCCTTTGACTACACCGATTTGAATAATAGTTACAAGACAATGTATCTCAACTTGTCTATTGATTATAATTCATTATATCCCCTAGACGATTTTTCTAAAGATAAGGAAGAAAATACTGATCATTTTAAAAATTCCAGTTTCTGTTATATTCCAGCTATTATTAGGAAAATAGCTGATTTAAACGCTTCGTTAGAAACAGAAAGAAAGAATTTCAAAACTGAAAAGAATGAGCTTTAATTGGAGATTTCTAATCTAAAAACTTCCTCAATTTTAAAATGATGTCATGATTTTACTTTAAAAGAAACATCATTAAATAAGGACATGACTAACTCTAAGACAACACCTCCCATTATTTTACAAAATATTTTAAAAGAAGATAAATCTTCTTTATAATCCGTAAAAGGAGGAAAAGAGTCCTTAAATGCTTCAGAAAGGAAAAAGATTTTTTCTAACCCTTTTTCTACTCCATCCACAGGTAGAGTAGAAAAAGAGGTGAAACATGCAAAGGAAGGAGTGTCTAGGATAGAATTTCAGAAGAAAAATAATAGAAATGTCTTATTTTCAAAATTTTCTTCTGTATCAAAAACTATGGACATTCGCAAGAAGACAGCCGTTTCAAACTTTAATGTTGTTGCTTCCACTTAGGTGTTAAAGCCTATTAAATTTGAAAGCACAAATTTTGAAATCGGCTCTACTTCAAAAATTATAAACCATCATTCTAAGACAAATGCAACTCTTAAGTCTCGTATGAAACAAGATCCGGCTATTAAGAAAGCTTATAGCTCCATATATTCTTGTCCTCACCTAAGGTACCCAGTCCACGCACATTCAGCTAAACACCTTAGGAAACTAGCTAGAGAAAAGATTTTCTCAAGCAATAAGACAAATCAAACATTTGTTCGCGCTGAAATTAACCTCCCATGTAAGTTTCAACCTCACCGGGTTCCTAAAACACCACATAGGCCAACACAAGCCAATAAGGCCAAGTTGCCTAAAGAAGTACCGTTTAAATCACCTTCTTCTAAGTTGGTTTGGGTACCTAAGATTTCCAATAATTTAGGAACCAAATATGACCAAACCTTACTTATCAAATCTGCTAATCCGAGAGGACCCATTCAAAAGTGGGCACGTAAATCTCTCTAACCTCTTCTATGCAAATCCATCATGTGTGGTATTTAGATTCTGGTTGCTCCACACACATGACGGGAAAGTAAGAACTGTTGAGCAACTACCAAGACCGTTACAACGGAAAAGTCCGATTTGGCAACAATGATTCAACTCTAATACTCGGTTTTGGAGACATTCTACTGCCAAATCTAACGATTATAGATGTCTCTTTTGTCCATGGTCTTAAACACAACCTGTTCAGCATAGGACAATTCTGCGACAAAGGATTTCAAGTTGTATTTCTAGTTGATCAGTGCAGAATTTTAAATAGTCAGAATCAAGAACTTCTAGCAGGTTAACGAAGATCAAATCTCTACACTATCAATCTGACAACAGTTCGACTTTCGACAGCTGTTTGCGTCATCTCACAGACTACAATCAAGAGGAACAACTTATGGCATCAACTCTTGTTCCATCTAAATCACAAAGCTCTTCACAAACTCTTTGTTAAAAAGTTGGTCAACGGTCTACCAACAATCTCTCCTCATCAAGAGCATCACTCTTCGGCTTGTCAAATGGGAAAAATGAAGCGAGCATCACACAAACTCAAGCAAGTTGCTTCTACATGTCGACCCTTGGAATTACTTCACATGGACCTTTGCGGACCAAATGCGTACACAAAGCATCAACGGTCGTAAATATGTGTTAGAAATTATCGACGATTATTCTCGCTATACATGGACAGGATATCTCCGAACTAAAGATGAGACTGAAGAACTGATAATAAGCTTTGTGAATACAACTCAGAATCTCCTGCAAAAGAAAATCCAAGTAATCAGAACGGACAACGGGACTAAATTCAAGAATCAGCGTCTCAACAACTTTTATCAATCTCTTGGAATTAATTATTCAACAATTCTCAGCCGCAAAAACGCCTCAACAAAATGGTGTCGTAGAAAGAAAGAACCAGACTTTAGTTGAAGCTCCAAGAACAATGCTCATATACTCTGGTCTCCCTCACTTTCTATGAGCTGAAGCAGTGAGTACGACATGTTTTACTCAAAATAGGACAATTATTCACAAACGCTTCGAAAGGACGCCATATGAGATAATTAATCAAAGAATCCAGAATATCTCATTCTTCAAAGTATTTGGTTGCAAGTGTTTTGTGGCCAACGATCGGGAGCATCGAAGCAAGTTCGATCCGAAAGCCCTTGAAGCCATTTATGTCGGATATTCCTCTACTTCCAAATCATATCGCGTCTACCTCAAGTCTTCTCGTACAATTCTTGAAAGCCACAACGTCACCTTTCAAGAAATGACGGATTTGGCTTTTGAACAAAACAGTTCAGAACCCGAACTTATCGGCATGTTGGCACAAGGTCAACAACTTTCGACAACTTCTACCTCAAAGTCAAGAGAAGGAATTCCCGCCGACTTGGGAGATTTAGATTCGTTGTTTGAACATTTTTATCGGAACAAGTTTCAAATGACTGCTTCCCCTCACTTAATACCAAACAGTGCTCCTTCTCCTTATACGGAAGAAATTCCAATTGATACTCTCACTCCTCAGACTCCAACAAATGTTCAAGAATCTCCGAATTCTGAATCTTCAACTACTGCTGCAGCTCCTACAAATGCAGTTGAGGAAATTCATTCTAATTCAACCTCAGAATCGAATTTCCCAACTATGAATGATCCACCCATCAATTCAGGATGTCTCGATCTACAAACCAACGAAGAATCTACTTTGGTTATTCCTCATGAATGCAAATGGACTCGAGCTCATCCTATCAACCAAATCATCGGTGATGCTTCAAGTGGAGTACGCACTAGAACGTCCGCTCAAAGCGGCTTATTCACATGCTTCTTAAGCCAAAACAAACCAATTAAAGTAGCCGAAGCTCTTAATGACCCGGATTGGGTAATCGCAATGCAAGATGAACTCAACAAATTCGAGCGTCTACAAGTTTGGACGTTAGTTTCGACCGCAAGGCAAAATAATAATTGGTACTAAATGGGTTTTCAAGAATAAGAAGAACGAAAACGGTGAAGTTATCAGGAATAAAGCACGACTCGTAGCCAAGGGATACAATCAACAAGAAGGAATTGATTACGACGAGACGTATGCTCCGATGGCACGTATCGAAGCAATTCGACTATTTTTAGCATACGCGGCTCATAAAGACTTCAAAGTCTATCAAATGGATGTTAAAACCGCCTTTTTCAACTGCGTATTAAAAGAAGAAGTCTACGTCGCTCAACCCGATGGCTTCGTGCACGAGAGCCATCCTGATCATGTCAATCGATTGGACAAAGCTCTTTATGGACTAAAACAAGCCCCTCGTGCTTGGTATGATGTCCTAAGCGAATTTTTAGTCAAGTCCAACTTCATAAAAGGCACTATCGATACGACACTCTTCATCAAAAGACAAGGCAAAGACCTGATGATCGTTCAAGTTTACGTTGATGACATCATCTTCGGCTCGACAAATGCACGTCTCTGTCAGAAATTCGGTGAACTCATGAAGACAAACTTCGAGATGAGCTTAATGGGAGAACTCCAATTCTTTCTTGGACTACAAGTAAAGTAACTCGAAGAAGGAATCTTCATCTGTCAAACCAAATATATCCGAGATATTCTGAAGAGATTTAATCAAGACAAGAGCACACGATGGATACTCCAATCTCAAGAAACTGCAAATTGGATGTTGATTCGTTTGGCAAGGCGGTCAACATCACACTCTATCGGAGCATTATCGCATCTCTTCTCTACTTAACGTCTAGCTGCCCCGACATCATGTTTGCCACTTGTCTCTGTGCACGTTTTCAAGCTGACCCAAAGGAGTCCCACATGCAAGCAGTTAAGCGAATTCTACGCTATCTAAAAGGAACTCCCAACTTAGGGCTATGGTATCCAAAAAATACTTATTTTAGATTAATTGGCTATATTGACGCCGATTATGCAGGTTGTCGAATGGACAGAAAAAGCACGTCTGGCGGACCACAATTTTTTGGCAAAAAGTTGGTCTGCTGGTCCTCAAAGAAACAAAATTGTGTGTCAACATCGACGGCCGAGGCGGAATACGTTGCGCCTGCCAGCTGTTGCTCGCAAATTCTATGGATGCGGACACAACTACGCGATTACGGGTTTTATTTTAATAACATTCCCATTTACAGTGATTCTCAAAGTGCTATAGTCATTACTTGCAATCCTGTTCATTCACGCACGAAACACATAGATATTCGTTATCATTTTATAAAATATCATGTAGAAAAAGGCGCTATAGATATGTATTTTGTAAAAACAGAGCTTCAACTTGCCGATTTATTCACTAAGGCATTGGATGAAAAACGATTCCAATTCCTTATTGCTAAATTAGGCATGTTGAATCTCAATCTTACTTGACATGTGCTTTGCATGCTCTACTATGCTTCTATTTGATACTCTATGTGCTTCTCGATATTTCTTGATTATCTTGCATTAAACTATCTTCAAAAAATTTTACAGCATAAAGTAATTATAAAAAAATGGGGGATGACGATAATTTTGCCTATTTTGAATTACTCACAAAAATATTTCTTCGATATATATTCTTAGTTGTTCGCCTTAAAAGTCACGTCACATTATTTTATTCAAAGAGCTTCGTTTGTTTCACTAGACACAAAACCACATCATATATGTGAGAATTTATACCTCCATAATTTTTTGTGTCACACTTCAAATGACTATTCTTTGGTGTGTACTTCGTAGCTTCATTCTTACTTGTGTGACTATTTCGTCATGAAAATGATAAGGGCATATTAGGAAATTCCTCACTAAGCCCAAATTATAAATCCTTTAATTTTTCCCCTAGAAATCCTCTACGGGCCTTCTCCGACATTCTTTTTCTTTATCAAACCCAATGAAGCCTTCAACCTTATTCACAAGATTTGGGGTTACTCAATCAAGAAAAAGAGGGGGAGAGCAAAAGAGATGCACATGATGAATTTCTCAATCATTATAGAAGAGATACATGGATCTCACTGTGAACTTCTCCTAGATAATCTCGTATACTCCTAGAAGAGAAGCACCTCGAAGTTAACTTCTCCAACGATAACTAGATCTTATAAATAGAGAAAACGAGAAGAGAATCACAACCTTGGGTTCGAATTCCATAAACTGTGGAACCTTAGAAAGGAATACGGTCTCGACCCACAAAGTTCTAATCTCTTAAAGTTTTTTAAAGAAGACGAGACTAATCCTGAAAAGAAAAGGAAAAGGATCAACACAAAATTTCACGAAAGGGCCTCTGGAACTGAAGAATTTATTTTTAGCTCACTAACCCAAAATTTCCTACCCCTTTAGTCTGAGCCTAAATAAATCCCTTCAAAGTCCCTTTGATTCAAAATGATGATTTTTCACTTAGTAAGTTGATTAAATTCGCTACGATAACAAATTAATTGATATTACTTTGTCGTGTTGATATGAGTGATATATATGCTAAATATTTCCATGATAAAAAAAAAAATTGAGGGTATGAGAGAAACTTGCGAGAGTTGTCGAGTGATTCATACTATGATTTTAGAATATTAAGCCTAGTTACATGATTTTATTGCAAATTATTATTTTATATGTCATAAGAAATTTTTGTGTGATAGTGTTCAAAATGTCCCATCTGACCCCAAAACAAAATATTTTTGAATCTTGAAAATATTTTTCGCACATTTTAAATGCATTTAATATATGCATTGGCTCAGAATTGATAAAATGCGAAATGTTTTTATTTTTAAAAAAAAACGCAAAATTTTATTGAATCTATGCTGAAATTGCTTAAAATACGTTACTTGTCCTTAAATAGTAAATTTTCATATGCCAAACTGTACTAAATATGTGTTTAAAATGCCGAAAAGTTAAATCGTGCAAATGTTGAGGAGGAGTTTTATATGAGAATTTGTTATTATCTCCTATATGATTTACTTATAAAACATGACTTCTATCATTTTTTCAAAGTATCACAGAAAATTTAGAGCTCATATGATGAGTCAAATGTTGAATTTCATCAACATTAGGAGAAAATTTCATCTCTTTCAGAAATACAGGGAGTATTATGCAATTTATTTTTTAGGTTAATCCATAAAAGATTAAATTCTTGTTTAAATCAGACCTGAATTTTAACTAAAAGCACAAAATTTTTTTTACGGCCCAATGAATTTTTACCTTACCCGATCGTAAAGTATTAATATCACTTTATCGATCGAAAAACTCACTCACACGCAACTCATTACCATCGAAAAACTTTTCGACTTCCGCAAAAACATACTTCGAACTCCTGCGATTTCAACAAAATCTCAACAATCTCTGTGATTTTCTTCCTTAACTCGGCCATTTCGAATCATTTTCCGTTCAAAAATATACGATTCGCAAGCAGTTTCACGAAAACATTTGAAGAGATTTCATATTCATACTTTTTCGATTAAAACCGATTTCAAACTTTCAAATCAACATGTTTAAACTCGACCTTTTGGGTTAAAATCATGATATTTGGATTCACAACTGTTTTCTGAACGTTCCGAACCCAGATTAACTCATGATTTTCCCAGAAATCAAAGATTACGTTTCACGCGTTTACTGTTTGATTTGAAAATTTTTCGATCGAAAAAGTTTGTATCACAAACAGTGTCGTCGAAGAACTTTAGTTTTCGTTAAGTTTTATTCGATCGCAAAACTCAGTGTCGAAAACCTTTTGTTTTCGATATTCTTTTATTCGATAAAAAAACTACGCAGCGAAAACTTAATTTTTCGATTATGTTTTATTCGATCGCAAAAGTCAGCGGCGAAAACTTTAATTTTTTCGATATTCTTTTATTCGATCGCAAAACTACGCGGCGAAAAACCTTTGTTTTTCGACAATTTTTTTTATTCGTTCGAAAACTTACTCAGCGAAAAACTATTGTTTTCGATAATATTTTATTCGATCGTAAAAGTCATCGGCAAAAACTTGAGTTATTCGACACATTTTTATTCGATCGCAAAATTTAACGATCGAATAAATTGTTACTCGAATAAAAACACGCTTAAAAAGACTTAGAAAATTTGTCACGACTTAGAAAATTTTCGATCGTAAAAATTAGCTTTCGAATAAATTTCCGATCGAATAAAAACACGCTTCTAAGACTTAGTCAATTTTACAAATTTTTCAAAATTTTTCTCTAAGTGTTTCGAACATAAACCTTAGTATATACAATTTTCTCTAAATTCATTCTTAATCCGTTTATTCGCATATGAAAATTTATCAACTAATGAACTTTATGTCATTTTCTTCAGATATTGAAACTCCAAATTATCCTCACATATATACTTCATCAAGTTTCATGCCAGTTCATGACAACAGTGATCAACTGGATCTTACGACATTCTGGTGCCCGGATGAAGTCATCATCTCCATCTTTAAAGGACACCCACTATGGCCAGCATTAACGATGACGGCCTCCGTACTAATGGTCTACCTACAACAATTCTGGGGACTTATGGAGAGCAATGTAGTCGGAAACGACGTGGAATATACAACACAAATAAACTGTAGACACGTCGTTCTGAACCGCAATCTGATAGCCATGGTGCTCGATCTTACACACTACGAAACGTATGATCAACTTTCAACAGACGCGGAGATCTTAGCGGATATGCTCCGGATGGGATACATGCCCCCACTGCCCAAATTGGCGAGTTTCCAAAATAGCGGAACTCCCCATCCGTGGAAGACATTGTTCGGCATTATCAACAAATGCCTCTCCCCAAAACACTTCGGCTTCGACAAGGCGAACGAGAACATCCTTCGCATTTTTCACGGAGTGATTTTTTCAAAGAAGTATGACGTGGCCCGCCTAATTTGGAATGATCTAGCGGACCAGATACGTCAAAGGGATAAGTCGAAGGCCAAGTTTCTCCCCTACGTACGGTGGTTCCCGGTGCTGATCTCACACTTCATGGAAATCCATCAAGAGATCCCGAGACTACCACCAGTTGGGGAATACACTCCGCCACGCCTTCGATTTCTTCACAACCCGAAGGCCGCCGATCTCGCACTCCAACAAACTGATGAAGTTTCAAAATAGCGGAATTCCCCATTCGTGGAAGACATTGTTCGGCATCATCAACAAATACCTCTCCCAAAACACTCCGGCTTCGACAAGGCGAACGGGAACATCATTCGCATTTTTCACGGAGTGATCTTTTCCAAAAGCTATGACGTGGCCCAGCTGATTTGGAACGATCTAGCGGACCAGATGCATCAAAGGGAGACCAATTCAAAGGCCAAATCTCTCCCCTATGTCCAGTGGTTCCCGGTGCTGATCTCACATTTCATGGACATCCATCCAGAGATCCCGAGACTACCACCAGCTGGGGCATACATTCCGCCATGCCTTCGATTCGTTCACAACCCGAAGGCAGCCAACCTAGCGCTCCAACCAATGCTGATCCCATTGGAGCTGCTCCGATTAGCTGATCTCAAAGGGAATCACTGGTGGAACCAGTGGAGCCCGAAGCCACGGCGCAGGAGATTGAGACACCGGCCGTCGAGCCCGAAGGTGTTCCTCGAGATGTTTCTCCTGAGGCCACTGACTCAGATGAAGCATACAGACTCCAAAGAATGGGCTCTAGCCGACCGCACCTCCCGGCCACGTCTGTATCGCCGGCTTCTGTGCAAACACTTCCACCACCAACTAATCAGCCAACCGCACAGATTCCAATTGAATCTGTCTCAACGCCCATAGAGGTGATACCTATTGTATCATCTCAAGGATAGGGTGGAATCCCTATTGGACCCCCGACATCTTTGGAGCCAACAATAGGCCAACCCATCAAAGTGGTGACTTCAGGGTTGACAACAGATGTCCCATGACGTTCCGGACAATCAAGACCTATCAAGGCGGCACATCAGAAATCTATTCCGATGTTGTGACAGTGGAGCACCTTCCTGGCCCCACTCCACCACTGTTCGTGATGGATCAACGATTACAAGACGAATTTTCCACAGCTCTATCTTCTCTAGAAGATCGTCTGATGGACCGAATGCTCCAAGCTTTAGAGACTTCCCGAAGAGATATCGAGAAAACACCAGTCTCCGAAGCTGCTCCGACCGACACCCAAACTACCCCCGTATCCTCACCACCTCTCACCACCACCTTCCACACCCCAATACAACCTATCCTCACCACCTCAACTCCATCATCTTCACTAATAAACCCCAATACCATCGCGATCACCTAGCTCCACGATATACTTATCTCCCGCCTCCTCGCCTTAGAGACCAGGACTCCCGCTGAGGAGAGTCTCTACAAAAGGCTGGTAGATGAACCAGAGCCGCCAGCACAAACAAGGTGCCGAGAAGAAAGCTCCCGCACCAAACGAAGACATGACGATCCGAATCGTCATGAGGGGGAGAAACGGCAACGAACCACACGGAGCGGCCGTGGAGTGAGTCAAGAACAAACAAAGACTCATTAAGCTGGAGGATCATCCTCAAACCCACCAACCACACAACCCACAACCCGCCAACAAATAACCACACCTCTCACTATATCTCACACACTACCACTTTCTCCTACATATCCAAATCCAAGCCCGACCTCCAACCCTCTCAAGCCCAACCAGAAGCAGTTGTCTACGATCCACATCTGATTGTAGATGCCTATATCATAAACGAGAAGTGGATGACGCAATGGGAACCAGAGGAAGCTGCTCAAGCTCGACTCTCCAACGTCATATACTTCTTACAACAAGCTTCGGTAGAGTTGGTGCTGCTTTCAGAAGAACTTCAAGAAGGCGAGAACTACAGTTCTGCTCTCCCAGGGCTACCAGAGATGATTAGACACAGTGTCGAATCTCCTCCCCGCTTATCAAAAACGACAGTTGAAGTCGAGACACCGTGGGAGAATGTCAGAATTGAAGTTCCGTTTATTGAAGACATTAGAAAACAGGTCTGGAGGGCTCCAAACAAAATAGAGAAGCTCAACGAACTGAATCTACGGGGCATCTCACACTGGGAAGACAAGAAGAAAATGGAGCATATCTTCATGCTCAGCTATCTTAGACCCGATCGGAGTGGCATCCCAACGGATGAACTGAAGAAATATTTCCGGGACAAGCCACCGATTCTCCAACTCATCGGAGTCTCGCATACGATCAAAAGAACCCCTATCTACATCATTGAGCGAGCGCACATCAACCGCACTCGAGAAGAGATAGATAAAACCTATCTCCCTCTTCTTCCACCGGATGAGGTCTACCATCTGTATCAGATGTACAAGAGACAATACCAGACGCACTCCGTATATATCAAGACTGAAGGACTCGAGGGACTTAAGAGATTCATGGTGCGGCAGATCAAATTTCACACCGCACACGACCTTTAAATCGCTTTAGAGAACAATATGAAGAAGGTTAACATGGAGTCTCCGCTCATGAAGGGATTCCCACTCAACAATTTTCCCGAGAACTACATCTTCAAGAAACCTGGTCTCGCCATAACCTATCGGAATCCATTCATTATAAAGACGAGGGCTATGATGAAGTAAGAGATCCACAAGTTCTGTAACGGGACACTAAAATTAGTAAGGAAGAACATCCAGAAAAGATTGGGAGAGATCACCGAAGAGACAATCTTCGAAGATCATTATGAAGAAGAAGCCCCACTCTTAAATGAGCTTCTGGATGCAATAAATGAGAGATTGGAGCTGAGGAATGCTGTTCGACGATACGAGACAGCATTGGGATTGCAAAAATCTTTTTACGCCTGACAAGGATAAAAGGAGCTGAAACGAAGACAAGCACCAAGGGGGAGATTGAAGAGAATTTAAAGTTGTGCTTTGTAATTTAATTATCCTTGTAATTAGGGGCGTAATTAGTAGTTTTGATAGTATAGAACTAAATAGTAATACCATGTAAATAGGTATAAATACAATGTACACTATCAAAAGTAAAACAAGTTCATTTTTCAGAAAATCACGAGCATTGAATTCATATTTTAAACGAGAGAGAATACGATCGAGAATCTCGGAAATCTAACAACCTCTCTCAAGATCTTCAACGCGGATATTCGACCGAACATAATTCGTAAGATTTCTTATTCGAATACCGAGAATTCATGCTTAGATTGCTTGTTGATTGATGAATTAGGACCTAACACTCTCTCTCAAGATCTTCAAAGAAGATATTCGACCGAAGGTATTTTGTGAGATTTATCATTCGAATATCTAGAATCCCATCCGCCATTCACGTGAGAGTGGGACGACAAATCTACCTCACTTTTCATTTGCTCCACCATCACATAAAAAAAATAGTACATATCATGCAGTAATAAGAATGTGCGGCGAGGATTTCTCGTGGGGAAAAATCCTGATAAATCTCCATGGTATAGAGATGGAGAGAAATTTCACTTAACGGGGATTCCCGACAAGTATTTATGGAGCATGAGGATTAGCCTCTTGCCTCCTGCAGCAATTTATTTAACATGTTCCCAATTCTATTTTGGAAAATTCAAGAAATCTAGTATTTCATATCTTTTGACTATTGTTTTAATATAATCATTCAAAGTATTACATGAAGATTAGATTTGATTTAATTATTGTGAATTGAATGACTGAGAATCTTTTGAGGAGATTTATTAAATTTTAAATGAGGAATTGTTCAACAATGAAAAATCCCATTAAATTGAAGTTTGATGCCAATAAATTAAAAAAAAAAAGTAAATTAAAAAGTAAGTTTGATGCCAATATATTGGTTGTTTTCCAACTTTTATTTTGTCTTTAATAATATGAACTTTCAGACAAAACATCAACATCAATATTCATTAAAAAGCTTGTAATAAGTTGAATAAAAAAAGTATGAATTTTTTTTACATTTATTAACATATATGTTACATATTTAAAAAAAAAACTATACTCTTCAATAAAAAGACACACTGTACATAGAGATATATTAACAATATAGTAAACTTTAATAATCACGATGCCACAATAAGTTGTTTGACTTCCAATATTGATTCGCAATGACGGTAATTAAATCTCATTTCCTAAATAATATAGCTTTGACTATGTTTTTGTTCGGTAAATCTTTGTGTTAATATTTTTTTTCCACTATGGAAAAATACATTATGTTCTTGACATCAATAACATGTATTAGAAAAATTAATCGTAAATCGAGTCATAATTGCTATATATTTTAGATAAGTGATTTATATTTAAATACCACAAATTTCAAAATTTTGTATCTTCGAAGTGCATGTCGAATACGCGATCGAGCATAAACAAGTATGACATGGTAGAATCGAATAGGATGTCATCACTATAGTCAAATCATTTCGTTATGAATTTTTTCTCGTGAGCCCTTCATACAAAATGTCCAAATAGATGCAACTTCACATTTCGTAACTAACTATGGCGCATAAAAAATGCATGCAATCTCATTTTATCTAGGGAAACTTAGAATACGGATATCGAACGCAAACCTCAGATGGGTCATACGATGGAAAGATAGTGCTATTATCCAATCCTAATCATAACATCCACAATCTTGAGCACAAAAGGATTTTAAATTTACACCCGATTACCTCAATTTTCTTCGCGTCCTAAGTGAGAAACCCGCAATGCATCATCCTAACGTTGAAGGAAGTACTATAGAGAAACTGAATGCGACTCTTTTTGGGGTCGAGGAAGAAAATGTGGTGGATGTTAGGTCCTATTTATCAACTAATGATCGATCTATGCATGAATTCTAGATATTTGAATGAGAAAATCTTACGAATTACCTTCGGTCAAATATCAGCTTTGAAGATCTTGAGAGAGAAACGATTAGATTGTTTTTCGATGCTTTTCTATCTCTAGAATGTGAATTCCATTCTTGTGATTTATCCGAAAATGACTTGTTTTTTTTTTATTTCGATAATGTACGTTGTATTTATACCTATTTAGATGGTATATTTACTATTTTAGTCCTACACTATCAAAATTATGAGTTACGCCCCTAATTACAAGGATAACAAAATAAAAAAGCACAATTCTAATATCTCTTGAATCTCCCCCGTTGTGCTGATCTTCATTTCAGCTCCGTTTATCCTTGTCGAGCGTAGAATAATTTTCTCAATCCCAATGATGTCTCGTAGTGTCGGACAACATTCCTCAGCTGCAATCTTTCATTAATTGCTTCCAGAAGCTCATTTAGGAGCGGGGCCTCTTCTTCTCCAAGATCCTCGAAGATCGTCTATTCAGTGATCTCCGCCAACCTCTTCTGGATGTTCTTCCTCACTAGCTTCAACGTCCCGTCACAGACTTTCTGGATTTCTAACTTCATCATATCTCTCATCTTTCCAATAATTCGATTCCGATAAGTTATGGCGAAGCCAAGTTAATTGAATATGTAGTTCTCGGGGAAGTCGTTGAGTGTGAAGCCCTTCATGAGCGGAGACTCCATGTTGACCTTCTCCATATTGTTCTCTACATCAATTTGATGGTCGTGTGCAGTGTGATACTTGATCTACCGCACCATGAATCTCTTTAACCCTTCGAGTCCTTCCATCTTCATGTAACCAGAGGGCATCTGGTATTTTCTCTTGTACATTTGGTATAGAAGATAAACTTCGTCTGGTGGAAGGAACGACATATAGCTTTCATCTATCTCCTCTCGGGTATGGTTGATGTCCGCTCGCTCGATTTGATAGATAGGGGTTGAATAACTTCCAATCGAGTGCGAAACGCCCACGAGTTGGAGGATCGGTGACTTGTCCCTGAAATTTTTCTTTACTTGATCCGTTGGGATGCCACTTTGATATGGACCAAGATAGTTGAGCATAAAGATGTGCTCCATCTTCTTCCTATCTTCTCAATGAGAGATATCCCGTAGATTCAGTTCATTGAGATTCTTTGTGCGGTTAGGAGCCCTCCATATCTGCTTCATTATATATTCAATGAATAGAACATCAATCCGTATATTCTCCCAATGCATCTGAACTCTGACGGTGCCCTTTGATAAGCGGGGAGGAGAGTTGACTTTATGCCTCATCATTTCTGGTAGTTCGGGGAAAGCGGAGTTATAGGTCTCGCCTTCTTGAAGTTCTTCATCTTCAATCCGCACCAAGTCAAAGCTTGTTGTAAGAAGTATCTGACGTTGGAGATTCTGGCTTGAACAGCTTCCTCTGGTTCCCATTACGTCATCCACTTCTCGTTTAGGATATAATCATCTACGATCGCATGTGGATCGTAGACGACTACTTCTGATTGGTTTTGGAGGAGGTTAGAGGTCGGGATTGGATTTGAATTTGTGGGAGTGGGGTAGTGTTTGTGTGTGGGATGTGGTGGGAGATGTGGTTGTTTGTTGGCAGGTAGTGGGTTGTAAGGTTGGTGGGTTTGTGGATGATCCTCCATCTTCTTGAGTCGTCGTCTGTTTTTCTCGACTCTGACCATGGCTGCTGCTTGTGGTCCTTTGTCGTTTCTCCCCCTCATGACGATCCGGATCATCGGGATCGTCATGTCTTCTTTTGGTGCGGGAGCTTTCTTCACGACACCTAGTTTGGGCGGGCGGCTCTGGTTCATCGACTAGCCGTTTGTAGAGACTCTCCTCACCTAGAGTTCTGGTCTCTAAGGCTAGTAGTCGCGAAATAAGGATGTCATGAAACTGGGTGTTAGGTCCTCATATATCAACTGCCAATCGATCTAAGCACGAATTCTAGATATTCGAATGACAAATCTTACAAAATACCTTCGGTCGAATATCTTCTTTGAAGATCTTGAGAGAGTGTTTCTCGATAGCTATTCTCTCTCTTATAATGTGAATTCAATGCTTGTGATTTTTCCGAAAATGAACTTGTATTGATTTTGATAGTGTACATTGTATTTATACCTATTTACATGGTATATTTACTATTTTCCTACACTATCAAAACTACTAATTACGCCCCTTGCTACAAGGATAACAAAATAATAAAGCACAATTCTAAAGTCTCTTCAATCTCCCCCTTTGCGCTTGTCTTCGTTTCAGCTCCATTTATCCTTGTCGAACCTAAAGTGATATACGTAATCCCAATGATGTCTCGTAATGTCGAACATCATTCCTCAGCTCCAACCTCTTATTAATCGCATCTAGAAGCTCATTTAAGAGTGGGCCCTCTTCTTCACAAAGATCCTTGAAGATCATCTCTTCAGTGATCTCTTCCAATCTTTTCTGGATGTTCTTCCTCACTAGCTTCAACGTCCCGTCACATAACTTGAGGATTTCCGACTTTATCATAGCTCTCGTCTTTCCAATGACTAGATTCCGATAAGTTATGGCAAGGCCAGGTTTCTTGAATATGTAATTCTCGGGAAAATCGGTTAGTGGGAAGCCTTTCATGGGCGGAGACTCCATGTTGACCTTCTTCATATTGTTCTCTATAGAAATTTGAAGGTCGTGTGAGGTGTGATACTTGATCTGCCGCACCATGAATCTTTTCAATCACTCGAGTCCTTCAGTCTTGATGTATTCGGAGGGCGTCAGATATTTTCTCCATCTGATATTGACGGTATACCTCATCCGGTGGAAGGAAGGGGAGATAGCTCTCATCTATCGCTTCTCGAGTGCGGTTGTTGTCCGCTCGCTCAATGTGGTAGATTGGGTTAGGGAAGCTTCCAATCGAATGCGAAACCTCCACAAGATGGAGGATCGGTCGCTTGTCCCTGAAGTTTTTCTTTAGTTGATCCGTTGGGATGCCACTTCGATCTGGACCAAGATAGTTGAGCATGAAGATGTGCTCCATTTTCTTCCTATCTTCCCAATGTGAGACACCCCGTAAGTTTAGTTCGTTGAGCTTCTTTATTCGGTTAAGATCCCTCCATATCTGCTTTCTAATATCTTCAATAAACGCGACTTCAATCCTGATATTCTCCCACGGCGTCTCGACTCTGACTGTCCCTTTTGATAAGCGGGGAGGAGAGTCGACTCTGTGCCTGATCATTTCTGGTAGTTCTGGAAGAGCAGAATTGTAGTTCTCGCCTTCTTGATGTTCTTCATCTTCAAGCAGCACCAAGTCCACGGAAGCTTGTTGTAAGAAATATCTGACGTTGGAGAGTCGAGCTTGAGCAGCTTATCTGGTTCCCATTGCGTCATCCATTTCTCGTTTAAGATATAATCGTCTACGATCAGATGCGGATCATAGACAACTGCTTCTGGTTGACCTTGGAGGAGGTTAGAGGTCGGGATTGGATTTGGATTTGTAGGAGAGGGAGGTAGTGTGTGGGATATATTGGGAGATGTAGTTGTTTGTTGGCGGGTTGTGGGTTGTTTTAGTGGGTGGGTTTGAGGATAATCCTCCAGCTTCTTGAGTCTTTGTTGTTTGCTCTCGACTCAAACCACGGCCGCTTCGTGTGGTTCGTTGCCTTTTCACCCCCTCATGACGATCTGGGTCATCGGGATTGTCATGTCTTCTTTTGGTGCGGGAGCTTTCTTCTCGGCACCTTGTTTGAGCGGGCGGCTCGGGTCATCGATCAGCCTTTTATAGAGACTCTCCTCAGCGGGGGTCTTGGTCTCTAAGGCAAGGAGTCGGGAGATGAGAATCTCATGAAGGTGGGTGATCGGGATGGTATAGGGGTTGATGAGTCAAGGGGATGGGGTTGGGGTGGTGAGGGTGGGTTGTATGGGGGTGTGTATGGTGGTGGTAAGAGGTGCTGAGGAGACGGGGGTGGTTTGAGCTTCAGACGGAGCGGCCTCGGAGACTGGTGCTTTCCCGGTATACCTTCGGGAAGTCTTAATGGCCTGGAGCATTTTGTCTATCAGACGATCTTCGAGAGAAGAAATGGTTGTGGTGAGTGCTTCTTGTAAGCGTTGCTCCGTCACGATCATCGGTGGAGTGGGGCCAGGGAGGCGCTCCATTGTCACAACATCGGAAAAGATTTCCGATGTGCCGCCTGGAACAATTCTTGATATTCCGAAACGTCCGAGGACATCCGTTATCAATCCTGAAGTCACTACTTCAGTGGGTTGACCTATTGTTTGCTACGAAGCTATCGGGGGTCCAATAGGGCTTCATCCATGAGATGATACGGTAGGTATCACCTCTATGGGTTTTGAGACAGATTCAGGTTGGATCTGTACGGTTTACTGATCCGTTGGTGGTGGAGGAGTTGACACTGAAGCGGTAGTACTGAAGGGGACACAGACGGGTCCGAGATTTGGTGTCGGCGAGAGTTCCTTCTTTGAAGTCTGTATTCTTCATCCGATTATGTGGCCTCATGAGATACATCGTGAGGAACACCTTCGGGCTCGACGGTCGGTGTCTCTGTCTCCTGAGCCGTGGCTTCGGGCTCGGTTATTTCCACTAGAGATTCCCTTTGACAAGGTGACGGAGTTTGATCCAAGGCCCGTACCATCTCCTCCGTGAGGGAGTTATTTTGACAATAGTCTTGGTAGGCCTCGTCCGTTGGATCAGCTAATCTGAGCAGCTCCAATGGGATCATCATCGGTTGGAGCGCTAGGTCGGCTGTCTTTGGGTTCTGATAGAAGCGAAGGCTAGGTGGGATGTATCCTCCAACCGGTGGTAGTCTCGGGATTTCTGGATGAACGTCCATGAAATGCAAAATCAGAACCGGGAACCACCGCACGTATGGGAGGTACTTCGCCTTCGACTTGGTTTCCCTTTGACGTTTTGGTCCGCTAGATCATTCCATATCAGTTGGGTCACGTCGTATTTCTTTGAGAAAACCACCCCATGGAAGATGCGAAAGATATTCCCGTTCGCCTTGTCGAAGCCGGAGTGTTTTGGGGAGAGGCATTTATTGCTTATGCGGAACAAGGTCCTACACGGATGTGGGATCCTGCTGTTTTGATAATTCGCCAGTTTGGTTAGCGGGGGCTTGTATCCCATCCGCAGCATATCCCCCACGATCTATGCGTCCATTGGAAGTGGGTCGTACTATTCGTGGTGCGGTAGATCGAGCACCATGTCCATTAGGTTCTTGTTCAGGGCGACATGTCTTGTATTGATCTTCATCATGTATTCCACGATATCGCCGTTGACAAGACTCTGCATACTTCCCCAGAATTGCTGGAGATAGACCATTGGTACGGTGGACGTCATTGTCAAAGCTGGCCATAGAGAGTGTCCTTTGAGGATGGAGATAATAACTTCATCCGGAAACCGAAATGTAGCAAGGTCCAGCTGGTAGTTTTTGTCGTGGACTGGCATGAAACTTCCAGAAGGGTAGATGTTTCGGTAGTTTGGAGTTTCCATTTATGTAATGAATGAAATAAAATTCATTCGAACGTTAATTTTTGCGATCGAAAATTTTCTAAGTCTTGGAGAAAAACTTGAAAATTTTCTAAGTCTTTTTCAGCGTGTTTTTATTTGAGTGACAATTTATTTGATCGTTAAATTTTGCGATCGAATAAAAATGTGTCGAATAACTCAAGTTTTTCGCCGATGACTTTTACGATCGAATAAAATGTTATCGAAAACAATAGTTTTTTCGCTGAGTAATTTTGCTATCGAATAAAAAGTTGTCGAAAAACTTAAGTTTTTCGCCGCGTAGTTTTGCAATCAAATTAAAGAAAATCGAAAAACTTAAAGTTTTCGCCGCTTATTTTTGCGATCGAAAAATTAAGTTTTCGTCGCGAAATTTTACGATTGAATTAAAATATATCGAAAACAAAAGGTTTTCGACGCTGAGTTTTGCGATCGAATAAAACTTAACGAAAACAAGTTTTTCAACGACACTGTTTGCGATAAGAACCTTTTCGATCAAAAATTTTTCAAATCAAATAGTAAACGCGTAATACGTAAATTTCGATTTCTGGGTAAATCATGAGTGAATTTGGATTCGGAACGTTCAGAAAATAGTTTCGAATCCAAATTCATGATTTTAACCCAAATAGTCGAGTTTAAACACGTTGATTTGAGAGTCTAAAATCTTTTTTAGTCGAAAAAGTATGAAAATGAAATTTCTTCAAATGTTTTTGGGAAACTGTTTACGAATCGTGTGTTTCTGACCGGAAAGTGATTCGAAATGTGTTTCTACCTTCGAAATCGGCGAGTTTAGGAAGAAAATCACTGAGATAAGTGAAGTTTTAATGAAATCATCGAAGAGAGTTCGAAGAGTGTTTGGAAGTCGAAAAGTTTTTCGATGGAGAGAAGTTGCGTGGGAGGGAGTTTTTCGATCGATAAAGTTGTATTAATACTTTACGATCGGGTAAGGTAAAAAAAAACTTTGGGCCGTAAAAAATATTTTGGGCTTTCGTTAAAACTCAGGTCTTATTAAACTAAAATTTAATCTTTTATGGGTTAACCCAAAAATAAATTGCATAATACTCCCTGTATTTCTGAAAGAAATGAAATTATCTCCTAAAGTTGATGAAATTCAACATTTGACTCTCGGATGAGCTCAAAAATATTAGAAGTTATGTTTTACAAGTAGGAGATAAGAACAAATTATCATGTAAAACTCCCCCTCAACAATTGCATGTTTTAACTTTTCGGCATCTAAGCACATATTTAGTACAATTTGGCATATGAAAATTTACTATTTAAGTACAAGTAACGCATTTTAAGCAATTCAGCATAGATTCATTAAAATTTTGGATTTTTAAAAAAAATTCGCATTTTATCAATTATGAAACAATGCATGTATTAATGCATTTAAAATGTGCGAACAATATTTTCAATAATAAAAAATAATTTTATTATAAAAATTTGTTTTTGGGTCAGATTGGACATTAATTATCACGCAAAAATTTCTCATGACATATAAAATAATAATTTGTCGTCAAATCATGTAACTAAACTAATTTTTTAAGATCATAGTATGAATCATTTTGACAACTATCTCAAGTTTCGCTCATAGCACTCAATTTATTTTTATCATGGAAATATTTAGTAGATATCATCACGAAAAAATTATAATAGTTAATTTGTTATCATAGCAACTTTAATCAACTTACTAAGTGAAAGTTCATCATTTTGAATCAAAGGGGCTTTGAAGGGATTATTTTTAGGCTTTTACTAAACGAGTAGGATAATTTTGAGGATTAGTGAGCTTTAAAATTCTTCAATTCCAGGGGCCCTCTTTGAAATTCATTTATGATCCTTTAGCTTTTTTTTTTCTTCTGTGCTTGCTCAAGATGAGTCTTGTCTTCTTTACAAAGCTTTGAGAGATGAGAACTTCTTTTTGGGTCGAGACCATGTTGCTTTCGAAGGTTCCCCAGCTATGGAATTCAAACCCAAGACCGTGCTTCTCTTCTCGTTTTCTCTATTTATAAGATCTAGATTATCGTTGGAGAATTCACTTCGAGGTGCTTCTCTTCTAGGAGTATACGAGATTATCTAGGAGAAGTTCACAGCGAGATCCGTGTTTCTCTTCTATAATGACTGAGACTTGTATCTCTTTTTCTCCCCCTCTTTTTCTTGATTGAGCAACCCCGAAACTTAGGAATAATGTTGAAGGCTTGATCGGGTGTCATAAGAAAAAGAATGTCGGAGAAGGCTCAAAGTGGATTTCTAGAGGTAAAAGTAAAGGATTTATAATTAGGCATAGTGAGGAATTTCCTAAGTTGCCCTTATCATTTTAATGACAAACTAACACAAAAGCTAGAATGAAGCTAAGAAGTACAAACGAAAAGATAGTCATTTGAAGTGTGACATACTCAAGAATAAAAATGTTGAGGCTGAAATTCTCACATATATGATGTGGCTGTTAGATCCTATTTTATCAACTACCGATCGATCTAAGCACGAATTCTAGATATTCGAATGATAAATCTCACAATAAACCTTCGGTCGAATATCTTCTTTGAAGATCTTGAGAGAGAGAGTTGCTCGATTACAAATCTCTCTCTTAGAATGTAAATTCAATGCTCGTGTTTTACTGAAAATTAACTTGTGTATTGATTTTGATAGTGTATATTGTATTTATACCTATTTACATGGTATATTTACTATTTGGTCCTACACTATCAAAACTACTAATTACGCCCCTAATTACAAGGATAATAAAATTACAAAGCACAATTCTAAATTCTCTTCAATCTCCCCCTTTGTGATTGTCTTCGTTTCAGCTTCTTTTATCCTTGTCGGGCGTAAAATGATATACTCAATCCCAATGCTGTCTCGTAACGTCGAACAACATTCCTCAGCTCCAATATCTCATTTGTCGCATCCAGAAGCTCATTTAAGAGTGGGGCCTCTTCTTCACAAAGATCTTCGAAGATTGTCTCTTCGGTGATCTCTCCCAATCTTTTCTGCATGTTCTTCCTCACTAACTTTAGTGTCCCGTCACAGAACTTGTGGATCTCTGACTTCATCGTAGCTCTCGTCTTTCCAATGACTGGATTCCGATAGGTTATGGCGAGGCCAGGTTTCTTGAAGATGTAGTTCTCGGGAAAATTGTTGAGTGGGAAGCCCTTCATGAGCGGAGACTCCATGTTGACCTTCTTCATATTGTTCTCTATGTTGATTTGAGGTCGTGTGCGGTGTGATACTTGATCTGCCGTACCATGAATCTCTTCAGTCCCTCGAGTCCTTCATTCTTGATATATCCGGAGTGCGTCTGGTATTTTCTCTTGTACAACTGATACAGATGGTAGACCTCATCCGGTGAAAGGAAAGGGAGATAGCTTTCATCTATCTCTTCTCGAGTGCGGTTGTTGTCTGCTCGCTCAATGATGTAGATAGTGGTAGGGTAGCTTCCGATCGTATGCAAAACTCCGATGAGTTGGAGAATCAGTGGCTTGTCCCTGAAATTTTTCTTCAGTTGATCAGTTGGGATGCCACTCCGAAGATAGTTGAGCACGAAGATGTGCTCCATTTTCTTCCCATCATCCCAGTGTGAGATGCCCCGTAGATTAAGTTCGTTGAGCTTCTTTATTCTGTTTGGAGCCCTCCAGATCTGCTTTCTAACATCTTCAATAAACGGGACTTCAATTCTGATATTCTCCCACGGCATCTCGACTCTAACTATCCCTTTTGATAAGCGGGGAGGAGAGTCGACTCTATGCCTGATCATTTCTAGTAGCTCTGGGAGAGCAGAATTGTAGTTCTTGCCTTCTTGAAGTTCTTCATCTTCAAGCAGCACCAGGTCCACTAAAGCTTGTTGTAAGAAATATCTGACGTTGGAGAGTCGAGCTTGAGCAGCTTCCTCTGGTTTCCATTGCGTCGTCCATTTCTCATTTAAGATATAATCGTCTCCAATCAGATGTGGATCGTAGACGACTGCTTCTGTTTGGGCTTGGAGGAGGTTAGGGGTCGGGATTGGATTTGGATTTGTAGGAGAGAGAGGTAGTGTGTGGGATGTGGTGAGAGGTGTGGTTGTTTGTTGGCGGGTTGTGGATTGTGTGGTTGGTGGGTTTGAGGATGATCCTCCAGCTTCTTGAGTCTTGGTTTGTTCTCGACTCACTCCACGGTCATGTCTTCGTTTTGTGCGGGAGCTTTCTTCTCGTCACCGTGTTTGTGCTGGCGGCGCTGGTTGATCTACCAGCCTTTTGTAGAGACTCTCTTCAGCGGGAGTCCAGGTCTCTAAGGCGAGGAGGTGGGAGATGAATATGTCGTGAAGGTGGGTGATAGGGATGGTATAGGGGTTGATGAGAGAAGGTGACGGAGTTGGGGTGGTGAGGTGGGTTGTATGGGGGTGTGTATGGTGGTGGTAAGAGGTGGTGAGGAGACGGGGGTGGTTTGCGTGTCGGTCGGAGCAGTCTCGGAGACTGGTGCTTTCTCGGTATCTCTTCGGGAAGTCTCGATGGCTTTAAGCATGGGGTCCATCAGACGATCTTCGAGAGAAGACATGGCTGTGGAGAGTGCTTCCTGTAAACGTTGCTCCGTCACGATCATTGGTTGAGTGGGGCCAGGGAGGAGCTCCACTGTCACAACATCGGAAAAGGTTTCCTATGTGCCGCCTTGAGTAGGTCTTGATGGTCCGGAACGTCCTGGGACATCCGTTGTCAATCTCGAAGTCACCACATTAATGGGTTAGCCTATTGTAGGCTTCGAATATATCGGGGGTCCAATAGGGCTTCCACCCAATCCTTGAGATAATACAATAGGTATCACCTCTATGGGTGTTGAGACAGATTCAATTGGAATATGTGTGGTTTGTTGATCCGTTGGTGGAGATGTTGGCACCGAAGTCAGTACTGTTGAAGGAGATACAGATGGGGCCGGAGTTGTTGTCGGCGAGAGCACCTTCTTTGGAGTCTGTATTCTTCATCTGAGTCAGTGGCCTCAGGAGAGACCTCTCGAGGACCACCTTCGGGCTCGACGGCCGGTGCCTATCTCCTGAGCCGTGGCTTCGGGCTTTGTTGTTTCCACCAGCAATTCCCTTTGAGAAGGTGCCGAAGCTGGTCCAAGGCTCGTACATTTTGCTCCGTGATGGAGTTATTTTGACAGTAGTCTTGGTAGGCCTCGTCCGTTGGATCAGCTAGTCGGAGCAGCTCCAATGGGATCAGCATTGGTTGGAGCGCTAGGTTGGCTGCCTTCGGGTTGTGAAAGAATCGAAGGCATGGCAGAATGTATGCCCCAGGTGGTGGTAGTCTCGGGATCTCTGGATGGATGTCCATGAAATGTGAGATCAGCACCGGGAACCACTGTACATAGGGGAGAGATTTGGCCTTTGAATTGGTCTCCCTTTGACGTATCTGGTCCGCTAGATCATTCCAAATCAGCTGGGCCACGTCATATCTTTTGGAAAAGATCACTCCGTGAAAAATGCGAAGGATGTTCCCGTTCGCCTTGTCGAAGCCGGAGTGTTTTGGGAGAGGCATTTGTTGATGATGCCGAACAATGTCTTCCACGGATGGGGAATTCCGCTATTTTGAAACTTCGTCAGTTTGGTTAGCGGAGGTTTGTATCCCATTTGGAGCATGTCTTACGATCTCTGCGTCCGTTGGAAGTTGATCATATTCGTCGTAGTGCGGGAGATCGAGCACCATGGCCATCAGATTTTTCGTCAGGGCGATATGTCTTGTGTTGATCTTCGTCATATATTCCACGCTATCGCCGTTGACGAAACTCTTCATACTTCCCCATAATTGCTAGAGATAGACCATTGGTACGGTGGACGTCCTGGTTAAGGCTGGCCATAGTGGGTGTCCTTTGAGGATGGAGACGATGACTTCATCCGGACACCGAAACGTTGTAAGGTCCAGCTAGTAGTTGTTATCTTGAAATTGCAAGTAACTTCCAGAGGGGTAGATGTTTGGATAGTTTCATATGCGAATAAACGGCATTAGAATGGACTTAGAGAAAATTGTAAGTGTTAAGGTTTATGTTCGAAAGACTTAGTGAAAAATTTTGAAAATTTTGTAAAATTGACTAAGTCTTAGAAGCGTATTTTTATTCGATCGGGAATTTATTCGAATGATAATTTTTGCGATCGAAAATTTTCTAAGTCTTGAAAAATTTTCTAAGTCTTTTTCAGCGTGTTTTTATCGTCAAATAACTAAGCATATATATCGAAGAAATATTTTTGTAAGTAATTGAAAATAGGCAAAATTATCGTCATCCCCCATTATTTTGGTATTATTATTACTTTATATATATTATTATGTATATGAAAAATTTGAAAGATAGTGTCATGCAAAATAATCAAGGAATATCGAGAAGCATATAGAGTATCAAATAGAAGAAGAGTAGAGCATGTAAAGCACATGTCAAGTAAGATTGAGATTCAACATGCCTAAGGAATTGGAATTGGAATAAGGAATTGGAATCATTTTTCATCCAATGCCTTAGTGAATAAGTCGGCAAGTTGAAGCTCCGTTATTACATGATCTTTTCACTAAGAGCTAGTCTCTATTCTAATTACTAAGTTCTTTTCCACTCATTTTTCATGTTAGAGTACTTAATCTGTAATGATTCTAACATGTTAAATAATGTGGAATGAGACATTGTTACCTCTTGTGATGAAGAGGATGCTTTATCGTCGTCGTCGTCGTCGGGCCTTCTTGAAGAGTTATCATTTGGGGCCTCTTCGAGGTATGCCATTAGAGCGAGATTTTCGTCTTCCAGAACTTGGAAACTTGATGCTTTTATCCTTGCAAGCTCGACTCGTTTTTCTTTCAGAGACTAGCGCTATAGAGTCTTCGATCTGTTTGCCCTTAAGTTCTTTTTGTATCTCGCTTATATCTTCTTCGTGTTGAGCGAGATTATCAAAGACGGCGTGGATATCCATTTCGTCCAAATCCTTGTTTTGACGGATTTACAAGGATATTTTCTTCCACTCCGGTTGAAGAGAAGAGAGAAATCGGATGTTGACCTCCATGTTGGTCTTGAAAATTTATATCTTCCTCATTTCATTGAGAAGAGTTAGATAATGTTGATAGAGTTCATAAACGTTTTCCTCCGACTTTGCTTTGAATGAGTCGTAGGCCGTGAGAATATTGGCTTTCTTGGCTTTCACTCGACTTCGGTTCTTTGCATGATTTTGTCGAGTTCATCCCACATAGCTTTTGCGCTAGATAGACTATCTATTTGCATATATATGTCGTTAGGAATTCCTTGCATTAGGAATGTTTTGGCTCCTAAATCCGCTTTTGCTCTTAATCGCTCCCCCTCGATGTATTCACTAGGAATTTTGAGTCTTCTAGTTGCGGGAATGGGAGGATTATTAGCGGCATCGCCTTCTTGGATGAGCCAAAATTGAGCGGGACCTTCTTGAAGAGCAACTATCAAATTTGTAGCTTGCTCTTTTGTTTCCAAGAAGTTCATGAATCGGCTTCTCCATACGGTGTATTAGCCTCTTTGTAGAATTGGAGGGCGAACGTCATTTTCGAGTGAGTAAGCATCCATTTGTAGTTGATTGGTATCGTGAAAGTTTGGAATCGAAATGGTAAAAGTGCTTCACAAGTGACAAACTTCGTTAGTAATGTTTGATTCATACTTTAAGCAATTTCCCTTTCGAACCTATTTTTTGGTTGTTAATGAGAAATTGTTTTGATTTCGAAAAATATTTGATATAAAAATCGATACTTCAACATTTTGCTGTAGAATTTTGAATTTATGATTGAAAATTTTGAGTATCGAAGAAGATAATTCGGAGACGAATATTTTTCGTAAGTTTTGAAAATTACGAATTTTGATTTCTTTCAAAAACAGTCTAAAATGTGTGTGTTTGAAAGTTTTGTGGTCGAAAAAATTTTCGAGCGTAAAAGTTTTCGAATCTTTAATGGAAAAATATTTTCGATCGTATAATTTTTTCGTGATATTTACCGAAAATTATTTTTCGAACGTAAGAGTTTTACAAAGTAAATGTCCTATCAAAAAATAGTTTTTGGAATAATTGTTGATCGAAAAATTTGTAATCGAAAAATTAAGAGTGATCGAAAAATTTCGCTAAGTTAGACTCAAAGTTTTTCGAGTGTCAATTATTCGATCGAATAATAGTTTCGCTACATTCTTTTACTCGAAATTTAGATGACCGAAAATCTTGAGATCGAAAACTTGTTTTACTATTACAAGTTTTTCGAGTCAAAATTAGATATTTATTTAGAGAAAACGGTATCTGTCGAAAAAAATACGCTTTATTACGCTCGAAAAATATATTTATATATGAATTGAAAAACTAATTATAGAAAATCATATTTTTCGAGTCTTATATTTGAGTAAAACACACGAGAACATCGTTGTTATCGAAAAACCTCTCGGCTGCAAACTCATTCGAAAAAATATTTTTCGAGCCATGTTTATTTTTTATCGAAAAACGATCGAAGAACAGCCTTCAAGTTCAATGGAACAGTGAAAAATCCAGATTCAACTGAAATGTTCAAGTTAGATGCTGAAACTTGATCGCAAACGCAAATATTGATCGAAATAAAAAATCTGAAATAATCTAAGGTTCTATTTGATTGAAATCAGTACGTAAATCATTCCTAACATATAATCTATCACATAATCATCAAGATCATCAATAGAATTTTCAAACATTAAGCGCAGTGATCAAAATACATTTCACGTAAGTTTTGCGATCGAAAAATCTGGAAAATTATTTTGATCTTAGAATCGTGAATTCAATCCAAAAGCGATCACGATCTGCTCTGATACCAATTGTTAGGTCCTCATATATCAACTACTGATCGATCTAAGCACGAATTATAGATATTCAAATGATAAATCTTACAAAATACCTTTGGTGGAATATCTTCTTTGAAGATCTTGATAGAGAGAGCGTTTCTCGATAGCTATTCTCTCTCTTAGAATGTGTATTCAATGCTTGTGATTTTTTCGAAAATGAACTTGTATTGATTTTGATAGTGTACATTGTATTTATACGTATTTACATGGTATATTTACTATTTTAGTACTACACTATCAAAACTACAAATTACGCCTCTAATTACAAGGATAACAAAATAACAAAGCACAATTCTAAAGTCTGTTCACTGGGTGATTGGGATGGTGTATGGGTTGATGAGGGAAGGTGATTGAGTTGGGGTGGTGAGGGTGGGCTGTATGGGGGTGTTTATGGTGGTGGTTAGTGGTGGTGAGGAGACGGGTGTGGTGTGGGCTTCGGACGGAGCAGCCTCTGAGACTGGTGCTTTCCCGGTATCCCGTCGGAAAGTCTCAATTGCTTGGAGCATCCTGTCCATCAGTCGATCTTCAAGAGAAGAGATGGTTGTGGAAAGGACTTCTTGTAAACATTGCTTCGTCACGATCATTGGTGGTGTTGGAGTGGGGCCAGGGAGGCGCTCCACTGTCTCAACATCGGAGAATATTTCCGATGTGCCGCCTGGAAGAGGTCATGAAATTCGGGAACGTCCAAAGACATCCGTTATCAACCCTGAAGTCACCACTTCAATGGGTTGGCCCAGTGTTTGCTCTGAAGATATCGGGGTTCCAACGGGGCTTCCACCAAATCCTTTAGAAGATACGATATGTATCACTTCTATGGGTGTTGAAACAGATTCAATGTGAATCTGTGTGGTTGTCTTAACCGTTGATGGTGGAGGAGATGTCACCGAAGCCATTTGCGTTGAAGGAGATACAGAAGGGGAAGATATCTGGTGTCGACGTGAGCCCCTTCGTTGAAGTCTGTATTCTTCATCAGATTCTGTGGCCTCAGGAGATTCTTGAGCAGCGGGTTCGGGCTCGGTTGTTTCCACCAAGGATGGCCCGTTGAGAAGGCGCCGGAGCTTGATCCACGGCTCGTGCCATTTCCTCCGTGATGGAGTTATTTTAGCAGTAATCCTGGTAGGCCTCGTCGGTTGGATCATCTAGGCTGAGCAGCTCCAATGGGATCAGCATCGGTTGGAGTGCTCAGTCGGCTACCTTCAGGTTATGAAAGAAGCGAAGGCGATGCGGGATATATCCTCCAACTGGTGGTAGACGCGGGATCTCCGGATGTACGTCCATGAAGTGGGAGATCAACACCGAAAACCACCGAACGTATGGAAGGAACTTTGCCTTCGACTTAGTCTCCCTCTGACGCATCTGGTCCGCTAAATCATTCCATATGAGTTGGGCCACGTCATATTTCTTCGAAAAGATTACTCTATGGAATATGGGAGGGATGTTTCTGTTCACCTTGTCAAACCCGGAGTGCTTTGAGGAGGGACATTTATTGATGATGCCGAACAGAGTCCGCCACGGGTGTGGGATTCCGCTGTTTTGGAAGTTTGTCAGTTTTGTCAGCGGGGGTTTGTATCCATCCGGAGCATGTCTTCAACGATTACCGCATCGGTAGGTAGTTGGTTGTATTATTCCTGATGCGGTAGATCGAGCACCATGGTCAGTAGGTTCTTGGTCAGGACGACGTGTCTTTGATTGATTTTCGTCGTGTATTCCACATCATCGCCGACGACATAGCTCTGCATACATCCCAAGAATTGCTGGAGGTAGACCATTTGTACGGAGGCGGTCATTGTCAGAGCTGGCCAGAGAGGGTGTCCTTTGAGGATGGAAATTATAACTTCATCCGGACACCGAAATGTGGCAAGGTCCACAGCTAGTAGTCGTTGTCGTGGACCGTCATCCAACTTACAGAAGGGTAGATGTGAGAATATTCTGGATGTGCCATTTCTGTAAAGAATGAAATAAAATTCATTAGATGAAATTTTCATATGCAAATTTTACTAAGCAATGTATATGGCGAAAAAGACTTTAGAAAAATTTGTACGTTATAGTGTTTATTATCGAAAGACTTAGAGAAAAATTTGAAAATTTTGTCAAGTCTTTTCAGCGCGTTTTTATTCGGTCGTTAAGTTTTGCGATCGAATAAAAATTTATCGAATAAGTCAAGATTTTTGCCGATGACTTTTACGATCAAATTAAAATGTTGTCGAAAACAAGAGTTTTTCGCTGAGTAATTTTGCGATCGAATAAAAAGTTATCGGAAAACTTAAGTTTTACGCCGCGTAGTTCCGATCGAATAAAAGTATATCGAAAGTTTTAAATTTTCGCCGCTTATTTTTGCGATAAAATTTAATCGAAAACTAACGTTTTCGCCGCGAAGTTTTTTTGTCGATCGAATAAAAAATATATCGAAAACATAAGGTTTTCGACACTGAGTTTTCCGATCGAATAAAACATAACGACAACTAAAGTTCTTCGACGACACTGTTTGCGATAAGAACTTTTTCGATCGAAATTTTTTGAAACCAAACAGTAAACGCTTAAAACGTAAATGTCGATTTCTGGGTAAACTATTACATGAATTGGTTCAAACTTGATAAAACGCGAAATTTTTGAAAAATGCAAAATTTTAATGAATCATTGCTGAAATTAATAAATGCGTTACTTTTTCTTATATAGTAAATTTTCATATGCAAAATTGTATTAACTGTTATGACATTTTTATTGTGTTCAAATATAAATGTTATCTTAATCTTGTAGTATAAGTAGTAGTTTGGGCTTAATTGTAATTAAACCATATATTGGGACTACTTAGCAAATATACCAAACTTATTTGGTATATAAGGAACCCTAATGTGATAGAAAACCGAGCTTCACAACGTGATAAAAAAAATTTTAATTGAAAAAAAAAAGAAGAAGAAGAAAGAAAATCTCCTCCCATCTTCATTAAGCTTCATGGATATTTCCTCCAACAAGTTTCGACGGACCTCAAGGAAGATTTTCAAGGTTACAACGGACAAATATTTCCAAAAAGGCAAAGGTGACAATCTTTATGATGATCCAAATGCTAATTTTCAACGACCGGCTCCGGCTTGCTGATTCAAATAAAGCAGCACTCATCTCGTATCCCAGATGCATGGATTTTTAGTTCCCATGGTTCAATCTAAACCGACTTGATCCTAACCCCAGAACGCGTTCGAGCATTTGAGACGATCCGACCTACCACCTATCCTACATCATGCGAACAACAAGCAAGATGACTTCAATGATGACTTGGAAATTTTTGAAGGTACATACATCCCTTACTCACAAATATTTCGGATTAACCTCATTGGTACAGGTGCTAGTTTTATTAGCTCCCGGTAGAAGACGCCGCATTAGGTCCAACGGCGCATGCACATCCGAGCCTTACCCACTCATCGTCTCCTAAAAGACCGATGTTTCATTTTCTCACGGGAAGCCACGTCTACTATCACCCTTCACTCGGAACCGGGAGATATTGAACTAAGTGGTAATCCGCATCGTACCACGCTTTCATTGATCACATCGTGTCTAGTGTGTCCTCACTTCCTAAATTTTTATAATTTTCTAGGACACATACACTTTTTATATACTTTATCTTTGTGATCAAGTTAGAACTTTCGTAGACATGTCATTCTCACACATGCTTCGATGATCGAAAGGAAGTCCTTCCGTTGCAAAATCGCAACAACAACGGTATTAGGCCATCTTCTACGAGTAACGCTCCTAGAACGATGTCAACGGGAAGCCTATGTGGCCCCGATTTTATATCGACGAAACGCCTTCGTGGCTCCGTCGGGTTATTACCGAATTTGATTTCCTACAAAGTCTATAAACTCCATCTGCTTGTCACGACGATACAATCTTCTTTCCAAATGACGATGTCCCATTTTGATACATCGCCATGATGATCTCCCAACTCGATCATCATGAGGGGGAGTAGTACTAAAGAAATGGGAGCAATACAACAACGAAAGTGCAAGATTGATCGGAAATACTAAATTCTAAAGCGTCGTTGAATCAAGCAAACACCACTAGCTTCAATGACCGAAGTTGCCACTCGTGTACGTCTCTCCAAATTTCAAATCGAATTCCTCGATCCCAACACAAAGTTGAACAAAAATAGGGGATGTTTCATCAATATCAAAGGGAGAGATGGAACACAAAAGAGGAAATTCTCCAAATCCGGCAAGCAACTTCACACACTTTCCGACGATGTCAAGAAGAGAAAAGAACAAGATATGGTGCGCTTAAAGATCTCCAAAGAAGGAAGAGATCACAAGACAAGATATAAAGGAAGAGATTATACAAATAATCTCATAAAGGGGAGATTGTTAGGACTCGAGGAATCTTTTCAAAACAGGACAAGATAACCTACGCTCAAGCGAAGATTGAACACAAAGGGGGAGATTGTTATGACATTTTTATTATGTTCAAATATTAATGTTATCTTAGTATTGTAGTATAAGTAGTAGTTTGGGCTTAATTGTAATTAAACCATATATTAGGACTACTTAGCAAATATTTTAAACTTATTTGGTATATAAGGAACCCTAATGTGATGTATTAGGGTTAAAAGTTCATTTTAATAGAAAACCGAGCTTTACATCGTGAAGAATGCTCTCAAGCCTCCACGCCAAATTCAAACATGTTCTTCGTAAGTTTTACCTTTCCTATCGAATTCTTTACCGAACTTAATCGTGTTTGATATAATAGGACCTATCATTAACTATATGCTGAATTGCCGAAAAGTTAAAACGTACATTTGTTTAGGGGGGAGTTTTATATGAGAATTTGTTCTTATCTCCTATATCATTTACTTGCAAACACGACTTCTAATAATATTTTTTAAGTATCACAGAATATTTCGAGCTTATCCAAGGAGTCAAGTCTTGAATTTCATCAACATTGGGAGATAATTACATTTATTTCAGAAATACAGGGAGCATTATGCAATTTATTTTTGTGTTCATACATAAAAGATTAAGTTTTAGTTAAATCAAACCTGAATTTTAATGGAAGCCCAAAACATTTTTCGTAAAGTATTAATATCATTTTTTCGATCGAAAAACACACTCTCACGCAACATCTATCACTCGAAAAACTTTTCGACTTCCAAAACTCTCTTCGAACTCTCTTCGGCGATTTCATAAAAACTTCTCAATAATTTACTGTCTAGACTCGCCGAATTTGAAGGTAGAAACCCTTTTCGGATTATTTTCCGTTCAAAAAATGCACGATACGTGACAGATTTTAACTTTGAAGTTTTTCAACTGAAAAGTCTTAAACTCTAAAAATTAACGTGTTTAAACTCGACCATTCGGGTTAAGATATTTGGATTCACAATTGGTTTTTGATCGTTTTGTCCAGATTAAGTCATGATGCATTTAAAATTTGCCAACAGTATTTTCAAAAAAAATTCAAAAATAATTTTGTTTTGGGGTCAGATTTTCCATTTTGAACATTATCACGCAAAAATTTGTCATGACATATAATAATATGATGTTAATTAATGTAACTAAACTAATATTCTAAGATCATAGTATGAATCATTTTGACAACTCTCGCAAGTTTCGCTCATAGCACCCAATGTCTTTTTATCATGGAGATACTAAGTAGATATATCAGCATATCAACACGACAAAACTATCAATTAATTTGTTATCGTACCATATTTAATCAACTTACCATGTGAAAGTCCATCAATTTGAATCAAAGGGACTTTGAAGGGATTATTTTTAGGCTCTGACTAAAACGATAGGATAATTTTGAGGATTAGTGAGCTTAAAAATTCTTCAATTCCAGGGGCCCTCCTTTAGCTTTTGTTTTCATCTGTACTTTCTCAAGATGAGTATCGTCTTCTTTACAAAACTTTGAGAGATGAGATCTTCTTATTGGGCCGAGACCGTGTTCCTTTCGAATGTTCCACAGTTATGGAATTCGAACCCAAGGTCGTCCTCCTCTTCTCGTTTTCTCTATATATAAGATCTAGATTATCGTTGGAGAAGTTCACTTCGAGGTGCTTCTCTTCTAGGAGTATACGAGATTATCTAGGAGAAGTTCACAGCGAGATCCGTGTTTCTCTTTTATAATGATTGAGACTTTCATCATATGTATCTCTTTTTCCCCCTCTTTTTCTTGATTCAGCAACCCCGAAACTTATGAATAAGGTTGAAGGCTTAATCGGATTTCAAAAAAAAAAGAATGTTGGAGAAGGCTCAAAGGGAATTTCTAGAGGTAAAAGTAAATGATTTATAATTTGGGCTAAGTGAGGAATATCCTAAGTTGCCCTTATCATTTTCATGACAAACTTAACACAAAAGCAAGAATGAAGGAATATTTTTGTGAGTATTTCAAAATAGGCTAAATTATCGTCATCCCCCGTTTTTTTATTTTATTATAATTATATATATATACTATTTTATTTTTATTTTTCTTTTTGTATAAAAAAAAATTGAAAGATATAGTCACGCAAGATAATCAAGGAATATCAAGAAGCACATAGAATATCATATAGAAGCATAATAGAGCATGTAAAGCACATCTCAAGTAAGATTGAGATTCAACATGCCTAACTTAGCAATAAGGAATTGGAATCGTTTTTCATCCAATGCCTTAGTGAATAAGTCGACAAGTTGAAGCTCCGTTTTAACAAAATACATATCAATAGTGCCTTTTTCTACATGATCTTTTATAAAATGATATCGAATATCTATGTGTTTCGTGCGTGAATGATGAACAAGATTGCAAGTAATGTCAATAGCACTTTGAGAATCATTGTAAATGGGAATGTTATGAAATTCGAACCCGTACTAGCGTAGTTATGTCCGCATCGATAGAACTTGCGAGCAACAGCTGGCAGTCGTGACATACTCCGCCTCGGCCGTCGAGGTTGACACGCAATTCTACTTCTTTGAGGACCAGCTGACCAACTTATCGCATAAAAATTGTGCTCCGCCAGACGTGCTTTTTTCTGTCCATTTGGCAACCTGCATAATCAGCGTCTGTATAGCCAATTAATCTCAAATCAATGTCTTTAGTATACCATAGCCCTAAGTTGGGAGTTCCTTTGAGATAGCGTAGAATTCGATTGACTGCATGCATGTGGGACTCGTTCGGGTCAGCTTGAAAACGAGCATAGAGGCAAGTGGCGAACATGATGTTGGGTTGGTTGGATGTCAAGTAGAGAAGAGATCCGATTATGCTCCGATAGGTTGTGAGGTTGACGGCCTTTCCTGACGGATCAACATCCAATTTGCAGTTTGTTGACATGGGAGTATTCATCGGTGTGCTCTTATCTTGATTAAATCTCTTCAAAATATCTCGGATATACATGGTTTGATTGATGAAGATTCCATCTTCGAGTTGTTTTACTTGGTAAGTTGATTAAAAATACTACGATAACAAATTATTTGATTAATTTTGTTGTGATGATATATCTACTAAAAATCTCCTTGATAAAAAATAAATTGAGTGATATGAGCGAAACTTGCGAGAGTTGTGAAAGTGATTCATACTATGCTCTTAGAATACTAGATTATTTCCTCTCCGAGGAGTCAAATGTTGAATTTCATCAACATCAGGAGATAAGTTCCTCTCTTGCGGAAATACAAGGAGTATTATACAAATTATATTTGGGTTAATTCATAAATTTTATTTCCGACCTGATTTTATCTAAAGCCCAAGAAATTTTTTTTTCGGCCCAAAATAATTTTACTTTACCCGATTGTAAAGTATTAATATCACTTTATCACTCGAAAAACTCTCTCACATGCTACAAATTCCCAATCGAAAAACTTTTCAACTTCTATGAACATCTTCGAACCGACTTCGGCATTTCAATCTGAATTCCTCATTTCTCAGAATTTTTAGATTAAACGTGCGGATTTCGAAGGTAGAAACGTGTTCCGATTCATTTTCTGTTCAAAAACATCCGATTATCAAGCATTTTCATGAAATTTTTTTGAAGAAAGTTCATGTTTATTTTTTCGACGAAAACTGATTTTTCGAGCTTCAAATCAAAGTGTTTACACTCAATCTTTTGGGTTAAAATCATGATATTCGGGTTCGCCACTGTTCTCTGAACATTTCAAACCCAGATAAACCAATGATTTACCCAGAAATCGAAGATTATTTTTTACGTATTTACTGTTTGATTTGAAAATTTTCGATCGAAAAAGTTTGTGTCGCAAACAGTGTCATCGAAGAACTTCAGTTTTCTTTAAAATTTTATTCGATCGCAAAACTCAGCGTCAAAAATCTTTTGTTTTGACATATTTTATTCGATCGGAAAACTAAGCGGCGAAAAACTTAAGTTTTTCGACAATTTTTGATTCGATCGAAAACTTAATCAGCGAAAAACTATTGTTTTCGATAACATTTTATTCGATCGTAAAAGTCATCAGCGAAAACTTGAATTATTCGACACATTTTTATTCGATCGCAAAACTTATCAATTGAATAAATCTTTACTCGAATAAAAACACGCTGCAAAATACTTAAAAAAATTTTCAAGACTTAGAAAAATTTTCGATCGCAAATTTTAAAAATCGAATAAATTGTTACTCGAATAAAACAAGCTTCTAAGACGTAGTTAATTCTACAAATTTCTCAAATTCTACTCTACATTCATTCTTAATCAAATTCATTCATTCATGAAACTTTATCGACTAATGAACCTAATATTATTTTTGCTAATATGGCAACTCCCAACTACCCTCATATTTACTCCTCTGGAAGTTATATGACAGTCCAAGACAACAACTTCCAACTTGATTTAACAACGTTTCGGTGTCCGGATGACATCATAATATCCATCCTCAAAGGACACCCTTTATGACCAGCTCCGACCATGACGGCCACCGTACTAATGGTTTATCTCCAGCAATTCTGGAGATGCATGCAGAGCTTCGTCAACGGCGACACCGTGGATTATATGACAAAGCTCAATACAAGACACATTGCCCTGACGAAAAATCTAATGGCCCTGATGCTCGATCTCCCGCACTACGATGAATACAACCAACTACCAACGGATGCGGAGATTGTAGAAGACATGCTCCGGATGGGATACAAACCGCCGCTAACTATATTGGCCAACTTTCAAAATAGCTGGATTCCTCATCCGTGGAAGACACTGTTTGGCATCATCAACAAAGGCCTCTCCCCAAAACACTCCGGCTTCGACAAGGCGAATGGAAATATTCTTCGCATTTTTCAGGGAGTGGTCTTCTCCAAAAGATATGACGTGGCCCAGCTGATCTGGAACGATCTCGCCGACCAGATGCGTCAAAGGGAGACAAAGTCGAAGGCCAGATCTCTTCCGTATGTCCGGTGGTTCCTGGTAATGATCTCGCATTTCATGGAAGTCCATCCAGAGATTCCGAAACTACCACCGATTGCGGACTACACCCCGCCACGCCTTCGATTCTTCCACAACCCGAAGGCCGCCGATCTAGCACTCCAATCAATGCTGATCCCCTTGGAGCTGCTCCGTTTAGCTGATCCAACTAAAGAGGCCTACCAAGATTACTGCCAGAACAACTCCATCACGGAGGTGATGGTACGTGCCATGGATCCAGCCCCGGCACCTTCTCAAAGGGAACAATTGGTGACATCAACAGAGCACGAAGTCACGCCTCAGGAGATTGAACCCGAAGGTGTCCCACAAGATATCTCTCTTGAGGCAACCGACTCCGATGAAGCACACAGACTCCAACGAAGGGGCCCTCGCCGACAACAAATCTCGGCCCCGTCTGCAGTGTCTTCACCCATACAAGCTTTGGAGCCAACACTTCCATCCCCGGGTGATCAGCCCACTGAACAGATTCAAATTGAATCTGTTTCAACACCCATAAAGGTGATACCTATCATATCATCTCAAGGATTGGGTGGAAACCCTATTGGACCCCCGATATCATCGGAGCCAACAATAGGCCAACCCTCTGAAGTGGTGAGTTCCGGGTTGATAATGGATGTCCTTGGACGTACCGGACCCTCAAGACCTACTATAGGCGGCACATCGGAAATCTACTCCGATGTTGTGACAGTGGAGTGCCTCCCTGGCCCCACTCCACCGATGTTCGTAACGGAGCAGAGACTACAAGAAACACTCTCCTCAGCCCTATCATCACTAGAAGATCGTCTGATGGACCGAATGCTCCATGCTCTCGAGACTCCCGAAGAGACACCGGGAAAACACCAGTCTCCAAAGCTGCTCTCACCGACACACAAACCACACCCGTCTCCTCACCACTTCCTACGACCACTCTACACACCCCACTACAACCAATCCTCACCACCCCAACTCCCTCACCCTCACTTATCAACCCATACATCATTCCGATCACTCAGCTTCACGATATCCTCATCTCGCGCCTTCTCGCTCTAGAGACAAGAACTCCCCGTAGAAGAAAGTCTCTACAAAAGATTAATAGATGAACCAGAGGCGCCAGCACAAACAACATGCCGTGAAGAAAGCTCCCGCGCCAAACGTAGACATGCCGATCCCGATGATCCGGATCGTCGTGAGGGGGAGAAACGGCAACGAACAACAACGAGCGGCCGTGGATTGAGTCAGACAAAGACTCAAGAAGCTGGAGGATTGTCCTCACATCCACCAACCACACAACCTCAAACCCGCCAACAAACAACCACACCTCCCACCATATCCCAAACACTAGCCCTCTCTCCTACAAATTCAAATCCTTTCCCAACCTCAAACCTTCCCCAATTTCATCAAGAAGCAGTTGCCTACGATCCACATCTGATCGTAGATGACTACATACTAAACGAGAAGTGGACGACGGAATGGACACCAGAGGAAGCTGCTCAAGCTCGACTCTCCAACGTTAGATACTTCATACAACAAGCTTCAGTGGACTTGGTACTGCTTGAAGATGAAGAATTTCAAGAAGGCGAGAACTACTGTTCTGCCCTCCCAGAGCTACCCGAAATGATAAGGCTCAGAGTCGACTCTCCTCCCCGTCTATCAGAAGGGACAGTTAGAGTCGAGAAGCCATGGGAGAACGTCAGAATTGAAGTCCCTTTCATTGAAGACATAAGAAAGCAGATTTGGAGGGCTCCAAACAAAATCAAGAAGCTCAATGAACTTAATTTGAGGTGCATCTCACACTGGGAAGATAGGAAGAAAATGGAGCATATCTTCATGCTCAATTATCTCGGACCCGATCGTAGTGACATTCCAGCTGATCAACTGAAGGAAAACTTCAAGAATAAGCCACCGATTCTCCAACTCGTCGGAGTCTCTCATACGATCGGAAGATATCCAACTCCTATCTACATAATTGAGCGAGCGGACAGCAACCGCACTCGAGAAGAGATAGATGAAAGATATCTCTCATTCCTTCCACCTGATGAAGTCTACAAAATATATCTAATGTACAAGAGAAAGTACAAGACACATCCTGGATGTATCAAGACTGAAGGACTCGAGGGGCTGAAAAGATTTATGGTGCGGCAGATCAAATATCACAACGCACAGGACCATCAAATTGCAATAGAGAACAACATGAACAAGGTCAACATGGAATCTCCGCTCATGAAGGGCTTCCCACTCAACAACTTTCCCGAGAACTACATTTTCAAGATCCATGGCCTCGCCATAACCTATCTAAATCCATTCATTGGAAAGACAAGGGCTATGATGTAATACCCGTAAAATTAATACGGGAATAATGCGCAATTAGCGTGAAAATTATTCTGTAAGTTTCGGAAAATTATGAAGTTAATTTTCGGACAAAGCGAATTTTCGGGAAATTGAACCGAAAATAAGAAAAATACTCTTTGAGTAAAATAAATAGATATGGGCCCAAATTAATTTAAAGTAGGCCCAATAAGAGATTTCCTTAAGAGAAAGGAAACGTAACTTTCCTTTTAAAGGTTTATCTCAAAAGGTGATAAGGACAAACGAATATATCAAACGAAAGAAAACAAACGAAGAAAAGCAGAGAAGAACTAAGCAATTTCGGCTAACTTGGAAGTGAGGTAGGTGGTTTTTAACCCCTACAAACTGTTTTTAAGTTTGATTTATTTAGTTTAACGAATTTGGATGAAAGGTCATCCGAATTCATGAATTTCGGGAGCTTTGAATGATTATGTGTTGTATTTGCTGTGTTGAGATGTTAAGTTTGAGCTCAATATATGAGTTCTGTGAATTCTTACATGTTTATGTGAAATCTGGAACGGATTCATGTGATGAAGTTCTGGAAAATATGAATTTCGATGAGATGAAGAAAGTTTCAGTCATGAGAAATTCGCGGGTTGAAAAGAAATTCGCGGGCCAAAAAGGTTCGTGAAGTGTGAGAGAGGAAAGAAAATCGCGGGCTGCGATAAAATTCGCGGGCCGAAAGATTTGTAAAGATGTGAGTGAGAAAAGAAGGTCGCGGGCCAAATTTTAAATTTCGCCAAATTTGAAAGGTTGAAATTCGGGCAGATTTTCGATAGTTCGCCGAAGTTTAGTTCGCGAATTATATTCGGGTCGCGAAAAGTTCTTCGCGGACTCAAATGGATTTTATTGTGTGAGTAAATGGGTTTTTCGCGGGTCAGAATTAATTTCGCGGGTCGACCACAGGGTGATTCCTGTGAGAGAAGTAGCGGGTCGGACTAAAGTTTCGCGGGTCAACTTGAATTTCGCGGGGTGATTCCTGTGAGTGAATTTCGGGTGACACGCGAACTAAATCAGACTTCGCAAATTCGATCAAATGACGCTCGAAATCCAAATTCGGGCAATACCGCTAACACTGTGAAGAGTCCCGAATTTTGACTCCAAATGTCGGGTTGACCATATGCTTTTAAAAAGTCTGAAGTTGACTGAACTTCACGATTCGACCAGTCTAATTATTTTGGACTTTTGTCTTAAATTAGGCCCAAATATTCAAATAAAATTATTTTAAGTTCATTTTATCTTTAAATCAAAGTATATTCATACTTTGACTAGAATTTTCGGGTCAACCCTTATTTTAAGATACGAGAGTATTTTGGGGTATTATTTGTAAGAAATAATACGTGATATATGTGACGAATGTGATATGCATTTCACGACATGCATAAGAGAGGCGAAGGTACCGTAATGATACGGTGACACGATATTGTGTCGAATGTGAGAAGGGTAGAGTTGCCGATTTTGGCAGTCAGGTTCAGACTCGATTATGCACTTGGTGGGAGAGGGGGTTTGCGACACCCATCTACTCGGGATTGAGCCACCCGAGGTGTAAACCACCGGATATTATTTGGCTTAGGGACGGCAGACAGATGTGAGATTCCTGTCTACCCGAACTTGTGGTATAACATTCGGGGAAAAAGCCGTCGGGTTGAGATTGTGTGCGGAAGGAGCGACCCGGCGCGGCCGGTGTGGGCTACCGCATGGTTGATGGTGTACTTTGCCATTGCGCGCGTGGGTGCCGAGTCTGACCTAGGGCCCTGTTGAGAATTGAGTATTGATAGATGAGATTTGTCGAGTGTGCATTATATTATATTGTGAGGAACCGGGATTGGGTGGAGTGCACGCACGTATTGCATGTTATGTAATCACCTACTGGGCAATAGCTCAGGGTTCTATCCTATTTTTGTTTGTAGGTAAGAATGAACCCGACACCGACTAGTGTCAGGGTTGAGATTCATGGCGAGCTGGCGGCGGTGACTCCACGGACTTTTGAGGGTGGCGCAGTACATGGGACGCGACCTGTGGAGTGGCATAGTGTTTGATATTGGGTTTGAAATTTTGGGGCTTCGGCCCAAAGTATTAATAGTAGATATTTTTGTAAACCCGATATAATACTATGTAGGTTATTTAATTAAATTAGAAAAGAAAATTTTATCGGGTCTTCCGCGTGTTCTGTTGCGGGGAAATCCGCCAATTAACTTAATTAGGAAGTAGGGTCGCCACAGGTGGTATCAGAGCTTAGGCTTTAGATTCTGAAGACTGTCCATGTACTGCCACTCAAAAGCCGGGAGAACCAGCCTCGCCTGTAAGTTAAGTGTAATACTTTGATATGATTATGTGATTTCGTGGTATCTTTACCACATGGGGATCCAACTCGATCAAATTTGGTGGTTGAGAAATGTCCCGTAAGAATTAGGGTAGAGAGTTAGATGTGAACCTAATAGTAATCCCGATGAATGATTACGATATTATATTCGGGATGGATTGGCTTTCGAAATACGGAGCCATTATTGATTGTTCAAAAAGGGTAGTTAGGTTTCGATCGCCAGAGGGAGAGGAGTTTGAATTTTCGGGAAGAAAGAATAGAAACTCAATCCCTCGGATTTCTGCTTTAAAAGCTCAGCGACTCGTAAATACGGGTTGCGAATTGTTCTTAGTTTTTACGGTGAATGCTGAGGAATCTTCCCAGCTTAAACTTGAGGAGGTTCCGATAGTGAACGAATATTCCGATGTATTTCCCGAGGATCTTCCGGGATTACCCCCAGATCGGGAGATTAAATTTGCAATCGATCTTGTACCTGGAGCTGCCCCGATCTCTAAATCCCCGTATCGGTTAGCACCGAACGAATTACGAGAATTGAAGGAGCAATTGGAAGATTTGTTGCAGAAGGGTTTTATTCAACCCAGTTTCTCACCATGGGGAGCCCCGGTTTTATTTGTGAAGAAAAAGGACGGGTCGATGAGAATGTGTATCGATTATCGTGAACTCAACAAGATCACGATTAAGAATAAATACCCATTGCCAAGGATTGACGATTTATTCGATCAACTCCAAGGAGCAACAGTATTTTCTAAGATCGACCTGCGCTCCGGTTATCATCAGCTGAAGATCCGGGAAGCGGACATTCCAAAAACCGCATTCAGTACGAGGTACGGCCACTATGAATTTTTGGTCATGCCTTTCGGATTGACGAATGCTCCGGCAGCCTTCATGGATTTGATGAACCGAGTATTCAAAAAATTACTGGACCGATGTGTTATCGTCTTTATCGACGATATTCTCATTTATTCCAAGACAAAAGAAGAACATGAGGAACATTTGAGAGCGGTCCTAGGAATTCTTCGGGAGAAACAATTATTCGCCAAATTTAAAAAGTGCGAATTTTGGTTGGATCGAGTAATCTTTCTGGGGCATGTTATTTCGGGAAGCGGAATTTCAGTAGATCCCAGCAAGATAGAAGCTATAGAAAATTGGCCAAGACCAACCACTCCCACGGAGATAAGAAGTTTTCTCGGGCTAGCTGGGTATTATCGAAAGTTCATTAAGGACTTTTCCAGCATCGCCTCGACGCTCACCAATTTGACAAAGAAAAATGTTCCGTTCAAATGGACGGATGAATGTGAGCAAAGTTTCCAGGAATTAAAGAAAAGGCTAACAACTGCTCCAGTGTTAGCAATACCTTCGGGTACTGGAAATTTTTCTGTTTATAGTGATGCCTCTAAATATGGGTTGGGGTGTGTTTTAATGCAAAACGGGAAGGTGATCGCTTATGCCTCCCGACAATTAAAGCCATATGAGAAAAATTACCCCACTCATGATCTCGAACTCGCAGCCGTAGTGTTTGCTCTTAAAACATGGCGACACTATCTTTACGGAGAAAGATGCGAGATCTTCACGGATCACAAGAGTTTGAAGTACTTCTTCACCCAGAAGGAGTTAAATATGAGGCAAAGAAGATGGCTCGAGTTAGTCAAAGACTACGACTGTGTGATAAATTATCATCCAGGAAAAGCGAACGTAGTCGCAGATGCATTGAGCCGCAAAACTGTAAACACTGAATTACGCCAATTCGGAGTTGAAGTAATCAATTTCGGAGAGATTGAAGAAAAGTTGGCAGTGTTGACACTTAAGCCAACACTATTAGACCGAATCATTGAAGTACAAAAGAAAGATGAGTTGTACTTGAAGAAACAAAGAGAACAAGATAAAGAAGTCTCATCGGAATTTGAATTCCGAGAAGACGGGAGTTTACGATTTAAAAGTCGCTTATATGTGCCGGAAGATGAAGAGATTCGTCGAACTTTAATGACGGAGGCACATACGACAATATATTCGGTGCATCCCGGTGCAACGAAAATGTATCGTGATTTGCGACTAAATTATTGGTGGCCGGGAATGAAAAAGGATGTTGCTGCATTTGTACATAGATGCCTGACTTGTCAGCAGATCAAAGCAGAACATCAAAGACCGGCAGGAATGTTACAACCTTTGACGATTCCCGAGTGGAAGTGGGACCATATAACAATGGATTTTGTCGTCGGGTTGCCAAGAACGGTGAAAGGTTATGATGCAATTTGGGTGATTGTTGACAGACTGACTAAGTCCGCCCATTTCTTGCCTATTCACCAGACCTATCCCATGGAGAAGTTCGCTGAACTCTACATTCAAGAGATAGTGAGACTCCATGGAATTCCGATATCGATCATATCAGATCGAGATTCAAGATTTCTGTCCCAGTTCTGGAAAAGCTTACAGAAAGCTCTGGGAACTAAATTATCATTTAGTTCAGCTTATCATCCCCAGACTGACGGACAATCGGAAAGGACGATCCAGACACTCGAAGACATGTTGAGAGCATGTGTCTTGGATTTTCAAGGGAGTTGGAGTAAATATCTCCCGTTAATAGAATTTTCATATAACAACAGCTATCAAGCAATGATCGGAATGGCGCCTTACGAAGCCTTATACGGACGTAAATGTCGATCCCCAGTTCATTGGGATGAAATCGGCGAGAAGGCGCTATTAGGTCCCGAGATGGTACGCGAAATGACTGATGTTGTTAAGAAAATTCGGTTGAAATGCAAACGGCCCAAAGTCGCCAGAAGAGTTATGCAGACAAGAGGCGAAGGTCGTTAGAATTTGAAGAAGGTGATAAAGTATTTTTGAAAGTATCACCTATGAAGGGTGTCAAACGGTTCGGACAAAAAGGAAAGTTGAGTCCGAGATATATAGGACCTTTCAAAATTTTGAAAAGAGTCGGTGAAGTAGCATATCAGCTAGAATTACCGACGTCGTTAGCACAAGTCCATGACGTATTCCACGTGTCTACACTGCGAAAGTATGTGTTGGACCCGTATCATGTGCTAAGAGACAAAAGACTTCACCAACAATTGAAGCCGGACTTGAGTTACGAAGAAAAGCCGGTAGAGATTCTAATGTATGAGGTGAAGCAATTACGAAATAAGAATATTCCCCTCGTGAAGGTCTTATGGCGAAACCAGATATTGGAAGAAGCCACTTGGGAGCGAGAAGACGAAATGAGAGAGAAATACCCTGAGTTGTTTCAGACAACTTAAATTTCGGGGACGAAATTTCTTTTAAGGGGGGGAGGATGTAATACCCGTAAAATTAATACGGGAATAATGCGCAATTAGCGTGAAAATTATTCTGTAAGTTTCGGAAAATTATGAAGTTAATTTTCGGACAAAGCGAATTTTCGGGAAATTGAACCGAAAATAAGAAAAATACTCTTTGAGTAAAATAAATAGATATGGGCCCAAATTAATTTAAAGTAGGCCCAATAAGAGATTTCCTTAAGAGAAAGGAAACGTAACTTTCCTTTTAAAGGTTTATCTCAAAAGGTGATAAGGACAAACGAATATATCAAACGAAAGAAAACAAACGAAGAAAAGCAGAGAAGAACTAAGCAATTTCGGCTAACTTGGAAGTGAGGTAGGTGGTTTTTAACCCCTACAAACTGTTTTTAAGTTTGATTTATTTAGTTTAACGAATTTGGATGAAAGGTCATCCGAATTCATGAATTTCGGGAGCTTTGAATGATTATGTGTTGTATTTGCTGTGTTGAGATGTTAAGTTTGAGCTCAATATATGAGTTCTGTGAATTCTTACATGTTTATGTGAAATCTGGAACGGATTCATGTGATGAAGTTCTGGAAAATATGAATTTCGATGAGATGAAGAAAGTTTCAGTTCATGAGAAATTCGCGGGTTGAAAAGAAATTCGCGGGCCAAAAAGGTTCGTGAAGTGTGAGAGAGGAAAGAAAATCGCGGGCTGCGATAAAATTCGCGGGCCGAAAGATTTGTAAAGATGTGAGTGAGAAAAGAAGGTCGCGGGCCAAATTTTAAATTTCGCCAAATTTGAAAGGTTGAAATTCGGGCAGATTTTCGATAGTTCGCCGAAGTTTAGTTCGCGAATTATATTCGGGTCGCGAAAAGTTCTTCGCGGACTCAAATGGATTTTATTGTGTGAGTAAATGGGTTTTTTCGCGGGTCATAATTAATTTCGCGGGTCGACCACAGGGTGATTCCTGTGAGAGAAGTAGCGGGTCGGACTAAAGTTTCGCTGGTCAACTTGAATTTCGCGGGGTGATTCCTGTGAGTGAATTTCGGGTGACACGCGAACTAAATCAGACTTCGCAAATTCGATCAAATGACGCGCGAAATCCAAATTCGGGCAATACCGCTAACACTGTGAAGAGTCCCGAATTTTGACTCCAAATGTCGGGTTGACCATATGCTTTTAAAAAGTCTGAAGTTGACCGAACTTCACGATTCGACCAGTCTAATTATTTTTGGACTTTTGTCTTAAATTAGGCCCAAATATTCAAATAAAATTATTTTAAGTTCATTTTATCTTTAAATCAAAGTATATTCATACTTTGACTAGAATTTTCGGGTCAACCCTTATTTTAAGATACGAGAGTATTTTGGGGTATTATTTGTAAGAAATAATACGTGATATATGTGACGAATGTGATATGCATTTCACGACATGCATAAGAGAGGCGAAGGTACCGTAATGATACGGTGACACGATATTGTGTCGAATGTGAGAAGGGTAGAGTTGCCGATTTTGGCAGTCAGGTTCAGACTCGATTATGCACTTGGTGGGAGAGGGGATTTGCGACACCCATCTACTCGGGATTGAGCCACCCGAGGTGTAAACCACCGGATATTATTTGGCTCAGGGACGGCAGACAGATGTGAGATTCCTGTCTACCCGAACTTGTGGTATAACATTCGGGGAAAAAGCCGTCGGGTTGAGATTGTGTGCGGAAGGAGCGACCCGGCGCGGCCGGTGTGGGCTACCGCATGGTTGATGGTGTACTTTGCCATTGCGCGCGTGGGTGCCGAGTCTGACCTAGGGCCCTGTTGAGAATTGAGATTGATAGATGAGATTTGTCGAGTGTGCATTATATTATATTGTGAGGAACCGGGATTGGGTGGAGTGCACGCACGTATTGCATGTTATGTAATCACCTACTGGGCAATAGCTCAGGGTTCTATCCTATTTTTGTTTGTAGGTAAGAATGAACCCGACACCGACTAGTGTCAGGGTTGAGATTCATGGCGAGCTGGCGGCGGTGACTCCACGGACTTTTGAGGGTGGCGCAGTACATGGGACGCGACCTGTGGAGTGGCATAGTGTTTGATATTGGGTTTGAAATTTTGGGGCTTCGGCCCAAAGTATTAATAGTAGATATTTTTGTAAACCCGATATAATACTATGTAGGTTATTTAATTAAATTAGAAAAGAAAATTTTATCGGGTCTTCCGCGTGTTCTGTTGCGGGGAAATCCGCCAATTAACTTAATTAGGAAGTAGGGTCGCCACATATGATGAAGTCAGAAGTTCATAAATTATGCGACGAGACGCTTAAGTTAGTGAGGAAGATCATTCAGACGAGATTGGGAGAGATCACCGAAGAGACAATCTTCGAAGATCTTTGTGAAGAAGAGGCCCCACTCCTGAACGAGCTTCTAGATGCCATAAATGAAAGATTGGAGTTGAGGAATGTTGTTCGACGCTACGAGACAGCATTGGGATTGAGGAAGTTTTTTTATTCCCGACAAGGATAAAAGGAGCTGAAATGATGACAAACACAAAGGGGGAGATTGAAGAGAATAGTAGAATTGTGCTTTATTATTTCATTATCCTTGTAATTAGGGGCGTGATTAGAAGTTTTGATAGTGTAGGACTTAAGAGTAATTATACCTTATATAAAGGTATAAATATGATGTACACTATCAAAGTTAATAAGAGTTATATTATTCAGAAAAATACAAGTATCGAATTCATATTTTAAACGAGAGATCACGCTCGAGAAACTCGGAAAAGCTAACAACCTCTCTGAAGATCTTCAAAGCGGATATTTGACCGATCATATATCGTAAGATTTCATACTCGAATACCGAGAATTCGTACTTAGATTGCTTGTTGATTGATGAATCAGGACCTAACAGTCGTCGTTCAATTCCTTCTTGTTGATTGTATCCTTTAGCAACGAGTCGTGCTTTATTCCTGATTACTTCACCGTTCTCATTTTTCTTGTTCTTGAAAATCTATTTAGTTCCAATTATGGTTTTGCCTTGTGGTCGAGGAACCAATGTCCAAACTTGTAGACGCTCGAACTGGTTGAGTTCATCTTGCATTGCAATTACCCAATCCGGGTCTTTAAGAGCTTCGGTTACCTTATTTTGTTCGTTTTGGCTTAAGAAGCATGTGAATAAACCGCTTTGTGTAGACGTCCTAGTGCGTACACCACTTGAAGGATCACCGATAATGTGGTCAGTAGGATGAGCTCGAGTCCATTTGCGTTCATGAGGAATTATCGAAGTAGATTCGTCATTGGATTGTAGATCGAGACATCCTGAATTAATGGGTTGATCATTCATAGTAGGGAAATTCAATTCAGAGGTTGAATTGATAGGAATTTCCTCATCTGCATTTATAGGAGCTGCAGTACTAGATGAAGATTCTGAGTTAGTAGACTCTCCAACATTTGTGGGATTTTAAAGAAAAGGAGTCTCAAAGTGATCTCTTCCATTGAGGGAGATGGGGCACTGCTTGGTGTCGAGTGAGACGAAGCAGACATTTGAGAATTGTTCCGATAAAAATGTTCGAATAGAGAGTCTAAATCTTCATGGTTAGCGGGAATTGCTTCACTTGACGTTGATGTAGAAGTTGCCGAAAGTTGTTGACCTTGTGCCAACACGCCTATAAGCTCGGGATCTGAACTGTTTTGTTCATAAGCCAATTCCGTCATTTCTTGAAAAGTGACGTTGTAGCTTTGAAGAATTGTACGAGAAGACTGACGCGATATGATTTTGAAGTAGAGGAATATCCGACAAAAATTGCTTCAAAGGCTTTGGGATCGAACTTGCTTCGACGTTCCCGATCGTTGGCCACAAAACACTTGCAACCAAATACTTTGAAGAATGAGATATTCGGGATTCTTTGATTAATTAACTCATATGGCGTCTTTTCGAAGCATTTGTGGATAATTGTCCTATTTTGAGTAAAACATGCCGTACTCATCGCTTCAGCCCATAGAAAGTGAGGGAGACCAGAGTATATGAGCATTGTTCTTGCAGCTTCAACTAGAATCCGGTTCTTCCTTTCTACGACGCCATTTTGTTGAGGCATTTTTGCGGCTGAGAATTGTTGAATAATTCCAAGTGATTGATAAAAGTTGCTGAGATTCTGGTTCTTGAATTCAGTCCCGTTGTCCGTTCTGATTACTTGGATTTTGTTTTGCAGGAGATTATGAGTTGTATTCACAAAGCTTATTATCAAGTCTCTAGTCTCATCCTTAGTTCAGAGATATCTTGTCCATGTGTAGCGAGAATAAAAGTCGACAATTAGTAATACATATTTTCGACCGTTAATACTTTGTGTTCGCATCGGTCCACAAAGGTCCATGTGAATAACTCTAAGAGTCGAGATGTAGAAGCAACTTGCTTGATTTTATGTAAAGCTCGCTTCATTTTAACCGGTTGACAAGCCGAACAATGATGCTCTTGTTTGGTAGAAATTGTTGGCAGACAGTTGACCAACTCTTTAACACTGAGTTTGTGAAGAGCTTTTATATTTAGATGAGACAGACGTTGATGCCATAAGCTGTTCCTCTTGATCGTTGTCTGAGAGATGAGGCATACAGCTGTCAAAGGCTGAACTGTTGTCAGATTGATTGTCTACAGATTTGATCTTCGTGATCTTGTGAGAAGCTCTTTATTCTGACTATTCAAAACTCTGCACTATTCAGCTAGAAATACTACTTGAAATCCTTTGCTGAACAGATTGTGCTGGAGACCTTGGACATAAGAGACATCTTTAATCGTCAAATTTGGCAGTAAAATGTCTCCAAATCCAAATATGGGAGCTGAGTCACTGTTGCCAAATCGGACTTTGCCATTGTAACGGTCTTGGTAGTTGCTCAACAGTTCTTGTTTTCCCGGCATGTGTGTGGAGCAACCAGGATCTAAATACCACACATGATGGATCTGCATAGAAAAAATTTAAGGAGACTTAGGTACCCACTTTTGAATGGGTCCTCTCGGATTAGCAGATTTGATAATTAAGGTTTGTTCATCTTTGGTTCCTAAATTATGAGAATGCTTAGGTACCCAAACCAACATAGAAGTAGTTGGTTTGAGTAGTACCTCTTAAGACAATTTAGCCTTATTGGCTTGTGTTTGCCTAGGTGGTGATTTAGGAATCCATTGTGGTTGAACCTTACATGGGAGGTTAATTTCAGCACGAACAAATGTTTGATTTGTCTTACTGCTGGAGAAAATCTTTTCTCTGGCTAGTCTCGTACATGTACTGGATACCTTAGGTGAGAACAAGAATGTATGGAGCTATAATCTTTCTTAATAGCTGGATCTTGTTTCTAACGAGACTTAAGACTTGCATTTGTTTTAGAATGATGAATATTGTTTTTAGTCGAAGAGTCAATTCAAAGTTTGTGCTTTCAAAAATAATAGGCTTTAACGCATAAGTTGAAGTAACAATACTAGAAATGGATGTCTTGGTACGAGTGTCCGTAGTTTTTGACATAGAAGAAATAGATAACAAATCATTTTTCTTCTGAAATTTTATTCTAGGCACTCTTTCCTTAGCATGCTTCACCTCTTTTACTACTCTACCCGTGGATGGAGTTGAAAAAGAGTTAGTAAAAATCGTTTTCCTTTTTGAAGCATTTAAGGATTCGTTTTCTCTCTTTACAATTTCTAAAGAAGATTTATCTTCTTTTGAATTATTTGAAAAATAATACGAGAGTTTTCTTAGTTTTAATCGTGTCATTCGTTAAAGATTTTTCTTTCAAAATAAGATCATGACAAGTTTTTAAAGTAGAGGAAGTTTTGAGATTGGAAATTTCCAGTAAAAGTTCGTTCTTTTCAGCTTTGAAATTCTTTCTTTCTGTTTCCAAGGAAGCCTTTAAATCGGCTATTTTTCTAATAATAGCTGGAATATAACATAAATTAGAATTTTGAGAATGATCATTACTATCTTTCTTGTCGTTGGAGAAATCTTATAGGGGATATAATGAATTATAATCACTAGACAAGTTGAGATCTCTTGTCTTGTAACTATTATTCAAGTCGGTATAGTGAAAAAGAATGTTAGTCCTAAAAGTGGCTTGTCGTTTAGATTCTTCTAAAGCATTTATTTCGGAAGAATTAGTGAATGCCATTAGAGATGTTAAACCTAATCCCATATACTTGATATCGTATAATTGTCTAACATTGACCTTTTTCAAGTTACATGGATTGTTAAAACATAAGCCCTCTTTAGGATTATAAAATTTTGTATCAAGAGGTTGATTTAGAAATATAGTTTGATCCGTTTGACCCCTTTTTATTAGAAGATCATCTAACGTTTTAATCCTTGAATAAAGTTTCTTATGTTCATCAGAAATTTCTTTGAAATTATTTTTTAGAAATTTCTAAGTCTCTCTGACAATCGATAAGAATCGTATTAAGTTCAGTAATTTTTGTCTCAGAGCTAAGGTTAATTCAAGAGTAGAGATTTTTTCCTTAGCGTTAGATAACAGAATTTCGAGATGCATTTTCTTATCTAATTTCTTTTGGAAATTGTTTTTGCTAAGAGCTAGTTTCTCTTCTAATTTCTTTGTTCGTTTCCGCTCAATTTTCATGTTAGTGTACTTAACCTGTAATGATTCTAACATGTTTAATAATGTGGAATTAGACATTTGTACTTCTCGTGACGAAGAGGATGCTTTGTCGTCGTCGTCGTCGTCAGGCCTCCTTGATGGGTCATCATTTGAAGCGTCGTCGAGGTACGCCATAAGCGCAAGATTTTCGTCTTCATAATCTGTGGTGTCTTCCAGCCAATGCTCCAGCCTCTTTCTGTTTAGTGAGTTGGAATTTTTTGGAGTAGTAATTGTCGTCCTTTTTTTTGGGTAGTTTTCATTCCCTGGAGAAGTGTCCGATCTTTCCACAATATAACATTTTTGTGGTTCTTTGACACTTTTTAATTCTGAGGACTCGGCCGGTCTTTCCCTTTGCTTGGAGCTAGATGTCCGAAGTCTATTGGCAGAAGACGAGGATTTATTTATGTAAAACATTTTACTCATCATTTTAGAAATGAGAGCTAACTGTTTCTTGAACTCCTTCATATCACGTTCGGAGTCTGAGTTAGATTCTCCTTCATCTTCTGAAGAACTTGGCAGCTTGATACTTTTATCCTTTCGAGATCGAATTTGCTTTCTTTCAGATACAAGTGCTATAGAATCGTCGATCTGCTTGCCCTTTAGTTCTTTTTGGATCTCGCTTATATCTTCTTAATGTTGGGCGAGATTATCAAAGACGGCGTGGATATCCATTTCGTCCAAATCCTTATTCTGTCGGATTTGAATGGATATTTTTTTCCACTCCGGTTGAAGAGATGAAAGAAATCTGATGTTGACCTCCATGTTGGTCTTGAATATACCTATCTTCCTCATTTCATTGAGAAGAGTTAGATATCTTTGATAGAGTTCATAAACTGATTCATCTGTCTTGGCTTTGAAAGAGTCATAAGCTGTTAGGATATTTGCTTTCTTTGCTTTGACTCCAACTTCGGTTCGTTGCATCATCTTGTGGAGCTCATCCCACATGGCTTTTGCACTCGATAGACTATCTATTTGAATATAGATGTCATTCGGTATTCCTTGCATTAGGAAAATAATGTTTTTCGAGTCTTAAATTTGAGTAAAACACTCGAAAATAGTGTTTGTCGTCGAAAAATTTCTCGGCTGCAAACTTGGTCGAAAAATATTTTTCGATCCAAGTTTTTCGATCAAAGAACTGATCCAAGAACAGCTAAGTTCAATGTAACAGTGAAAATTCCAGATTCAATCGAGATGTTCAATTTAGGTGCTGAAATTCTGGATAATCACTCGTTTAACAGTTCAAAATATGAACAAACACAGAATCAACCACGGTTAATAGAAAAATATATCGAGATTTAAGAAGATCAGATCGGACTCAAAACCTGATCGGAAACATAAAAATCGATCTAAATCGAAAATCTGAATTAATATGATGTTCTAAGCGATTGTAATTACTACGTAAATCAATCATAACATATAATCTATCACTTAATCAGCAAAATCAACTACAAAATTCGCACATTAAGCATATTGATCAAAATATAAGTCACGTGAGTTTTTCGATCGAAAAATCTGGAAAATTGTTTTGATCTGAAAATTGCGAATTCTATCCAAAATCAATCACGATTTGCTCTGATACCAATTGTTAGGTCCTGATTCATCAATCAACAAGCAATCTAAGAATGAATTCTCAGTATTCGAGTAAGAAATCTTACGAATTACGTTTGGTCGAATATCCGCGTTGAAGATCTTGAGAGAGGTTGTTAGCTTATCAGCCCTGAAGTCACCACTTCAGTGGATTGGCCTATTGTTTGCTCCGAAGATATCGGGGGTCCAATAGGGCTTCCACCCAATCCTTGAGATGATACAGTATGTATCACCTCTATGGGTGTTGAAACAGACTCAGATTGAATATGTATGGTTGGCTGATCCGTTGGTGGTGGAAGAGTTGTCACCGAAGCCGGTAGGACTGAAGGGGACACAGACGGGGTCAAGATTTGCTGTCGGCGGAGCCGCTTCTTTGAAGTCTGTATTCTTCATCCGATTTTGTGGCCTCAGGAGATACATCGTGAGGAACACCTTCGGGCTCGACGGCCGGTGTGTCTGTCTCCTGAGCCGTGCCTTCGGGCTCGGTTATTTCCACCAGAGATTTCCTTTGAGAAGGCGCCGGAGCTTGATTCAAGGCCCATAACATCTCCTCCGTGATGGAGTTATTTTTACAGTAGTCTTGGTAGGCCTCGTTCGTTGGATCTGCTACTCTGAGCAGCTTCAATGGGATCATCATCGGTTGGAGCGCTAGGTCGGCTGCCTTCGGGTTGTGAAAGAAGCGACGGCGAGGTGGGATGTATCCTCCAACCGGTGGTAGTCTCGGGATTTATGGATTAACGTCCACGAAATGCGAAATCAGAACTGGGAACCACCGTACGTATGGGAGGTACTTCGCCTTCGACTTGGTCTCTCTTTGCCGTATCTGGTCCGCTAGATCATTCCACCGTACGTATTTCTTTGAGAAAACCACTCCATGGAAGATGCAAAGGATATTCCCATTTGCCTTGTCGAAGCCGGAGTGTTTTAGGGAGAGACATTTATTGATTATGCCGAACAAGGTCCTCCACAGATGTGGGATCCCGCTGTTTTGAAAATTCGCCAGTTTGGTCAGCGGGGCTTGTATCCCATCCGAAGCATATTTTCCACGATCTCTGCGTGCATTGGAAGTTGATCGTAGTGTTCGTAGTGTGGGGATTGAGCACCATGGCCATTAGATTTTTGTTTAGGACGACATGTCTTGTATTTATTTGCGTCATGTATTCCACATCATCTCTGACTACATGGCGCTGCATACGACCCCAAAATTGTTGGAGGTAGACCATCTGTATGGAGGCGGTCATTCTCAGAGCTGGCCATAGTGGGTATCCTTTGAGGATGGAGATGATGAGTTCATCCGGACACCGGAATGTAGCAAGGTCCAGCTGATAGTTGTTGTCGTGTACTGTCATCCAGCTAGGGGTAGGCGCGAGTCGGGTATTTGACGTGTTCGGGTAATTCGGGTTGGGTACCCGACTAGGGCGGGTAGTGCTTTTCCTACCCGATCCCGACCCGATGTATGTCGGGTACCCGAAAATCGGGTACCCAATTTTGTCGGGTAAACGTCGGGTCGGGTATCGGGTACCCGATTTAAAATTTAATTATTATTTTATTAATATTTTAGTACGATTTATAACATTTATGATATTTTTATATGTTTTTTCTCTTTGAAATTTTGTAATATGAGGATAAATTATTAATTTTATATCATTCTTAATTATTTTATGACTACTAGAAATTAATTATACTATTTTTTCATAATTGTTTTAATTTTTAATTCATTATAGGGTACTCGATCGTGTAATTCGGGTAGCATTTTGCTACCCGATACCCGACCCTATTTTTTTATGTCGGGTATCGGGTACTGCCCGACACTCGATAATTTTTCGGGTACCCGACCCGATCGGATAAAAATCCGATCGGGTCGGGTACCCGATACCCGTTGCCCACCCCTACATCCAGCAGTCATTTTCTTGAGGCATTTTAGCGGCTGAAAAGTGTTGAATAATTCTAAGTGACTGATAGTAATTGTTGAGACGTTGATTCTTGAATTCAGTTCCGTTATCAGTCCGGATTACTTGGATTTTCTTTTACATGAGATTCTGAGTCGTATTCACAAAACTTATTCGCTAAATAAATATCTAATTTTGACTCGAAAAATTTGTTTTACTATTACAAGTTTTTCGATCTCAACATTTTCGATCATCCAAATTTTCGAGTCAAAATTTAACAAAAACATATTTCGATCGAATAATTCACACTTGAAAAATTTTAACTCAACAATATGAGTCAAACTTAACGAAATTTTTCGATCACTCTTAATTTTTTGATTACAAATTTTTCGATAAAAGTTTTTGCGATTAAAAAAATTCTTCAACAAACTATTTTTCGATAGGATATTTTCATTGCAAAACTCTTACGTTCGAAAAATAGATAAATATACCACGAAAAACTTATACGATCGAAAATCTTTTTCGATTAAAAGTTCAAAATTTTTCAAATCTAAAACTTTACTGCTCGAAAAAATTTTCGACCACTGAACTTTCAAACACACACACATTTTACACTGATTTGAAAGAAATCAAAAATCGTAATTTTCAAAAGTTACGAAAAATATTTTTCTCCGAATTATCTTCTTCGATACTCAAAATTTTCGATCATAAATTTTAAAATTCTTTAGAAAAATTTTGAAGTATCAATTCTTATATCAAATATTTTTCGAAATCAAAACAATTCCTCTTTAGAACCGAAAAAATAGGTTTGAAAAGGAAATTTCTTGAAGTACGAACCAAACATTACTAACGAAGTTCAGCACTTGTGAAGCACTTTTGTCATTTCAATTCCAAACTTTAACGAGATCATACCAATCAACTACAAATAGATGCTTACTCACTAGGAAACGACGTCTGCCCTCCAATTCTACGAAGAGGCAAATATACCGTATGGAGAAGCCAATTCATGAACTTCTTGGAAACAAAAGATCAAGCTACAAATTTGATAGTTTCTCTTCAAGAAGGTCCCGCTCAATTGGCTTATCCAAGAAGGCGATGCCACTAATAATTCTCCCATTCCCGCCACTAGAAGACTCAAAATTCATAGTGAATACACCGAGGGGAGCGATTTAGAGCCAAAGCGGATTTAGGAGCCAAAACTTTCCTAATGCAAGGAATTCCGAATGACATCTATATGCAAATAGATAGTCTGTCTAGTGCAAAGCTATGTGGGACTAGCTTCACAAAATGATGCAACGGACCGAAGTCGGTGTCAAGGCCAAGAAAGCAAACATTATCACCGCTTACGACTCATACAAAGCAAAGACGCGGAAAACGTCTATGAACTTTATCAACGCTATTTAACTCTTCTTGACGAGATGAGGAAAATAGAAATTTTAAAAACCAACCGGTGTGGAAGAAAATATCCATGCAAATCCATCAAAATAGGGATTTGGACGAGATGGATATCCACGCCGTATTTGATAATCACGCCCAACACGAGGAAGACATAAGGGAGATACAAAGAGAACGTAAGGGCAAACAGATCGAAGACTCTATAGCTCTAGTTTCTGAAAGAAAAACTAGTCGATCTCGCAAAGATAAAAGCATCAAGTTGCCAAGTTCTTCAGAAGATGAAGACGAATCAGAATCGGACTCCGTGCCAGATATGAAAGAGTTCAAGAACAATTGGCTCTCATTACAAAAATGATGGGCGAAAAGTTCTATAAAAAGAAATCCTCCTCTTCGGCTAATAGACTTCGGACATCAAGCTCTAAGCACAAGGAAAGACCGGCTGAGTCGTCAGAAACCAAAAATGCCAAGAACCAAAAAAATGCTACAATTGTGGAAAGACAGGGCACTTTGCTGGAGAATGCAATCTTCCTAAGAATAAAGACGCCAATCACTACTCCAAGAAATTTCAACTAACCAAACAAAAGGAGGCTGGAGTAGCTCTGATGGCCGAACAAGAGCATTGGCTAGAAGACACAACGAATTCTGACAACAAAAATCTAGCTCTCATGGCATCTCGACGACCTCTCAAACGAAAGCTGAACAAGGAGGTCCGACGACAAAGACAAAGCATCAACCTCATCATAAGAGGTAACTATGCCTAATTTTACATTATTGAACATGTTAAAATCTTTACAACTTAAGTATACTAACATGAAAAATGAGCGGAAAAGTATAAAAGAATTAGAGGAAAGACTAGATCTTAGTGAAAAAAATTTCCAAAAGCAACTAGATAAGTTAATTCACCAAGAAATTCTCTTATCTAATTCGAAGGAAACAATATATAGTCTTGAATCAACAACAGCTACTTCTGAGACAAAAATCAATGACCTTAGTAAGACTCTTAGAGATTGTCAGAGAGATTTAGAAATTTCTAGAAATAATTTTAAGGAAATCTCTGACGAACATAAGAAGCTTTACTCTAGGATTAAAACTTTAGACGATCTTCTAACGAAAAGGGGGCAAACGGATCAAACCATCTTTCGAAATCAACCTCACGATATAGAATTTTATAGTCCTAAAGAAGGCTTAGGTTTTAACAATCCATGTAACTTGAAAAAGGTCAATGTGAAACAGTTATATGATATCAAGTATATGAGTTTAGGATTAACTTCTCTAATGGCCTTTACTAGTTCTTCCGAAATAAATGCCTTAGAAGAATCTAAACGAACAACCACAAATAGGACTGACATCCCCTTTGACTACAACGATTTGAATAATAGTTACAAGACACAGGAAATTAACCTTTATAGTAATTATAATTCATTATATGCTTTAGACAATCTTTCTTAAGTTAACGAAGAAAATCATGATCATTTTAAAAATTCTACTTTCTGTTATATTCCTATTATTATTAAGAAAATAGTTGATTTTAACGCTTCCTTAGAGACAGAAGGAAAGAATTTCAAAGCAGAAAAGAATGAGCTTTTATTGGAGATTTCTAATCTACAAAATTTCTCAATTTTAGAATATTGTCTTGATTTTATTTTGAAAGAAAAATCATTAATTAAGGACAAGATCAAATCTAAGAAAACACCTCCCATTGTTTTTCAAAGTATTTTAAAAGAAGATAAATCTTCTTTAAAAATCGTAAAGGTGGAAAAAGAATCCTTAAATGCTTAAAAAAGGAAAAAGATTTTTTCTAACTCTTTTTCTACTCCATCCACACGTAGAGTAGAAAAAGAGGTGAAGCATGCAAAGGAAAGAGTGCCTAGGATAGAATTTCAGAAGAAAAATGATAGAAATGTCTTATTTTCAAAATTTTCTTCTGTATCAAAAACTATGGACACTCGCAAGAAGATAGTCGTTTCAAACTTTAATGTTGTTGCTTCCACTTATGTGTTAATGCCTATTAATTTTGAAAGCACAAATTTTGAAATCGGCTCTACTTCTAAAAACTTAAATCATCATTAGAAGACAAATGCAAATCTTAAGTCTCGTAGAAAACAAAATCCGGCTATTAAGAAAGCTTATAGCTCGATACATTCTTGTCCTCATCTAAAGTACCCAGTCCAAGTACACTCAGCCAAACACCTTAAGATATTAGCTAGAGAAAAGATTTTTCTCATGCACTAAGACTAATAAGACATTTGTCCGCGCTGAAATTAATCTCACATGTAAGGTTCACCCTCAATGGGTTCCCAAGACACCATATCGGCCAACGCAAGGCAACAGGGCAAATTTGCCTAAAGAGCTACCATTTAAACCAACTACTTCTAAGTTGGTTTGGGTACCTAAAAGCACCAATGGTTTAGGAACAAAAAATAAACATACCTTACCTACCAAATCTGCTAATCCGAGAGGACCCATTACTAAGTGGGTACATAAGTCTCTCTAAAATCTTTCTATGCAGATCCATCATGTGTGTTATTTAGATTCCGGTTGCTCCACACACATTACGGGAAATCAAGAACTATTGAGCAACTACCAAGACCGTTACAACGGAAAACTCAGATTCAACAACAATGATTCAGCTCCAATACTTGGCTTTGGAGATATTCTACTGCAGAATTTGACAATCAAAGATGTCTCTTACGTCCAAAGTCTTAAATCTGCGATAAAGGACAATTCTGCGATACAGGATTTCAAGCGGTGTTTCTAGGTTATCAGTGCAGAATCTTAAATATTTAGAATCAAGAACTTCTTACAGGATCTCGAAGATCTAATCTATACACCATCAATATGACAACAGTACGACCTTCGACAGTTGTTTGCCTATCTCACAGACTACAATCAAGAGGAATGCCATCAACGTCTGTCTCATCTAAACCTCAAAGTTATTTCTAAAATGGTGAGTAAAAAGTTTTACAAAAAGAAATCCCCGTCTTCGGCCAATAGAATTCAGACATCTAGCTCCAAGCAAAGGGAAAAACCGGCCGAGTCCTCAGAATAAAAAAGTGTCAAAGAACCACAAAAATGTTATAATTGTGGAAAGATCGGACACTTCTCCAGGGAATGCAAACTACCCAAGAAAAAGGACGCCAACTACTACTCCAAAAAATTCCAACTCACTAAACAGAAAGAGGCTGGAGTAGCACTGATGGCAGAACAAGAGCATTGGCTGGAACACACCACAGATTCTGAAGACGAAAATCTTGCACTTATGGCATACCTCGACGACGCCTCAAATGATGACCCATCAAGGAGGCCTGACGATGACGACGACGAAGGTACAAATGTCTAATTCCAATTTGAAGATCGTGTGCGGTGTGGTATTTGATTTGCCGCACCATGAATATTTTCAGCCCCTTGAGTCCTTCAGTCTTGATATATCCAGGATGTGTCTTGTACTTTCTCTTGTACATTTGATATATTTGGTAGACTTCATCCGGTGGAAGGAATGGGAGAGAGCTTTCATCTATCTCTTCTCGAGTGCGATTGCTGTCCGCTCGCTCAATTATGTAGATGGGAGTTGGATATCTTTCGATCGTATGAGAGACTCCGACGAGGTGGAGAATCGGTGGCTTGTTCTTGAAGTTTTTCTTCAGTTGATCAGCTGGAATGCCGCTACGATTTGGTCCGAGATAGTTGAGCATGAAGATATGCCCCATTTTCTTCCTATCTTTCCAATGTGAGATGCCCCTCAAATTTAGTTCGTTTAGCTTCTTGATTTTGTTTGGAGCCCTCCAAATATACTTTCTTATGTCTTCAATGAAGGGGACTTCAATTCTGACATTCTCCCATGGTGTCTCGACTATAAACTGTCCCTTTTGATAGACGGGGAGGAGAGTCGACTCTGAGTCAATCATTTCGGGTAGCTCTGGGAGAGCATAACTATAGTCCTCGCCTTCTTGAATTTATTCTTCTTCAAGCAGTACCAAGTCCACTGAAGCTTGTTGTAGGAAGTATCTGATGTTGGAGAGTCGAGCTTGAGCAGCTTCCTCTGGTTTCCATTCCGTCGTCCTCTTCTCATTTAGTATGTAGTCATCTACGATCAGATGTGGATCGTAGGCAACTGCTTCTTGATGAACTTGGAGAAGGTTTGAGGTTGGGATAGGATTTGGATTTGTAGGAGAGAGGGTTAGTGTTTGGGATATGGTGGGAGGTGTGGTTGTTTGTTGGCGGGTTTGAGGTTGAGGTTGTGTGGTTGGTGGGTGTGAGGATGATCCTCCAGCTTCTTGAGTTATTGTCTGACTCAATCGACGACCGCTCCTTGTTGTTCGTTGCCGTTTCTCCCCCTCGTGACGATCCGGATCATCGGGATCGTCATGTCTACGTTTGGAGCGGGAGCTTTCTTCACGGCACGTTGTTTGTGCTGGTAGCTCTGGTTCATCTATTAATCTTCGGTAGAGACTTTCTTCTGCGGGAGTTCTTGTCCCTAGTGCGAGAAGGCGCAAGATGAGGATATCGTAAAGCTGAGTGATCGGAATGGTATATGGGTTGATAAGTGAGGGTGAGGGAGTTGGGATGGTGAGGATTGGTTGTAGTGGGGTGTGTGGTGTGGTGGTAGGAAGTCGTGAGGAGACGGGTGTGGTTTGTGTGTCGGTGGGAGCAGCTTCTGAACTGGTGTTTTCTCGGTGTCTCTTCGGGAAGTCTCGAGAGCATGGAGCATTCGGTCCATCAGACGGTCTTCTAGTGAAGATAGGGCTGAGGAGAGTGCTTCTTGTAGTCTGTGGTCTGTCACAACATCGGAGTAGATTTCCGATGTGCCGCCTATAGTAGGACTTGTGGGTCCGGTACGTCCAATGTCATCCGTTATCAACCCTGAAGTCACCACTTCAGAGGGTTGGCCTATTGTTGGCTCCGAAGATATCGGTGGTCCAATAGGGCTTCCACACAATCCTTGAGATGATACGATAGGTATCACCTCTATGGGGGTTGAGACATATTCAATTTGAATCTGTTCGGTGGGCTGAGCACCCGGTGATGGAAGAGTTGGCTCCGAAGCTTGTATTGATGAAGGCACTGCAGATGAGGGCCCCTTCGTTGTAGTCTGAGTGCTTCATCGGAGTCGGTTGCCTCAGGAGAGATATCATGAGAGACACATTCGGGTTCAATCTCTTGAGGTGTGACTTCGGGCTCTGATGATGTTACTTCCCTTCGAAAAGGCGCCGGGGCTGGATCCGTGGCACGTACCATCGCCTCCGTGATGGAGGTGTTCTGGCAGTAAGTTTGGTAGGACTCTTCAGTTGGATCAGCTAAGCGGAGCAGCTCCAATGGGATCAACATGGATTGGAGTGCTAGATCAGTGGCCTTCGGGTTGTGGAAGAATCGAAGGCGTGGCGGGATGTAGTCCGCGATTGGTGGAAGTTTCGGGATCTCTGGGTGGACTTCCATGAAATGCGAGATCATTACCGGAAACCGTGGTACATACGGAAGGGATCGAGCCTTTGACTTCGTCTCCCTCTGATGCATTTGGTCGGCGAGATCGTTCCAGATCGGTTGAGCCACGTCATATCTCTTGGAGAAGACCACTCCGTGAAAAATACGCAGAATGTTGCCATTTGCCTTGTCGGATCCGGAGTGTTTTCGGGAGAGGCATTTGTTGATGATGCCGAACAGAGTCTTCCATGGATGAGGAATGCCGTTATTTTGAAAGTTGGCAAGTTTATTTAGCGGCGGTTTGTATCCCATCCTGAGCACGTCTTCTACAATCTCTGCGTCCGTTGGTAATCAGTCGTATTCATCATAGTGCGGGAGATCGAGCACCATGGCCATTAAGTTCTTCGTCAGTGCGATGTGTCTTGTATTGAGCTTGGTCATATATTCCACGCCGTCGCCGTTAACGAAGCTCTGCATGCATCCCCAGAATTGCTGGAGATAGACCATCGGTACGGTGGCCGTCATGGTCAGAGCTGGCCATAAAGGGTGTCATTTGAGTATGGATAGGATAACGTCAGCCGGACACCGAAATGTTGTTAAATCCAGTTGGAAGTTGTTGTCTTGGACGGTCATATAACTTCCAGAAGGATAGATATGAGGGTAGTTGGGAGTTGCCATATCTGCAAAAATAATATGAGGTTCATTAGTTAATAAATTTTCCTAAGTCTTTTACACTGTGTTTTTATTCGAGTAAAGATTTATTCGATTGATAAGTTTTGCGATCGAATGAAATTTTGTCGAATAATTTACGTTTTTGCTGATGACTTTTACTATCGCATAAATCGAAAATAATAGTTTTTCAATGAGTAAGTTTTCGATCGAGAAAAGAAAGTTGTCGAAAAACTTACGTTTTTCGCCGTTTAGTTTCGCGATCAAATGAAATCGAGAAAAAAAGTTTTTCGCCGCGTAATTTTGCGATTGAATAAAATAAATTCGAAAAAAATAAGTTTTTTGCCGTGTAGTTTTGCGATCGATTAAAAATATTTCAAAAACAAGATTTTCTACGCTGAGTTTTGCGATCGAATAAAACTTTGACGAAAAGAAAAGTTCTTCGATGACACTGTTTGCGACTTAAACTTTTTCGATCGAAAATTGTTAAATCTAACAGTAAATAGGTAAAACATAATCTTCGATTTCTGGGTAGATCATGGGTGTATCTGGGTTCGAAACGTTCAGAGAGCAGTGGCGAATCCGAATATCATGATTTTAACCCAAGAGATTGAGTGTAAACACTTTGATTTGAAGGTCGAAAAATCAGTTTTATCTAAAAAATTAGTATGAACTTTCTTCAGAAAATTTTTCGTGAAGATGCTCGATAAGTGGATGTTTTTGAACAGAAAATGAATCGGAACATGTTTCTACCTTCGAAATCCGCACTTTTAAGCTAAAAATTCTGAGAAATGATGAATTCGGATTGAAATGCCGAAGTCGGTTCGAAGATGGTTTTAGAAGATGAAAAGTTTTTTGATTGGAAATTCGTAATGTGTGAATGAGTTTTTCGAGTGATAAAGTGATATTAATACTTTACGATGGGGTAAAGTAAAAATTATTTTTGGGCCGAAAGTAAAAAGAATATTCTTGGGCTTTATTAGATAAAAATAGGTCGAAAATAAAATTTATGAATTAAGCAAAAAATAATTTGTATAATACTCCCTTTATTTCTTGATGTTGATGAAATTCATCATTTGACTCCTCGGATGAGCTCTAAATTTTCTGCGAGACTTAATAAATTGTTAGAATTCAAGTTTTTACGAATGTAGAACATAATAACAAATTCTCATATAAAAACTCCCCCTCAACAATTGCATGAATAAACTTTTCAGTACCTACACATAGTTTCGGTACATATGAAAATTTCCGATTTAAGCATAATTAACACATTTTAAACAATTCAGCATAGTTTATGAGAATGTTGTTCTTTGTTTTTTTTTTAAGAATAATTTCGCATCGTATCAAGTCTGAGCCAATGCATGTAATAATGCATTTAAAATCTGCGAATAAAATAGAAAATAAAAAAAATAAAATAAAATAAAATATATAATAAAAATAATAATTTTTGTTTCGGGGTCAGATTTATTTATTTTAAATTTTTATCACACAAAAATTTCCAAGATATATATAACAATAATTTGCACGTAATTCAAATAACTAAATTAGTATTCTATGAGCATACTATGAATCACATTGACAACTCTCGCAAGTTTCGCTCATATCACTCAATTTATTTTTATCAAGAAGATTTTAAGTAGATATATCACTCTTATCATCACAACAAAATTATATCAATTAATTTGTTATCGTATTATTTTTAATCAACTTGCAAAGTGAGAGTTCGTCATTTTGAATCAAATGGACTTTTAAGGGATTATTTTTAGGCTCTGACTAAGGGGTAGGAATTTTGGGTTAGTGAGCTTAAAAATTCTTCTCTTCCCGGGGCTCTTTTCGTGAGATTCTATTCTGATCCTTTTGCTTTTCCTTTCTGTAGTAATCTCTTTTCAGTGATTTGAAAGATAAGATCTTCTTTGATTTTGGGTCGAGACTGTGTTCCTTTAGAAAGTTTCACAGTTATGGAGTTCGAACACAAGACTGTGCTTCTCTTCTCGTTTTCTCTAAATAAGATCTAGATTATCATTGGAGAAGTTCACTTCGAGGTGCTTCACTTCTAGGAGTATACGAGATTATCTAGGAGAAGTTCACAGTGAGATCAGTGTTTCTCTTCTATAATGATTGAGAAATGCGGAATGTGCATCACTTTAGCTCTCCCCCTCTTTTTCTTGATTGAGTACCCCCGAATCGTTTGAATAATGTTGAAGGCTTAACCGGGTGTTTGATAAAGAAAGAGATTATCGGAGAAGGCTCAAAGGGGATATTTAGAGGAAAAATAAAGATTTATAATTTAGGTCAAGTGAGGTATTTCCTAATATGCCCTTATCATTTTCATGACAAACTAAACACAACAACAAGATTGAGGTTACGAAGTACAAATCAAAAGATAGTCATTTGAAGTGAGACACTCAAAAAAATATTGAGGTTCAAAATATTGTGTCTAGTGAATCATACAAAGTTTTTTTGAATAAAAGAATGTTATATTGAATTTCAGGCAAAGAATTTAACTATATATTTCGAAGAAATATTTTTGTGAGTGATTTCAAAAATGGTCAAAATCATCGTCATCCCCCGTTTTTTTTTATTTATAATATTTATATATATGTATATAAATATATTTATATACATATATATATAATATATATAATTTTTTTATTTTAATTAAAAAAAACTTTAAAAGATAGAGTCACGCATAATAATCAAGAAATATTAAGAAGCACAAAGAATGTCAGATTGAAGCATAACATAGCATGTAAAACATATTTCAAGTAAAATTGAGATTCAACATGCCTAACTTAGCAATAAGGAATTCAAATCGTTTTTCATCCAATGCCTTATCGAAAAACAAATCTATCGTGCCTTTTTCTACATGATCTTTTATAAAATGATATCGTATGTCTCTGTGTTTCGTGCGTGAATGATGAACAGGATTGCAATTAATGGCTATAGCACTTTGAGAATCACTATAAATAGGAATGTTATTGAAATCAAACCCGTAATCGCGTAGTTGTGTCCTCATCCATAGAATTTGTGAGCAACAACTGGCAGCCGCGACGTATTTCGCCTCGATCGTCGATGTTGATACACAATTTTGTTTCTTTGAAGACCAGCAGACCAACTTTTCGCCTAAAAATTGTGCTCCGCAAAACGTGCTTTTTCTGTCCATTCGACAACCTGCATAGTCAGAATCAGTATAGCCAATAAGTCGATAGTCAGTATTTTTAGGATACCAAAGCCCTAAGGTTAGAGTTCCTTTGAGATATCGTAGAATCCTCTTGACGACATTCATGTGGGATTCCTTTGGGTCGGTTTGAAAGCGGGCGCATAGGCAAGTTGCAAACATAATGTCAGGTCGACTTGATGTCAAGTAGAGAAGAGATCCGATAATGCTTCGATAGGTGGTGATGTTGACAGCCTTTCCAGACGGATCAGCATCCAGTTTGCATTAGTAGACATAGGAATGTTCATCGGTGTGCTCTTGTCTTGATTAAATCTCTTCAGAATATCTCGGATATATTTGGTCTGACTGATGAAGATTCCATCATCGAGTTGCTTTACTTGTAAACCAAGAAAGAATTGGAGTTCTCCCATTAAGCTCATCTCGAATTTTGTCTTCATGAGATTACCAAATTTCTGACAGAGACGTTTATTCGTCGATCCGAAGATGATGTCGTCGACATAAACTTGAACGATCATCAAGTCTTTACTTGCCTTTTGATGAAGAGGGTAGTATCGATTGTTCCTCTGATGAAGTTGGATTTGACCAAAAATTCGCTCAGAACATCATACCAACCACGAGGGGCTTGTTTTAGTCCATAGAGAGCTTTGTCCAATCGATAGACATGATCAGGAAGGTTCTCGTGTTGAGCGACGTAGATTTCTTCTTTTAATACGGCCTTGAGAAAGGCAGTTTTGACGTCAATTTGATAGACTTTGAAGTATTTGTGAGCCGCGTATGCTAGGGACAAGCGAATAGCTTCAATGCGTGCAACCGGAGCATACGTCTCGTCGTAATCAATTCCTTCTTGTTGATTGTAACCCTTAGCAACGAGTCGTGCTTTATTCCTGAGTACTTCACCGTATTCCTTTTTATTGATCTTGAAAAGCCATTTTGTTCCAATTATGGTTTTGCCTTGAGATCGAGGAACCAATGTCCAAACTTGTAGACGCTCGAACTGGTTGAGTTCATCTTGCATTGCAATTACCCAATCCGAGTCTTTGAAAGCTTCGGCCACCTTATTTGGTTCATTTTGGCTTAGAAAGAATGTGAATAAACCGCTTTGTGTAGACGTCCTAGTACGTACACCACCTCAAGGATCACCAATAATCTGATCAGTAGGATGAGCTCGAGTCCATTTGCGTTCGTGAGGAATAACGGAAGTAGATTCGTCATTGGATTGGAGATCGAGATATCCCGAATTAATTGGTTGATCATTAAGAGTTGGAAAATTCAATTCAGATGGTGAGTCGATAGCAATGTCCTCATTTGTATTTGTAGGAACTGCAGTACTAGATGAAGATTCTGAATAATTTGATTCTCCAACAGTTGTCGGATTTTGAAGAAGAGGAGTCTCATTATTAATATCTTCCACTGAGGGATATGGGGCACTGTTTGGTGGTTAGTGAGACGAAGCAGGCAGTTGAGACTTGTTCCGATAAAATTGTTCGAATAGAGAATTTAAATATTCGTGGTCAGCGGGAATTGCTTCATTCTATGTTGAAGTAGACGTTGCCGAAAGTTGTTGACCTTGTGCCAACACGCCAGTAAGCTCGGGTTCTGAACGTTTTTGTTCAGAAGCCAATTCCGTCATTTCTTGAAAAGTGACGTTGTAGCTTTCAAGAATTATTCGAGAAGACTTGAGGTAGAAGCGATATGATTTTTTCAAGTAGAGGAATATCCGACAAAAATGGCTTCAAAGGCTTTCGGATCGAACTTGCTTCGATGCTCCCGATCGTTGGCCACAAAACACTTGCAACCAAATACTTTGAAGAATGAGATATTCGGAATTCGTGTATTAATTAGCTCATATGGTGTCTTCTCAAAGCGTTTGTGAATAATTGTCCTGTTTTGAGTAAAGCAAGCTGTACTCACTGCTTCAGCCCATCGAAACTGAGGAAGACCGAAGTGAATGATCATAGTTCTTGCTTCTTCAACTAGAGTCCGGTTCTTTCTTTCTACGACACCATTTTGTTGTCGCGTTTTTGCGGCTGAGAATTGTTGAATAATTCCAAGTGATTGGTAAAAGTTGCTGAGACACTGATTCTTGAATTCCGTCCCGTTATCCGTTCTGATTACTTGGATTTTCTTTTGCAGGAGATTCTGAGTTGTAGTCACAACGCTTATTATCAAGTCTATAGTCTCATCTTTAGTTCGGAGATATCTTGTCCATGTGTAGCGAGAATAATCGTCGACTATTACTAACACATATTTACGACTGTTGATGCTTTGTGTACGCATTGGTCCGCAGAGGTCCATGTGAAGTAATTCCAAGGGTCGAGATGTAGAAGCAACTTGCTTGAGTTTGTGTGATGCATGCATCACTTTTCCCATTTGACAAGCCGAACAATGATGCTCTTGGTTAGATGAAATTGTTGGACCACCGTTAACCAACTTTTTAACACTGAGTTTGTGAAGAGCTTTTAAGTTTAGATGAGACAGACGTTGATGCCATAAGTTGTTCCTCTTTATTGTTGTCTGAGAGATGAGGCATACAGCTGTCGAAGGTCAAACTGATGTCAGATTGATTGTGTATAGGTAAGATCTTCGTGATCCTGTGAGAAGTTCTTGATTCTGACAATTCAAAACTTGGCACTGTTCAGCTAGAAATACGACTTGAAATCCTTTGTCACAGAATTGGCCTATGGTGAATAGATTATGCTGGAGACCTTGGACGTAAGAGACATATTTAATCGTCAAATTTGGCAGTAGAATGTCTCCAAATCCGAGTATGGGAGCTGATTTATTGTTGCCAAATCGGACTTTGCCATTGTAACGATCTTGGTAGTTGCTCAACATTTCTTGTTTTCCCGTCATGTGTGTGGAGCAACCAGAATCTAAATACCACACATGATGGATCTGCATAGAAAGTAATTAGGGAGACTTAGGACCCACTTTTGAATGGGTCCTCTCGGATTAGCAGATTCGATAAGTAAGATTTGTTCAGTTTTGGTTCCTAAATTATGAGAATGCTTAGGTACCCAAACCAACTTAGAAGTTGCTTGTTTAAGTAGTACCTCTTTAGACAATTTAGCCTTATTGGCTTCTGTTTGCCTAGGTGGTGACTTAGGAATCCACCCACTTAGGAATCCATTGCTGGAGAAAATCTTTTCTTTGGGTAGTCTCCTAAAGTGTTTAGCTGAATGTACGTGGACTGGATACCTTAGGCGAGAACAAGAATGTATGGAGCTATAAGCTTTCTTAATGGATGGGTCTTGTTTCTTAGGAGACTTAAGACTTGCATTTGTTTTAGAATGAGGATTGTGTTTAGAAGTAGAGCCAATTTCAAAGTTTGTGATTTCAAAAATAATAGGCTTTAACGCATAATTTGAATTAACAATACTAGAAATAGCTCTCTTCGGACGAGTGTACATAGTTTTTGACATAGAAGAAATAGATAACAAATCAGTTTTCTTCTAAAAATTTATTCTAGGCATTCTTTCCTTAGCATGCTTCACCTCTTTTACTACTCTACCTGTGGATGGAGTAGAAAAAGAGTTAGTAAAAATCGTTTTCCTTTTTGAAGCATTTAAGGATTTGTTTTCTCACTTTATAATTTATAAAGAAGATTTATCTTCTTTTGAAATATTGTGAAAAATAATAGGAGAGTTGCTCTTAGCTTTAATCTTCTCCTCCATTAAAGATTTTTCTTTCAAAATAATATCAGGACAAGTTTTTAAAATAGAGGAAGTTTTGAGATTGGAAATCTCTGATAAAAGTTCGTTATTTTCAGCTTTGAAATTCTTTCTTTCTGTTTCCAAGGAAGCGTGTAAAATAGCTATTTTTCTAATAATAGGTGGAATATAACAAAAATTAGAATTTTGAGAATGATCATTATTTTCTTCCTTTTGTTTAGAAAATCTTCTAGGGGATAAAATGAAGTATAATCACTAGACAACTTGAGATCTCTTCTCTTGTAACTATTATTCAAGTCGATGTAGTCAAAAGGAATGTCAGTCCTATCAGTGGCTTGTCGTTTAGATTCTTCTAAAGCATTTATTTCGGAAGAACTAGTAAATGCCATTAAAGAAGTTAATCCTAATCCCATATACTTGATATCGTAAAATTGTCTAACATTGACCTTTTTCAAGTTACATATTGTTAAAACCTAAGCCCTCTTTAGGATTATAAAATTTTGTATCAAGAGGTTGATTTAGAAATATAGTTGATCCGTTAGACCCCTTTTTATTAGAAGATCATCTAACGTTTTAATCCTTGAATAAAGTTTCTTACGTTCGTCGGAAATTGCTTTGAAATTATTTTTAGAAATCTCTAAGTCTCTCTGACAATCAATAAGAATCGTATTAAGTTCAGTAATTTTAGTCTCAGAGGTAGCTACGGTTAATTCAAGACTAGAGATTTTTTCCTTAGCGTTAGATAAGAGAATTTCGAGATGAATTTTCTTATATAATTGCTATTGGAAATTTCTTTCGCTAAGAGCTAGTTTCTCTTCTAATTCCTTTGTTCGTTTCCGCTCAATTTTCATGTTAGTGTACTTAAGCTGTAACGATTCTAACATGTTTAATAACGTGGAATTAGACAATTGTATCTCTTGTGACGAAGAGGATGCTTTGTCGTCGTCGTCGTCAGGCCTCCTGGATGGGTCATCATTTCAAGCGTCGTCGAGGTATGCCATTAGTGCAAGATTTTCGTCTTCAGAATCTGTGGTATCCTCCAGCCAATGCTCTTGTTCTGCCATCAATGCTACTCCAGCCTCTTTCTGTTTAGTGAGTTGGAATTTTTTGGAGTAGTAGATGACATCCTTTTTCTTGGGTAGTTTGCATTCTCTTGAGAAGTGTCCTACATTTCCACAGTTATAGCATTTTTGAGGTTCTTTGACATTTTTGGATTCTGGGACTCGGCCGGTGTGGCGACCCTACTTCCTAATTAAGTTAATTGGCGGATTTCCCCGCAACAGAACACGCGGAAGACCCGATAAAATTTTCTTTTCTTCTTTTTTTTTTTTTTAATTTAAATAACCTACATAGTATTATATCGGGTTTACAAAAATATCTACTATTAATACTTTGGGCCGAAGCCCCAAAATTTCAAACCCAATATCAAACACTATGCCACTCCACAGGTCGCGTCCCATGTACTGCGCCACCCTCAAAAGTCCGTGGAGTCACCGCCGCCAGCTCGCCATGAATCTCAACCCTGACACTAGTCGGTGTCGGGTTCATTCTTACCTACAAACAAAAATAGGATAGAACCCTGAGCTATTGCCCAGTAGGTGATTACATAACATGCAATACGTGCGTGCACTCCACCCAATCCCGGTTCCTCACAATATAATATAATGCACACTCGACAAATCTCATCTATCAATTCTCAATTCTCAACAGGGCCCTAGGTCAGACTCGGCACCCACGCGCGCAATGGCAAAGTACACCATCAACCATGCGGTAGCCCACACCGGCCGCGCCGGGTCGCTCCTTCCGCACACAATCTCAACCCGACGGCTTTTTCCCCGAATGTTATACCACAAGTTCGGGTAGACAGGAATCTCACATCTGTCTGCCGTCCCTGAGCCAAATAATATCCGGTGGTTTACACCTCGGGTGGCTCAATCCCGAGTAGATGGGTGTCGCAAACCCCCTCTCCCACCAAGTGCATAATCGAGTCTGAACCTGACTGCCAAAATCGGCAACTCTACCCTTCTCACATTGATAATATCATCGATCACATCATCTCTCACCCTATCGTGAATATGCACATGGCATGATTATGTAAAACATCAAATCACATATAGCACATATTATTTCCTTCAAATAATATTCCCAAAATACTCTCGTATCTTAAAATAAGGGTTGACCCGAAAGTTCTAGTCAAAGTATGAATCTACTTTGATTTAAAGATAAAATGAACTTAAAATAATTTTATTCAAAGATGTGGGCTATTACCCGAATTTAACCTTTTAAATTCGGCGAAATTTAAATATTTCGCTTAGATATCGAAAGTCTGCCCGAATTTGAAATATTAAATTCGGCGAAATAAAATGCCCGAATTTAACCTTTTAAATTCGGCGAAAATTTTAAATATTTCGCTTAGATATCGAAATTCTGCCCGAATTTGAAATATTAAATTCGGCGAAATATAATGCCCGAATTTAACCTTTTAAATTCGGCGAAATTTAAATATTTCGCTTAGATATCGAAATTCTGCCCGAATTTGAAATATTAAATTCGGCGAAATAAAATGCCCGAATTTAACCTTTTAAATTCGGCGAAATTTAAATATTTCGCTTAGATATCGAAATTCTGCCCGAATTTGAAATATTAAATTCGGCGAAATAAAATGCCCGAATTAACCTTTTAAATTCGGCGAAATTTAAATCAAACATGTAATAACTTTACAGAACTCATATTGAGTTCGAACTTCACATAATTCATCAAAAACGTCAAATAACATATCAAAATACCCGAAATTCATAAATTCGGATGACCTTTCATCCAAATTCGTTTAACTATAAAAATCAACATAAGAAATGTTTGTAGGGGTTAAAAAAAAACACCTACCTCACTTCCAAGTTAGCCGAAATTGCTTAGTTCTTCTCTGCTTTTCTTCGTTTGTTTTCTCCTCTTTTGATATTTTCGTTTGTCCTTATCACCTTTTGAGATAAACCTTTAAAAGGAAAGTTACGTTTCCTTTCTCTTAAGGAAATCTCTTATTGGGCCTACTTTAAATTAATTTGGGCCCATATCTATTTATTTTACTCAAAGAGTATTTTTCTTATTTTCGGTTCAATTTCCCGAAAATTCGCTTTGTCCGAAAATTAACTTCATAATTTTCCGAAAATTACAGAATAATTTTCACGCTAATTGCGCATTATTCCCGTATTAATTTTACGGGTATTACATCCTCCCCCCCTAAAAGAAATTTCGTCCCCGAAATTTAAGTTGTCTGAAACAACTCAGGGTATTTCTCTCTCATTTCGTCTTCTCGCTCCCAATGGCTTCTTCCAATATCTGGTTTCGCCATAAGACCTTCACGAGGGGAATATTCTTATTTCGTAATTGCTTCACCTCATACATTAGAATCTCTACCGGCTTTTCTTCGTAACTCAAGTCCGGCTTCAATTGTTGGTGAAGTCTTTTGTCTCTTAGCACATGATACGGGTCCAACACATACTTTCGCAGTGTAGACACGTGGAATACGTCATGGACTTGTGCTAACGACGTCGGTAATTCTAGCTGATATGCTACTTCACCGACTCTTTTCAAAATTTTGAAAGGTCCTATATATCTCGGACTCAACTTTCCTTTTTGTCCGAACCGTTTGACACCCTTCATAGGTGATACTTTCAAAAATACTTTATCACCTTCTTCAAATTCTAACGACCTTCGTCTCTTGTCTGCATAACTCTTCTGGCGACTTTGGGCCGTTTGCATTTTTTTTTCCGAATTTTCTTAACAACTTCAGTCATTTCGCGTACCATCTCGGGACCTAATAGCGCCTTCTCGCCGATTTCATTCCAATGAACTGGGGATCGACATTTACGTCCGTATAAGGCTTCGTAAGGCGCCATTCCGATCGTTGCTTGATAGCTGTTGTTATATGAAAATTCTATTAACGGGAGATATTTACTCCAACTCCCTTGAAAATCCAAGACACATGCTCTCAACATGTCTTCGAGTGTCTGGATCGTCCTTTCCGATTGTCCGTCAGTCTGGGGATGATAAGCTGAACTAAATGATAATTTAGTTCCCAGAGCTTTCTGTAAGCTTTTCCAGAACTGGGACAGAAATCTTGAATCTCGATCTGATATGATCGATATCGGAATTCCATGGAGTCTCACTATCTCTTGAATGTAGAGTTCAGCGAACTTCTCCATGGGATAGGTCTGGTGAATAGGCAAGAAATGGGCGGACTTAGTCAGTCTGTCAACAATCACCCAAATTGCATCATAACCTTTCACCGTTCTTGGCAACCCGACGACAAAATCCATTGTTATATGGTCCCACTTCCACTCGGGAATCGTCAAAGGTTGTAACATTCCTGCCGGTCTTTGATGTTCTGCTTTGATCTGCTGACAAGTCAGGCATTATGTACAAATGCAGCAACATCCTTTTTCATTCCCGGCCACCAATAATTTAGTCGCAAATCACGATACATTTTCGTTGCACCGGGATGCACCGAATATATTGTCGTATGTGCCTCCGTCATTAAAGTTCGACGAATCTCTTCATCTTCCGGCACATATAAGCGACTTTTAAATCGTAAACTCCCGTCTTCTCGGAATTCAAATTCCGATGAGACTTCTTTATCTTGTTCTCTTTGTTTCTTCAAGTACAACTCATCTTTCTTTTGTACTTCAATGATTCGGTCTAATAGTGTTGGCTTAAGTGTCAACACTGCAACTTTTCTTCAATCTCTCCGAAATTGATTACTTCAACTCCGAATTGGCGTAATTCAGTGTTTACAGTTTTGCGGCTCAATGCATCTGCGACTACGTTCGCTTTTCCTGGATGATAATTTATCCACAGTCGTAGTCTTTGACTAACTCGAGCCATCTTCTTTGCCTCATATTTAACTCCTTCTGGGTGAAGAAGTACTTCAAACTCTTGTGATCCGTGAAGATCTCGCATCTTTCTCCGTAAAGATAGTGTCGCCATGTTTTAGAGCAAACACTACGGCTGCGAGTTCGAGATCATGAGTGGGGTAATTTTTCTCATATGGCTTTAATTGTCGGGAGGCATAAGCGATCACCTTCCCGTTTTGCATTAAAACACACCCCAACCCATATTTAGAGGCATCACTATAAACAGAAAAATTTCCAGTACCCGAAGGTATTGCTAACACTGGAGCAGTTGTTAGCCTTTTCTTTAATTCCTGGAAACTTTGCTCACATTCATCCGTCCATTTGAACGGAACATTTTTCTTTGTCAAATTGGTGAGCGTCGAGGCGATGCTGGAAAAGTCCTTAATGAACTTTCGATAATACCCAGCTACCCGAGAAAACTTCTTATCTCCGTGGGAGTGGTTGGTCTTGGCCAATTTTCTATAGCTTCTATCTTGCTGGGATCTACTGAAATTCCGTTTCCCGAAATAACATGCCCCAGAAAGATTACTCGATCCAACCAAAATTCGCACTTTTTAAATTTGGCGAATAATTGTTTCTCCCGAAGAATTCCTAGGACCGCTCTCAAATGTTCCTCATGTTCTTCTTTTGTCTTGGAATAAATGAGAATATCGTCGATAAAGACGATAACACATCGGTCCAGCAATTTTTTGAATACTCGGTTCATCAAATCCATGAAGGCTGCCGGAGCATTCGTCAATCCGAAAGGCATGACCAAAAATTCATAGTGGCCGTACCTCGTACTGAATGCGGTTTTTGGAATGTCCGCTTCCCGGATCTTCAGCTGATGATAACCGGAGCGCAGGTCGATCTTAGAAAATACTGTTGCTCCTTGGAGTTGATCGAATAAATCGTCAATCCTTGGCAATGGGTATTTATTCTTAATCGTGATCTTGTTGAGTTCACGATAATCATACACATTCTCATCGACCCGTCCTTTTTCTTCACAAATAAAACCGGGGCTCCCCATGGTGAGAAACTGGGTTGAATAAAACCCTTCTGCAACAAATCTTCCAATTGCTCCTTCAATTCTCGTAATTCGTTCGGTGCTAACCGATACGGGGATTTAGAGATCGGGGCAGCTCCAGGTACAAGATCGATTGCAAATTTAATCTCCCGATCAGGGGGTAATCCCGGAAGATCCTCGGGAAATACATCGGAATATTCGTTCACTATCGGAACCTCCTCAAGTTTAAGCTGGGAAGATTCCTCAGCATTCACCGCAAAAACTAGGAACGATTCGCAACCCGTATTTACGAGTCGCTGAGCTTTTAAAGCAGAAATCCGAGGGATTGAGTTTCTATTCTTTCTTCCCGAAAATTCAAACTCCTCTCCCTCTGGCGATCGAAACCTAACTACCCTTTTTGAACAATCAATAATGGCTCCGTATTTCGAAAGCCAATCCATCCCGAATATAATATCGTAATCATTCATCGGGATTACTATTAGGTTCACATCTAACTCTCTACCCTCAATTCTTACGGGACATTTCTCAACCACCAAATTTGATCGAGTTGGATCCCCATGTGGTAAAGATACCACGAAATCACATAATGAACGGGAGGGATAGATTCCTGCCCTGGCCACAAAGTTAGCCGATACAAACGAATGTGTGGCTCCCGAGTCAATCAAGATCGAAGAGGGCACGTGAAATATACTCAACGTACCCGTAACTACATTCGGGTTTGCCTCCGCCTCCTCATTAGTCAGAGTAAAAACTCTTGCAGGCACAGCTGGAGGGTCGAATGAGGTTACGCGGTTGAGTCTGCACTGGAGGCTGACCTCTCGGGCAATTCCGTGCGATGTGTCCGGCCTCACCGCACCGGAAACATTGCAGAGTCTGCACCGGTCGTGATCCGTAGCATATGCCAAAGTGATTTCGTCCACACTGTTGGCATTGGGGCGCTGGTATCGGGGGTCGGTTGGGAACATTGACCGGTCTCTGATAAGCATTCGGGCGCCACATCTGTTGACTCGGTCGATTTCCTTTATTCTTCGGGTCCTTGCCGAAGAATTGTCGCTTTTGGCCGCTTCCTCCTTGCTGTTGCTGACTCTCTCTTTTCCTACTTGCCTCTTGGCTTCCCTTACTACTCCTTCCGCTTGTTCTGCGATCAACGCTCGCTCCGTCGCCTGACGGAACTCTAATTGGCGTACTCCCGCCACACTTAAATCTCGATAAAATTCGGGCTTCAGCCCTCGAAGAAATCTCGTCACCTTTAGAGTATTGGTTGCCACGAGATGAGGTGCAAAACGAGATAATTCTTCAAATTTGCGGATGTATTCCGCAACTGGCATTCGCCCTTGTTTCAGGTTCATGAATTCATACATTCGCTGCTCCTGATCGTGAGCAGTGAAGTGCTTATCATAAAACAGTTCCCTGAAGCGTTCCCATGTCATCGTCGCCGGATCTTCTAACACCTTTATGGTGTTCCACCAAAAACGCGCGCCTCCCCGAAATAGGGAAACGGCACACAACACCTTCTCATTGTTCGGCACACGACTGTATATAAATAAGTCTTCTATTGTGTCGATCCAGTCCTCAGCTGCCGCAGGATTAGTAGCTTCGGCGAAAACTGGTGGATTTAACTTACGAAATCGCTCCCCTATGATCTCTACGCGATCAGGCTGTGGGGATGGACGGTGCTCAGATGAGCTCTGGTGATTTATCAAATCATGAATTTGGTCTGACTGTCTTTGGATAAGTTCAGTCAGCCTATTTATCGTGTCATGCTCACGAGTCGGGGGTGGGGATTCAGATTCGCCCCTCCGACTGGACTCTCCAACGAACACGTTCCTCGGTCTTCCTCTTGGCATTTTCCAAATACTAGATAATTCATGTAACAAATATACATGAGATCACATAATCATATCAAAGTATTACACTTAACTTACAGGCGAGGCTGGTTCTCCCGGCTTTTGAGTGGCAGTACATGGACAGTCTTCAGAATCTAAAGCCTAAGCTCTGATACCACCTGTGGCGACCCTACTTCCTAATTAAGTTAATTGGCGGATTTCCCCGCAACAGAACACGCGGAAGACCCGATAAAATTTTCTTTTCTTCTTTTTTTTTTTTAATTTAAATAACCTACATAGTATTATATCGGGTTTACAAAAATATCTACTATTAATACTTTGGGCCGAAGCCCCAAAATTTCAAACCCAATATCAAACACTATGCCACTCCACAGGTCGCGTCCCATGTACTGCGCCACCCTCAAAAGTCCGTGGAGTCACCGCCGCCAGCTCGCCATGAATCTCAACCCTGACACTAGTCGGTGTCGGGTTCATTCTTACCTACAAACAAAAATAGGATAGAACCCTGAGCTATTGCCCAGTAGGTGATTACATAACATGCAATACGTGCGTGCACTCCACCCAATCCCGGTTCCTCACAATATAATATAATGCACACTCGACAAATCTCATCTATCAATTCTCAATTCTCAACAGGGCCCTAGGTCAGACTCGGCACCCACGCGCGCAATGGCAAAGTACACCATCAACCATGCGGTAGCCCACACCGGCCGCGCCGGGTCGCTCCTTCCGCACACAATCTCAACCCGACGGCTTTTTCCCCGAATGTTATACCACAAGTTCGGGTAGACAGGAATCTCACATCTGTCTGCCGTCCCTGAGCCAAATAATATCCGGTGGTTTACACCTCGGGTGGCTCAATCCCGAGTAGATGGGTGTCGCAAACCCCCTCTCCCACCAAGTGCATAATCGAGTCTGAACCTGACTGCCAAAATCGGCAACTCTACCCTTCTCACATTGATAATATCATCGATCACATCATCTCTCACCCTATCGTGAATATGCACATGGCATGATTATGTAAAACATCAAATCACATATAGCACATATTATTTCCTTCAAATAATATTCCCAAAATACTCTCGTATCTTAAAATAAGGGTTGACCCGAATGTTCTAGTCAAAGTATGAATCTACTTTGATTTAAAGATAAAATGAACTTAAAATAATTTTATTCAAAGATGTGGGCTATTACCCGAATTTAACCTTTTAAATTCGGCGAAATTTAAATATTTCGCTTAGATATCGAAAGTCTGCCCGAATTTGAAATATTAAATTCGGCGAAATAAAATGCCCGAATTTAACCTTTTAAATTCGGCGAAAATTTAAATATTTCGCTTAGATATCGAAATTCTGCCCGAATTTGAAATATTAAATTCGGCGAAATATAATGCCCGAATTTAACCTTTTAAATTCGGCGAAATTTAAATATTTCGCTTAGATATCGAAATTCTGCCCGAATTTGAAATATTAAATTCGGCGAAATAAAATGCCCGAATTTAACCTTTTAAATTCGGCGAAATTTAAATCAAACATGTAATAACTTTACAGAACTCATATTGAGTTCGAACTTCACATAATTCATCAAAAACGTCAAATAACATATCAAAATACCCGAAATTCATAAATTCGGATGACCTTTCATCCAAATTCGTTTAACTATAAAAATCAACATAAGAAATGTTTGTAGGGGTTAAAAAAAAACACCTACCTCACTTCCAAGTTAGCCGAAATTGCTTAGTTCTTCTCTGCTTTTCTTCGTTTGTTTTCTCCTCTTTTGATATTTTCGTTTGTCCTTATCACCTTTTGAGATAAACCTTTAAAAGGAAAGTTACGTTTCCTTTCTCTTAAGGAAATCTCTTATTGGACCTACTTTAAATTAATTTGGGCCCATATCTATTTATTTTACTCAAAGAGTATTTTTCTTATTTTCGGTTCAATTTCCCAAAAATTCGCTTTGTCCGAAAATTAACTTCATAATTTTCCGAAAATTAACTTCATAATTTTCCGAAAATTACAGAATAATTTTCACGCTAATTGCGCATTATTCCCGTATTAATTTTACGAGTATTACAGCCGGTCTTTCCCTTTGCTTGGAGCTAGATGTCCGAAGTCTATTGGCCGAAGACGAGGATTTCTTTTTGTAAAATTTTTTACTCCTCATTTTAGAAATGAGAGCTAACTGTTTCTTGAACTCCTTCATATCAGGTTCGGAGTCCGAGTCAGATTCTTCTTCACCTTCTGAAGAAATTGGCAGCTTGATACTTTTATGCTTTCGATATCGACTTTGCTTTCTTTCAGAGATAAGTGCTATAGAGTCGTCGATCTGTTTGCCCTTTAGTTCTTTTTGAATCTCGCTTATATCTTCTTCATGTTGGGCGAGATTGTCAAAGACGGCGTGGATATCCAGTTCGTCCAGATCCTTATTTTTTCGGATTTGAATGGATATTTTCTCCAGCAATGGATTCCTAAGTGGGTGGATTCCTAAAGCACCACCTAGGCAAACACAAGCCAATAGGGCTAAATTATCTAAAGAGGTACTACTTAAACCAACTACTTCTAAGTTGGTCTGGGTACCTAAGCATTCTCATAAATTAGGAACCAAAGATGAACAAGCCTTAATTATCAAATCTGCTAATCCGAGAGGACCCATTCAAAAGTGGGTACCTAAGTCTCTCTAATTTCTTTATCTTTAGATCCATCATTAGTGGTATTTAGATTCTGGTTGCTCCACACACATGACGGGAAAACAAAAATTGTTGAGCAACTACCAAGATCGTTACAATGGCAAAGTCCGATTTGGCAACAATGACTCAGCTCCCATACTCGGATTTGGAGACATTTTACAGCCAAATTTGACGATTAAAGATGTCTCTTATGTCCAAGGTCTCCAGCACAATCTGTTCAGCAAAGGATTTCAAGTAGTATTTCTAGCTGAACAATGCAGAGTTTTGAATAGTCAGAATCAAGAGCTTCTCACAGGATCACGAAGATCAAATCTATACACAATCAATCTGTTAACAGTTCGACCTTCAACAACTGTATGCCTCATCACTCAGACAACAATCAAGAGGAACAACTCATGGCATCAACGTCTGTCTCATCTAAATTTAAAAGCTATTCACAAACTCAGTGTTAAAAAGTTGGTAAACGGTCTGCCAACAATTTCATCTAACCAAGAGCATCACTGTTCGGCTTGTCAAATGGGTAAAATGAAGCGAGCGTCACACAAAATCAAGCAAGTTGCTTCGACATCTCGACCCTTAGAGTTACTTCACATGGATCTTTGCGGACCAATGCGTACACAAAGCATCAACGGTCGTAAATATGTGTTAAATTATTGACGATTATTCTCGCTACACATGGACAAGATATCTCCGAACTAAAGATGAGACTGGAGACTTGATAATGAGCTTTGTGAATACAACTTAGAATCTCCTGCAAAAGAAAATCCAAGTAATCAGAACGGACAACGGGACTGAATTCAAGAATCAGCGTCTCAGCAACTTTTATCAATCACTTGGAATTATTCAACAATTCTCAGCTGCAAAAACGCCACAACAAAATGGTGTCGTAGAAAGAAAGAACCGGACTTTAGTTGAAGCTGCAAGAACTATGCTCATATACTCCGGTCTTCCTCACTTTCTATGGGCTGAAGCAGTGAGTACTGCATGTTTTACTCAAAATAGGAATTTTCTTCACAAACGCTTCGAGAAAACGCCATATGAGCTAATTAATCAAAGAATCCCGAATCTTTCATTCTTCAAAGTATTTGGTTGCAAGTGTTTTGTGGCCAACGATCGGGAGCATTGAAGCAAATTCGATCCCAAAGCCTTTGAAGCCATTTTTGTCGGATATTCCTCTACCTCAAAATCATATCGCGTCTACCTCAAGTCTTCTCGTACAATTCTTGAAAGCTACAACGTCACCTTTCATTAAATGACGGAATTGGCTTCTGAACAAAATAGTTCAGAACCCGAACTTACTGGCGTGTTGGCACAAGGTCAACAACTCTCGGCAACTTCTACGTCAACGTCAAATGAAGCAATTCCCGCTGACCATGAAGATTTAGATTCTCTATTCGAACATTTTTATCGGAACAAGTCTCAAATGCCTGCTTCGTCTCACTCAACACCGAGCAGTGCCCCATCTTCCTCAATGGAAGAAATTAATAATGAGACTCCTCTTCTTCTAAACCCGACAAATGTTGGAAAATCTATTTATTCAGAATCTTCATGTACTGCTGCAGCTCCTACAAATACAGTTTAGGAAATTCCTATCAATTCACCATCTGAATTGAATTTCCCAACTATGAATGATCAACCCATTAATTCAGGATGTCTCGATCTCCAATCCAATGACCAATCTACTTCAGTTATTCCTCACGAACGCAAATGGACTCGAGCTCACCCTACTGACCAGATTATCGGTGATCCTTCAAGTGGTGTACGCACTAGGACGTCTACCCAAAGCGGTTAATTCACATGCTTCCTAAGCCAGAACGAACCAAATAAGGTAGTCGAATCTCTTAAAGACCTGAACTCAACCAGTTCGAGCGTCTACAAGTTTGGACATTGGTTCCTCGACCACAAGGCAAAACCATAATTGGAACTAAATGGGTTTTCAAGAACAAGAAAAATGAGAACGGTGAAGTAATCAGGAATAAAGCAGGACTCGTTGTTATGGGGATACAATCAACAAGAAGGAATTGATTACGACGAGACGTATGCTCCGGTCGCCCGTACTGAAGCTATTCGCTTATTCGTAGTATACGCGGCTCACAAAGACTTCAAAGTCGATCAAATGGACGTCAAAACTGCCTTTCTCAACGGCGTATTAAAAGAAGAAGTCTACGTCACTCATGTCTATCGAGAACCTTCTTGATCATGTCTATCGATTGGACAAAGCTCTCTATGGACTAAAACAAGCTCCTCGTGCTTGGTATGATGTTCTGAGCGAATTTTTGATCAAATCCAACTTCATCAGAGGAACAATCGATACAACTCTCTTCATCAAATGGCAAGGCAAAGACTTGATGATCGTTCAAGTCTACGTTGATGACATCATTTTCGGATTGACGAATGAATGTCTTTGTCAGAAATTTGGTAATCTCATGAAAACTAGATTCGAGATGAGCTTAATGGGAGAACTCCAATTTTTTCTTGGATTACAAGTCAAGCAACTCGATGATGGCATCTTCATCAGTCAGACCAAATATATCCGAGATATTCTGACGAGATTTAATCAAGACAAGAGCACACCGATGAATACTCCTATGTCTACTAATTGCAAACTGGATGCTGATCCGTCTGGAAAGGTGTCAACATCACCACCTATCGGAGCATTATCGAATCTCTTCTCTACTTGACATCCAGCCGACCCGACATTATGTTTGCAACTTGCCTATGCGCCCGCTTTCAAGTCGACCCAAAGGAGTCCCACATGAATGCCGTCAAGAGGATTCTACGATATCTCAAAGGAACTCCAAACCTAGGGCTTTGGTGTCCTACAAATACTGACTTTCGACTTATTGGCTATACTGATGCTGACTATGCAGGTTGTCGAATGGACAGAAAAAGCACGTCTGGCGGAGCACAATTTTTAGGCGAAAAGTTGGTCTGCTAGTCTTCAAAGAAACAAAATTATTTATCAACATCGACGGCTGAGGCGGAATACGTTGCGGCTGCCAACTGTTGCTCGCAAATTCTATGGATGCGGACACAACTACGCGATTATGGGTTTGATTTCAATGACATTCCCATTTACAATGATTCTCAAACTGCTATTGCCATTACTTGCAATCCTGTTCATCATTCACGCACGAAACACATAGATATTCGATATCATTTTACAAAAGATCATGTAGAAAAAGGCACGATAGATATGTATTTTGTTAAAACGGAGCTTCAACTTGCTGACTTATTCACTAAGGCATTGGATGAAAAACGATTCGAATTCCTTATTGCTAAGTAAGGCATGTTGAATCTCAATCTTACGTGAAATGTGCTTTACATGCTCTACTATGCTTTAATTTGATATTCTATGTGCTTCTTAATATTTCTTGATTATTTTGCGTTACTCTATCTTTTAATATTTTTTTTACATAAAAGAAAATTAAAAAAAATATATAAATATATATATATTATACTATATATATAAATAGTATAAATAAAGTAAAAAAATTGGGGATGACGATAATTTTGACTATTTTTTAAATTACTCGCAAAAATATTTGTTCGATATATATGATTAAATTCTTTGCCTAAAAAAAATTAATTTCATACGACATTCTTTTATTCAAAAGAACTTTGTTTGTTTCAGTAGACACGCCACATCATACATGTGAGAATTTGAACCTCCATATTTTTTTTGAGTGTCACACTTCAAATGACTATCTTGAAGTTTGTACTTCGTAGCTTCGATCTTGCTTTTGTGTTTAGTTTATCATGAAAATGATAAGGGCATATCATGAAAATGACAAGGATAATGAAATAATAAAGCACAATTCTAATATTCTCTTCAGTTTACTCATGCAATTGTTGAGGGGGAGTTTTATATGAGAATTTGTTATTATCCTCTACACTCGTAAAACATGAATTCTAACATTTTTAAGCCTCGCAGAAAATTTAGAGCTCATCCGAGGAGTAAAATGTTGAATTTCATCAACATTATGAGATAATTTCATCTCTTTCAGAAATACAGGGAGAACTAAGCAATTTATTTTTGGGTTAATTCATAAAAACAAATTTTAGACCTGAATTTATCTAAAGCCCAAAAAATTTTTTTTTACGGCCCAAAGGAATATTTACTTTACCGATCGTAAAGTATTAATATCACTTCATCGATCGAAAAACTATCTCACACGCTACACATTCCCAATCGAAGAACTTTTCGACTTCTACGAACTCTTCGAACCGACTTCAGCGATTCAAACAAAATCCCGCAATATTCGCAATTTTTAGATTAATCTTGCCGATTTCGCAGGTAGAAACTTGTTCCGAATCATTTTCTGTTCAAAAACATCCGATTCTCAAGCATTTTCACGAAAAACATTTGAAGAAAGTTCATGTTTATATTTTCGACGAAAACTGGTGTTTCGACCCTCAAATCAAAGTGTTTAAACTCGACCTTTTGGGTTAAAATCATTATATTTTGATTCGCCACTGTTCTCTGAACATTCCAAACCCAGATCAACTCATGATTTACCCAGAAATTGAAGATTATGTTTTACGTATTTACTGTTTGATTTGAAAATTTTCGATCGAAAAAGTTTGTGTCGCATACCGTGGCGTTCGAAGAACTTTAGTTTTTGTTTAAATTTTATTCGATCGCAAAACTCAGCGACGAAAAACTCTTTTTTTCGATATTTTTTTATTCGATCGCAAAACTACGCGGCGAAAAACTTAAGTTTTTCGACAATTTTTTATTCGATCAAAAACTTACTCAGCGAAAAACTATTGTTTTGATAACATTTTATTCGATCGTAAAAGTCATCGGCGAAAATTTATCGACTAATGAACCTTATGTTATTTTTGCAGATATGGCAACTCCTAACAACGCGCATATCTACTCCTCTGGAAGATATATGACAGTCCAAGACAACAACTTCCAACTGGACCTAACGACGTTTCGGTGTCCGGATGAAGTCATAATATCCATCCTCAAAGGACACCCTCTATGGCCAGCCTTGACCATGACGTTCACCGTACCAATGGTCTATCTCCAGCAATTATGGGGATGTATGACGAGTTTCGTCAACGGCGATAGCATGGAATATATGACAATGCTCAACACAAGACATATCGCCCTGACGAAAAATCTGATGGCCATGGTGCTCGATCTCCCGCAGTACGACGAATATGATCAACTTCCAACAGATGCAAAAAACTACGCGGCAAAAAAATTAATTTTTCGAGTATATTTTATTCGATCGCAAAAGTTAGCGGCGAAAACATTAAGTTTTTTGATATTCTTTTATTCGATCGCAAAACTACGCGGCGAAGAACTTAAGTTTTTCGACAATTTTTTATTCGATCGAAAACTTACTCAGCGAAAAACTATTGTTTTCGCTAACATTTTATTCGATCGTAAAAGTCATCGGCAAAAACTTGAGTTATTCGACACATTTTTATTCAATCGCAAAATTTACCGATCGAATAAACCGTTACTCGAATAAAAACACGCTGAAAAAGACTTGGAAAATTTTTCATGACTTCGAAAATTTTTCAAGACATAGAAAATTTTCGATCGCAAAAGATCGAATAAATTGTTACTCGAATAAAAACACGCTTCTAAGACTTCGTCAATTTTACAAATCTTTCAAAATTTTCACCAAGTCTTTCGAACATAAACCTTAACACATACAATTTTCTCTAAATTCATTCTTAATCCAATTTATTCACATATGAAAATTTATCGACTAATGAACCTTATGTTATTTTTGCATATATGGCAACTCCTAACTACCCTCATATCTACTCCTCTGGAAGTTATATGACAGTCCAAGACAACAACTTCCAACTGGACCTAATGACGTTTCGGTGTCCGGATGAAGTCATTGCACCCATCCTCAAAGGACACCCTCTATGGACAGCCTTGACCATGATGTCCACCGTACCAATGGTCTATCTCCAGCAATTATGGGGATGTATGAAGAGTTTCGTCAACGGCGATAGCATGGAATATATGACACTGCTCAACACAAGACATATCGCACTGATGAAAAATAGGCCAACCCATTGAAGTGGTGACTTCAGGTTTGATAACGGATGTCCTTGGACGTTCCGAAACTTCAAGACCTACTCAATGCGGCACATCGGAAATCTACTCCGATGTTGTGACAGTGGAGCGCCTCCCCTGGCCCCACTCCACCAATGTTCGTGACGGAGCATAGACTACAAGAAGCGCTCTCCACAGCCCTATCTTCTCTAGAAGATCGTCTGATGGCCCGTATGCTCCATGCTCTCGAGACTTCCCGAAGAGACACCGGGAAAACACCAGTCTCAGAAGCTGCTCCCACCGACACACAAACCACACCCATATCCTCACCACTTCTTACCACCACTCTACACACCCCACTACAACCAATCCTCACCACCCCAACTCCCTGACCCTCACTTATCAATCCCTACACCATTCCGATCACCCAGCTTCACGATATACTCATCTCACGCCTCCTCGCCCTAGAGACCAGATCTCCCGCTGAGGAGAGTCTCCACAAAAGGTTGATAGATGAACCAGAGCCGCCAGCACAAACAACGTGGCGAGAAGAATGTTCCCGCACTAAACGTAGACATGACGATCCCGATGATTCGGATCGTCATGAGGGGGAGAAACGGCAACGAACTACACGGAGCGGCCGTGGATTGAGTCAAACACAGACAAAGACTCAAGAAGCTGGAGGATCGTCCTCACACCCACCAACCACACAATCTCAAACCCGCCAACAAACAATCACACCTCCCACCATATCCCAAACACTAACCCTTTCTCCTACAAATCCAAATCTGATCCCAACCTCAAACCTCCCCCAAGTCCAACCAGAAGCAGTTGCCTACGATCCACATTTGATCGTAGATGACTACATCCTAAAGAAGTGGATGACGCAATGGGAACCAGAGGAAGCTGCTCAAGCTCGACTCTCCAACGTCAGAAACTTCTTACAACAAGCTTCAGTGGACTTGATGCTGCTTGAAGAAGAAGAACTTCAAGAAGGCGAGAACTACAGTTCTGTCCTCCCAGAGCTACACGAAATGATAAGGCTCAGAGTCGACTCTCCTCCCGGTCTATCAAAAGGGACAGTTAGAGTCGAGACGCAATGGGAGAACGTCAGAATTGAAGTCTCGTTCATTGAAGACGTAAGACATCAGATTCGGAGGTCTCCAAACAAAATCAAGAAGCTCAATGAACTTAACCTAAGGGGCATCTCACACTCGGAAGATAGGAAGAAAATGGAGCATATCTTCATGCTCAATTATCTCCGACCCGATCGAAGTGTCATTCCAGCTGATCAACTGAAGGAAAACTTCAAAAACAAGCCACCGATTATCCATCTTGTCAGAGTCTTGCATACTATCGGAAGATATCCAACCCCTATCTACATCATTGAGCGAGCGGACAGCAACCGCACTCGAGAAGAGATAGATGAAAGCTATCTCTGATTCCTTCCACCGGATGAGGTCTACCAATTTTACCAATGTACAAGAGAAAGTACAAGATGCATCTTGAATATATCAAGACTGAAGGACTCGAGGGGCTGAAAAGATTCATGGTGGGGCAGATCAGGTATCACACCGCACACGACCTTCAAATTACAACAGAGAACAACATGAAGAAGGTCAACATGGAATCTCTGCTCATGAATGGCTTCCCACTCAACAACTTTCCCGAGAACTACATCTTCAAGAAACCTGGCCTCGTCATAACCTATCTAAATCCAGTCATTGGAAAGACAAGGGCTATGATGAAGTCAGAAGTCAATAAGTTATGCGACGGGACGCTAAAGTTATTGAGGAAGAACATTCAGAAGGGATTGGGAGAGATCACCGAAGAGACAATCTTCGAAGATCTTTGTGAAGAAGATGCCCCACTCTTGAACGAGCTTCTAGATGCTATAAATGAAAGATTGGAACTAATGAATGCTGTTCGACGCTACGAGACAGCATTGGGATTGAGGAAGTATTTTTACGCCCGACAAGGATAAAAGGAGCTGAAACGAAGACAAGTATAAAGGGGGAGATTGAAAAGAATATTAAAATTGTGCTTTATTATTTTATTATCCTTGTAATTAGGGGCGTAATTAGAAGTTTTGATAGTGTGGGACATAATAGCAATTATACCTTGGATATAGGTATAACTACGATGTACACTATAAAAATTAATACAAGTTTTATTATTCGGAAAATAACAAACATCGAATTCATATCTTAAACGAGAGAATACGATCGAGAAACTCGGAAAGCTAACAACCTCTCTCAAGATCTTCAACGCGGATATTCGACCGAACGTAATCCGTAAGATTCTTACTCGAATACCAAGAATTCGTGCTTAGATTGCTTGTTGATTGATGAATCATGACCTACCATCAAGTCTTCCCATGCCATTCTCGAAAGCTACAACGTCAGTTTTCAAGAAGTGACCGATTTGGCTTCTGAACAAAACTGTTCAGAACCCGGGCTAATAGGCGTGTTGGCACAAAGTCAACAACTTCCGACAACTTCTACCTCAAAGTCAGATGAAGCAATTCCCGCCGATTTCGAAGATTTGGATTTTCTATTTGAACATTTTTATCGGAACGAGACTCAAATGTCTGCTTCGTCTCATTCTATACCAAGCAGCGCTCCTTCTCCCTCTACTGTAGAAATTACAATTGAGACTCCCAATCATCAGACTCCTACAAATTCCAGATTCTCCAAATTATGAATCTTCAACTAGTGCTGCAGCTCCTACCAATGCCGATGCGGAAATTCCTTCAAATTCAACTTCAGAATTGAATTTTCCAATTACGAATGATCAGCCTAACAATTCAGGAGTTCTCGACCTCCAAATCAACGATGGATCTACTTATGTTCTTCCTCATGAACGTAAGTGGACTCGAGCTCATCCTATCGACCAAATAATCGGTGATCCTTCAAGTGGAGTACGCACTAAGACGTCTACACAGAGCGGATTATTCACGTGCTTCTTAAGCCAAAACGAACCAATTAAGGTAGCCGAAGCCCTTAAAGACACATGTTGGGTGATAGCAATGGAAGATGAGCTCAACCAATTCGAGCGTCTACGAGTTTTGAAACTAGTTCCTCGACTGCACTACAAAACAATTATATGAACTAAATGGGTTTTAAAAAATAAGAAAAACGAGAACGGTGAAATTATCAGGAATAAAGCAAGACTCGTCACCAAGGGGTACAATCAACAACAAGGTATTGACTACGACGAGACTTATGCTCCGGTTGCACGTATTGAAGCTATTTGATTATTTCTAGCATACGCGGCTCATAAAGACTTCAAAGTCTATCAAATGGATGTTAAAACTGCCTTTCTCAACGGCGTGTTAAAGGAAGAAGTCTACGTCGCTCCACCCGAAGGGTTCGAGCACGAAAATCATCCTGATTATGTCTATCGATTTGATAAAGCTCTCTACGGACTAAAACAAGCCTCTCGTGCTAGGTATGATGTTCTGAGCGAATTTCTAGTAAAGTCCAACTTTAGTAGAGGAACAATCGTTACGACACTTTTCATAAAAAAGAAAGGCAAAGACATGATAATTCTTCAAGTATACGTCGATGACATCATCTTCGGCTCGACTAATGAACGTCTCTGTCAGAAATTTAGTGATCTAATGAAGACCAAATTCGAGACGAGCTTAATGGGCGAACTCCAATTCTTTCTTGGAATTCAAGTGAAGCAACTCGAAGATGGAATATTCATCAGTCAAACCAAGTATATCCGAGATATTCTGAAGAGATTTAATCAAGACAAGAGCACACCTATAAATACTCACATGTCAACAAACTACAAATTGGATGCTGATCCTTATAGAAAGGCAGTCAACATCACAACCTATCGGAGTATTATCGGATCTCTTCTCTACTTGACGTCAAGCCGACTGACATCATGTTTGCCACTTGCCTCTGTTCTCGTTTTCAAGCTCACCCGAAGGAGTCCCACATGCACGAAGTCAAGTGAATATTACTCTATCTCAAAGGAACTCCCAACTTAGGGCTATGCTATCCTAAAGATACGGATTCTAGATTAATTGGATATACTGATGCTGATTATGCAGGTTGTCGAATGGACGGAAAAAGCACGTCTGGTGGAGCACAATTTCTAGGCGATAAGTTGGTATGATGGTCCTCCAAGAAGCAGAATTGTGTGTCGACTTCGACGGCCGAGGCGGAGTACATCGCGGCTGCCAGCTGTTGCTCGCAAGTTATATGTATGCGGACACAGCCACTTGAAATGTGCTTTACATGTTCTATTATTCTTACATAAGAAATTCTATGTGCTTCTTTATATTCTTTGATTATCTTGCGTGACTCTATCTTTCAAATTTTTTATAAGATAGTATATATATAATAATATTAAAAAAGATGGGGGATGACGATAATCTTACCTATTTTGCACTACTCACAAAAATATTTCTTTGATATATGATTAGTTCTTTGCGTAAAAATTCATGTGACATTCTTTTATTCAAAGAGCTTCGTTTGTTTCACTAGACACAAAGCCACATCATATATGTGAGAATTTGAACCCCAATATTTTTTATTCTTGAGTGTGTCACACTTCAAATGACTATCCTTTGGTTTGTACTTCGTAGCTTGATTCTTGTTTTTCTGTTAGTTTGTCATGAAAATGATAACGGAAAATTAAGATATTCCTCACTTGGCCCAAATTATATATCCTTTACTTTTAACTCTAGAAATCCCCTTTGAGCCTTGTCCAACGTTCTTTTTCTTTTGGGGTTGCTCAATCAAGAAAAAGAGGGGGAGAAAAAGATATGCACATGATGAATGTCTCAATCTTTATAAAAGAGAAACACGGATCTCGCTGTGAACTTCTCCTAGATAATCTCGTATACTCCTAGAAGAGAAGCACCTCGACGTGAACTTCTCCAGCGATAATCTAGATCGTATATAGAGAAAACGAGAAGAGGAGCACAACCTTGGGTTAGAATTCCATAACTGTGGTGGATCCTTCCCAAGGAACACGGTCTCGGCCCGAAAACAAAAGATCTCATTCTCAAAGCTTTGTAAAGAAAACGAGACTCATCTTGAGCAAGTACAGAAGAAAACAAAAGTAAAAGGATCAGAAATGAATTTCAAAAAGGGCCTTGGAATTGAAGAATTTTTTGAGCTCACTAATCCTCAAAATATCCTACCCTTTTAGTCAGAGCCTAAAAATAATCCCTTTAAAGTCCTTTTGATTCAAAATGATGGACTTTCACTTGGTAAGTTGATTGAATATGCTACGATAACAAATTAATTGATATCATTTTGTCGTGATGATATGAGTGATATATCTACTAAATATGTCCATGATAAAAATAAATTGAGTGGTATGAGCGAAACTAGTGAGAGTTGTCATACATACTATGATCTTCGCGTATCAGTTTAGTTAAATGATTTGACGGTAAATTACTATTCTATATGTCATGAGATTTTTTTGCGTGATAATGTTGAAAATGGAAAATCTGACCCCAAAACAAAAATATTTTTGAAAAATTTTGTTTGAAAATATTTTCATATATTTTAAATTAATTAATACATGCATTGGTTCAGACTTGATAAAATGCGAAATTTTTCTTGAAAAACGCAAAATTTTCATAAATCTATGCTGAATTGATTAAATACGTTACTTGTGCTTATATAGTAAATTCTCATATGCAAAATTGTTTTATTATGTGCTAAAATTCCGAAAAAGTTAAATGTGCATTTGTTGAGGGAGTTTTCATGAGAATTTGTTCTTATCTCCTAAATGATTTACTTGCAAACACGACTTCTAATATATTTTTTTTAAGTATCATAGAATATTTCGAGCTCATCCGAGGAGTCAAGTGTTGAATTTCATCAACATTGGGAGATAGTTGCATTTATTTCGGAAAAAGGAGCATTATGCAATTTATTTTTGGGTTCACAAGTACAAGATTAAATTTCTCGTTTAATTAGACTGGAATTTTAACGAAAGCCCAAAATATTTTTTTCAGCCCAAAGCCTTTCAAACTTACATGATCGAAAAGTATTAATATAACTTTTTCGATAGAAAAACTCACTCTCACGCAACATCTCACATTCGAAAACTTTTCGGATTCCAAAATCTCTTCGGCGATTTCTTCAAAACTCTTCAATCCCCATTGATTTTCTGTCAAAACTCCCCGAATTCAAAGGTAGAAACCCGTTTCGGATCATCTTTCCGTTCAAGAACGCACGATTCGTGACAGTTTCTCAAAATCATTTGACGAAAATTTTACTTCGAAATTTTTTCGACTAAAACGTCTAAAACTATCAAAATTACCGTGTTTAAACTCAACCATTCTGATTAAAATCATGATATTTTGATTAGCAACTGATTTCTGATCATTTCGAGTCCAGATTATCTCACGATTTACCCAGAAATTGGCATTTGTCTTTTTGAGCGTTTACTGTTTGATTTCAAATTTTTTCAATCGAAAATGTCCTTATCGCAAACTGTGTCCTCGAAGAACTTTAGTTTTCGTCAAGTTTTACTCGATCGCAAAACTCAGCGGAGAAAACCTTATGTTTTCGATATGTTTTTATTCGATCGAAAAACTTCGCGGCGAAAACTTTATTTTTCGATAAAATTTTATTCGATCGCAAAAATAAGCGGCGATAACCTTAAGTTTTTCTATATATTTTTATTTGATCGCAAAACTGCGCGGCGAAAAACTTAAGTTTTTCGACAATATTTTATTCGATCGCAAAATTGCTCAGCTCAAAACTTTTGTTTTCGACAAATTTTTATTCGATCGTAAAAGGCAGCAGCGAAAATAATGAATTATTCGATAATTTTTTTTTCGATCGCAAAACTTAACGATTGAATAAATTCACGGTCGAATAAAAACACGCTGAAAAAAGACTTAGCAAATTTTTCAAATATCTCTCTAAGTCTTTCGATAATAAACTCTAACACTTAGAAAATTAAAAAATTTTTCTAAGTCATTTTCACCATCCACATTAACGTCGAACAATTGGCATATGAAAATTTCCATCTAATAAATTTCACTTCTTCTTTGCAGAAATGGCACATCAAGAGTACTCTCACATCTACTCCTCTGACAGTTGGATGACGGTCCACGACAACAACTATCAATTGGACCTCGTCACATTCCGTGTCCGGTAACCTCCATCCTCAAGGGACATGCTCTATGGCCAGCTCTGACGATGACCGCATCCGTACAAATGGTTTACCTCCAGCAAATGGTCTACCTCTACCAACCCACCAACCACACAACCCACTACCCGCCAACAAACAACCACAACTCCCACCACATCCCACACACAAACACTACCTCCCACTCCCAAAAGTCCAAATCCAATCCCGACGTCTAACATCCTCCATAATCAATCAGAAGCAGTCGTCTACGATCCACATGCGATAGTAGATGATTTCATCTTAAACAAGAAGTGGCTGATGCAATGCGGACCAGATGAAGATGTTCAAGCCAGACTCTCCAACGTCTGATACTTCTTACAACAAGCTTCGGTAGATTTGGTGCTGCTTGAGGACGAAGAACTTCAAGGAGGTAAGAACTACTACTCCGCACTCCCCGAACTACCAGAGATGATCAGGCATCGAGTCGACTCCCCTCCCCGCTTATCAAAGGGGACCGTCAGAGTCGAGACACATTGGGAGAATATACGGATTGATGTTCCGTTTATTGAAGATATAAGGAAGCAAATTAGGAGGGCTCCTAATCGCATCAAAAAGCTTAATGAGCTGAATCTACGGGGCATCTCCCACTGGGAAGAAAGGAAGAAGATGGAGCACATCTTCATGCTCAACTACCTTGGTCCGGATTGAAGTGTCATTCCAATGGATCAACTCAGAAAACATTTCAGGGACAAGCCACTGATCATCAAACTCGTGGGCGTATCGCACAGGATTGGAAGTTATGCAACCCCGATCTATAACATCGAGCGAGCGGACAACAACCAGACTCGAGAGGAGATAGATGAAAGCTATATGTCGTTCCTTCCATCAGACGAAGTTTATCGTCTGTTTCAGATGTACAAGAGAAAATACCAGACGCCCTCTCGTTACATCAAAAAGGAAGGACTCGAAGGGTTAAACAGATTTATGGTGCAACAGATCAAATTCCACACCGCACACGACCTTCAAATTGCCATAGAGAACAATATGAAGAAGGTTAACATGGACTCTCAGCTCATCAAAGGCTTCCCGCTCAAGGACTTCCCATAAAATTACATCTTCAAGAAACCAGACCTCGCCATCACTTATCGAAATCCAATTATTGGAAAGACGAGAGCTATGCTGAAGTCTGAAGTTCACAAATTTTGTGGCGGGACGTTGAAGCTCGTGCGGAAGAACATCGAGACGAGGTTGACGGAGATCACTGAAGAAATGATCTTCGAGGATCTTCGTGAGGAAGAGGCCCCTCTCCTAAATGAGCTTCTGGATGCAATAAATGAAAGATTGGAGCTAAGGAATGCGGTCCGACACTACGAGACAGCATTGGGAATGAGGAGATCATTCTACGGTCGACATGGATAAACGGACCTGAAATGAAAACAAGCACAAAGGGGGGGATTGAAGAAACAAAGAAGTTGTGCATTGTTAATTAGTTGTCCCTGTAATTAGCGCCATAACTCGTAGTTTTGATAGTGTAGAACTTAATAGTAAATATACCATGTAAATAGGTATAAATACAATGTACTCTATCGAAATAATTACATAAGTTATTTTCAGAAAATTCACAAGTATTGAATTCACATTCTAGAGAGAGAAAGGCAATCGAAAACTTTGAAGAGAATTTAGAATTGTGCTTTGTAATTTTGTTATCCTTGTAATTAGGGGCGTAATTAGTAGTTTTGATAGTGTAGGACCAAATATTTAATATACCATGTAAATAGGTATAAATACAGTGTACACTATCAAAATCGATATACAAGTTCATTTTCGGAAAAAACGCAAGCATTGAATTCACATTCTATAGAGAGAATAGCAATCGAGAATCTCGGCAACCAAAACCTCTCTCAAGATCTTCAACGCGGATATTCGACCGAACGTAATTCGTAAGATTTCTTTTTCGAACACCGAGAATTCATGCTTAGATCGATCGGTAGTTGATGAATTAGGACCTAACAATTGGTATCCGAGCCGATCGTGATTGATTTTGGATTGAATTCACGATTTTATGATCAAAATTATTTTCCAGATTTTTCGATAAAAAACTTACGTGACTTGTATTTTGATCAATATGCTTAATTGTGCGAATTTTGTTGTTGATTTTGCTGATTAAGTGATAGATTATATGTTAGGAATGATTTACGTACTGATTTCAATCGCTTAGAACGTTATATCAATTCATATTTACGATTTAGATCGATATTTGCGTTTGCGATCAAGTTTTGATTCCGATTTAATTTTCTTAATATTCGATATATTTTGCTGAAAAACGTGGTTGATCATGTGTTTGTTCATATTAAGAACTATTAAACGAGTGATTATCCAGAATTCCAGCACCTAACTTGAACATCTCGGTCGAATCTGGAATTTTCACTGTTACATTGAACTTGGCTGTTCTTCGATCGAAAACCTTGGGTCGAAAATGTTTTTTTCGAATAAGTTTGCAGCCGAGAAATTTTTCGACGACACACACTGTTCTCTTTTTTTTTTTGCTCAAATATAGGACTCGAAAAATATTATTTCGATAATTAGTTTTTCGATTCACATATAAATTTATTTCGAGAATAAAAATTTTTCGAGTAAAAAATTAGCGAAAACATATTTTCAATCGAAAAATTTTCACCCGAAAAAAACTTTCAGTCAACAATTTGAGTCTAACAAAACGAAATTTTTCGATCAACATTAATTTTTTGATTACAAGTTCTTCGATAAAAGTTTTTGCGATTAACATAGTTTTTCGACAAAATATTTTTCAGTAGAACATCTTTTCAACACTTTTACGTTCGAAAAATATTTTTCGATAAACATATAACGAAAACCTTATACGATCGAAAAACTTTTGTAATTAAAAGGTCAACAATTTTAAATCGAAAACTTTACTGCTCGAAAAACATTTCGACCACTGAATTTAAAAGAAATAAAAAATTGTGATTTTCAAAACTTACGAAAAATATTTGTCTTCGAATTATCTACTTTGATACACAAAATTTTCGATCATAAATTCAAATTTCTTTAACAAATTTTGAAGTATCAATTTTTATTTACCAAATATTTTCGAAATCATAACAATCTCTCTTTAAACAACCTAAATATAGGTTCGAAAAGGAAATTGTTTCATGTACGAATCAAACATTACTAACGAAGTTTGTCACTTGTGAAGCACTTTTCATTACAATTCCAAACTTCCACGAAGATCCAACCAATCAACTACAAATGGATGCTTACTCACTCGGAAACGACGTCCGCCCTCCAATTCTTCGAAGAGGTGAATACACAGTATGGAGAAGCCGGTTCATGAATTTCTTAGCAACGAAAGATCAAGCCTCAAATTTGATCGCTTCACTTCAAGAAGGACCAGCTCAATTTTGGCTAATCCAAGAAGGCGATGCCACTAATAATCCTTCTATTCCCGCAACTAGAAGACTTAAAGTTCCTAGTGAATACACTGAGAGGGAGGGATTAAGAGCCTAAGCAGACTTAGGAGCCAAAACTTTCCTGATGCAAGGAATTCCTAATGACATCTATATGCAAATAGATAGTCTATCTAGTGCAAAAGCTATGTGGGACGAGCTCCACAAGATGATGCAACGGACAGAAGTTAGAGTCAAAGCCAAGAAAGCGAACATTCTAACCGCTTACGACTCATTCAAAGCGAAATCAGAGGAAACCGTTTATGAATTCTATCAACGCTATCTAACCCTTCTTAATGAGACGAGGAAGATAGATATCTTCAAGACCAGCATGGAGGTCAACATCCGATTTCTTTCTTCTCTTCAACCGGAGTGGAAGAAAATATCCATGCAAATCCGTCAAAATAAGGATTTAGACGAAATGGATATCCACGCCGTCTTTGATAATCTCGCCCAACAGGAGGAAGATATAAGCGAGATACAAAAAGAACTTAAGGGCAAGCAGATCGACGATTCTATAGCTCTTGTTTCTGAAAGAAAAACGAGTCGATCTCGCAAAGATAAAAGCATCAAGTTGCCAAGTTCTTAGAAGATGAAGACGAATCTGAATCGGACTCCGAACCCGATATGAAGGAGTTCAAGAAACAGTTGGCTGTCATTTCTAAAATGATGAGCAAAAACTTTTATAAAAACAAATCCTCTTCTTTGACCAATAGACTTCGGACATCAAGCTCCAAACACAAGGAAAGACCGGTCGAGTCCTCAGAATCTAAAAACGCCAAAGAACCACAAAAATGCTATAATTGTGGAAAGATAGGGCACTTCTCCAGGGAATGCAAACTACCCAAGAAAAAGGACGCCAACTACTACTCCAAAAAATTTCAACTCATTAAACAAAAAGAGGCTGGAGTAGCACTGATGGCCGAACAAGAGCATTGGCTGGAAGACATCACAGATTCTGAAGACGAAAATCTCGCTCTAATGGCGTACCTCGACAACGCCTCAAATGATAACTCTTCAAGAAGGCCTGACGACGACGACAATAAAGCATCCTCTTCATCACAAGAGGTAACAATGACTAACTCCACATTATTAAACATGTTAGAATCATTACAGTTTAAGTACTCTAACATGAAAAATGAGCGGAAAAGAACTAAGGAACTAGAAGAGAGACTAGCTCTTAGTGAAAATAATTTTCAAAAGCAATTAGATAAGGCAATTCATCTAGAAATTATATTATCTAACGTTAAGGAAAAAATATCTAGTCTTGAATTAACCATAACTACCTCCGAGACAAAAGCCAATGACCTTAATACGACTCTTATCGATTGCCAGAGAGATTTAGAAATATCTAAAAATAATTTCAAAGAAATCTCGAACGAACGTAAGAAACTTTACTCAAGGATTAAAACTCTAGATGATCTTCTAACGGGGTCAAACGGATCAACCTATCTTTCCAAATCAAACTCTTGATATAGAATTTTATAATCCTAAAGAAGTCTTAGGTTTTAACAATCCCTGTAACTTGAAAAAGGTCAATGTTAAACAATTATACGATATCAAGTACATGGGATTAGGTTTAACTTCTCTATGGCCTTTACTAATTATTCAAAAATAAATGCCTTAGAAGAATCTAAACGAAAAGCCACAAATAGGACTGACATTCCCTTTGAGTACACCGACTTGAATAATAGTTACAAGACAAGGGATCTCAACTTGTCTAGTGATTATAATTCATTATATCCACTAGAAGATTTTTCTAAAGATAAGGAAGAAAATAATGATCATTTTCAAAATTCTACTTTCTGTTATATTCCATCTATTATTAAGAAAATAATTGATTTAAACGCTTCCTTAGAAATAGAAAGAAATAATTTCAAAACTGAAAAGAATGAGCTTTTACTGGAGATTTCTAATCTCAAAACTTCATCTACTTTAAAAACTTGTCCTGGTTTTACTTTGAAACAAAAATCATTAATTAAGGACAAAATTACATATAAGAAAACACCTCCCATTGTTTTTCAAAGTATTTTGAAAGAAGATAAATCTTCTTTAAAAATCGTAAAGGGGGAAAAAGAATCCCTAAATGCTTAAAAAAGAAAAAAGATTTTTTCTAACTCTTTTTCTGCTCCATCCACGGGTAGAGTAGAAAAAGAGGTGAAGCATGCAAATGAAAGAGTGCCTAGGATAGAATTTCAGAAGAAAAATGATAGAAATGTCTTATTTTCAAAATTTTCTTCTGTATCAAAAACTATGGACACTCGCAAGAAGACAGTCGTTCCAAACATTAATGTTGTTGCTTCCACTTATGTGTTAAAGCCTATTAATTTTGAAAGCATAAATTTTGAAATCCGCTCTACTTCTAAAAATATAAACAATCATTCTAAGACAAATGCAAGTCTTAAGTCTCGTATGAAACAAGATCCAGCTATAAAGAAAGCTTATAGCTCGATACATTCTTATCCTCATTTAAGGTATCCGATCAAAGTACACTCAGCCAAACACCGTAAGAGACTAGCTAGAGAAATGGTTTTCTCATGCACTAAGATTAATAAGACATTTGTCCGCGCTTAAATTAACCTCCCATATAAGGTTCAATCTCAATGGGTTCCCAAGACACCATATAGGCCAACGCAAGCCCAAAAGGCCAAATTGCCTAAAAAGGCACCACTTAAACCAACTAATACCAAGTTGGTTTGGGTACCAAAAAACATAAATGGTTAAGGAACCAAAAATGAACAAACCTTACCTATCAAATCTGTTAATCCAAGAGGACCCATTATTAAGTGGGTACCTAAAACTCTCTAAATTTTTTTATGCAGATCCATCATGTGTGGTATTTATATTTTGGTTGCTCCACACACATGACGGGAAATCAATAACTATTGAGTAACTACCAAGACCGTTACAACGGAAAAGTCAGATTCGGTAACAACGATTCAGCTCCAATACTAGGCTTTGGAGATATTCTACTGCAGAATCTGACGATCAAAGATGTCTCTTACATCCAAGGTTTTAAACAAAATCTGTAGACCATAGGACAATCCTGCGACAAAGGATTTCAAGTGGTGTTTCTAGCTGATCAGTGCAGAATTTTGAATAGTCAGAATCAAGAATTTCTAACAGGATCACGAAGATCAAATCTATACACCATCAATCTGACAACAGTTCGACCTTCGACAGCTGTTTTCCTCATCTCACAGACTACAATCAAGAGAAACAACTTATGGCATCAACGATTGTCTCATCTAAATCTCAAAGCTTATCACAAACTCTCAATCAAAAAGTTGGTACACGATCTACCAACTATTTCCATACATCAAGAGCATACTTTATCGGCTTGTCCAATGGGAAAAATGAAGCGAGCATCACACAAACTCAAGCAAATTGCTTCTACATCTCGACCCTTGGAATTACTTCACATGGACCTTTGTGGACCAATGCGTATACAAAGTATGAACGATCGTAAATATGTGTTAGTAATTGTCCACGATTATTCTCGCTACACCTGGACAAGATATATCCGAATTAAAGTGAGACTGGTGACTTGATAGTACGCTTTGTGCATACCACTCAGAATCTCCTACAAAAGAAAATCCAAGTAATCAGGACTGACAACGGGACTGAATTCAAGAATCAACGTCTCAGCAATTATTATCAGTCACTTGGAATTATTGAACAATTCTCAGCCGCAAAAACGCCTCAACAAAATGGCGTCGTAGAAAGGAAGAATCGGACTCTAGTTGAAGATGCAAAACAATGCTCATACACCCCGGTCTCCCTCACTTTCTATGGGTTGAAGCAGTGAGTACGACATGTTTTACTATAAATAGGACAATCATTCACAAACGCTTTGAAAAGACGCCGTATGAGATAATTAATCAAAGAATCCTGAATATCGCATTCTTCAAAGTATTCGGTTGCAAATGTTTTGTGGCCAACGATCGGGAGCATCGAAGAAAGTTCGATCCCAAAGCATTTGAAGCCATCTTTGTCGGGTTCTACTTCTAAATCATATCGCGTCTACCTCAAGTCTTCCCGTACTATTCTTGAAAGCTACAACGTCACCTTTCAAGAAATGACGGATTTGGCTTCTGAACAAACTAGTTCAGAACCCGAGCTTATAGGCGTGTTGGCACAAAGTCAACAACTTTCGACAACTTCTACTTCAAAGTCAAAAGAAGCAATTCCCGCCGACCTGGAAGATTTAGATTCTCTATTTGAACATTTTTATCGAAACGAGTTTCAAATGCCTGCTTCCTCTCATGTAATACCAAGCAGTGCTCCTTCTCCCTCTACGGAAGAAATTTCAATTGAAACACTCAATCCTCAAACTCCAACAAATGTTCAAGAATCTCCTCATTCTCAATCTGCAACCAGTGTTGCAGCTCCTACAAATGCAGATGAGGAAAGTCCTTCGAATTCAACCTCATAATTGAATTTCCGAACTACGAAATGATCAGCCCATCAATTCAAGATGTCTCAATCTACAAACTAGTGAAGAATCTACTTCGGTTATTCCTCATGAACGCAAGTAGACTCAAGCTCATCCAATTAACCAAATCATCGGTGATCCATCAAGTGGAGTCCGCACTAGGACGTTGTTAGGGATATGCCCTCGAATGCTATACGAGGACTGGATATGTATAGTGCATTAGCTTATTTATCATTCGATTGTCAATGTAATCAAACATTGTTTTGCGTATTAATAAAGGCATTATTCATTTATGGTTATATGAGTTCTTTACTTAGCATTGGGTAAAGCAATAAATGAATAAATCAAAATGTGTCGAGTTGAGTCATTGTTCTCGATGGGTACGAGAGAGGAAGGCACCAGTGGACTCTTAACCTCGAACATAAAATGTCCATAAGCCTTAGGTTTCAGTTGGGTGCTGGAAAACCAATCATGGCTTATTTGTCGATGACTTACTGTGTGCCGATATACCGCTTGGAAGCGGAAGTCATGACTTGTGATACGAGTCGAATCAAGGGATTGAATCGTTTCATGGACACTGACTCGCAGGTCGTACGATCAAACATGGCTTATTACCCCAGGAGTGTCAATGATCGACGACAAAACTATAGTAGTCTGCTTGAACCTTAGACCGAAAGGGGCTTTGACGGAGTTGACATTGAAGTCTTGACTATCACTGGTTTCGCTAGATCCGATTTGCTATTGCATGGGTCAGCGGGACAGATGGGTCTTGATGGATATTTGTGATTGCCAGGCTTAGACCGCCGAGTACGGATTCACAGTTTCGCAAGTAATCGAGTGTCCTATGAGAATGACGACGGAAAATTACAAAATCCTTGGCCAAGGTATTAAACTAACTCATGTTAGACATGGAGGGTAGTTTGGTAATTTGCTTCGTGTCATTTTAGCATAGTATCGAGTTTAGTGAGTTTGACAAGTACCATGGCTCTCATTCGATCGGGACACAGCTGAAGGGTTTGTGCGTAGTACTATAATCTATAGTTAGGTTCTGGAATGAGACTAGTTCGAAATTCGTGCCCAAGTCGAGATCTGTCCGGTACTGCGGGATTGGCTAGGCACCTACCGGACTCTTGGATTCCTCCCTTGCCGATTGAGTCAAACCTAGAGAGTCGGGCTTAAAAATGATCATCAATGTGTACCGAGAAAGAGAGATTGTGTTTTGTGCCTTAACGGGCCTCGGGTCGTTATGCCACGCCTTATTGGGCCTCGGGGTCATTAAGTGGACCGAAGTCGGACTTCATAAGAAACTAACTTTAAGACTTAGGCTTGGCTAAGTGCTTAGAAAGACTTGAGGGAAGAATTGGAATTCAACCCTAAGCCGAGAAATTCGAAAAATGCCTTAAAGGGTATTTTCATAATTTACAAATATGGTAATAAAAATATTTGGAATATTATTTATTAAAACTAAAATTCGAATTTATATTTTATATATTATATAAATTTCGAAATTTATTTACCATATTTGAAGATATTTTAATATCTTAGTTAGTTTTCTATTTATAGTATGTTCCTTTAATAGAATTTTGAATTCAATTAGGAGAGATATTTTGGCAAGAATATCTCTCATATTTAGGAACAAATATTTCGAGATTTTAGCTTTGTTTAGGGCTGAAAATTTCGTCCTCCCCGACTATAAATAAGGGTGAGACCCTCGTCAAAAAAAAAATATGAGACAGGGGAAGAGAATCGACGCGAAATTTCTCGACCCGAGAATCGAAACACGAACACACAAACGCAAACCACTCTCCCGTGCGACGGATCAATTCTCTCTAGCCATCTTCGGAGAATCGAAACCGTGGTACACTGCGAGGTCGGCGTGACGATCTAAACGATACCCAACATGACCGCGGCCGACGACGCAATCGACGAGGAGCTGCCACTCGCTTCAAAGGTAATCTCTCACGGGTATGACCCGCCCTATTACGTGTCAACGTGATTAGAGTTTTCGATCCTAGCTGCGAAGGAACCCGGAAAAAAATTTATTCCGCACCGTATCCCGGGGCGTTGCGTCTCGGGTACAAACCGAGTACCTTTCCCAACAGGGGTATCAGAGCCAGGGCTCATGATCGGAATCATAACATGATTAAATCGAAACGAGGCTCGTGGGAGACGATCGAAAAGCCAACGCACTAGGCGCGTGTGCCTGCTCTATGCGTCGCTTGCCAACCCACGACCACCATACCGCTCGACGGGGTCGAAGGCACCACCGCCGAGATGCTGCGACACGCAGACAGCCGCACGCGCAACCGCACCATGCGACGGCGTATCTGCTGCCGCGGGTTCGGGCAACGAAGACCCGAACCACCGCGCCGCTGCCTCGGGCAGCGGCACACCGCTGTCCGATGGTGGTGCCACCTCTGACGGCAGCGCCAGCGGCGTGCGGACAGCCGCGTACCCGCACGAAATTGCAGCCTCCGGGACACGACGGCCGCCTAGGGTTTTTCGCCCAAAAACCCTAACGGGCCTTTTTATCGGGCCTGGCCCATTTAAGGCCCAAATTGTCGGTTTCGGTTAGAATTCATGAAATTGTCAACGTGCTCGTTATGATTATGATTTAAGGCACACTTACGGGTTTAGGATTTCTATTTGGTTTTCCAGGTTATTTGTTAAGGGCCTCGTCCCCCCGGGTTGTATTTGTCTTTTACGGGTTGTTTGGGACTGATGATCCCCCCGTGTTGTACTTCAAAGTCTTTATTAGATTAGGCATAGTTTAGAATACACGAAGCTGTTCGACGGTTGACGACTCCCCGGGAGAAGATGACTTGGTGGACGATTGACGACTTCGAGGCCGTTCGAATGATGAAGGGCGATTGTCGACTTCAAAGCCCATACGGAGAACCGATGATTTTTTGAAGCCAAATATACATAATTCACATAATAGGGCTAGAATATAAATAACCCGTTCGTGTTGCCTTGTAGTTTATTTTCCTAGGGTTTATTTACTACTTACGTGCGTGTCGATTTGTGAAATGATATGCATGCTTTATGTGCTCTTATGTGAAAAAGGTTTTTTCTCCCGTTTGATAAATACTAAGTGAGAAAAGGAATTGGGTTCCTGTCTTCTATCATGCTTGAGATGTCTGGTGTTAGGGAGTTTGTACGGGTTGTTCCGAGTAAGTTGGCGCCGTACATCAAGCCCTAACATTAGCGTTTCGGGTTCGTTTGACGACGCTCACCGTAGCATATTCCGCCCCACGAAGCGTAAGGCAGCAAGCCGGAATTCAAATGTGCGGTTAGAGCATAAGTTGATTAGGTTGCACTTAGACAGTTATACCCAAAATGCAAGGTTAGCCGTGAGGGTCACTGACTGAGACAAAGATAGTTGAAATACTCATAGGATGGGTTCGAGTGAAACTCGACTTCGATCGATTAGGCAGGCCAAATATTGCGTTAAAGGCTGAGGCATGTCTAATCGAGTCGGGGACCTCAACTCCACTATGAAACTACTCAACGAAGTTTCCGAAATTCTTAAATCGGGAGAATAGAATTTTCGAGAAAAATAGTGGGAGTCAAGCGAAACGAAAAGTCCGTGTTTGCGCTTGATGAATGATAGAATAAACCTAACTATGTGATCTTTATCTTCTAAAGAGTTATTTTCTTTCTAGTTACTATGACGAATCTTTTAAACATGCTGCTTGAAAAGAACCGTTTGGTAGGACCAAACTACGTGGACTGGCTCCGTAACCTTAGGATAGTTCTAGGTATGGAGTCTTTGACTTATGTCCTCGATTCCCCTACACCGCAAGTCCCAGGGACTGATGCGAGTGACGACGACCGGGCTGCGTATGTCAAGTGGCAAATAGACGAGACAAAGGTCAAGGGCTATATACTCCTATCCATGAGCAATGAGTTGCAGCGAAGCCACTCGGAAATGAAAGTGGATGCCATTTTGCTTCATTTGAAGGAGCTCTTTGGTGAACACTCTAGGAGTGCTCGCTACTCTTTGACAGAGCAACTATTTCATTGCAAAATGGATGAGGGCAGCGACGTTAGAGAACATGTGCTGAAAATGATCGGTTTGATTGAGAGACTCGATGCACTCGACTTCCTCATGGACAATGAGCTCGAAAACAATCTCGTGCTCCAGTCACTGCTGGCTTCCTTTAATCCCTTCATTGTGAATTATAATCTGAATAGGGTCGAGATGACATTAACTGAGTTGATGAACCAGTTGTCAACGACCCGAACTCAGATGAAAAAGATTAAGGGAAAGGAAGTGGCTCTTGTTGCGACTTATATGACGCGGAAGTCGATTAGAAAGAAAAAGTCGGACAAGCCCATTTAGCCCAAGGGAGGAGTTTCAAAAGGCAAGGCCAAGAAAAACGTGTCTAAAGGCGCCAAGCCCACTGCAATGAGCTCGGCCATTGGAAGCGCGATTGCCCGAAGCTAGCCGCCTCAGGTAAAGAACTTTATGTTTTAGAAACTAATTGTTCTATGACTGTGTACTCCACTTCATGGATCCTAGACTCAGGAGCTAGCGCTCACATTTGTGTTTCAAACCAGGGTCTGGAACGAAGTAGGAGGTTGGCGGATCAAGAGGTCATGATCAACGTAGGAAGCGGACATAGTGTGCCGGCGACCCACATTGGATCAAGAACTCTTGTTTTATCTAGTAGACATAAGTTATTGCTTTCTGATTGTTTAGTATTGCCCAGAGGGCTTAAGAATATTATTTCTATTCCCGTTTTGAGCGGAAACGGATATAAGTTCCGCTTTAGTAATAATATTTGCGATATTTATTTTGGAAATAAATGCGTCCGAAGTGCAACTTTACTTAACGGATTATATTATCTAACTGTCAAAGATAAAACTGAATCTGTGAACACAATTACCAACAAACGAAAATTAGAGACCAATATGAGACAATTGTGGCATCTTCGACTTGGTCATGCAGGATATCAAAAAATTCGTGAGTTGGAGAAAAATGGCATGATTAAGCCGTTGGGTTCGGACCCTTATCCGACTTGCGAATCGTGTATCCTTGGAAAGATGACTAAGTCTCCCTTTACCGGGACTTTCCAAAAAGCCACAGAACTTCTCACTTTGATTCATACAGACGTTTGTGGGCCATTCGGGGAAGCGGCTCGAGGTAATTTCCACTACTTTATTACCTTCACCGATGATCATTCAAGATTTGAGAAGGTATATCTTATGAGATACAAGTCTGAAGCCCTTGATAAGTTCAAGGAATATAAGGCTTTAGTAGAAAAACAAACTGGGAATCTTATAAAGGCCATTCGATCTGATCGAGGTGGCGAGTACATGAGTCTCGAGTTTGACGAGTTCTTAAACGAGAACGGGATCATTTCACAGATGACACCGCCGGGAACACCACAATTAAATGGTGTGTCCGAATGCAGAAATCGAACGATGTTGGACAAGGTTCGATCAATGCTAAGTTATACAGACCTGCCACTGTCGCTGTGGGGTCATGCGTTATTAACCGCAATGCACGTTTTAAACCGAATCCCTTCTAGTTCTGTCGACCAGATCCCTTATGAAATATGGACTGGTAGAAAGCCGAGCTAGAACCACATAAGAATATGGGGTTGCCCCGCTTTTGTGAAAAAGCTCAAGACAGAAAAATTGGAATCGAGAGCTGTGAAAGGACGTTTTGTCGGGTACCTGAGGATTCCATGGGATACCAATTTTACTTCCACGACGATCAGAAAATCGTTGTAGCCCTTCAGGCTCACTTTCTCGAAGAAGAGTTCGTTCGAGAAGGTGGAGTGGGTCGTGAAGTAACTCTTGGAGAAACGACAGAAACGATTTCACAAACTCTAGTGTTAGAAGACACCGTAGAGCAGTCCAAGACGCAATCAGAGTTGCGCAGGTCTGGTAGAGTATCTCGCCAGCCTGAGAGATATGGAATGGTACACGTCGAGCACGGGGATGCTGCGACGGGGGGTAACGTCGGCGATGATCCCGCTATCTATGACCAGGCAATGACGGATATAGACTCCGTAAGATGGCTTGAAGCTATGCAAGTCGAAATGGATTCAATGCACGAAAATCAGGTCTGGACACTTGTTGATCTCCCCGATGGTTTTTGACCCATTGGGTGTAAGTGGATCTTCAAGAAAAAGATTGGATCAGATGGACTGGTGGATACATACAAAGCTAGGCTTGTAGCGAAAGGTTATAGCGAAAAAGAAGGAATTGACTATGAGGAAACCTTTTCGCCCGTTGCGATGATGAAGTCCATTCGGATATTACTTGCGATAACAGCGTATAACGATTATGAGATCTGGCAGATGGATGTGAAAACCGCGTTCCTAAATGGATACCTCAAGGAGGAAATATATATGGAACAACCAAAGGGTTTTACATCACAAAAGGATGCTCATAAAGTATGCAAATTGAATAAGTCAATTTACGGACTTAAACAAGCCTCTAAGAGCTGGAATCTTCGGTTTGATGAAGTAGTTAAGAGCTACAGATTCATAAAGAACGAAGATGAACCATGCGTCTACAGAAAAAGCAGTGGGAGCAAGATATCGTTCCTCGTATTGTACGTCGATGACTTCCTTTTGATAGGAAATGATATTGGGATGCTCTCGATGGTGAAAGCATGGCTTTCGACCGAATTCTCCTTCAAAGACTTGGGAGAAGCGACCTACATCCTAGGAATTCGTGTGTATAGGGATAGAACGAATAAGATGTTAGGGCTCTCCCAAGCCCTATACTTAGAAAAGGTCCTGAAACGATATAACATGGACAATTCTAAGAAAGGGTTATTACCTATGGGGCATGGGATACATCTCTCCCAAGCTATGTGTCCTCAAAGTGAGGCAGATATAAAAGAGATGAATGGAATCCCCTATGCATCCGTAGTGGGTAGCTTGATGTACGCGATGCTTTGCACGTGACCGGACATAGCATACGTTGTGAGCGTAGTCAGTCGATTTCAAGCCAACCCGGGTAAAGAACACTGGACAGCAGTCAAGAATATCCTCAAGTATCTTAGAAGAACAAAAGATATGATGCTGGTGTATGGAAATGGAGAATTAGAAGTGGAAGGATATACGGATTCGGATTTCCAGTCAGACGTGGACGACCAAAAATCCACTTCAGGTTTCGTCTTTACACTCAACGGTGGAGCAGTATCTTGGAAAAGTTCCAAGCAGAGCACAGGTGTTGATTCCACCTGCGAGGCTGAGTACATAGCCGCCTCAGAGGCAGCTAAAGAAGGAGTTTGGATGAGAAAGTTCTTGGAAGAACTGCAAGTGGTTCCGATTGCCGAAAAACCACTGCCACTGTGGTGCGACAATAATGGTGCAATCGCGCAAGCGAAGGAACCAAGATCTCACAGTAAATCCAAACACGTAGAAAGAAAATACCACGTGTTACGTGGATTCATTGAGAGTGGCTACATAGCCGTCCAAAACATTGCGACTGCGGACAACGTGGCGGACCCATTCACCAAGCCTTTATCTCAGGCAGTGCTTAACAAACATCTCGAGAAGATGGGTATTAGATACAACAGCGAATGGCATTGAGTGCAAGTGGGACATTGTTAGGGATATGCCCTCGAATGCTATATGAGGACTGGATATGTATAGTGCATTAGCTTATTTATCATTCGATTGTCAATGTAATCAAACATTGTTTTGCGTATTAATAAAGGCATTATTCATTTATGGTTATATGAGTTCTTTACTTAGCATTGGGTAAAGCAATAAATGAATAAATCAAAATGTGTCGAGTTGAGTCACTGTTCTCGATGGGTACGAGAGAGGAAGGCACCAGTGGACTCTTAACCTCGAACATAAAATGTCCATAAGCCTTAGGTTTCAGTTGGGTGCTGGAAAACCAATCATGGCTTATTTGTCGATGACTTACTGTGTGCCGATATACCGCTTGGAAGCGGAAGTCATGACTTGTGATACGAGTCGAATCAAGGGATTGAATCGTTTCATGGACACTGACTCGCAGGTCGTACGATCAAACATGGCTTATTACTCAAGGAGTGTCAATGATCGACGACAAAACTATAGTAGTCTGCTTGAACCTTAGACCGAAAGGGGCTTTGACGGAGTTGACATTGAAGTCTTGACTATCACTGGTTTCGCTAGATCCGATTTGCTATTGCATGGGTCAGCGGGACAGATGGGTCTTGATGGATATTTGTGATTGCCGGGCTTAGACCGCCGAGTACGGATTCACAGTTTCGCAAGTAATCGAGACAAGTGTCCTATGAGAATGACGACGGGAAATTACAAAATCCTTGGCCAAGGTATTAAACTAACTCATGTTAGACATGGAGGGTAGTTTGGTAATTTGCTTCATGTCATTTTATCATAGTATCGAGTTTAGTGAGTTTGACAAATACCATGGCTCTCACTCGATCGGGACACAGCTGAAGGGTTTGTACGTAGTACTATAATCTATAGTTAGGTTCTGGAATGAGACTAGTTCGAAATTCGTGCTCAAGTCGAGATATGTCCGGTACTGCGGGATTGGCTAGGCACCTACCGGACTCTTGGATTCCTCCCTTGCCGATTGAGTCGAACCTAGAGAGTCGGGCTTAAACAGGATCATCAATGTGTACCGAGAAGGAGAGATTGTGTTTTTGTGCCTTAACGGGCCTCGGGTCGTTATGCCACGCCTTATTGGGCCTCGGGGTCATTAAGTGGACCGAAGTCGGACTTCATAAGAAACTAACTTTAAGACTTAGGCTTGGCTAAGTGTTTAGAAAGACTTGAGGGAAGAATTGGAATTCAACCCTAAGCCGAGAAATTCGAAAAATGCCTTAAAGGGTATTTTCGTGATTTACAAATATGGTAATAAAAATATTTGGAATATTATTTATTAAAACTAAAATTCGAATTTATATATATATTATATAAATTTCGAAATTTATTTACCATATTTGAAGATATTTTAATATCTTAGTTAGTTTTCTATTTATAGTATGTTCCTTTAATAGAATTTTGAATTCAATTAGGAGAGATATTTTGGCAAGAATATCTCTCATATTTAGGAACAAATATTTCGAGATTTTAGCCTTGTTTAGGGCTGAAAATTTCGTCCTCCCCTACTATAAATAAGGGTGAGACCCTCGTCAAAAAAAAAGTGAGAAACGGGAAGAGAATCGACGCAAAATTTCTCGACCCGAGAATCGAAACACGAACACACAAACGCAAACCACTCTCCCGTGCGACGGATCAATTCTCTCTAGCCATCTTCGGAGAATCGAAACCGTGGTACACTGCGAGGTCGGCGTGACGATCTAGACGATATCCAACACGACCGCGGCCGACGACGCAATCGACGAGGAGCTGCCACTCGCTTCAAAGGTAATCTCTCACGGGTATGACCCGCCCTATTACGTGTCAACGTGATTAGAGTTTTTGATCCGAGCTGCGAAGAAACCCGGAAAAAATTTTATTCCGCACCGTATCCCGGGGCGTTGCGTCTCAGGTACAAACCGGGTACCTTTCCCAACAGACGTCTACACAACGCGACTTATTCACATGCTTCTTAAGCCCAAACGAACCAATTAAGGTAGCCGAAGCGCTTAAAGATCCGGATTGGGTAATCGCAATGCAAGATGAACTCAACCAATTCGAGCGTCTACGAGTTTGGACATTAGTTCCTCAACCGCAAGGCAAAACATTAATTGGAACTAAATGGGTTTCCAAGAATAAGAAGAACGAGAACGGTGAAGTTATCAGGAATAAAGCACGACTCATAGCCAAGAGATACAATCAACAAGAACGAATTGACTACGACGAGATGTATGCTCCGGTGGCACGTATCGAAGCAATTCGACTATTTCTAGCATACACGGCTCATAAAGACTTCAAAGTCTATCAAATGGATGTTAAAACCACCTTTCTTAATAGTGTGTTAAAAGAAGAAGTCTACGTCGCTCAACCCGACGGGTTCGTGCACAAGAATCATCCCGATCATGTCTATCGATTAGACAGAGCTCTCTATGGACTAAAACAAGCCCCTCGTGCTTTGTATGATGCGACATAAGAGGCACCATAGATACGACACTCTTCATCAAAATATAAGGCAAAGACTTGATGATCGTTCAACAAATGAACGTCTCTGTCATAAATTTGGTGAACTCATGAAGACCAAATTCGAGATGAGCTTAATGGGAGAACTCCAATTCTTTCTTGGACTACAAGTAAAGCAACTCGAAGATGTAATTTTCATCAGTCAACCAAATATATCAGAGATATTCTGAAGAGATTTAATCAAGACAAGAGCACACCGATGAATACTCCCATCTTAACAAACTGCAAATTTGATGCTGATCCGTCTGGCAAGGCAGTCAACATCACAACGCATCGGAGCATTATTGGATCTCTTCTCTACCTGACGTCCAGCCGACCCGACATCATGTTCGCCACTTGTCTCTGTGCTCGTTTTCAAGCTGACCCAAAGGAGTCCAACATGCGTGAAGTCAAGCGAATTCTACGCTATCTCAAAGGAACTCCCAACATAGGGCTATGGTGTCCTAAAATACTGATTTTAGATTAATTGACTATACGGAAGCTGATTATGCAGGTTGTCGAATGGACAGAAAAAGCATGTCTGGCGGAGCACAATTTTTAGGCGAAAAGTTGGTCTACTGGTCCTCAAAGAAACAAAATCGCGTGTCAACATCGACGGCCGAGGCGGAGTACATCGCAGCTGCCAGCTGTTGCTTGCATGTTCTATGGATGCATCACAACTACGCGATTACGGGTTTGAATTTAATATCATTCCCATTTACAGTGATTCTCAAAGTGCTATTGCCATTACATGCAAGCCTGTTCATCATTCACGCACGAAACATATAGATATTCGCCATCATTTTATAAAAGATCATGTAGAAAAAGGCACTATATATATGTATTTTGTTAAAGCGGAGCTTCAACTTGCCGACTTATCACTAAGGCATTGGATGAAACACGATTCCAATTCCTTATTGATAAATTAGGCATGTTGAATCTCAATCTTACTTGACATGTGCTTTACATGCTCTACTATGCTTCTATTTGATACTATATGTGCTTCTCGATATTCCTTGATTATCTTGCGTGACACTATCTTTCAAATTTTTTTATATATAATAGTATATATAAAGTAATAATAAAAAATGGGGGATGACCATAATTTTGCCTAGTTTGAATTACTCACAAAAATATTTCTTCGATAAATATGCTTCGTTCTTTGCCTAAAAGTTCACGTCACATTCTTTTATTCAAAGAGCTTCGTTTGTTTCACTAGACACAAAGCCACATCATATACGTGAGAACTTGAACCTCAATAACTTTTTCTTGAGTGTGTCACACTTCAAATGACTATTCTTTGGTTTGTACTTCGTAGCTTGATTCTTACTTTTGTGTTTATTCGTCATGAAAATGATAACGGCATATTAGGAAATTCCTCACTTAGCCCAAATTATAAATCCTTTAATTTTTCTCCTAGAAATCCCCTTTGGGCCTTCTCCGACAATCATTATAGAAGAGAAAAACAGATCTGGCTGTGAACTTCTCCTAGATAATCTCGTATACTCCTAGAAGAGAAGCACCTCGAAGTGAACTTCTCCAACGATAATCTAGATCTTATAAATAGAGAAAACGAGAAGAGAAGCACGGCCTTGGGTTCAAATTCCATAACTGTGGAACCTTAGAAACGAACACGGTCTCGACCCAAAAAGAAGTTCTAATCTCTCAACGTTTTGTGAAGAAGATGAGACTCATCTTGAGCAAGAAAAGCTAAAGGATCAGAAATGAATTTAAAAAAGGGCTCGTGAAATTGAAGAATTTATTTAAGCTCACCAATCCCAAAATTACCCTACCCTTTTAGCCAGAGCCTAAAAATAATCTCTTAAAAGTCTCTTTGATTCAAAATGATGAATTTCACTTGGTAAGTTGATTAAACATACTATGATAACAAATCAATTGATATAATTTTATCGTGATGATATGAGTGTTATATCTACTAAATATTTTCATGATAAAAATAAATTGAGTAGTATGAGCGAAACTTGCGAGAGTTGTCGAAGTGATTCATACTATGATCTTAGAATCTTAGTTTAGTTACATGATTTTGTGGCAAATTATTATTTTATATTTCATGAGAAATTTTTGCGTGATAATGTTCAAAATGTCCCATCTGACCCCAAAACAAAAATATTTTTGAAATTTTTTATTGAAAATATCATTCGCACATTTTATATGCATTAATACATGCATTGGCTCAGGATTGATAAAATGCGAATTTTTTTTAAAAATGCAAAATTTTAATGAATCTATGCTGAATTGCTTAAAATGCGTTACTTGTACTTAAATAGTAAATTTTCATATGCCAAATTGTACCAAATATGTGCTTAAATGCCGAAAAGTTAAAACATGCAATTGTTGAGGGGGAGTTTTATATGAGAACTTGTTATTATCTCCTATATGATTTACTTTTAAAACATGACTTCTAACTATTTTTCTAAGCATCACAGAAAATTTCGAGCTCATCCTAGGAGTCAAATGTTGAATTTCATCAACATTAGGAAATAATTTCATCTCTTTGTTATGCAATTTATTTTTGGGTTAATCCATAAAAGATTAAATTTTTGGTTAATCATACTTGAATTTTTAACTAAAGCACAAATTTTTTTTACGGCCCAACGTATTTTTACCTTACTCGATCGTAAAGTATTAATACCACTTTATCGATCGAAAAACTCACTCACACGCGGCTCATTTCACTCGAAAAACTTTTTGACTTCCGAAAACACTCTTCGAACTCCGGCGATTTCACCAAAACCTCACCTTATCTTAGTGATTTTCTTCCTAAACTCGCCTATTTCGAAGGTAGAAACACGTTTCGAATCACTTTCCGGTCAAAAACATACGATTCGCAAGCAGTTTCTCGAAAACATTTGAAAAAATTTCATTTTCATAGTTTTTCGACTAAAAACGATTTTAAACTCTCAAATCAACGTGTTTGAACTCCACTATTTGGGTTAACATCATGATATTTGGATTCGAAACTGTTTTCTGAACGTTCCGAATCCAGCTTAACTCATGATTTACCCAGAAATCGAAATTTACGTGTATGCGTTTACTGTTTGATTTGAAAATTTTTCGATCGAAAAAGTTTTTATCGCAAACAGTGTCGTCGAAAAACTTTTGTTTTCGTTAAGTTTTATTCGATCCCAACACGCAACGTCGAAAACCTTTTGTTTTTGATATATTTTAATTCGATCGTAAAACTTCGCGGCGAAAACTTAATTTTTTAATTAAATTTTATTCGATCGCAAAAATAAGCGGCGAAAACTTTAAGTTTTTCGATATTCTTTTATTCGATCGCAAAACTACGCGGCGAAAAACTTGAGATATTCGACACATTTATTCGATCGCAAATTTAACGATCGAATAAATTGTCACTCGAATAAAAATAGCTGAAAAAAGACTTAGAAATTTTTCAAGTTTTTTTCAAAAATACGCTTGTGAGACTTAGTCAACTTTACAAATTTTTTTACCAAGTCTTTCTAAGTACATTTTTTAATCCCATTTATTCGCATATGAAATTTCCCAACTAATGAATTATCTTTCATTCTTTACAGATATGGCAACACCAAACTACCCAAACCTCTACCCTTCTGGAAGTTACATGTTAGTCCAAGACAAGAACTACAAGCTGGACCTTGCTACATTTCGGTGTCCCGATGAAGTCATCATCTCAATCCTCAAATGACACCCTCTATGGCCAGCTTTGACCATGACGTCCACCGTACCAATGGTCTATCTCAAGGATTGAATGGAAGCCCTATTGGACCCCCGATATCTACGGAGCAAACAATAGGCCAACCATTAAAGTGGTGACTTCAGGGTTGATAACGGATGTCCCCAGACGTTCCGGAAACTACATATTGAAGAAACCTGGACTTGGAATAACTTATCGGAATCCAGTCATTGGAAAGACGAGAGCTATGATGAAGTTAGAGATCCACAAGTTCTATGGCGGGACATTAAAGTTAGTAAGGAAGAACATCCAGAAAAGATTGGGAGAGATCACTGAAGAGACAATCTTCAGAGATCTTTGTGAAGAAGAGGCCCCACTCTTAAATGAACTTCTGGATGCCATTAATGAGAGGTTGGAACTGAGGAATGTTGTTCGACGTTACGAGATAGCATTGGGATTACGGAAATCATTTTATGCCCAACAAGGATACAATAAGCTGAAACAACGACAAGCACAAAGGGGGAGATTGAATAGAATTTAGAATTGTGCTTTGTAATTTTGTTATCCTTGTAATTTGGGGCGTAATTAGTAGTTTTGATAGTGCATGACCAAATAGTAAATATACCATGTAAATCGGTATAAATACAATGTACACTATCAAAATCGATATACAACTTCATTTCGGAAAAACACAAGCATTGAATTCACATTCTAAGATAGAGAATAGCAATCGAGAATCTCGGCAACCAAAACCTCTCTCAAGATCTTCAACGCGGATATTCGGCCGAACGTAATTCGTAAGATTTCTTATTCGAATACCGAGAATTCATGCTTAGATCGATCGGTAGTTGATGAATTAGGACCTAACAAACTTCCACTCTTTAATGGTTTTCTCTCTCACGATCTTCAAACTCGATATTCGACCGAAGGTAATTCTCGAGATTTCTCATTCGAATATCTAGAGTTCATGCTTAGATTGATTGTTAGTTGATAGAAAGGACCTAACACGCCTCGTCAAAAAAAATTAAATTTTTCAAACATTTACAATTGCTTAATATAGTTTGCATATGATTATTCCAATCTAATGAATCTTATTCATTTTTTCAGTAATGACTCATCAAGAATATTCCTTCATGTACCCTTATGAAGGTTGGCTGACAGTCCACGATAACAACTATCATCTGGATCTTACCACCTTTCGTTGTCCCGATGAAGTCATAATTTCCATTCTCCAATGACATCCCTTGTGGCCAGCCCTCACCATGAGTGCCTCAGTCCAGATGGTTTATCTCTAGCAGTTATGGGGATGCATGAAGAGCCACATCGTAGGTGATGACGTGACTTACACAACAAAGATAAACCAGAAGCACGTCATCATCGAGAAGAATCTTCTGGTCATGGTCCTCGATCTACCGTATCAAGAAGTCTACGAACCTCTACCGACAGATGCGGATATCGTAGAAGACATACTTCGGATGGGATATAAGCCACCGCTGTCAAAACTGGCAAACTTCCAGAACAACGGGATCCATCATCCATGGCGGACACTATTTGGAATCATCAACCAATGTCTCTCCCAGAAGCACTTCGGATTTGACCAGGCAAACGGGAATATTCTCTGAATCTTCCACGGAGTCGTCTTCTCGAAGAACTATGACGTGGCCCAGCTAATGTGGAATGATCTAGCGGACCAAATGCGTCAACGAGAAATAAAATCGAAGGCAAAGTTCCTACCTTACGTGCGTTGGTTCCCGGTGCTGATATACCACCTGATGGAAGTACATCCAGAGATCCCTCGTCTACCATACGTCCGAGGATACATACTGCTTACGCTGCGGTTTTTCCACAACCCGAAGGCATCGGATCTGGTGCTCCAACCGATGCTGATCCCGTTGGAGCTTCTACGCTTAGCAGATCCCACCGACGTGGCCTACCAAGATTATTACCAAAACAACTCAGTCACGGAGGCTATGATAAGGTTGGTCGATCCGGCTCCGATGCTTACCCAACGCGAAAGCCCAAAGTTGCGGCTCAGGAGAACACCAGCCGTTGAGCCCGAAGGTGTCACACGTGAACCCACACCTCCAACGGTCGAATCTCCTGAAGCCACCGAATCAGATGAGGAATGCAGATTACAATGAAGGGGCTCCTTCAGACAACAAATCTCTGCCGCATATGCATTTACCCCTGCCACAACGGCTTCAGTGTTACCTCCTCCACCGCTACCTGTCCAGACAACCACGCAGGTTCCCATTGAACCTGTTCCAACATCCATAGAGATGATACCTTCGGTATTATCTCAAAGATTGGTTGGAAGCCCTGTTGGTCCCCCGACATCTTTGGAGCCAACAACGGGCCAACCACCGAAGTGGTGACTTCTGAGTTGTTAACGGGTGTCCTTGGACGTTTTGGAATTACAAGTCCAATCACAGGCTGCACGTCAGCGATATTCTCTGATGTTGTGATGGTGAGTGCCTTCCTGGCCCCACTCCGGAGGTACCCACCATCGTGACGGATCAGAGACTACAAGGAGCCATGTCGAGGAGAGTCTCTACCGCCGGCTAGTAGATGACCCCGAGCCGCCTGCTCAAACGTGTTGCCGAGAAGAAAGCTCCCGCACGAGTCGAAGACATGACGATCCTGATGATCCGGATCGCCATGAGAGGGAGAAAAGGCAAAAGACCACCAGAAGCGGCCGTGGTCAAAGTCGTGAGAAGACATCCTCGACGCGTGAAGCTGGAGGATCATCCAATAACCCACTGATAAACGTATTTTTATACGTTTATCTCTATCATATTTAGGTCGTAACTTGGTTTATTTGAGTTAGCTTGTACTTATATTAAAGATTATACCTATGTTTTGATATTGAAGGAACATAAGATAATAATCGAGACCAATCGAGATAATATGGGGCAAAAATGACCAAGTTCACCAGAAACACGGCTTCACTGTGAAACAACACGGCCGTGTCTGGTCATACAAAAAGGATATTAAGCCTCGACGATCCAACACGGCTTCGTACTAATGAGAACACGGCCGTGTAGGAAGTTTCAGGTACGATGTCAGCATCGGCAAGTTAACACGGCTCCAACCAACTACACGGCCATGTTCACAGACAACACGGCCACTTCAAGAAACCAACACGGCCGTGCTAACTTCATCATTATTCAAGGTAAGCTTCGACATTTGCACGCGGCCTTGAGCGACATTTTACACGGCCGTGTGTGGTTCATCAGTGAAAGAGGAAGCATCGGCATGTTTCCACGGTGTTTTGCGTTGGTATACACGGCCGTGTTGTTATTCAGCATCGCAAATGCGGGGCTGCAGCCTTCGTACACGGCCGTGTCTGTCGGTGGGTTAAGCCGTGTTGAATATTACTTTCTATAAAAGCCGCACTTCTCAACCCCGAGCTGGATCTAGATCGACATAACTCACTTCCAAAAGATAAAATACACCTAAGGGACGTCTCAAGATCCAAATGAATCAATCAAAACGATTCCTAGGTGCTAAAGTGAAGATCCGAAGCTCATTTTATCCAAGATCTAGCACAAAGGACGCTGGATATGCGTGGGCTCATAAAATAGGGAAGATCTATGTATTCTCTATGCTTTATTTTGTATACGATTCGTAGATCTCTCTTAAGCATGAGTAGCTAAGCTTCTTATGTGCTCGGGATGAGATGAACTCTAGCTATAGTTGTCGTTTGGGCGTTATAACACTCGTGAACACGTGACATTGTTTATTTATCATTTATGGCATTGTTTGTTCAATTCAATATGTCTATGTGTTGTTTTGAAGGTCACATTTGATATGTCTATGTATTGGTGTGACGCTTGGTAGACCGTTGAGGGCGAAAGCTAAAGAACGGTTAGTCCTTTCGTAAACGTTAGGAGTCGACTATAGGGCGAAAGCAAATAGTCTACCCTCGCTATAGGTAAACCAATATAAATCCTCGCGACCGTTTAGGGCGACAACAAATTCGACAGTGAAATTACTGCGATTTAGTCATTATCTGCGTGGATAAGGTGGTTTACGGCCAAGTCGACGATACCTAGCGGGATTCGAAATCCCCAACACATTCTTCTTCACTTGAAAAGTTACTTTTAAATCTTCAGTCGTGTCGTAAGTTCTTTCATCGTGTTAGTTTAAGTTGTCGTGATCTAGTTCAAACATAAAAAAATCACAAACTACTTGTTAGGCTAAATATCAAATTGATAGGTAAATACTAGTAATCAATGTTATTCCTCGTGTTCGATACTCGGATACTCGCTAAGCTATTCTACAAACGATAGGTACACTGCCTATCGCGCGTGGTGCTAGTTTAACGTATTCGTTTTAATTATTACTTGACGTATATGCACGAATCTCTATACCATATTTAAGAGCACACGCCTGCACGATCAAGTTTTTGGCGCCGTTGCCGGGGAATAGATTGATATTAGGAAAACCCGAGTTCGGTAATTTAGCCATTTACTTATTTGTTATTTAATTCTAGTTAATCAACGTTTCTTATCTGCAACTGTCTTTTGGTTTGTGTTTCGTTACCTAGCTAATGTGGTTCGTTGACTTTTTCAGGTACACTTATACGGTGAATGACCCGAAACCATCCATCGTATCCACTTGTTAAAGGATCTCCAAATTTTGAGCGTACATTGCGACGAAAACTGAGACAAGAAACTTCTGAAAGTCATTCGTCCGACGAATCAATTCAGCTAGTTGATTACTCTCAGGACACCGCAAGCACCTCTCACCCAGAGACATCAGTCGATAGTTCGGGAACACCAACGGAGATGGCAGATCAAGAAGCTAGTAACGAGATGCAATCACTGCAAGATTTGCTCAAGAACGATACACTCGGTGGTACGACGTCGGCAATTGTCATACCACCGATCGCAATCAACAACTTTGAGCTGAATAACTCATGGCTTCAAATGATATTCCAGATGGCTCAATTTGAGGGCAACTCTGAAGATGATCCATACAAACACATCAAAGCATTCTTGGCGATTACGGACATCATCAAAATCAATGGGGTGTCGAATGATGCAATCAAGCTTATGTTGTTTCCATGCTCTCTCAAAGATAAGGCAAAGGAGTGGTTGGAGCTATTACCACCGAAATCTATCACTACTTGGGACGAGCTGCGCGGGGCTTTTCTTGGCTACTTTTTCCCGCAATCGAAGGTTCTCAGGTTAAAGACTGAAATTTCACTCTTTCATCAGAAGGACATGGAGAATCTTTACGATGTATGGGAGAGGTACAATGTGTTGTTGAAGAAATGCCCGCAGCATGGAATGACGAAGGCAGCAATCATCAATAGATTCCACGAAGCACTCAACGATCAAACGGCTCATATGATAGACGGTGCCGCAAATGGAGGACTTGTGAAGCTTAGTGCCACTGAAGCATGGAATTTAATCGAAGAATATACGAGAAATAGCTTCATGCAAGGCAACACAATAATGAGGGCGCATGGAATGTTCGAAGTGAGCAACGATACAGCGATGATCGCTAAGTTTGATACTCTTCAACAGCAAATGGCCACGATGCAAACTCAACTTCAGACGGTGTTAAATGCTCTTATACCAAACGCCGCTCAACCGCAAGCTGCCAACGCTGTGATAACCCCGATGGCCGCAGCACCACCTCAACAAATACCATACATACCTCACTGCGGTAATTGTGGTGCAGCTCACAAGACTTCGGAATGTCAAGTCATACCACCCTTAGAGCATGTTGACTACATGGGCAATTACCAAGGCTAGAGGAGTTTTCAACCTCGAGCAGACCCTAACATGACCTACGGCAATCAAGGCCAGCAGATGCAGAGGCAGTCTGGATTCCAGCAAGGGCCACCACCGGGATTTCAATCTGGAGGATCGAGCAATCATTATCAAAATATAGCTCAAGGGTCGGGATCTAATGACATGAAGGAGATGAAGGGTATAATGGAGATTCTCCTCTCGAACTTCAACAAGACCACTCAAGCCCATGAGAGCCGATTAACGAAGATGGAAGAACATTTACAAACCATCGATCTACGAGCTCAAAACACGGATGCTTTAGTACGGAAATTGGAGCAACAAGTGGGCCAAATAGCGAAATAATTAGCGGAACGACCTCAAGATTGGCTCCCGAGCTATACTGAGACGAATCCAATGGAACATTGCAAGGCCGTCACCTTAATGAGTGGTAAGGAATTGTAGGAGCGAGAGCAGCCCGCGATGAAGCAACCCACAGAAAAGGTTGATATCGAGGTCCACAAAGGGCAAGACGTTAAGAAAATCGAAGGTGAGAAACTCGAAAAGGCTGAAGCTGAAAGAGGAACGGAGAAGGAGACCCCGTCAACCACCGGTGAAGCCATATCAACCGAAGGTTCGATATCCGGCTAGGTTGAAGAAGGATCGAGACGAGGAACAATTTGGAAAATTTATGGGTATGTGTAAACAAATGCATATAAACTTACCGTTTGTTGAAGCTATTACGCAGATGCCTTGTTTCACGAAGTTCCTCAAGGACTTGCTCACCAACCGAAGGAAGCTCGAAGACGTTTCTACTGTGTGCCTACGAGGAGAGTGTTTAGCCATTTTACTAAGTAAAATGCCGAAGAAGCTTAAGGATCCAGGGAGTTTTACTATTCCTTGTCTTATAGGAGATGTTGTTGTTGAACGTGCATTAGCCGACCTAGGAGCTAGTATAAATTTGATGCCTTGTTCTATGTTTAAGAGATTTGGTTTATGCGAGCCAAAAACCACTAGGATGAGCCTCCAATTGGCTGATAGATCCTTAAAATACCCTCGCTGTGTTATCGAGGATATCCTAGTGAAAGTGGACAAGTTCGTAATTCCCGCCGATTTCGTCATTTTGGATATGGAGGAAGATGAAAATATTCCTCTTATCTTAGGTCGACCATTCTTGGCCACTGGTGAAACCATGATAGATGTTAGAAATGGTACTTTGACCCTGACGGTTGATGGAGAGAAAGTGACTTTCAACATGGGAGATTCTATGAAAAGTGATAGCTCACTTGACGATAAGTGTTATTAATTGGATATCTTTGAACATGATTTAATCTTTTCTGTGCAAGGTCTGTCGCAGGTTTTTGCCGGGGGCGATACACAATCATCCATGATGGTGGCCACCGATGAGTGCGAAGAAGATTATGACGAGCTTGTGACGAAAGTCCACGAAAGTAAAGAGGAGGACAAGGAAAAGAGCTCGATCGAAGAGCCACCTGTCCTAGAGTTGAAACAATTGCCCGAACATCTCGAATATGCATTTCTAGAAGGCGAGTCGAAGCGACCAGTGATAATATCTTCAAGTCTCGACGGCAGGCAAATAGACCAGCTGTTGAAGGTGCTGCGAGAGCACAAAAAGGCCTTAGCATGGAAGATCCGACATTCGAGGGATTAGCCCAAGCTTCTGCACACATAAGATTCTCATGGAGGATGACTTCAAACCTGTCGCCCAACGGCAAAGGAGGCTAAACCTCAACATGAAGGATGTTGTGAAGAAGGAGGTCATTAAGCTATTGGATGCCGGAGTGATCTACCCGATCTCAGATAGTGCATGGGTGAGTCCCATCCAAGTGGTTCCAAAGAAGGGATGCATGACGGTCGTTCCCAACGAAAAGAACGAGTTGATTCCGACGAGAACCATAACTGGATGGCGTGTGTGAATCGGCTACAGAAAATTGAACGATGCCACGAGAAAGGATCATTTTCCTCTACCCTTTATTGATCAAATGCTTGAAAAGTTATCAGGACATGCATTTTACTGTTTTCTTGATGGCCCGTCAGGTTACTTGCACATTCTAATAGTTCCGGAGGACCAAGAGAATACGACATTCACCTGTCCGTTTGGTACGTTTGCTTATCGACAGATGTCATTTGGTCTTTGCAATGCCCCAACCACGTTTCAGCGATGCATGATGGTGATCTTTGACAAATTGGTGGGTGAAATCATGGAGGTATTCATGGATGACTTCTCAGTTTTTGGTACCTCTTTCGATGCTTGTCTAATTAATCTTAAATGTGTGTTAGCACGCTGAGAAGAGACTACTCTAGCACTTAATTTGGAAAAATGTCATTTCATGGTTCGAGAGGGTATAGTATTGGGACACAAGATTTCTTCTAAAGGAATCAAAGTGGATCGGGCTAAGGTAGAGACAATAGAAAAAGCTACATGTTCCCTCGAGCGTGAAATCTGATAGGAGTTTCCTAGGTCATGCAGGATTTTATCGAAGATTCATTAAAGACTTTTCGAAAATTGCACGACCTATGTCTAAGCTGCTAGAAAAAGGTGCTCCATTTGACTTTAATGATGAATGCGTTAATGATTTGCTTAAGGAAAAGTTGACCTCTGCACCTATTATGGTTGCTCCCGATTGGGGGTTACCCTTTGAACTTATGTGCGATGCTACTGACTACGCAGTTGGAGCTGTACTTGGACAGCGGAAGGATAAACACTTTCGGCCGATCTACTATGCGAGGAAGACATTGGACTCAGCCCAATGCAACTACACCACCACCGAAAAGGAGCTTCTTGCTGTCGTATCCGCCTTCGACAAATTCAGGTCATATCTTATTTTGACTAAAGTTGTTGTTTTTACTGATCATTCTGCATTGAAGTACTTGCTAGCGAAGCCAGACGCCAAGTCGCGGCTTATTCGATGGATCTTGCTCCTTTAAGAATTTGATATCGAGATCTGAGATACTGAACCCCGACAACAAAACGATCCACGACACGTTCCCAGATGAACATCTATACGCCATAAAAATGGTAAATAAAGAAGTCCCGTGGTTTGCAGATTTTGCTAATTATCTTGTTGCGAGGACCCTACCAAAAGAGTATACAAGTCAACAAAAGAAGAAATTCTTTTCCGACCTGAAATACTACTTTAGAGAAGATCCTTTTCTATTCAGGATGTGCAGACCAAGTCATTCGACGTTGTGTTTCTTTCCAGGAAACAATGAATATTATCGAGCATTGCCACAGTAGACCTGCCGGAGGACACTATGCAGCTAATCGCACTGCACAAAAGGTGTTAGAATGTGGATTCTACTGGCCGACGATCTTTAAGGATGCTCATAGGTACGTTGACATGTGTGATCAACGTCAACGAGCAGGTAATATCTCAAAACGTGATGAAATGCCCCAGAACTTTATTTTAGTATGCGAAGTATTTGATGTTTGGGGCATAGACTTTTTGGGCCCTTTTCCTAGCTCGTACATTAACAAGTAAATTATTGTGGCTGTTGATTACGTGTCTACGTGGGCCGAGGCCCAAGCCCTACCCACTAACGATGCGAGAGTCATTGTTAAATTCTTACGAGTGTTGTTCTCACGGTTCGGCACACCTAAATGCATCATTAGTGATAGGGGTACTCATTTTTGTAACACCCAATTTGAACGAACCTTAGAAAAGTATGGTGTTAAACATAGTGTCTCTACCCCCTATGATCCTCAAGCAGTGGCCAAGTAGAGGTTGTAAATCGGAAGCTGAAACGCATCCTAGAGAAAACCATAGACGGGAACCGACGGAAATGGGGGAGTAAATTGAACGATGCACTATGGGCTTACAGAACAGCACACAAGACACCCGTAGGTACTACACCGTATAAACTACTTTACGGAAAGACATGTCACCTTCCCGTCGAATTAGAACATATAGCTTATTGGGAAATTAAGTCAGTAAATCTTGATTTGGAGCGAGCCGGTGAAAAACGTAAGCTCCAAGTCAATGAGCTTGATGAGTGGCGTTTGTCAGCCTACGATAACACACGAATGTATAAAGAGCGTTCAAAGGCTTATCATGATAAAAAGATTAAGTAACGGAGAGAATTTCGAGAAGGTGATCAAATACTCCTCTTTAATTCTCGATTTAGGCTCTTTCCCGAAATGTTGAGATCGCGTTGGTCTGGACCATTCATTATTACTCGTGTTTTCCCATACGGTACTGTCGAGATTTATAATAATGAACAGGGAACTTTTTAAGGTTAATGGACAACGTTTAAAGCACTATTTCGGAGGCGAAAAGGCACCAAGTGATAGCGAGATCATGTACCTCGACTTCAATCTAGGGTAAAGCGTGAAAAGTTACGTCCGGCTTACGACGTTAAAGAAATGCTTCTTGGGAGGCAACCCAGGTATTTGCATTCACGTTTACTTTACCTTATAACTTAAGATTAGTTACATTTCGCGTTTATTTATCACTATCGAAAATAATAATAATAATAATAATAACAATAATAATAATAATAATAATTATAAAAGGGGAGTTGAATGATAGAGATGCGAAATGAGCGTGGTGACATAACGATTACATCGATGGACATCGTGTTACAACCCGATACATAAAAGCTTGGAAGCTAAACCTTCCTTGCTTTGGTAAGCACGATTACATAGTGATTATATGCAAGCACAATGCGTACCGACCCACGCCACAAAAGCAGTGATTGCAACCCCGAGCAAACCCAAAAGGATGAATAACTCAAGCTTGAGCCTTTCTAGACTTTCCATCCTGAAGGTTTCTTGAGGGATGTTCTCACGTTCCGCATCTTCTCCGAAATTATACATTGCGACGCTTAAAAGATAATCGGAGAAGATTTATGTTGTGGTGCAGTAAAGCCTACAACTACATATCCTATTTATAGGCATGAGTGCAACGAAATGATAAGGAATCATTTATTTTACAATCCGATTTTTTCTTCAAAACGCCATCTTTTGATTTGTGGGAAACGACACCATTATGAACAAAATCGGATTTGCCTTTTTCGTTACAAAATCATATCCATAATCCCTATAAAGGATTTTGATGTCCCTGCGTTATGTCACACCTAACAATAGTTGCGCTCAAGTTGATGTCAGTACCATATTTACGTGACCAACTATAGACCTACGTCAAGGTTGGCTTAACGTTGTAACGACGATAGAGCACGGTACGATGAACCTTAAGCACAACCTCTATCTAATATAAAACGGCCGTGTTTCACGTGCCAAGTTTTTTTCTTGCAATAATTAGTTAGGCACAACACGGCTAGAGCCAAAGGAACACGACCGTGTAAGGATTGGGAGCCTCGGTTAAAAACAACATGGCTTAATGATTTCACAACTTAGCCGTGTCCAGAGGCTCACACGGCTTACTGTACCGTGACACGGGCGTGGAACTGTTCACCCACGATGATCAAGCCTCGGCGAAGGAACACGGCTATCAGGCGACTAACACGGGCGTGTGCTTATCATAAAATTTAAAAAAAAAATTATTATCAATTTAATTTAAAAAAAAAGAAATTATTATCAATTTAAATTTAAAGAAAAAAAATAAAAATACCGCGCATTTTTAACACGGCCTATGTAGTAAAATACACGACCGTGTAAGAGTTGAGAGTCTCGGTAAAAACCAACACGGTCACGGTTTCTCCTCACACGGCCCTGTGAGGATATACCTGATGATTTCAAAGCCTCGGCGGATCTACACAGAGTTACACACGGCCGTGTTGCATACCATATTTAAAAAAAATATTTAAAACAATAAAATAAAATAAAAAATATAAAAAAAAATACCCCGCGTTTTTAACACGGCCTATGTAGTAACATACACGGCCGTGTTATGTCGCGAATTCAACATATAAAACAAGGGGAACGAGCTCATTTGACACCCACACGCACACAGCCGCACACACGACTAGCGCACACACAACCATGCGTCTGAATTCCTTCACTTGAGCTCCGCGACACCCACAAGAGCGCACACGCACTATCTAACCTCGTGCTCAACCTAAATCTAAAGGGAAAAGGTATGATTCTCGAGTAAACCCTAACTTTACAAAATTTGAGATTTCTTAAATTTCGCCTAACTTGTGTGCTTATACATGATTTCTTGGGTTTAAGCCATGTTGTAATCACCTTGGGCTAACGAATTTCGTCGATTTTGTGGTTTAATTTCGCCCTCTATATCCATTGAAGGTGTTCGATGAAATGTCTAAACCAAAATTTTTATGTTGATGCTCAATTTACAAATTTCTTATTGTTGATTTTCGACTTGGACTTGCCTAATTCCATTTTAATGCTTGATATGCTCATATGATTTTGATTTTATATATTCATTGGAATTTGACGTGCTCGTTCAATGCTTACGAAAGTTTGGTCGAGTCAAGATGGTTAATCTATTATGTTATTTCTCGAGACTCATTTTGAGTTTTGCAGGTACAATGTCTCGTAGAAATCCCTCTCGTGCTAGCTCATCTCGTAACCCGAACGCTAGTCCACCACCACGCAGTCGGCGACGAGCAAATACCGAACCAACCGAAGATTTGCTTGCGGCCATGACCAACTTCGCCGATGATCCCCGAGAGCAACGTTACGGGAAGCTAAATGGAATGACATTCATGCACACCGATCGACTTCACCGAGAGACGCTCGAGAACCTCCACATCGTCCAACAAGACGATAAATACCTCTCCAATAGTAGTTGGGACGCCCTCTTTAGCACCAACGAAGAGGCTTACGAAGAGCTCACTCTCGAGTTCCTCACCACCTTCTCCTTTAACGAACACGCCTATAGAAACGGAGTCAAATTCCATGCATTCAATAGGGAGAGGGTGACGTAAGTCGACTCTCTTTGTGAGGCCTTGGGATGTGAAGTTCCAAGAATCCAGGACGCCAATGACCCCCCATCCAAAAGATCACTACAAGCATCTTCTCGACAAGAAAAGTACACAATCGAAGGCCTCCTCGTTGCAAGCACCGGGACTAAGGTACATTCATCGACTCCTTTCTACCTCTATCACCCCACGAGGAGAGTCCAATGGCATCATCACCCTCCGGGATCTCTTCTACCTTTCCCGGATGTTCAACGGGCATAAGGTCCACCTTGGGATCGCCATGGCCCTTGGCTTTAGGAAGCAGTCCGAGGCACACGAGAACGGGAAGATTGTCGTGGGTCCGTTCATCATTAAGGTAGTGAATGGTTGGGGGTATTGGCCGGCGAATGCTCCGGAAATGACGAAAGTTGGCGGGTGGAAGTCATTGAACGCTGCGATGTTGTGTAGGATGAGGATGATCTCGAAGCTACCAGGATGGGTCAAGGATAACTACTTCTATCAATGGCACGAGAACTATCGCCACCACACCGACATCCCACAGCCCTTTGCCATCGAAGGTTCGATACCGGCGCCAATCGACCCCACATTCGGCGGACCTTCACACTCGGCCGGCCCTTCCTCATTTGCACCCGGAAGATCATCAGGCATCGACCCCTACATGAGAGCTGCAAACTTTGACTACCGTTTCAATGCCTTCCGCGAAGATATTAGCCCAGCAGCGAGCTCAGGATCGACAGTACTACGAGGAGACACGAGCTCAGGACCGACAATATTACGAGGCGGCTCGGAATGCGGATAGGGAAGAGAATGCAGCTGCTCATTGCTGCCACGAGGAGGAGCAACGAAAGGTCCTAAAGAGGCAGAACCGTCAGGAGAAGGCGATGAAGAAGGTGCAAGACGCCTTGAAGTTGCTCACGGAGTCCCGTAAGCTCGTTGACCAAGGAGTGAATCATCGTCCAGCGACGATGATTCCCACGAGTCATCGCCGAAGCCCGAGTCCTAGTTTTATTTTATCTTTATGTTGTTTCTTTTGTGAACTTTACATGCTTGAATGTACTTTTCTTTAATGCATACTATCACTTGCTACACCATTACGCTTTGTTAATATTTGTTTTGACGTCTTTTTATTTCTTTCCAATTTTCACGTCAGGAAAATGTCACAAGTGAACGTCCAAACGATACCCACGTGAAGGAATATGTTGAACCCAATCAAACTATCAAGTGTGGGGAGGAGGACTTGCTACTCAAACTCAAACAACATACCATGGTCATGGATATATCAATTCAGGGGAGTTCACGCATTTAAATAAATTCATCTTCACATTCTAAGAGGGAGAATAGCAATCGAAAAACTCTCTCTTTCAAGATCTTCAAAGAAGATATTCGACCGAAGGTATTTTGTAAGATTTATCATTCAAATATCTAGAATTCGTGCTTAGATCGATCGGTAGTTGATATAATAGGACTTAACAATTGGTATCAGAGCGGATCGTGATCTTTTCTGGATTGAATTCGCGATTATGAGATCAAAATAATTTTCAAGATTTTTCGATCGAAAAACTCACGTGAAATAGATTTTGATCAATGTGCTTAATGTTTGCTAATTTTGTTGATGATCTTGCTGATTAACTGATAGATTATGTTAGGAATAATCTACGTACTGATTTCAATCGCTTAGAACTTCATATTAATTCAGATTTTCGACATCGATCGATATTTGCGTTTGCGATCAAGTTTTGGTTACAATTTGATTTTCCTCATAATCGATATATGTTGCTGTAAAATGTGGTTAATCTTGTGTTTTTCATATTAAGAACTAAGAAACGAGTGATTATCCAGAATTTTAGCTCCTAACATGAACATTTTGGTAGAGTCTGGATTTATCACTGTTACATTGAAATTGAAGGCTGTTCTTCGATCGTTTTTTGAATAAGTTTGCCGCCGATAAATTTTTCGATGACAAACATTGTTCTCGTGTGTTTTACTCAAATATAACACTCGAAAAATATTATTTCGATAATTAGTTTTTCGATACATATATAAATATCTTTTTCGAGCGTAATAAAGCATGTTTTTTTTCTCGTACTGTTGTTGCTAAATAAATATCTAATTTTGACTCGAAAAACTTGAAATAGTAAAACAAGTTTTTCGATCTCAAGATTTTCGACCATCTAAATTTTCGAGTAAAAATTTAGCGAAAACTTATTTCGATAGAATAATTCACACTCGAAAAAACCTTGAGTCAAACTTAACAAAAATTTTCGATCACTCTTAATTTTTCGATTACAAATTTTTTCGATAGAAGTTTTTGCGATCAACAAAATTAGTCGACAAACTATTTTTCGATAGGGTATTTACTTTGCAAAACTCTTACGTTCGAAAAATAATTTTCGATAAATACCACGAAAAACTTATACGATCGAAAATCTTTTTCGATTAAAGGTTCGAAAATTTTTGAACCGCAAACTTTACTTCTCAAAAAAAATTTCGACTGCTGAAATTTAAAACATACACACATTTTACACTGTTTTGAAAGAAATCAAAGTTCTTAACTTTTCAAAACGTACGAAAAATATTAGTCTCCAAATTTTCTTTTTCGATACTCAAAATTTTCGATCACAAATTCAAAATTATTTAACAAATTTTTGAAGTATAAATTCTTATATCAATTTTTTTTCGAAATCAAAACAATTTCTCTTTAACAACCGAAAAATAGGTTCGAAAAGGAAATTGCTTAAAGTACGAATCTAACATTATTAACGAAGTTTGTCACTTGTAAAAGCACTTTTACCATTTCGATTCCAAACTTTCACGAAGATCCTACCAGTCAACTACAAATGGATGCTTACTCACTCGGAAACGACGTTCGCCCTCCTATTCTACGAAGAGGCGAATACACCGTTTGGAGAAGCCGATTCATGAACTTCTTGGAAACAAAAGATCAAGCCACCAATTTGATAGCTTCTCTTCAATAAGGTCCCGCTGAATTTTGGCTCATCGAAGAGGACGATGCCACTAATAATCCTCCCATTCCCGCCACTAGAAGATACAAAATTCCTAGTGAATACACCGAGGAGGATCGATTAAGAGCGAAAGCAGATTTAGGAGCCAGAACTTTCCTAATGCAAGGAGTCCCGAATGACATCTATATGCAAATAGATAGTCTATCTAGTGCAAAAGCTATGTGGGATGAACTCAACAAAATGATGCAAAGAACCGAAGTCGGAGTCAAAGCCAAGAAAGCTAATATTCTCACCGCTAACGACTCATTCAAAGCAAAGTCGGAGGAAACATTTATGAACTCTATCAATGCTATTTAACTCTTCTCAATGAGATGAGGAAGATAGAAATTTTCAAGACCAACATGGAGGTCAACATCCGATTTCTCTCTTCTCTTCAACCAGAGTGGAAGAAAATATCCATGCAAGTCCGTCAAAACAATTGGACGAAATGGATATCCACGCCATCTTTGATAATCTCGCTCAACACGAGGAAGATATAAGCGAGATACAAAAAGAACTTAAGGGCAAGCAGATCGAAGACTCTATAGCTCTAGTTTTTAAAAGAAAAACGAGTCGATCTCGCAAGGATAAAAGCATCAAGTTGCGAAGTTCATCAGAAGATGAAGATGAATCCGAATCGGACTCTGAGCCAGATATGAAAGAGTTCAAGAAACTTAACTGTCATTACTAGGATGATGGCAAAAAGTTCTATAAAAAGAAATCCTCCTCTTCGGCTAATAGACTTCGGACATCAAGCTCCAAGCACAAGGAAGGACCGGCCGAGTCGTCAGAATCTAAAACCGCCAAAGAACCACAAAAGTGCTACAATTGTGGAAAGATAGGGCACTTCGCTAGAGAATGCAAACTTCCCAAGAAAAAGGACGACAACTACTACTCCAAGAAATTCCAACTAACTAAACAAAAAGAGGCTAGAGTAGCTCTAATGGCTTAACAAGAGCATTGGCTGGAAGACACCACAGATTCTGAAAACGAAAATCTTGCTCTAATGGCATACCTTGACGACGCCTCAAACGATAACTCATCAAGGAGGTCAGAAGATGAAGAAAAAGCATCAACATCATCACAAGAGGTAACGATGCCTAATTTTACATTAATAAACATGTTAGAATCTTTACAAATTAAGTATTCTAACATGAAAAATGAGCGGAAAAATAAAAAGGAATTCAAAGAAAAACTAGCCCTTAGTGAAAATAATTTTCAAAAGCAATTAGATAGAACAATTCACTTAGATATTCTCTTATCTAATGCTAAAGAAACCATAACTAGCCTTGAATCTAGGCTATCTACCTCTGAGGTGAAAATAATTTACCTTAGTAAGACTCTTAGCAATTGTCAAAGAGATTTAGAAATTTTTAGAAATAATTTTAAGGAAATCGCTAACGAACGTAAGAAACTTTACTCTAGGATTAAAACTTTAGACGATTTTCTAACGAAAATGCGGCAAACGGATCAGACTATATTTCTAAATCAACCTCTTGATATAAAATTTTATAATCCTAAAGAAAGGTTAGGTTTTAACAATCCCTGTAACTTGAAAAAGATCGATGTCAAACAGTTATATGATATCAAGTATATCGGATTAGGATTAACTTCTCTAATGACCATTACTAATTATTCCGAAATAAATGCCTTAGAAGAATCTAAACGAAAAGCCACAGGAATGACATCCCTTTTGACTACACCGAATTGAATAATTGTTACCAGACACGAGAAATCAACCTGTCTAGTGAATATAATTCAATATATCCTTTAGAAGATCTTCCTCAAGTTCAGGAAGAAAATAATGATCATCTTCAAAATTCAACTTTTTGTTATATTCCGTCTAATATTAAGAAAATAGCTGATTTAAACGCTTCCTTAGAAACAGAAAGAAAGAATTTCAAAGCAGAAAAGAATGAGCTTTTATTGGAGATTTTTAATCTCAAATCTTCCTCAAATTCAAAATCTTGTCCCGGTTTTACTGAAAAATCATTTATTAAGGACAAGATCAAATCTAAGAAAATACCTCCCATTATTTTACAAAATATTTTAAAAGAAGATAAATCTTCTTTAAAAAGCGTAAAGGGAGGAAAAGAGTCTTTAAATGCTTCAAAAAGGAAAAAGATTTTTACTAACTCTTTTTCTACACCATCCACAGGTAGAGTAGAAAAAGAGGTGAAGCATGCAAAGGAAAGAGTGCATAGGGATATAATTTCAGAAGAAAAATGATAGAAATGATATATTTTAAAAATTTTCTTCTGTATCAAAAACTATGGACACTCGTAAGAAGACAACCATTTCAAACTTTAATGTTGTTGCTTCCACTTATATGTTAAAGCCTATTAATTTTGAAAGCACAAATTTTGAAATCGGCTCTAATTTAAAAAATATAAACCATCATTATAAGACAAATGCAAGTCTTGAGTCTCGTAGGAAACAAGATCCAGCTATAAAGAAAGCTTGTAGCTCGATAGATTCTTGTCCTCATTTAAGGTATCCGGTCAAAGTACACTCAGCCAAACACCTTAAGAGATTAGCTAGGGAAAAGATTTTCTCATGCACTAAGGCTAATAAGACATTTTTCCGTGTTGAAATGAACCTCCCATGTAAGGTTCAATCTCAATGGGTTCGCATGACACCATCTACGCCAACGCAAGCCTACAAGGCCAAGTTGCCTAAAGAGGTACCACTTAAACCAACTAATTCCAAGTTGGTTTGGGTACCTAAGAGGATAAATGGTTTAGGAACCAAAATTGAACAAACATTACCTACCAAGTCTGCTAATCCGAGAGGACCCATTACTAAGTGGGTACCTAAGTCTCTCTAAAATTTTTCTATGCAGATCCATCATGTGTGGTATTTGGAATCCACTTTCTCCACTCACATGACAGGAAATCAAGAACTGTTGAGGAACTACCAAGACCGTTACAACGGAAAAGTCAGATTCGGCAACAACGATTCAGCTCAAATATTAGGATTTGGAGATATTCTATTGCAGAATCTGCCAATCAAAGATGTCTCTTACGTTAATGGTCTTAAATAGTCAGAATCAAGAACTTCTAACAAAGGATTTCAAGTGGTGTTTCTAACTGATCAATGCAGAATCTTAAATAGTCAGAATCAAAAACTTCTCACAGGATCTCGAAGATCTAATCTTTACACCATCAATCTGACAACAGTACGACCTTCGACAGCTATATGCCTCATTTCACAAACTACAGTCAAGAGGAACAGCCTATGGCATCAACGCATGTTTCATCTAAACCTCAAAGCTCTTTACAAACTTTCTATTAAAAAGTTGGTAAACGGTCTACCAACGATTTCCATACATCAAGACCATATTTGTTCGGCTTGTCAAATGGGAAAAATGAAGCGTGCATCACACAAACTCAAGCAAGTTGCTTCTACATCTTGACCCTTGGAATTACTTCATATGGACCTCTTTGGACCAATGCATACACAAAGTATCAACGCTCGTAGATATGTGTTAGTAATTGTCGACGATTATTCTTGCTACACCTGGACAAAATATCTCCGAACTAAGGATGAGACTGGAGACTTGATAATAAGCTTTGTGAAAACGACTTAGAATCTCCTGCAAAAGAAAATCCAAGTAATCAGGATTGATAACGGAACTGAATTCAAGAATCAACGTCTCAGCAATTACTATCAGTCACTTGGAATTATTAAACAATTTTCAGCTGCTAAAATGCCTCAACAAAATGGCGTCGTAGAACGGAAGAACCGAACTCTAGTTGAAGCTGCAAGAACAATGCTTATACACTCCGGTCTCTCTCATTTTCTATGGGCTGAAGCAGTGAGTAGCACGTGCTATACGAAAAATAAGACGATTATTCACAAACGCTTTGAAATGACGCCGTATGAGATAATTAATCAAAGGATTCCGAATATCTCATTCTTCAAAGTATTCGGGTGCAAATGTTTTGTGACCAACGATCGGGAGCATCGAAGCAAGTTCGACCCTAAAGCATTTGAAGTCGTCTTTGTTGGATATTCATCCACTTCTAAAGCATACCACGTCTATACCAAGTCTTCGCGTACTATTTTAGAAAGCTACAACGTCACTTTTCAACAAGTGACGAATTGGCTTCTGAACAAAACAGTTCAGAACCCGAGCTCATAAGCGCGTTGGCACAAAGTCAACAACTTCCGAAAACTTCTACCTCAAAGTCAAAAGAAGCAATTCCTGCCGACCTATAAGATTTGGATTTTCTATTTGAACATTTTATCGGAACGAATATCAAATGCCTGCTTCGTCCCATTCTATACCAAGCAGTGCATCTTCTCCCTCTACGGACGAAATTCAAATTGAGACTCCCAATCCTCAGACTCCAACAAATGTTCCAGATTCTCCTAATTCTGAATCTTCAACTAGTGCTGCAGCTCCTACAAATGCAGATGAGGAAATTCCTTCCAATTCAACCTCAGAATTGAATTTCCCAACTACGAATGATCACCCATCAATTCAGGAAGTCTCTATCTACAAATCCACAATGGATCTACGTTTCTTCCTCATGAACGCAAGTGGACTCGAGCTCATCCTATCGACTCGGTGATCCTTCAAGTGGAGTACGCACTAGGACGTCTATACAAAGCGGATTATTCACATGCTTCTAAAACCAAAATGAACCAATTAAGCTAGCCGAAGCCCTTAAAGACCCGGATTGGGTGATCGCAATGCAAGACGAACTCAACTAATTCGAGCGTCTACGAGTTTGGACATTTGTTCCTAGACCGCATGGCAAAACAATTATCGGAACTAAATGTGTTTTCAAGAATAAGAAGAACGAGAACGGTGAAGTAATCAGGAATAAAGCACGACTCGTTGCCAAGGTGTACAATCAACAAGAAGGTATTGACTACGACGAGACGTATGCTCCGGTTGCACGCATCGAAGCAGTTCGACTATTTCTAGCATACGCGGCTCCTAAAGACTTCAAAGTCTGTCAAATGGATGTTAAAACCGCCTTTCTCAGCGGTGTGTTAAAAGAGAAGTCTATGTCTCTCAACCCGACGGGTTCGTGCACGAGAATCATCCCGACCATGTCTATCGATTGGACAATTAAATTAAGCCCCTCGTGCTTGGTGTGATCTTTTAAGCGAATTTTTAGTCAAGTCCAACTTCATAAGAGGAACCATCGATATGACACTCTTCAACAAAAGACAAGGCAAAGACCTGATGATTGTTCAAGTTTACGTTGATGACATCATCTTCGGCTCGACGAATGAACATCTCTGTCAGAAATTTGGTGATCTCATGAAGACCAAATCAGAGATGACCTTAATGGGCGAACTTCAATTCTTTCTTGGACTACAAGTAAAGCAACTCGAAGATGGTACTTTATCAGTCAACCCAAATATATCCGAGATATTATGAAGGGATTTAATCAAGACAAAATCACACTAATGAGTACTCCCATGTCAACAAAATGCAAATTGGATGTTGATCCGTCTCGAAAGATAGTCAACATCACAATCTATCGGAGCATTATTGGATCTCTTCTCTACTTGACGTCCAGCTGACCCGACATCATGTTCGCCACTTGCCTTTGTGCTCGTTTTCAAGCAGACCCGAAGGAGTCCCACATGCATGCAGTCAAGCGAATTCTACGCTATCTCAAAGGAACTCCACACATAGGGCTATGGTATCCAAAAGATACTAATTTTCGATTAATTGGCTACACTGACGTTGATTATACGGGTTGTCGAATGGACAGAAAAAGCACGTCTGGCGGAGCAGAATTCTTAGGCGATAAGTTGGTCTGTTGGTCCTCAAAGAAGCAGAATTGCATGTCAACCTCGACGGCCGAGGTGGAGTACGTCGCGGCTGCCAGCTGTTGCTCGCAAGTTCTATGGATGCGGACACAACTACGCGATTACGGATTTGAATTTAATAACATTCCCATTTACAGTGATTCTCAAAGTGCTATTGCCATTACATGCAATCCTGTTCATCATTCACGCACGAAACACATAGATATTCGCTATCATTTTATAAAAGATCATGTAGAAAAAGGCACTATAGATATGTATTTTGTAAAAATGGAGCTTCAACTTGCCGAATTATTCACTAAGGCATTGGATGAAAAACGATTCCAATTTCTTATTGCTAAGTTAGGCATGTTGAATCTCAATCTTACTTGAAATGAGCTTTACATGCTCTATTAGGCTTCTATATGATATTCTATGTGCTTCGTGATATTCCTTGATTATCTTGCGTGACTCTATCCTACAAATCTTTTTATATATACGAAAAGAAAAATAAAAATAACATATTATATACATAAAATAAAAAAATGAGGGATGATGATAATTTTGCCTATTTTAAAATACTCAAAAAAATATTTCTTTGATATATGATTAAGTTCTTTGTCTAAAAATTCATGTGACATTCTTTTATTTAAAGAGCCTTGTTTGTTTCAGTAGACACAAAGCCACATCAAATATGTGAGAATTTGAACCTCAATATTTTTTTGAGAGTGTCACACTTCTAATGACTATCTATTGTTTGTACTTCGTAGCTTCATTCTTGCTTTTGTGTTAGTTTGTCATGAAAATGATAAGGGCAAGAAATTCCTCACTTAGCCCAAATTATAAATCCTTTACTTTTACCTCTAGATATCCACTTTGAGCCTTCTCCAACATTCTTTTTTCTTTTGAAACCCGATTAAGCCTTGAACCATCTTCATACGTTTCGGGGTTGCTCAATCAAGAAAAAGATGGAGAGAAAATGGAGAAAAAGAGATACAAGTATAAATCATTATAGAAGAGAAACAGGGAACTTTGCTGTGAACTTCTCCCAGATAATCTCGTATACTCCAAGAAGAGAAGCACCTCGAAGTGAACTTTTCCAACGATAATCTAGATCTTATAAATAGACCAAACGAGAAGAGGAGCACAGTCTTGGACTCGAATTCCATAATTGTGGAACCTTCTAAAGGAACTCGGTCTCGGCCCAAAAAGAATATCTCATCTCACAAAGCTTTGTAAAGAAGACGATACTCATCTTGAGCAAGTAAAGCAGAAAAGAAAAACTAAAGTATCAGAAATGAATTTAAAAAAAGGACCCCTGAAATTGAAGATTTTTTAAGCTCACTAATCCCAAAATTATCATAATCTTTTAGTCAGAGCCTAAAAATAATCCCTTCAAAGTCTATTTGATTCAAAATGATGAACTTTCACTTGGTAAGTTGATTAAATATGCTAAGATAACAAGTTAATTGATATAATTTTGTCGTGTTGATATGAGTGATAAATCTACTAAATATCTCCATGATAAAAATAAATTGAGTGCTATGAGCGAAACTTGCGAGAGTTGTCAAAATGATTCATACTATGATCTTAGAATATTAGTTTAGATACATGATTTGACGACAAATTATTATTTTATATGTCATGGGAAATTTTTGCGTGATAATGTTCAATCCGACCCCAAAACAAAATTTTTATGATAAAAATATTATTTTTTATTATTGAAAATATTGTTTGCACATTTTAAATGCATTAATACATGCATAGGCTTAGATTTGATAAAATGTAAATTTTTTCTTGAAAAACGCAAAATTTTAATGAATATATGAAGAATTGCTTAAATGCGTTACTTATGCTTAAATAATAAATTTTCATATGCTAAATTGTATCAACTATGTGCTTAAATGCCGAAAAGTTAAAACGTGCATTTGTTGAGGGAGGAGTTTTACATGAGAATTTGCTCTTATCTCCTATATGATTTACTTGTAAAACACGACTTCTAATATTTGTTCTAAGCATCATAGAAAATTTCGAGCTCATCCGAGGAGTCAAATGTTGAATTTCATCAACATTGGGACATAATAACATTTATTTCAGAAATACAGGGAGCATAGTGCAATTTATTTTTGGGTTAATCCATAAAAGATTAAATTTTAGTTTAATCAGAGCTGAGTTTTAACAAAAGCCCAAAATATTTTTTACAGCCCAAAGTATTTTTTTACCTTACCCGATCATAAAGTATTACTGCCACTTTATCGATCGCAAAACTCCCTCACATGTTATTTCTCTCCATCGAAAAACTTTTTGACCTCCAAACATTCTTCGAAAACTCTTCGGCGATTTCACCAAACCTCACTTATCTCAGTGATTTTCTTCCTAAACTCGTCGATTTCGAAGGTAGAAACAAATTTCGAATCACTTTCGGGTAAAAAACACACGATTCGCAAACTGTTTTTCAAAAACATTTGAAGAAATTTCATTTTATACATTTTCGACTGAAACGATTTTAAACTCTTAAATTAACACGTTTAAACTCGACCGTTTGGGTTAAAATCATGATATTTGGATTCGCAACTGTTTTCTGAACGTTATGAATCCTATTTAACTCATGATTTACCCAGAAATCGACATTTACGTGTTAAAGCTTTTACTGTTTGATTTGAAAATTTTTTAATCGAAAAAGTTCTTATCGCAAACAGTGTCGTCGACAAACTTTAGTTTTCGTTGAGTTTTATTCGATCGGAAAACTCAGCGTCGAAAACCTTAAGTTTTTTATATATTTTTAATTCGATCGTAAAACTTCGCATCGAAAACTATATTTTTCGATTAAATTATTCGATCCCAAATAAGCGGCGAAAACTTTAAGTTTTTCGATATTCTTTTATTCAATCGCAAAACTACGCGGCGAAAAACTAAAGTTTTTCGACAACTTTTTATTCGATCGCAAAATTACTCAGCGAAAAACTATTATTTTCGACAATATTTTATTCGATCGTAAAAGTCATTGGTGAAAAATTGAGTTATTCGATATATTTTTATTCGATCACAAAAATTAACGATCGAATAAATTTGTCAGTCGAATAATTGTCATTCGAATAAACACATGCTGAAAAGACTTAGAAAATCGATCGCAAAACTTAACGATCGTATAACTTCCCGATCGAATAAAACTGCGCTAACAAAACATAGCAAATTTTTCAACTTTTTCACTAAGTCTTTCGCTAATACACTTTCTCTAAGAGCACATATAATTCAATCAATTCGCATACTGAAAATTTAATCTAATGAATTTTATTTCATTCGTTACAGAAATGGCACATCCAGGATATGCTAACATATACCCTTCTGCATGCTGGATGACGGTCCACGACAACAACTATCAGTTGAACCTTGCTACAATTTGGTGTCCGGATGACTTTATCATCTCCATCCTCAAAGGACACCCACTATGGCCAGCTCTGACAATACCGCCTCCGTACAGATGGTCTACCTCCAGCAATTCTGGGGACATATGGAGAGCCATGTCATCGGAGATGACGTAGAATACAAGATGCAAATCAATACAAGACACGTCGTCCTGGACAAAAACATAATGGCCATGGTGCTCGATCTCCCGCACCACGAACACTATGATCAACTTCCAACGGATGCGGAGATCGTAGAAGACATGCTCCGGATGGGATACAAGCCTCCGCTGACCAAACTGGCAAATTTCCAAAACAGCGGGATCCCACATCCGTGGAGAACTTTGTTCGGCATCAGCAATAAATGGCTCTCCCCAAAGAAATACGACGTAGCTGACCAAATACGTCGAAGGGAGACTAAGTTGAAGGCGAAGTTCCTCCCATACGTATGGTGGTTCCTGGTGCTGATCTCACATTTCTTGGACGTTCATCCAGAGATCCCGAGACTACCACCTGTTGGAGGAGATATCCCACCTCGTCTTCGCTTCTTTCACAACTCGAACGCAGCCGACCTAGCACTCCAACCGATGCTGATCCGATTGAAGCTGCTCAGCCTAGCTGATCCAACGGACGAGACCTACTAGGACTACTGCCAAAATAACTCAATCACGGAGGAAATGGTACGGGCTGTGGATCAAGCTCTGGTGCCTTCTCAAAGGGAATCTCTGATGGAAATAACCGAGCCCAAAGCCACGGCTCAGGAGACAGAGACACCGGCCGTCGAGCCCGAAGGTGTCCCTCACGATGTATCTCCTGAGGCCACCAAATCGGATGAAGAATACAAACTTCAAATAAGGGGCTCTCGCCGACAACAAATCTCGGCCCCGTTTGTATCTCCTTCAATACTACTGGCTTCGGTGACATCTCCTCCAGCGACTATGGATAAGCCAACCGCATAAATTCAACTTGAATCTGTCTCAACACTCATAGAGGTAATACATGTTGTATCATCTTAAGGATTGGGTGGAAGACCTATTAGACCCCCGATATCTTCGGAGCAAACAATAGGCCAACAAGCTGAAGTGGTGACTTCAGGGTTGATAACGAATGTCCCTGGACGTTCCGGTATTACAAGTCCTCTCCCAGGCGGCACATCGGAAATCTTTTCCGATGTTGTGACAGTGGAGCGCCTCCCCGGCCCCACTCCACCGATGATCGTGATGGAGCAATGCTTACAAGAAGTACTATCCACAACCATCTCTTCAGTTGAAGATCGCCTGATGGACAGAATGCTCCAGGCCATTGAGACTTCCCGAAGGGATACCGAGAAAGCACTAGTCTCCAAGGCCGCTCCGTCCGAAGCTCATACAACCGCCGTCTCCTCACCACCTCTAACCACCACCATACAAACCCCCATACAACCCACCATCACCACCCCAACTCCATCACCTTCACTCATCAACCCATACACAATCTCGATCACCCAACTTCATGACATTCTCATTACCCGACTCCTCGCCTTAGAGTCCAGACCCCTGCTGGGGAGAGTCTCTACAATAGGCTGATCGATGCACTTGAACGGTCCGCCCAAACAAGGTGCCGTGAAGAAAGCTCTCGCACCAAATGAAGATATGACGATCCCGATGAGGGGGAGAAAAGGCAACGACCCACACGTAGCGGCCGTGGTTTGAGTTGAGAGAACCAACAATGACTCAAGAAGCTGGAGGATCATTCTCAAATCCACCAACCACACAACCCACAACCTGCCAACAAGCAACCACATCTCCCACCACATCCCACACACTACCTCCATCTCCTACAAATCCAAATTCAATCCGGACCTCTAACCTCCTCCAAAACCAACCAGAAGCAGTCGTCTACGATACACATATGATCGTAGGCGATTATATCTTAAACGAAAAGTGGATGACGCAATGGAAACCAGACGAAGCTGCTCAATCTCCACTCTCCAACGTCAGATACTTCTTACAACAAGCTTTTGTGGACTTGGTGCTACTTGAAGATGAAGAACTTCAAGAAGGCGAGAACTACAACTCCGCTCTCCTCGAACTACCAGAAATGATCAGGCACAGAGTCGACTCTCCTCCCCACTTATCAAAAGGGACAGTCATAGTCGAGATGCCGTGGGAGAATATGAGGATTGAAGTTCTGTTCATTGAAGATGTTAGAAAGCAGATGTGAAGGGCTCCTAACTGGATAAAGAAACTCAACGAACTAAATCTTCGGGGTATCCCTCATTGGGAAGATAGGAAGAAAATGGAGCACATCTTCATGCTCAACTATCTTGGTCCAGATCGAAGTGGCATCCCAATGGATCAACTTAAGAAAAACTTCAGGGACAAGCCACTAATCCTCCAACTCGTGGGGGTTTCGCACTCGATTGGAAGCTTCTGTACCCCAATCTACCACATTGAACGAGCGGACAACAACCACACTCGAGAAGAGATAGATGAGAGCTATCTCCTCTTCCTTCCACCGGATGAGTTCTACCGTCTATATCAGATGTACAAAAGAATATATCAGACGCCTTCCGGATACATCAAGACAGAAGGACTCGAGGTATTGAAGAGATTCATGGTGCGGCATATCAAGTATCACACCACACACGACCTTCAAATTTCTCTAGAGAACAATACGAAGAAGGTCAACATGGAGTCTTCGCTCATGAAGGGCTTACCACTCAACGACTTCCCAAGAACGACATAATCAAAAAACCTGGCCTCGCCATAACTTATCGGAATCCAATCATTGAAAAGACAAGAGCTATGATGAAGTCAGAAATCCACAAGTTCTGTGACGGGACGTTGAAGCTAGTGAGGAAGAACATCCAGAAGAGGCTGGCTGAGATCACTGAAGAGACGATCTTCGAAGATCTTGGAGAAGAAGAGGTCCCACTCTTAAGTGAGCTTCTGGATACAATTAATGAGAGGTTGGAGCTGAGAAATTTTATTGACGTACGAGACAACATTGGGATTACGGAAATCATTCTACGCCCGACAAGCATAAATGGAGCCGAAACGAAGACAAGCACAAAGGGGGAGATTCAAGAGATAATAGAATTGTGCTTTGTTATTTTGTTATCCTTGTAATTAGGGGCGTAATTAGTAGTAAATATAATGTGTAAATAGGTATAAATACAATGTACACTATCGAAATCAATACACAAGTTTATTTTCGGAAAAATTACAAGCATTGAATTCACATTCTAAGAGAGAGAAAAACCATCGATGAACTCTCTCTCTCAAGATCTTCAAAGAAGATATTTGACCGAATGTATTTTGTAAGATTTATCATTCGAAATCTAGAATTCGTGCTTAGATCGATCAACAGTTGATATAATAGGACCTAACACGGTTGAATATCCTAGGAGGAGTTTTCTTTAGGGATGAGGCTATTCTCCTCGTTCTCTTCATTATCTATAAATGACTTAAATCTAATTAATGTTCACAATCTCGATTTTTTTTCTTTTTTTGTTTTTTTGGGGGACAGAACATGAATCGGGAGGGATCGTTCCGTCCTTGGGAGGATCAAGAATGCTTTGTTGTTTGACAGAAGAAATGCAACATGTATCAAAATTAAGTTTCAGTTCCATTACCTAAAAGGCAAATCGCATGATTTCTATTATCCAAATAAGAAAAAAGAGACTTCCTTTTTTTCCTTTGCAGAAGACTGATAAAATTTAGATCTTATTCAAGTTGTAACTTCTACATGTAGAGTTTTTCGATCTGTTATAGTTTTGACATGAAAGAAGATTATATAGTCTTTGCTGATAAACAAGTGGCAATATATTATTTCAATTGCATTTTTTTTGCCTTTCCGAGTTTGTGCTCTACTTGTTGTACACATTCGTGCAACTGCTGGAAGAATACTTAACAGAAACCACTACCAAACGAAGAGGCGGTTGAATACCCTATGGGGATTTTTCTTTTGGGATGAGGTTGTTCTCCTCATTTTCTTCATTATTCATGGAAGACTTAAATATAATTAATGTTCACAATCTCTGTTTCTTTTTTCTTTTTTGGGGGACAGAACATGAATCGGGAGGGATCGTTCCGGGATCGTTCCGTCCTTTGAAGGATCAAGAATGCCTTGCTTGCCAACAAAAGAAGCGCAACGCGGATAAAAATTAAGTCTCAGTTTCATTATCTCAAAGGCAAATCGCATGATTGCTATTATACAAATTAAAAAATAGAGAGACTTTCTTTTTTTTTTTTTCCTTTGCAGAAGAGTGTGATCAAATCCATATCCTTGTGACTGTTTTCATTATCAGAAGCGATCCATGTGACTGTGTTCTAATATTATATATTATTTGACAAATGAATATACAAATAATATACAATATTTATTTAAAAATACAATTTATATAGTATTATATGGTTGTAACTTGTAGTTCCAATAAAGTTAACCTTTAGTAAAACAGTAATAATTCAACTTATTGACCTAACCCTCACGCCAATCCTTCTCTATATAAACGTTGTTTGTCCTCACAATCAACCCGCCTCTACTGGAATTTTCGTAACTTTGTATCTTCTTCTTCTTCTTGGCATTCGATTTCTTCTTTTACATGAAATTTTAATTGAAAACGAGAGTATAATGGAGTATAACTGGGAAACCTCAGATGGCTCATACGATGGGAAGATAGCGCTATTATCCAATCCTAATCATAACATGCGCAATCTTGAGCACGAACGGATTTTAAATTTAGACCTCAGATGGCTCATGGGAAGATAGCGCAAAATTTTCTTCGCCTCCTGAGAAGGAAACCCGTAAAGCATCATCCTACCGTTGAAGAATATACTATAGAGAAACTGGATGCAACTCTTTTTAGAGACGAGGAAGAAAATGTGGTGGAAGATGATGATGATGCAAACAGAGGTCGTTAAATAAAATACATTTGGACACTATAAAATATCTAACAATGTCCACCTTAGTGTCTGACTTTCAACTTGTGATTTGAGGTCTTTGTCTTGACTTTCTTCTCTTTATCTTTTCTTTTCGAGCGAAGGACTTTCGAAATCCTAGAGTGAGCTCGTATTTTCTCATCTCCAGTTTGTCATTGATCTTTATTACAATCGTTTCGAATATAGGTCCTTCTTTGAGTCCAAGGTCCTTGGAGTACTTCTCGGGTCCCAACGAGAAAAGCCGCTTTTGACGCTTTTCTCTTATGATCTTCATTTTCCCGTCAGAGAACTTTGAGATTCGGTAGACCACCAACACATGAGTCCTCTTCTCCTTCGGTTGGTAGTAGGTGACTCCCAGTTCCGGGTGTATGAACATGTGGTTCTCTGGTTTACACTGCATCTCTTCTCCACACGTGAGGCGCCGTCATTTTTACTATCTTCACGTTGCTTTCCAAGGAAATTTGAAAGTCTTCGGCGGTGTGGAAGTTGATCTGCCTCGGCATATAGCGCTTGAAAGCGTTAAATCCCTCCCGATATTTGTGGCTCCTTAGCACGAATTTCCTATACATCCCAAGTAGGTTGGTTACTTCTTTCGGAGGAAGGTTAGGGTATTTGGCCTCAAGGATGTGGTCCTTCGAGCCGTCCACTCTGACCACGAAGAAGACAGGAGTTGGGAACCTATCGTAGGTGTACTCCACTTTTTACAAGTTCAACAATGAGAGCCTTCTCTCTCTTTTAGTTGCACCAACGAGAGTCCCCTTCTCGTTGTCAACTATGAGAGCTTGAAGAGATGGTTGAAGCCTCGCCTCGTGTTCAGGTGTGTAAAGACTCGGAGGGTCAGCTCGTCGGTAGGCTTTATCTTCTCCGTGCACCTCCTGATGTTGGGACAATAGTCTTCCAGGAAGGGGCGGTAATCCTCTTGTTCTCCCAGGGAGTCTCGACTAACACCGTGCCTTTAGATTGGTTTGGTTTTTTCCTTGACTCTCTTTGGTGGTCTTCGCCCGTCTCTTCCTCTTCGGGTTCAAAGGAGGAGGAATATGTTGTTAGCCTTTGTACGAAATATCGGATGTGGTCGAGACATAGGTGGGTTTCTTCTTCCATCTCCATTCGGTACATCCACTTCTCCTCCGGGATGTATTTGTCAATGTATACTTGAGGGTCGGAGTGATGTTCGGAGGTAGTGGTTGTTTGGACTGTTTGAGAGGCTTGATGAGTGATGGTTTGGGGTGGTGTTTGTGGTTGGGCGGTGGCAGTTTGTGTTCGTGGTTGTTTCGATGATGTAGTGGATGGTGGTTGTTTGGATGACGATCCCGCTCCTCGAGATGGCGTCTTTCCCTTTCTTCGTCCACGGCTCCATATTGTCTTCTGTCGTTTCTCCACCTCAGGACGATCCTGATCGTCATGATTGTCATGTCTTCGTTTGGATCAGGGGGATTTTTCGCGGCAGGTTAGGGCTGGTAGATCTTTTGCATGCTTTAGGGTCAAACTTGCACCGGTCTTCTCTATTATTTGCAACGAAGCACTTGCATATGAAGACCCGAACATACCCTATATTGAGTATTTGTTTGTTGATCAATTTGTAAGGGGTCTTCCCAAATATCATGTAAATGCTTGTCCTGTTTTGGATGTAGCAAGATGTGCTGACTGCTTCGGCCCAAAGGAAGTGGGGAAGTTGTGGGTGGATCAGCATCTTGCGGGCTGCTTCCACTAAAGTTCTATTTCTTCTTTCCACTACTCCATTTTTTATGGAGCCTTAGCAACTGATAATTGTTGGGTAATCCCGATTTTTTGGTACAAATCACAGAGCATCTTGTTCTTGAACTCAATCTATGCGGATCACTTGAATGTTGCAGCCCAACATATTAAGAGTCGTCTTCACAGCATGAGAAGTGGTCTTTACTCAAATGTTGCAGCCCAACAAATCAGGCGCCTTGGCCTTTGTGCGTAGGAATCTTGTCCATGTATAATGTGAGAAGTCATCTACTATAACAAGGACGTAACTACGTTGACAGATGCGCTCAATTCTCATTGGTCCACATAGATCCATGTGTAGTAGATCTAGTGGTCGAGAGGTTGAGGCGACCTGTTTTGGTTTGTGTGATGACTTCTTCATCTTTCTCATTTCACACGTAGAGCATAAATGCTCATTGTTATACGTTAACACTGCTAATCCTGTGACTAACTTTATCTGAGTGTAGATGGGTTAGCGTTTTAATATTTAAGTGGGATAGCCGCTGATGCCACTTATTTCTTTGAAGTAGGGAGGCCTTTGATAACAGACAGATTACAGTCGAAGGTCAAACAGTCCTTATGATAATAGTGTAGAGTTTGATGCTCGTGATCCGGTAAGAAGCTCCTTTCCGTTCTCATCACTAATGCTACATCCTTCAGCATGGAAGTTGACTTTTAATCTTCTATCACGGAATTGTCCGATGCTGAAGAGTTTGTGGCTTAGACCGTGAACGAAGGAAACATCCTTCATTATTAAATTGTCCTTACGATAATAGTGTAGAGTTTGATGCTCGTGATCCGGTAAGAAGCTTCTTTCCGTTCTCATCACTAATGCTACATCCTTCAGCATGGATGTTGACTTTTAATCTTCTATCACGGAATTGTCTGATGCTGAAGAGGTTGTGGCTTAGACCGTGAACGAAGGAGACATCCTTGATTATTAAATTGTCATGGATGAGATCGTCGTGTCCTAGAATGGGTGCGGAGTGACTACTCCAAAATGCACTAGACCACCGAAGCGTTCGGTGTAGTTGCTCAATAGCTCTAATCTCCTGGTCATGTGTTTGGAGCAACAGAGTCAAGGTACCATACATGATGGAGCAACAGAGTCAGTTTTAGATCTATTGCTTGTCTTTATTTCGAACTTAGGAACCCAAATCTTTTTTATTCATAGGGGGTAGCAACCCTTAGTGCTTGATATGAGCGCCCTTTTGGTTACCCATATCTGTTTAATGTCTGAAACCTTGGCTTTGCCCTTAGTGTTAGTGTGCTTTGACACTATAGAGGTACGATCTCCCTTTTGGTCAAGTTTTGAATTTGACTTAGTAGGAGACAAGACTTTATTCTTGGTGTTCTTAGGAGATGTATTCCTCTGACTAGAATTATTCACATTTAAATCAAACATCGATAGCGTAATAGTCTAGCGTTGAACGCAAATCCTTTATTTCTTGGATTATCGCTGGAATGTAGGCACTTGTGGTGCTAGGTTTTCCTATGTCATAATTCTCTTCAATAAACATGGCTTTGGTGGATGATGAACATATTGGTAGATGGTCCGAAAATAAAGGGATTTCCCTTGTTTTGTAACTATCATTCAATCTAGCATAATAAAACGGAACTTCAGCCCTTGCTTTAGTTTCACGCTTCTCTTTTCTTGAAGAGACTTTAGAACAGTGCTTTTCTATTTTATTATCCTTGTAATTAGGGGCATAATTAGTAGTTTTGATAGTGTAGGACTAAATAGTAAATATACCATGTAAATAGGTATATATACAATGTTCAATATCAAAATAAATATACTAAGTTCATTTTCGGAAAAATCACAAGCATTGAATTCACATTCTAAGAGTGAGAATAGCAATCGAGAAACTCTCTCTCTCAAGATCTTCAAAGAAGATATTCGACCGAAGGTATTTTGTAAGATTTATCATTCGAATATCTAGAATTCGTGCTTAGATCGATCGGTAGTTGATATAATAAGACCTAACGGTATCAGAGCGAATCGTGATCGATTTTGGATTGAATTCGGGATTATAAGTCAAAATAATTTTCCAGATTTTTCGATCGAAAAACTCACGTGAAATAGATTTTGATCAATGTGCTTAATGTATGCTAATTTTGTTGATGATCTTGCTAATTAAGTGATAGATTATATGTTAGGAATGATTTACGTACTGATTTCAATCACTTAGAACGTCATATTAGTTCAGATTTTCGATTTCGATTGATATTTGCGTTTGCGATCAAGTTTTGGTTACGATTTGATTTTCCTCATAATCGATATATTTTGCTGTAAAATGTGGTTAATCTTGCGTTTGTTTGTATTCAGAACTAAGAAACGAGTGATTATCCAAAATTTCAGCACCTAACTTGAACATCTCGGTCGAATCTGGAACTTTCAATGTTACATTGAACTTGGCTGTTCTGCGATCGGTTTTTCCATCGAAAAACTTGGCTCGAAAATTATTTTTTCGAATAAGTTTGCAGCCGAGAAATTTTTCGATGATAAACACTATTCTCGTGTATTTTACTCAAATATCAGACTCGAAAAACATTATTTTCGATAATTAATTTTTCTATTCATATATAAAAATCTTTTTCAAGCGTAATAAAGCGTATTTTTTTTCGACGTATACTGTTTCGCTAAATAAATATCTAATTTTGACTCGGAAAAACTTGTAATAGTAAAATGGTTTTTTGATCTCAAGATTTTCAATCACTTAAATTTTGAGTCAAAATTTAGCGAAAACATATTTCGATCGAATAATTCACACTCGAAACACTTTTCGTCAACAATTTGAGGCAAACTTCACGAAAATTTTTCAATCACTCTTAATTTTTCGATTACATATTTTCAGATAAAGGTTTTTGCGATCAACAATTATTCGACAAACTATTTTTCGATAGGATATTTACTTTGCAAAACTCTTACGTTCGAAAAATAATGTTCGATAGATACAACGAAAAACTTATACGATCGAAAATATTTTTCGATTAAAAGTTCGAAAATTTTTAAATCGAAAAACATTATTGCTCGAAATTTTTTTCGACCACTGCTCAAACACACTCATTTTACACTGTCTTAGAAGAAATCAAAATTCGTAATTTTCAAAACTTACAAAAAATAGGAACACTCCGAATTATCTTCTACGATACTCAAACTTTTTTTGCTCTTAAATTCAAAAATCTTTAGCAAAATTTTGAACTATCAATTCTCATATCAAATATTTTTCGAAATCAAAACAATTTCTCTTTAACAACCGAAAAATAGGTTCAAAAGGGAAATTGCTTAAAGTACGAATCAAACATTACTAACGAAGTTTGTCACTTGTGAAGCACTTTTACCATTTCGATTCCAAACTTTCACTAAGATCCTACCAATCAACTACAAATGAATGCTTCTTCACTCGGAAACGACATCCGCTCTCCAATTCTACGAAGAGGCGAATACACCATATGGACATGCCGATTCATGAACTTCATGGAAACAAAAGAGCAGGCTACAATTTTGATAGCTTCTCTTCAAGAAGGTCCCGCTCAATTTTGACTCATCGAAGAAGGCGATGCCACTAATAATCCTCACATTCCCGCAACTAGAAGACTCAAAATTCCTAGCGAATACACCGAGGGGGAGCGATTAAGAGCGAAAGCAAATTTAGGAGCAAAAACTTTCCTAATGCAAGGAATTCCTAACGACATCTATATGCAAATAGATAGTCTATCTAGTGCAATAGCTATGTGGGATGACCTCCATAAAATGATGCAACGTACCGAAGTTGAAGTCAAAGCCACGAAAGCTAATATTCTCACCGCTTACGACTCATTCAAAGCAAAGTCGGAGGAAAACGATTATGAACTCTATCAACGCTATTTAACTCTTCTTAATGAGATGTGAAAGATAGAAATTTACAAGACCAACATGGAGTTCAACATACGATTTCTCTCTTATCTTCAACCGGAGTGGAAGAAGATATCCATGCAAATCCGTCAAAACAAGGATTTGGTCGAAATAGATATCAACGCCGTCTTTGATAATCTCGCTCAACACGAGGAAGATAAAAGTGAGATACAAAAAGAACTTAAGGGTGCGATCGAAGACTCTATAGCTCTAGTTTCTGAAAGAAAAACGAGTCGATCTCGCAAGGATAAAAGCATCAAGCTGAAAAGTTCATCAGAAGATGAAGACGAATCAGAATCGGACTCTGAGCCAGATATGAAAGAGTTCAAGAAAAAATTTCCTCTCATTACTAAGATGATGAGCAAAAATTTCTATAAAAAGAAATCCTGCTCTTCGGCTAATAAACTTTGGACATCAAGCTCCAAGCACAAGGAAAGACCGGCCGAGTCGTCATAATCTAAAAATGCCAAAGAACCACAAAAGTGCTACAATTGTGGAAAGATAGGGCACTTCGCAACAGATTGCAAACTTCACAAGAAGAAGGACACCAACTACTACTCCAAAAAATTCCAACCTAATAAACAAAAAGAGGTTGGAGTAGCACTGATGGTTGAACAAGAGCATTGGCTGGAAGATACCACAGATTCTGAAGACGAATATCTTGCTCTAATGGCATACCTTGACGACGCTTCAAACGATAACTCATCAAGGAGGTCAGATGATGAAGAAAAAGTATCCACATCATCACAAGAGGTAACAATGCCTAATTCTACATTATTAAACATGTTAGAATATTTACAAATAAAGTATACTAACATGAAAAGTGAGCGGAAAAGTAAAAATGAATTAGAAGAAAGACTAGCCCTTAGTGAAAATAATTTTCAAAAGCAATTAGATAGAGCAATTCACTTAGATATTCTCTTATCTAATGCTAAAGAATACATAACTAGTCTTGACTCTAGGATAGCTACCTCTGAGATAAAAATAAATGACCTTAGTAAGACTCTTAGTGATTGTCAAAGAGATTTAGAAATTTCTATAAATAATTTTAAGGAAATCTCTAACGAATGTAAGAAGTTTTACTCTAGGATTAAAACTTCAGACGATCTTCGAACGAAAGGGGGGCAAACGGATCAGACTATATTTCTAAATCAACCTCTAAATATAGAATTTTATAATCTTAAAGAAGACTTAGGTTTTAACAATCCATGTAACTTGAAAATGGTCAATTTCAAACAGTTATATGATATCAAGTATATGAGATTGGGACTAACTTCTCTAATGGCCTTTACTAATTTTTTCAAAATAAATGCCTTAGAAGAATCTAAACGAAAAGCCACAAATAGAACTGACATCCCTTTAGACTACACCGAATTGAATAATAGTTACAAGAAACGGCAAATCAACCTACTAGTGACTATAATTCATTATATCCGTTAAAAGATCTTCCTAAAGTTCGGTAAGAAAATATTGATCATTTTCAAAATCTACTTTCTGCTATATTCCTGCTATTATCAAGAAAGTAGCTGATTTAAACGCTTCATTAGAAACAGAAAGAAATAATTTCAAAGCAGAAAAGAATGAGCTTTTATTGGAGATTTCTAATCTTAAATCTTCCTCAAATTTAAAATCTTGTCCCGTACTTTAATGAAAAATAATTTATTAAGGACAAGATCAAATCCAAGAAAACACCTCCCATTATTTTACAAAATATTTTAAAAGAAGATAAATCTTCTTTAAAAAGCGTAAAAGGAGGAAAAGAGTCCTTAAATGCTTCAAAAAGAAAAAAGATTTTTACTAACTCTTTTTCTACTCCATTCACAGGTCGAGTAGAAAAAGAGGTGAAGCATGCAAAGGAAAGAGGGCCTAGGATAGAATTTCAGAAGAAAAATGATAGAAATGATTTATTTTCAAAATTTTCTTCTGTATCAAAAACTATGGACACTCGTAAGAAGACAACCGTTTCTAACTTTAATGTTGTTGATTCCACTTATGTGTTAAAGCCTATTAATTTTGAAAGCACAAATTTTGAAAACGGCTCTACTTCTGAAAACATAAACCATCATTCTCAGACAAATGCAAATCTTCAGTCTCGTAGGAAACAAGATCCAGATATAAAGAAAGCTTATAGCTCGATAGATTCTTGTCCTCATTTAAGGTATCCGGTCAAAGTACACTCAGCCAATCACCTTAAGATACTAGCTAGAGAAAATATTTTCTCATGCTCTAAGATTAATAAGACATTTGTCCGCGCTGAAATTAATATCCCATGTAAGGTTCAACTTCAATGGGTTCCCAAGACACCTTCTAGGCCAACGCAAGCACACAAGGCCAAGCTGCCTAAAGAGGTACCACTCAAACCAACTACTTCCAAGTTGGTTTGGGTACCTAAAAGCATAAATGATTTAGGAACCAAAAATGAACAAACCTTACTTTCCAAATCTGCTAATCCGAGAGGACCCATTACTAAGTGGGTACCTAAGTCTCTTTAAAATTTTTCTATGCAGATCCATCATGTGTTGTATTTAGATTATGGTTGCTCCACACACATGACGGGGAATCAAGAACTGTTGAGCAAGTACCAAGACCGTTACAACAGAAAAGTCATATTCGGCAACGAGTCAGCTCCAAAACTAGGCTTTGGAGATATTCTACTGCAAAATCTAACAATCAAAGATGTCTCTTACATCCGAGGTCTTAAACACAACTTGTTCCAAATAGGACAATTCTGTGACAAAGGATTTCAAGTGGTGTTTCTAGCTGATCAGTGCCGAATCTTAAATAGTCAGAATCAAGAATTTCTAACAGGATCTCGAAGATCTAATCTTTACACTATCAATCTGACAACAGTACGACCTTCGAAAACTGTTTGCCTCATCTCACATACTACAATCAAGAGGAAAAGCCTATGGCATCATCGCCTGTCTCATCTAAACCTCAAAGCTCTTCACAACCTCTCTAAAAAAAGTTGGTAAACGGTCTACTAACGATTTCCATTCACCAAGAGTATCACACAAACTCAAGCAAGTTGCTTCTACATCTCGACCCTTGGAATTACTTCACATGGACCTTTGTGGACCAATGTGTCTACAATGGTCGCAAATATGTGTTAGTAATTGTCGACGATTATTCTCGCTTCACATGGACAATATATCTTCCAACAAAAGATGAGACTGGAGACCTGACAATAAGCTTTGAGAATACGACTCAGAATCTCTTGCAAAAGAAGATCCCAGTAATCAGGACTAACAATGGGATTGAATTCAAGAATCAGCGTCTCCACAACTACTATCAGTCACTTGGAATTATTCAACAATTTTCAGCCGCTAAAATGCCTCAACAAAATGGCATCGTAGAACGGAAGAACCGGACTCTAGTTGAAGCTGCAAGAACGATGCTAATACATTCCGATCTCCCTCATTTTCTATGGGCTGAAGCAGTAAGTACCGCGTGCTTTACGCAAAATCGGACGATTATTCACAAATGCTTTGAAAACACGCCGTATGAGATAATTAATCAAAGGATTTCGAATATCTCATTCTTCAAAGTATTCGGGTGCAAATGTTTTGTGGCCAACGGTCGGGAACATCGAAGCAAGTTTAACCCTAAAGCATTTGAGGTCGTCTTTGTTGGATATTCCTCCACTTCTAAATCATACCGCGTCTATAACTGGTCTTGCGTACTATTCTCGAAAGCTACAACGTCACTTTTAAAGAAGTGACCGAAATGGCTTCTGAACAAAACAGTTCAGAACCCGAGCTTATAGGCATGTTGGCACAAAGTCAACAACTTCCGACAACTTTTACCTCAAAGTCAACAAAAGCAATTCCCCCCGACCTAGAAGATTTGGATTTTCTATTTGAACATTTTTATCGGAACGAGTCTCAAATACCTGCTTCGTCTCATTCTATACCAAGCAGTGCTCCTTCTCCCTCTACGGAAGAAATACAAATTGAGACTCCCAATCCTCAGATTCCAACAAATGTTCCAGACTCTCCTAATTCTGAATCTTCAACTAGTGCTGCAGCTCCTACAAATGCAAATGAGAAAATTCCTTCCAATTCGACTTCAGAATTGAATTTCCCAACTACGAATGATCAGCCAATCAATTCAAGAAGTCTCGATCTACAAATCAACGATGGATCTACTTCGGTTCTTCCTCATGAATGCAAGTGGACTCGAGCTCATCCTATCGGCCAAATTATCGGTGATCCTTCAAGTGGAGTACGCTATAGGACGTCCACACAAAGCGGATTATTTACATGCTTCTTAAGCCAAAACGAACCAATTAATGTTGTCGAAGCCCTTAAAGACCTGGATTGGGTAATCGCAATGCAAGGTGAACTCAACCAATTCGAGCGTCTGCGAGTTTGGACATTAGTTCCTCGACCGCAAGGCAAAACAATTATAGGAGTTAAATAGGTCTTCAAAAATAAGAAGAACGAAAAACGGTGAAGTTATCAGGAATAAAGCACGATTCATAGCCAAGGGGTACAATCAACAAGAAGGAATTGACTACGACGAGACGTATGCTCCGATTGCACGTATCGAAGCAATTCGACTATTTTTAGCATACACGGCTCATAAAGACTTCAAAGTCTATCAAATGGATGTTAAAACAGCCTTTCTCAACGGCGTGTTAAAAGAAGAAGTCTACGTCGCTCAACCCGACGGGTTTGTGCACGAGAATCATCCCGATCATGTCTATAGATTATACAAAGCTCTCTATGGACTAAAACAAGCGCCTCGTGCTTGGTACGATGTTGTAAGCGAATTTTTAGTCAAGTCCTAATTCATAAGAAGAACCATCGATACGACACTCTTCATAAAAAGACAAGGGAAAGACATAATGATCGTTCAAGTTTACGTTAATGACATCATCTTCGGCTCGACGAATGAACGTCTCTGTCAGAAATTTGGTGATCTCATGAAGACCAAATTCGAGATGAGCTTAATGGGTGAACTTCAATTCTTCTTGGGCTACAAGTAAAGCAACTCGTCGAAGATGGAATCTTCATCAGTCAAACCAAATATATCCGAGATATTCTGCGATTTAATAAAGACAAGAGCACACCGATGAATACTCTCATTTCAACAAACTGCAAATTGGATGCTGATCCGTCAGGAAAAGCAGTCAACATCACAACCTGTCGGAGCATTATCGGATATCTTCTCTACTTGACGTGCAGTTGACCCGACATCATGTTCGCCACTTGCCTCTGTGCTCGTTTTCAAGCTGAGCCAAAGGAGTCCACATGCATGCAGTCAAGCGAATTCTACGCTATCGCAAAGGAACTCCACACTTAGGGCTATGATATCCAAAAGATACTGATTTTCGATTAATTGGCTACACTGACGCTGATTATGTAGGTTCACGAATGGACAGAAAAGCACATCTGGCGGAGTACAATTTTTAGGTGATAAGTTGGTCTGCTGGTCCTCAAAGAAGCAGAATTGCGTGTCAACCTCGACGGCCAAGGCGGAGTACATCGCGGCTACCAGCTGTTCCTCGCAAGTTCTATGGATGCGGACACAACTACGCGATTACGGGTTTGAATTTAATAACATTCCCATTTACAGTGATTATCAAAGTGCTATTGTCATTACATGCAATCCTGTTCATCATTCACGCACCAAACACATAGATATTCGCTATCATTTTATCAAAGATCATGTAGAAAATGGCACTATAGATATGTATTTTGTGAAAACGGAGCTTCAACTTGCCGACTCATTCACTAAGGCCATGGATGAAAAGCGATTCCAATTCCTTATTGCTAAGTTAGGCATGTTAAATCTCAATCTTACTTGAAATGTGCTTCACTAAGCTTTTATGTGCTTCTTGATATTCTTTGATTATCTTGCATGACTCTATCCTTCAAATTTATTTTATATATACAAAGAAAACTAAAAATAAAATAGTATATAAATATAATAATAATAAAATTAAAAAAAAGGGGGGGATGACGATAATTTTGCCTATTTTAAAATACTCAAAAAAATATTTCTTTGATATATGATTAAGTTCTTTGTCTAAAAAATTCATGTGACTTTCTTGTAATCATAGAGCATCCTTTATTTCACTAGACACAAAGCCACATCGGTGAGAATTTGAACCTCAATAATTTTTATTCTTGAGTGTGTCACACTTCAAATGACTATCTTTTGGTTTGTAGTTCATAGCTTCATTCTTTCTTTTGTGTTAGTTTGTCATGAAAATGATAAGGGCAATTAGGAAATTCCTCACTTAGCCCAAATTATAAATCCTTTACTTTTACCTCTAGAAATCCCCTCTGAGTCTTCTCAAACATTCTTTTTCTTTTGAAACCCGACTAAGCCCTCAACCATATTCATAAGTTTCGGGGTTGCTCAATCAAGAAAAAAAGGGGGAGAAAAAGAGATACATATGATGAAAATCTCAATCATTATAGAAGAGAAACACGGATCTCCCTGTGAACTTCTCCTAGATACTCCTAGAAGAGAAGCACCTCGAAATGAACTTCTCCAACGATAATCTAGATCTAATATAGAGAAAAAGAGAAGAGGAGCACGGCCTTGGGTTCGAATTCCATAATTGTGGAACCTTCGAAAGGAGCACGGTCTCATCTCTCAAAGTTTTATAAAGAAGACGATACTCATCTAGAGCAAGCACATAAGGAAAGAAAAGCTAAAGGATCTGAAATAAATTTCAAAAAGGGTCCCTGGAATTAATAATTATTTTTAAGCTCACTAATCCCAAAATTATACTACCCTTTTAGTCAGAGCCTAAAAATAATCCCTTCAAAGTCCCTTTGATTCAAAATGATAAACTTTCACTTGGTAAGTTGATTAAATATTGTATGACAACAAATTAATTGATATAATTTTGTCGTGTTGATATGAGTGATATATCTACTAAATATCTCCATGATAAAAATAAATTGAGTGATATGAGCGAAAGTTGCGGGAGTTATCAAAATGATTCACACTATGATCTTCGAATATTAGTTTAGTTACATGATTTGACGGCAAATTATTATTTTATATGTCATGAGAAATTTTTGCGTGATAAAAATATTTTATATGTTCAAAATGTCCAATTTGACCCCAAAACAAAAATTTTAATGATAAAAATATTTTTATTGACAATATTAATCGCACATTTTAAATGCATTAATGCATGCATTGGCTCAGAATTGATAAAATGCAAAATTTATTTTGAAAAACGCAAAATTTTAATAAATATGCTGAATTGCCTAAATGCGGTACTTGTGCTTAAATAGTAAATTTTCATATGCAAAATTGTATTAACTATGTGCTTAAATGCCGAAAAGATAAAACATGCAATTGTTGAGGGGGAGTTTTTACATGGGAATTTGTTCTTATTCTATATGATTTACTTGTAAAACACGACTTCTAATATTTTTTCTAAGCATCACAAAATATTTCGAGATCATCCGAGGGGTCAAGTGTTGAATTTCATCAAAATTAGGAGATAATTGCATTTATTTCAGAAATACAGGGAGCATTCTGCAATTTATTTTTTTTGTTAATCCATAAAAGATTAAATTTTAGTTTAATCAGACCTGAATTTTAACGAAAGCCCAAAATATTTTTTTTACGGCCCAAAGTATTTTTGTTCTTACCCCATCGTAAAGTATTAATACCACTTTATCGATCGAAACTCACTCACACGCAAAAACTTAAAAAAAAATTGATGTCTTTTCAGCGTGTTTTTATTCGAATGAAAATTTATTCGATCGTTAATTTTTTGCGATCGAATAAAATGTTGCCGAAAACAAGAGTTTTTCGCTGAGTAATTTTGCGATCGAATAAAAAGTTTTCGAAAAACTTAAGTTTCTCACCGCGTAGTTTTGCGATCGAATAAAACAATATCAAAAAACTTAAAGTTTTCGCCGCTTATTTTTGCAATCGAATAAAATTTAATCGAAAAATTAAGTTTTACGATCGAATTAAAAAATATATCGGAAACAAAAGGTTTTCGACACTGAGTTTTGCGATCGAATAAAACTTAACGAAAACTAAAGTTTTTCGACGACACTTTTTGCGATAAGAACTTTTTCGATCGAAATTTTTTTCAAATCAAACAGTAAACGATTAACACGTAAATGTCGATTTCTGGGTAAATCATGAGTTAATCTGGATTCGGAACGTTAAAAAAATAGTTGTGAATCCAAATATCATTATTTTAACCCAAACAGTCGAGTTTAAGCACGTTGATTTGAGAGTTTAAAATCGTTTTAGTCGAAAAAGTATCAAAATGAAATTTCTTCAAATATTTTTGAGAAACTGTTTGCAGATCGTGTGTTTTTGATCGGAAAGTGATTCGAAACATGAGTTATACGAAAAATTTCTAAAGATTGAGAGGTTACGATGAAATCGCCGAAGTAAGTTCGAATATGGTTTTGGAAGTCGAAAACTTTTTCGAGTGAAATGATTTGTTACTAAGACTTAGAAAATTTTCGATGGCAAAACTTGACGTTCAAATAAATCCCGATCGAATAAAAACACGCTAACAAGACTTAGCAAATTTATCAACTTTTTCACTAAGTCTTTTTCTAATAAACTTTAACACTTAGAAAATTTTGAAATTTCTCTAAGAAAATTTCGCCATGCACATTTAATTCGTATAGGAAAATTTTATCTAATGAAGTTTATTTCATTCTTTACAGAAATGGCACAACCAGCATATCCTAACATCTACCCTTCTGAATGCTCGATGACAGTCCACGACAACAACTATCAGTTGGACCTTGCTACATTTCGGTGTCTGAATGAAGTCATCATCTCCATCCTCAAAGGATACCCACTATGGCCAGCTCTGACAATGACCGCTTCCGTACAGATGTTCTACCTCCAGCAATTCTGGGGACGTATGCAGAGCCATGTCGTCGGAGAGGATATGGAATATACGACGGATATCAATACAAGACACGTCGTCCTGGACAAAAACATAATGGCCTTGGTGTTCGATCTCCCGCACCACGAACACTACGATCAGCTTCCAACGGATGCGGAGATCGTAGAACACATGCTCCGGATTGGATACAAGCCCCCGCTGACCAAACTGCGAACTTCCAAAACAGCGGGATCCCACATCCGTGGAAGACTTTGTTCGGCATCATCAACAAATGCCTCTCCCCAAAGCACTACGAATTTGACAAGGCGTGGCCCAGCTTATATGGAATAATCTAGCTAACCAGATACGTCAAAGGGAGACCAAGTCGAAGGCGAAGTTCCTCCCAACGTACGGTGGTTCCCGGTGCTGATCTCACATTTCATGGACGTTCATCCAGAGATCCCGAGACTACCACCGGTTGGAGGATATATCCCACCTCGCCTTCGCTTCTTTCACAACTCGAAGGCAGCCGACCTAGCACTCCAACCGATGCTGATCCCATTGGTGCTGCTCAGCCTAGCTGATCCAACATACGAGACCTACCAAGACTACTGTCAAAATAACTCCATCACGGAGGAAATGGTTCGGGTCATGGATCAAGCTCCGACGTCTTCTGAAAGGGAATCTTTTTTTGGAAATAATCAAGCCCGAAGCCGCGACTCAGGAGACAGAGACACGGGTCGTCGAGCCCGAAGGTGTCCCTCAAGATGTATCTCATGAGGCCACCGAATCGAATGAAGAATAGAGACTTTGAAGAATGGGCTCTCGCCGACAACAAATCTCGTCCCCGTTTGTATGTCCTCCAATACTATCGGCTTCGGTGACATCTCCTCCACCAATAATGGAGTAGCCAACCGCACAGATTCAACTTGAATCTGTCTCAACACCCATAGAGGTGATACCTACAGTATCATCTCAAGGATTGGGTGGAAGCCGTATTGGACCCTCGATATCTTCGGAGCAAACAATAGGCTAACCCACTGAAGTGGTGACTTCAGGGTTGATAACGGATGTCCCTGCACGTTCTGGAATCTCAAAAGACCTATTCCAGGTGGAACATCGGAAATCTTTTCCGATGTTGTGACAGTGGAGCGCCTCTCTGGCCCCACTCCACCGATGATCGTGACGGAGCGACTCTTACAAGAAGCACTCTCCACAGCCATTTCTTCTCTTGAAGATCCCCTGATGGACAGAATGCTCCAGGCCATTGAGACATTACAAAGGGATACCGGGAAAGCACCAGTCTCTGAGGCCGCTCCGTCCGAAACTCAAACCACCCATGTCTCCTCACCACCTCTAACCACCACCATACACACCCCCATACAACCCACCCTCACCACCCCAACTCCATCACCTTTACTCATCAACCCCTATACCATCACGATCACCCAGCTTCATGACATACTCATTTCCGACTCCTCGCCTTAGAGACCACGACCCCCACTGAGGAGAGTCTCTACAAAAGGCTGATCGATGAACCCGAGCCGCCCGCGCAACAAGGTGCCGTGAAGAAAGCTCCCGCACCAAAACAAGACATGACGATCCCAATGATCCGGATCGGAGGGGGATAAAAGGCAACGAACCACACGTAGCAGCCGTGGTTTGAGTCGAGAGAAACCAACAACGACTCAATAAGCTGGAGGATCATCCTCAAACCCACCAACCACGCAACCTACAACCCGCCAACAAACGACTACATCTCCCACCATATCCCACACACTACCTCCCTCTCCTACAAATCCAAATCCAATCCCGACCTCTAACCTCCTCCAAAACAAACCAGAAGCAGTTGCCTACGGTTTACATTTGATCGTAGACGATTATATCTTAAACAAGAAGTGGATGACGCAATGGGAACCAGAGGAAGCTGCTCAAGCTCGACTCTCCAACGTCAGATACGTCTTACAACAAGCTTTTGTGGACTTGGTGCTGCTTGAAGATGAAGAACTTCAAGAAGGCGAGAACTACAACTCCGCTCTCCTCGAACTACCAGAAATGATCAGGCACAGAGTCGACTCTCCTTCCCACTTATCAAAAGGGACAGTCATAGTCGAGACGCCGTGGGAGAATATGAGGATTGAAGTTCCGTTCATTGAAGATGTTAGAAAGCAGATGTGAAGGGCTCCTAATCAGATAAAGAAGCTCAACGAACTAAATCTTCGGGGTATCTCTCATTGGAAAGATAGGAAGAAAATGGAGCACATCTTCATGCTCAACTATCTTGGTCCAGATCGAAGTGGCATCCCAACGGATCAACTCAAGAAAAACATCAGGGACAAGCCACTGATCCTCCAACTCGGGGGTTTCGCACTCGATTGGAAGCTTTCCTACCCCAATCTACCACATTGAGCGAGCGGACATCAACCACACTCGAGAAGAGATAGATGAGAGCTATCTCCCTTCCTTCCACCATATGAGGTATATTGTCTATATCAGATGTACAAACCAAAATATCAGACACCCTCCGGATACATCAAGACAGAAGGACTCGAGGGGTTGAAGAGATTCATGGTGCGGCAGATCAAGTATTACACCGCACACGACCTTCAAATTAATATAGAGAACAATATGAAGAAGGTCGACATGGAATCTCCGCTCATGAAGGGCTTTCCACTAATCTACTTTCCCGAGAACTACATATTCAAGAAACCTGGCCTCGCCATAACTTATCGGAATTCAGTCATTGGAAAGACGAGAGCTATGATGAAGTCAGAAATCCACAAGTTCTGTGACGGGACGTTGAAGCTAGTGAGGAAGAACATCCAAAAAAGATTGGCAGAGATAACTGAAGAGACGATCTTCGAGGATCTTGGTGAAGAAGAGCCTCACTCTTAAATGAGCTTCTGGATGCAGTTAATGAGAGGTTGGAGCTGAGGAATGTTGTCCGACGTTACGAGACATCATTGTGGTTACGGAAATCATTCTACGCCCGACAATGATAAATGGAGCTGACACGAAGACAAGTACAAAGGGGGAGATTGAAGAGACTTCAGAATTGTGCTTTTCTATTTTGTCATCCTTGTAATTAGAGGCGTAATTAGTAGTTTTGATAGTGTAGGACTAAATAGTTAATATACCATGTAAATTGGTGTAAATACAATGTACACTATCAAAACAAATACACAAGTTCAATTTCGGAAAAATCACAAGCATTGAATTCACATTCTAAGAGAGAGAATAGCAATCGAGAAACTCTCTCTCTCAAGATCTTCAAAGAAGATATTCGACCGAAGGTATTTTGTAAGATTTATCATTCGAAAATCTAGAATTCGTGCTTAGATCGATCAGCAGTTGATATAATAGGACCTAACACGGTTGAATATCCTTGGAGGAGTTTTCTTTAGGGATGAGGCTATTCTCCTCGTTCTCTTCATTATTTATAAATGACTTAAATCTAATTAATGTTCACAATCTCGATTTTTTTTTTCTTTTTTCTTTTTTTGGGGGACAGAACATGAATTGGGAGGGATCGTTCCGTCCTTGGGAGGATCAAGAATGCTTTGCTGTTTGACAGAAGAAATGCAACATGTATCAAAATTAAGTCTCAGTTCCATTACCTCAAAGGCAAATCGCATGATTGCTATTATCCCAATAAAAAAAAAAAGAAACTTCCTTTTTTTCCTTTGCAGAACACTGTGATAAAATTTAGATCCTTATTCAAGTTGCAACTTCTCCATGTAGAGTTTTTCGATCTGTTACATTTTTTACATGAAAGAAGATTATATAGTCTTCGCTGATAAACAAGTGGCAATATATTATTTCTATCGATAGTTGATATAATAGGAGCTAACATTTCTTCCTCGAGACCATCTACATCTGATGCTCTATTGAAGGGCATTAGATTATATATGTTTAGACCTAAGTATTTAATGGTGTAAAGAGGTAATGGCATTTTCTCATCCAATTGGTCGGATGGTTTAAAGCTTAGGTTTCTCGTGGATTATAGAATCTCGTGTCCTTGGGCTTATTAAGGAAAATGGTTTGATATGTTTGTCTTCTCTTCGTAGAATATCCTCTTAGCTTTTAATCTTAGAATATAATTGCCTACGTATCCTCATTTGCAAGGTTGTATTCGCTAGTTTTGGTTTTACGATCGCTTTCACAGGTTTTCAAACTAATGGTGAGTTTGAGATTTTGAGTTTTGAGCTTCTCTATTTGTATATCACGACTTTATACTCTTTCTTGTGCATGTTCTAGCTGACAGCTAAGAGTGTGTTTTTCTCTTTAGTTTTCGAGCAAGCTTTGATGATTGTTTTCTAATCTTGCTTCTAATTTCTCTATAGTTTTTTTTTTGTGATCTACAGAATTATTTTTAATTTTTTCAAATTCGTTGACCCTTTTGGTCAAAGCACGGACCATAGCCTCATATTTAGCTTAGTTGTTTTCTAGGGCAATGGCCTTTTCTAGAGCAGTAGCTAATACTCTTTCATTATTAGGTAACATACTCTCTAATGACTTAACGCATTTTCGTTCTTTACATAACGCTTTATACTTTCTTACGTTCTAAAAGTATGTTAAGGTCAGTAGATTCCACCTCCTTCCTATTGGATAATTACTCTTCATTGCCCGAGGTTTCAGGCTCCTTTTCCTCCAGTCTTGCTAGGCTTCCTCAACAAACGCCATCAGGGCTACATTCTCGGGTGCACTATCTGAGATGTTCTCGAGCCAGTGGTTCTCAGCCATCAGAACAACGCCAACCTTTTTCTACGTTACTAGTTATAGCTTTTTGGCGTAGTAGTCCTCCCCTCTTCTAAGGGAAGTAGCAATTTCTAGCCCAATGCCCTAGCTTGCCACAATTATAGCACTTTCTGGCTTCGATGTGTTGAGGATCTGCTTGTAGTTGTCTCGAATTTTGAGGAGGTCTTTTGTTTGTTTGAAGATGACGACGATTTCTTTTGGAAGAATTCTTTTTCATCAGCTTCGTCATGAAGGTCATCTGCTTGTCAAAGTCTCTGAATTCAGGATCAGAGTCAGAGCCAGAGCTATCGTCGTCCGAGGAACTAGGGAGCTTCACCGACTTTCCTTTGGAGGGTCTCATGCTCCTCTCCGTTCTGCTCACTAGTACAAAATATGTGATAGGCTAAGACACTATGGGCGACCCTTCCTAAGAAAGCGTCGTCCATAGTGCAGCGCGGGATTACTTAATTTTTTATTTTATTTTTTCTTGTTTTTTAGGTGATTATGGGCGTCGGTTGTTGGCGACAACCAGTCGATTTAAAATAACAGTCGAGCCCCATTTCTTCCTCAGAGGCGGCGAAGGAGCAAAGAATCGGAGTACTCCGATGCGATTCAAGGTAGATTTCTTTTTTTATTTTCGATTTTTATGCAAATTTCTAACACGAACGGTTTGAATCGAAGCTTCCACAGTGGATTCCGGTGAGGCTGAGGCGACTCCACCTAACGGCAAGTGTTCCTTGGAGAATTAGCATCAAATAATTTATTTTCGACCAAGTTGCGGGTGCGAAACTTTTTCCGAATTTTTCCGTTTCGATTTTTTCCAAATATTTGGTGATTTAATACTAAGTGGCATGGGCATTTGGTTGAATTTGTTCTATTTATGTCGAATTTGGTGTTAATATAAGGTATTGTCTTTGATTTTGCGTTTTTCTTGTTTGAAAATTAGGGTTTGAATTGGGGGTTTCGTGCGTGGGCTGCTGCGTTGGGACTGATTGACTATATTTTTTAGGATTAAGGTAAATCGTATTACCTCGTATGCGTTAGTTTCTTTTTTTCTATGTGGCTATGTGTTTACTTATTGTAATTTGTGTTTTGTTTTCTTTTATTAACTTAGATACTCGTTTAAAATTTGCTCATTAGGAGCAAATTTTTAAACGTTTACTATCGCTTAGGTTGTAAATGCGTGTTTTTGAGCATTGATATTGATGAAAAGTTTGGTTTCATTTTCCTACAATGTTCTCTCGGTAAACATATGAATTGAATATCTATTCATTCATTTTTTTTTCTACTTGGAGAACTGTGGTGAAATGCTGCCGAATTTTTCAGCAATATCGAGGTTCATACACGTATTTCTAGTGATAGTGGATGTTTAAAATGGGTTAGGTTGGAGCGATAAGGACCCCAAAGCCTTCCAATTGGTTATGTGAACTAAGTTTGCTTCTGAATTATTTGTTTAAATTTACTTGCTATAGTTTATGTGATTAAAATGGATCGGAGTTGGATGCGTAGTGTCCGAACAACGACTGAGTATTTTACTGGCGTTGAGGAATTTATGGAAATTGCGGAGCAGAATAGGAGAAAAAAGAGGCAATCTAAGATTGTTTGTCCATGTCGTAATTGTAATAATCTTAGGCGGTCGAATAGTGACATATTTTAGGAACATTTGATCATCACCGGTTTTAAATCTGGATATAATAATTGGATATGGAACGGTGAGGCGGTCGTTACTGAAGCTAGTAATGCGGGGGAAGGACCTAGTAATGCGGGGGAAAGAACTAGCACAAATGATGATGATGAAGTTGACAATTCATCTTACGACAATGGCATATTCAGATTATAATTAGTGAGAATATATTTACCCTTTTCTTGAATAGATGTATTTTAACTGCCTTTCTCAACGGCGTACTAAAAGAAGAGCTGAAAAACTTAAAACTTCGCCGTTAGCTGCTCTTAATGACCCAGAAGATGTTCTTCACATCAGAAGGTACAGGTCCCGCCAAAAAGTTTGATTTTCTCTCCGCAGAGTGGTGCGCATCTCGTGACCTAAAATTGAAAACATGACCGAAAATTCAAGTGGAATCGAACACTGAGGGCAACACTTGCGTGATGTTCAAGGAGATTTTGAAGAACGACCTCCTATATTTGATAGTCTAGTTAGAGACAACAATATTCCGTTGTACAACGGGTGCTCAAAATACACAAAGTTATCTGCCGGGTTCAAGTTGTTGAATGTTAAAGCTAAACTCGGGATTTCAGATAAGTGTTTCTCGACGCTTTTAGAAATATTCACGAGTATGCTTCCTAATGAAAATGAGCTTCCGACGTCGACTTACGAGGCAAAGAAGTTAATGTGCCCATTAAATTTAGAATACAAAAGAATACATGCGTGTCCCAACGATTGCATACTTTACAGGGGCGAGTATGAATCTGCCGATAAGTGTTCGGCGTGTGACACTTGGCGTTATAAGCAAAACGACGAAGTTGGCGGTGCACCTGCTAAAGTTCTGTGGTACCTACCCTGACGATGCTAAATTGTTTGATGGCACAATGAAGAGAGAAAAAGGGATGGAAAATTGAAACATGCGGCAGATGCACCTCAATGGAGTAATATTGATGCGTTTTATTCTGATGTTGGAATCGAGGCATAAAATCTAGGCCTTTACAGTGATTGGAGAAACCCACACGACGACATGAGCAGTCATCACAGTACTTGGTCGGTATTGTTCTTACAATCTCCCTCCATGGCTTTGTATGAAAAGAAAATACATCATTTTGTCGCTATTAATATCCGATCCAAAACAACTCGGTAACGACATTGATGTCTACTTAGCTCCATTGATTGATGATCTAAAATGCCTATGGTACAACGGCGTTGAAGTGTACGATGCGTACAATAAATCAAGATTTACGCTACGCGCCCTGATATTTTGTACCATTAATGATTTTCCGGCATACGGGAATTTGTATGGATATAGTGTGAAAGGCAAAAAAGCTTGTCCAATTTGTGGGGATAAACAGATAGTCGGTGGTTGACCAATTGCAAGAAACACATCTATATGGGTCATCGAAAGTTCCTGTCACGTTCACGAATATTGAACAACGAAAAAGCTGCTACCCTTATTCAACGGGAAGAGTGAGAGTTCTAGGGCTACTATTCCGTTGAAAGGCACCGAAGTGAGGGACATCGTCGCCAATATCCATGTCCAGTTTGGTAAAAAATACAAGGAAAAAGCGAACTATATTTTGGGAACTCTCATATTGGAAGCACCTAGATGTCAGACACTGCATCGATGTGATGCACGTTGAGAAAAATGTGTGTGACAGCATAGTGGGAACTCTTTTAAATATGTCCGGTAAGACAAAAGATAGACTTAAATCCAAATTAGACATGGTCGAACTTTGCATGAGGCTGGAACTTGCACCGATAGAGTGGAGACGAAAGACATTCCTTCCCCCGGCTTGTTTTACACTAAGCAGGGCTGAGAAGTTAAGCTTTTGTGAATGCCTTAAAGGTATTAAAGTCCCATCTGGATATGCTAGTAACATTAAGAGATTTGTCCTGAAGTTCTTCGTATTGCGGCATGTTCCTGAAGTTCATCTGTTCTTGGAGGAACATATGGCGATCTTAAGATGCAAAAATCCAACGAAAACCGAGCTGTGGTTCATAAAAGAGCATAACCGATCATTTTTAGGTTGGTTCAAAACAAGGGCTCTTAATAATTGCACTGAAATGATTAAATGGATTGCGTTGGGACCTGAATGGAATGTCGCGACCTGCGAAGGGTATGATATTAATGGCTACACTTTCTATACGAAGAGGAGAGACGATAGAAGTGCATCGCAGAACAGTGGGGTTACACTAGTTGCATTGTCCAGAGAAGTGTCTCGTGGAAAAGACGCCCAAGTTACGAGTAATGAATGTTCGTACTATGGGTTTATCAAAGAAATATGGGAACTAGGCTACAAAAACGATGTTAAATTTATTTTACTTCGATGTCAATGGGTAGATAATCGACGAGGCGTTCGGATTGATCCTGAGTTGGGCTTTACGATGATTGACTTTGAAAAAGTGGACTATGTCGATGACCCTTTCATTCTCGCTATCCAAGCCAAACAAGTATTCTATGTTCAAGATCCAGATAATAGCGGAAGGCATATTGTTCTTCAAGTGAAGAAAAGTGTTAATGGAATAGATGAGGTGGACGATGAAGAAGAATATGAGAAAAGCGATAATACATTCCCATTTCCTACCGGTGTGCTTCATGCCCCTATTGTAGAACACGACACAACCTGTCGTGGTACATCATCTCAAATCACAATGAAGGACTATATATTGTTGGCAATAGGCGGTGAACAACTTCAAATTTGTAAGTGTTATTTTATCTATTTTTTTACATTAATATCTTTTTAATTTGTACGTTCTAATATAATATCTATTTAATTTGCTCGTTATCTCATTAATTATTGTATGTTTTAGGTACATATATTATTAATATGTCTTCAGAGCAGCCGAATTCGAGTGGTACGGAATCCACGAGGCGTACGAGAGGCCCGTACAAGGCGAAGTCATTAAGGAGACGCTTAGAGTTTCAGCCATCGAAGGGATGTACACTACAGTTCGACGAGGTAGGCCAAAGTATTGGTCCGTATAAGGCTTCTAGGACGTCATTCAGCAATTATATAGGCCAGGTGATCACATGTATATTAATTACCGGACGTCAAGGTATTAATTAATTTTATAGTTATTTTAAGTATTCGGTGTATTATTTGAATCACATGTATATTATATACTTGCAGCGTACATGGCATTTACCGGATGATCCTGCCATTAAGGCAAGGGTGCTGAAAAAAGCCGAGGAGCTAAGGAAAAATTGGAAGAATAAATTCAATCAAAGGGAAAAGGTGAAGGGGCCAAGTTTGGTCGATGATTACGAACACATCGATCATCAGGGATTGATTTCATGGAGGAAATATAGGTCGATTGTTGAGTTTCATGTATAATTTATGTATAATATTTATCTAATATTTAGCTATAATTTGTATAATATTTATATTATATTTGTCTAGTATTTAGTAATAATTTATATATAATATTTATAATATATTTATCTGATATTATAGTTCTAATTTTTGCAAGAAAATTAGTGAGAAGGCTAGACAAAGCAAGACTCACTATATTTATCCACACCACCTCGGCACGGCACGGTACAGAGGCCAGATGCCTGAGTGGGCGACAGAGGACCCATTGCAGAATATTGTTGATTTTCTCGAGAATTTGGTACCTATGTTGTCCATCGAGAATGAAAGAACAAAAAATTTCATCAGAGCCAGGACCACGAAGAGGGATGACGGAGGGTATGTCATCGATGGTGGTGCCACCCGGGATTTAGTCGAGAAAGTTGTAAGTGTTACCTAATTTATTAGTTTTGTTAAATAAATAAGTTGTTACTTATTTTATAACATGTTTGACTGGCACGGGTGCACGAACAACAAAGTCACGGAGTATTTGTCCATGTGTGGCACGACGACGCGTTGTCCAATGCTATCGGAAAACCCGATCACGCCGGGGGGGTTAGAGGTGTTGGATAGTATGGAACGATAAGGAGCGTATTCGGCAACCCTTCCGAAAGATCGAGAGGCTATTCGTCTAACATCTCAATGGATCAGATGAATGCCGAGGTGGCAGCTCAGGTGAGGGAGGAGGTGAGGACCGAGATGAGGACTGAGATGAGGAACGAGATGAGGAACGAGATGAGGGCCGAGATGAGGGTCGAGATGAGGGCAGAGATTAGGGCCATATTCGCTTCGATGGGACTTCCGGTTCCTAACACCGAGGAAGAAGTGAACATGGGCAACACGGCTTCCGAGGAGCCCCACACGATACGGAGTTCTCGCGGTTCGGCCTTTGACCTTTTCCCCAATCGATGGACGTGTCGGTATGACTTAATTTATTAATGTTTTATTTTTAACTTATATCTTGCGTACTATTGGTATTAATTATTCATTCTTTTGAAATCGTTTAGTATCCAAAAGTACGACTGATTCTGAAGCACTGAAATGCTTCAGAGGTTGTCACTCTTGGTACGGTCGTCGGGGAGCGTGAGTACATTCATGGCGTCCCAATTCCGTCAAACAACGTCCTCTTCTCCGTCGACATCATTGCTTCAGGAAAGGAACAAACCCCCCTTCATGTACCAACCACCGAGTTGGTAATACTTTGAGATGCACAGAGCAGTTACGTACAATGGCCTAGAGAGCTGGTACTATCGCCGAATGCGGTAACAAAAATTAACATATTTGAAAAAATAATTATTTAATATGTACAAAATTTTAACTTAATTTGTTTTTCATATATAGTTGCTTCCCTCTCAATTACGGACTTACTCACGGAAAGGAAAGTCGCCGTTGAAGTCCCCCGATTTCTCGAAAAGCCAAAGTGATGGACCGTAAGGATTGGTAGGTAGTCTTCGAGAGCATTGCCGTTATCTGTTCGAGGCTCTTTCGACCCGCAAGGATCGAAGACATGCATATTTCTCATTCAGTAAGAGAGATGCATACTATAATCCAAGATTCGAGGATTATCAGGTGTTCATCGACATCAAAGATATCTTGAAAATGTTCAAACTCGTTAGTTTGGATAATAGCATGATTCAATTTTTTCATGAGGTATATATCTTTACATTTATCGATCGAGATATTACATGTTACATTAATTTATAATTTTATTGATTTATCACAATTGTAGGTATCGTCATCAAGACTAGTCGGGGTTCAAGTGTTTCAACCCGAGTCGTCTGAGTTTGATGGTGAATGATGAGAACGTCGATAGTGAAATTGAGCATATGGCTGCGACTCTAATAGATTCTTACGAGTCAAGCAATTACTTTTTCGCTCAGTACTGTGAAGGGTAATAATAAACATGTTTTCTTTCATATATTAATAGTTTATGTTATAAATAACAATTTCTATTTTATTTAGGGAACATTGGATTATTGGTCATCGAGTCTGCCGCCAACACCGTATATGTGTTCGATCCTTTGGCGCCAAACATCGATTTTTAGGAAAATAGGGCTCCGTGGACGACTAGACACGTAAGTTTGATAAACTCATACTTTATATTCGTAATTTATTGTATAAAGTCATCTTTAAACAAACTTTTAAATTTCAGGGCAATAAAAACGGCGACATTCAGGGATGCAATTCAAACTATTACGTAATGCGATATATGTACGATATTATCGGACGTATCGGAAGTGGGACTTGCAATTTGCAGAAGGTATGAAAATAAAACCAATTCTTCAAACTTTGAATTGTTTTAATATCTTGTGATTGTATTATATTTTTCCGTTATTATAGATATTACAAGACGTGTCGTACGATGAGGCATCGATTAATGAAGTACGGGAGATATGGGTCGAGCACTTTAATAGTGTTTGCCTTGCGGAGTGGGTTTAGAACATTACTTTTATTGTTGAATGTTAGTTTTGGGACATTTTGTTGATGTTGTTTATTGTTAACTTGCATTGATTTTGTATTGGTTTTGCATTGATGTATTTGTTTTTGTTGGTTTATTGTTGGTTTTGTGTTGGTTTGAGTATTGGGGAAGTAGAAAAATTAGAAAATATATTTAAAAAAATAAAAAGGAAGCGACGGTTGTTACCACAACCGACGCCCATAGTGTCCCACTTTGGGCGTCGGTTGTCGAAACAACCGACGCACATAATACAAAACCTTTGGGCGTCCGTTGTTATAACAACCGACACCCATAATTTAATTTTGTGCTGATTAACAATCGACGCACAATATGGGTCTTTTGGGCGTGGGGCCTCTGGGTGACGCCACGAAATTGTCGCCCATGTGCCGTAACAACCGACGCCCATGAGCTATTTTGTACTAGTGGCTATCGGTTACTATGGCAAGTGGGTCGGCCACTTCCTTTCCCTTCATGATGTTCTCTATCTCGCTAATGTTGTTTGCATGTTATAAGTGACTTTCATAGACGGCTTGGATGTCAAGCATGTGGATCTCCTTGCTCTGTCTGATCAAGGTAGCAACCCTCTTCCACTCGGGGAGCAGGGATGTTAGGAATCAGATGTTCACTTCCATGTTTTATCTGTGAACGTTTATTTTCTTCAATTCGTTCACTTGAGTGATGAACCTCCGATATGTGTCTCTAAGCTCTTCCCCGGGCTTAGCCATGAATGTGTCATAAGCTGCAACAGTGTTTGCCATCTTGGCTAGGGCTCCAACCTCTGTGCCTTGCATCATCTCATGAATCTCATCCCACATCTCTTTCTCGGTGGAAAGAGCATCGAACTGCGAGTAGATGTCATTTGGGATGGCTTGCAGAAGATAGCTCATAGCGTGGAGATCAGCTTTTGCTCTTAGCTCCTCAGCGTCTGGGTACTCCGATGGTGTCTTGAGTACTTGGTTCAGAAGCACTGGAGGGTCGGCGGTTGCATCACCCATAATGGTCTTCCAAAATTGGGCGGGTCCTTCCTTGAGCGGGGCCAGTATGTCTTCCCGAGATCCTTGGATTGGATGAAGTTCAAGAATATGATCTCTATACGGTTACCGTGTCGAGGCATTGGTGGCCTAAGGTCACTACCCATGGCTATGGTATCCATCTTATCGAGAGATAGGTGGTGATCATGTAGACGTGAAATGATTGAAACTAGAGTGGTTGGAATGAGAAACGTTTGGATTTTCGGAAGTTTGAGAATTTATCAAGAGTTTGATTTCGAAAGACTTGGTGCGAAAATCGTTTTTGTGAGAAACGGGTTGCGAAAATCACTTATGCGAAAATCAAAGTTTTCATAGTGTGTTTGCGAAAACTTGTTACAAACACAAGTTATGAAAATAATGTTAATTTACAGAAATGCCCTTGATTATTTACGTTGTTGTGAATCGGGTTTTGCAGTGAGGTGCGAAAACTGAGGTTTTCGGAACGTAATTGCAATACTTGAGGTTTTCGGAACATGAGTTACTGTAGGAGCGAAAAGTTAGTTTTTGCAGTGAGAGGCGAAAATCCGAGTTTTTGGAGAGTAACTAACGACTGTTGCGAAAACTTAGGTGTTTGTAGCGTAAATTATGATCACAGAGATTATGATAAAAATATGCCTCCTTTTAGAAGTCAAATAATATAGCTTTGACTATGCTTTTGTTCGGTAGATCTTTGTGCCAATATTTTTTCTACTGTGGCAAGATACATAATGTTCTTAGACATTAAAAAATGTATTAGAAAAACTTAATTATAAACCGAGTCATAGTTGCTATATATTTTAGATAATTAATTTATAATTATATACAACAAATTTCAATATTTAATATCTTCAAAGTGCCATTAACATTAAAATGTCGAATACGCGATCGAGCGTAAACAAGTATAACAGGCTATATTCGAATCGAATATCGTCACATTAGTCAAATCTATTCGTTATGATTTTTTTCTCGTTAACCCTTGATTTAAAGCATCCAAATAGAGCCAACTTCATATTTCGTAACTAACTATGGCGCATAAAAAATGCATGCAATCTCATATTATCTAGTGCAACTTAGAATAACGATAACGAATGCAAAACCGTAATTCCGATCTATTCGCTACTAGAAACCCAAATGCGTATCGGTTTTGACGTGGACTACATATGATGGATCATGCATGCTATGTACGTCCATAAAATTACCGCAATCGTTATACTATTTCGAACAAAATTATAACTGTATATCAAAAGTGATCCATGTGATACTTTTCTAATATTAAAAACTATATACAATATTTATTTAAATATACAATTTATGTAATATTATATTATATAATGGTTGTAACGTGTAGTGCTTATAAAGTTAACCTTTTCAAAAACTGTAAAAAATTAAACTTACCGACCTAACCCTCACTCCAATCCCTCTCGATACAAACGCCATATCTAAAAGTAGTTTCCTGAATTGATACGTATGTTGTGGTATAAAATAAAATTTTTGCGTTACAAAAAAAAACGTAATTTCTCTGCCCATTTACTAGTTATTTGTTTGGTTCATTGTTTTTTGTTTATGTATAAGGAAGATATATTGAATTTGCCTCATATATCAACTACCGATCGATAGCACGAATTCTAGATATTCGAATGATAAATTTTACAAAATATCTTCGGTCGAATATCTTCTTTGAAGATCTTGAGAGGGAGTGTTTCTCGATTGATATTCTCTCTCTTAGAATGTGAATTCAATGCTTGTAATTTTTTCGGAAAATGAACTTGTTTTTTATTTTGATAGTGTACATTGTATTTATACCTATTTACATGGTATATTTGCTATTTAGTCCTACACTATCAAAACTACTAATTATGCCCCTAATTACTAGGATAACAAAATAACAAAGCACAATTCTAATAATGTCTCTCCAATCTCCCCCTTTGTGCTTGTCTTCGTTTCAACTCCATTTATCCTAGTCGGGCGTAGAATGATGTCCGTAATCCCAAAGCTGTCTCGTAACGTCTGACAGCATTCATCAGCTCCAACCTCTCATTGATTGCATCCATAAGCTCATTTAAAAGTGGGGACTCTTCTTTACCAAGATCTTCGAAGATCGTCTCTTCAGTGATCTCTTTCAATCTTTTTTGGATGTTCTTCCTCACTAGCTTCAACGTCCCGTCACAGAACATGTGGATTTCTGACTTCATTATAGCTCTCGTCTTTCCAATGATTGGATTCCGATAAGTTATGGCAAGACCGGGTTTCTTGAATATGTAGTTCTCGGGAAAATCGTTGAGTGGGAAGCCCTTCATGAGCAGAGACTTCACGTTGACCTTCTTCATATTGTTCTCTATAGCAATTTGAAGGTCGTGCGCGGTGTGATATTTGATCTGCCGCACCATGAATTTTTTCAATCCCTCGAGTCCTTCAGTCTTGATGTATCCGGAGGGCGTCTGATATTTTCTTTTGTACATTTGATATAGACCTCATCCGATGGAAGGAAGGGGAGATAGCTCTCATCTATCTCTTCTCGAGTGCGGTTGCTGTATGCTCGCTCAATGTGGTAGATTGGGGTAGGGAAGCTTCCAATCGAACGCAAAACCCCCACGAGATGGAGGATCAGTGGCTTGTCCCTGAAGTTTTTCTTCAGTTGATCCGTTGGGATGCCACTTCGATCTGGACCAAGATAGTTGAGCATGAAGATGTGCTCCATTTTCTTCCTATCTTCCCAATGTGAGATACCCCATAGGTTTAGTTCGTTGAGCTTCTTTATTCGGTTAGGAGCCCTACATATCTGCTTTCTAACATCTTCAATGAACGGGACTTCAATTCTGATATTATCCCACGGCATCTCGACTCTAACAGTCCCTTTTGATAAGCAGGAAGGGGAGTCGACTCTGTGCCTGATCATTTCTGGTAGGTCTGGGAGAGCAGGATTGTAGTTGTCGCCTTCTTGAAGTTCTTCACTTCAAGCAGCACCAAGTCCATCGAAGCTTGTTTTAAGAAGTATCTGACGTTGGAAAGTCGAGCTTGAGCAGCTTTCTCTGGTTTCCATTGCGTCATCCACTTCTCGTTTATGATATAATCGTCTACGATCAGATGTGGATCGTAGACAAGTGCTTTTGGTTGGCCTTGGAGGAGGTTAGAGGTCAGGATTGGATTTGGATTTGTAGGAGAGGGATGTAGTGTGTGGGATATGGTGGGAGATGTAGTTGTTTGTTGGCGGGTTGTGGGTTGTGTGGTTGGTGGGTTTGAGGATGATCCTCCAGCTTCTTGAGTCTTTGTTGTTTGCTCTCGACTCAAACCACGGCCGCTTCGTGTGGTTCGTTGCCTTTTCTCCCCCTCATGACGATTCGGATCATCGGGATCTCATGTCTTCTTTTGGTGCGGGAGCTTTCTTCTCGGCACCTTATTTGAGCGGGCGGCTCGGGTTCATCTATCAGCCTTTTGTAGAGACTCTCCTCAGCGGGGGACCTGGTCTCTAAGGCAAGGAGTCGGTAGATGAGAATGTCATGAAGCTGGGTGATCGGGATGGTATAGGGGTTGATGAGTGAAGATGATGGAGTTGGGGTGGTGAGGGTGGGTTGTATGGGCGTGTGTATGGTGGTGGTAAGAGGTGGTGAGGATACGGGGGTGCTTTGAGCTTCTGCCGGAGCGGCCGCGGAGATCGGTGCTTTCCCGGTATCCCTTCAGGAGGTCTCAATGGCCTGGAGCATTCGGTCCATCAGACGATCTTCAAGAGAAGAAATGGCTGTGGAGAGTTCTTCTTGTAAGCATTGCTCCGTCACGATCATCGGTGGAGTGGGGCCAGGGAGGCGATCCACTGTCACAACATCGAAAAAGGTTTCTGATGTGCCGCCTTGAATAGGTTATGAGATTTCGGAACGTCTAGGGACATCCGTTATCAACCCTGAAGTCACCACTTCAGTGGGTTGGCCTATTGTTTGCTCCGAAGATATTGGAGGTTTAATAGGGCGTCCACCCAATCCTTGAGATTATACAGTAGGTATCACCTCTATGGGTGTTGAAACAAACACAGATTGACTGTACGGTTGGTTGATCCATTGGTGGTGGAGGAGTTGTCACCGAAGCCGGTAATACTGAAGGGGACACAGACGGGGACGAGATTTGCTGTCGGCGAGAGCCCCTTCTTTCAAGTCTGTATTCTTCATCCGATTTTGTGGCCTCAGGAGATACATCGTGAGGAACACCTTCGGGCTCGACGGCCGGTGTCTTTGTCTCCTGAGTCGTGGCTTCGGGCTCGGTTATTTCCACATGAGATTCCCTTTGAGAAGGCGTCGGATATTGATCCAAGGCCCGTACCATCTCCTCCGTGATGGAGTTATTTTGACAGTAGTCTTGGTAGGCATTGTCCGTTGGATCAGCTAGTCTGAGCAGCTCCAATGGGATCAGCATCGGTTGGAGCGCTAGGTCGGCTGCCTTCGGGTTGTGAAAGAAGCGAAGGCGAGGTGGGATGTATCCTCCAACCGGTGGTAGTCTCGGGATTTCTAGATGAATGTCCATGAAATGCAAAATCAGAACCGGGAACCACCGCACGTATGGGAGGTACTTCGCCTTCGACTTGATCTCCCTTTGACATATCTGGTCTGCTAGATCATTCCATATAAGCTGGGCCACGTCGTATTTCTTTGAGAAAACCACTCCATGGAAGATTCGAATGATATTCCCGTTCTCCTTGTCGAAGCCGTAGTGTTTTGGGGAGATGCATTTATTGATTATGCCGAACAAGGTCCTCCACGGATGTGGGATCCCGCTGTTTTGAAAATTCGCCAGTTTGGTCATTGGGGGCTTGTATCCCATCCGGAGCTTGTCCTCCACGATCTCTACATCTGTTGAAGTGGGTCGTACTGTTCGTGGTGCGGTAGATGGAGCACCATGCCCATTAGGTTCTTGTTCAGGGCGACGTGTCTTGTATTGATCTTTGTCATGTATTCCACGTTATCGCCATTAACAAGACTCTGCATACTTTCCCAGAATTGCTGGAGATAAACCCTTGGTACGTTGGAGGTCATTGTCAAAGCTGGCCATAGAGGATGTCCTTTGAGGATGGAGATGATAACTTCATTCGGACAACGAAATGTAGTAAGGTCCAGCTGGTAGTTATTGTCGTGGACCGTCATGTAACTTCCAGAAGGATAGATGTGTGGGTAGTTTGGAGTTGTCATTTCAGTAATGAATGAAATAAAATTCATTAGATGGAGAATTTCATATGCGAAAAGGTGGAATTAAAAAATGCACTTAAAGAAATAAAAAATTTTCTAAGTGTTAATGTTTATTTACGAAAGACTTGGTGAAAAAGTTGCAAAGTTTACTATGTCTCGTAAGCGTATTTTTATTTGATCGGGAACTTATTCGAACGTTAATTTTTGCGATCAAAAATTTTCTAAGTCTTGGAGAAAAATTGAAAAATTTTCTAAGTCTTTTTCAGCGTGTTTTTATTGGAGTGACAATTTATTCGATCCTTAAATTTTGCGATTGAATAAAAATGTGTCGAATAACTCAAATTTTTCGCCGATGACTTTCACGGTCGAATAAAATGTTATCGAAAACAATAGTTTTTCGCCGTGTAGTTTTGCGATCGAATAAAAGAATATCGAAAAACTTAAACTTTTCGCCGCTTATTTTTGCGATCGAATAAAATTTAATCGAAAAATATCGCCGCGAAGTTTTACGATCGAATTAAAATATATCGAAAACAAAAGGTTTTCAACGCTGAGTTTTGCGATCGAATAAAACTTAACGAAAACAAAAATTTTTCGACGACACTATTTGCGATAAGAACTTTTTCGATCGAAAAAGTTTCAAATCAAACAGTAAACGCGTAACACGTAAATTTCAATTTCTGGGTAAATCATGAGTTGATCTGGATTTGGAACGTCTAGAAAACAGTTGCGAATCCAAATATCATGATTTTAACCCAAACAGTCGAGTTTAAACATGTTGATTTGAGAGCTAAAAATCGTTTTTCGTCGAAAAAGTATCAAAATGACATTTCTGCAAATATATTTGAGAAACTGTTTGCGAATCATTTGTTTTTTACCGGAAAGTGATTCAAAACGTGTTTCTACCTTCGAAATCGACGAGTTATATGAAAAATATCTGAAGATTGAGAGGTTTTATTGAAATCGCCGAAGTAAGTTCGAAGTTGATTTTTGGAAGTCGAAAAGTTTTTCGAGTGAAATGAGTCGCGTGTGAGTGAGTTTTTCGATCGATAAAGTGGTATTAATACTTTACGATCGGGTAAGGTAAAAATACTTTGGGCCGTAAAAATGTTTTGGACTTTAGTTAAAATTCAGGTCTGATTAAGCAAAAATTTAATCTTTTATGGATTACCCCAAAAATAAATTGCATAATACTCCCTGTATTTCTGAAAGAAATGAAATTATCTCCTAATGCTGATAAAATTCAACATTTGACTCCTCGGATGAACTCGAAATTTTCTGTGATGCTTAGAAAAAATATTAGAAGTCATGTTTTACAAGTAAATCATATAAGAGATAAGAACAAATTCTCATGTAAAACTCCCCCTCAACAATTGCATGTTTGAACTTCTCGTCATCTAAGCACATATTTAGTACAATTTGGCATATGAAAATTTACTATTAAGTATAAGTAACGCATTTTAAGCAATTCAGCATATATTCATTAAAATTTTGCGTTTTTAAAAAAAAAATCGCATTTTAAAATTTCTGAACCAATGCATGTACTAATGCATTTAAAATGTGCGATCAATATTTTCAATAATAAAAAATATGTTTATTATAAAAATTTTGTTTTGGGGTCAGATTGGACATTTTGAACGTCAAATATTTCTCATGACATATAAAATAATAATTTGTCGTCAAATCATGTAACTAGACTAATATTCTAAGATCATAGTATGAATCATTTTGACAACTCTCGCAAGTTTCGCTCATAGCACTCAATTTATTTTTATCATGGAAATATTTAGTAGATATATCACGACAAAATTATATCAATTAATTTGTTATCGTAGCATATTTAATCAACTTACTAAGTGAAAATTCATCATTTTGAATCAAAGGGACTTTGAAGGGATTATTTTTAGGCTCTGACTAAAAGGGTAGGATAGTTTTGAGGATTAGTGAGCTTAAAAATTCTTCAATTCCAGGGGTCCTCTTTGAAATTATTTTCTGATCCTTTAGCTTTTCTTTTCTTTTGTGCTGGCTCAAGATGAGTCTTGTTTTCTTTACAAATCTTTGAGATGAGATCTTCTTTTTGGGTCGAGACCGTGTTCCTTTTGAAGGTTCCACAGTTATGGAATTCAAACCCAAGGCCGTGCTTCTCTTCTCGTTTTCTCTATTTATAAGATCTAGATTATCATTGGAGAAGTTCACTTCGAGGTGCTTCTCTTCTAGGAGTATACAAGATTATCTAGGAGAAGTTCACAGCGAGATCCATGTTTCACTTCTATAATGATTGAGACTTGTATCGCTTTTTCTCCCCCTCTTGATTGAGCAACACCGATACTTAGGAATAATTTTGAAGGCTTGATCGGGTTTCATAAGAAAAAGAATGTCAGAGAAGGCTCAAAGTGGATTTCTAGAGGTAAAAGTAAAGGATTTATAATTTGGGCTAAGTGAGAAATTTCCTAATCTACCCTTATCATTTTCATGGCAGACTAACACAAAAGCAAGAATGAAGCTATGAAGTACAAACTAAAAGATAGTCATTTGAAGTGTGACACACTCAAGAATAAAAATATTGAGGCTCAAATTCTCACACATATGATGTGGCTTATTGTCCAGTGAAACAACCTAGGCTCTTTGAATAAGAGAAAGTGACATGAATTTTTAGACAAAGTACTTAATCATATATCAAAGAAATATTTTTGTGAGTATTTCAAAATAGGCAAAATTATCGTCATCCCCCATCTTTTTTTTTAAATTTTATTCTTATTATATTTGTATACTATTTTATTTTTATTTTTCTTTGTAAAAAAAATTTGAAGGATAGAGTCACGCAAGATAATCAAAGAATATCAAGAAGCACATATAATATCATATAGAAGCATAATAGAGCATGTAAAGCACTTTTCAAGTAAGATTTAGACTCAACATGCCTAACTTAGCAATAAGGAATTGGAATCGTTTTTCATCCAATGCCTTAGTGAATAAGTCGGCAAGTTGAAGGTCCGTTTTTACATAATACATATCTATAGTGCCTTTTTCTACATGATCTTTTATAAAATGATAGTGAATATCTATGTGTTTCGTGCGTGAATGGTGAAAAGGATTGCAAGTTATGGCAATTGCACTTTGAGAATCGTTGTAAATGGGAATGTTATTGTGTTCGCATCCATAGAACTTGCGAGCAACAGCTGGCAGGCGCGACGTACTCCGCCTCGGCCGTCGAGGTTGACACGCAATTTTGCTTCTTTGAGGACCAACAGACCAACTTTTTGCCTAAAAATTGTGCTCCGCGAGACGTGATGTTTCTGTCCATTCGACAACCTGCATAATCAGCGTCAGTATAGCCAATTAATTTAAAATCAGTATCTTTAGGATTCCATAGCCCTAAGTGTAGAGTTCCTTTGAGATAGCGTAAAATTCGCTTGACTGCATGCATGTGGGACTCCTTTGGGTCAGCTTGAAAACGAGCGCAGACACAAGTGGCGAACATGATGTCGGGTCGGCCGGACGTCAAGTAGAGAAGAGATCCGATAATGCTCCGATAGTTTGTGATGTTGACTGCTTTTCCAGACGGATCAACATCCAATTTGTAGTTTGTTGACATCGGAGTATTCATCGGTGTGCTCTTGTCTTGATTAAATATCTTCTGAATATCTCGGATATATTTGGTTAGACTGATGAATATTCCATCTTCGAGTTGCTTTACTTGTAGTCTAAGAAAGAATTGGAGTTCTCCCATTAAGCTCATCTCGAATTTGTTCTTCATGAGGTCACAAAATTTCTGACAGAGGCGTTCATTCGTCGAGTCGAAGATGATGTCATCAACGTAAACTTGATTAATCATTAAGTCTTTGCCTTGTCTTTTGATGAAGAGTGTCGTATCGATGGTTCCTCTTATGAAGTTGGACTTGACTAATATTCGCTCAGAACATCATACCAAGCACGATGAGCTTGTTTTAGTCCATAGAGAGCTTTGTCCAATCGATAGACATGATCAGGATGGTTCTCGTGTATGAATCCTTTGGGTTGAGCGACGTAGACTTCTTCTTTTAAGATGTCGTTAAGAAATGCAGTTTTGACGTCAATTTGATAGACTTTGAAGTCTTTGTGAGCCGCGTATGCTAGAAATAAGCGAATAGCTTCAATACGTGCAACCGGAGCATATGTCTCGTCTAATCAATTCCTTCTTGTTAATTGTATCCCTTAGCAACGAGTCGTGCTTTATTCCTGATTACTTCACCGTTCTCATTTTTCTTGTTCTTGAAAACCCATTTTGTTCCAATTATGGTTTTGCCTTGTCCAATGTCCAAACATGTAGACGCTCGAACTGGTTGAGTTCATCTTGCATCGCAATTACCCAATCCGGGTCATTAAGAGCTTCGGCTACCTTAGTTGGTTCGTTTTGGCTTAGAAAGCATGTGAATAAACCGCTTTGTGTAGACGTCCTAGTACGTACACCACTTGAAGGATCACCAATAATCTGATCAGTAGGGTGAGCTCGAGTCCATTTGCGTTCGTGAGGAACAACTGAAGTAGATTCGTCATTGGATTGGAGATCGAGATATCCTGAATTAATGGGTTGATCATTCAGAGTTGGGAAATTCAATTCAGATGTTGAGTCGATAGGAATTTCCTCATTTGTATTTGTAGGAACTGCAGTACTAGATGAAGATTCTGAATAAGTAGATTCTCCAACATTTGTCGGATTTTGAAGAAGAGGAGTCTCATTATTAATTTCTTCCATTGAGGGAGATGGGGCACAGCTTGGTGTTGAGTGAGACGAAGCAGGCATTTGAGCTTGTTCCGATAAAAGTGTTCGAATAGAGAATCTAAATCTTCATGGTCAGCGGGAAGTGCTTCATTTGATGTTGATGAAGGCGTTGCCGAGAGTTGTTGACCTTGTGCCAACACGCCAGTAAGCTCGGTTCTGAACTATTTTTTTCAGAAGCCAATTCCGTCATTTCTTGAAAGGTGACGTTGTAGCTTTCGAGAATTGTACGAGAAGATTTGAGGTAGACGCGATATGATTTTGAAGTAGAGGAATATCCGACAAAAATGGCTTCAAAGGCTTTGGGATCGAACTTTCTTCGATGCTCCCGATCGTTGGCCACAAAACACTTGCAACCAAATACTTTGAAGAATGAGATATTCGGGATTCTTTGATTAATTAACTCATATGGCGTCTTCTCAAAGCGTTTGTGAATAATTGTCCTGTTTTGAGTAAAACATGCTGTACTCACTGCTTCAGCCCATAGAAAGTGAGGAAGACCGGAGTATATAAGCATAGTTCTTGCAGCTTCAACTAGAGTCCGGTTCTTTCTTTCTACGACACCATTTTGTTGTGGCGTTTTTGCGGCTGAGAATTGTTGAATAATTCCAAGTGATTGATAAAAGTTGCTGAGACGCTGATTCTTGAATTCTATCCCATTGTCTGTTCTGATTACTTGGATTTTCTTGTGCAGGAGATTCTGAGTTGTATTCACAAAGCTTATTATCATGTCTCTAGTCTCATCCTTAGTTCGGAGATATCTTGTCCATGTGTTGCGAGAATAATCGTCGACAATTACTAACACATATTTACGACCGTTGATGCTTTGTGTACGCATTGGTCTGCAAAGATCCATGTGAAGTAATTCTAAGGGTCGAGATGTAGAAGCAACTTTCTTGACTTTTGGTGATGGTCGCTTCATTTTTCCCATTTGACAAGCTGAACAGTGATGCTCTTGTTAGATGAAATTGTTGGCAGACCGTTGACCAACTTTTTAACACTGAGTTTGTGAAGAGCTTTTAACTTGTGATGAGACACACATTGATGCCATAAGCTGATCCTCTTGATTGTTGTCTGAGAGATGAGCATACAGCTGTCGAAGGTCGAACTGATGTCAGATTGATTGTGTATAGGTTAGATCTTCGTGATCCTGTGAGAAGTTCTTGATTCTGATGATTCAAAACTCTGCACTATTCAGCTAGAAATACTACTTGAAATCCTTTGTCACAGAATTGGCATATGCTGAACAGATTGTGCTGGAGACCTTGGACATAAGAGACATCTTTAATCGTCAAATTTGGCAGTAAAATGTCTCCAAATCCGAGTATGGGAGCTGAGTCATTGTTGCCAAATCGGACTTTGCCATTGTAACGATCTTTGTAGTTGCCCAACAGTTCTTGTTTTCCCGTCATGTGTGTGGAGATACCAGAATCTAAATACCACACATGATTGATCTGCATAGAAAGAAATTAGGGTGTTTAGCTGAATGATTGTTTTCCCGTCGGAGTTGTCTTATTGTTGGAGAAAATCTTTTCTCTGGCTAGTCTCCTAAGGTGTTTAGCTGAATGTACGTGTACTGGATACCTTAGGTGAGAACAAGAATGTATGGATACCTTATTTCCTTGGCGTTAGATAAGAGAATTTCGAGATGAATTTTCTTATCTAATTGCTTTTGGAAATTGCTTTCGCTAAGAGCTAGTTTCTCTTCTAATTCCTTTGTTCGTTTCCGCTCAATTTTCATGTTAGTGTACTTAAGCTGTAACGATTCTAACATGTTTGATAATGTGGAATTAGACAATTGTACCTCTTGTGACGAAGAGGATGCTTTGTCGTCGTCATCGTCAGGCCTCCTGGATGGGTCATCATTTGAAGCGTCGTCGAGGTATGTCATAAGTGCAAGATTTTCGTCTTCAGAATATGTGGTATCTTCCAGCCAATGGTCTTGTTCTGCCATCAGTGCTACTCCAGCCTCTTTCTGTTTAGTGAGTTGGAATTTTTTGGAGTAGTAGTTGGCATCCTTTTTTTTGGGTAGTTTGCATTCTCTGGAGAAGTGTCCTACCTTTCCACAATTATAGCATTTTTGTGGTTCTTTGACACTTTTAGATTCTGAGGACTCGGCCGGTCTATTGGCCGAAGACGAGGATTTCTTTTGTATAAGTTTTTACTCATCATTTTAGAAATGAGAGCTAACTGTTTCTTGAACTCCTTCATATCAGGTTCGGAGTCCGAGTCAGATTCTTCTTCACCTTCTGAAGAACTTGGCAGCTTGATACTTTTATCCTTTCGAGATCGACTTTGCTTTCTTTCAGAGATAAGTGCTATAGAGTCGTCGATCTGCTTGGCCTTTAGTTCTTTTTGGATCTCGCTTATATCTTCATGTTGGGCGAGATTATCAAAGACGGCGTGGAAATCCATTTCGTCCAAATCCTTATTTTGTCGGATTTGAATGGATATTTTCTTCCACTCCGGTTGAAGAGAAGAAAGAAATCTGATGTTGACCTCCATGTTGGTCTTGAATATATCTATCTTCCTCATTTCATTGAGAAGAGTTAGATATCTTTGATAGAGTTCATAAACTGATTCCTCCGTCTTGGCTTTGAAAGAGTCATAAGCCGTTAGGATATTTGCTTTCTTTGCTTTGACTCCAACTTCAGTTCGTTGCATCATCTTGTGGAGCTCGTCCCACATGACTTTTGCACTCGATAGACTATCTATTTGCATATAGATGTCATTCGGTATTCCTTGCATTAGAAATGTCTTGGCTTCCAAGTCTGCTATGGCTCTTAAACGCTCCCCCTCGGTATATTCACCAGGAACTTTAAGTCTTCTGGTTGCAGGAATAGGAGGATTGTTTGTGGCATCTCCTTCTTGGATGAGCCAGAATTGAGCTGGACCTTCTTGAAGTGACGCGATCAAATTTAAGGCTTGATCTTTCGTTTCCAAGAAGTTCAAGAACCGGCTTCTCCATACCGTATATTCGCCTCTTCGAAGAATTGGAGGGCGAACGTCATTTCCAAGTGAGTAAGCATCCATTTTTGTTGATTGATAGGATCTTCATGAAGGTTTGGAATAGTAATGAAAAATGCTTCACAAGTGACAAACTTAGTTAGAAATATTTGATTCGTACTTAAACAATTTCTCTTTCACAGAATATTCACAACCATATCCTACCAAACTTACTATAAATAAGGAAATCAAACAGGATACTAAATCAAATAAGATCATATCCCAATCTGCCGTGATATCTGCAACACTCCCCCTCAAGCTGAGGAATAGATACTCTTCATTCCCAGCTTGGAAGTGAGTTCATAAAATCTTGCACTGTTCACTCCTTTTGTTAACACATCCGCTACTTGTTGTTCTGATGGAACATATGCCAAACATACTTGACCATCTTCAAGCTTCTCTTTGATAAAGTGCTTATCAATCTCAATGTGTTTGGTGCGATCATGCTGTACAGGGTTATGTGCAATATTGATATCTGACTTATTGTCACAATAGAGCTTCATAGGACCTTCTCTACTGATATTCAGATCATCTAAAATGATATTCAGCCAAAGTAGTTCACACACTCCCTGGGCTAAGGCTCTGAATTCAGCTTCGGCCGATGATCTTGCCACCACATTTTGCTTCTTACTCCTCCATGTCACTAGGTTCCACCAAGAAAAGTGCAATAACCGTGGTAGATCTTCTGTCTACTGGTGATCCAGCATAATCTGCATCAGTGTATGCTTCTAGAGTTGTTCCCCCGTTTCTTCTAAACAGCAAACCATTCCCAGGTGTGCCTTTCAAGTAGTGTAATACTCTATAGGCTGCTTGTAGATGTGGAACTCTAGGATCATGCATAAAACGACTTATCACACTAACTGAGTAGGCAATATCTGGCCGAGTATGAGCCAAATATATGAGTCTTCCAACCAGCCTTTGATACATATGTTTATCTACAGCTGGTTTCTCTTTTGCTGCTCCTAGTTTCTGGTTTGGATCCACTGGACTAGAGACTGGTTTGCACCCAACCTTCCCTGTTTCCTTTAGTAGATCAGATACATATTTTTGCTGAGATATGAAGATTCCCTGTGAAGAGTGAGCAACTTCGATTCCAAAGAAGTATTTGAGCTTTCCTAGTTCTTTGATCTCAAACTCATGTGCAAGTTTGTTCCTGAGGTCATGCCTTTCTTTCATCATTTCCAGTAACTATGATGTCATCCACATAAACTAGGAGAGCTGTGATTTTCCCATCTGTCGAATGCTTGACAAACAAAGTATGATCTCCCTGACTTTGTTTGTATCCCGACTTCTTAATGACAGTGGTAAATCTCCCAAACCATGCTCGAGGAGACTGCTTCAATCCATAGAGAGCTTTCCTCAATTTACAAACCTTCCCATCAGCTTCTCCAAATCCTGGTGGAACTCTCATGAAGATCTCTTCCTTCAATTCCCCGTGAAGAAAAACATTCTTCACATCATATTGCAAGAGGGGCCAATCATAGTTAGCAGCCAAGGAGATCAGAATTCTTACAGTATTCATCTTGGCCACCGGTGCAAAAGTTTCCTGATAATCCAGACCATACGTTTGAGTAAATCCTTTTGCGACCAATCTGGCTTTGTGTCTCTCAAGTGTTCCATCAGCTTTGTATTTCACTGTAAAAATCCACTTGCAGTCAACTACATTCGTTAAAGATCCGGTCGTGAAAGAGAAATTGTTATGTTTTTTAAAGTATTTGGTAATTAAAAATTGATACTTCAAGATTCGTTAAAGAAATTTGAATTATTGATCGAAAATATTGAGTATCAAAATTGATAGTTCGGAGACAAATATTTTTCATAAGTTTTGAAGTTCACAATTTTTTATTTCTATTAAATGATGTGGTCGAAAGAGTTTTTCGAACGTTTAAGGATTTAGTTATATGTTTATCGAAAAATATTTTTCGGAAAAAATGTTGAAAAGATGATCTTATCGAAAAATATTTTGACGAAAAACTATGTTGATCACAGTAACTCTTATCGAATAACTTGTGATCGAAAAATTACTAGTGATCGAAAAACTTTGTTTTTAGTTTTACTCAAATTGTTGACTGTAAAATTTTTCGATGGAATATTTTTCGATCGAAAATATGTTTTGGCTAGTTTTGGATCGAAAAATTTATTCGCTCAAAAAATGTATTTATATATGAACCGAAAAACTAATTATTGAAATAATGTTTTCCGAGTCTTAAATTTGAGTAAAACACTCGAAAATAGTGTTTGTCGTCGAAAAATTTCTCGGTTGCAAACTTGGTCGAAAATATTTTTCGATTCAAGTTTTTCGATCGAAGAACTTGACCGAAGAACAGTTAAGTTCAATGTAACAGTGAAAATTCCAATTCCAGATTCAATCGAGATGTTCAATTTAGACTTGGAAATTCTGGATAATCACTCGTTTAACAGTTCTAAATATGATCAAACACAGAATCAACCACGTTTAATAGCAAAATATATCGAGATTTAAGAAAATCAGATTGGACTCAAAACATGATCGCAAACACAAAAATCGATCTAAATCGAAAATCTGAATTATTATTACGTTCTAAGCAATTGAAATCAGTACGTAAATCAATCCTAGCATATAATCTATCACTTAATCAGCAAAATCAACAACAAAATTCGCACAATTAAGTATATTGATCAAAATATAAGTCACGTTAGTTTTTCGATCGAAAAATCTGGAAAATTATTTTGATCTGAAAATTGCAAATTCTGTCCAAAATCAATCACGATTTGCTCTGGTACCAATTGTTATGTCCTGATTCATCAATCGACAAGCAATCTAAGCACGAATTCTCGGTATTCGAGTAAGAAATCTTACGATATACGATCGGTCGAATATCCGCGTTGAATATCTTGAGAGGTTGTTAGCTTTTTCCGAGTTTCTCGAGGGTAATCTCTCGTTTAAAATATGAATTCGAAGCTTATGATTTTCTGAATAATAAAACTCTTATTAACTTTGATAGTGTACATCATATTTATACCTATATTTAAGGTATAATTACTCTTAAGTCCTACACTATCAAAACTTCTAATTACGCCCCTAATTACAAGGATAATGAAATAATAAAGCACAATTCTAATATACTCTTCAAAGATCATGTAGAAAAAGACACTATAGATATGTATTTTGTTAAAACGGACCTTCAACTTGCCGACTTATTCACTAAGATATTGGATGAAAAACGATTTCAATTCCTTATTGCTAAACTAGGCATGTTGAATCTCAATCTTACTTGAAATGTGCTTCACATGCTCTATTATGTTTACATATGATATTCTATGTGCTTCTTGATATTCCTTGTCTTTCAACAACATTTTATTTTATCGCAAAATTACTCAGCGAAAAACTTTAGTTTTTCAAAAATTTTATTCGTTCGCAAAACTCAGCGGCGAAAATCTTGAATTTTCACTAAGTTTTTATTCGATCGCAAAACTCATCGTTCGAATAAATTTCCGCTCGAATAAAATCATGCTGAAAAGAGGTATTGGAAAAAAAGTATTCGTCCGTGCTCAAGATTGTGCTTGTTATGATTAGGATTGGATAATAGCGCTATCTTCCCATCGTATGACCCATCTGAGCTTTCAAAGTTATACTCTCGTTTTAAATTAAAATTTCCTGTCACGGAAGAAATCGAATAGCCTGTAAGAACAAGGAGAGATAATTGAAAAAAAATAACGGAACTATGAGTCTGAAACTACAGGAAATTATCAAAGTTGAACCTCGATAATCAACGAAGTGCACAACAATTAAGTTAATTAGCAAACGGTTTTCAATCATGATGTTCTTTAGACAAAAACATAGATTCATAAGCGTAAATAAACATCAGTATCTATATCCGCAATAAATTCAATCTTCCTTAATTCAATCTATCTTCCTTGTACATAAACAAAAAACAAGGAACCAAACAAATGAATTAGTAAATGTGTAGAGAAATTACGTTTTTGTTTCTGTAACGCAAAATTTTTATTTTATAACACAACATACATACATCAATTCAGAAATTACTTTCAGATCTGACATAAAACTCTAGCAGAAAGAGAGAAAAAAAATGAATCAACATGATGGATTAATGAAGACAGGATTTGACCACTCATAGCAGGAAAGAAAAACAAAAACAAAAAACAAATCTATGCAGTCTTCATCGTATGGATTATATTCGATATCACGATAAAGCAAAATTCTATATAAAAAAATTACAGATCAATAATAATAAGAAAAACTCGGAAGAGAAAAAAGCCAAAAGAGACCATAAGCGAACGCAAATGTTCGATGAGGGTTTCTTAAAAGACAAAGGGATTGAGGAAGAAGATAAAAAGTTACGGAAATTCCAGTAGAGGCACGGTGATTGTGAGGACAAACACCGTTTATATATAGAGGAATTAGAGTGAGGGTTTGGTCAGTAAGTTGAATTTTACAGTTTTACAAAAGGTTATCTTTGTTTGCACTACAAGTTACAACAACTGTATAATATAATATTACATAAATTGTATTTTTAAATAAATATTTTATATTCATTTGTCAAATAATTTTTAATATTAGAAAACTGTATCGCGGTAATTTTATGAACGTACGTGGCCGTGATCCATCATGTCGTCCACGTCAAAAGTGATATGCATTTGGGTTTTATAGCAGCGATAGATCAGAATTAGGGTTTTGAATTCGTTATCGTATTCGAAGTTTCCCTATATAATATGAGATTGCTTGGATTTTTTATGCGCCGTAGTTAGTTAGAATTATAAAGTTGGATCTATTTGCATTCTTTAAATGAAGGGCTAACGAGAAGAAATTCATAACGAAATGATTTGACCAATGTGATGATATCCGATTCGAAATAGCATGTTTATACTTGTTTACGTTCGATCGCTTATTCTATTATAATGTCAATGGCACTTCGAAGATATTAAATTTTGAAATTTGTTGTATTTAGTTATAAATCACTTATCTAAAATATATAGCAATTATGACTCGATTTACAATTAGGTTTTTCTAATACATTTTATTGATGTCAAGAACACAATGTATTTTGCCACAGTAGAAAAAAATATTGGCACGAAGATTTACCCAAGAAAAGCATAGTCAAAGCTATATTATTTAATTTCTAAAAGGAGGCATATTTTATGATAATATTTCAATTAATTGGTAATAAATTTGATTTCCACAGTTTTATTAGGAAAAGAGAGTTAATTATTGTCATTGCGAATTAATATTGGAAGACAAACAACTTTTTGTGGCATCGTAATTATTAAAGTTTACTATATTGTTGATATATGTCTATGTACAATGTATCCTTCTATGGAAGAATATATTATTTTTTTTTTTATAAATCAAACGTATCTGTAAATAAATGTAAAACATTTTCGTACTTTTTTTATTTCAAGTTATTACAACTTTTTCAATGAATATTGATGTTGAACTTTTGTCTGAAAGTTCATAATATTAAAGATGAAAGATAGAAAAGAACCGTTTTACTGGTTGAGTGATGTCAACACAATTTTCTTTTCCTTTCTTAATTTGTTGCCACCTAACTTCTATTTGTTGGGATTTGTCATTGCTGACTCATTTCTCATTTAAAATTTAATAAATCTCCTCAAAACATTCTCAGTCATTTAATTCGCAATAGTTAAATCAATCCTAATCCTTATGTAATACCATGAAGGATAATATTTCAAAAGTAGTCAAAAGATATTAAATATTATAGTGCTCGAATTATGCCATAATAGAATTGGGAAAAGATAAAATAAATTGCGGGAGGAGGCAAGAGACTAATGCTCATGCCCCACCAATACTTGTCGGGAATCCTTGTTAAGTGAAATTTGTCTCCATCTCCATCCCCATGAAGATTTATCAGGGTTTTAATCCTCGCCACACATTCGTATTACTGCATGATATCTACTATTAATTTTTATGTGATGACGGAGCCAACGAAAAGTGAGGTAGATTTGTCGTGCCACTCTCAAGTGAATGGCGGTTGAGATCCTCTTTTATACAATTGGTGTTCCATTACATGTTTGATAATATCGAATTCACAAAAAAAAAATTGACCCTTATGAATATCGAAAAATATAAGATATGAATATCAATTGACCATCATGAAACAAAGAATAAATTAGATTTGTTTATTTATTTTATCATATAAATCACATGAAATAACGATGATTTTATGATTTCGTGGAATAAATAAATAAAAAACTAGAAAATAGTTAAAAAATAAACTTTTTGAGCCGTATGATATAACACGTATCATGATGTGGAAAGTGGAATAGAGATTGGTATACAAAATGGAACAGGGGAAAATTGTGCATGACAAAAAAAAATTTAAGGAATATGATTGTGAAAATTGTGATGGTCGTGAAAAGAGATGAAGGAAGAAAGAAATAATAAATAAACATTAGAGTTTTGAATATCAATAAGAGCAATGGATCCCGCGGAAAATGAAGTGGGTAGTGTTGTATGATCTACATCCTTGTCAGAGGGGAGACAATTCCCCATGGCCGCCCCACATGGAAGTAAAAAGGGGAATTCCCGTCTCGTTCAGGACAGATCCCCGCGGTGAACAGGAAATCCTCGCCCATTGACAAGCCTAATGATGACGTGGAACCACCGTAATGTCCATGCAGATTTATACGACGATGTATCGTTCTCTTGGATCTTATTTTGTAAGAGAGTGGAAGAATCAACTACCATAAGCATCCTAGAGCAGTACAGTAGAGCCACAATGAAGCCATTAGGAGGAAGAACAGCATTCAATGCGATAGATTTCGATCTAGCGTATGAGAAATGCAGTAAAAAGTATACTCTTACATGATCATTATTGGAAAAAAAATTAACCAGAGTAAAATCCTGAAAATGAACGCTTAAAAATGATAGAGTAACGAAACAGGGGGAGTCGGGTTAACAGAGTGTACGGTAACGTCGACCGATTCAAAGATCGTGAAACAGTACATGGAGAAGTTGCAACACGAAGATTTGATCACAGTCTTCTACAAAGGAAAAAACGGAAGTCTCATTTTTTTTATTTGGATAACAGCAATCATGCCATTTGCCTTTGAGGTAACGGAACGGAGACTTAATTTTGATCCATGTTGCGTTTCTTCTGTCGAACAGCAAGGCTTTCTTATCCTCCCAAGGACGGAACGATCCCTCCCAATGCATATTTTGTCCAAAAAAAAAAGAAAAAAGAAAAAAGAAAAAGTAAATCGAGATTGTGAACATTAATTAGATTTAAGTCTTCTATGGATAATGAAGAAAATGAGGAGAATAACCTCATCCCAAAAGAAAAAATCCCCGTAGGATATTCAACCAGTCTCTTCGTTTGGTAGCGGATTCTGTTGA